>OZ024935.1:49977353-51227353 GCA_964017235.1 Sabellastarte sp. h YS-2021
ATAATTGTTCAAAGACGATCCAAAACTTAGTTAACAGAGGCAGTCTCAGGTTAAAACCTCCTGTCAAAGCCATGATACCATATTGAGATTTTGCTGTATTGATGAAACTATACCTCAACACATAGGTTAGGTGATCCACACACAAACAGCTAAAGATGAGCAAGTCAATTGTGATTTTTGTTCCATTCAGCTCAATAGTTGAACCCTTTTAAGGTGATTGAAATACTGTGTCGCCATGACTGCAAGATGGTGTCCTGAGCCTTTCTTGATAAATTTATGAAGTGTTGTTTTTCTTGTCCAGGCATTGAAGTACATTTTGTATTCACAAAGTTTAATTCCCAAAAAATTAAAACGCTTCAGTTTTATACCAAATTCCAAATTCTGTAGAAAGCTCAAATGCAACAAAGATCTAAAGATATCACACAAATACAAATTAATAAACCTTTTAAAGCTATGTCAGTTAATTTGTATCCCACATGCAATCCACAAATTCCACATTCTATAAAACCACACAAAGATAAAAACATGTCTACACTGAGCAACAAGAAAACCAAGACTGAGTGATAAGCATTTCTTATCTCAGGTAATTCTGGAGTTGCTGTGTGTGTAGTTAGATAGAATGCTAATTTTTTCTTTGCTGATCAGGTCTGCAATATTTGTAAGACTTATTTCATTCAAATGTGTGATCTTAGGCGAGTCAGACAGTACCTGGCAGATGAGGCTGTTGTCCTGCAGCAAATGCCCTGGTGAACAGTCATCTGGACAACTGCTACTCTATTTTCAGAAGTCTGTCCAGTTTTAGCATGCACAAACTGTAGTGTATTAAAACACACATGGTAGGATTGTCACAAATTGTAATAGATACTCACGGGCTTCTCCTATTTTCAAAAAACTCTATTGGTTGCCAGTAGGATTTAGGTGCATTTCCAAAACTGCCACTTGGTTTATAAGTTTCTTCACAGTGGTCACCCGAATTATTTCAGCCCTCATCTGTCTGTTCATATTGTGGCAGATATGGCCATCAGTACACATATCTAAAAAACTCTTAGGACAAAGTTTTGCTTTTGATGCTCCCACACTTTGGAGTAATTTGCCTGATGATGTTTGTTCTGCTCCAACTCTTGCCCGTTTCAGAAAAAAAGTAAAATCTTATCTCTTTGATAAGGCTTTCCCACCTTAGCATGTCAACTTCCCAGTGTCTCCGTGGTTTTGACCTGGCTACATCTATGGAATGATGATTATTTCTTGGCAGAAATTAAGTGTATAAGAGTTTAGAACTGAAAGGAATATACAATCAATTGATCGAAGGATTACAGTTTTTTCAGAATAAACTATATATTGTACAAAACTTTGTAATTACTAATGAACTGATGAATCCAGTTTAAATATCAAACAAACTACCTAGGTCAGTCTTTCGGAATAATTAACTAAGCAAAGAAGGCAAGAAGTAAAGAGACACACTGTCTTGTTGCTCTTCACTTGAACATGCCTAATGCCGTTTAAAGATAATGATAATAATAATAATAATTATTATATGCAGGCATAAAATTAGGCTTCAAAGTAACAAAAAAGATAGACCAATTATCAGAAAAAGCCTGTTTCCATGTTAGCATTTGACAGGGAAGAAGATTTAAGCATATAAATAAGCTGTAAGTTTATAATTTGATGACTGATGCTGAAGGCAGGTAAAAATGAAATATCTTTTGACAAGCTTAATATATCTAAAACAATTTTGTTTCTTTTTAACAGAGAAGAAACACAAGATTCAGACATGAGTGACTGAAGATGAGATTGAGACAAGAGAGAAAAGTTAAAAACATGAACATTTTGAACAGATAAGATCGCTTGTCATTACTTTAGACAATGCAAATAAGACAAAGAAGCCTGAGTGCAAGCAAAATTCTAACCTTTCATGCACAATTAGTAAGATACTTATTTATAAGCTCCAGGACAGAAGCTTATCCGACACTTAACAGCAAACAAAATTATTCCCATAAACCAGCACAGGGTCCACAGTCCAGATTCGTCAGTATCCCAGTTCCAAATATGTGTGACAGCATCAATAACAGCCTTTAATATCCAAGGCATCACATATTTTGATCAAACTGAGAAGGTGACGGGAAGCAATATCATCATACTCACCAATATATGTACTACATGTTTCATCTACTTCTGCCAAGCCATTACAGGTAGTCCTTTACACTACTAAAAACCTTTGCCAAATCCACCTCATGTGGCTTCAGGTTATTCTTTGACACTGAACAGACAACACATCAACAATGTCAAGCCTTTTCAGATGTCTTAGTGAAAGTTAGCCTCTGATGTCAGTTCCCAGCAATCCAACACACAGCACCTTATGATAGAACACACAACCAACACTGAACCACATCTGTCAAAACATCTAGAACATCAGAATCAACAGTACAAGATCCACAGTAGGAAGACCACGAAAAGCTTCCAGAAACAAATAAAAACTAGTGCTACTTATGAAACAAAAAACATTACATAGTTCCCTCCAATAAAATCAAACACAAAATGTAAAAATAGCCAGCCTCAGCAGGCAAGAAACCCAGCCTGCAGGTACAACTAAATGGGCAACAGCAATGAGATTTGGGAAATCTTAGGAACAACTTCAGTTGTAAGAAGTATACAGAACCAACGACATGTTGTTAGATCTAAGAACTTTCATGTAGTTGAAGGAGGGGGAAACTTACATACATTATTCATTCATGATATGAATTCTAAGCCCAAGGACCACTATACAAGATATATGTAGCTATTTTAGTATGATGACCCCACTTCTCCTTGAAGTAAGGGCCAAAGGTCAAATGTGACACATGCAAAGATTCACAGGCCATGATTTCCTTCAAGTTGTTTCATATTTTGAAGCACGAGAATCAATTATAAGGAAGATATAGGCTTTTTAGCAGGATAACCTTACTAGAACTTGAAGCAGGAGTCAAAGGTCGAATTTGACACTTGCAAAAGATTTGCAGGCCATGATTTCCAATAAGTTGTTTTCACATTTGGAAGCCCTAGAACCAATAATAAGGAACATGTAAGAGCCTTTCAGTATGATAACCACACTCGACATTGAAGCATAGGTCAGAAGTTATATTTAACACTTGCAAAAGATATACAGGCCATGATTTTCTATAAGTTGTTTTTCTCATTCCGAACCCCTAGGACCAATCAGCTCTAGATCCTCTTTGGGTAAACACTTTCTGAAAATTTGGTGAAAATCCGTGCATGGGTCTAGGCTGTGGAACACCCACAAGGTTTATGTCTGCCACTGCTGCTGCCTAGATGGTGCAGGAGACGACTATGAAAATTAAATTTAAAATTGAAAAATTTACTCAAAAGTTTGAAAATTAAATTTAAAATTGAAAAATTTACTCAAAAGTCTTCAGAATCATGATAGTTTTTCCTTTGACACAGCACATTATTCTGTGACTCGATTTGATTTAAAAATTCATACTGAGCCCTCATCTCTGGGAGTGATGTATTTACATTTCATCCATAAGGGTCTTTCTTTTGTCTTTTCTTCGACAATGAAAAGTTTTTACCGCAGCATTTTCCTTAACTAATTAAGATTATTAGCAGGGCTTACTTGACTGTTGCAGCTCCTTTTGAAGGGAATACGGTTCTTTCACAAGAGATGTAAAAGTGATTTTTACCCGAAAGTCTTTAAGGGTTGTGTGGGTATTGGTTTCACCCATGACATCTGGATGGGTGGGTGGCAGGAAAAAGTTTGTCCAGGCTGTATCTCAGATACCGTAAGGTGTAGGAAGTTGATACTGGTAGGGACTGGTAGGCCAATCAGCCTACAAGAGATTCCATTCTACAGAAACAGCACTCCTTAAAATTTAAAATGACATAGCTTCTTCAATGGACTCGGGAAAGGCTGTTGCTCTCACATTGTTGGACCTCTCAGCAGCATGTGATACTATTGGCCACATTCTTTTTAACTGCCTTAGGGATTGGTGCAGCATAGATGGCACTGTGGAGGTGTGGATCAAATGTTATCTCACAAACCACAGACAGAAGGTCAAATTGGGTATTAGCTTCTCAGATGCCTTCTCACTCCTGTATATGGTTCTGTCCTGGATCCACTTCTTTTTACTCTTTACACTACCCCCCTCCGTCATATAATTTCCAGTTTCAATGTTACCCATCATCTATATGCCGATGACACCCAAATATACTTAGCACTCAACTCCAGGAACTTTTATTCTAGTATTGCTGAGCTCACTGAGTGTCTTGCTTGTATTCAACAATGGATGGATGGTGTCAGACTGAAACTTAATCCAGAGAAAACAGAATTCACCATCATTGGCCTTACGCAAAAATTTCCCACCCAGTTATTTGGCAATTCTATCTCCCCTACCAATGAAGTTAAGAATTTAGGTGTTACTTTTGATTCTGGAACCACCTTTGCCAGTCATATAACCAAAGTTTGTCATGCATTTGTAAGTTCCTCAGTGTGGAAACTGCAACCCTGCTGGCAAACTCAATGATCAGTAGTCAAATTGACTGCTGCAATTCCCTTCTTTATGGTGTGAATAAATATAACATGGCAAATAAAATTGAACCATGGAGAAGTTATAACAGATCAGGAGGGAATATTTAGCCAGGTACAAGAGTACTATTGCAACCTTTTTGAAAACAAGGATGACACCTTGCAAAGTATCAATTTTGAAAGTTTAGGTATCAAATCAAACACAACAATCTCAGAAGACATTGGTAAACCGTTAACAGTTGATGAAGTAGGACAAGTTTTGAAGAAAATGAAATCAAACAAATCACCAGGCATTGATGGTGTAACAGTCGAATTTGTTAAAGTATTTTGTTGGCAGTTAAAATACTTCATTATAAATGCAATAAACTGTGGATTTTCAAAGGGATGTTTGCCCGTGTCACTTCAGCAATATATAATAACATGCTTACCAAAAGCCAAAAAGATTGATCACTAATTAAAAAAATGGTGTCCCATTTCCTTACTGAGTGTAATTTATAAGTTAGCATCAGGAACCATAGCGGAACGACTCAAGAAAACTCTGAATTATGTCATCTCAGACTGTCAAACTGGATTCATAAAGGAAAGGTATATAAGTGAGTCTACCAGACTGATCTATGCAACAGAAGATAAAAATATACTAGGATTCTTTATGTTAATAGATTTTGAGAAAACATTTAATTCACTTTCATGGAATTTTATGTATAGTGTTCTTGATTTTTTTTGGATATAGCAAAATCTTTATACAGTGGATAAAACTTTTTAATACAGAAATAACTGCACATGTCATGCAATGTGTCTTTTGTCAAAACCAATAAACATTAACAGAGGCTGTCAACAAGGTGACCCAATTTCAGCATATCTGTTTCTTATTGGAGCTGAGATTCTAGCTAGACTTATTCAATTTAATCCAAACACAATTGGCCTAAAAATGAAAAATATCGAATTTAAACTGACACAATTTGCGGATGACACCACCCTGATACTAGATGATAGCCAGCACTCCATTCTATCGGCATTAAATACACCTGAAGTATATGGAAATTTATCAGGCTTAAAAATGAATAAGGAAAAAACTAAAATTTTTAAAGTATGTTATAATAAATATTTTGTTGACACAATGTTAAAAGAATTGTATTTAATTATCATAAGTCATACTGCGTATATGACATCTTTGTAAGGTACTGATGGGAGGTTGTCCACTCTTGCCCCCACGGATGTCACAAGTGCAATATATATAACATGGCTAAACTCCAAAAGTTCAAAAAGCACTTTGTAGAATTGTTTTCAGACTTGATAAAACAAGTCATGTTACTTCCTATCTGAAAAAACTACATAGGTTCCCCAATTCATACAGTATCCTGTTCAAATATAATCTTATTACACTCAAGGCTATCAAATTCTCCCAAACCACATACTTATCATCCTTAATCAAAACCAATAGACTTACTCATGGAAATTAGCTTTCTCTTTCTTCAGTTTGTCTGCAGAAGGCCATTGGTAGGCAAGGTTTTGCAATGGCTTCTCCAACTGAATGGAACGGACTCCCACAGTCGATCTGATCACAAAACACAATAATAGGGTTTTGAAGCCAGTTAAAAACCTATTTGTTTAGACTTGTATACCCTCCACCATAGTATATTTACCCTTGCTGGTGTTAAATTAAAATTTTTGCCAGGTATGTCCCTCGACTTTCCCTTTTTTCCCCAAGTGCATTAGAGGATGTTGCATCAATTTTGCACTGTATAAATGTTTCTATTCTATTCTAAAGGACAAAAACAAGAAATATAGAGTACAGACAAAAAACCACAAAGACAATACACTCTCCTTCTCACTTGGCTATTGTTTTCATAATAGAGCTGATTCTCTTCAATTTTAGCATCAATTAATTAACAAATAACAGAGACAGCTTTGACCAACATATGTTAAATGCAGTATAATTAAATTGTAGTTTGGCAACATGTTCTTGTTCAGGTGGATTTTCTCCAATCTATTAAAGAAGGGATTTAGGTTTAAATTCTGACTTGTTTGAGATGTGTCAAATATATAGTGTTTTGCTATTGAATAAACAACATTTGATAGATTTTGAACTGTTGTAGTTCAGCATGCCAAAAATTATGTTGGAGGGACTAATGTCAAGTTCCATATGGAGTGTATACATTTAAAACATGTTCTAAAATTTGTTTCCACATATTCTTGGAATGGTAATTTGTAATGCTTCTTAATAGTACGAATAGTGGTTTAGAGAGGAATCTCTGTTTTGCTTATTAAAAATATTGAAGAAATTTGTGAAACATATTTTGATTTTTTTTTCTATAATTCCATTTGTGGCCCATGGCACTGTCAAATTAGTTTGGAAATTGCTAAACATTTAAGGACAGCTATTTTCATAATTGTGTAAGATATCTTCTATTCCAGGATGTAAACAGCTTTTGTATTTTTTGAATAGCTGATAAAGTTAAGTTCAATCATGGATTCGAGTTTTACTGAAAAAACTATGCCCAGAAGAATAAATTCAGTAGCCCCCCATTCTAAATTTTTATTAAGTTGATATTTGTCTTTTGAATACGTTTTTTTGCCTATCCAGACTATCTTGGTTTTCTCAGTGTTTACTCTAAGCCCAGATATGGAACCAAACATTTCAAGAACATTAAGCACAGCTGACAGAGAGTGCTTACTTCCATCTAGAAAAGGGTAGTGTTGTCGGCGAACTGGGTGATTTTATATTTAATTCCATAATTTTAATGCCCCTTAGGTTCTGATCATTAATAATTAATAAATACATTATTTGTGCACTGGGTGTGAACAGGTAAGGGAATATGGGATCACCTTGCCTACAGCCATGCTTAATATTGAAAAATTCAGAAAGTGAACCACATTGAAGTACTGTTCCCCTAATATGAGTTTTAAGCACTTTAACCCACCTGCAAAAGCTTACTCAAAACCAAAAAATTTAAGTGTAGAAATTTCCAAGATGCAGGGTCAATTGCTTTCTGAAAGTCGATCAGCATTAATAAACCATCAATGGTTTTTTTTCTTTAGTTAGTTGCCTTAAACCATAGACCATCCTGGTATTTTCACCAATAAAACATTCTGCCATAAAACCTGATTGTGTATTTGAGATAGCTTTATTAAAAACAGTGCTTAGTCTTCCGGCTAAAGTAGATGATTTAGATTTAGATTTATTTATTGTTTTACGTTGCGTTCAACAGCCAGGGTCATATTGCGATGGGTAGTTTACAGGTGGGGGAAACCAGTGCATACTGCACTGTAAACCACCGGGCATCGGCAAGTAACTACCAACTTTCCAACATGAAGCGCCGGCCTGAGATTCAAACTGGCGGCCTCAGAGGTTGGAGGCGAGAACTCTAACCGCTACACCACCGAACCCCATGCTAAAGTAGATGAAGCTGTCTTGTATACAACTGACAATAGTGAAACAGGTCTCCAGTTCTTGACAAACTGTCTTGGTTTCTCACCTTTTGGTAAAGATGAAATTATGCACTGTCATAAAGGAAGTGACATTTGACCTGACTGAAAACCATAATTTAATGACCATAAAACCAAAATATTTAACTTAGGCCAAAAGACTTTACTATAAATACTGTCTATACTAGGACATTCATTATTTTTCATAGCTTTTAAGGAATTACTAATTTGATCTTGAGTAAGGTGTCCTTCTAGTAGTTGAGAATCCCCACTGGATAAGCTTATTAAATGAGAACAATTTTTTTCAGAGGTATGCCTAACTTAAGGCTCTTATTTAAATTTTGAATAAAAATATTTACATGTTTTTTTGCAAATCTTACATTACATGAAAGTGAGATCATATTACAATAATATTGGTTTGGTAGTGGAATGTCACATATGGAACCATCATTGTCTTATGTAACTGGCATGCCAGATTTCACTGTAATACTAATATTCTGCAATGTTAGTTTGCTTCATGACTGTATCCATCTATTGGCAGATGACATCAGAGTACATTTGCCAGTGCCATGTCAATTGACCAACAGATGGCACACTTGGATGACACTCGATCCTGTGTATTAGAAAGGACTGTTACATTATGCATGACAAATGTTCAGGATAACACGAGACATGGTACACTGGTGTTGTGACCAACTGACGCTGTCTGTAAAGCCTTCCACCGCAGAATCCAGAATTATTGTATCCAGTGAGGCATCCGGTTTAGCACTTGCTACGCCGCCACCACGCGTAGAGAGATTTTCAGCATTAACGCTCTAAGAGGAAAACTACATCAGCTAAGTTCACCAAATTTGCAGGATATCTTCTCTGGAAAGGAAATTAGCCTCATTCTGAAAAACAAGATGGCCGCCACGGGCATTTCTTTGAAAATTATCTACATTTTTCTACTGGCTGTTTCTCATAGGTAGAAGGTTGAATGTCTTCATAGGTGATATGTATAATAGATATATATGTCTTCTACAACCTTGCAGACATTTGACCTTCAGGCTCTTAATTCAAGGTCATCCATGGAGTGCCAAAGTAACCCACATAGCCGACTTTAAAAGTGCTTATATCTCCCTTATTATTGGTCCTAGAGGTGTGCAATGTGACACCAACCTACAGGAAATCATGTGCTGCGAGTCTTTTGATGTGGTGAGATTTGACCTTGGATCCCTCCTTCAAGGTCATACAAGGATAGCCAAACTTAAAAGTGCTTATAACTCACTTATTATTGGTCCAAGAGGTTTGGGATGGTAAACCAACCTATCTGAAATCATGGACTGGGAATCTTGTGGTGTTGTAGGATTTGACCTTGGACCCCTCCTTCAAGGTCAAACAAGGATAGTCAAAGTTAAAAGTGCTTATAACTCACTTATTATTGGTCCAAGAGATTTGGTTGGTAAACCAACCTATAGGAAATCATGAACTGTAAATCTTCTGGTGTGGTCGGATTTGACCTTGGACCCCTCCTTCAAGGTCATACAAAGATAGCCAAACTTAAAAGTGCTTATAACTCACTTATTATTGATCCAAGAGGTTTGGGATGGTAAACAAACCTATATGAAATCATGGACTGGGAATCTTGTGGTGTTGTCGGATTTGACCTTGAACCCCTCCTTCAAGGTCAAATGAGGATAGACAAAATTAAAAGTGCTTATAACTCGCTAAATATTGGTCCTGGGGGTTTGGAATGGTAAACCAACCTATAGGAAATCATGCACTGGGAATCTTCTGGTGTGGTCGGATTTGACCTTGGGCTCCTCCTTCAAGGTCAAACGAGGATAGACAAAATGAAAAGTGCTTATAACTCGCTTAATATTGGTCCTGGAAGTTTGGGATGGTAAAACCAACCTATAGGAAATCATGGACTGGGAATCTTCTGGTGTGGTCGGATTTGACCTTGGGCTCCTCCTTCAAGGTCAAACGAGGATAGACAAACTTAAACGTGCTCATGACTCGTTTATTATTGGTCCTAGAGGTTTGGGATGGTAAACCAACCTATAGGAAATCATGGGCGGGGAATCTTTTGATATGGTCAGATTTGACCTTGGACCCCTCCTTCAAGGTCAAACGAGGATAGCCCAACTTAAAAGTGGTTATAACTCGCTTATTATTGGTCTTAGAGGTTTGGGATGGTAAACCAACCTATAGGAAATCATGAACTGGGAATCTTCTGGTGTGGTTGGATTTGACCTTGGGCCCCTCCTTAAAGGTCAAACGAGGAAAACCAAACTGAAAAGTGCTTATAACTCACTTATTTATTGGTCCAAGAGGTCTGGGATGGTAAACTAACCTATATAAAATCATGGACTGGGAATCTTCTGGTGTGGTCGGATTTGACCTTGGGTCCCTCCTTCAAGGTCAAACGAGGAAAGCCAAACTGAAAAGTGCTTATAACTCACTTATTATTGGTCCAAGAGGTCTGGGATGGTAAACTAACCTATATAAAATCATGGACTGGGAATCTTCTGGTGTGGTCGGATTTGACCTTGGGTCCCTCCTTCAAGGTCAAACGAGGAAAGCCAAACTTAAAAGTGCTTATAACTCGCTTATTATTGGTCCTGGAGGTTTGGGATGGTAAACCAACTTTTCGGAACTCATGGGCTGGGAATCTTTTGATGTGGTCAGATTTGACCTTGGACTCCTCCTTCAAGGTCATATGAGGATAGCCAAACTTAAAAGTGCTTATAACTTGCTTATTATTGGTCCTAGAGGTTTGCAATGTGAAACCACCTTACAGGAGATCATGGGCTGGGAATCTTCTGATGTGGTCAGATTTGACCTTGAGCCTCTCCTTCAAGGTCAAACGAGGACAGTCAAACTTCAAAGGGTTTATAACTCTCTTATTATTGATCCTAGAGGTTTGCAATGTGAAACCAACTTGCAGGATATTGTGGGCTAGGAATCTTCTGATGTCAGATTGACCTTTGACCTTTAAAGCTCAAACGATGGTTCACTGGCTTTGGTGAGTTGTCTATATATATTCATTGTACTTCATATTACCATACTTTACGAAATATTCATTATAGGAGGGTGTTATGAAAAGCATGATAGCATACATAAAGCTACCACTGATACACTGCTATCATATATTTTGTAACTCTACAGATGTATACCTTCCCAAAAAATACCATAAGCATTATTCCCTAATTTGGTACCGACCAACCATGCTGGCTCATGGACTATTCCGGTTGATACAGATTTGCATCAGTTCTCTGATGCGTAGGTCTAGTTGATGTTGAAAAATATAAGATTTGCTGTTGTCCATCTTGCACAATCTGAACAATCAGAGTAAATGATAAGACTTAATATGTACTAGTTCATTATCATTTAACTTATCAGTGAAGTGAAAATCATGGCAGACAAATTCAGACAGGAAATAACAAATGACAGTAAAATGTCGCATAAGTTTTATTATGTAAACTATCATAAATGGCAAAAATAAGAAAGTAAATTTGTTTACCACAAAAACATATACAGAATCGTTTCAGTAATGCTAATATTACAAATCTCTATTTTAAAAATATAACAGTATTTGGTAATATTTCATAAAAAAATCAACTGCCATATGATGAAAATATATGTTATTCAGTGGCAAAGTATATACAAAAATATATTTTACAATGTACATTTTGTTCAGTAGTTTTCAACTGTCTCAGTATCGTACAAATATCTACAGAATACAGTAATTATTAAAACAAATACATTACCACAATCTGTTTAAACAACTGCCACAACATTTGTTGGCTACAATAAGGTAGCATGGCCATTTTTATCAACAGGGAAAAATACAAGCCAGCTTTGTTTGAAAAAGTGACTAGTACCACTTGACAAAAATCAACAAAATTAGCAATATTTTTAAAGTTTAAAGCACTTACATGAAGAGTTGACTGAAATATTATTTTTGTAGGCTTCCCACTTTAAGGCGGAAATTAGCATGAGCAAAACAAAGCAACATATATTATACAAAGGGCAAAGAGCAACAATTGACAATATTTTGCAAAATAGAAAGGAACTTACAAAAAGAGATTAATAAACATCAGATAACTGGTATCTGGGTAATAATCACATAAATTAATGAAAATACATTGTTCTATACAGTTTGTTTTCTATGAGGGTCATGATGCTTTATTAGAAAGTAGACAGATAATAAAAATATGGTTTAATGATGAAAAGTATAGGTGATTAAGGTGGCTGCAGCAACAATGTATTTAGTTTCATCGCAATGGTTGTTATCCTTGTCATATAACTCTTCAGCCTCTTCTCAGTTTTTACCTTTAGCCAGAAAACAACAATGTCAAGTACACAACCTTGTAAAAAGGGTCTATCTGATTTTTTTTGTCCAACTATATTTATTTCTGAAGTCAATCAGCCAAAATACAATTTTAACTTTATATCGCAAACTACTTAAGGTTCTCCAACACACAATGCCAAATCTGCTAGGTCTGGTCTGGTATGTACTGTATAGTGATAACTAAGGGACAAAATAAAGATTAGCAGAAATAATACTCATAACTTAAAAATTCTAATAAAGTTTTTAGAATTCTAATAATAACAATCACAAAGCGAGATACAATAGAAGTGTATGAAACAGATACCAAATTTGGCTAGAAGGTGTTCATCACAGCACAGACTGCATTTCAAAGTTGGAGTGGATTTTTAAGCTAGAGCTCTAGCAAGGGTCATGCTTCTAGGGATTAGTCTTTCCCTTTTTTGTCTCTGGACTTTCATGAACTGTGGTGTAGCATGATGGCTGTCTCTTTCTTCACTAAAGTTAACCTATTTGTCCAAAAAATACCAGTTGAACCTACTGATAACCACTAAAGTATTCATCTCTTCCTGAAACTGACAAATACCTTATTTTCTGTAATAACAGCCCTCATGCCATGCATTTTCTTTCAAAATGGCGGATTTACTAGGACAAAATGCAGAGGGCAAAGATTTTTGCATTAACTGGAACATGTACCTTAAAATGTAGCAGTTGGATTTCTCTAATATTTTTCATACTATAGGTGTAGTAGTTAAGAGTCATGGAGGACAAAATCAATATTGAAAGGTATTTTAAGCATATATTCTTAATTGAACACAGCTACTGTAAAAGTCGCAACAGGTAAATTAAGTTTTACTATAACTTGACATATTTAAATACACCAGACTGATACACTGCAAAATGTACTGAGCATTTACAGCTCTGTAACATCTGCATCAGTGTCTGACCCTTAGACATTGAAAATTATTACAAAAAGGGCGGGTGGGGGTGGGGTATTGTTAGGGAGGGGGCTTTTATAATAGAATTTATGGTATATTTGTGAATAATTTTTTTTTACCAATGTTAGACAACCGTAAGGCAGATGAAAAGCTGGGTAAACAAATATTTATATGTAACTGCTACTTATCACATGAATTACAATAATCCTGTCACAATTAGTGAAATAACTGACTCTATTTGAAAAATGATCTTTGCAGAAAGATGTTCACAACAGACTGACACACATTTATGACACGCCCATTTGTTGTAGTTCCTTCAGACTGTGTAATTGTTGCTGGAGGTAGGGATTTGTCTCATTAAAACGCATTGTCATTTGCATCACTTTGTTCTGTTCCTGCAAAATCCCTTTCCTGTCAGTGGGATTTTCTATTTCTACAGCACATTTGCCTGAAACACATTTAACGAAAGCCAATAATAAATTAACAATATTCCAGTTCCATTTCTAAGATTTAGTGTAAGACCTTCCCAATTTAAACTCAGAAGGCTGCTACAACAAGTCTTGTTGGAAAAAGGATAAAAAAGCATATCGCCCTGACGTTTCCCCCATTTTTATATGTATACATCTAATTTCATTTTATATGGACTTTCATAGTGAATGGGTTCTCATGTGGCCCAGTTGGTAGGGTGTTGGACTCATAATCCAAGGGTCGCGGGTTCGATGCCCGGTGATGCGGACTGTTTCATGTGGGATAACATCCTTGGGCAAGATGTTAACCTGGACTGTGCCTCTCTCCACCCAAGAGTAATGGGTACCTGGCTGCTAGTGGGTTCTTAGTGTGTACGCTGTATTGTGGCTGCCCCCTAGTATGTTCCCAGAGGGAACTGAGATAACTTGTGTTAAAAAGTTCTGAAACCCAGGCCAGGGTTTAAATGTAAAGTCGAGTGATAGTGTACTAAATACTAATACTAGACTATAAACCATTACATTTACATTTTAGTGCTTAATCTGTATTGCTGATGCACTCTAAGGGGTAATGAATAGTCTTAGGTACATGACACATAAAAAAGACATACCCACGAAAGACAGAGCTAGGGTGGTGGGGTATCTATTGAGGATAGGCTTTTGCAAACAGGCAAGTTTTAAGCTTTTTCCTTAAGAGGTCAATAGATGTTTCACTCTGAACATTGTCAGGAAGCTTATTCCCAATGTTAGGAACATGGAAGGCAAAACTATTTCCAAAGTGTCTGACTGACTGAAAGAGAAGAATGAAAGGAGGAACTTCCAGGTACTGGTGGTCAGGGTGACTATGCCTGGTGCTATAGGAGCAACTGTACAGTGAGAAGGATGGGCCAGAACAAGCTTGGAGAACCGACAGGAAGAAATTTATCAATTTAATCAAATATAGGGATATACCATAAAAATCCATGCTCTGCGCAAATTTTATAGCACAAATTCTGGGTTTAGATCATGAAGACTTAGCCTGGTGTATCCCTATTCTAACATGATGTGTCCATAATAAAATATTTTTATTACTTTTTTTGTGTTGTATTTTACATTTTTAGGAGGCTAACCATAACCAGAAGTAACGGACACATCTTTGTGATAATATTGAGCATGGTTTTTTGTTCGATTAGCCAATCAGAAACTCTGTTACATTGCCGTCATGTTAGAATATGTTATTTTGCCATCCTTTGAAATAATTTGAGTCTGTGTAAATTTCAAATTTGACTGGAATCTTTCACATTTTTCACAACTTTCAAAATAACTCAACATTTCACAATGCTTACTGTGTAACACTTACCATGAAACCATCCCCTTTCTCCACTGCTTAACTTCTCTCCTTCACACCAATCTACAAGGAGAAATATCAGGTACCACATTCATAAGTGAGTGAAAACTGATGAGAGGTGAAATGACTGAAGCAATATTCTTGGCACAAATGATGTACAATTTGTAAAACAGTGTTCAAGACATCAGACTTACAGGGACAACTTCCATATATATACTGGTCTACATGTGCACAAATATTTCAGCTAATTTTCTGGATATTGATGCAGTTGATAAATTTATGGTTCTGATGAAATTATAGGGCAAGCAAAGTTACCAGTTTGCAAAATACTTGGTATCCATTTGGGAATAAAGAAAGTTTATTTTACATTACAATGATTGGTGTATTGGACATTTTTTTATTCTTTTAAAGAAACTGCTTTTCTAATATACATATTTTATTTCAGTATTATTAAATAAACTGACTTGCTAGGCTCTATAGTTGGATATTAGAAAGCGTATTTTATATCCCTGTAATCCTTTTATATGAAGCCATTGTATAATACAAGGTCAGCAAAATAAAAAAAAATCTATCTAGAGTAAGAAATCTAAAATTCGCCAGGAATCTAAAATTCGCCACCTCTAAAACCTTAGTTAATTTTATGAAGAAAATGATGTTTTTGTCTAAAAATTGGTATTTTTCAGTTCAAAAAGCCTTAATTTACTATACATTCAACAAATCTCACCACAATTCATTCATTTTATTAGTATTTTCACATGTGGCGAATTTCAGATATGTGGCGAATTTTTGATTTCTTACTCTATATCTATTTACATTAACTGCTCTAATATTGTAAAAAAATGTCTTATTATTGCCTACTAGTCACACATATCATGTCTCCTACAAGGCTTTAATCAGATACAATACAATAGCAATAATATCCACACTTCTTAACTCCATGTCCTTCAACAGAATAGTTGGGAAAGGCTAAAACTAGTATGCACCACATTCTTGCACTAAATAAACTGCCAACTGTGATTTCTATTTCATATTTTTTGTAGCGTTTAATCTCTGCCAAGGCAGACTGTAAGGCGCAACAACAGAAACTTATTCAATAATTATCATTCCATAGAGATAACCAGGTCGATACCAAGGAGATGCTGGATAGTGTACACTAACGTGGGAAAGCCTTTTTGAAGAGATAAGATTTGACCTAATCAATCACAGATGTGACATATGCATGGCCTGCAGGCGCAGTTTAGTGGTGTGGTTATCATTAATTTTTAAGTAAGCACTGAATTTTGCCACAAGCTATTTTAAGCAAGATAGGACATCTATATATATATATACATTCTGAAGATATTTAGGCTATTCGGTATCAAAATTTGCAACTCATTATACTGAACACAATGGTAAAATAATTATCAAAATCTGATCACAAACAAGGAAGTTACAGTCTTTTAAAGAAATCTGGTCATCTATGTTTATTTATGTGTCACCAAATTAGGACAAATAAAACAAAATAAAGCCAGCAGCAAGCAATATCTGCAAATCTGTGCATATGGACATGTACACTAATGCTGCAAAGATTAACTGGTATGGTGTTGAAAGGTCTAGCAAACACGATGTAGAAGTCACATATCTTACTCTGTATCAACTGAATAAAAGAAAGGGAAGCATATTCACCACTATCAGCCATTTTGCGAAGAATTTTAAGGATTTCTCCCTCGTAAATAGTGAGCTCATCTCCGTGTTGACCTCGGTATGAGTGAGTGACTTGGACCACAGGGCACTCCCCTGCAAACAACACATTTGGTAGTATAGAACATTTGACAAAATTCTCATCAGATGTTTATGGCAATTGATCTTTGTGCTTGCAAACTTAGGTTATACATCATATATTGGTTTTATTTATTTATTTTTTTTTGAGGGGGGGATACCACTACAATTTAGCTTTCATCTTTTCTTTCTCCCTTAAAAATAAATACTTAAAGAAATAGATGTTAATAATAATAATGTTTAAAAAACAATTGGGCACTGATATGAATTAAGCAAGGACTGGAAAAGAGAGTTTTAAACTTCAAGTACTGCACACTATCAACTGAGTCACTATACTATATCAATAATCTACTCATTCAAAATATTTGGCAGATCTGGTAGATATCACAGTAATTACAAGTTAGTTGATTCTGACTTTTTCAAAGCTTATATAAATGACAACAAAATAATATACTATACAACCTGTCATATAACTAGATTGATTTTTTGTATGTAAGAAGATTCTAAGCCATATAAATTAAAAAATTGAATCAGCTGATCTGTGCATATCATGATGTATGAATCAATGCCATTGGCTTTTAATTGATATGCAAATGGAAGCATTGCTCTTACAATTGTTATTTAGAAGTTATTATTTTTTTGAGCTTGAAGTCAAATGTCCTCGCAGTGTTTACGTACATCTCAGATGAAACATGAATGAAATACATCTCTCAGTTCTGTAAATATCAACCATTTGATAAAATGTGATACACATACACATACCACACATTTGACAATGAATAAAGTATCTGTGAAAACAGACATAATGCAGGACTGCAATTCACATGGTGAAACATCCCAACAGTGTGGTACAAACAAGATATCAGGGCTTGTATTTACTAACATGGATTAAGTTTAGCTCAAGATCAGGGCTAATATTCAGAAGCATTTTTACTCTTAAACTAAAAATTTGCTCAGAAAAACATTTTCAGTTCAAAAATTTCCAAGAAAGGGATTTTTTTTCAAAATTTCTCTTAAAAAGTGTGATTGCAATATATTAAAGACTTTATCTGTTGACACAGAAAGAAATCTTTACATAATTTAATGTTTCGGTGAGTATTTTTCCAAAGGGAAACCCTGGTATAGGTCTAGAAAAACGAAAGAAAATATAGAGCTGGCTTGAGCTATTCACAACATTTATAACACTCACTGTTGCTGTAATTTATAATCTTGGCATAGTCAATGCTTTTGTCAGGCATCTCTGGACTCAAGGCCTCTATCCAACGTAACTGTGAGTCACTGTAAAGCAAATGTGTATCATTTAGAAAGAAAAGCCTGTACCGAGGAAAACTCAAAAACACCAAAAATATGAAAAATACTTATCCTGTCGAAGCGGAACTTTCACAGAATAAACTATGATATATATTACAAAAAATAACCAATACGTATGTACTGAGATATAGATGAAAATGTCTGTGTATGTGACAGACACTACCAATTAACGCGGCCAACGAGAAAGTAGGACGAGATCTCAGAGTGTACCGCGAGACGACAACCTGAGGCTACGGCCAACTATAAATGTCTATTTTTCTTAGACGTTGGCCGTGATACCTTGCGGCCATCCGAGAACAGCAATCAGTCCCACATGGTAAGCTATTGTAGCGCAATAAAAGTGTATCATTTAGAAAGAAATTAATTTCCATTTTGTTTCAGGAGAGAACACCTACTACACATTAGAGGGACCTTTTTTTTATGTCTCACTTAGAATATTAATAATAATATAAAAAAAACAATTATTACTGCAAGATACTGGTGATCCTATACAACTAAAAATATTTACAAGATTTAGTAATAAGTATGGTCAACTTCTCTTTACACCGGTCCTGCAAGATTACTGTATTTTATTTAAATTGTCACACATTATCAATTTGAATCCAACAAACTTTTATCTTGTTATCTCATGTTATCATAATTGGTAAATGGAACATATGTAAACAAAAGCACTCGGAGAGCACACACCTCTGCCAAGGAACGTAAAAAGTAAATGAGAAAATCAGTTTTTTTTATCCAGACAGTGGTCAGTGGTCTCAAAATTTAACAGGATCTAAGTTGGACCAAGACCCATCTTATGACTTTTTTCAGGAAGTTCTAACCAGTAATATTTCCATAATCCTGCTAACAAGCAATCAAACAAACAAACAATAAAGTAAAATCTTATTTCTGTGGGTAATAAAAAATAAGAAACAAAGATTTATTTCTTTAAATTTATTTCATAGCCTTAAATTTAAGTTAAATATGATGAAAAAAGAATTTTCTCAACAGGAAAGAGCTTTAACGTTTGCTGAAAGATCAGAATTTTTCGCTATATCATTGTGAATGTGTTCTGTTTTCATCCCGTAAAAGAAGTAACATTTTCTTCTAATTACTTTTCCTTTTATGAAATATATTTAACCATAAAGTTAACTGGATGATATTAGAAATGGTAGAAAAGTAGAAAATGCAAGTAAATTGTTGTGCAATTTGAAAAATTAAAGTAATGCAACATCTTTTATAATACAATGAACAATATAAAATTCTTCAAACTGATACCTTTATATGATAGAAATTACAATATTAAGAATCATAACAATCATGTAAACAAGAAAGTGACTTGTCTCTGTATGATGTTAGGAAGATACCGCATTTATTGTAATAAACGCCCCGGGGCGATGCATTTTTCAAAAGGGGGCGACTATTACAGATAAACAAAATCAGATCTCGAGTCCAGTGGCCATGGGCGATAATGGACACTTGCTGCCTTGATCTCGCTTGCTGGCATGTATAATGGCGAGACAGCTTAAAATATTTAAAACAAACCTTAAATCTGAAGAAATTATGTAGTTTTATCTTGTATTTTTGCAGATTTCAATGCATCTGTGACCAATACTGCCATGTTTTGTTTTTATTTTCTTTATTTCTCGTAAGCGATATTCGCTTGGGAAGTACTAAAATGCACCATTTTTCGGAATCCCGGAATCGCAAAGGTGTTGGCTGTTGACAGGGATGTAAAACCCCGAAATATGAATTTTGCAAAGGTAGAGAAGACGGGGGGTGGGGGTGGGGGGGTGGGGGGGATGGATTAATAGGGAGGGGCGTTTATTGCAATAAATACGGTATTTCCAGTTAGAAAAGTAAATACTTTTAATAAACAGAATAAAATACTTCTTTATGGCCAATATTGTAATTTATTAAGCCTCTGGGCAAGCGATATTGCCCGAGAGCTGATAATTGCCAGGCTGTAATTAAAACTGGCAACAGATCACTTGTCTCTCAAATCTCTGGTCACAGGTTCAAATCAGGTTTTGACAACACATGGAAAATACTGATGGTTTTTATTATAAACATGACTGTTAAATGGGGTGTAAGTGTCTGAATTTTACTCACAAAAGTTTATATATTTCACTGTTTCATTTTAAAGGTTAATTAAATTGATTAAAAAAGAAGAGTTTTCTTTTTACATTTTTTGTAGTAGACTATGCACCTGGATAACTTTAACATGTATTTGGCCAGTTCTCTCTCAATATCTATCGAGGTTTGGAGTGAGGTAATTCAAGAGCTAAAGCTTACCTTGTATGACAGGACAATATATACCAGGGTCTGGAAATGCCAGAACTGTCTTCTCCAGTAGGGAAAAATGACATCTTCAAGAGATGGTTACATCCAGTGGGGAGACAGGACCCTAACAACTCCTCTGAAAATGTAAGAAAATCACAGGACATTGATGTGATGACAGGATAATTACCTAATACCCCTTTTACATTTATACAGACAGAAAACCCTGGTGCTAGTAGGCATTGGTCAAAATGCCCCAGTCCTTCAACTACCATCTGACGTCTGCATGTGAGCTTGTGACACAGTGGTGAAACGTCCAATTCCTTTTCAGCGTAATTGAAGGCATGGTCTGCAGATTATATAAGGTGTGGTCCACGGTTTATAGAAGGTTGTGATTTGGTCTCTTTTCGGTGGCACATGTTCGTCCGGTGGCTACTGAAGGCCAGTTGTGGTTCATGGAGCTTGTCTATCGGTGACCAATGTTTGTAGTACTGTTGTCCTACTGTTATAGGCGGTTACAAATCATGTCCCTTCAGTGGCTATGTGAGTCAAACATTATGAACTCTGCAAATTTCGGAAGATATGAGGTGTCACGGGAGGTGGTTTTCCCACCGAAAAAGACTTCTAACCACGTTGTATACTGCCTGTTGTGTGAATGGGGTATAAGTGACATAATTGTATCTGTAACATATAACATATCTAGTGTAGCATAAAGATTTACTTTGCAACCCTTTAGTTATTACTATGAATAGATATAAAATGGAAACTCTATTATTCCAGCTTCTAGTTTACAGATATATATACAATTTTATGACCACAGTTCCACTCACCAAAAACTTTACATATTTCCCCACTATTTAATACAAAAAAGCCTCTTACAGTTTATGAATCTTCTGTTAGCCAGGCGCAATTTTACTCTCCCAGGATGACAGACAACTGAACATTGTAATTGCTTGGTTAGATCATATTTTACAGATTTGGGATCTGAAACCAATAGTTCAGGATGGCTTGTTGTAATTCTCTCTCAATTGGAATATCTGGGATCATATTCACTAACATGCTTATTCTAAGAATTATTCTTATTCTTAGAATTTTCTGAGAAACAACCATTTTCTAATAAAGAAACAGTTTTGAACTAGACCAAGGAAGCATCTGGGGCAAGATGCAAGATGTATGCACTGGAAAAAGGACAACTAACATGATTTTGAAGATAAACAGCATTTTTAAAGATGGCGGCCGAAATTAGGAAAATTCTAAATTATTCAAAGGGATTACAAGCACTTTAAAGTATGTTTACCCTGATCTGACCTTGAAGGAGGGGTCCAAGGTCAAATCTGACCACATCAGAAGATTCCTAGCCCATGATTTCCTATAGGTCAGTTTCACATCCCAAACCTCTAGGCCAATAATAAGGGAGATATAGATACTTTTAAAGTCCACTACATGGAAATAATTGCCCAGGAATCCATCTTGTTTTTCAAAATGAGGCCAAAATTGTAAAAATAAGGCTTTTGTAATGATGAACATAACCTGCAAATTTGAGAACTCTGCCTACAGTATATTTTGCTCTAGAGGGGAAAACGGGAAAATATCTACACACTGCTTCATGACTGACAAAGAAATGAGTGTGGTGGCCTTCTTGTTTTTCAAAGTGAGGCCAAAAATATTCCCTGCAAATTCGAGATCTCTACCTAAAATACCTTAGCCTTTAGAGGGCTAACGGGGAAATCTTTACACACTGTGGCGGCGGCATACTCATGTGCAATCCATAATATCCACTGGATGGCATCCAGTGGATACAAAAAAAATTTTAAGAATTTTTGAATTCACTAGAATTTCCAAATTTCTAATGGTAATGATGTCAATAATCAGGTGGGGAAAAGTATTTTAACTTTTCATCAACATGAAAATATGACTTTTTAACAGATGTATTGTAAATATACAATTTATTTAAAGTATGTTTACCCTGATCTGACCTTGAAGGAGGGGTCCAAGGTCAAATCTGACCACATCAGAAGATTCCTAGCCCATGATTTCCTATAGGTCAGTTTCACATCCCAAACCTCTAGGCCAATAATAAGGGAGATATAGATACTTTTAAAGTCCACTACATGGAAATAATTGCCCAGGAATCCATCTTGTTTTTCAAAATGAGGCCAAAATTGTAAAAATAAGGCTTTTGTAATGATGAACATAACCTGCAAATTTGAGAACTCTGCCTACAGTATATTTTGCTCTAGAGGGGAAAACGGGAAAATATCTACACACTGCTTCATGACTGACAAAGAAATGAGTGTGGTGGCCTTCTTGTTTTTCAAAGTGAGGCCAAAAATATTCCCTGCAAATTCGAGATCTCTACCTAAAATACCTTAGCCTTTAGAGGGCTAACGGGGAAATCTTTACACACTGTGGCGGCGGCATACTCATGTGCAATCCATAATATCCACTGGATGGCATCCAGTGGATACAAAAAAAATTTTAAGAATTTTTGAATTCACTAGAATTTCCAAATTTCTAATGGTAATGATGTCAATAATCAGGTGGGGAAAAGTATTTTAACTTTTCATCAACATGAAAATATGACTTTTTAACAGATGTATTGTAAATATACAATTTATTGATAAAAATTTAGTCTCATAAATTTTGTCCTTATTCTTACATTTTTTTTTCTTAAAATAAGAATATTGGTTCAGGACTTACAAACATGATAAATTGCTACTTAACCATGAATTCTACCCATCAGACTGTGCTTTAATTACATTACACTCTATCTTAACTTGCAGCTCTAATAAAATGTTTGAGCTTTGGGCGTGACTTGAAAGAAAATTATATCAAAATTTTTCACGGAATGGCTAATTCATTTATTTGACAGGTGATTGTTTTTGCCATCCTACATACACTTATTGGTAGCTTACCTGCTTTTGACTTTGAGATATCCTCAGCATAGACTTGCGAGGGTTTGCAGTGACACTTCACCAAGAGGGCATTCTGTCTGAAATTAATAATAATACAATTATGATTATCCAAACTAATTGCAACAGTATGTGAAATTTGGCACGAGGGTGGGGTGGGGGGTGGGGGAGTAACCTTTAAACGTATGACACAAATTCTAAAAATTTCTGGCACATTTGTATCAAGAGAAATCAGACAATAAATGTAGTTAGAAAAATCATAAGGGGATTTTTTCATACAAATGTAAGTATATTTCACAAACCATTGTCAGAAATGGCCATTTTACTGGGATTTGGGGATAAATCACTCGTTGTTACAGTAACTATATGATTTAAGCCATTTTGTTTAATCTGTATAAGATGTACCAACTGTGTAAGCACTACAACTGTAAGTTCTAGGTTATCAATTACTCATTTCACACAAAGCTGTGCCTTTTTGAAGATATACTTAGAAGTTTATCATTACTAGAAATGCATCCTTTGACTATCCAAAGGTTATACATAACTAGAGGATCGCTCGCAAAAAAAAAAGATAATGTTTTTGCATAGCAAAAACAAAGCGTCCCGAAAAGGATATAAAGGTGAGTGCTAAAGTATTAAGAAAATGCTTCGTTTCTAGCCTTATACTGTTGTGGCAACCAAAGTCAGCGCAGTCTGCTCTATCTAGCACGGTTTTCAAGATATAATCATTTTTGTGTTTTGCAAATTTCGAAAATTCAAAATGTCCGCTATATTTGGCGAGACAAAAATATTTTGAAAATTGGCATGGCTACTCTGCAGAGATACCCAGCAGGTCGAAAAAAATTTTGTTGAGTTCGCTCCATCTAGTACGGTTTTCTAGATATAAGCATTTTTGTGTTTTGCAAAAACTTTGAAAATTCAAAATGGCCACCATTTTTGGGGAGACAAAAATTTTTGACAAGACCACTGCCGCGGTGTGTATCTCCCGCGGAGCATTAAAGGAGAAGAAATAGCTTTTCCGAGATATTCACAATTTATCATTTTCGTGTGTGAAAGCTCTTCCAAAAGTAGGTGAATGAGTTATTTGAGAAAAATTGGCTATCTGCAATACTATTAAGAGATAATTCAAATTTACTCCTTTTGAGTAGGTGAGTAATTATCTACGGGTCTGGAACTTCATCAAGTGAAAGTTCTCCCAAAAGTAGATGAATGAGTTATTTGACAAAAATTGGGTATCCGCAATACTTTTAGAGATAATTCACATTTACTCATTTTGAGTAGGTGAATAATTAGCTATGGGTCTGAAACTTCACCAAGTGAAAGCTCTCCCAAAAGTAGGTGAATGAGTTATTTGAGAAAAATTGGCTATCTGCAATACTTTTAGAGATAATTTGCATTTACTCATTTTGAGTAGGTGAGTAATTAGCTATGGGTCTGAAACTTCACAATGTGAAAGCTCTTCCAAAAGTAGATGAATGAGTTATTTGAGAAAAATTGGCTATCTGCAATACTTTTAAGAGATAATTCGCATTTACTCATTTTGAGTAGGTGAGTAATTAGCTATGGTTCTGAAACTTCACCATGTGAAAGCTCTCCCACAAGTAGATGAATGAGTTATTTGATAAAAATTGGGTATCCGCAATACTTTTACAGATAATTAGCATTTACTCATTTTGAGTAGGTGAATAATAAGCTATGGGTCTGAAACTTCACCAAGTGAAAGCTCTCCCAAAAGTAGGTGAATGGGTTATTTGAGAAAAATTGGCTATTTGCAATACTTTTAAGAGATAATTTGCATTTACTCATTTTGAGTAGGTGAGTAATTAGCTACGGGTCTGAAACTTCACCATGTGAAAGCTCTCCCAAAAGTACATGAATGAGTTATTTGATAAAAATTGGGTATCCGCAATAGTTTTTGAGATAATTAGCATTTACTCATTTTGAGTAGGTGAGTAATTAGCTATGGGTCTGAAACTTCATCGAGTGAAAGCTCTCCCAAAAGTAGGTGAATGAGTTATTTGAGAAAAATTGGCTATCTGCAATACTTTTAGAGGTAATTCGCATTTACTCATTTTGAGTAGGTGAGTAATTAGCTATGGGTTTGAAACTTCACAATGTGAAAGCTCTTCCAAAAGTAGATGAATGAGTTATTTGAGAAAAATTGGCTATCTGCAATACTTTTATGAGATAATTCGCATTTACTCATTTTGAGTAGGTGAGTAATTAGCTATGGTTCTGAAACTTCACCATGTGAAAGCTCTCCCACAAGTAGATGAATGAGTTATTTGATAAAAATTGGGTATCCGCAATACTTTTACAGATAATTAGCATTTACTCATTTTGAGTAGGTGAATAATAAGCTATGGGTCTGAAACTTCACCAAGTGAAAGCTCTCCCAAAAGTAGGTGAATGGGTTATTTGAGAAAAATTGGCTATTTGCAATACTTTTAAGAGATAATTTGCATTTACTCATTTTGAGTAGGTGAGTAATTAGCTACGGGTCTGAAACTTCACCATGTGAAAGCTCTCCCCAAAGTACATGAATGAGTTATTTGATAAAAATTGGGTATCCGCAATAGTTTTTGAGATAATTAGCATTTACTCATTTTGAGTAGGTGAGTAATTAGCTATGGGTCTGAAACTTCATCGAGTGAAAGCTCTCCCAAAAGTAGGTGAATGAGTTATTTGAGAAAAATTGGCTATCTGCAATACTTTTAGAGGTAATTCGCATTTACTCATTTTGAGTAGGTGAGTAATTAGCTATGGGTCTGAAACTTCACCATGTGAAAGCTCTTCCAAAAGTAAATGAATGAGTTATTTGAGAAAAATTGGCCATCTGCAATACTTTTAAGAGATAATTCGCATTTACTCATTTTGAGTAGGTGAGTAATTATCTACGGGTCTGAAACTTCACCATGTGAAAGCTCTCCGAAAAGTAGATGAATGAGTTATTTGAGAAAAATTGGGTATCCACAATAGTTTCAGAGATAATTAGCATTTACTCATTTTGAGTAGGTGAATAATTAGCTACGGGTCTGAAACTTCACTGAGTGAAAGCTCTTTGGGATAGCTGCTTTGCAGAGATACCCTGAAGATCAAAAATTTCGTCGAAATCGCTCTATGTAGCACGGTTTTCGAGATATTAGCATTTTTGTGTTTTGCAATTTTTGCGCAAAAATTCGAAAATTAAAAATGGCCGCCATTTTTGGCAAGATAAAATTTTTTTGAAAATTGGTATGGCTACTCTGCAGAGATACCCTGTGGGTCAAAAATTTCGTCGAAATCGCTCTATCTCGCACGGTTTTCGAGATATAAGCATTTTTATGTTTTGCAATTTTTGCGAAAAATTCGAAAATTCAAAATGGCCGCCATTTTTGGAGAGACAAAATTTTTTTGAAAATAGGCATGGCTACTCTGCAGACATACCCTGCGGGTCAAAAATTTCGTCGAAATCGCTCTATCTAGTACGGTTTTCGAGATACAAGCATTTTTGTGTTTTCCTTATTTGGAAAATTCATAATGATTAATTAATCATTAATTACTCGGCCATTTCTTAACCAATCAATGCCAAAATCTAATGATTTCCAGATTTTAATAGAATGAATTTATTCGCCAAGTTTCAGGTGAATTGATAAAAGTCCTTTCAAGTTATCATCCGGACAAGCTTCCCCATCGAAAAAAAGACATTTTTGGTCATGTGACCTCTCTGATTGGTTGAAATGTCACTGCAGCATATTCAAAAAAATTCCCCAAGGCTACTGCCTAAACCTGCCAAATTTGAAAAGAATCCGCCTAACGGTTACAGAGTTATAAGGAAAACAAAATGCGGAGCCGGCGGAGCCAGCGAAGCCTGAAGGTCTCCCATACACAAACAAGCGTCCCGCAAGGGACGCTTAATTATGTAACGTCAGCAGCAGTACTTCCTGTCGGTTCTTACCAAATCCCAGTTTTTGAGATCCCTTTATGGTGCTGGCCTTACATTTTAGGATTCTACCCTTGAACAAGGTCCTTTACACATGTCTCCGTCTTATTCCAAGACAGGGTGTATCCACTAAATTTCAATATTTTTTCCATGACTTCTCCATGACCGAAGCTTTAAAATTATGAACCTTTTACATGCTTCGTGGCATGAAAGAGAAATGTACCGAGGCCACGATCTCCCGCTAGTTTTGCCTTTGAGAACCACTCACAAGGTTCCAGTCACAGTACAGGAAGATATGGAAGACACCAAATTTGATCTGATAACATAAACGTATCCTTGTATTGAAATGCTGGATGAAAGAAAGGAACAATGCCATTTCATGAAAGGATGCCTTTTAATTTCTATGACTTTTTATGAATTTTCTAAAACCTGGAGTCAATTTCTATGACTTTTCCAGGCCTGGAAAAATAATGGAATTCCATGACTTTTCCAGGTTTTCCATGACTGGATACACCCAACACTACTTCAACAGGTAAACGTATGACAGACTGGCATCCTGTTCAGGGGAGTAGAATTAAATACTCCCGAGACACTTCATGCTACAGAAACCAGAAAATAACTCCCGCCAATATGGGCCACAAGGCCTGAAGAATGACTTTACATTTTACTCACTTTTTAGACTGAGCCATAATGACTAAGTCTGAGAACAGGTGTAATTCCCAGATCTGTGTAGGGCCACTGAAGGCTTTTTGCAGTAGTTTTTGTCCCTGTACCATCCTCTTCAAAGATCCGTGCTTCGTGATCTCACGGTGTTCCGAGATCACAGGCACCCGCTACAGGAACAAATAATAATATATATATTTCAGTTTGATGTTTACTGTAATAATCATAAAAGGTAATAACGTTCCACACATTCACATTTACAATCACAAGTAGATGGTCTATTTCTCTCTACAGCAAAATTAGAACAAAAACTTCATGGAGTATTACAATTGGTAATTTCAAATTTCTTATTAAAAAAATAAACAATCGAAACTGCAGCAAAGGCTCTAGAATGTTACCTTAAACTCTCCAAAGTCCAGTTTGTTCTCAAGGGCAATCATGTTTTCCAAGTCTTCCATCTTTTTGACTGCATTGTTACACTGAGCCACAAACTGATAACAAAAAACAGTAGATTGCTAAAAGAAGACACAAAGACCAGGGTCCATGTTCACCAGGATTCTTTACTAGTAGTAGGAAGGTTTCTTAAAGAATATTCTTTGCATTTTGTAACATCAAAAGATGAGAATGTACTTTTCCTACTTTTTCAACTGTATCAGATGTTTTCAGCAAGACATTATATATCATGTTGCAAAGTTTTGTATTTTCCTTGTTTATCTAAAATAGTATATTACTGCTACTGACCTACACACTGACATTGGAAAAGTGCTGAGGGGGTACATTTCTGTCTAGTATAATAATTATCTGTCAAAGTGTTATCTCTATTAATGGTATTTAGTATATTATGGCCTTTTGAATTAAAAGACTGATAGACATTCTTAAAAAGTTAAGAAAAGCCATTCTGTTGCGTGCAAAACACATTATTAGCCGCTGGTACTCATATAATTCAAAGTTTGTTTGAACAAATAACTAATAGAGAAACCTTTAGTAGCTTGGTTTATTGTAATTGCATCAATAGTGAAAAATATTCTTACAGTGTCAGAGACATTATAAGATCAGTGTCCATGTTCTTCTACCTAGAACGAGTTTTTCTTTTAATATCAACTCTGTATACTTGTAAATATTTTGTTTTGTTTCCTTGCTCTTTACTGTGTATTTTTTTTTGTGTGTGTTGGTGTTTCGTACAACAACCTTTGTGATGTGCTTAATCCTAGAGAAACATATGTTAGCCCAAGTTTTCACAAAAATGTTAAAAGACTACATTAAAATTTTATGGATTATTGTCATATTTGCTGCACCCAATAAGTATAGTTATGGTGCTCTACATGACCTTCAAGCTTTGATACTGTATTGTATTCTTTCAAAAATGCAGGAGTTTCTATATAAACTTTCTGGTAGATTTGGTATCACCGTTATTGTTTTTGCATATTATAGCACAAGTTGTCTTGTCATTCTGGTACAAGAAGGATCCCTTATAGAAAAACATGATACAATGACTGACATTCTTAATATTTTCAGCCTTAACACTAGAGGCCTAGGTGACCAGAAAAATTGTGTACAATTCTCCTTTGGCTAAAAGCAAAGGGCTCTGGGATATTTCTACTACAAGAATGCCACTCCACTATTGCATTAGAATTTAACTGGAACCAATATTGGGAAGGTGACATTTTATTCACATGGTGAATCAAATGCAAGAGGTGTGGCTATTTTAGTATCTAAACAACTACCTGTTGTCATGTCAGATATTGCAAGAGATGATATTGGCCATTTTCTGTTGTTAGATTGCAAGATATATGATACAAGATACATGATAGTCAATATCTATGCCCCAACAATAGACAAGGCCTCAGAGCAAAAACAATTCGGAGAGTTTTTATTATCTGCATCAGAACAATATGTAGGTCTTAATATAATAATAGGTGGCGATTTTAACATATGTTTAGACAATATGCTACCCAGTTCTAGTCACACAGTTACGTATAGTGATTGTCTGATTCAATTGTTCGATAACCTAGACTTAATTGACATTTGGAGATTGCGCCATCCTTCTACTAAGCACTGTTCAAGGCGAGAAAAAACAAGATTTTGCATCAAACAGACAAGAATAAATTTTTTCGTGATATCCTGCCACATGGAGTACGAAACCCACATTGTCGATATGTTACCAAGAATTAAGTCAGATCATAGTCTCCTTAGATATGCTTTTGTGCTTGAAGGTGAACAAAAGCGAGGAAAAGGTTTATGGAAGTTAAACACGAGCTTATTACTTGACAGTGACTATATTTCATTGATCAATAAAACAATTAATCATGCTAAGGCTGATTTTGAAAACCTAACAAATAAAACTTTGGCATGGGAATACTTAAAGTGTCAGATTCGCACTGAATCAATAACCTATGCTATACATAAGAAAAAAAGAGGAAAATAAACATCTCATTGAACTAACCAAATCCTTTAGTGATCTAGAGGCAAATATACCCTCATCTCCAGATAACGTGTATCTAAACCAGATTAATACATTTAAGTGTGAAATTGAAGAAATTTATAACAAGAAGGCCATTGGCTGTATAATTCGTTCGAGATGTAAATTCATTGATGAATATGAGAGACCAAGTAGGTACTTCTTACATCTAGAGAAAGTAGTTCAAAAGGTAAAGCACATACGCTGTTTAGTCGTGGGTGGTAAGAGAATCTGTAATCCCGTTGAGATACCAAAAGCACAATCTGATTTTTATGCCAAGCTATATTATGTTGATTCTAATTCAATTTTGGACAATTTAGACTATGAGAGGTTTTTAACAGACATTAAGACATTAATATTTCCAGTATATCAGGGGAACATAAAGCTGAATGGGATCGAGAAATCAGGAAAGACGAAATGTGTAAAGCAGTACAAGATCTGCCCAACAATAAAAGTTCAGGGCCAGATGGCATTCCAATTGAATTTTACCAACATTTTTGGAACAGTATTTCAGAAATTCTTTTTGATAGTTTCAGAAAATCATTTGAGACTGGACAACTATCTCCTAGTCAGAAAAAAAGGTGTTATTACTTTAATTCCCCAAAAAGATAAGGATCTCAGGGAGTTGAAATCATGGCAACCCCTTTCTTTACTTAATACCGATTATAAAATATCAGTAAAAATACTTGCAAAAATACTTAAAGTGGAAACAATTGTTTAAAAACATAAAGAATTTACCAAAGACAAGATTTTATAGAGACCTGCAGTCAACATGGTGTAATTTTACAACTACAAAACCGAAATCATTTTCAGATTTTCTGGGTGAACCTCTATTTTACAATGATCTTATAACTATAGATGGAAAGAGTATTGCTTCAGACTATTCTACTTAGATTAAAAAAGGAATATCAGTTGTTAGTAATATCTTTTCAGAAAATTCAAAAGCACTACCGAAACGCGATCTCGAGGCCAAATACAATATCGGCATTAATGAAATGAAATACAACCAAATTGTAAGCACTGTCTATTGTTTTCAACGATCCCTAACAATAAATTTCACTAAACAAAACATAATAAACATTCCAAAACAATGCAGGGAATGTACAGAAAAAGTCAGACATGCACAAATATAATTTATAATTATTTGATTTCATGTACAAATCAAACTCCCACTAGTCAAAGTAAATGGATAGAATATTACCCTTTTTTAGAAAAAGCTGACTGGCAATCTATTTATAGCTTAGTGTCTAAACTGAATAAACATTCCCTTTTGGTTACATTCCAATTTAAGATTTTGCACCGGATCTTTAATTGTAACTATAAATTATTTGTTTGGGGGATTAGGAGTTCTCCTGCTTGTTCCTGATGTGGGCTAATGGACAACTTGGAGCACTTCTTCTACTATTGCCATGAAGTCCAACATTTTTGGTGTGAAATAAAAGATTGGATGTCATCTATATCAATTGTTATAAAATTTACTGTTCTTGAAGTTCTGCTGGGCTATATCCATTATGATGAATCGCCTTTTTCACTGTGTCAATTATAATAATTGTGCTCATGGGTAAACATTTTGTCAGTGCATCAAGGGATGGTAAAAAAAACTTTATTTAAGTGTATTCTTGTCTTTTTTTGAAAAGTAAATTAAAAATTGCGCAATAAATATTCACTAGCAAGCAACTGTAATCTGTCTTTAACAAAAGATTTGGGTATATATTTTCAAAGCTGGAGTAACTTAATCCATTTATGTACAATTGTGCTAACAATTATGTATTGTGTTTTGTGTATGTCATAAAAATGAATAAAAAATAAAAGATCATCAATTTTTTTCTTTTAATCTAAGTGGAAAGCTCTACCGAGGCTCGCGCCTTTAGGGATCACTTTTCCTTTTTTGTCTCCGGACTTTCGTGTCATAAGGGTATGAATCTATCTCTTATCACTGAAGTTAAGCAGCAATGGGCTACGTTAGTACTTGGATGGGTGCCTGCCTCAGTGCACTACTCGTGTCTCTGATGGCTTTGTAGTTCGCGCTAGTAGATCGAAACCCTTTTCGGCCTTGTTTATACAACAGTGTAAATATCCATATCCTCTTTGGTCAAGTAAATACAAAAAGATAGGCCTAATTTAATAGGTTTTAAAATCAGTTAGCAAAATTGGTACTTTGTGACTGATGTAACTGCTATTTGGTCGGTTGATCATTTACTTCATGTCAGAAAAACCATAAAAAAATTTTAAATCTTACAGTGAGGATGGTATCCAGACACTCCTGCACAACTTGATACTCTGGACCAGATATATCATCACCTGGCAACGATTTGATCACAGCCTCTACCAGGATACGGTACCTGGATATGGGGAGGTAACAGTGTGTAAATGTGGAAAAATAAGGAGCAAATTCTACTTCTAATAACACTTTTATATCACATAATCTAAATCCAACTCTATGGTGCTTTAGGCAAACATAAGTCTTAAATCAAAAACAGCGGAACATTTAAACACAGGTCAGCACCATAGATAACAATGATCTATAGAAAACAAAAAACCTGAAGTGGATATGTCATGTAGTATGTCATCTTTAGGTCCATAAAACTGGCTCAGCAGATATTATCAGGCAATCCATTCCACACTTTTACAGAAAATCTCAGTAAAAAACGCTTCTTATTGTTTAAATGAAATATACAGCAGAACCTATCTATCCTTCTATTATCTGAACAGTAACACATGTGGTCATAATTGTGCCCGGGTCATAATTATGTCCACTTTGTTTATTGGAGTTATTGTTAAAATGTTGCAAGCAGAATTTTACACACTTTTTTTCAAACTACTCCCTTTGAGATTAATTTCATCTCACGTAAAATTTATAGACTGAATCAGACACCCAAATGGAATACCTTCAAGTTTGATAAAAACTTAAAAGACACAATTATAACCTGGACATAATTGTGACCGCCCATGTAATTTTATTATCCACCACACATTGTATTTTAACTAGGGATGGGTCGATATGAAAAATATGTACATCGGGAGGTCGCCAATGCAAAAACCTACTGAAATTTGGCACTCCGAGTTTTAGTACACTCCCAAACTAACATGGACGTTTCCTCAACGATGTCGCAATAAAAGCTCATAAATGCACAAAATATGTTGACAAGTGAAATTCAGGTTATGAAGTGTCATAACCAAAACATGGCAGTTCTACTCAACGTATTGCTTATAAAAGTCTACAAATAGATGAAAATATGGGATAAAAGCTTATAATTTCTTCAGATTTGGGGTATGTTTCTAATATTTTAACTCTTCCTTCCATTATATATTTTGGCAAGCGAAGTGGCAGTTTTAAAATCTTGTCACGGTATTTCACTAAAATGCTCTCGATATCGAGCCTACTGACCCATCCCTAATTTTAACTAAATAGTGGGAAATAAAGACCAAGAAATATTTTATTTATTCTCCCAAGCTCTTAACTATGGAAATATTTTGCCGATTCCAGTTAAACATTTTGCCGATTTCATTTAAACAAGTGCCAATATTTTGTAAATATTTCTAAAACTATGTAACCTACAAAGATGTTGTAGAGTAAGAAATTTAAAATTCGCCACTTCTAAAACCTTTAAGCTAGTTAATTCTATGACGAAAATGATGCTTTGTTTTCAACTTGGTATATTTCAGTTCAAAAAACCTTGATTTACTGTACATTCACCAAATCTTACCTCAATTCATAATTTTTATCAGTATTTCGACATGTGGCGAATTTCAGATATGTGGCGAATTTTAAATTTCTTACTCTATGCTTCATAAGAAAGGCATTTTTACAGAGCCTCTGCTATTATTGTGAAACTATGCATGGGTCAAGTTTCACCATAAAGTCATCCTGTAAAAGGAAATAAAACGGCATTTTGCAAGAATATATGCACAAGAACAATACTCAAAGTTATTGTGCATTCCAATTCAGGTAACAATACAGAAAACTCCAACAAATTTAAAAGTTCAATCAATGCAAACTGATTGTAACATTGTACAGGGAATGATGCATCGATATATCCAAACTTTACCTTGGACTCCGAAACAATCTTAATGCTGAGAAATTCATTTCATACTTTTTACAAAGGGTGCCTGGTACCCCATGGCTCTGTGAAAATCTGGTATCACTAGAAAAAAGTGGCGCAACATCTAATGGTTGAGAAAAACCAAAATTGATTTCCAATGTTTTGTATGCTTGTTACCGATATAGTGAAACTTAACCCCATGTGTACATGAGCCATAATTTATAACTGGAAATGCCTTTTATGAGATTTTATAAAGTGAAAAAGAGAGTAAAGAATTGTTTTTTATTGATTTTGATAAAGTATCAGACATAAAAAAGCATAAAATAATAATGTTACAATATACCGGCTCCCAAATGCTCTTTGGGGATTTCATTATTTCTACTACAATGGAATGAAAAACTAAATGCTGTGTGTACCCTGTACAAAAAATGAACCTCAAAATGGAAGACCAAAATGGTTTTCAGTGAATTTTGGGGTAAATATGTGCTAAATGTAAAACCTCAGATTGTATTTGCAAGGGCTGAACTTACAAACAGATCGGTAAAAATGCTCCAAATATTTGCTAAACATTCCTTCCAAATATGGAGTATTATTTTTGGCAGATCTACTCTCACTTTCAATTTTCATAATAGTTTAATTTTGTTACAACATATTCTAAGGCCTTAAGACAAAATCACAATAATATCAGTTTACATTATTACACAATTAAACAATTAATAACTGAAATAAGCCATGTTATATATAAACTGAAAGGTATTACCTTGGAATCCTCTGAAATGGCAGAGCCAGGTAGCCATCATACAGAGAGAGTCTGTTGATACCCAAGTCTTTAGTATACTTTCTGAATTCCTCATTTCTGATAAAAAACAAAAGCAGAGTGGTTATCTGAAGTTACACCTTACATAAGCCATACCATATATTTTGCTTTTCCAAATGTCAAGAGGCCCCACAGGTTTGAATGTTTCCACCGTTTTATTGTGACAGTAATAATCCACCACTGGGCAGAATTATAGTCCAATTGGCAGCTTAGTACAGTAGAACCTCGGTTATCCGGCCTTCTATTATCCGAATCTCCGGATTAACCGAACCGAAATCATGTCTCCCTACATATAAAACACGGTCAAGCGTGAGCGATAATACAAGATTTTACACAGTCTCGGAAACGATGAATTCCAGTGCTTTATAAAACGTACCATTCACAGAAACGCCTAACTTCTTTCATCTTTATCACTATTGTTACAATAGGGGAGGGATTAATTTAATTATACGACCCCGCTACACAACTTCTTTGATAATGCGCCAATCAATGAAAAGACGTCAACAATGCATTACCAATCAAACGCGTATCACTGAAGGCGTGTTCGCTTGGGGTTTTACAATAAATAATCTCCGGGAGTTTTTTAATTGACAATATGCGGGATGATGTTAATCTAGAATTAAAACGATAACAATGCAAGTACCAACCGAACACAACCAGCTCAAGTCCGCGTAATATTTCAAATAAAAATAATAATAATATCCATGGATATGGAGCAAATAAACGACAACTAAAGGGTCACTTATATTATATGACACAAAATTATTAAATTATTTTATTAAGGACCACCAACGTCTATGTTTATTGCATAAAAACGACAATTCTTCAATTATCGCCCACTCGGTAACCCATAGACCGTGAATTTCGGTTTCCTTCATCTATCCGAACCCCTCGATTATCCGGCCGGATTGTATGTCTCCCATGGGGTTCGGATAAGTGAGGTTCTACTGTATCATGAAAGTGAAGCCTGAGTGTTTTTAAGAGTGAGGCTCGCGCTTCTAGAGATCACTTTTTTATTTAGTGTGATGAGTATCTGTCTGTTATGGCACTGTAAACAAACTACTGTTCTGGTTGATGATCATTTATAATTGTTGGAATCTATGGCAGAATTTCATGCAGAATTTTAATCTGGATATTTTCGCAGCTTGACCAATCAGGAGTCGTCGTATAAGAATATAAAACAATGGACAATGGGCCAAACCAGTAAACATTTACATATCAGGATACATACAAAGATTTATAACCACAAATAACAATCTTGTAACCAGATTCATATTCACTTTATTGGCCATTTGATGTATATGTCACAGTGGAGACTCCGATTCAGGGGAATCGGTGATTCCCCTAGTGGAGATCCCGATTGGAGTTTATTTAAAGGCTGTAATCGCTATTTCCACTAGGGGAAGCTCCGATCGGAGTCTCCACTAGTAAAATTGCCGATTTCCCTTTGCCCAAAGAAAATCCTTCAAAACCATTAATTCACATTTTTTATTCTTGTTCTGAGACAAATAAATAGAACATACTTGTATACTTTTTGCAATATTTCTCTACTTCTCGGCAATCAGGATCTAGTGGAAACTCAAATCAGGATGTCCACTAGGGGAATCATCAATTCCCCTGAATCGGAGCTTCCACTGTGACATATACCTTAACATATGTAATATGGCACTAAAATTCAATAGTTCTCCAATTAAATAGATTAGCATTCATATACATGTATTACTAAGTCATAGAGCTACAAGGAAGATATTTATCCAATTCTGAATAGGGATATTATTGTAGTTTCAGACAGCTTTTAATTGAAGACGGTTGGTTGAGTATTCAATGGTGACAATAATATCACCATACTTGTTACTTAGCCCTGAACACATGCGCTGTTGGTATATCACATTCTTGTAATAGAGGATGTAGGTTATTCTATGTTCCTCAGCTCTGAAAAACCTGGCCAGTGTATCACAGACTTCGGCTGAATTTAGACAAACATCAGTGCACCACAGAGTCTCCCAGATCTTACATAAGCTATATGGAAAAATGCAAATAAAACAATATCAACAAATGCCTGAGACCCCATCACATACAGTATGAAATACCATATTGTTTAAATCACTTCGTATAGGATGTACAATATACAAATACTACATGTCTGAAACATCGTTACACAGTGTGAAATATACAATTACTGCTCATCTTAAATCTCTTCATATAAACCTGTGTGAAAAATACAAATTACACAGACCTAAACCTGAATAAAAGATATAAATATCACATGTCTCAAACCTCTTTACACAATTTGAGTGAAAAATGTATATACCACATCCCCAAGACCTATTTACATAACCTGAATCATAATTACATATAATACAGACCTTAAACACCTTGCCACAAAGTATTTTTTGGGTGAATGGTTATGTTACTCTTAAGTGTATGTTGTTTCATTACCTTATTGCACATATCCATTTAATACTTGACTCGATTTTAAATAGTGCCAAAGCCCTAACGAACAGAACAATTCTGACATTAGCACTACATACCGTATTTTTCCAAAATATGGCCCGGGCGTTTATTATTTTCAAATGGCATCAGACCAGGCGTTAAACTGAACCAGGCGTTCTTTTGAAATACAAAAAACATTGTTATAAATTGTAAACAGTGTGCTTGGTACAGGCGTTAATTTGAACCAGGCGTTTATTTGAACCTGGGCGTTATTTTGGAAATTTACGGTAAATGTATTTATCTATCTTTTGTTATTCACAACTCAACCTCATTACGCACAATGCCCAAGGCCCAGAAAGTACTTCTCTTGAAACAAGATTTCTGATGGAACATACAACTGACATTCTATTTAAAGTGTTCACCTGAAATTTCTTATACAGCACTTGGGTGTAGGACATTTCGTACCCGGACGTTTTGTACCAGGACAAAATTTGTACCCAGACATTTAGTACCAAAAATTTAAAAATTTAAAATGCTTTAATAATTGAATTTTAATGATATTTGGAAGCACTTTCTCATAATAATGTGACTCTTCAAGTTAAAGTATAGTATGATTCACTGGAATATAAAACACCCAAAGATATTAAAAGTGAATAAATTTTTTTTTAAAAGTAAAACAAAATAGTTAACTTCATTTATTGGGGGAGAGTAGAAAATGTCAGGTTTTTGGAAGAAAATGGGGGTAGGATTTCAAGTCCATTATTTACTGTGGTGTTTATAGTGTTTACATTAGAGGAGGACTTAAACTTCAGATGCTTTGCAGATTTTCAAAACTTTTAACAATATTCATCATAAACTAGACCTACGCATCGGTGCAAATTTGTATCCACTGAAAAAACAACTCACCAAAGCCAGTGAACCATCGTTTGACCTTGAAGGAGGGGCCCAAGGTCAAATCTGAAAACATCAGAATATTCCCTGCCCATGACCTCCTATAAGTTGGTTTCATATTGCAAACCTCTAGGACCAATAATAAGCAAGTTATCAGCACTTTTTAAGTTTGGCTATTGTCGTTTGACCTTGAAGGAGGGGTCCAAGGTCAAATCTGACCACATCAAAAGATTCCTAGCTCATGATTTCTTATTGGTTGGATTCACATAACAAACCTCTAGGACCAATAATAAGTGAGCTATAAGCACTTCTAAGTTTGGGTATCCTCGTTTGACCTTGATATTGTTCAAAATTATTGAATTTTACTACAGACACTTGGTTTGTTTGACTGGAGTGACAAGTTTTACTTGGATATGTTTATTTTTGGATTGCAGATGTTTTAGAATGAAACAATAGAAGTGTCAAATTTAAGTGTCACTAACAACGGGATTCTCAATAATGACATTGACTCTGGCTTCATAGCAAAAGAAAATGACTCGACGCGTTCTGAATATAACCATTTTTCAAACACAAAATTAATTCATCTTGGCAATGATATTTTCTCCTCTAGAATAACTACTTAAACAATAAATACATAAAATGCCAATAGTATGTTTCATATTACATATATTAAAGGAATGATTGATCTAAAATTATGAACAACCCAGAGAATCAGACCCCACAAAACACCCCTTAAAATCTAAAAAGGGACATTTTTCATAAGGTTAAAATGCACCGTTTTTAACAAAATATTTCATTTTATGTTCATAGCATGTAGCATTTGCTAGAACATGGCAAAAAAATTGTAATTTTTATAGATTGGGTAAGAAAAGTCCTAGCTTGGGTACAAAATGTCCGGGTACGAATTGTTCTAGTACGAAATGTCCGGGTACGAAATGTCCGTACCCCACAGCACTTCGATCCCCACCTCCATACAATACAGAGAGAAACTCAAACAGATAAATAAACACAATATAATTTTTTATGAACAAATATCCCAAACACTAAAACAAATTCAGTACACAGCTTTGTAAACTTAAACTTTCTAGAATTGTTTTAATGCTAGATGTCATGTCTCTGCAATTATATTTTCAAAGTGGCTACAGATCCGGTCGAACCGGAGATGAAATGTTATTAACCGTCCGTATGCGCTATTTCCTATAAGATGATGCAAGCAATCCGGGACTTAAATGAGTGCATAATGACTCCATAAATGGCCGTAAACTCTCGAGTTTAAAGTATCTGATCTTTGTTGAGGCTTCCATTTTACAAAATATTGTAAGGAAATGTCAGTGGAAATCTGTGTCCTCATAATTCCTCATGAATATTAATGACTCGAGTGCTATGGCCATGAATTCTCCGGTTTAGATCTTCATCTTCGTCTGTACTTTCTTTTTATAAAATATTGTTTGGAAACTTAAATGAGTGCATAATGACTCCATAAATGGCTGTGAGCTCTCGAGATTAAAGTATATGATTTTCGTCTATTCTTCCATTTTATAAAATATTGCAAGGAAATGCCAAAGGAAGTCTGTGTTTGATGAATAAATGTAAGTGTTGTAGTTTTCGTATAATTTGTTTGTGTTATAGTGGACGGATTTCTAGTGAATATATATCAGTCTTCCGGTCACAGACTTTTAGTTCAATTACTTGCAGGTCCGGTGCACGGATACATAGCCACAGCGTTATATTTTTGCCTAATCCAGTGTATCACAATGTAGCTTTACCCTTCCAATATATCAAAATATTGACTTTCAGAAAGCTGCAAAAGAAAAGGTAAAATAATCCCTTTCCTAAGCATAACATAATAAAGGCATGATGTACAACTCATCCAACAGAACATAGTACTCAAGTCAAAAGATGAGACTAAATAGGCTTACTCTGAGGAGACTTTGTAAACTGATGCAATGTTGGAGAAGAGATGATTGCATTCTATGCCTCCTTTTTTAATATCAAACTTGATTTCCATGTCTCCAATGACAGTCTCGACTAGATGTTGTAGACTCTTCTTATAGGCCAGTTCTGATGAAATGATCTCAAACAATGTCTTAAAGGAAAGAAAAAACACAGTAGTTTTGTGGAACATAAGATGAAAAAATAGCATCATAGATGCCCATACCCCACAGCCTGGGAAAATATTTTTCAACACCATGAGATATAGAAGTAGTGAAACAGTAGAAAGATCGAGATACTTTCAGAACAGTGACAGTCATATTAAGCTTCAAATAATGTTTAAGTAGAGAAAATAATGCTTAAGAGAAAGCAAATGTATGTAAAGATAAAGTATTAAAACAAGACAATTCAATAGCAAGATGAGAGCATTAATCAGTAAACTAAAAATTATGACACTGTAAAATTTATTAACTGGAGAATAGATGTCAATGGAAATAGAACAATTATGTGAAAGTACATATAATAATCAGTTGCAGCAATCCATATATCTTTGTCTTCAAAGAAACATGTCTCAAATATGGCAGGTGAACACACTTTGGCAGAGCCAAAACTTAAGGTCACACCATGATGAACACCTGCAACCCCTACGGGGCCAGTTACACTTTCACGGATCTCCCCACGGATATAGGTCATGGTTCCATATATGGAAACTGCCAAGGATCTGTTGCAGATCGTGGGGTTTGGGCAGGGGGACTGTTAGAAAAGTGAGTGATGTACGGACGCATCACTTATAACTCTCCGGATGATAGGGATGCCACAAGGACGTTAGAGATGCATTGCATTGCTTGCAGATGACCTCCGGATACTCCGTCGTGACCACCCGCTGTGTGGCGGAAAGACCCCAGGACATGCCAGGACAACAAAGGGATGCATCAGGACGTTGCAAGGACACCCTGAATGTGTCTACGGACCTTGCGGACACTCACGGATGGGGTTTACGGATCTTTATTTCTCTCACAGATGTCAGCTTATCGATAAGGATATTTTATTAACATAACATTACACCTGTCTCCATGGGAGGTAGTGACCACTGGATACCTGGATGTCAATGGCTATAAAAGGGGGTAAGGTCCAGCTCACTAGCCAGATACAATGTAGATGGCAATATGGACAGACACGACAGTAATCTTGCACAACTTCAATTCTTACTGTTAGAAATGGAGAGGCAGTTACTCATCATTTCAGCTATGATAGACCGGTTGAGAAGTAGATGGGGTCTGCCAGGTGGTCTGCCAGTTATTAGACAGAGAACACAAAGAAGATATAGGTTCAGACCTGGCCAATCCGGGCAGAGCTTGAAGAAGAGGGTCAGTACAGCAGACAATTGCCAATGCACCACTTAGATGACCCTATGGCATATAGAAACTTCATCCAGATGCCGCCTGAGCTTTATCAAGAGCTGGAGCAGAGAATCACTGCTGAGTTCCAGAGGGACAGGACCTTGATGAAAGATCCCGTGAGTCCAAGAGTGAAGTTGGCAGTAACCCTCAGACATCTTGCCACTGGTGACAGCTACACTACCCTGCAGTATGCTTTCAGGGTGGCTAGTCCAACCATCAAGAAGTTTGTGCCTGAGGTCTGTGACGCTATCACCAGGGCCTATCGAGATCAGGTGATACGGTGCCCCACACTCCCAGAGGATTGGTTGCTGGTCAAGTCAGTCTTCCGCTGGAGGTGGAACTTCCCACATGCCCTGGGTGCCCTGGATGGAAGGCATATTCAAATCAGATGTCAACAAGGGGGAGGCAGCAACTTCTGCAACAGCAAGGGCTTCCACTCTATTGTTCTCTTGGCCCTGGTGGATGGAGATTCCAAGTTCCTGTGGGTGGACATGGGGCAGCTGGGTCAACTTCAGATCCTCAGATTTTCAAGATTGGTGGACCAAAGGTGGACTTTTTCCTTCTCAGGGACAACGCCTTCCCCGTCATGCTCTGGCTAATGAAGCCCTACTCCAGCCACACTGTGGACTTGAAGGAGATGCTGTGTTTGAATTCCATGCTGCTGCTGCATCGGCTTCATGTATTGCTGTGGCTAGATGCTTTACTGTGGAGCGTGTTGCTGTGGCTGCATGCTTTGGTGTGGAGTGTGTCCGTGGATCTACTGGTGAGCTGATGCATGCAGCTGTGTGAATGTCTGTTGAAAGTGCTGCTGTGACTGCTGCAATTGCTGCTGTGCAAGCCCTTGTGGTACGTGTGTTAATGTCTGCTGCATCTGGTGATGTGGTGCCTGCATCTGTGTGTGAGACACTGGATAATGGCGTGACGTCGAGGCTTGGCTGTAGATGACGTTCTGCGCCATCCTCGTGCCCATTCCGTGTTGTTACCTCTGCTGCTGCTTGTCCCTACGGTTAAGTTGAATGTCTCTTGTTGAAATTCGTCCTATAAGTCATTTGTCAGTTGTAACACCTCCACTTTCAGAAAGTCACAGAAGCCCAATCTTGGGTTATCAGGCTTGTATTCAAACTTTTTCACCACAATGTCTTTTAACTCGGTTATCCCCCTCTGCGATTCAACAAGAGCTGCTTGGAGGTCTGAATCTGCTAAACTTGATGTCACACTGAAAGCACACATTCAGGTCATAGGCTTATGTGTATCCAGGTGCGAGATGTCTGAAGGGTCACAAGTTGACTCTGGACGAGAAGTAGCCCGGAACAGTTACATGATGAACCCACTGCAGACCCCTTGGGAGGCCTGAATTAACTTTATGCTGTAAGATGGCGCACGATGTGGTCCCTGAGGAAGTCAAAATTGTCTCTGATCCATTTTTGCCTCTCTGTCAGCACTGGTTCCCCCTGGCCAGACTTCATGTGTGTAACTTTCCCGAAGAATGTGCGCTGGCTCTGGGACCACTTTTGGCAGGCATCTTTATTCAAATTGTTCCCCTCACAAAACTTTGCCCACACAGCCTCCCTCTTGGACCTATCCTTGTGGTCCATTAAACATTTGTTGTAGAGAATTTCATTGTCACACAGAAAGTCCATTAACTTCTCTGTTCCTGCTCAGGACTGAAAAGAACTGGAGGTTTCTTGCTCCTTTTGTCAGCTTTGCCCTTCTGTGTAGTAGCTGCAGCAGCTTGTGTATCCTGTGTATCCTCATCACTTGTATCCGATTCTTGCTGTGTCTCCAGCCCAATGTCACCCTGTTCTGTATCTGACATCTCCAGAGGATCCTCCACATGCCACTCTCACCACCAACTCCTCCAACCCATCTGTGACCTTCTTCACGGATTATCCCTATTGGTCCATTTGCTTTCCGGCAATGTCCGTTAACTTCCGGTGGCTTCCTTACAGCCTCCGAACACCCTCGGGGAATATCCGCAGAAATTTTCCAAGCCATTATTGGTGCAGATGAGTTAAGGATGTTCCGGATGCCACAATGAGATCTATGGGTGCTGTAAGGATAATATGGATGACATACGGATTACTTACGGATCAGTTGCAGATATTCATTACACGTGGCATCCGCAAAACCTTTTACAGAAAATTCAAGCAGTTTGATTTTTCTATGGCATCTCCACGGACACATCACATCTGTGGCGGATGCCACAAGGATATTACAGACAGTACAGACATGAAAAACATGATCCGTAAATCATTCACAATTTTCCATATTTGGTAACCTGCCGCGATCCGGCGGTACATCCATATGGCCACGTGTAACTGGGGTCTAAGATTTCCGAGATATAGCCCAGACAAGATTTAATAGATCAAGGTCACTACAGCAAGGTTAAAGGTCAAATCAATGTCACACTATGATGTTGGACACCTACAACCCACAACCAATGTCCTTACCAAGTATCAACTTCCTACACCTTACAATTTCCGAGATATAGCCTGGACAAATTTTCACAAGTCAAGATCACAACGGCCAGGTCAAATCAAGGTCAAACCATGACGTTGCACACCTACAACCCCTAACCAATGTCCCTACCAAGTATCAAGTTCCTACACCTTACGGTCTCTGAGATATAGCAAAGACAAGATTTTATAGGTCAAGGTCACTGTGGCGAGGTCAAAGGTAAAATCAAGGTCACATCATGATGTTGCACATCTACAACCCCTAACCAATGTCTCCACCAAGTATCAACTTCCAACACCTCATGGTTTCCAAGATATAGCCCGAACAAGATTTTTAAACTCAAGGTCACTAAAGCAAGGCCAAAGGTCAAATCAAGGTCACACCATGACGTTGCACAGCTACACCCCCCAACCAATGTCCCTACCAAGTATCAACTTCCTACACTTTATGCTTTCTGAGATACAGCCCAGACAAACTTTTTCCCGCCGACCACTCGCCTGCTTGACTGCCCGACCACCCATCTGGACACCATGGATGATACAGCACATCCCTGGACAGAACAAATTCTGCACAATCAACAGAGAATTTTTCTAATTGGGGGACAAGGACTCCTTTGTTTGTTGATGTTAATTGACCATGAAGGAAGCATCACAGATCACACTGATATCGCCAAAATATTTACAGAACATGACTGACTTATTGTATGAGGCATAAGAACTCCTGGTTAATGTAACATGACCTTGAAGGAGACATCACAAATCAAATTTGACTTTGCCAAAAATTTTACCACCCATGACTAACTGCAACTTGTTTCACATTTCAAAGCCTCTGGATCATTAATAAGGGACTTTTGAATACAAGTGGAAAACTTTGGTCACCGAAGTCTTTGGAATATTCATCCACTATAATAATATGCTAGTGTTTAAGGGTTGCGGCATCATAGATAGACATATTTGGTACTAATAGAAAGCTTTTTATTCCTAAACTGTTTAATATTACTGAGGGGGATTTTGGCCATTGTTTGGACAATATTGGCAAAAACAATTTCCATGAGAGCAGAATATGATGGCAGTTTGGATCTCCCGCTATTTATTCAGTAAATTTTCTTCAGACTGTGCCGGAGCAAAGACGATGGCAATGTGGTAACACTCTCGCCTCCCACCTCTGAGGCCGGGGTTTGGTTCACAGCTCTACTTCAAGTGGGAAAGCTGGTAGCTGCTTGCCGTTGGTCGGCAGTTTACAGTACAGAACCTTGACCAACTGTATGTACTGGTTTCCTCTGCCCTTCCAACTACCCGTTGTGATAGGACCTGTACAAATATAAAAATAATTATATTTTTCTATGACTGAAATTGTTACACGTTGGCTTCTAAGATACTGTGAAAGTTTGATTTGATTAGGTAATTTAATTAAATTACCTCTTGAAGTCTTCTTTGTGGCTCACTCAAATCATCAAGCAAGCCACTACCTTTGACCTATAAAATACAGAATACACAAATTTACACTGAAAACATTTCAGCCACAGTTCTGCTTCATATAGAACTAGAGAGTTTTTGTTGACAAAAAGAATGTGTCCCACTAAATTCAAACAAAATAGAAAGTGTTAAAGTTTGAAGGAAGGGAAAAAAGGCATAGTATGCTGTTGAAAGTTCCTCATACAGAAACAAGCATTACAGAAGCATGTTTGTTGTCATGGTTGAATTTAATTAAACATGTGATTCACAATTTTGAAAATCATTTCATTTTTTTTGGCCAATCTTCTCGTAATGATGACACTGATCCTTTTCTAAGTATTTTAAACAATTTACCGTACATTCTTACAGAGTAGCCCAAAAGTTTTCTAGGGATTGTATGCCTTTAATATATCAGTGGAGATGAAATATCATAAAACATTGTGACTAGATCTTAGGCGATCACAGCAGAAGTTATATTTAGCACAGCCTGATGTTAGACTTACCAGTTCAAATATACAATGCAAAATATGTGAAAAAATGTAAAATAAGTCCCTGAGTGGGTCTTTAGGTACTTCATACACAGTTTAAATATCTACTCAAAGCCTTGACTTGTTGGAACATGTAAAAATAATTTATTTTCTGGTAAGATACCAGGTGCAGGAGCCAATATAATTTGCAAGGTACAACATTTAAAGTGACAAAATGTACATACAACTGGCCCTGATAAATATTCTTTTAGGCCTAAAGGTGACCTTAAAATTTAAACAACAGAGCTAAAACTTCCTGAACACAGTTATATTCAGTACAGTGTGAGGTTGGTTAGATTTTTCGATTCCATGCTAAAATATATTTCAGTTGGGATCTTTATGAGCATCATATACAGCTTAAATGTCAACTTATAAAGCCTTGATGTTTGACATATAAAAAATGAACATACTAATATAATATCCGACAGGATACCAGTAGGATGAGGGACATAGTGTGAAAGCTATAGGGCTTAAAGTTGAAAAAAAGTAATACAATTTGTCCATGTATTCATTTATAGAAAATTTTGACCTTAAATATAAAACTACAGACCTCAAATTTACAAAGAAAGATCACATATAGAACTTATATCTACTACAGTTTGAATCTTGTAAGCTCACCATTTTTAAGTTATAAGGCAAAATATATGAAAAATACAGAAAAAAGTTAACGGGTGAGGTGGTTATAGGCCTCATGCACAGGTCAAGTGTTTTGAGCTATAGGGTTTAAAAGTGGCAACAAGTCCATAAATTGGGCCTCTCCAGGTGCTTTAGAGACCTTTTAGGTAACCTTAAAATTACAGCCACAGACCTCAAATTTTCATAGACAAATATTACATACAAAAGTTATATCTAGTACTGTTTGAGACTGATTGGAATTACCATTTCCAAACTAGACAAAAGGTTTTTGTACACAAAAACAAAGCGTCCCTAGAGCTTTTAAGTTTTAGATAAAATGCTAAAGGACCAATGTGAAGAGGTAAATGTTTTTGGTGAAGAGAAGTTCTCCTGAAAGGACCATGTTAGCATCACAAGAGTGACCTTAAAATGAAAAAAGCAATCAGTGCCTGTGAACGGGCTCTGTATCAGCTGACTGTATGTTTTCAGCTGCAAAGTAGAAGAAGCATGTTTAGGTTTGGCTATGCTCGTTTGACCTTGAAGGAGAGGCCCAAGGTCAAATCCGACCACACCAGAAGATTCCCACCCCATGATTTCCTACAGGTTGGTTTACCATTCCAAACCTCTAGGACCCATAATAATCGAGTTATAAGCACTTTTAAGTTTGGCTATGCTTGTTTGACCTTGAAGGAGAGGCCTGAGGTCAAATCCGACCACACCAGAAGATTCCCAGCCCATGATTTCCTACATGTTGGTTTACCATCCCAGACCTCTAGGACCAATAATAATTGAGTTATCAGCACTTTTAAGTCTGGCTATACCTGTTTGACCTTGAAGGAGAGGCCCAAGGTCAAATCCGACCACACCAGAAGATTGCCAGCCCATGATTTCCTACAGGTTGGTTTACCATCCCAAACCTCTAGGACCAATAATAAGCGAGTTATAGGCACTTTTAAGTTTGGCTATGCTCATTTGACCTTGAAGGAGAGGCCCAAGGTCAAAACCGACCACACCAAAAGATTACCAGCCCATGATTTCCTACATGTTGGTTTACCATACCGAAGCTCTAGGACCAATAATAAACGAGTTATAAGCACTTTTAAGTTTGGCTCTACTCGTTTGACCTTGAAAGAGAGGCCCAAGGTCAAATCGCTACACACCAGAAGATGCCCAGCAAATGATTCCCTACAGGTTGGTTTACCATCCCAAAGCTCTAGGACCAATAATAATCGAGTTATAAGCACTTTTAAGTTTGGCTATCCTCGTTTGACCTTGAACGAGGGGCCCAAGGTCAAAACCGACGACACGAGAATATTCCCAGCACATGATTTCCTACATGTTCCTACTTTTAAGTTTGGCTATGCTCGCTTGACTTTGAAAGAGAGGCCCAAGGTCAAATCCGACCACACCAGAAGATTCCCAGCCCATGATTTCCCACATGTTGGTTTACCATCCCAAAGCTCTAGGACTAATAATAAGCAAGCTATTAGCACTTTTAAGTTTGGCTATGCTCGTTTGACCTTGAAGGAGAGGCCCAAGGTCAAATCCGACCACACCAAAAGATTCCCAGCCCATGATTTCTTACATGTTAGTATACCATCCCAAACCTCTAGGACCAATAATAATCGAGCTATAAGCACTTTTAAGTTTGGCTATCCTCGTTTGACCTTGAAGGAGAGGCCCAAGGTCAAAACTGACCACACCAGAAGATTCCCAGCACATGATTTCCTACAGGTTGGTTTACCATCCCAAAGCTCTAGGATCAATGATAAGCGAGTTATAAGCACTTTTCAGTTTGGCTATGCTCGTTTGACCTTGAAAGAGAGGCCCAAGGTCAAATCCAACCACACCAGAAGATTCCCAGCCCATGATTTCCTACAGGTTAGTTTGCCATCCCAAAGCTCTAGGACCAATAATAAGCAAGTTATAAGCACGTTTAAGTTTGGCTATCCTCGTTCGACCTTGAACGAGGGTCCAAGGTCAAATCCGACCACACCAAAAGATTCCCAGCCCAAGATTTCCTATAGGTTGGTTTACCATCCCAAACCTGTAGGACCAATAATAAGCGAGTTATAAGCACTTTTAAATTTGGCTATCTTCGTTTGACCTTGAAAGAGCGATTCAAGGTCAAATCCAACCACACCAAAAGATTCCGAGCCCAAGAAAAAATCTACAAGACTGAAGTGATAAGACAAGACTGGAAGTGATCAGGACAAGTCTGGAAGGGTTTAGGACAAGACAGATTCCAGGTGGGTGGTGCCATGGTCAGATCAAGATTTGGGGAGGGCCGGTGAATTATATAAAATGTTTCATATTTTGACAACCTACCATGACAAGTTGGGAAATTACAACCGATCCTAAATGACTCTGTAAACACTGCTTCTGACCCTGGAAAAATACCTAGTTACCAACAAGATGGCCCAAGTGGAATTCCCTTACAAGGAATTTAAAACTAAAATGAATGTGGCAACAAGTGACACAAAACCTGTAAATATCTAAATATTTATATATAATATACCAATAATTATATTAGGAAATAATTATATATCCAAACAGCATATTTTGTAAATGTAAAATATTAATATCCCTTGTTTATACTGTTCACCCGCACCCCCCCCCCCCCACCCTCAAAAAAAAAAAAAATTCTGTAAACACATTACTTAATGACAAGATAATGTATATATATCTGTTATCAGATCATTCACCAACAGTGTGTAAACAAACTTGAAACCACTTTGTTTAAAGTTAGAGCGGGGCATCTGAGAGATAGAGATTAAACAATACAAATGGGGATTCATTAGGGTACATTATTCATCACTATTAGCGATGTTTGTTGTTTTGGTACAGGGTTGCCGAAATCGATATCTGAAAACATATATCAGAATTTTAAGTAAAACTGTCAACTTACACTGCAAATATTTGAAGCAAAGCCTTACATCCAAAGATATTGTACAGTTTTATCTCACATTTTTGTAGTGTTCTATGCATTTTGAATGAAAACTGCTGTGCTTTGTTTTGGTAAATTTCACTTCCTGTTAGCGGTTGGGGACATACTAAAACAAAAACTTTTTTGGTATCCCAGATTCGGGCTATTTGGTAGACAATATAATCCCCCCGATATCAGCCGATATTGAAATATTTTTGCATTCAATATCGCTATCCACAAAGCCAAACGATTTACCGACTAGTAGGTTTGGAGCAGAAAAGAGGGAAGTCAACCTGTGAATTAATTTGCCACTGTAGATAGAGGTGTCTCTCTGTCTTCTCATAAACAACAATTCCAATACATAAAGGGGAAATATACAAAATAACATAATAAGTTGTGACATCATTATTTTGCCAAGTCCCATTGTGATTAGTACACATAAAAATTTCTATTTACACAGACTGACCTCAGACATCTCTTTCCAGAGGATGCCTCTGCGTGTCACAGCCGTCTCCAGCTGGACACTGGCATGGTGTTCTGGCGACCCTGTTGCCCCATCAGTATTTAAAGAGGTTCGACTAGCCTGGTAGATCCTCCCTGTCAATAGAAACAAGCCACTGTGTTTCATGGATAGAATAATGCAACTTGTATGACCTCTCTTTTATTTCCATAATTTATAATTAAGCAATTGTTTGTAATTTTTTAAAATTTAAATTTTATTTTTTGAATTGTGGTGTAGCAGGAGTGCCTGCCTCTTTGCTGAAGTTAAGGGGCAATGGGCTAATTTAGTACTGGGGTAGGTGACCGTTTCAGTGCACTACTCATGTCTCTGATGGCTTTGTGCTCGCGTTAGTTGACCGAAACCCCTTTACTTAGAACTACAAGAAATGTCTGCCGGTGGAAGCTTTGGCTAAATGTGAAAAAGCGTGAAAACCCGCAAAAAATGCCAAGGACTAAGTACATATTGCCAATATGTCTGAGATTTTGACAAAGATAGGACAGAAATCTTTTTCTGAGTTGGCATTTTACAGAGTTGTGACCCGAGCTTTAGCATAACTGTAAGAACCATTGGGACGGTGACTGTTTTCTCACTTTTCTCATTGGTTGTTTGGGTAACTCCTTAAATTATGAATGACAGATAAAGTGTCAGCTGCACACCTTTTAAAAATACAGTAGAACCTCAATTATCTGAACCTACTGGGAGACATACAATCGGGTCGGATAAGTGGGGAGAGGGGGGGGGGGGGTTCGGATAGGTGAAATGGAGTCATGCTCGGACAGAAACTGGGGCAGTGTGGGTGATAATCGGTAAATTTTAGATTTTAGTGGAAAAATGGGGATGAGATATTATATCACAGTATTATTAACTAACAAGTTTTTTCAATGTTTCCACTGCTCCCCTGTCGTTTTAAAGCATTAACTACACTTTAAATAACTTTATACAACAATATATTACGTGGGCTTGAGTTGGGTGTGTTTGATTTGGTACATGCATTAATGACGTTTAATTGTCGATAAACATCGTCATACATTTTCTCAATTGAAAAACCCAGAGATTATAAATTGTAAAACCCCAAGCAAACACGCCTTCAGTGACTGGGCATATTCAGATGGTAATGCAATGAGGACATTTTTTTTCTTTTAATACACAACAGCCTTTGAATCGACCTACTCCGGAAGATTATAAACTGCAAAACCCAATCAAACACGCATTCAGTGACTGGCGCATTATCAAAGAATTTGTGTAGTGGAGTCGTGTAAATAAATTGATCCCTCCCCAATTGAAACAATGGCATTAAAGATCAAAGAAGTTAGGCTTTTTTGTGAATGGTACATTTTAGAAAGTATTGGAATGATTAGTTTCCGAGAATGTGTAAAATCCTGTTGTATCGCTCACGCTAGACCGTGCAGTATATGTACTGCCAGTAGGGAGCAAGATTTCGGTTTGGTTAATCCAGAGTTTCGGATTATAGAGGGCCGGATAACTGAGGTTCTATTTTAAAAAGCTTCAGTTTATGGCTGTAATTGCATCATGACATATAACTTAATAACAAAATTTCACACTGCCTCTGTATATACCTCTACTCTGAGCTGACAAGAGGTTCACCACATTGGCTCCATGGTTATATTGAATATAATCTGGCACACTGGCCATCATGTTATCAAAGCTACGGCCTTGTGTCTTTGTGAGGTATTCTAAGCCAGTCTTCTTTTTGTGTGATTGCGGATTCCGATAAATCCTTTTTAAAGTTCCATCTGTGGTTTCAGGCTCTTCTGCAGTCAGGTTTTCAGTGGAAGGGATAGATGGTAATCTGAAGAAAACAGTAAAAAACAACAAAAAATAGCATCAGAGATGCCCGTACCCCACAGCCTAGGGAAATATTTTCAACACCATGAGATACAGAAGTACTGTATCAGTACAAACTTCAGGATACTTTCAGAGCACTGTCAGTTATATAAAAGTCCAAACAATGTTTAAATGGAGAAATAATGTTTAAAAGAAAGATCATGCATATAAAGATGAAGTATTAAAACAAGATAATTCAATAACAAGATGACAGCATTAATCAGCAAACTAAAATTCAACCCTCTTTATCTACATCTGCAAGGCCCGAATTATGGTTTAGATGGTTTAAATATTACCATGCATACAGAAGTGGTAATACATTTAATGAATGCTTATGTGTGGTGTTGGAGCAAAATCTGTGGCTCACTTGATGAAATTCTATCTCTTACAATGGGAAGTTATGAAAGTAAAATTCTTAATAAATTCTAATATGACTTTAATAGTGCTTAATCTGCATCAAAAGAGAGACCCAAAGGTGCAACAAGATTTTATAGGTCACGGTCACTACGACAAGGTCAAAGGTCAAATTAAGGTGACACCATGATAATACACACCTATAGCCCCTAACCAATGTCCCTAGCAAGTATCAACTTCCTCAACCTTACGGTTTCCAAGATATAGCCCGGACAAGATTTTATAGGTCAAGGTCACTACGCCAAGGTCAAAGGTCAAATCAAGGTCAGATCATGACGTTGCACAACTACATCCCCTAACCAATGTCCCTACCAAGTATCAACTTCCTACACCTTACGGTTTCCGAGATATAGCCCGGACAAGATTTTTGAACTCAAGGTCACTACGGCAAGGTCAAAGGTCAAATCCTGGTCAGACCATGACGTTGCACACCTACACATCCTAACCAATGTCCCTACCAAGTGCCAACTTCCTACACCTTACGGTTTCCGAGATATAGCCCGGACAACATTTTATAGGTCAAGGTCACTACGGCAAGGTCAAAGGTCAAATCAAGGTCAGACCATGACATTGCACACCTACACCCCCTAACCAATATCCCTACCAAGTATCAACTTTCTACACCTTACGGTTTCCGAGATATAGCCCGGACAAGATTTTATAGGTTAAGGCCACTACGACAAGGTCAAATCAAGGTCAGACCATAACACTGCACACCTACACCCCCTAGCAAATGTCCCTACCAAATATCAACTTCCTACACCATACGGTTTCCGAGATATAGCCCGGACAAGATTTTATAGGTCAAGGCCACTACGGCAAGGTCAAATCAAGGTCAGACCATGACGTTGCACACCTACACCCCCTAACCAATATCCCTACCAAGTATCAACTTCCTACACCTTACGGTTTCCGAGATATAGCCCGGACAAGATTTTATAGGTCAAGGTCACTACAGCAAAGTCAAAGGTCAAATCAAGGTCAGACCATGACGTTGCACAACTACACCCCCTAACCAATGTCCCTACCAAGTATCAACTTCCTACACCTTACGGTTTCTGAGATATAGCCCGGACAAGATTTTCAAACTCAAGGTCACTACGGCAAGGTCAAAGGTCAAATCAAGGTCAGACCATGACGTTGCACACCTACACCCCCTAACCAATGTCCTTACCAAGTATCAACTTCCTATACCTTACGGTTTCTGAGATACAGCCCGGACAAACTATTTCCCGCCGCCCGCCCGCCCACCCGCCAGCCCGCCCATCCGGACACCATGGGTGAAAACAATACCCCGACAGCCCTTAAGGGCTGTGGGGTAAAAAACTGACCTTCAGTTCAAGGTTAAACAGTTCTAATTGACATCTAACTCACATGGCCCAGTAACACAGAGGTTAAGAGTTCAAACAGTAGTGCATGCAGATACATAGTGACTACAATGACCACTTAAAATGGTGGTCTGCTGTCATTGGGTCCTATCCCCTAAAGAACCTCAGGAACAATGAAAAATGGTCATCCTTGAGCCTCTGTCTTTCAGTTAGAGAAATGTCAGACACTTGAGAGTTTAGGTTGTACTTGTGCAGTCAGGATGGGTCAAATAGCTCTTTGAGTCCTGCATGGAACTACATGGAAATACTACACACAGTACGATATTTAATACAATACAAAAATATAATATGCAAGAGTGACGGAAAGGTGTAATTTAATTCCCCAGTCTGGTGTAAACACAGCTGACCAGAATTCTTTCCAACAAAACAGAAAACAATTGCAGAATTATTCTCTTGAAAATGACTTAAAGTAGTTTCGTGGATAGAAGATATATTTACATTGAGATAAGTTACAACAGACTGGTCAGCAAGTAGACAACTAGGCTTAAACAGATAAAATATTTGCTTCATGAAATGAGAGATAGGTCATTTCATTGATACTTTTGATTATTAGGGTGACATTATCATCTTAACATGTCAATATGTCTTTGATATGGATATTAAATTTGAGTATTTGATTGTTGTAAAAATAAATCTCCTAAATACTTTTTTCGATATCAAATCTCTTACCTTGTGAATATTTTTAAGTATTTGGACATGAAATGTCTTACCTTGTCAACATTTTAAAGTACATATTTGAGTATCAGATGTCTTACCTAATTAATATTTTTAGGTATTTGGATATCAGATATCTTACCTCAACAATACTAATCACTTTTATGTATTTGGATGATGTCAGATATGTTTTACTCATCAATACTTTTGAGTACTTGGTTTACCTTATAAACACTTTTGAGTATTTGGATGGTATTCAACCATATACACATTAATATTTGTGAGTACAGTACACTATGCATTACTAGAGTCTCTAATATCAACAGTTTTAGCCTAACGTCCAGTTATATCTGCAAAGTTCTGACTCTTACTATGTTGAGGCCTTAACATTGGTTTCAATTACACCTAAATTCTGCTTACACTAGTTTTCTAATTACGGGGTTCATTGTATTTGGATGATCTCAGATACGTCTTACATCATAAATATTTTGAGTGTTTGTATGACATCATATGGCTTACCCCTTCTCAGATATGTCTTACATCATCAATGATTTGAGTATCTGTATGACATCATATGGCTTACCCCGTCAATACTTTGAGAATTTGTATGACATCACTTGGCTTACCTCATCAATACTTTTGAGTATTTGCATGACATCATATGGCTTACATCAATCAATAATTTTAGGTATTTGAGTGTACTTTTGAGTACTGAGAAGACATTATATGGCTTACCTCACACAAAACTTTGAGTATTTGTATGACATCATATGTCTTACATCATCAATATGTTGAGTATTTGTATGACATCATATGGCTTACCTTATCAATACTTTGAGCATTTGTCTGACATCAGATAACTTACCTCATCAATACTTTGAGTATTTGTATGACATCAAATGGCTTACCCATCAATACTTTGAGTATTTAGATTGTATCATATGGCTTGTCCCATAAATACTTTTGAGTATTTGGATGACATCAGATGACTGACCTCATATATACTTTAAGGTATTTTGATGAGATTAGATGGTTTACCCCACCAATACTTTTGAGTATTTGGATGACATCAGATGACTTACCTCATCAATATTTTTAGGTATTTTGATGACATCAGGTGGCTCACTCCATCAATGCTTTTGAGTATGTAGATGACATCAGATGGCTTACATTATCAATACTTTTGAGTATTTGGGTGACATCAGATGATTTACCTCATCAATACTTTTGAGTACTTGGGTGATATCAGATATGATTTACCTGTCAGCACCATTGTCCAATGTATCCTCCACCTCGTCTTCATCCATATCATCAATACTGTCAGATCTGCGTGCAAACTCCTTCCTCCGTGTGGACAGAGTACTCCTCCGCTTGGTGTTCAGCTTGTCATACTCCAGCTGTCCTCCCATTTCTTTCAGAGTCTTGTCTGTGAATAAATATATGAGATTTTTATTATCTCCACCTAGGTGGTATTATCTTCATGTCTGTTCCCTTGTCTTTTACCAGGATTACACAAATACTTCTGGTTGGATTCTGCTCCAAAAAATCAGAAGATGGGTCTTGGTCCAACTTTACATTCCAATACATTTTGAGAGGAATCTGGATCACTGTTAGGATAAAAATATAACAATATTGTCTTGTTTCCCTGTATTCAAAACAACATTTCTAAAAGTTCATACCTTTAGGAATATTGGGTGCTGCAGTGGCTGGCCTGGTGTTCAGCTTGTCATACTCCAGCTGTCCTCCCATCTCTTTCAGAGTTTTGTCTGTGGATAAATACACAAGATTTGTATTACCTCAGCCAAAGAGGTATTATTTTCATGACTGTCTGTTTGTCAATTTACCTGTTACAAGGACTACACAAATACTGCTGGTTGGATTTTCAAAAAAATCAGAAGCTGGGTCTTGGTCCAACTTAGATCCCATAAAATTTTGGGAGTGATCTGGATCACTATCAGGATACAAATACAACAAAATAACTAGAAATAGGCCGCCCTGTTGATAGTAGATGCGAATAGAAACAGGATAGCATAGAAGAACACACATTATCATGTGTAATGTCCACCCATGAACCTTTTGCCCAAATTGTACAGTAGTCTTACAAGACCCTGTTTCATTTGTAAAATATATCAATGATGCTTAAATATTTGTTAGTGTAGATGTAAATTATTTCAGCTTCATGCCTTTTTGCATTGGTTGGGTTGAAAATTTTGACGAAATCACTCTATCTTGCACGGTTAAGAAGATAGAAGCAAATTCCTGTTTTTCTATTTTTGGCAAAAATTTGAAAATTCAAGATGGCCGCCATTATTGGGAAAAGGAAATTTTTTTGAAAATTGCCAAGAGTACATTTCTTAGATACCCTATGGGTCGAAAATTTCAACAAAATAACTCTATTTTGCACGGTTAAGGCCAGTTTGTGTTTTTCCATTTTGGGCAAAAATTCGAAAATTCAAAATGGCTGCCATTTTGGGGGAGGGGAAAATTTTTTGAAAATTGCAAATATTACATTCCTTAGATACCCTGTGGGTCGAAAATTTCGACGAAATCGCTCTATCTCGCACGGTTAAGGAGATAGAAGCAAATTTGTGTTTTGCCATTTTTGGCAAAAATTTGAAAATTCAAAATGGCCGCCATTTTAGGGGAGGGGAAATTTTTTTTTAAATTGCCAAGAGTACAATGCTCAGATACCCTGTGGGTCGAAAATTTTGACGAAATCGCTCTATCTCGCATGGTTAAGGAGATAGAAGGAAATTTGTGTTTTGCCATTTTTGGCAAAACTTCGAAAATTCAAAATGGCCGCCATTTTTGGGGAGGGGAAAATTTTTTGAAAATTGCAAAGATTACATTCCTTAGATACCCTGTGGGTCGAAAATTTCGACGAAATCGCTCTATCTCGCACGGTTAAGGAGATAGAAGCAAATTTGTGTTTTGCCATTTTTGGCAAAAATTCGAAAATTCAAAATGGCCGCCATTTTTGGGGAGGGGAAAATTTTTTGAAAATTGCAAAGATTGGATTGCTTAGATACCCTGTGTGTCGAAAATTTTGCCGAAATCGCTCTATCTCGCACGGTTAAGGAGATAGAAGCAAATTTGTGTTTTGCCATTTTTGGCAAAAATTCGAAAATTCAAAATGGCCGCCATTTTTGGGGAGGGGAAAATTTTTAAAAAATTACCAAGAGTACAATGCTCAGATACCCTGTGGGTCGAAAATTTTGACGAAATCGCTCTATCTCGCATGGTTAAGGAGATAGAAGCAAATTTGTGTTTTGCCATTTTTGGCAAAAATTCGAAAATTCAAAATGGCCGCCATTTTTGGGGAGGGGAAAATTTTTTGAAAATTGCAAATATTACATTCCTTAGATACCCTGTGGGTCGAAAATTTCGACGAAATCGCTGTATCTCGCACGGTTAAGGAGATAGAAGCAAATTTGTGTTTTGCCATTTTTGGCAAAAATTCGAAAATTCAAAATGGCCGCCATTTTTGGGGAGGGGAAATTTTTTTAAAAATTACCAAGAGTACAATGGTCAGATACCCTGTGGGTCGAAAATTTTGACGAAATCGCTCTATCTCGCATGGTTAAGGAGATAGAAGCAAATTTGTGTTTTGCCATTTTTGGCAAAAATTCGAAAATTCAAAATGGCCGCCATTTTTGGGGAGGGGAAAATTTTTTGAAAATTGCAAATATTACATTCCTTAGATACCCTGTGGGTCGAAAATTTCGACGAAATCGCTGTATCTCGCACGGTTAAGGAGATAGAAGCAAATTTGTGTTTTGCCATTTTTGGCAAAAATTCGAAAATTCAAAATGGCCGCCATTTTTGGGGAGGGGAAATTTTTTTAAAAATTACCAAGAGTACAATGGTCAGATACCCTGTGGGTCGAAAATTTTGACGAAATCGCTCTATCTGGCACGGTTAAGGAGATAGAAGCAAATTTGTGTTTTGCCATTTTTGGCAAAAATTCGAAAATTCAAAATGGCCGCCATTTTTGGGGAGGGGAAAATTTTTTGAAAATTGCAAAGAGTACACTCGTCAGATACCCTGTGGGTCGAAAATTTCGACGAAATCGCTCTATCTCGCACGGTTAAGGAGATAGAAGCAAATTTGTGTTTTGCCATTTTTGGCAAAAATTCAAAAATTCAAAATGGCCGCCATTTTTGGGGAGGGGAAAATTTTTTGGAAAATTGCAAAGATTGCATTCCTTAGATACCCTGTGGGTCGAAAATTTCGACGAAATCACTCTATCTCGCACGGTTAAGGAGATAGAAGCAAATTAGTGTTTTGCCATTTTTGGCAAAAATTCAAAAATTCAAAATGGCCGCCATTTTTGGGGAGGGGAAAATTTTTGGAAAATTGCAAAGATTGCATTCCTTAGATCCCCTGTGGATCGAAAATTTCGATGAAATCGCTCTATCTCGCACGGTTAAGGAGATAGAAGCAAATTTGTGTTTTGCCATTTTTGGCAAAAATTCGAAAATTCAAAATGGCCGCCATTTTTGGGGAGGGGAAAATTTTTTGAAAATTGCAAAGAGTACACTCCTCAGATACCCTGCGGGTTGAAAATTTCGACGAAATCGCTCTATCTCGCACGGTTAAGGAGATAGAAGGAAATTTGTGTTTTGCCATTTTTGGCAAAAATTCGAAAATTCAAAATGGCCGCCATTTTTGGGGAGGGGAAAATTTTTTGAAAATTGCAAAGAGTACACTCCTGAGATACCCTGCGGGTCGAAAATTTTGCCGAAATCGCTCTATCTCGCACGGTTAAGGAGATAGAAGCAAATTACTCAAAAGTAGTACTGAAAATACACAATGAAGTACCTAAATGGCTATTACTCATGTACTGACAAAGCTATCAGTCCCAAATGCAATACCAAGCGAGCTATGGACATAACAATCTTGTATTCAAAATTGTAGTAAAATATCTTTAATTATTTTGGCTTAAATGCACGGAAACCAATGGGTACTGAAAATAGCTGTACTTAAGTATTACTCAGTAAGCAAAAGAGGTACAACAGCCAAAAGCAATCCCAAGCAAGCTACTGACCCAATAAGCCTGCATACCAAATTTGGTGACAATAGCTCTAATACTTTTCCTTTAAATGAGCGGAAACCATGCGTGACGCCGGACATCGGACGCCGGACATCGGACATCGGACAACGGACATCGGACATCGGACGGCGAAAAAAGCAAAAATAATATATCCACCCCCCAGGGGGGTGGACATAATTATAATTCTAACATGACGACCTGCGCAGAAACGAGTTTTGAGTTCTATGCGCACACAATTATCTCGCAACAATCGCACTGCCCTTCTTTCCGCCCTACATATTTTGTGGTTGGGTTTTAGAAGTAATGTTGTTATGTTGTTTTTATTTATATTTCATTAAATATGAAATATTTATTGAATATTAAATATTGTATATTATATTTATATAAAATAATCCTGCATCATAACATTATAAATATGCGGTTGTGAGGTACAATGGATGGAAGAGCTGGTTGCTAAGGGCACCACAATGTAAACAAACCTACGTAAAACAATTTATTCCTTGTAAAAATGAAAAAAAATGAAAAAAATCCCTTAAATAATCTTAGATGTCATGTTAGAATAGAAATAATCCACTCGTGCTCATGGTTTGTATACGGCATTTAACCATGTCACTTCCGGATAATTTTACTCAGCCTTCGGCTTCGTAAAATTATTACCGGAAGTGCCATGGTTAAATGCCGTATACAAACCATGATCACTCATGGATTATTTCTACAACAATACTAGTTTCCCTGTATGCAAAACAAGACTTCTAAACGCCATACCTTTAGGTATATTGGGTGCTGTAGTGGCTTGTGTGGAACTTTTGTATACCTCCTCTTCAACTAAAATGACAGGAAAAAATATTTATTTATTCAATTGTATATTCGAATGATACAATTTACAACAATATAGAACAATATCAAGTGCTGTAAAATACCTTCATTATAATATATTAAGCATAATTTTAAATTGTATGGGTTTTGAAAATATTTATGAAAAATCAACACTACGTCATGCAAAATCAGTAAAATGTATCCATAGGGAGGGGTGCTGTCCATAAAATTAAATATTACAAAGGGGAGTCGAGCCTAGCTGACCAATCGATGACGGTTAGAATAGTGTTATTTTCGGTATCATATTTTAAAGTACAAATAATTGCTTAATGCAGTGTAAAAGATGACAAAAGGTCTGAATCCAGCAAATACGTGCATATTGTCATATAAAATAGGTTAAAACTCATTTACAGCCACGTTTTCTGCATAGTTTATGCATTCACGTGAAACTGGATGTACTGTTTACCTCATATATCGCCCACTTCCTGTCTGAAATTTTTTAACCAAAAGTCACAGGAAAACAGCAAATTTATTGAATTTTGCAGATTATAGACATACATTTTCATTTTATTTCACATATTTATCATTTTCATTGCCTTTTAGAGAACATGAAACTTAAGATTTTAGGTAGTTTTAAATATTCGACGGTTATTCTGTGTTGACACGAATAGTACTTAGCGATTAGCGGCCATGAAATATTTGGAGTCATGACATCCCTATAACCCAGTCCGTATGTTACATTATTGGGGTCAAATACATCACATGGTGGATAATAAGAAAGTGTAAACAACTTTGTTCATGGGTAGAATCTCTATGATCTTTGAGGCATATGGACAATACTAACAAAGATGTTAAGTCCATCATCTGACATTTGCTTTTTTGCGTCTGTTCCCTTTAAAGCTATTGATTTCTACACTATTTGGTTTTCATTGGTTCATTTTTTTTTGTCTTTGAAGATGCCATAACTTCATTAACACTAGGTTAGCTTTGCCAGATAAGAGAATTTTTTTAAGTATATATGTGCCAGGTGTGGTTTTAAAAAGGCTGAAACTAAATGAGTTGGGAGCAAAAACTATTATATTTATTATTTTAAGATGGCCAAGGTCACTTAAACACAGGAACTCACAGTAAAAATGTCATGAAAATCTTCCTGTGGGTAAGCTTAATCTATATGTCAAGTTAAACTGATGTTATTGAACAGTAAGACGGTTTGGGCTGAAAACCCAAATTTTTACTTCAAGATGGCCATGATTGCACTTGTATTGGAAGCGGAAAATTAAATAAGAATGTCCCTATTGTCATCTTTAATAAGTGTGCAAAATTTAACTGAGGTCAGTTGAACAATAAGATAGGATGAACTCCATAATTTCATTGGAAGGTGGCCATAACTTCATTCATATTGGGACTTTAAGGTGACCATAAAATAAGAATGTTCCTTTTGTTATCCGTAATAAGTGCACAAAATATAACTGAGATGAGATGAACAATAAGATAGCTGGAGGTTGAAACCACCATAATTTCGCTGGAAGGTGGCCACAACTTCATTAATACTTGGACTTTAAGGTGACCATAAAATAAGAATTCCCTTTTACCATCCTTTATAAATGTGCAAAGATTAACTGCTGGAGGCTAAAAACTTACTTATTTCACTGTACGGTGGCCATTCATATTGGGATTTAAAGTGACCATAAAATCAAAATATCCCTCTTTCCAAACTTTTTAAACTTAAACACTGAGTTTAGGGCTGAAAAACCTTACATTTTAAGTTTAAGATGATAATAACAATATTAATATTTAAATCATAAAGTAGTAAGACTTTTGATCCATTCAATATCAATATAAATTAGATTTAAAAAAATAGACAAATAAAGGGGCCAGACGGTTTGATTCCAATTTTATGACTTTAGATGACTTTCAGGATACCATAGCGGCATTAAAAATTACAATTTAAGGTCACCTTAAAATCAGGATATTCTTTTGATAAATCTTAAAATATATGCCAAGTTTATTTGAAAAAAGTGAAAAACTAAGTGAACTGCAGGGTGAAAAACCCACTTTTTTGACATCAAGGTGACCTTAACATTGCAGATACAGGGCTTAAACTTTAGCATGTGGAAGATGGCCAAAAAGTAGCTAAATAAGTTATTCCAACACAATGCTGAAATCTTGACCGTTTTCAGATACAAAGTACCCATTTTTTAAAAATTGATGAAAATCAAAAGCCTTCCATTCACATCTATGGTCCAATTGATCAGATAATGCTTTCCGATTTAGTTCTAGAATGTACCTACAAAGTTTTATAGCACTGGTGTGTGTTTTTTCCTGAAACATGATGATGGGTTTTTTTTGAAAAATGCTTTAGGTTAACTTAAGTGATTTTAATGTATCTTAAAAGTATCCCAAAATTTTTCCCGCCCCTATAGTTTAAGAGAAACATAGGAAGGAATAAAGTTACAAAGCCCATGAAGTTATTCAAGGGAGACCATAATCCGGTGGCAGCGGTGGTGGTGATCAGTTGAACCTATGTGAAAACAAATAAGCCCCCCCCCCCCTTCCCCCCTCCAATGGTCCGACTAATTACCATAGCGTATATAGATGTATTGTACTTAATACACTGTATAACATGTTCTGATGATTACAACTATCAGTTCTTCTACCGTGAACACTAGTACTGATCTAATTTGACAAAAAAAAAAATAAAAAATTAACAAAATACCAGTGATATTTGTGTATATTAGCCTGATGCAAAAGATTAAGTAACTGGTAAAAATGAGTCTGCAAAAAAAAATGTTCTCATTCAAAATCCTATGTCCTCTTTATCTTCAAAATCAAATCTAATATACATTCTGTTTAGTAAAATAGCTATCTAGCTTGTAATTATCACTAAGGAGAAGCAATTGGGTCATATGATCATTCATTAATGTTTCCTAACTAGTTGTTAGCAAAATATTTAGTGGAAGTGCTGAGTAATTAATAAGATTATCATAAGGCTCACACAAGAATTTTTTGCACAACAAACCCACTAGTATCAGTCAATTTCATTATGCCATTTGTCAGTAACAGAAAGACCATGACCTACAATTTTTACTTACACTAATTCAAATAACTGAAAGGTGTCAAACATTATTGTGTGAAAACTTCATTTTTCTGAGGACTAAACATTAAAAACTACAGGTTGCTCACATTTTCCTAGCCTATTTACATATTTGCTCTAACGATTTTTAATCCCATAATCAGTGTCAGTTTTAATAAATGAGGTTGTATACTGATGTTTTACATCTAACACTGAAGTAAATTCCTCACACAATACAGTGACACTGCATGGTAAGGATTGAATTATTGTTTATTTATGGTTTCACAGGTCTGGCATGAGACAATTAACAAAATTACTCCTGTGGAAGTTATCTTCTGTTGAGTATTATTCTGGTCATAATCCAGGAATTATGAATGAAATCCATATCATGTAGTTCTGTAGTATTAGCCAACAGAGTGATAACCTTGAAGCTGTTATAATTATCTCAATTAATTAACTAGAGGATCGCTCGCAAAAAACAAAGATAATGTTTTTGCATAGCAAAAACAAAGCGTCCCGAAAAGGATATAAAGGTGAGTGCTAAAGTATTAAGAAAATGCTTCGTTTCTAGCCTTATACTGTTGTGGCAACCAAAGTCAGCGCAGTCTGCTCTATCTAGCACGGTTTTCAAGATATAAGCATTTTTGTGCTTTGCAAAAAATAAAAAAATTAAAAATGTCCGCTATATTTGGCGAGACAAAAATATTTTGAAAATTGGCATGGCTACTCTGCAGAGATACCCAGCAGGTCCAAAATTTTGTTGAGTTCGCTCCATATAGCACGGTTTTCGAGATATAAGCATTTTTGTGTTTTGCAAAAACTTTGAAAATTCAAAATGGCCACCATTTTTGGGGAGACAAAAATTTTTGTCAAGACCACTGCCGCGGTGTGTATCTCCCACCGAGCATTAAAGGAGAAGAAATAGCTTTTCCGAGATATTCACAATTTTTCATTTTCGTGTGTGAAAGCTCTTCCAAAAGTAGGTGAATGAGTTATTTGAGAAAAATTGGCTATCTGCAATACTATTAAGAGATAATTCGCATTTACTCATTTTGAGTAGGTGAGTAATTAGCTATGGGTCTGAAACTTCACCAAGTGAAAGCTCTCCCAAAAGTAGGTGAATGAGTTATTTGAGAAAAATTGGCTATCTGCAATACTTTTAGAGATAATTCGCATTTACTCATTTTGAGTAGGTGAGTAAATAGCTATGGGTCTGAAACTTCACCATGTGAAAGCTCTCCCACAAGTAGATGAATGAGTATTTGATAAAAATTGGGTATCCGAAATACTTTTACAGATAATTAGCATTTACTCATTTTGAGTAGGTGAATAAATAGCTATGGGTCTGAAACTTCACAGAGTGAAAGCTCTCCCAAAAGTAGGTGAATGAGTTATTTGAGAAAAATTGGCTATCTGCAATACTTTTAGAGATAATTCACATTTACTCATTTTGAGTAGGTGAATAATTAGCTATGGGTCTGAAACTTCACCAAGTGAAAGCTCTGCCAAAAGTAGGTGAATGAGTTATTTGAGAAAAATTGGCTATCTGCAATACTTTTAGAGATAATTAGCATTTACTCATTTTGAGTAGGTGAGTAATTAGCTATGGGTCTGAAACTTCACGAAGTGAAAGCTCTCCCAAAAGTAGGTGAATGAGTTATTTGAGAAAAATTGGCTATCTGCAATACTTTTAGAGATAATTCGCATTTACTCATTTTGAGTAGGTGAGTAATTAGCTATGGGTCTGAAACTTCACCATGTGAAAGCTCTCCCACAAGTAGATGAATGAGTATTTGATAAAAATTGGGTATCCGCAATACTTTTACAGATAACTAGATTGGGCCAACTCGGCGCCAACATATCCCCAGACAGGTCATCACTCACGCCACAGGTTTTAATCGGGAATTTTTTAAAACATAATTACCCATTATTATATGAACTTCAGCACATCAATCTACTCTGTTTATATCTTCCAAGGAAGATAGTGTATCCCCAGACGCCGAATACATAACTCAAATTATATTTTCAATCTTCCTGCAATGATAACTCTAAACCTATTTTCAAAGTATTTAAATGATTGATGATTGAATGTCCATTCTAAAATAATAATCCCAAAAGAGCATATCTGTTTCTATATTTGTTGACAAATAAAATATTATTTTTAACTCAACTCATCATACTTTTCAATCTTCCTTCAAAGTATTTAAATGATTGATGATTCAATGTCCATTCTAAAATTCATAATACCAAAAGCGCATATCTGTTTCTATATTTGTTCACAAATAAAATATTATTTAAAAAAAAATTATTTATATTATTATTTTATTATATTATTTTTAGAATTTGCAAATTGTTTTCAGTTATTCATTTCCTCTATACCTATATATGTGGTCCATATATATGCAACCTAAATATGTGACACAATCTCAGTTCTGACTCCCCTTTGTGTTATATGTAATGAAGCCCACCACCTGCCACCCCCACCCCTCTCCCCTTCTCCACACCTCTCTCACTATTACACAAGATCTGCAACCCCACTGAGTTCTTTGTTTCTCATCTGATATCATTAAATACCTTTGTTTATTTAGTGTCACTCAATATAGCTGGAGGTCCCAGAGGTGGGTGGGGGGAATCCGGGTGGGGGATGCATAAATGGTAAACAAACAATCTATATAAAAGGGGTACTCAAATACAAAAAGAATTGAGAATTTTAAGTATGTGATTATCAACTGAAATGAGTTCATAACTGTAGGAGCTGTGTCAAAATTAACTGAGGCAAGTTGAATAAAACTGGGCTAGTTGAGGGTTAAAAATCCCCTACTTTTACTACATAAGGATATAATTTCATTAATATTGGGACTTAAAGCTCACTTAAAGTGTCCATTTTGTCTACTTGAATATGTTTAACCAGTTTCATTTTAAAAAGTTAAAAACTCAGCAAGCAGAGGTATAACACACAAAAATAAGTTCTTAAAAGACTAAGATAGCCATAACATTATTAATATTCAAAATTTAAATAGACAGGCATTTCCTTTTAAAAATTCAAAGATTTCAGCTCTATAACCCACATAGTTTGACAGTTACTGGGCTTTAAAGTGGCATAATGTCCATAAATTGGGTTTCTGTGGGCATTTTACAATTGTTAAAGAGACCTTAGCAATTAAACAACAGATCTGAAACTTTTTGGGGGACATACATAACAAACAAAAATTATATATAATACAGTTTAAGACTTGTCACACTAAGCATTTCCAAATAACAGGGCAAAATACGGAAAAAATGTCCAAAAAGGCACTTGGGCGAGTGTCTATGGCCCTCATACACAGGTTAAATGTCTACTAAAAACCTTGATTTTCGGCATATGTAAAAAGGACATAATAATGCATTCCCAGATGGGATTTCAGCTCCATCAATCACATAGTTTAACAGTCACAGGGCTTAAAGGTGGTTAAAAAGTCCAAATATTGGGTCTCTGTGGGCCTTTTAGAGATCTCGATGTGGCTTTCAAATTAAAGCTTCAGACTTAAAATTTGTTACATACTAAGATTACACATAGAATATGTATCTAATAAAGTTTGAAACTTCTCAGACTTACCATTTCCAAGTTACAGAGCAAAATATGTGAAAAATGTCTTAAAAGGGTCACTCAGGTGGGTGTTTAAGGTCCTCATACACAGGTTAAATGTCTACTTGAAGCCTTGATTTTTGGCACATGTAAAAAGAACATAATAATGTATTCCCAGATGAGATTTCAGCTCTATCAGTCACATAGTTTAACAGTCACAGGCCTTAAAATTGGCAAAAAGTCCAAATACTGGGTCTTTATGGGGCCTTCTAGAGACCTAAATGTGGCCTTCAAATTAAAGCTTCAGACTTAAAATTTGTCACATACTAAGATTACACATAGAATATGCATCTAATACAGTTTGAAACTTCTTAGACTTACCATTTCCAAGTTACAGGGCAAAATATGTGAAAAATGTCTAAAAATGGTCACTCGGGTGGGGATTTATGGTCCTCATACACAGGTTAAATGTCTTCTTAAAGCCTTAATTTTTGGCACATATATAAATAACATACTAATATCTTCCCAGATAGGATTTGAGCTCTATCAGTCACATAGTTTGACAGTCACAGGGCTTAAAAGTAGCAAAAAGTCCAAATATTGGGTCTTTGGGAGCCTTTTAGAGACCTCAATTTGACCTTCAAAATTAAAGCTTCAGACTTAAAATCTGTTACATACTAAGATTACACACAGAATATATATCTAATACAGTTTGAAACTTCTCAGACTTACCATTTCCAAGTTACAGGGAAAAAGATGTGAAAAATGTCTTATAAGGGTCACTCGGGTGGGTGTTTATGGTCCTGATACACAGGTTAACTTCTATTAAAGGCCTAAATGTTGGGGCACATATAAGAAAACACATAGATATATTCCCAGATGATATTTAACTTAGATGAGAGACATAGTTTGAAAGCTACAGTGCTTGAAAGTGGCAAAAAGTGCATAAATTGGGTCTCTGTGGGCACTTTTGAGACCTTAAGTCGACCCCTTTGGGTAAACCTACAGCCCTAAAATTTTCTACAGACAAGGATTACATATCAAAGTTATACCTAGCGCAGTTTGAGACTCATCAGAATTACCACTTCCAAATTATAGGGCAAAATATGTGAAAAGTATAGCAAAAAATCCCCAAGTGGGGGTATTTATGGGCCTCAAACACAATTTTCTCCTCAACTTAAAGTCGTGATTTTCGGCACATGTACTAAGAACATATTAATGTGTTGTCAGGTAAAATTTCAGCCACCTGAGCATCATAGTTTGTGACCTACAGGGCTCTAAGTGGCCAAAAGTCCAATTTCTGACCTTAAGGTGGCCATAAGTTCTTTTTTACTGGGAGTTTAAGGTCACCTTAAAATAGGGATCTTCCTTTGGGCACCCTTAACATGTGTACCAAGTTTGAAAAAAAAATATTAATTTGTTTTTGAGTTATCACGTCCACAAGGAAATTTCTACGGCGGCGGCGGCGGCGCGACGGACCTGAATCCAATATATCCCCGACTTTCGTCTGGGGATATAATTAGCATTTACTCATTTTGAGTAGGTGAATAAATAGCTATGGGTCTGAAACTTCACCAAGTGAAAGCTCTCCCAAAAGTAGGTGAATGAGTTATTTGAGAAAAATTGGCTATCTGCAATACTTTTAGAGATAATTCGCATTTACTCATTTTGAGTAGGTGAGTAATTAGCTATGGGTCTGAAACTTCACCAAGTGAAAGCTCTCCCAAAAGTAGGTGAATGATTAATTTGAGAAAAATTGGCTATCTGCAATACTTTTAGAGATAATTCGCATTTACTCATTTTGAGTAGGTGAGTAATTAGCTATGGGTCTGAAACTTCACCAAGTGAAAGCTCTCCCAAAAGTAGGTGAATGAGTTATTTGAGAAAAATTGGCTATCTGCAATACTTTTAGAGATAATTCGCATTTACTCATTTTGAGTAGGTGAGTAATTAGCTATGGGTCTGAAACTTCACCAAGTGAAAGCTCTCCCAAAAGTAGGTGAATGAGTTATTTGAGAAAAATTGGCTATCTGCAATACTTTTAGAGATAATTCAGATTTACTCATTTTCAGTAGGTGAGTAATTAGCTATGGGTCTGAAACTTCACCAAGTGAAAGCTCTGCCAAAAGTAGGTGAATGAGTTATTTGAGAAAAATTGGCTATCTGCAATACTTTTAGAGATAATTCGCATTTACTCATTTTGAGTAGGTGAGTAATTAGCTATGGGTCTGAAACTTCACCGAGTGAAAGCTCTCCCAAAAGTAGGTGAATGATTAATTTGACAAAAATTGGCTATCTGCAATACTTTTAGAGATAATTCACATTTACTCATTTTGAGTAGGTGAGTAATTAGCTATGGGTCTGAAACTTCACAGAGTGAAAGCTCTCCCAAAAGTAGGTGAATGAGTTATTTGAGAAAAATTGGCTATCTGCAATACTTTTAGAGATAATTCACATTTACTCATTTTGAGCAGGTGAGTAATTAGCTATGGGTCTGAAACTTCACCAAGTGAAAGCTCTCCCAAAAGTAGGTGAATGATTTATTTGAGAAAAATTTGAAAATTTTAATTACTTAAATGTAGCTTTTATAAGCTACAAGCTTACCATGTGGGACTTAATGCTGATCTCGGGTTGCCACACCCGGGGCCAACGTCTTAGAAAAAAAGACAGTTCTTGTTAGCCACCGGATATACTGGTAGTTGTCGTCACGTGATAACTTCTGACCAATCGTCCTACTTTCTCGTTGAAATTTTTTAAACCTACCCCTCAGCTGTAAACAGCGGGGAGGCAGGGTGGGACTCTTCTAAGTCCCACATGGTAAGCTTGTAGCTTATAAAAGCTACATTTAAGTAATTAAAATTTTCAATTTTATTACGCTACAATAGCTTACCATGTGGGACTTAATGCTGAATTCAACCGCCCGGTGGCGGGATTACAGCTGAGACTGGAAGGAATGTCATTTTTTCTAAGATTTTGAATTAATATGTATAGAATAGTGCCAGAAATACCAGTCTGAGTCCCATTTACAGTGCCCCGATCCCGAAGGCCGGGCCTGTAATGAGCCAAAAACCTAAGTAAATGAGAGACAGTGCTAAAAACTGTCTAGATGTTTTATTGAAGGACGGGAGTGCAGCAGTGCTCACTCCGAGGTCTAAGGGTCCAAAAAGGGCCCTTCACGTATGACTGACCAACCCAGAGGTTGGGAATCTCATAAAATTTTTACAACCTGAATATGAGATTAATGACAACTAAATAAGTCCTTAATAGAAAATACTTGATAATTAAAGGATAAAATGACCTTACCCGTAACATCTTGAAGGTAGAGGAATACCTAGATCCTGGGAAAGACTCCTGAAGACTTGGTTGTAGCGGATGTGCCCCCCCCCTCCTTTTTTCTTTCCGAGGACAACTGGTCTGAGGGGAAGGATCTAGGACTTGTTGTGCAGCCACTACGGGTCCCAGGTACAAATTGTTGTCGGTGTCCGACCAAGTAAGGTCTTTTAGGTAAAAATTTGTAAATGTGTTGTGAGCTTTCCAGTGACAGGCTTGCATGATTTGGTCCACCGATACCCCACCGTAAAAGGCCTTAGAGGCCGCGAAGGCCCGGATGTCATGCGCTTTGACTTGGACCAAGTCCAAGGCTTGTTGATCTGCTTGTTTGTAACAAAGTAAAATGGTTTGTTTCAACCATGAAGAGAGTGTAGTGGGTCTGATGTCTGAGGTATGTCCTTTCTTAAAGGAGATGAAAAGGAGAGAACGAGACCCTCTCAGGTCTTTAGTTCGGTCCAAATAAAACCTCAGGGCCCGTACGGGACACAGGGTCCTGTCTTCTTTAAACTGTCTATCCACAATGGTAGTCAGAGCAGGGATAGTCACCGGAGACACACTTTGAGAACCTTCTCTTGCTAGTTGGTTTTTGGCTATGAAATCAGAAGAAGGGAACAAGGCAACCTTTTCCCATTGGCCTAAATTAGCTACTTTGTTAGCGACCCAGGCATGGATTTCGCTGCGGCGCTTGCCGGAGGCCAAGGCTAGCAAGAAAGCAGTTTTTAAAGTGAGATGTTTGAGGTCTGAGTCTTTCATGGGCTCAAAAGGTGCTTTGGTTAGCTCGTTAAGGACAACAGAAAGGTTCCACTTGGGTAAGTTTCTGGAACTTTTAGGACGATCCCTGTGAAAACTGGAGAGTAACCTATGAAGGTCTGCATTGTGTGCAATATGTTGGGCCGTTGGGCCCAAAGTGTCAACGATTGCAGTCCTGTAACCATCAATGGTCGAGGGGCGCCTGTTTAGGTCTTGGTACAGGTACATGAAGAAATCTGAGATTTGTTTCACAGATGGAGTGGAGAAATCCACCGAATTTTCTCTGCACCATTTTTCAAAAACGGCCCACTTTGACTTGTAGATGGTCCTTGTTGATGACCGCTGAGGGGCAGCAATTCTCTCTGCCACCTCCACAGAGAAGCCTTGTTCTTGGAGTTGTCCGCTCCTAGACACCAGGCGTGGAGGTTCAGGTGCTGGGGGTTGTTGTGGAACACCAGCTTGTGGGACTGTTTGAGTAGGGTTGTTGACACTGGGAGTTGCAGTGGGATCTCTGTTGAGAGCTGCACTAGGTCCCAAAACCAGGGCATCCCTGGCCAGCCTGGGGCTATTACGATGATCAGGCACTGGCATTGGCTGATCTTTTGGATCACCTTGTGAAGGAGAGCCGTAGGAGGGTACGCATATGCTGTGAGGTTGGTCCAGTTTATGTTCAGAGCATCTATGTCCCAGGCCTTTGGGTCTGGGATAGGAGACACGTATAGAGGGAGCTTGTGGTTCAGGTGAGTGGCAAACAAGTCTACATGAGGGGTGAACCACTTCTGGCAGATCTGTTTGAAGACCCGTGGGTGCAGAGACCATTCGGTTGACTGCACTTGGTTGGACCTGGATAGCAGGTCGGCCATCACATTCAGGCACCCTGGAATGTGCCTGGCTTTCAATGTTATGTGATAGTGATGGCACCAGGTCATGATCTTCCACAGGAGAGCACACATCTCTGCCGAGTGTGTTCCTCCTTGTTTGTTGATGTAGGCTACCACTGTTGAGTTGTCCGTCGCAACCAACACTGTTTGATTCTGGCACTGGTCCTTGAAGTCTCGAAGGGCCAGGGAGACCGCCTTCAATTCTAGGACATTTATGTGAAGCCTTTTTTCCCGATCTGACCACAGACCCTTGGTAAAGTTTTGGTCTAAGTGAGCGCCCCAACCTTCGTTTGAGGCGTCGGTAAAGAGTTGGATACTGTGGTCTTTGGGATGAAGGTCTGCACCTTTCATCACCTTGGAGGGATTTTGCCACCAATCTAGGTGGGCTGCAATGGCTTCTGTCCAGGGAAGGAGGTTGTCCAGCGACTGAGGATATCTCCAGTGCTCCTTGAGATGAAACTGAAAGGGCCTCATGTGAAGGCGTCCCTCCGGGACCATTTTCTCTGTTGAGGCTAGCAACCCAATTAGAGACATCAAACATCTTGCAGTCAAAACACGTTTTGACTTGAGTCGTAGGATCAAATCCTGAAGTTTGAGCCATCTCTCTTGAGTGGGTTTTACAAGGGCTGAATCGAGGTGGTATTCGTAGCCCACGAACGAAAACACCTGTGTAGGTTTCAGTTCTGATTTTTCCTGATTTATTATCCATCCCAAGGACTGAGTCAGGTCTACTACTGCCTGAGTGTTCACTTGTGCTTCCTCCTGAGACTGGGACCTGATCAGCCAGTCGTCCAGGTATTGGTGAATTCTGAGTCCTCTTGAGAGGGCCATTAGTTTCACTTCCTTTACGATCATTGTAAAGACCTGGGGGGCTGTAGCTAGTCCGAACGGGAGGGAGGTGAATTGGAACACCTGAGCCTTGTAGCAAAACCTTAGGTATTTCCTTGAGCTTGGGTGGATGGGGATATGCAGGTAGGCGTCCGACAGATCTATCGACGATACCCACTCCCCTGGAATCAGGGAGGTCCTGATGGACTCTGGAGTTTCCATTTTGAACTTTTCTACGTGTAGAAAAGTATTGAGCCTGCTTAAGTCTATGACTGGCCTCCACCTTTGGCGAGGCTTGGGTACTAGGAACAGGCGACTGTAAAACCCGAGAGATTTTACATTGTCTACCCTTTCGATAGCGTTCTTTGACAGGAGAGACTGGATACAAGTAGCCAAGGCTTGGTCTTTTTGTTGGGCCTTGTACTCTGACAGAATCAGAGGAAATCTGATCAAGTTTGGCTTTGAACGGAATGGCAGAACGTAGCCATTGGTGATGTTTAACACGTTTTGAGAACATTTGTTTGTGAGCCAGTCTCTCCTGAAAGAACGGAGGCGACCTCCTACTGGTGGACTGAGTGAGGCTTTGGAGGAGTCATTGGGGAGGGGGGTTTCCACGCCCCCTTCCTCTATTGTGGGGTCGAAAACGACCCCTGGAGCCTCTGAAGTTGGATTTTCCTCTTCCCGAAGGAAAGGACTGGTTACTGCTTTGAGAGGTATTGCCCCCATAGGGGCGTTTCCTGTAGGAGCCTCTTTTCCTGTGGGGACCACGAAAGGGCTTATTCTGGTAGGGTGCAAAACCCTGAGAATCTTTTGAGGTGCCTTTTTTGAGAAGGAAGTCCTCACCTTCCTTCACTAATTGAGACTCGAACAAGGAAGGGTCCCAAAAGGACGAGTTCCTGAGTTCTTGACGTCTCGTTTCTCCTAATTGTGGATGCAATAGAGTCATCTCGGCTTCGCGCCTGAGCAAGCCGGTATTAGCCATAGAGTACAATTCCCTCTGCAAAATATGGGCTAGAGATTTGCTGAGACAAGTGAGGGCCCTGTGTTGAACAAGTACTGTCTTGTTCCAAAAATCTAAGTAGTCAGCTACTTCCTCATATCCGCGCTTTGCCGCTTTCTCAGGATTGGCACCTTTCTGAATCTGAGATTTAATCTTCTTGACGGTAGACTTAATGCTATGTTGGCATTTTTCCAATGAAGCATTGCAAGAAGATGAGGTTTTGGCAAATGCAGCGGTGAAGTTGAGGGTAGAGATGTTTTGTCTAGCCTGAAGTTCTAGCTCCTTGAGAACTGGCAGGGGAACTCTGGCTACTGGGGGCCCAGAAGGTCTAGGAGTAATACAGATCTTAGCAAAGTCTGTATTCAACTCCTGAATTTTGTCCTGAAAAGTTGGTTGTCCCACCTTGTACCACTTGGAAGTTGAGGGAGGAGGCTTGACATATTTTCCCTCAGATAAGTTGGCAGCCTTAAAGTCATGTTGGAATTTATCAAAGGCGTCCTTGATAACTGAGCTAAGTGGAAGAATAGAGGAGGGACCTCTAGGTCTGAGCTCTTGACGGCCTTTTTCATCATCCAGACCCAACACTGAGGTGGAAGACCTGGGCATAGATTCCCTGGGGTCAGGGAGAGACAAAATACGCCTGAAGGTATCCACTTCTTCAGAGTATTGTGAGGGCATGTCAGACAAAGCTACTGCCCTATAATAAGGGGGGTCTGGATCATGTTGTGGGAGGTCTTGATCAGAAGCTACTCCTGAGGGCTGAGCCCTAGAGGGCTTAGAAGACCTGTGTCTGGCTACAGGGGAGTGATCCTCCTCTGAGGAAAATGACACATATCTAGATCTTGATTTATGTTTGCTCTTGTCAGAGTGCTTTTTGGATCTAGAAGAAGGGATCCGAGGTTCATCGGAATCCTCATTTAGTTGGTCCGAGGCAGAGCTCGGGTCAACTGGCTGCTTATGGCTTTGCTTTTTGTGAGAGTACGAAACCTCTTCGGGATGACCTTCAGAGGGGGCAACGTACTGATCCGAGGAAGGTTGAGTAGATACTAGACGAGGAGGAAGAGCTGGACCGTAGTCCACATCCATATCCTCGCTTGGAATGTTAGTACCAGATCTCGGAGGGGGCAAATCCAGAGGGGCAGCAGAAGTACTGGACAAGCCAGGTTTTGAAGCAAGAGTCGAGGACTGTACCTCGACTTTCTGTTTTACAGCCAACTCCTCTCGGAGTGACTGAAAAGCTTCCAACATGGATGCCTGGAAGGAACCCATTTGCTGCTGTAAGTGTATATTTAAGGAATCACCGAGTGATTTCTCTAAATTTTTCTGGATTTTATTTTGCAAAGCTGTACCAGGGGTGGGTGGAATGGTTTTTGCTGGCGTTTTCAAAGACAGGGAACTGAAGGCAAGAGGTTGTGGACGGGGGGGTGAGGTAAAACGGCTATCAGCAGCACACTCGAGGTCTGCATTGGACCCAGTGAAAGAGTCCCCGTCGCCTTCACCCAAAAGATCTAGTTCATCTTTGGAACTAGTTGTCGCTTTCTGCTTTTTCAAACACCGTTTCCGGTTTTGGATTTTCTGTAGTTGCTCATCTGTGAAAGACGTGCAAATTTCGCAAGGGGTTTCAAAGGTGACACAGGGGTCATCTCCCTTGCCAGCCTCCCTACAGGTAGGGCAGAAATTATGTGTATCAAAACTAAAGCAGAAATGGTGGCATTTCTGCGCTCTCGGTTTGTCTTTATTTGCTTGATGTGTAGACATTTTGTACGCAATAAAAGACGTAGAATGTATTAGCCTGAACCGAGGAAAACTCAAAACACGCGACTGCAATAAAAATACTTATCCTGTGAAAATGAAACTTTTACAGAATGATCTATAATATATATTACAAGAAATATGCAAATATTAGCCTCCAACAATAAGTAAAGTCTGAGAAATAAATGAAAATGTCTGTATATTTACAAACTGCTACCAGTCAATCGTGGCCAACGAGAAAGTAGGACGATTGGTCAGAAGTTATCACGTGACGACAACTACCAGTATATCCGGTGGCTAACAAGAACTGTCTTTTTTTCTAAGACGTTGGCCCCGGGTGTGGCAACCCGAGATCAGCATTAAGTCCCACATGGTAAGCTATTGTAGCGTAATAAAATGGCTATCTGCAATACTTTTAGAGATAATTCGCATTTACTCATTTTGAGTAGGTGAGTAATTAGCTATGGGTCTGAAACTTCACCATGTGAAAGCTCTCCCACAAGTAGATGAATGAGTATTTGATAAAAATTGGGTATCCGCAATACTTTTACAGATAATTAGCATTTACTCATTTTGAGTAGGTGAATAAATAGCTATGGGTCTGAAACTTCACCAAGTGAAAGCTCTCCCAAAAGTAGGCGAATGAGTTATTTGAGAAAAATTGGCTATCTGCAATACTTTTAGAGATAATTCACATTTACTCATTTTGAGTAGGTGAATAATTAGCTATGGGTCTGAAACTTCACCAAGTGAAAGCTCTGCCAAAAGTAGGTGAATGAGTTATTTGAGAAAAATTGGCTATCTGCAATACTTTTAGAGATAATTCGCATTTACTCATTTTGAGTAGGTGAGTAATTAGCTATGGGTCTGAAACTTCACCAAGTGAAAGCTCTCCCAAAAGTAGGTTAATGAGTTATTTGAGAAAAATTGGCTATCTGCAATACTTTTAGAGATAATTCAGATTTACTCATTTTCAGTAGGTGAGTAATTAGCTATGGGTCTGAAACTTCACCAAGTGAAAGCTCTGCCAAAAGTAGGTGAATGAGTTATTTGAGAAAAATTGGCTATCTGCAATACTTTTAGAGATAATTCGCATTTACTCATTTTGAGTAGGTGAGTAATTAGCTATGGGTCTGAAACTTCACCGAGTGAAAGCTCTCCCAAAAGTAGGTGAATGATTAATTTGACAAAAATTGGCTATCTGCAATACTTTTAGAGATAATTCGCATTTACTCATTTTGAGTAGGTGAGTAATTAGCTATGGGTCTGAAACTTCACAGAGTGAAAGCTCTCCCAAAAGTAGGTGAATGAGTTATTTGAGAAAAATTGGCTATCTGCAATACTTTTAGAGATAATTCAGATTTACTCATTTTCAGTAGGTGAGTAATTAGCTATGGGTCTGAAACTTCACCAAGTGAAAGCTCTGCCAAAAGTAGGTGAATGAGTTATTTGAGAAAAATTGGCTATCTGCAATACTTTTAGAGATAATTCGCATTTACTCATTTTGAGTAGGTGAGTAATTAGCTATGGGTCTGAAACTTCACCGAGTGAAAGCTCTCCCAAAAGTAGGTGAATGATTAATTTGACAAAAATTGGCTATCTGCAATACTTTTAGAGATAATTCGCATTTACTCATTTTGAGTAGGTGAGTAATTAGCTATGGGTCTGAAACTTCACAGAGTGAAAGCTCTCCCAAAAGTAGGTGAATGAGTTATTTGAGAAAAATTGGCTATCTGCAATACTTTTAGAGATAATTCACATTTACTCATTTTGAGTAGGTGAGTAATTAGCTATGGGTCTGAAACTTCACCAAGTGAAAGCTCTCCCAAAAGTAGGTGAATGATTTATTTGAGAAAAATTGGCTATCTGCAATACTTTTAGAGATAATTCGCATTTACTCATTTTGAGTAGGTGAGTAATTAGCTATGGGTCTGAAACTTCACCATGTGAAAGCTCTCCCACAAGTAGATGAATGAGTATTTGATAAAAATTGGGTATCCGCAATACTTTTACAGATAATTAGCATTTACTCATTTTGAGTAGGTGAATAAATAGCTATGGGTCTGAAACTTCACCAAGTGAAAGCTCTCCCAAAAGTAGGCGAATGAGTTATTTGAGAAAAATTGGCTATCTGCAATACTTTTAGAGATAATTCCCATTTACTCATTTTGAGTAGGTGAATAATTAGCTATGGGTCTGAAACTTCACCAAGTGAAAGCTCTGCCAAAAGTAGGTGAATGGGTTATTTGAGAAAAATTGGCTATCTGCAATACTTTTAGAGATAATTCGCATTTACTCATTTTGAGTAGGTGAGTAATTAGCTATGGGTCTGAAACTTCACCAAGTGAAAGCTCTCCCAAAAGTAGGTGAATGAGTTATTTGAGAAAAATTGGCTATCTGCAATACTTTTAGAGATAATTCGCATTTACTCATTTTCAGTAGGTGAGTAATTAGCTATGGGTCTGAAACTTCACCAAGTGAAAGCTCTCCCAAAAGTAGGTGAATGATTAATTTGAGAAAAATTGGCTATCTGCAATACTTTTAGAGATAATTCGCATTTACTCATTTTGAGTAGGTGAGTAATTAGCTATGGGTCTGAAACTTCACCAAGTGAAAGCTCTCCCAAAAGTAGGTGAATGAGTTATTTGAGAAAAATTGGCTATCTGCAATACTTTTAGAGATAATTCGCATTTACTCATTTTGAGTAGGTGAGTAATTAGCTATGGGTCTGAAACTTCACCAGGTGAAAGCTCTCCGAAAAGTAGGTGAATGAGTTATTTGAGAAAAATTGGCTATCTGCAATACTTTTAGAGATAATTCACATTTACTCATTTTCAGTAGGTGAGTAATTAGCTATGGGTCTGAAACTTCACAGAGTGAAAGCTCTCCCAAAAGTAGGTGAATGAGTTATTTGAGAAAAATTGGCTATCTGCAATACTTTTAGAGATAATTCACATTTACTCATTTGAGTAGGTGAGTAATTAGCTATGGGTCTGAAACTTCACCAAGTGAAAGCTCTCCCAAAAGTAGGTGAATGATTTATTTGAGAAAAATTGGCTATCTGCAATACTTTTAGAGATAATTAGCATTTACTCATTTTGAGTAGGTGAGTAATTAGCTACGGGTCTGAAACTTCACCAAGTGAAAGCTCTTCCAAAAGTAGGTGAATGAGTTATTTGAGAAAAATTGGCCATCTGCAATACTTTTAGAGGTAATTCGCATTTACTCTTTTTGAGTAGGTGAGCAATTAGCTATGGGTCTGAAACTTCACCAAGTGAAAGCTCTTTGGGATAGCTGCTCTGCAGAGATACCCTGAAGATAAAAAATTTCGTCGAAATCGCTCTATGTAGCACGGTTTTCGAAATATTAGCATTTTTATGTTTTGCAATTTTTGCGCAAAAATTCGAAAATGGCCGCCATTTTTGGTAATTTTTTTTGAAAATTGGCATGGCTACTCTGCAGAGATACCCTGCGGGTCAAAAATTTCGTCGAAATCGCTCTATCTAGCAGGGTTTTCGAGATTTAAGCATTTTTATGTTTTGCAATTTTTGCAAAAAATTCGAAAATTCAAAATGGCCGCCATTTTTGGCGAGACAAAATTTTTTTGAAAATTGGCATGGCTACTCTCCAGATATACCCTGTGGGTCAAAAATTTCGTCGAAATCGCTCTATCTTGCAAGGTTTTCGAGATATAAGCATTTTTATGTTTTGCAATTTTTGCGAAAAATTCGAAAATGGCCACGGTTTTCGAGATATAAGCATTTTTGTGTTTTGCAATTTTTGCGAAAATTTCGAAAATTCAAAATGGCCGCCATTTTGGGCGAGACAAAAATTTTTTGAAAATTGGGAAAACTACTCCGCAGAGATTCCCTGCGGGTCAAAAATTTCGTCGAAATCGCTCTATCTAGCACGGTTTTCGAGATATAAGCATTTTTGTGTTTTCCTTATTTGGAAAATTCGTAATGATTAATTAATCATTAATTACTCGGCCATTTCTTGACCAATCAATGCCAAAATCTAATGATTTCCAGGTTTTAATAGAATGAATGTATTTGCCAAGTTTCAGGTGAATTGATAAAATTCCTTTCAAGTTATCATCCGGACAAGCTTCCCCATCGAAAAAAGACATTTTTGGTCATGTGACCTCTCTGATTGGTTGAAATGTCACTGCAGCATATTCAAAAAAATTCCCCAAGGCTACTGCCTAAACCTGCCAAATTTGAAAAGAATCCGCCTAACGGTTACAGAGTTATAAGGAAAACAAAATGCGGAGCCGCCGGAGCCGGCGGAGCCGGCGGAGCCGGAAGCTCTCCCATACACAAACAAGCGTCCCTTGCGGGACGCTTAATAAGTATCTGTAATTAAGGTTACCTGACATCTTCCTGGGGCTCAAATATGCCTTCATAATTTTTACAGAAAATTAAATAAATCGCATGGTTTTGGAATATTAGACATTAGACAAAAAGCAGCCTCAAAGTAACTATGGATAAGTTATCATTGGAGTTTTAAGGTAGTCGTCTTCCTGTAGGTCTAAGGTCAGCCACATAGCAAATATATGTGAAACACATGGTGCAATATTTGGGAGCATTAGCCATCAAAATAGTAACTTTAAAGAGAGACAATTTTTAAAAAGTTTCTTCATAACGAACAAGTACAATATTGCTACATAAAGATCACATCACTTCGCCCCTGATTGTTTTTTCTGTTTATGGAAAGTAAAATACGTAGAGCTCAACCTGTCTAAAATGCTTCACAGCCTATTAGGAAGGTAAGAAGAAATGTGAAACCTGACACAGTATGTGAATATTTTCACCAATGAAGAACTGCCTTCTTAATCCTTGGCTTGTGGGAAATTCTTGTGGGGAACTCTTGTGATCCTTGTGACTATAGAGTAAGAAATCTAAAATTCGCCAGGAATCTAAAATTCGCCACCTCTAAAACCTTAGTTAATTTTATGAAGAAAATGATGTTTTTGTCTAAAAATTGGTATTTTTCAGTTCAAAAAGCCATAATTTACTATACATTCAACAAATCTCACCACAATTAATTTATTTTATTAGTATTTTCACATGTGGCGAATTTTAGATATGTGGCGAATTTGAGATTTCTTACTCTACAACGATACAGATCTGCCCTGATACAAAAAATGGTACAAATCTTTTATTATTTTTTTGATTAAGTCATAAAGGTTGCCCCTAGCAGCCAGTTCCACATACTTTGATGGATTTTCACATACTGGAGTGAATTTCACATTTCTTACAAACGAAAACAGTAAAAATTGTCACTGAGGAAAAAGCTAAACATTTATAGAGCAAATGAAGCTATTGACAAACCAAAGTCCTATAGTTTTTATATTATACATTTACAATAAAGATTTTAAGGAAAGAACAAACATATCTTGCAAATATGGAGCAAAAAGAAATGTAAAATTCAGCCTCTCATTTTTTGACTGGTGGAAAATTCTCTGTAATTTTTGTAACTACATTATGTCTCTGATTGTAACTGATGCAAAACTGAAACAAATAAAGTTTGATTATTTTGTGTAACTTTTTAAAGGAATCCATCGGTGGCGAATTTTACAAACCGGCAAATTTCACATTTTACTATGTACAAAATGTAGAAGAATAGATACAGGGCATCAGTCAGTATCAGTTGTAAATGTTAAACTAAAACCAAAAAAAAATAACTTGCATAAATTGTTGTGTCCATCTGTACTTTGCATATCTGTAGTGTCAGTTATTCATATAATTGTACAAAAATAGATACAAAAATAATAATCTACTAAAACATAAGCATCTTTTCTTTCAAGCTGGATAAATACTTCAGCCAAGACAGACTCCAGTCTCAAGCTGAAGTTGAGATTAAATGAAAAAAAATTTATGGTGGAACACAATGGAAGCTAGGTTCAAGTATAAAGGCTTACCTTAAAGCAACTAAACTAAAAAAGTCATGAAAAATTCCATTGAAAAGTAATAAATAATCAAGCAAATTGTCAAAAGATTATGTTTAACCTTGAGACTGAGTTGAAAGTCAAATTGGTGCGGGATATAGTGTCACATTATTCTAATGAAAAGCAGCAGACATTTGCTAAGCAAAGAAAAAGTTTGCGGAAAAGATGCAAGGCTTAATCTGTGATTGTAACCTGATGGTGAACGGATTTTTCTTCGTCGGGGTTTAGGTACAGGAGTATCACCTTCTTCCTTGTCAAAACTGCACATACTAAGATCCTCTGCACACTCCTTGATCTGAAATATAGAGTATAATGTCCTCATGTATATCATTTCTGTTACCACCTAAGCTTCAGGGAAGTCCCCTTTAGCTCAACTGGATCAAGAGCTTAACTTGTATTTATTTCTGTGTATAATGTAAAAGCACGGATATTGAGTCTCAGGAGAGGTAGAGTAAGAAATCTAAAATTCGCCACATATCTGAAATTCGCCACATGTGAAAATACTAATAAAATAAATTAATTGTGGCGAGATTTGTTGACTGTATAGTAAATTAAGGCTTTTTGAACTGAAAAATACCAATTTTTGGACAAAAACATCATTTTCGTCATAAAATTAACTAAGGTTTTAGAGTTGGCGAATTTTAGATTCCTGGTGAATTTTAGATTTCTTACTCTAAAAGCACTGAGATTGAGTCTCAGGAGAGGTAATTAATTATTACTCCACAGCAAATAGTGTGATGCCTTATGGTCCTCCCACCTCTGATGGCAGTTAAGGTGTAATGATGTATTCATGTAAGACCTAGGGACAGGTCTTTCCTACAGGGTGGTATGTAATATCGTCATAAATTATACATTAGTTCTGTTAATACCTGGGTATTCCAGGGATTCCCGTTTATCTCAGCTGGTTAAAGAGCTAGATGTATTTACTTTTGTGTGTAATCCAAAGGTACTAAGATCGAATCTCAGCAGGGGTAATCAATAAATGCTCCACGACACAACCAGGGAACAGAAACTAGTCATATCACAATGGAAAGCCGAGTTAAAACAAAGATCAGAAACTGGAGTGAATTCATATAGTGGACAAGAGATATGACTGTGTACATTGTAATAGTTCAAACTAATGTAGTCTGGTTTAATGTCAATGCAAACTTTTATATCGGGCATGTTGCAATGGGCAACTGCATGCACATAAAAAGAGAAGAACCTATTTTTAAAATTTTAAATATGTTGTACTCATATAGTGTACAAGAAACATGATTATAAATATTGTAATTGTTAAAAGTAATTGATATGATTTTAATTTCAATGCAAAACATTGTGTTAGTCATATCAAAGTGAAGAGTAGAAACCAGAGAGGATAGCTAAGGATATTGGACAATTTTGCATTAACAGTAATAACTCTTTAACTTACTTTTTCACAGATGGCCTTGTACTCATTGACAAATTCCCGGGCAGTCATTCTGTTCCCAGGGTCTTTTTGTAGAAGCTGCTTTACAATACAGTGCAGATCTTTTGGAATCTTCCTCTTGGAGTGATGGTTAGCTTGTTGAAGCAAAATTTTACCTGAAGAAAAGAGTTTTTTTTTTCATATTTAATTTCTGTTTATACTATTATTGTTGTTATTATTATTGTCATCAGACAAAACTGTTGACACATATTATAACAAAATTCCAACAAAATATCAACTAGAAAACATATTTAACTAGACCTATCGCATCGGAGAACTGATGCAAATTGTATCCACCAGAAAGAAAACTCACCAAAGCCATTCTAACATCGCTTAACCTTGAAGGAGAAGCCCAAGGTGAAATCTGACCATATCAAAAGATTCTTAGCCCATGATTTCCTACAGGCTGGTGTGACACTGCAAACCTCTAGGAATAAAAATAAGCAAGATATAAACACTGTTAATTTTGGCAATCCTCATTTGACCTTGAAAGAGGGGCCAAAGGTCAAATCCGATCACACCAAAAGATTCCCAGCCCATGATTTCCTAGATTTTGGTTTACCATTCCAAACCTGTAGGACCAATAATAAGCAAGTTATAAGCACTTTTAAGTTTGGCTATCCTCGTTTGACCTTGATGGAGGGTCCAAGGTCAAATCTGACCACAGCAATAGATTCCTTGCCCATGATTTTGTGTAGGTTTGTTTACCATGCCAAACCTCTAGAACCAATAATAAGAAAGTTATAAGCACTTTTAAGTTTGGCTATTCTCATTTAACCTTGAAGGAGGAGTCCAAGGTCAAATCCGACCACACCAAAACACTCCCAGCCCATGATTTCCTATAGGTTGGTTTACCATCCTAAACCTCTACGACCAATAATAAGTGAATTATAAGCACTTTTCAGTTTGGTTATCCTCATTTGACCTTGAAGGAGGGGTCCAAGGTCAAATCTGACCACACCAAAAGATTCCCAGCCCATGATTTCCTATAGGTTGGTTTACCATCCTAAACCTCTACGACCAATAATAAGCGAGTTATAAGCACTTTTAAGTTTGGTTATCCTCGTTTGACTATGAAGGAGGGCTCCAAGGTCATATCCAATCGCACCAAAAGATTCCCAGCACATGATTTCCTATATGTTGGTTTACCATCCCAAACCTCTAGGACAGATAATAAGCGAGTTATAAGCACTTTTAAGTTGGGCTACCCTCGATTGACCTTGAAGGAGGGGTCCAAGGTCAAATCCGACCACAGCAATAGATTCCAAGCCCATGATTTCCTATAGTTTGGTTTACCATCCCAAACCTCTAGGACCGATAATAAGCGAGTTATAAGCACTTTTAAGTTTGGCTATCCTTGTTTGACCTTGAAGGAGGGGTCCAAGGTCAAATCCGATCACATCAAAAGATTCCCAGCCCATGATTTCCTATAGGTTGGTTTACCATCCCAAACCTCTAGGACCAATAATAAGCGAGTTATAAGCACTTTTAAGTTTGGCTATTCTCATTTGACCTTGAAGGAGGAGTCCAAGGTCAAATCCGACCACACCAAAACACTCCCAGCCCATGATTTCCTATAGGTTGGTTGACCATCCTAAACCTCTACGACCAATAATAAGTGAATTATAAGCACTTTTCAGTTTGGCTATCCTCATTTGACCTTGAAGGAGGGGTCCAAGGTCAAATCTGACCACACCAAAAGATTCCCAGCCCATGATTTCCTATAGGTTGGTTTACCATCCTAAACCTCTACGACCAATAATAAGCGAGTTATAAGCACTTTTAAGTCAGGCTATCCTCGTTTGACCTTGAAGGAGGGGTCCAAGGTCAAATCCGACCACACCAAAAGATTCCCAGCCCATGATTTCCTATAGGTTGGTTTACCATCCTAAACTTCTACGACCAATAATAAGCGAGTTATAAGCACTTTTAAGTTTGGCTATCCTCATTTGACCTTGAAGGAGGGGTCTAAGGTCAAATCCAACCACACCAAAAGATTCCCATCCCATGATTTCCTATAGGTTGGTTTACCATCCCAAACCTCTAGGACCAATAGTAAGCAAGTTATAAGCACTTTTAAGTTTGGCTATGCTCATTTGACCTTGAAGGAGGGGTCCAAGGTCAAATCTGACCACACCAAAAGATTCCCAGCCAATGATTTCCTATAGGTTGGTTTACCATCCCAAACCTCTAGGACCAATAATAAGGGAGATATAAGCACTTTTCATGACTGCAAAGAAACGCCTGTGGCGGCCATCTTGTTTTTCAAAATGAGGCCAAAAATACTCCCAGTCCAGATTTTATAATGAGGAACATATCCTGCGAATTTGAGATCTCTACCTATAATACCCTTTGCTCTAGAGGGCCACCAAAAGTCCTTGTTTAAAGTTAAAAAATGCCCGTGGCGGCCATCTTGTTTTTCAAAATGAGGCCAAAAATATTCCCAGACAAGATTTTATGGTTATGAATATATCCTGCAAATTTGAGAAGGCTAGCTATAATATTTTTTTCGTTAGAGTGGTAACGGTGAAATCTCTCTACACACTGTGGCGGCGGCGGCGTAGGCGTAACAAAGTCAAATCCATAGTATCCACCGGATGCTATCCGGTGGATACAATTAACATACCATAAATGACCTATTTATTTATTTAGCGCATTCACCCTTGTAACCGCACCCTACCTCTTTTTCCCAGCAAAATCGTTGATGACAGTGTACAGTATCCACATATTTTTTTATATATTGTACGTATTTTTACTTAATAAATTGACATTTTTTGTCATGACTTTCGAGTTTGTTTATATCTACCACCATATTTACAGGAAGTGGGTATTTTTAGTAGATTCTAAATGTCAGAACACCGTTATTCTTACCGGAATGACCTATCCTTCAATCCGGAAAGTGTTTCATGATGGGTGCGCTAAAAGGGGAATTTTTTCCCACCAAATATTGAATAAAAATAGTCTTTCCTTAGCGTACTGTGAGCTAAATAGGTCATTTACGGTAAATTAAGCAGCAATGATGAAGAACTAAGTCAAAGTTTTTATAAATTGCTGAAATATACCTTAGAATGTAAGTAGTATGTGCTCTGTATGGTAATATATTTTACAAACTTGACTTAAAAAAAGGCTGTAGTTTGGCAGAAGAGAAATTGCAGCAGTAAACTTTGCCTGCCAGAAAGAATACTTAGTTTGAAGAAATTCCTCCTCGAAAGAATGCATCTTGCATAATTTTGTATTCTAAATATTAATGCTTCTTAAGAAATAACACACAAATAAGTTGATCTATAGGGTTAGATATATATTATTAAAACTAGAAAAATGTTTTTGCTGACAAAAACAAAGCGGCCCTGATGAAAAAGTGCAAAGTAAGCCGTAAAAGATGTCAAGATATGCATCACAAGGAATAGAAAATGTAAAGTTTATTGCATTGTGTATGTTACCATATTTAACAAATGAAAGAACGACCATAGCTTGGCAGAAGAGAAATTGTAGGTGTGAAATTTACTTCTCAAAAGAATGTATTTCCGATGTGTGGAAAAAATGCCTCCTGGAAAAAATGCCTCCCAGAAAATATGCCTCCTAGGAAATATACCTCCTAGAATTAATGCCTCCTGAATATTTTGTGACCAGGAAAAATACTTCCTAAGAAAAAAAAGTTCTTTCAAGTATTATAACACTACAGGTTCACATTACAACTTCAGAGGCATCTTCATTTTTTCCACTTGAGTCTTATAGTCGGCAATGCCTGTCAAAAATTAACAGTCTTTTACCCATTTTGCTTAGCTGTACAAAGGTATGTAAGTTTCTCTTGTAAGGTTTTGCTGGTGCTTCTCACTCTTTTGGCTGGCTGCTCATCCCTGGTTTCCATTATGACAGGTGTCGTGTTTTTCTTGTAATTACATTTCTGCCCCTCCTAGTGCATCTAACTGTGATCAACTCCTTACAGAGGGGATAACCTATGTTGTAATTTGATAAGAATGCATATTGTAAGCCATAAAGGCCACAACTATTTCATCAAGAAACCTCACAGCCATAAATCCTGCTTTTAAACTGCTCCAGAGTACAGCTGAAGGGATACCCTTTCAAGAAGATATTTGTAATTTGTACCTCATGATATTGTACGTTCTGGTTTTGACTGTACATATCTGAAATTAACATGTTTTTGATATTATACGTTATAGGTTTCATATGTAACATGTTTACAAGTTGAAATAACTTTTTTTTCTCACGAGGCATTTTTTCCTAGTCACAAAATATCCAGGAGGCATTCTTTCTAGGAGGCATTTTTTCCAGGAGGCATTTTGTCCAGGAGGCATTTTTTCCCCGGATTCTGTATGTCCTACAGAATAATGGTAATGTTCTCGGAGAAGAGGTCTCAAGTGAAAGGGTACACTGACCACAGACATTTCTGTTCAAAATGTCATTAGTATCAGACTTAAGTATAAAACACTAATTGAATGCAGTGGACTAAGATGCTTAAGAACTATTGTTTAAAATTACTGATTGTGCTTCAACTAAAAACTTAACAAAACCACTAATAAAATCCAGTGAACCAAAGTGCGTTAGACTTTTTGTTCAAAAGTTACTGATTTTGCTTCAGAGTTATTGCTTACAAGAAAAATCAAGTTACAAACAAGTCAAGCTATGGCGCTAGAAAAATGTTACTGGATTTATTGGGAAAGAAAAGTATGAGTTTATATATTGCAATATTTATGAATGATTTAGCAATTGAAATTAAAAATCTAGGCTTAGGAATAAGAGTAGGAGATCATGATCCATTCCACACTTCAAAAATGCACAAAATTAAGACCAAACAAGTTACTGGACTTGTTGTAGCTGTGGAAAAAGTAGCCTAATAACATATTTTAACAAAATGCTGTGAACGCAATACTTTTCAAGTTACAAGTGATTTAGTGCATCACTTCAGGAATTTGAATGCATTAAAGTTCAAAAATTCAAATCCCACTTGAGGTAAAATTAATTAAATGTAGAAGTCTAAGTGAAATGGAAGAAAGTAAAAAGAAAACAATATACATTCGAAAGAACAGCATAAATATTTTTATTAGTGTAGATGTAAATTATTTCAGTTTCATGCCTTTTTGCATTGGTTGGGTCGAAAATTTTGACGAAATTGGGGAGGGGAAAATTTTTGGAAAATTGCAGAGTACATTCCTTAGATACCCTGTGGGTCGAAAATTTCGACGAAATCACTCTATCTCGCACGGTTTAGGAGATATGAGCACATTTGCCTTTTTCAGTATTCAAAATAGCTAATTACTCATTTATTTAATTAATTACTCACTCATCTATGAAGCAATTCCCCCCAAAAGCAATCCCATACAAGCTATTAACCCAATGAACCTCCATACCAAATTTCAGAAAGCTAGGCTTAATAGCATTCCTTAAAATGTCTGGAAACCAAAGAGCTACTCAAAAGTAGCAAAATACCTATTACTCAGTTAGCTATAGAGCTATCATCACCAAAAGCAATCCCACACAAGCTATTAACCCAATAAACCTGCATGCCAAATTTGGTAAAGATAGGATAAGAACTGGTGCCTAAAATGTCTGGAAACCAAGTGGGATGCCGGACGGCGGAAAAAGCAAAAATAATACCAGTGGGGTGGACATAATAAAACCTGAGTGGGGTAATTTCTAAGCACTAACTCACACCTGAGTACCATTGTAACTGTATTTTCATATTATTAAATAACCCTCAAGATACATGATTTATTGCAAGTCCTAGGTGATGTGTTGCATTGACTACCAGACAATTTGCTCCCATTCATAAATCCTCCTCAGCTTTTGGCTGATAGATTTATTGAATTTTTTACAGAAAAAAATTGAGAATATCCGCTCAACTTTCCCTGCTTCATTCAATTCACAACACATCTCCCCTGACACTCCTCCCCCACACTTTCCATGTCTCTCCACTGTTACAGAGGAATGAGAGGATCAAGTTGTCAAAATCATCATGAACTCTCCAAGTAAATCATGTTCCCTTGGCCCACATCCTCATCACTTCAATAATCAATGCCTCACTTGAACAAGGTAAGTGTCCTGTGTTTTTCAAGCAGGCCCATGTTACTCCAATCCTCAAAAAATCAACCCATCACTTCAATAATTAATGCTTCACTTGTACAAAGTAAGTGTCCTAAGTTTTTCAAACAGGCCCATGTTACTCCAATCCTCAAAAAATCATCCTTAGACAACTCCTTCCTGACTTCCCAATCAATAATCTTGGTAATCAAAGCTAATTTAAAGCTATTTATCTCAATTCAGCCATTACACGTAATGACTGGACCTTATTTTCAGTCATTACGCGAAATGACTGAAAATCTTAGTCATTACGCGTAATGACTGGCCATTTCAGTCATTACGCGAAATGACTGAAACTTTCAGTCATTACGCGTAATGACTGGTTTCACAGATTGACTGTAACATATATATCTCTATCATCTCCCTCCATCAACCCCCCACTTCCCCCACTGAGGCCATTCTTTTTTCCACTTGCTTTTTATGTGCACTAAAGGGGAGTTGGGGGGTTCTTTCTGCATAGAAAGACTTTCCATGAATGTGCCTTTTGATAGATATCACACAAAAGCAAATACACACTTGGGGAGGAAGAAGAAAAGGACAAGTCATTCATTTCCACTCAGCTGGAGATACATAAAATGCTGTACAAGAAAAACTGTTTATGAGAAAATGTTTTTTTTTCAAGCATCTTATATTGTGAAAGAAGTCAGGTGTATACATTTGACCAATTTATATAGTCTATGTGAACAAGTAGCTAGATCATCAACTCCTTCTACAAAACAAAAGTTGAATCAATTGAAGCTTTTTTTCCAAAAAGGAAAAGTTATATCCCCACAATTCCAAAAGAATGGAATCAGAAGAATGTGGTTTTCTGCCTAAAATTGGGAATTTATATTATGTGAACACTGATCAGTTGCAATATGTTAATAACCACATCAGTGCATCATAAATAGCTCATTTTTTTCTTTGAAGATGTCATAACTTCATAAACACTAAGAGATTAGGTTTGCCAGACAGCATAAATATTTTTTAAGTATACATATGCCAGGTGTGGTTTTAAAAAGTGTTAAAATAAATGAGGAGGGAACAAGAAGTATATATTTATCATGTTAAGATGGCCAAAGCCTCTTAAGTACAGGAATTTTAAGTGAAATGTTATACAAAATCTTACTTTAGTATAATCAATGTCAAGTTAAACTGATGTTACTGAACAGTAAATCAGTTAGGGGCTGAAAATCCTCATTTTCACATCAAGATGGCCATGATTGTACTTGTATTGGAACTCCAAGGTGGAAAGAAAATAAGAATGTCCCTAATGTCATCTTTAAAAGTGTACAAAATTTAACTGAGCTCTGCTGAACAATACGATAGCTGGAGATTAAAAACTCCATAATTTCACTGCAAGGTTACCATAACTTCATCCATATTGCGACTTTAATGTGACCATAAAATGAGAATGTCCCTTTTGTCATGCTTTATAAGTGTACAAAGTTTAGCTGAGGTCAGTTGAACAATAAGATAGCTGGAGGCCGAAAACTTCCGTTTTTCACTGAAAAGTGACCATAACTTCATTCATATTGGGACTTTAAGATGACAATAAAAGCAGAATGTCCTTTCTGCCAACCTTTATAAATGTCGCAAGTTTTATTTGAAAAATGTACACATTAACTAAGCTTAGGGCTCAAAAACTCTACATTTTAAGTTTAAGATGGCCTTAACAGTATTAATATTTGAATGATAAGGTAGTAAGAGTGTTCTTTTGATGTACCTCAATATCAATATATGTTAGATTTTAAAAAAGATGGAAAATAACAGGCCAGACAATTTTATTCCAATTTGATGACTTTAGGGGGCCACAGCCCTAATAATATTAACAGTTTAAGGTCACCATAAAGTCAGGATAATCCTTTGGTAAATCTTAATATATATGCCAAGTTTGGTTGAAAAGTGTGGAAAACTAAGTGAACTGGAGGGTTAAAACCCACGTTTTGGTCATTAAGGTGACCTTAAGTTTGCAGATACAGAACTAAAACTTCGGGATGTGAAAGATTATCAAAAAGTAGCTGAATAAGTTATTCCAACAAAACGCCGAAATCCTAACCGTTTTTGAGATACAGACCAAGCACCCATTTTTAAAAAATTTACAAAAATAAAACGCCTCCCATTCAGGTATCTATGGTGCGATTGATGAGAAAATCCTTTCCAACCTTGGAAATTTGGTCTAGAATGTACCAGATAAATTTTATAGCACAGGTGTGTGTGGTTTTTTCCGAAACGCGATGACGGGGTGTTTTGGAGTTATGTTTAAGGTTATCTTAAGTAAAGCTTAAGGTCTGCGCAAAGTATCCCAAAAATTTTTCCCGCCCCTATAGTTTTAAAGAAAGATAAGAAGGAAAGAAAAATTTGAAAGGCTAAGAAGTTATTCAAGGGAGACCATAATCCGGCGGCGACGGTGATCAGTCAAACTTCGGTGAAAACAAATAAGCGTCCCTGACGGGCCGCTTAATTATGGTAAAAGAAAATGATAAGATTAAAATATTGCTGATTTTGTTTTTTCTACTCACATATTTTATATTTACATAATCCTTCTATATCCAATGTAAATTCATATAAATATCAGAGCACTTAAAAACACATGTTCACTCTTCTGTGACTACTAGTTCAAGGTTGTAACCTTGATTTTGTTTTTTTCATTTTGGGTACCTTTATCCAACTGCAGTATATTTAGGAGGTATTATTTCTTGTTACCATTTTTCTTCTTTTCAAAAATTTGAAAGGAGGAATTTTCTTCCAGGAGACATTTGTTCCTGGGTGTACAACAGTAATGGTTAAGATATGTTTTAGTGAACTATAATTTACTACAGATAGGGACATCCATCCATTTTACATCTGTGAGGCTTTCTTTTTTGGTTGTGAATGCTCATTGTATGGACATAGCCTTAGGAATTAAAAACTCAATTAATGTAGAGAAAAGTAAGATGAAACCAATGCATAAACACTTATATATTAGAATATCCTTTTTGCTACCCTTTAAAAGTGTGTTAAGTTTAACTAAGGTAAGCTGAACAATAAGACAGATGGGACATAAAAACTCCCAAGACATTTTCCAATCCCTATAGTTTCAAAGAAAGAAGGAAAACTAGATGAATGCTTTTGCTAACAAAAGCGAAGCGTCCCTGAGAGTTTAAAATGCCTTGTGGTTTTAATAAGCATGCTGTAAAGCTAAGAATGCACAAAGCTGTACCGTACTGTTACATAAACCAACCCCCTTAGTGATATCATGACAGGGAAAATCCTACAAAGGTCTTCTTTAATTAACATAAACAAGCGTTGTAGACATAGACAAGCTGGAGAAAGTGTTGTACATTGGATGTACAACATTGGATGTAACTTTAGTAAATTTTGTGTAAATGCTACAAAGCACTTCAGTAACGAGTATTGATAACTTCATATATAATCATGTGTGCAAGTATGTATTGCTATTTAGATTGTCCACAGGGTTTTGCAATAGGTTTTAATACACTGTGAAAGCATAAAAGCAACAATAAAGGCAAAAGCTATTTCATGACCCCAGTTTGACCCATACATGGGGGTCAGGAGGTAAAACTAACCGGCTATTTAGACTGTCCACATATGGTTTCCCAATACCTCTTAATACATTCCGAAGCTATAATAGCAACAATGAAGGAGATATCAGGTAAAAACTCCAAAACAGCTATTTTTTACCCCAGTTTGACCCATAAGGGGGGGGGGTGTGGTAAAACTGACCGGCTATTTAGACTCTCCACATATGCTTTCCCAATACTTCTTAATACATTCTCAATCTATAAAAGCAACATTAAAGGAGATATAAGACAAAAACTCGAAATCAGCTATTTTATGACCCCAGTTTGACCCATGGGAGGGGGGGGGGGAGGGATCAGGGGATAAAAGTGACCAGCTATTTAGATTCTCCGCATATGCTTTCCCAATACCTCTTAATACATTCTGAAGCTATAAAAGCAACAATAAAGGAGATATAAGGCAAAAAACTCAAAATTGAAAAATTTTGTTGTAATTTTAATTTTTATTAGATAAATACTTACCATTTCCTGACCATTGCTATATGTTGGTGCCATCCAACTCACTGGCCAACGTTGAGAAACGTTTTAAGAAACCTTAAGAGGCCAGTGAGTGAGTGTGAACTAGCATGTCCCCCTAGTGGTCATGTGACCACGCTAGTAAACAACCTTCATTATTTTTGTTGCAGAAAATACTCCACTAGTACTGAATCTGCGGGGAGGTAGGGGGGGACTATCCTGGTCAGGAAATGGTAAGTATTTATCTAATAAAAATTAAAATTACAACAAAATTTTTCAATTTTATTGCGAAAAATACACTTACCATTTCCTGACCATTGCTGAATGCAGCCTTCATGGAAGGAGGGCAGTACTAGAATATAAAGACCCAGTACACCACTCAGCACAGCTATCATACACAGCACAAGCCTATAGGCATTCAGATCCAACCTCACCTCCTAGATGAGGCAGTGGAACTGTTGAGCACTACAAAACAACACAGCCTTGTTGTTGTTGTTGTTGTAGGAAGGAAGTAATCATTACAGAGACTCACTACCTAGCCTACAACTAAAACATTATGAGAAGTTTACATTGAAATTTACATGCATACAACAACATATAAACTTCCAACAGTCACCATAAGGTCCTCAGTGGCCTAGTGGTTAGCAAGTTTGGCATCTAATCATAGGCTGTCACCTCTGTGGGTTCGAGTCCCACAAGTGGCAATTCTGAGGACCTGTCATAATATGACCCTGGCTGTTGAACGGGACGTAAAACCCCAACTTTGACCTTTGACCAACAGTCACCACATACCATACAGATCCCCTAAATCATAGTATGTAGTTGAAGTTCTCACAAATTGACAGCTATTGCCACAGTTGAATGCTGTATCTAGACAAACATCCAACACCCACACAGGACACAAATATTGGAAGTGTCATCAGCATATTGTGTAATCCCAAGTCTGACTGAAGTCAACAAATCTGCCTAATATAAAAACAGATAGTATGACAGACATACAGCTGCAAATGCATACTAAAGTATCAATATAAGTATCATGCATATACTTATAAGATAACAAACTGTAGGACACAATATCAAAGTCTGATCACAAGCAAACCAAGCAGGTGAGACTGAAAATTGGTAAAAAAGTTATGGTTTCCAGTAACATGCATCTAAAAATTCATATACAGAAAAAACTATCCTAAAACCTAAAGATGCACTCATTCAGAATTGACTTCTCCTCAGTCAAAAGGAGAGTCTGCCTACAGCAAGATGAGATAGTAGACCTGAAAATATCTGCTGTAAAGCCTTCCTAACTAGGCACAGACAAGATATAATAATTCCTCATTGAATCCTTTGTCCCAAGTAAAAGTATTTCAAAACCTCACAAGACAAAGAGATCTATCTTGAGTAAACTGCTGTCCCAATGATTGAGAGCTGGCATATCGACCGGCTTAACTGAAGTAGGCCCATCCGAAGCCAACTGATTCTTGGGTAATAAATAGCCAGAGCCAATTATGAGCAATACTCCTTTAAAGTAAGGGAAGGCAATGCAAACGAGAATAACCCTTCTTCCTTTGCCTGATGCCAAAGTCAAAAGAAAGACTGTCTTTGAAAGTTAATAACCTCCAAGAAATCTTCCCCAAAGGCTCAAAAGGCTGTCTGGTGAGACCAAACAAGACCAGAGACAAAAGGTAAAGAAGGCTTAACCTATTGGCTACTGGATTGTGACTATATAAATATGTCAACAATCTATACAGCTGAAGAGTTCTAGAAACTTATTTCCCTTCAAAGAAAGCAATCTACCATTGTTATTCTGTAACCAGCAATAGTAGATGGCTAAAGATTCTTTTCCTTAAAGAAATAATTAAGGAAATTTGCTACATCTAGAAAAGTAGTATCTGAGAAGTTCACCACCAAGAAGCCTCAGATGTGCATAGATCTACCAGGTCCCACAACCAAAAACATCCACCATGATCATCATGATGAATCTGCACCTGAAGGTGGGCATCTCCTAAATCACCTGAAGAATCCTTGGCTATCCTGGTGCAACCATGATGATTGTGCACCTGTAGGTGATCCTCTTGAATCACCTGAGGAATGAGAGCCACTGGAACAAAACAAAAAGCTGTCCAGATCCTCCCAAGAAATGAGTAATGCACCTGTTCCCCAAGCCCCACAGTCTAAGAAAGGAAACACATACACTGGAAGCTTTAAGATTCAGGTTGTTGGATACCAATGGCAGAATGATTGAACTCACCTACGAGGGAAGCCATAAAAAGGAAACCTTTGTGGAACAGATCCACCAGATCCCAAAAATAAGATATCCCTAGCCACTCTGATGCAATCCAGATGATTCTGCACTTAAATCTTGGAGTAGCCCTTCTTAATAGCTACAAAAAGAATTTTCTTGCCTTTCCTGAGATCTTTGACTTATCAAGATAACCTCTCAAGGATCTCACTGCACAAAGAAACTTATCTGGCACCAAAGCATAATCTAAAGAAGGTTTCAAAGCAGGAATGACTACAGATTGAAAATCAAAGGAGCCTTAAAAGCCAAATGATTCACCTGCATCACCTGAAGAATCAAGGTCACAGGACCAAACAAACTGCCCAGTCCATCCCAAGAAAAGTTGAAAAAGACAAGCTTGTGGTTCAAACTAGTTGCAAAACAAATCCATCATTGGTGATTGTAATCAAAGACAGATTTTATTGAACACCTGAATCAGAATAGAAGATTCAAAAGTCATCCAAAAACACATTCAATTTGAATCATCTTGACTCTCATGAACAAAGAATTTGTTAGAATAGTTGTATACCCTGGGAAGTGATATGCCTGAATCTGAACCCAGGGCATTCGTCCAAGGAATGATTCTTCAGATAAGAAAACACATTCCTGAAAGTGGGTACCTCCCTACCTGTTCAGATAGGAAACCACTGAAGAAATATCTGGGGAAATCAACAGATTCAGCATCCGAATCAGACCTCCAAATGATTCTAAAGGTAGTAGCCCTGTTAATGTGGAGTCTTGACCCCTCATGATACAACAGACCACTGGCTGTTTGATGCCATAATTGTGCATCCCAACCCTTAAAGAAAGCATCTAAAAACAGAAGGAGATTGTGCTCCTTCAGATGAAGTAAAGGGAGCTCCTGCAAAATTGAAAAGTCGTTCCACCACTGAAGATCACTAAGAACCTGAGAACAGAACAACTGGTACATTATCTGTGTATAATGTGTGGTATCTGTGGTATATTAGCAGATAGCCTTGGGGTTATCTGATAAACAAATGACCCAATGGCACTGTTTTTCTCCTATGAAGCCATACCACCACCAAAGAAATGGCTTCCTTAGAAACCATTAGCCGGAGAAGATGCTTTGCTATGAGTGAAGAAGTACCCTAAGGTGGAATCTGCAATCCAAACTAAAAATCCTGGTGCATTAGCCAAGAAGTTTTTTTTTTTTTTTTTTTTTATAAGCTGGTGACACCCAATGCCTTCTACTGCAGCCATCAGATTCAGTATCCGTTGATGCCATAGTAAAGTCGAAAATAAACCATCTTCAAGAGCAAGCAATGAAATGGTCTATACTGGTAAAGAATGATGCGTTCTTACAGATCCCACATTCTCACCATGGACTAGCAAACAGGCAGTGAACCGGTGTGAATTGTCATCAACAGGGAAGTGAAGATAAGAATTGCGTGAATCCGGCTACGAAAGAATGCAACTGTAAGAAAACGAGTGGACACACCCATTCAGTTACTAGTAACAATTAATTGCGAAAATCCCAACAATGTGAAATTAAGGTACATGTAAAGACTTGTTTAACTGACCTCAACTATTAGTGGTAGCCATGTCTTTCCATCACAACCGATAAACTGCAAAATTGCAGCGATATCACCATCTCACTGGTGTTATCGCCCTTTTGTCGATCAATTCATAAACAGCTTTTATGAAAACTGTTGTCTCTCGCATTTTATTTAATTATTAATCTATTTAAAAAGACATGTCCACAACTGCTTTAGAAACATGGCAAAGTACTCATTCCTGTTACTGTAACCTCTGTGAAAAGTAATGAATGGTTGCAAATAATAATCCTCTTACTATCTTAAGATGTAAGGTGTAGAATATCTGTCAATACTGAACAAACATTCCTCCTAACAGATTACTCCCAATTCCTCTAAATCCTACTGAGGAGGAGATTTTTGTAACAGTAAAAAAGGATTAAATGTCAGAATAGGGACAAAAATAACTGTCCTGAGGCACTTTATCCCATTTCTAACAATGTGTAGGAGTTTGCTCCTTCCCAGACAGAAGAAACACTATACACCCGAGATCACAAAATGAAGTTTTCCTGGACATCTGACCAAATGCACTTTTAATTCTACCAAAATCATCTAAGAGATAAGATAGAGAAAAGTAAGACTTGTAACACTTCTGATGAGTAACAAGTTGAAGAACTGGTCAATGCACTGCCCAAAAACATCCAGGATCACTGAAGACTGTAATAGAAATACTGCACACAGTCCAAGGAAGTACTGGATATTCTATGAGATTCCTGTTAATCCTTAAATGAACAAAAACTGACAATGGGTACATATAGATCTTATGCACCGGTGCCGGTGTCCAGCAGAAAAAACCTGCATAACCCACAGAAAGAAAAGCTAATCTGTGAGATGAAACACAGCTCCGGGAATCTGAAACCCGATTCCGGACCTTTGGGGAGGTATGGAAACTCGATTGTGTTAGAATGACGTCATGCAGGTATTTCCCTCCGTGAAAGGTTCCGACTGAACCTGACGGAAGAATTAGAAGCTGTGGATGATCGCTTTTGCATCCGGAACTTGTCCACGATGCAGCAACCAATGAAAAACTAAGATGTCTGCTTTCACCGGGGAATCCCACCGGACACCCATTCGAGTGAGATTGTCGCGGTGAGATGTTGACTACCAGAAACGCCTGGCTTTAGAACCCGACGTGAGAATAGCTTTATGACAATTGAATTGTCTCCTCTGTTCAGGTTGCCTCCATTCGTCGCCTAGCAACATGTAAACTGTCCCTGTCGGAGTTAGAATGACTGCCAACAGTTTCAGTGTTAAAAATTGTAAATCTTCAATCAAGGGAAAAATAAAATAACTTGTCTCATCTGAAGAAACACAAGCCTTTTGAAGAATTCTGAGAAGAAGAAAGTCTTCATCCAACGACGAAACATCCATGCCGCCATCTTAAAATAGTGGACATACATCCACCAAAAAATGGCCACAAAAGTCTTTTCCTCTGTCCTTTTCTCTTAAATTCGTCCTGAGAAGACATTGTCAACACAGATGCCTTACCACAGAACTAAAATTCCCACAAAAAACTCCAAAAACTTTATAAAAAACCAAATTAAAATAACACATCCACACTCTAGGATGGCCAACAAAAATAATGAAGGTTGTTTACTAGCGTGGTCACATGACCACTAGGGGGACATGCTAGTTCACACTCACTCACTGGCCTCTTAAGGTTTCTTAAAACGTTTCTCAACGTTGGCCAGTGAGTTGGATGGCACCAACATATAGCAATGGTCAGGAAATGGTAAGTGTATTTTTCGCAATAAAATCAGCTATTTTATGACCCCAGTTTAACCCATAAGGGGGGGTCGGGGGGTAAAACTGACCGGCTATTTAGACTCTCCACATATGCTTTCCCAATACCTCTTAATACATTCTGAAGCTATAAAAGCAACAATAAAGGAGATATAAGGCAAAAACTCAAAATCAGCTATTTTATGACCCCAGTTTGACCCATAACGGGAAGGGGTCGGGGGGTAAAACTGACCGGCTATTTAGATTCTCCACATATGCTTTCCCAATACCTCTTAATACATTCTGAAGCTATAAAAGCAACAATAAAGAAGATATAAGGCAAAAACTCAAAATCAGCTATTTTATTACCCCAGTTTGACCCATAAGGGGGGGTCGGGGGGTAAAACTGACCGGCTATTTAGACTCTCCACATATGCTTTCCCAATACCTCTTAATACATTCTGAAGCTATAAAAGCAACAATAAAGGAGATATAAGGCAAAACTTAAAATCGGCTATTTTATGACCCCAGTTTGACCCATAAGGGGGGGCCGGGGGGGTAAAACTGACCGGCTATTTGGACTCTCCACATATGCTTTCCCAATACCTCTTAATACATTCTGAAGCTATAAAAGCAACAAAAAAGGAGATATAAGGCAAAAACTCAAAATCAGCTATTTTATGACCCCAGTTTGACCCATAAGGGGGGGGCCGTGGGGTAAAACTGACCGGCTATTTAGACTCTCCACATATGGTTTCCTATTACCTCCCAATACATTTTATGGCTCTAAATGCAATACTTAAGAAGATAATAGGGGGGTTGACCTAAATTTAAGGCTCTCAGATTTGAAGGTGTGAGGAAATCACCCATAAATGAGACATTTTTCAAGGGATTGCTCCCAAAATCTAATCAGCTCGCATTTTCGATAGTATGAACAGGTGTGTCAAAGCATAAGGCTGTGTAGCAAGTAGTTTTTCCTGAACTGTGATGACGGGGGGGGTGTACTTAAAAAATTGTTTTTGATCATGTGACCTTCATAAAGGTCAAAGGTCAAATTTAAGCATGCAGAAAAATTTTCCCACGCCTAAGGTATATAAGTGCCAAATATGGTTTGAAACCTTCTAATAATAAGGGAGATATTCAAGGGAGACCATAATGCGGCGGCGGCGGCGAGGAAACTGAGGCGAAAACAAATAAGCGCCCTTTCAGGGACGCTTAATTACCAACCCCAAAGAGGTTATTCAAATGAGACCAGCAATCAAAAATAAAAGAACATGACACTATTGGGTTATCCACAAAATCAAAAGCCATGTGACAAGAGACATAAGTTTAATTTATACCGGGATGGATAGTGTTATATATGGGACAGTCATAACAGACAAATGGTAAAACTTGTTATATGCCTGTTTTGACTGCCCCATCCTGGCTAAATGGTGTACAGAAAAGTTCCCACCTAGAAAGGTTCCCACCCATTCAGAAATGTCCCCCCCCCCCCCCCCAAAGTTGCAGGGGTGGAAAAGTTCCACCCTTTTTTTTTGAAACTGGCCAGAGGATTGCTGTCTGATCATCAGTTTGGTTACCTCCACCAAGGTTTGGGTTTGTTTGTGGGTTTGTTTGTGCATTTGTTTGTGAACAAGATAACTCAAAAACTTACAAACAGATTTTGATGAAATTTGCAGGATATGTCTGAAAAGGGTAAAAGGAAGAAATGATTCAATTCTGGGAGTGATCCGGATCACTATCTGGATCTTCTGGATCCATGAAATGTAATTTTTAAAGTCAGATAACTCAAAAAGTTATAGATTGATTTTGATGAAATTTTCAGGATATGACCTAAATGGGACAAGGAACAAGTGATTTCGATTTGGGGACTGATCTGGATCACTGTCTGGATCCATGAAAAATATATTGGGAGTGATCCCGATTGAGCTCCCTTGGCAGAGGTCTGCACTCTCCAAGTGCTCTTGTTTTTTAATAACTTCACACAAAATTTCCACAAATATATTGGAGAGAAAATAGTTACTCTGGAATGAGCTGTCCTGCTGTACAGGTTATTTACTGTTTGATCTTCACCAAGGGTTTTCCATAATTGACTTCAAAGGAAAATTTCCACAAATAGATCCCAGGAAAAATAAAAATGTTTTTTTAAAAGGATGGAACTTGTCCACCCCTTCAACTTTTGGGGTGGGAACATTTTGGGGTGGAAAGTTCTTGGGTGGTAACATTTCCGGGTGGGAACTTTTCCGGGATTCATGTAAATATCAAAATACTTAGGCTCTCAAAGCATACTGATATCTATACTAGTTGTTATAATAAGTTCCATCAAATGATGCAGGTCTTTGATAATGTTGACTCAGACTGTGCAGTTCAGATGATGTTACACAATATTCATTGGAATGTATGTTGGTTGATACAAAAGATGGCCAAGCAACATCATAATATGATGGCATCAATATCCATTGGATTGGATATTGATGCCATTGTTATGTTATTTTTATTTTACAACTGCTAATATCTAAACACAGGATTTTGAAAAGGCAAATTATAATACACTGTGTACCTGGGTTCTCCTGAGCCCTCCAACTTTTGATGAGTGAGTTCCTGACTTCCTGAAAGACATCCAGTGTTTGACACCAGAGTTCTACAATGACCAGCCCCAATCCATACATATCACCTGGAAAGTCATACCAGTGACTGGTAGAGTTGTCGCCCACTGGACCTGCCAACACCTCTAAAAATAGGACAAAGGACATTTTCACATTGGACATATTTGTACCTCTAAAATTAGAATAAAGCAAGTCATACCAATGAGTAGTAGAGTAAGAAATCTAAAATTCACATCCTCTAAAACTTTACTTAATTCTGCGAAAAGGATGATGTTTTGTCTTAAACTTGGTATTTTTCAGTTCACAAAAACTTAATTTACTAAATGTATACATTCAACACATCTCACCTCAATTCATTTATTTTATTAATACAGTAAAATCTGTGTAACTCGATTCTGTGTTATTCGAATTCTATCGTAATTCAAAGCAAGTCTGAAGTCCAAACAGTTTACTGCACAGATTCACATTATAGCTGGAACTTCGAACTTACATTTTAGGCATTATTCGAACCTATCATGAAGCCACAAATGGCAACTTTATGTCAGTTTTTTGAAGACCGACCTCCAACTGAACACACAGGTTTATTTGACAAGGGATTAGAGATGGTCTAATTGCCATTCATGCAACAGTGCGGACAATCAGCGATTTACTTTAGTACAGGAAGAGACAAACAAATCACTGCAGAGGGCTGACACCTATTATTCATAGTGGTATTGAATTGTCTGAATACCTTAAGTTTTCAAAAAAAACAACACAATAAGTTCTCTCAAATTCAATTGGAATTGACATGCTTTTACACAGCATTGAAATACCAGAAATAAAATATCTGTCTCATTTTCTGCGTAGAAACATTCTTACCAAAACAATACATCTTAAAGCCCAAAGTCCAGGGGTCAAACAGCATTTAAGAACCTTCATTCCTCTATCAATTGTCATTGGAAAATAAACAAACTAATGTTGCACGGCAAGTGCATTGTAATGTATACCTATCTCAGATAATTAAAAATTGCTGTGTACAGAAAGACTTATGTGGGGTTTACTGTTGAGAATTTAAATAACGTTTGTGTACTTTAAAACAGTAAAAAATAGCATCAGAGATACCGTACCCCACAACCTACGGAAATACTTTTAACACCATGAGATATAGAAGTACTGTATCAGTACAAATTTCAGGTTACTTTCAGAGCACTGTCAGTTATATAAAGGTCCAAACAATGTTAAAATAGAGAAAATAATGTCTAAGATAAAGATAATGCATGGAAAGATGAAGTATTAAAACAAGACAATTCAATAACAAGATAAGATGACAGCACTAATCAGTAAACTAAACATTACGACACTCTTTATCTACATCTGGCATGTCCGAATTATGGCTTGGATGTTTTGAATATTACCATGCATACAGAAGTGGTAATACATTCAATGAATGCTTATGTGTGGTGTGGAGCAAAATCTGTGGCTCACTTAATGAAATTCCATCTGTTACAATGGGAAGCTGTAAAAGTAAAATTCTTAATGGATTCTAATATGACTTTAACAGTGCTTAATCTGCATCAAAAGACAGGCCCAAAGGTGCAACAAGATTTTAAAGGTCAAGGTAACTACAACAAGGCCAAAAGTCAAATCAAGGTCACATCATGATGCTGCACACCTACAACCCCTAACCAATGTCCCTACCAAGCATCAACTTCCTACACCTTACAGATTCTGAGATATAGCCCAAACAAAATTTTATAGGTCAAGGTCACTACGGCTAGGTCAAAGGTCAAACCAACGTCAGAGCATGATGTTGCACACCTACACCCCCTAACCAATGTCCCTAGTAAGTATTCACTTCCTACACCTTGCGGTTTTCAAGATATAGCCTGGACAATATTTTATAGGTCAAGATCACTATGGCCAGGTCAAATCATGGTCAGACCATGACGTTGCACACCTACACCCCTTAACCAATGTCAATACCACGTATCAACTTCCTACACCTTACAGTTTCCGAGATATAGCCCGGACAAGATTTTATACGTCAAGGTCACTACTTCAAGGTCAAAGGTCAAATCAAGGTCAGACTATGATGTTGCACACCTACACCCCCTAACCAATGTCCCTACCACGTATCAACTTCCTACACCTTACAGTTTCTGAGATATAGCCCAGACAAGATTTTATAGGTCAAGGTCACTACGGCAAGGTCAAAGGTCAAATCAAGGTCAGACCATGACGTTGCACACCTACACCTCCTAACCATTGTCTTTACCACATATCAACTTCCAACACCTTACGGTTTCCGAGATATAGTTATACAGAATCTACTGTATTTATACATGTGGAAATTTCAGCCATAAGGTGAAATTTAGATTTCTTACTCTAGAGTTCTCATACACTGGACTTAATGCTACAGGTGACTACTCACCTGGTGGGAGGTAGAACTGATCCAGAGTTTTTTGCTTGTCCATTTCAGCTAACTGTACCTCTTTCTTCTCTGACAGACTGCTTAGCAAGGGTCGCACTTTGGAGTCTGTTTCCTGTGTATATATTACAACTGCAGGATGCAGCGGCAGTACAGATATACCGTATTTATTAGAATAAACGCCCCGGGGCGATGCAGTTTTCAAAAGGGGGGCAACTATTACAGATAAACAAAATCATATCTTGAGTCCAGTGGTAATGGGCGATAATGGACACTTGCTGCCTTGATCTTGCTTGTTAGCATGTATAATGGCGAATCACAAAGGTGTTGGCTGTTGAGAGGGATATAAAACCCCGAAATATGAACTTTGCAAAGGTAGAGAAGGGGGGGGGGGGGGGGGGGGGGGGGTTAATAGGGAGGGGCATTTATTCCAATAAATACAGTATATACAACCAATGCCAATAATATGCTACAGCATAACCTTTATTATACAAACAGGTTGCGAGTGAGGTTTTGTTTGGATAACAAAAGGTGCATGAGTGGAAAAGGCATTTTAGTGAAAAGAAAGAAAAGGAAATACAAATTTGGGAGACTGAAAATGAGTTCATAAAATCATATATTCAGATAACAGGTTAGACAATAGAGCTAAAACTGTGTTTATATTCTGCCTATTAATACTTTTATAGCACAAAATCTTTTACAAAAACGACTTAATGAGATGTAACTATAATCAAATCATAAATATAACAAGTAACACTGTCTTAAGTAATCTGATAAAGATCAAATAAGCATTTTAAATAGGCTTTTGAGATGATTTTATCTGAATCTACAGGTTTGCAGGGAATTTTTAGATTGAGGGAATGTCTTTCAGTTAGGGGAATGCAAGTCACTTGAGAGCTTATGGGTAAAATAGCGAGATATATGGAGATATTGCGCCGAGTATAAAAACCCAATACAATACAATTTTAAAATCAAACATCTTCACAATCAGGAAGGGTGTCAATTAATACTTGAGAGACCAATGCTTGAAGGGCCTAATGGAAAAAATAAGATGGCAAAATTTGACAAAAGCATTCAAAACACAACTCTACTTATTAACCATGCAGGGAGACTAAGACAGTAGTCTAGTCAGGTAACAAAAGATCCTAAAACTGAACTTGTTATTCTAATATAAACAATGATATAAACCAATAGGCAAATTCTAGAGAGTAGGACTGGGGTCATAAAAATAAACATTATAAAGACCGGAAGCGCGCAGACTACACAAAACAATACAGTGCACATATTTTTGTGTCTACTTATCTGAAGCAATAAATGGACCATCATCGATAATAGAGAAAAAATAATACAGACAAAATATAGTGCAACAAATAGGCACATGAAAATCATATTTATAATATTATAATATTCATGGATTAATAAATCAAATCTGTTAAGATCAATGTAGAGTAAGAAATCTAAAATTCGCCAGGAATCTAAAATTTGCCACCTCTAAAACCTTAGTTAATTTTATGAAGAAAACTAGAGATTGCGTCTCGACGCAGTGTATCCCCGGACGGGACATAGTTAAGGCGTGAATGTGTCGGGCTTGAGCCTGTTTCCTGGAGCACCAGGTCAGGATTCTCCATAGTACCAGATTACTTCCAAAAGCTAATCACTAGTTGTTTCACTTATATCTGTCTTTAAAAATTACATTTCATGGATCCAGAAGATCCATATAGTGATCCGGATTGCTTCCAAAACTCAATCATTTCATCCTTTTACCTTTTCAGACATATTCTAAAAATTTCATCGAAATCCATCCATAAGTTTTTGAGTTATCTTGTACACAGACACATCTGGCAGCCTGGATCCACATGATCCAGACAGTGATCCAGATTACTCCCAAAATCTAATCACTTGTTCTTTGTCCCATTTAAGACATTTCCTGAAAATTTCATAAAAATCCATTCATGACTTTCTGAGCTATTTGTCTTTAAAAATTACATTCACAGATCCAGAAGATCCAGATAGTGGTCCAGATCACTCGCAAAATTGAACCATTTCTTCCTTTTACCACTTCTTCCTTTTACCATTTGTAACATATCCTGAAAATAGTAAAATCCATTCCAAGATTATGTGCAAGCCTGGATCCAGATGATCCAGATCACTCCAAAAATGTAATCACTTGTTCCTTGTACCATTTAGGCCATTTGCTGAAACAATCCATCCATAACTTTTTGAGGTATCTGTCTTAAAAAATTACATTTCATGGATCCAGAAGATCCATATAGTGATCCGGATCACTTCCAAAATTCAATCATTTCATCCTTTTACCACTTCTTCCTTTTACTATTTGTAACATAGCCTAAAAATATCATCAAAATTCATCGTAAAATCATGTTGCAGGCTCGATCCAGATGATCCAGACGGTGATCCAGATCATTCCAAAAGTATAATCACTTGTTCCTTGTACCATTTAGGTCATTTGCTGAAAATGTCATCACAATCCATCCATAACTTTTTGAGGTATGTCTTATTACATTTCACGGATCCAGAAGATCCATACAGTGATCCGGATCACTTCCAAAATTCAGTTATTTCATCCTTTTACCTTTTCAGACATATCCTGAAAATTTCATCAAAATCCGTCCATAAGTTTTTTTGCTACAATGTACACAAACACATCTGGCAACCTGGATCCAGATGATCCAGACAGTGATCCAGATCACTCCCCAAATCTAATCACTTGTTCCTCGCACCATTTAGGTCATTTGCTGAAAATGTCATCACAATCCATCCATAACTTTTTGAGGTATCTGTCTTATTACATTTCATGGATCCAGAAGATCCATATAGTGATCCGGATCACTTCCAAAATTCAGCCATTTCATCCTTTTACCTTTCCAGACATATCCTGAAAATTTCATCAAAATCCGTCTATAAGTTTTTTTGCTACAATGTACACAAACACATCTGGCAACCTGGATCCAGATGATCCAGACAGTGATCCAGATCACTCCCCAAATCTAATCACATTTTCCTTTTACCAATTTGGACATATCCTGAAAATTTTATCAAAGTCCGTCTGTCAGTTTTTGAGTTATCTGGTTTACAAACAAACAAACAGAGGGCCCAAAATGACCCTCGGTCAGGTACTTTGGCGGTCAGTGGATGACCTTCAACGAAGATCTGTAACCGGTCAGCCTGGATGCTGGTACTCCGTCATGTACTCAACCTCAAAAGCCATTTTCAATAGTTTCCACGCAATGTAGTCAGCATTAAGTGTGAAAATATCTCCAAATATGCCAAAAATGACCCTTGGTCAGGTACTTTGGCGGTCAGTGGATGACCTTAAATGAAGATCTGTAACCAGTAAACCTGGATGGCAGAAGTCCATCATGTACTCAACCTCCAAAGCCATTTTCAATAGTTTCCATGCAATATAGTCAGCGTTAAGTGTGAAAATATCTCAAAAAGGCCAAAAATGCCCCTCGGTCAAGTACTTTGGCGGTCAGTGGATGACCTTCAATGAAGAGCTTCAAGGTCAAATTTCTGCATGCTTATAGAGGACATATATATGTATTATATATACCAGCCATAGGATGATCTAACTTTCTGTCTTGGAGAACTGGGCCAAAATGTGCAAAAATGGCCAAAATCTGACCTTTAAGTGGCCACCAGTGACCTTGAGATTGAAGGTCAAGGTCACAAAACAATAGCGTTCGTGGCATTGCCCATATATACCCACATACGAAATTTGAAAGTTCTAACTAAAATATTTTTTAAGTTATCGCGTCCAAAAGGAAATCTCTGCGGCGGCGGCGGCGTGACCGTACTGAATCCTAAGTATCCCCGACTTTCGTCCGGGGATACAATGATGTTTTTGTCTCACAATTGGTATTTTTCAGTTCAAAAAGCCTTAACTTACTATACATTCAACAAATCTCACCACAATTCATTTATTTTATTAGTATTTTCACATGTGGCGAATTTCAGATATGTGGCAAATTTTAGATTTCTTACTCTAACTGCTAAAAGCAACTGTAAACTGTTTAGTGAAGGTAACCACACATTCACATCTCACCTTGACCATCAATGAATCAAGTGACACCTCTATGTGCACAAAATTCTGGTAGTGTAGATACTGTAAGGCATGTCCAAGTTCCAAGAAGAACTCTGCAATGTCCTGGATATAGATCGCTCTGAAAGTACAGTTGTAAAAATTGCTAACTTATAAACATGGTTGATGTGCAAAAAGTTTTGCTTGGTAATTCGGGGGGTAGGGGGTGGGGGGTGGGGGGTGCACTGAATCAGCACAAACTAGAAATACTAAATATCATAATTGATAACAAGCATTAGGAGCATACTAATTCTAATTTTAACTAATTTTAATCGTGCTTAATCTCCATTTTGATATGACATGGCTGTGTAAAGTAAATCTGATCAAGAGGAAAAAATTACAACTCCATGTAATAGCCCACTCAATTACAGCCCACCTAAAAAGTATCATTTAAAAGTAGATTTAAACATAATTTGACCCTAATCGTATCAAAAGAGTAATAATTTATCCCTGTTTGGACATTATGCGGAATTGTAGTCCGATTGGCATTTTAGAACTAAAGGGTAAAGCAAAGCCTTTGTGGTACTAGACAGCCAATCAGATTATAATTCTGCACAATGTCCACTCAGTGATGGATTATTCCTATTCCAAAATTCACAACAGTCAGGAACAATATCCAATTTGAAATATTTGGGGAAAAGAGAAAAGGTCAAAACCAGAGAGATGCACGATTAATGAGGAGGCTATGTTGGATATGCTTTGAGAAGTGGTAATGCTTAAGTTTCTTTCTGAAGCAGGCAATAGAGCACAGAGCAAGAACCGCATCAGGCAACTCATTCCACACTCTCAGTACATCCAAAGCAAAACTAGACCAAGGACGCATCTGTGGCCAGATGCAAGATGTATCCATTGGAACAGGACAACTAACATGGTTTTGAAGATAAACAGCATTTTTTACGATGACATTCAAAATTCTGAAAACTATAGGTTGGTTTGACATCTCAAACCTCTAGGAGTAATAATAAGCCAATTTGAACACATCATAGGATTCCTAGTCCATGATTTCCTATAAGCAAGTTTAACATTGCAAACCTCTTCTGCCAAGAATAAGTCAGTTATAAGCACTTTTCAGCTTGGCTATCCTCATTTGACCATGAAGGAGGGGCCCCAAGGTCAAATCTGACCACATCAGAAGATTCCTAGCTCATGATTTCCTATAGATTGGTTTCACATTGCAAACCTCTGGACCAACAATAAGTGAGTTATAAGCATTTTTAACTTTGGCTATCATCTTTGATATTGAAGGAGGGGCCCAAGGTCAAATCTGAACACATCAGAAGATTCCTAGCCCATGATTTCCTACCGGTTGGTTTAACACTGCAAACCTCTAGGACCAATAATAATTTATAAAAGTTATAAGTTATAAGCACTTTTAAGTATGGCTATCAGCGATTCATGGGATCAAGTTTTTGCTCATTTGTGAGTCTGACTCAAAGTAGAGTTTCATTTATGAGGGAAAAAATGAAGTAAAACACATTGTACTGTACATAGATTATAGACTGCCTGTGCTGAGACTCAATCCCAGAGCCTTTTTTTTGGATTACAAAAACAAAATAAACACAAGTCTAACTCTTTTAGCTGAGTTAAAGGGGAATCCCTGAAACACCAGGTGTTAAGAGAACTAATATAGGTGAGGATATTACATACTAACCCTCAAAGAAAGACCTGTCTCTAGGTCTTACATGAATATGTTATCATACTTCAACTCGCTTGGCTGTAAGAGGGGACAGTGAATGCTGAAGCATCTCCAAATTTTATGTTATCTCTTCTGAGACTCATTCCCAGTACCTTTTTTCGGATTACACACAGAAATGAATAAAAGTCCAGCCCTTAAACCAGCTGAACTAAAGCAGAATCCCTGGAAGCCCAGGTGTTAACAGAACTGATATACATGAGGATATTACAATACAAGATTTTATAGGCCAAGGTCACTATAGCAAGGTCAAAGGTCAAATTAAGGTCAAACCTTGATGTTGCACACCCACGCCCCCTAAGCAATGTCCCTACCACGTATCAACTTCCTACACCGTACAGTTGCCGAGATATTGCCCGGACAAAATTTTATTGGTCAAGGTCACTACAGCAAGGTCAAATCAAGGTCACACCATGACATTGCACACCTACACCCCCTAACCAATGTCCCTAACTTCCTACACCTTATGGTTTCCGAGTTATAGCCCAGACAAGATTTTCAAACTCAAGGTCACTATGGCAAGGTCAAAGGTCAAATCAAGGTCAGACTCCTAACCAATGTCCCTACCAAGTATCAACTTCCTACACCTTACGGTTTCTGAGATAAAGCCCGCCCGCCCATCTGGACACCATGGGTCAAAACAATACCCCGACAGCCCTTAAAGGGCATGTTTGGTGCATGTTTCATTATATTTTGTCATGGTTTGGGCAGTGGGGGCAATAATGTCAGTAATGGGTGCCAAGTCAGATAACTTCAGCACTAATACTGATGTACACAAAGGTACATAACTTCAAAACATACCTGCTAGTTGTCTGTTGGGACTGCATGAAGTACTTCCTGACTGTGACAAACTTTCCATCCAGTACCAAGTCTCCCTTTACATCTGTACCCAGATACCTGGGGATGTATGGAGACTTCTTCCACTCTCTGCGATGCATAAACAGAACAATGACTGGCAGAAACCAGGGACCGTATTCACTAACATGAACTAAGATCAGGGGCCGTATTCACAAAGATTCTTATTCTTAGAATTATGCTTATTCTTAGAATTTTTCTTAGAATTGTCATTTTTCTTAGAAAAATTCTAAGAATAAGAATTTTCCTATGCACAAAGATTCTTATTCTTAGAATTATACTTATTCTTAGAATTCTTCTAAGAATGGTTTTTATTCTTAGAATTTTTCTAAGAATAAGAATTTGCTATTCACAAAACTCTTATTCTTAGAAGTTTCTAAGAATTTTATTTAAATCTAAGAATGGCACATAGCATGCTTAACTTAAGAAAAATAGTTGTATTAATGATTATAGTGCAGCAACTGATTGCAAATCGACATTCAGAACAGAGTTTTACATATTAGTTGTCAATTGTGTGTACTTTGACAAAATGCTGCCTCTTTATATTATTTTTAAAAATTCCAGTTTTCTGTTCACATAGGCCAAGATCTGTATTCTTAGAATTATTCTTGGAATTAACTTAGTCTAAGAAAAATTCTAAGAATTGCATACATTTCCTTTTACTTCTATTCTTAGAATTATTCTTAGCTAAGAATTGTTTCGTGAATAGGATTTTATTCTAAGAATAAGAAAATTCTTAGCAAAGAATTTTTCTTAGACTTAAGTGTAATTCTAAGAAAAATTCTAAGAATCTTTGCGAATACGGGCCCAGATTAATATCACATTAAATTTGACCAAAAAAAAGTTTCAATTGAACCAGTGGAAAAAATAGCTAATCAAAAGCAAGGATCACTTGAACTGAAATGATTAAATTATTTGACCTGTTTTGTTTTCCATTATTTCCCACAATTTTCACTTGAATTCTTCATTGCTCAGGTAATCTAAAGGGTTTATGCAGTTGTGAAGTACTCTCTGACTCAGTAATGACTGATTTAAAACTGCCATGAAAGAGAATTTTCTTCACAGTTATTCCAAAAATTAGAAAGCACTCATACAGAGCAGAGCTCCACAAGGGTACGTTTTCAATAATTTGGGACCCTTTTTGTATCCAGAATATAATCTGGGACTTCCCCCTCAATATAATCTGCAACTGTGGCCTAGCGGGTAACACACTTGTCTAGGAACTCAGAGGACGTGGGTTCAAACCCAGGTACAGGCAGATACATAGTGCCTCTGTCATTGGGTCCTATCCCCAGTGGCAGGCTAAAGAACCTCAAGGACATTGATAAATGGTCATCCTTAAGGCTCCGTCTTTCTGGTAGGGGAATGTGAATTACTTAGTCAGTTAGTTAGAACTGTACTTGTGCAGTCAGAATGGTTAACTTGCACTCCGAGTCCTGTAATATATGGAGATATTGAGCTGAGTATAAAAATAAATACACAAACACACAAAATAATCACTTCTCCATGTAGCCAGGACCTACCCACATCAGGTCATTACTTTTGGAGTTATCATGACCACAAAGGATTACAGCCCAATGCATACACTAATATGGGAGGTAATAATAACTTTCATACTTGTTAAAAACTAATGGAATACAACACTAACTGTTTTCTACCCAGCTCGTTTATTACCAAAATCATCTGTGAAAGTTCAAATGCCTGCATTATCGCCCATCCCTGAAAACATGGATAATATGTGTAAACACCCACCCTTTCCAACAAAATACATGGCTAGATTGTTGAAGCACTTTTTATACATATTGTACTTAATTTTCATCTGCTTAACTTTATGAAAGGTGCATAATTTTAAGCATGGCCAAAACATAAAAATAACTAGACTAAGGACGCATCTGTGGCCAGATGCTGGATGTATCCACCGACAAAGGCCAACTAACATAGTTTAGAAGATAAACAGCATTTTTTGTTAATAAGCAAGCTGAAAGCACTTTTAAGTTTGGCTACCCTTATTTGACCCTGTAGCAGGGGCCCAAGGTGAAGTCTGACCACATCAAAAGATTCGCAGCCCATGATTTCCTATAAGTCGTTTTCACATTGCAAACCTCTAGGACCAATAATAAGCAGGAGGGGCCCAAGGTGAAATCTGACCACATGAAAAGATTTGCAGCCCATGACTTCCTCTAAGTTGTTTTCATATTAATGAGTTATTTGAGAAATACTGGCTATCTGCAATAATTCTAGAGATAACTCGAATTTACTCATTTTCAGTAGGTGAGTAATTACCTATGGGTCTGGAACTTCACCATGTGAAAGCTCTCCCAAAAGTAGATGAATGAGTTATTTGATAAGAATTGGATATCTGCAATACTTTTAGAGATAATTAGCATTTACTCATTTTGAGTAGGTGAATAATTAGCTACAGGTCTGAAACTTGACCAAGTGAAAGGTCTCCCAAAAGTAGGTGAAGGAGTTATTTGACAAAAATTGGCTATCTGCAATACTTTTAGAGATAATTTGCATCTACTCATTTTCAGTAGGTGAGTAATTACCTACGGGTCTGAAACTTCACCAAGTGAAAGCTCTCCCAAAAGTAGGTGAAGGAGTTATTTGACAAAAAATGGCTATCTGCAATACTTTTAGAGATAATTTGCATTTACTCATTTTGAGTAGGTGAGTAATTACCTACAGGTCTGAAACTTCACCATGTGAAAGCTCTCCCAAAAGTAGATGAATGAGTTATTTGATAAGAATTGGATATCTGCAATACTTTTAGAGATAATTAGCATTTACTCATTTTGAGTAGGTGAATATTTAGCTACAGGTCTGAAACTTCACCAAGTGAAAGGTCTCCCAAAAGTAGGTGAAGGAGTTATTTGACAAAAATTGGCTATCTGCAATACTTTTAGAGATAATTTGCATTTACTCATTTTCAGTAGGTGAGTAATTACCTACGGGTCTGAAACTTCACCAAGTGAAAGCTCTCCCACAAGTAGGTGAAGGAGTTATTTGACAAAAATTGGCTATCTGCAATACTTTTAGAGATAATTTGCATTTACTCATTTTCAGTAGGTGAGTAATTACCTACGGGTCTGAAACTTCACCAAGTGAAAGCTCTCCCAAAAGTAGGTGAATGAGTTATTTGAAAGAAATTGGCTATCTGCAATACTTTTAGAGATAATTCACATTTACTCATTTTGAGTAGGTGAGTAATTACCTACAGGTCTGGAACTTAAGCATGTGAAAGCTCTCCCAAAAGTAGGTGAATGAGTTATTTAAGAAAAATTTGCTATCTGCAATACTTTTAGAGAAAATGCAGAATTACTCATTTTTAGTAGGCAAGTAATTTAGCCAGAGGCCTAATTAGACATAAAGCCTACCAATAGAATACTGTGGTGCACCCTCTAATATACCTTGCAAACTTGAGAAGGCTAGCTATAATATTTTTTTCGTTAGAGCGGTAATGGTGAAATCTCTCTACACACTGCGGCTATCCAGTGGATACAATGATTTACTCAACAGTGAGAACCTGAAAGTAGATATTGGTAAGCTATGCCATGACATAGAGGTCTGCAATTTCACTCTGTTATAGCTGACCAAAAATTATGTGAATAACATATTTAAACAAAATACTGTAAATGTAATAGTTTTCACGTTATAACTGATTTACTCAACAGTGATAACCTCAAAGTAGCTATTACTCAGCTATGCAATGAGCTACAAGTCTGAATTTTTTCTATGTTATAGCTGACCCAAAATTAGGTGAACAACATATTTAAGCAAAATACTGTAAATGCAATAGGTTTCAAGTTACAACTAATTTACTCAATAGTGAGAACCAAATACTGTAAATGTAATAGTTTTCATGTTATAACTGATTTACTCAACAGTGATAACCTCAAAGTAGCTATTGCTCAGCTATGCCATGAGCTATAAGTCTGTAATTTCACGATGTTATAGCTGACCCAAAAGTAGATGAACAACATATTTTAACAAAATACTCCAAATGCAATATTTTTCAAGTTACAAGTCATTTACTCAACAGTCAGTACCTGAAAATAGCTATTGCTCAGTTGTGCCATGAGCTACAGGTCTGTAATTTCACTATGTTATAGCTGACCCAAAAGTAGCTGAATAACATATTTACACAAATTTCTGTAAATGCAATAGTTTTCCAATTACAACTGATTTACTCAACAGTGTGAACTTCAAAGTAGCTATTACTCAGCTATGCAATGAGCCACAGGTCTGGAACTTCACTATGTTATAGCTGACTCCGAAATAGGTGAATAACATATTGAAACAAAATACTCTAAATGTAATACTTTTGAAGTTATAAGTAATTTACTCAACAGTGATAACCTAAAAGTAGCTATTACTCAGCTATGCCATGAGCTACAGGTCTGAAATTTTACTATGTTATAGCTGACCCAAAAGTAGCTGAATAACATATTTATACAAAATTGTGTAAATGCAATAGTTTTCAAGTTACAAGTGATTTTACTCATGATGGAAGTTACTGAAAAGCCCAAAAGTAGCTATTACTCACTTAGCTATTGAGACAGACACCCAAGTTACTCACCATGTTGTAGCTATGAAAAAAGTAGCTGAATAACATATTTTAACAAAATGCTCTAAATGCAACACTTTTCAAGTTATAAGTGATTTAGTGCATGATTTCATGACTTTTAATGCTTTTTAGACATTTTTGTCTACCACAGGCCTAATTTAGACATAAGGCTACCAAAGAGATAGGGTGGCGAGTCCTCTAGCATACCAAGCCACCTGCCAAATATGAAAGAAATCTGGAAAGAAATGTGGACTGTAGGTCGCTAACAAGCAATATTTCACATTTTAGACATTTTTGTCTACCACAGGCCTAATTTAGACATAAAGCCTACCAAAAAGATAGGGTGGCGAGTCCTCTACCATATCAAGCCACCTGCCAAATATGAAAGAAATCCGGAAAGAAATGTGGACTGTAGGTCGCTAACAAGAAATCTCTGCGGACGCGGACGAGGGCGCGGACGCGGACGACAACGATGATGAATCCATAGTATCCCCGCTTCGCGTCGGGGATACAATAATGTAATAAAAGTGTAATTCCCGACACAATGAAGTTTCAAGGGTTTTGATTGGCTTGGCTGTGGCAGGTACAATGTATTTGATTGGTTGTCTCTGTGTGAGCCATACACTTATTTTATAAAGACAAATTTGTAAATTTTAATTACTTAAATGTAGCTTTTATAAGCTACAAGCTTACCATGTGGGACTTAATGCTGTTCTCGGGTTGCCACACCCGGGGCCAACGTCTTAGAAAAAAAGACAGTTCTTGTTAGCCACCGGATACACTGCTAGTTGTCGTCACGTGATAACCTCTGACCTCTCGCCCTACTTTCTCGTTGAAATTTTCTAAAACCTACCCCTCAGCTGTAAACAGCGGGGAGGCAGGGTGGGACTCTTCTAAGTCCCACATGGTAAGCTTGTAGCTTATAAAAGCTACATTTAAGTAATTAAAATTTACAATTTTATTACGCTACAATAGCTTACCATGTGGGACTTAATGCTGAATTCAACCGCCCGGTGGCGGGATTACAGCTGAGACTGGAAGATATGTCATTTTTTCTAAGATTTTGAATTAATATGTATAGAATAGTGCCAGAAATACCAGTCTGAGTCCCATTTACAGTGCCCCGATCCCGAAGACCGGGCCTGTAATGAGCCAAAAACCTAAATAAAATGAGAGACAGTGCTGAAACTGTCTAGATGTTTGATTGTAGGACGGAAGTGCAGCAGTGCTCACTTCGAGGTCTAAGGGCCCCTGAGGGCCCTTCACTAGTGACTGACCAACCCATGGTTGGACATCTCATAAATTTTTTACAACCTGAATATGAGATTAATGACAACTAAATAAGTCCTTAATAGAAATTACTTGATAACTGAAAAACAAAAATGACCTTACCCGTAACATCTTGAAGGTAAAGGAATACCTAGATCCTGGGAGAGACTCCTGAAGAGTTGGTTGTAGGGGATGTGCCCCACCCCCCCCCCCCTTTTTTTCTTTCCGAGGACAACTGGTCTGAGGGGAAGGATCTAGGACTTGTTGTGCCGCCACTACGGGTCCCAGATACAAATTGTTGTCGGTGTCCAACCAAGTAAGGTCTTTTAGGTAAAAATTTGTAAATGTGTTGTGAGCTTTCCAGTGATAGGCTTGCATGATTTGGTCCACCGATACCCCACCGTAAAAGGCCTTAGAGGCCGCGAAGGCCCGGATGTCATGCGCTTTGACTTGGACCAAGTCCAAGGCTTGTTGATCTGCTTGTTTGTAACAAAGTAGGATGGTTTGTTTCAACCATGAAGAGAGAGTAGCGGGTCTGATGTCTGAGGTATGTCCTTTCTTAAAGGAGATGAAAAGGAGAGAACGAGACCCTCTCAGGTCTTTGTTCGGTCCAAATAAAACCTCAGGGCCCGCACGGGACACAGGGTCCTGTCTTCCTTAAATTGTCTATCTACAATGGTAGTCAAAGCAGGAATAGTCACCGGAGATACACTTTGAGAGCCTTCTCTTGTTAGTTGGTTTGTGGCTATGAAATCAGAAGAAGGGAACAAGGCAACCTTTTCCCATTGGCCTAGATTAGATACTTGTTTGCGACCCAGGCATGGATTTCGCTGCGGCGATTGCCGGAAGCCAAAGCTAGCAAGAAAGCAGTTTTAGAGTAAGATGTTTGAGGTCTGTGTCTTTCATGGGCTCATATGGTGCTTTTGTGAGCTCGTTGAGGACAACAGAAAGGTTCCACTTGGGTAAATTTCTGGAACTTTTGGGATGATCCCTGTGAAAACTGGAGAGTAACCTATGAAGGTCTGCATTGTGTGCAACATGTTGGGCCGTTGGGCCCAAAGTGTCAATGATTGTAGTCCTGTAACCATCAAAGGTCGAGGGGCGCCTGTTTAAGTCTTGGTACAGGTACATGAAAAAATCTGAGATTTGTTTCACAGATGGAGTGGAGAAATCCACCGAATTTTCTCTGCACCATTTTTCAAATAGGGCCCACTTGACTTGTAGATGGTCCTTGTTGAAGACCGCTGAGGGGCAGCAATTCTCTCTGGCACCTCCACAGAGAAGCCTTGTTCTTGGAGTTGTCCGCTCCTAGACACCAGGCATGGAGGTTCAGGTGCTGGGGGTTGTTGTGGAACACATACCTGTAGGACTGTTTGAGTAGGGTCGTTGACACTGGGAGTTGTAGTGGGATCTCTGTTGAGAGCTGCACTAGGTCCCAAAACCAGGGCATCCCTGGCCAGCCTGGGGCTATTACGATGATCAGACAATAACATTGCCTGATCTTTTGGATCACCTTGTGAAGGAGCCGTAGGAGGGTACGCCTAGGCTGTGAGGTTGGTCCAGTTTATGTTTAGAGCATCTATGTCCCAGGCCCTTGGGTCTGGGATAGGAGACACGTACAGTGGGAGCTTGTGGTTCAGGTGAGTGGCAAATAAGTCTACATGAGGTGTGAACCACTTCTGGCAGATCTGTTTGAACACCTGTGGGTGAAGAGACCATTCTGTTGACTGCACTTGGTTGGACCTGGACAGTAGGTCGGCCATCACATTCAGGCACCCTAGAACGTGCCTGGCTTTCAATGTAATGAGGTAGTGATGGCCCCAGGTCGTGATCTTCCACAGGAGAGCGCACATCTCTGCTGAGTGTGTTCCTCCTTGTTGTTGATGTAGGCTACCACTGTTGAGTTGTACATCGCAACTAACACTGTTTGATTCTGGCACTGGTCCTTGAAGTCTCGAAGGGCCAGGGAGACCACCTTCAATTCTAGGACATATATGTGTAGCCTTTTTTCCCGATCTGACCACAGACCCTTTGTGGAATTTTTGGTCTAAGTGAGCGCCCCAACCTTCGTGTCAGGCGTCGGTAAAGAGTTGGATACTGTGGTGTTTGGGATGAAGGTCTGCACCTTTCATCACGTTTGAGGGATTTTGCCACCAATCTAGGTGGGCTGCAATGGCTTCTGTCCAAGGAAGGAGGTTGTCCAGCGACTGAGGATATCTCCAGTACTCCTTGAGATGAAAATGAAAGGGCCTCCTGTGAAGGCGTCCCTCCGGGACCATTTTCTCCGTTGAGGCTAGCAACCCAATTAGAGACATCAAACATCTTGCAGTCAAAACACGTTTTGACTTGAGTAGTAGGATCAAATCCTGAAGTTTGAGCCATCTCTCTTGAGTGGGTTTTACAAGGGCTGGATCTAGGTGGTATTCGTAGCCCATGAACGAAAAACACCTGAGTAGGTTTCAGTTCTGATTTTTCCTGATTTATTATCCACCCCAAGGACTGAGTTAGGTCTACCACTGCCTATGTGTTCACTTGGGCTTCCTCCTGAGACTGGGACCTGATCAGCCAGTCGTCCAGGTATTGGTGAATTCTGAGTCCTCTTGAGAGGGCCATTAGTTTCACTTCCTTTACGATCATTGTAAAGACCTGGGGGGCTGTGGCTAGTCCGAATGGGAGGGAGGTGAATTGGAACACCTGTGACTTGTAGCAAAACCTTAGGTATTTCCTTGAGATTGGATGGATGGGGATGTGTAGGCGGTTTCTTACTCATGATGTTTCTGTGCTTGTAGCCAACGCTCTTGTTAGTAGTCGGTTGGATTACTGCAACTCACTTTTCAGGAGCCTGTCTAAGTTCAATCTACGCAAATTACAGTGCATCCAAAATAGTGCAGCTAGAATTGTATCAAACACCAGTCGATACACCAGCATAACTCCTGTGCTAAAGAAACTGCATTGGCTTCCTGTTGAACAGCGCATTGTGTTCAAGACAGTCACACTTGTTTATAAGTATCTTCACACAGGTTTTCCCAGGTATTTTTCACCACATCTTTCTTCCTACAGCAGTTCTTATAGTACCAGGCGCAGTGAAAGTGGTGGTAATTTCCTAGTTATTCCAAAGTTCTGCCCCTCTGTTCATAAATCTGTCAAACAGTTTGGTAATAGTTTTGCGTTTGATGCTCCTACTGTGTGGAATACTCTCCCTGATGTGATTCGTGCCTCTCCATCCCTGGCCTCCTTCAGAAAACAGCTTAAAACCTACCTGTACACCAAAGCATATCCACCCTAGCCTGAATCATCCTCCTGGCGTTCTCCGTGGTGTTCGACCCCTGTTATGTCCCTGGACACAGAATTTTGTTGACTGCTTTTTGTTTTGTTGCGCCTTAGAGTCCTCTTGTTTGGGGAGATTAAGCGCTATAAAAGTCCAATTAGAATTAGAATTAGGTAAGTGTCCGATAGATCTATCGACGATACCCACTCCCCTGGAATCAGGGAGGTCCTGATGAACTCTGGAGTTTCCATTTTGAACTTTTCTACGTGTAGAAAAGTGTTGAGCCTGTTTAGGTCTATGACTGGCCTCCACCTTAGGTGAGGCTTGGTACTAGGAACAGGCGACTGTAAAACCCGAGAGATTTTACATTTTCCACCCTTTCTATTGCGTTCTTTGACAGAAGAGACTGGATACAGAGGCCAGGACTTGGTCTTTGAAGGGCCTTGTATTCTGACCGGGTCAGGAGTCTGACTGGACTTGGATTGAAAAGAATGACAGGATTTGTTTGCCAGTCTAATCTGAAAGAACGGAGGAGAACTCCTACTGGTGGACTGAGTGAGGCTGGAGGAGTCATTGGTGGGGAAGGATTTCAATGCCCTCGTCCCCTGGAGTGGGTCGAAAGACCTTGGAGCCTCGGCTACTCGATTTCCCCCTACCTGGGGAAAACGATGGATACTGCTAGGGATGGAATGACCCCCATTGGGGTGGTTCCTGTAGGAGCCTCTAGATGTGGGGAATTGGAAAGGGTTGATTAATAGGGCCTAAACCCTAAGGCTGGTGAACTATTAGTTGTGAATGGGGAACTTTAAGATCTAAAGATCCAGTATCTCACCTGAATTCACCATACCCCTTCTGACTACTTATATGCACCATGGAATTGAGTTTGACCTGTCTGGTAGTAGCCTTGCTACTGTCTTAACATATATATATAACCAGGTTGTATTCAGAAAAAAACCTAGTGAAGAGCAGCCTGAAGCTCAACTCTTGCTGACCAGAAGGGGAGGAGGGGCTTACCCAAGGAATTTGAGATACAAATTTGAAAACTTGTTCCATTTTAAGGGAAATTAAATGGCCCAAGTTCCTGTTGGCGTAGTAAATCATTCAGAGTCCAGACTGTGGAGGATCTAGGCATAAATTCCCTGGGGGCAGGGAGGTTCAAAAAACTGCCTAAGTTTCAATGTCCTCAAAAATTGGTTAGGGTGAAGTCAGGCAACCTACTTCCCTAAAATACAGAGCCAGGACTGAATGAAGGACCTTGTTTAGAAGGCTTCTTGGGCTTGAGGACTTGGACTTGAACTTGGACCCAAGCCTCCAATAGGTGATATTTACTGCCAGGCTGGTGAACTATTAGTCCAAGTTTTATTTATTTATTTATTATTTATTTATTTATTTTATTTTATTTTTTTTATTTTTTTATTTATTTTTTTTTTTTGTGAGGATTGTTAGTGTTCTGATCTGGAATCAACATCCGAACATCAGATTAGATGATCCGATCATCCGAGGATCAGACCTACATACAATCCACCAAGCATTAGATTTCAGATGATCCGAGAGATGCAATGAAAACCGAGTATCAAATCATACTTGGGTGAATACTGCATCCGATTCTTGGATGCATTAAAAATCTCGGATGAACTAAGATCTTATCTGAATTTAAGCAGGGATCTGATCCACCCTGGAGAAAGAAGTTGGATATTATAATTTCTATGTAAGCTTTCCTTAAGGTAAGCTTCCAAGGAAGCTTTGCCTTTCCTTCTTTGAAGGTACTACACAACTAGATTTACGTAAGTAAATCAACTGTGACACAAGGTCACCTGCCCCACCCGCCTCACTGCAGGTAGGGCTAGTTGTGAGATAATGAAAGCAGAAATTACACAGAATTTTATTAAATAACATAGAATCTAAAAATCAAGTAATTATAATTTAAAACTGGATGAATTAAAATATAATTAAAATAATGGGTAACCAAGGTTACCTTATAGCCTAAAGAGACACGTAATGTCTAGACGATTAATGAAGAATTCTATTCCTGTTTATTTAAGTATTAACCTTATAAATGGTCAATAATACAGGAAAGAAGGGATAAAATATATTATTTAATTTTATTTTATTTACCGGTATATTTATAAACGTACTGTAAGAAACCTGCGTCTCTCAGCACATGCGGTCTAAACGTGACGTCATCACAGGGGTTTCCCCGAGAATTCCCCCGTTAGAATCGTGCTTTATATGGTATTTTAACCCTTAAAATGGACCAATAGAGTAAAAGAACGGGGATAAACCCTTGCAAAATTTATTTAATTTGATTTCAACAGGCATATATCCCTGTAAAAAAAAACTACCAACGCGAGACGTGCATTACAAGAAATTGCTGTCTCGACAATAAAAACGGAAGTTGTTTCTGGAGAATTTACTCGGCCAGGACTCGTTTGTGTTACATTTACACACTTTTAAACCCTAAAAGGGGTCCAATAATGAAGCAGATAGGGCTTAAATATTTTATTTTATTTTACTGACAGGCATATATATATATCCTGTATTAGAAACCACATAAACGAGTCGCCATACACCTTGCTTTACAACGTGAACCCGGAAGTGGACTTCAGTTGTAAAATATAGTAAAGATACTTATCTGAACTATGAAAAGACATCGAATTATGATTCTATGTAATAAAATAAAGAAACTGGTGTAGTTTCCATATCTAACGACTAGAATATCCTGGTAAAAATGAAGTAATATTCCTTGCAAAATAAAGCATTGCTAATTCGCGTGGCCAACGAGAAAGTAGGGCGAGAGGTCAGAGGTTATCACGTGACGACAACTAGCAGTGTATCCGGTGGCTAACAAGAACTGTCTTTTTTTCTAAGACGTTGGCCCCGGGTGTGGCAACCCGAGAACAGCATTAAGTCCCACATGGTAAGCTATTGTAGCGTAATAAAAACTGGGATTTATGACATAGAATTTTGAATTATATGTACTATTTTGTGATATTGTGAAGTATGCTGTTTAATCCATTTACCTTTGGTGGATTTGATCATGTTTACAGGCATTATGGGTTTGATAAATTCCTACATAATTAATTCTTTTGAACGGCCCATGGGCAGTTCAATGGAAAATGTTGTTAAATGTGTCATTAGCATTTCTAGAAATTTAAAAATTCCTGCACTACTTCTTCATTAAATGTGTCATTATCATTTCTTGAAATTTAAAAATTCTCCCAAATTTAAAAATTCTTATTTTTTATATTTTTATCGAGACTATTGAATCAAGTGCTCCACTTACCTCAAATGCTTGATGATGAAGTGTTTATCCAAGTCTGTGAGCTTGTCTTCATACATCCCTTCAGTTTTCTTCACAGAGACCACGGCACCATTAGATATTAACTTGGCATGATAGAGTGAGCCATACATACCCGCAGGCATGAAGCACTCATCTACTCCTACAAATACAACATGAGATGGGTTCACATTTAATGTCCAAAAAGCAGAGGGTTAAAAGGACTTGAAAATCACTCAATCTCAAGGAAATGTACATAATAATATATATTAGAAGTGCCATATAATAAACATGCATAACATTCCATATATGAAATACCTCAGTTGTCATTTGGGTTTATTTTGTAGATAAACACCTTTCAACACACCTAATTTAAGATTCTTAAGCTTTTCATTGAGGATATTTTTAATTTAAATATTTTTTTTTCTTAGAGGCCAGTTACACTTCCAAGGATACCCCACGGATATAGCCCACGGTTCCATATATGGTAACTGACAGGGATGCACAAGGGATGAGGGTGGGACATGTAAAAGATTTACCAAACTGCCACAGATCTGCTATGGACCGCCACAGACAGGTATGCGGATGAAAAGACTGCACAAAGGATTGGTTCTTATGACTGTGTTTTAATCCGCTAACCCTTTCCGTGTCAGTCTGTAGCAGATCCGGTTAGTTCTGGCAATGTTTTTATGGATATTTATTGCCGCCTAAGCATCAAGGATGATAGCAATGCCACAAGGACATCCAGGATGGGTTTATGGACAATAAGGACACTCACGGATGAGCTACGGATGAGATATAGAAGAGCTATAGATACTAAAGCCTATGGACTTTGCAGAAATATCAAACAGTTTTGATTTTTCCGTAACATCCTAGGGATCTTATCTGATCCTTGGCATGTCACTACGGATGGCAGTATGCCACTACGGATCTCCCAAGGACATTACAGATGTTACGGATGACCTTATGGACGGAAAATATGATACGTAAATCAAAAACATTTATGGACGGAAAATATGATCCATAAATCAAAAACATTTTCCATATTAGGAAACCTGGCATGATCCGGCAGGCCATCCTTGGATGTGTAACTCCTAATTTAGAGGTCAATTTACAGAATCACAATTATATAAAAAGACAAGTGTCCAGACTTAAGATAAAGTTGCTTTTTCAAATGAATTTTCAAGGTTTTGAACTGCTTTTTACTTTAAAAAGTTAAGGAATTTTACCCAAAAATATTCATTAAAATAAAGCATAATTCATTCAACTGAAGAACAAAATTTCAATGACAAAACAGGTTTGTAGTTTATTCTGGGATCAGGATCTGGTTACTATAAACTAGCGAAACTGCAAAGAATACCTAGGAAATAATTGAACTAGAGATTGCGTCTCGACGCAGTGTATCCCCGGACGGGACATAGTTAAGGCGTAAATGTGTCGGGCTTGAGCCTGTTTCCTGGAGCACCAGGTCAGGATTCTCCATAGTACCAGATTACTTCCAAAAGCTAATCACTAGTTGTTTCACTTATATCTGTCTTTAAAAATTACATTTCATGGATCCAGAAGATCCATATAGTGATCCGGATCGCTTCCAAAACTCAATCATTTCATCCTTTTACCTTTTCAGACATATTCTAAAAATTTCATCGAAATCCATCCATAAGTTTTTGAGTTATCTTGTACACAGACACATCTAGCAGCCTGGATCCACATGATCCAGACAGTGATCCAGATTACTCCCAAAATCTAATCACTTGTTCTTTGTCCCATTTAAGACATTTCCTGAAAATTTCATAAAAATCCATTCATGACTTTCTGAGCTATTTGTCTTTAAAAATTACATTCACGGATCCAGAAGATCCAGATAGTGGTCCAGATCACTCGCAAAATTAAACCATTTCTTCCTTTTACCACTTCTTCCTTTTACCATTTGTAACATATCCTGAAAATAGTAAAATCCATTCCAAGATTATGTGCAAGCCTGGATCCAGATGATCCAGATCACTCCAAAAATGTAATCACTTGTTCCTTGTACCATTTAGGCCATTTGCTGAAACAATCCATCCATAACTTTTTGAGGTATCTGTCTTAAAAAATTATATTTCATGGATCCAGAAGATCCATATAGTGATCCGGATCACTTCCAAAATTCAATCATTTCATCCTTTTACCACTTCTTCCTTTTACTATTTGTAACATAGCCTAAAAATATCATCAAAATTCATCGTAAAATCATGTTACAGGCTCGATCCAGATGACCCAGACGGTGATCCAGATCATTCCAAAAGTATAATCACTTGTTCCTTGTACCATTTAGGTCATTTGCTGAAAATGTCATCACAATCCATCCATAACATTTTGAGGTATGTCTTATTACATTTCACGGATCCAAAAGATCCATACAGTGATCCGGATCACTTCCAAAATTCAGTTATTTCATCCTTTTACCTTTTCAGACATATCCTGAAAATTTCATCAAAATCCGTCCATAAGTTTTTTTGCTACAATGTACACAAACACATCTGGCAACCTGGATCCAGATGATCCAGACAGTGATCCAGATCACTCCCCAAATCTAATCACTTGTTCCTCGCACCATTTAGGTCATTTGCTGAAAATGTCATCACAATCCATCCATAACTTTTTGAGGTATCTGTCTTATTACATTTCATGGATCCAGAAGATCCATATAGTGATCCGGATCACTTCCAAAATTCAGCCATTTCATCCTTTTACCTTTTCAGACATATCCTGAAAATTTCATCAAAATCCGTCCATAAGTTTTTTTGCTACAATGTACACAAACACATCTGGCAACCTGGATCCAGATGATCCAGACAGTGATCCAGATCACTCCCCAAATCTAATCACTTGTTCCTCGCACCATTTAGGTCATTTGCTGAAAATGTCATCACAATCCATCCATAACTTTTTGAGGTATCTGTCTTATTACATTTCATGGATCCAGAAGATCCATATAGTGATCCGGATCACTTCCAAAATTCAGCCATTTCATCCTTTTACCTTTTCAGACATATCCTGAAAATTTCATCAAAATCCGTCTATAAGTTTTTTTGCTACAATGTACACAAACACATCTGGCAACCTGGATCCAGATGATCCAGACAGTGATCCAGATCACTCCCCAAATCTAATCACATTTTCCTTTTACCAATTTGGACATATCCTGAAAATTTTATCAAAATCCGTCTGTCAGTTTTTGAGTCATCTGGTTTACAAACAAACAAACAGAGGGCCCAAAATGACCCTCGGTCAGGTACTTTGGCGGTCAGTGGATGACCTTCAACGAAGATCTGTAACCGGTCAGCCTGGATGCTGGTACTCCGTCATGTACTCAACCTCAAAAGCCATTTTCAATAGTTTCCACGCAATGTAGTCAGCATTAAGTGTGAAAATATCTCCAAATATGCCAAAAATGACCCTTGGTCAGGTACTTTGGCGGTCAGTGGATGACCTTAAATGAAGATCTGTAACCAGTAAACCTGGATGGCAGAAGTCCATCATGTACTCAACCTCCAAAGCCATTTTCAATAGTTTTCATGCAATATAGTCAGCATTAAGTGTGAAAATATCTCCAAAAAGGCCAAAAATGCCCCTCGGTCAAGTACTTTGGCGGTCAGTGGATGACCTTCAATGAAGAGCTTCAAGGTAAAATTTCTGCATGCTTATAGAGGACATATATATGTATTATATATACCAGCCATAGGATGATCTAACTTTCTGTCTTGGAGAACTGGGCCAAAATGTGCAAAAATGGCCAAAATCTGACCTTTAAGTGGCCACCAGTGAAATCTCTGCGGTGGCGGTGGCGGCGGCGGCGACGTGACCATACTGAATCCTAAGTATCCCCGACTTTCGTCCGGGGATACAATTATGAATTATTTGCAGAGACTATTTTCTTATTAGCAGAGACTAACACTTTTGCAAATATCCTCAAAAACTTGACTTACAATGTGTCATTTTAATGAAACTTTTTCAAGACAATTGGACAAAGACTGGTTGTTTTTATTATTATCTGTCATTAAAAGAAAAGACTTATAAGAGTAACAGTAATGCATTAATGTCAGAACCAAAATTACCACTCATCTAAGCCTAAGTGGAAACATTGATAAACATACAAAATGCCACACTTACCCTGATGGGTAATCTGTACCTGCGCCCTTTTATGGAATGAAGCCCTCACCCCAAATGCCAGTAAGTCATCTAGCGTTTGTCTCAACTTTGTGGTGTTGTTCTGTAATATATCAGCATATACCCAGGTATTGAATGAATAAAGATACAATCAAAGATGTCTTCAGAAGGCATATCCTCAGACGCTTTGCAATGCCTGTAGGGTGTGAATTGTTGAGTGCCAGGTTGGGACCAATACAGTCAATGACATTCAGCTGAATACAGTAGCATAGGAAGGGACTAGACTAATACTTCACCTTAACCAGGAATTCTATATAATGAAGTATATACAGGATCCTCCATGAACCTGGTCTACATTACAATTTAAAAATGAATTCTTCTTAACAGAGCCTTATGTAAAGAGTGTTAGACTATATATTTCTTTCTTATCAATTTTCCAATAGACTTACTTGATACCAGTCTGCCGTGCCCACAGTGTTATCGATCAGCTGAGTCAGGTTCTTCACCAAATTTTCATTCTGGTCCATGCGATTCATAAGATTCTCATACTTTTTGTTGAGGAATTTTCGCATGTCCGTCATCTGTTTCTTCACAAGCTCTCTCGCGGTGCTAGAAGTCTGGAGACCATCCAGAACCACTGCAGATCGCTCTTTCATGTACTTTGTGACCTCTCGGTCACTTCTGCCCAAGAGTCCTTTGTTCGGGTCACTTTTCTGCTTGGTTTTTTTGGCTTTTAAGAAATCCAGTAACAAACTAGGCCCAGATGAAATCTCTGATATAGTGGAAGCATATGCTTTGCCAAAGACCACATCAAAGTCTTGTTTTGTAGCTACATGTAAGGCTTTGGCCATCTCCTCAATGGCGATATCATCCTCTGGAGTTCCAACATCATCTTCCACCAAAAGGTTACTGTTACAGATACCTCGCTCAAACCGGTCCATAGATGAACCTAAAGCAGTGAATGATCTGGAAATACACAAGGTTACTGATAAGCTCTTGGACCTGGTCCATAGACAAACCTGGGGAATTGAACAAAGCAGCAACACAGAAGCTTATTGCTAAGCTATTCAATGTGGTCTACAGATGAACTAAGGCAATAAATGGTTCACTGATGAATCTGGGGAAGTGAATGTTGATATGTAATTATGGACAATTCTTGTTAAAATGCTCAAACATGGCACATGCAAAATTTCATGGCTGACAGTACAGCATGTTACCGACAGGCAGCTCAAACAAGGTGATGGATGGTTCTGGGGCAGTAAATGACCTGCAATTACATAAAATTATTGACATTTATAACCAGCACAAAATGGTGCAAGTAGTCTCTGTAGTCTTCTGGTTAGTGTGTCCGAATTATGAGTGGAATGACAGGTATTCTACCCTAGGCCGGTTCATGGAGTTTGTCCCTTTGGAAAAGAAACTTAGCATATATATATTTCTCTTCACCCAGGAGTATAAATGGCTACTGACACTAATTGGGGAGGTAAACCTGAAACATTAGGGGAGTAGACAAACTCTCAGTCGCTTCATGCCATACGAAACCAAAAAATAAGAACCAGCCATATGGGCCACTAGCAGTGTTCGACATTGGTGGTTACCCAGTGGTCTGAGTCCGCGAATTTCATCTCCGGACCGAAAACGTTGGGTACTGCATTGGTTCTGATATCCATAAACTTTTAAAACAAGATATATCCACGTATATTGCTATATTTTTCAACATATTAGGGGGTTTTAAAATGGTAGCCATGATTGTAAACAAATATTGTCATCACATTTTTTATCTCTCTTTTGATTGGCCAGCGTCTCAATGTTCTCTACCATCGACCAATCAGACAACAGCTTTCAAGCATATGACAGATTTGCGGTTAATAATACTTTTAAGAGGAAAACTACAAGCATATTTCCTGTTCACGGACCTGCCTCATTCATATTAAGGAGCAAATACGCGAGGTCACGGAACTTCTTTGAGGGGGTTTCCTAAAAATATTTATAAATAGAAAGGCTGGTTTTAGATGAAAACTACAAGCATATTTCCCGTTCACAGACCTGCCTCAATAATATTAATGAGCAAATATCAGGGTTTCCTAACAATATTTTATAAATAGAAAGGCTGCTTTTAGATGAAAATTATATAAGCATATTTCCTGTTAATGGACCTGCCTCATTACTAAAAATGAGCAAATATACGAGGTCACATAATTCCTAATATAAGACTGTTTGGTATCATTTTTATCAGTTTTTATCAGGTACGGGAACAAGTAGTACACTGGCAATTGATCTTAAACCAGCCAATCTGTTCATAAAGTATTGCTAGGCAACCCCCCTCAAAGAAATTTCATGACCTCATATTTGCTCATTAATATAATGTCCGAGAACAAATATTACACTACCTTTAGATCTTAAACCAGCCTTTCTATTCATATAATATAGACAGGAAATGTTCCTGATTGACCACATATATTACTATATTGACCACGTATATTCCAAAATTTGTATGTGAAACTTCCTATCGTGAATATTCTTAAACATGTATATTCCTGTATTCTTCAAAATCTAGCACTACAGCCCCCTAGTGAGTAGATTTATAACTATATTTGTAAACATGTGATTTTGGGCACATTGTAAGGGTAACTGATTCATTGCCAGAAATAAATGCTTTAAGAACTTATTGGCCAGGTCTGCAACTTTTTCTTGCCCAAGGTCCTGCGGACCTACAACATATTAAGCGGTGAACACTGGCCACTGGGCTCGATGAATGTCTTGATCTTTCTGCTGCGGTGCTTAACGTATAAAAGGTCCAACCCAATACTTTATGTGTTTAACAGTGCAGAATATCTGTACAAAGACGCTTGAAAATGCTACCTGTATATGGCATCCACCATGAGACACTGAGACTGGTGTATATGGAAGCCATCCATCTCCCACTGTAACAACACCTCAGAGATTCTATCATCTATCAGACAGTCCAACTTGTACTCAAACACAGTCTTCTCATAGGAAAACATCTCATTCACTGGCAGGTAGATATCAGCTTTAGTCCAGGTACCTTGTGAATATTTGAGGAAAACATAATTTCACAGAACAGGAAAATGTGAAATTTGTCACAGTCAGTGAAAGTCATCACCTGAGGACCCATATAGGAGTAAGAGAAAATAATCAAAATTTATGACAATTATATGTGAGGGGAGATCGGGGGGGGGCCTAATGCAGTCACAAAAAATCCTGCATGTGTAAGGAATTTCTCAAAAGTCACAAAAGTGGAATGATCTTTCCTCACTGGAGAATTTCACATACTGTTTCCCTACTGTACATCATACTAGCATCAATGTTAGTGTTTGCACTTGTATTTGCCCCCAAATCTGCAGCCAAATCTACTTTTTTCTGACTATTTCTAATGGTACAAAAACCGAGCATGGTTAGGGATGAATACTCTAGAGTAACTAAAATATTCACAAAGATGCTTCTCATTTTAAATTATGGCTCATGTACAATGACAATTAAGTTTCATAATATTAGTGACAAAACAATATGGATTTTCATAAAACCCTCCACCACTAAGACAGAATTATGTTGATTTTGCACTGAATGCCTTCTGACACAAACAAACCTACTTTAACACTATATATGAAGGACTAGAATGAATCCAGGGCAAAACCCCACTGGGCAAAACCCCACTCAGACCAAACCCCATCAGGCAAAACCCCACTCACTTGTACTAATTTCTGGACAAAACCCCACTTTTAAAATTATTTTAAAACTTTGAAGATGTTAAGGGGAATGTTTTTTTAAATCTTAAGTTAAATCTTAAGTTTGAATTGATTCAGTGGTACTAACTACTCAGGCTTTTATGATAAAAGGAACAGTTAAATCTGCTAGTGTTTGAAGTGGGTTTTGTGTTCAGTGGTAGTAGCTACTCTGAGTTGTAATCGTCAATTAATCTTGTTAGATCAATCTGTGTAAATAAATGTGGGCAGGTATGGTTAGTAATCATTGTCTGCTAGATTTCATTATATTTCTGACAAATTATGCGATATCTTATGACAAATGTGGGATATTAGGATATAAAGTGCTTAGAAATTTTGTGATATTTGGTGATACTTGTGTGACATTAGGATATTAGGAAGTGCCTGACAAAGTGCTTACAAATTTTGTGATATTTTGTGAAAACTGTAGGACATTAGGATATTAGAAAGTGCATGACAAAAACTAGGCAACCTATGAGGAACTTTTTAATGCCATTTACTGTGTGGCATTGGACTCTGACTATAGTTTGAAGGTGTTGAACAGTGTGTTTGATGAAAATTAATTTAACTGACCTAAGCAATTATGTATTTTGCTTAATATAATGTGCTTAAATATTAGTGCTTAGATATAATGTGGTTTTGCATTATGTTTTTTATACAAATGTTTATCAGTGTCTATTTTTGTCATGACTTTGAATTTGTATCAATTAAAACTCTGCACATAATAAATTTTTTTTTTTTTTCTCATAAAGAGTGGGGTTTTGTCCTCATTCTTATTTATCCGAGTGGGGTTGTGATTGAGTGGGGTTTTGCCCGATGGGGTTTGGTCTGAGTGGGGTTATGACCAGTGTGGTTTTGTCCATTTACCGACTAGAACAGCTTGCTCATGTTTTCTGTTTCAATTTTTATGAAGTAGAATTTCTCAAAAACTTACATATCTTGCTCATCACATCTTTGGTCATTAGGTAGGAAGTCATTTTGCCAGCTAAAATGTCAACCTAGTAATAAAAACAGTAAATAACAATAAATAGCTGTACATGTACAAAACAAACAGAGGGTTTTCAGAATAACAAGTTTCAAAGTGAAACTCATGAAGGATATAGAAATTATTAAAATAATGGCTGTTATGATTAGTTCTGTTGAAAATAAGGACGAAGAACACCAGAGATACCCGTAAGCTACAACCTGGGGGAAATAGCATGGTACACCTATAACATAAAAAACTTACAGCGTAAGTTATGCACAGGTACAGGGACAATAAGACTTAAGAGAGACAAAATGTATGTAAAGACAAAGTATCAAAACAGGAAAATTCACTAGCAAATTGACAGCATTTACAATGTATGAAGCTGTAAAATTTATTAATCAAAGTATAGCTGTAAATGAAGATAGTAAAATAAGGTAAAAACACAAATAATAATCAGTTGCAGCAGTTGTAATAAACCTCTTTATACAAAGCAACGTTCTACCTCTGATTTCTTAGCTGTTTAAAAAACAGTGGATATCCTGAGTCTCAAGACAAAACAGTGTACACAACCCATCAAATATTGTGTGTCGTGGAATACTATGGTGCATATTATACTCTGTAATAACAAATATCTGAGACAAATCTTAGATTTTGGGAAAAAATTAAAAGTTGAGACCTTTTATAAACCAGCATTTGTACAATTGTCAATTAAGTGGCAACATAAATATCAGCAAATATCTTAAATATCAGAATAATCTTACACTTTGTGTGGAAGTGTATACATTTGTACCTGGTTGTCAATCATGGTATCAAGCATGTCTCGCTGGGTTTTGAGTTTGTCTTTCATTGCCCTAAGATAGACAAGCATGGTCTGCTGTTTCTTCTCCCCAATCCTCTTCTGCTGTTTGGCCCAGTATAGATAGGATCGAAGTGAATGCAAGGAACGCTCCAATACATCTTCTATGTAACTAGACGACAGAAGAGGAAAAAAGCTAGTACTGTCCATATGACAAACTTAAATGTAACTAGTGTTCATTTAAAAGCAATTTTTTTAAGTGTGAGCTCTAGTAAGGTGTGATGAGAATCTGTTTCTTCACTGACGTTAAGTGGCAATGGGCTACGTGAGTACTGCGATGGGTGACCGTCTGAGTCCTAGACCAGCTATGGGATATTTCTTGAGTTGGAATTTCTTTTTGTCGCTAGGCTTTCATAAATTCTAATGCAAAACTCATGTCATTGATGGCTGTGCAGCTTGCACATGTAGACTGAAAGACATTTCGGCTTTGTTTTAAAAGAAGAACTGAAGGCACAAGGGATCATATTTCAAAATTTCAAGATCAATCTAACTTGTAAGTTCAAGATTAGTATATTAAAAGTGTTTTTATTTTCAATATTGTTTCTAATACTGCAATGAAGCAGCTTTTTCCAACTATTGTTGAATTTTATAAGTACTTAACATTATGATCATCAATATTAACACTAGAAGATGTATATCTGTGAGGAATTTGATTAAATTTACAGTGGTCCTGTCTCAATTTACGATCACTTTTTAAATACACGAGGCTTGCATTTTCTGGTAAATTGGTCACCATGGGGTTTGAAAGATGCATTTTTTGGCATGAACAGATATGTTTCCAGGTGGTGTACACTAAAATTTGTGTAACATGATCCCGATAATTGTTATTATACAGCCAGCACTTTTCTGATTTAACAACCAACATAGAAAACTATGGCAATCATTTGCTAATATTGCTCATGAGTTTTTGAGTGTTATTAAATGCTAGCAACCTGCACAAAATTCAGCTTTAGTTGTGGTCTACTGTCACTTATACTGCATTTTTTCCAGATGCAGAACCATTAAGCCTACTTCAACTCATATACCTTAATTCAAATTACACTTAATCTACTATTGTATAATGTAACTGGCTTGCAAATTACTAACTGGTTCCGAAATATCACCCATAGGGGGGTGACGGAGGCAGAGTGGTAACACCTCTGAGGCCGGGGTTTGGTTCACGGCTCTATCTCAAGTGGGAAAGCTGGTAGTTGCTTGCCATTGGTCGGGAGTTCACAGTACAGAACTCTGACAAACTGTATGTACTGGTTTCCTCTGCCCTTCCAACTACCCGTCGTGATATGACCTGTACAGTGTTGAAAGTGATGTAAAACCCCAAATAAACAAACCAAAATATCACCATCTTAAGAGTCTCAGTGACTACTGGTTAACAAGTTTGTTATCTGATCACATGACTCTCACCTCTGTTGTCGTGGGTTCAAGCCCAGCTGATGACAACATGTTGGATTTACTGCAGGCCTGTCCTGATATGACCACAGCTTTTTTAAAGGGATATAAAATAGGAAAGCTTGCAGACTTGTCCTAATATGACCACAATTTTTGAGAGGGATGTGAAATAGGAAAGCTGCCCGATTAACATATAATAAAAAATATATCACGAATAAAGGTGACAATATTATACGAGTGTGTAGCGTGAGTATTATATTATTAGTCTTCATGAGTGATATATTTTTTCTGTATATGTCAACTGAGAGATGTTTTACTTTCATTATCCACCACTTTGTATGACTTATGAGTTAAATAAATGAATATTTAATGAGAGAATGTAAAAAATGTCATGAGCAGAAGCACTGTAAAAAGACCTTTCTAGTGATATATAACACATATTTTTAGATTACACAGTTTCTGAGATATCAGTGGAAAACCAGAAGTTATTGATGCTTATTATCTTTAGTACAGAGGTGCTGCTGTATATAAACAAAGTATATCCCGCTCCATATATTCCCCAATATGGGCCAAATATAGCTTGTGGTGGATAATAAAACCCAATCTTTTACTGTTCACCAAAATATTATCAAAATGCCACTAAAACGTACTTGTAGGAAAACCTGAGTTTCTTGAGCTTTCCTTTGCTGAAGAATTCCTGCATGCCGTTGATGAAGCCATCAAACTCATTAGTGATAAATCCAGCCTGCCAGGTGTAGTATGTCTGCTTGCTGTTCATAAAGAACAGCTGTACGGTTGGGTCAAAACCTCTCAGAAATGGCTTTGATGCAATGGTTCTAATAATCAGCTTTCTGTAAGTGTAATTAAAAATGCTTTACTTAATTTGTTTATCTGAACATGTCTTGTTCAAACAGTAAGTATAATTAACAATACAGTCGTAATACATACTTTTGGCTGAGTAGAAAGGAATTCATTGATTCAATATTCACTATTCAAGGTGTTGGTTTTAGGTTTGAAACAGTGACCAATGGGACACTACAAAGAAGCCTAATCTGACTGGTACTCAAAGTTACACATGTAAGCATTAATATTCATATAAAAAACAACTTGTGAAAGATAATATAACTGAAGGGCTCAAAGACAGATTTTCATTAGAGTTTGTAATGCAAAATTAGCCCCCAAAAATGAATTCAAATAAATTAATTAAGCAATTAACTTAACTAACATTACTTGGTGAATCAGTAATATATCATCCTCCCTGCCGACTTCTAGTGGCATTCAACATAATTTCTATCTTCATTTTTAAAAATTACTTACAGGACCCCCTAGTATCTATATTTCTTTGGATTTTATCAAGTTTTACCTGATATCTACCATATTTTCACAAAAAAACTGACGTTATCTCAGTTCCCTCTAGTTCAGAAGTGTTTTCAGTTCACACTCGGTCTGCTTTTTTCACAGATACATATACTGATATTATCCCCCAGTTTCCTAACATCTAGGTTATAACTGGTTTCTGGTTTCACACATTTTGATATTTTCAGCCAGTTCTCTGGAGTTTTAGTAATAACTGGTTTGTAAATTATTAAAATTACCCACATATTCTCTCTTATGTTTAAGTTATAACTGGACTACATTTTTTACAACTCTTAATGTAACCTTCTCTGCAGCCCCCACTCCCCCTCCGAGTTCCTTGATGCTTAACCTATAACTGGTGCCCAGGTTTTTAAATTTTTGATATTATTCCAAGTTCTGTGGGGCCATATTCACAAAAGCTCTTGGCCAAATCTTTAGCTTAAGTTGGCTACATTTGTATACAAAACTTAAGCCTAAGACTTGGCCCAAGACTTTTCATGAATATGGCCCCTGATGTGTAAGTTATTACTAGTGTCAAGTTTTAATTAATTATTCATATTATCCCCAGTTCTGGATGTTTTGAGTTATACTTGGTAGCTGGCTTGTCCCCTTCAGGAACTTCATCCCAGAAGTTACAGCAGAACACCACAGAGCGTGGGTCTAGCTTTCTGTCTCCATTATTGTCCAAATACTCATCCCCAGCCAATGTCTGCAGCAGGCTCTGGAACTGCAGAAATGTGAAAAAATTCCATAAAAACAAATATGTCTGGCAAAACAAACTAGAGATTGCGTCTCGACGCAGTGTATCCCCGAACGGGACATCGTTAAGGCGTGAATATGTCGGTCTTGAGCCTGTTTCCTGGAGCACCAGGTCAGGATTCTCCATAGTACCAGATTACTCCCAAAAGCTAATCACTAGTTCTTTCACTTATATCTGTCTTTAAAAATTACATTTCATGGATCCAGAAGATCCATATAGTGATCCGGATCACTTCCAAAATTCCATCATTTAATCCTTTTACCTTTTGAGACATATTCTAAAAATTTCATCAAAATCCGTCCATAAGTTTTTGATTTATCTTGTACACAAACACATCTGGCAGCCTGGATCCAGATGATCCAGATCACTCCCAAAATCTAATCACTTGTTCCTTGTCCCATTTAGGACATTTCCTGAAAATTTCATAAAAATCCACCCATGACTTTTTGAGCTATTTGTCTTTAAAAATTATATTTCATGGATGCAGAAGATCCAGATAGTGGTCCAGATCACTCGCAAAATTGAACCATTTCTTCCTTTCACCACTTCTTCCTTTTACCATTTGTAACATATCCTAAAAATATCATCAAAATTCATCCTAAAATTATGTTGCAGCCTGGATCCAGATGATCCAGACAGTGATCCAGATCACTCCAAAAATGTAATCACTTGTTCCTTGTACCATTTAGGTCATTTGCTGAAAATGTCATCACAATCCATCCATAACTTTTCGAGGTATGTCTTATTACATTTCACGGATCCAGAAGATCCATACAGTGATCCGGATCACTTCCAAAATTCAGTCATTTCATCCTTTTACCTTTTCAGACATATCCTGAAAATTTCATCAAAATCCGTCCATAAGTTTTTTAGCTACAATGTACACAAACACATCTGGCAGCCTGGATCCGGATGATCCAGACAGTGATCCAGATCACTCCCAAAATCTAATCACTTGTTCCTCGTCCCATTAAGGACATTTCCTGAAAATTTCATCAAAATGCACCCATAAGTTTTTGAGTTATCTGTCTTTAAAAATTAAATTTCATGGATCCAGAAAATCCAGACAGTGATCCGGATCACTCACAAAATTTAATCATATCTTCCTTGTACCATTTTGGACATATCCTGAAAATTTTATCAAAATCCATCTGTCAGTTTTTGAGTTATCTTGTTCACAAACAAACAAACAAATAGAGGGCCAAAAATGACCCTCGGTCAGGTACTTTGGCGGTCAGTGGATGACCTTAAATGAAGATCTGTAACCGGTAAGCCTGGATGCTGGTACTCCATCATGTACTCAACCTCCAAAGCCATTTTTAATAGTTTCCATGCAATGTAGTCAGCATTAAGTGTGAAAATATCTCCAAATTTGCCAAAAATGACCCTTGGTCAGGTACTTTGGTGGTCAGTAGATGACCTTAAATGAAGATCTGTAACCGGTAAGCCTGGATGGTAGAAGTCCATCATGTACTCAACCTCCAAAGCCATTTTCAATAGTTTCCTTGCAATATAGTCAGCATTAAGTGTGAAAATATCTCCAAAAAGGCCAAAATGACCCTCGGTCAGGTACTTTGGCAGTCAGTGGATGACCTTCAATGAAGAGCTTCAAGGTCAAATTTCTGCATGCTTACAGAGGACATATAGATGTATTATATATACCAGCCATAGGATGATCTGACTTTCTGTACAGGAGAACTGGGCCAAAAAGTGAAAAAATGGCCAAAATCTGACCTTTAAGAGGCCACCAGTGACCTTGAGATTGAAGGTCAAGGTCACAAAACAATAGCGTTCGTGGCATTGCCCATATATACCCACATACCAAATATGAAAGTTCTAACTAAAATATTTTTTAAGTTATCGCGTCCAAAAGGAAATCTCTGTGGCGGCGGCGGCGTAACCGTACTGAATCCTAAGTATCCCCAACTTTCGTCCGGGGATACAATAATGCAAGGTATATTATTACATACTGTTAATTGTGTACAGCTACTATACAAACACAATCCCCAAAGTGTTTTTTTCACTGCGCTAAGTACTGTTTGCTTAATTTTGTAGCATTCCTCACTGAAAATTGGTTTTGAAATGTCGGTGGGCCAAAATTAAATAAGGGGCATTTCTTACATAAGTTACAGGATGTTAAATATCCTACTATATAACCAGTGCTAGTAATACCTTGATCTCACATGAACTGGTCTTTATCCAGTGGTTAAATGCAGCCAACTTGCCCATAGTCATCAAAAATAGCATCAGAAATGTATGCACCCCACCGCATGGTAAATAGTTTTCAACACCATGAGATATAGAAATTATGATGTACAAAGCTCATGACACTTTCACAGCAAAAAGTGTGACATGATGTTGTGTATCTACATTGTTTAACCAATATCCCCACCAAGTATCAACTTCATACACCTTACTGTTTCCAAGATATAGCCTGAACAAGATTTTAAAGCTCAAGGTCAATACATCAAGATCAAAAGTCAAATCAAGGTCATATTATGTCATTGCACACCTACACCCCACAACCAATGTCCCTACCAGATAACAATTCCTACAACCATCCTTCATGGTTTCCAAAATAATGCTCAGACAAGATTTAAAGGATAAGGTCACTTTAACAGAGTCAATAGGTCAAATCAATATAACAGCATGATGTTGCACACCTACACCCCCCAACCAATGTCTGTACCAAGTATCAAAATCTTACACCTGGTTGCTTCTGAGATACAGCCAAGACAAGCATTTTCCTGCCGTCCGCCCCAAAAATTGCCCGCCTATCTGGACACTATGGATGAAAACAATACCAACACCGCCGTTAAAGGCTGTAGGGTAAAAATGACACAATATGGGTGAAACAAAGTGCTTTATTTTGAAAACTTCTCCAACTTTCACCAGATTGTTAAGTATCAGACAAAGGTAGCAGCGACCTCCATTAATGTGGCCATAACTTAATTGGTTCTGGTCCGATTTTGAAAATTTTGTTCACCATTTTCTTCAGTTTAAGGAGGACCTGTATGGGAGTGGATTGCATCAGGTTTGTTAAGAAATGTTAAGTCCTTTGAAAAAACAAAACTTTGGACTGAACTGTCTTTTGATATTTCATATCCAACATTTATGATTTTGATCAGACAAAAAAAGCTTGACAATATTAGTAAATAAAATTTTTTTTCAAATAAACCTTGAAGTTCATAGCAATAAACCACACTTCACCATTTTTTCAAATAATTCTGGAACAAAAATGTAGCTTCAAGGTTTATCATTTATAAGTGTAAGGGTTTCAATGATATGATTTATCAACCAAGCATGCTCTAAAATGGGAAAGTCCACAATTTCCAAAATTCATTACAGCAATAATTTTTTTCTTATTAATAATGGCTAATAGATTACTTGCTATACATATAAAATAAAAGTCAAACTTACTTTCTGGTTGACTCCGCCACCTGCTGAGGCATGTACGGTGAAGATAAAACCAAACACATTGTGGTTTTTGACGTATTCCTTCACAATGGAGCTGTCCTCATCATCTACACCAATACCAGGAGTGTCTACCAGTGTAATGCCACTCTGTAATCACCAATAATTGGGTACATGTTTCTCAAATTGTCAAAAGGGTCATATAAGCAATATATTCAAATTTTAACCAATCAAGATTGAACCTTTCTAAGATGATGAAATTCTTGTGAGATGTATGCTGTCAGCCTTTCATAATTTTTAGATCCCAACAGACCATCTCCAATTTCAGCAGCCAACTGAAGACTGACCTGTTCTGATTGGCAAACCCTCCACCATAGACATTCTTCCCTGGTGGCCATTTATTGGCTTATCTCTGCTTGGTTTTGGATTGTCCTTTTTTTTTATTACAGCGCATCAAAGGATAATCATCAATTTTGTGTTATATAAATGTTTCTAATATAATTATTGTTTTTAAATTTCTTCTGTGATGCACGTTAAACTTTACATTTCTTACAATAACGTTGTTCTAAGTATATTTGACATTTATGTTAAACTTGCTTTGGTGATGCTTATAGTATAAATAAAGTTTGGGACTTATGTTTAATAAAAGTATTCATGGTTTCTTATGTCCCTTTAAGACAGGTATTCATAGTTTGTGACTTATCCCTAAGAATAGTATTTGCTGTTTGTGACTTATCTTCAGGAAAGGTATTCACAGTTTGTGACTAACCTTTAAGACAGGTATTCACAGCTTGCAGCCAACGTTTAAGTCAGGTATTCACAATTTGTGACTTATCTTTTAGACAGGTATTCAAAGTTTGTGAAGTACCTTCAAGACAGGTATGCAATGTCTATGACTTATGTTTAATAAAGGTATTCACAGTTTGTGACTAACCTTTAAGACAGATATTCACAATTTGTGTGAATTAATACTAAGACAGGTATTCACAGAAGTGACTTATGTTTAAGAAAGGAAGGTACATACTATTTGTACCTACATCCAAAAGGCATTAATCAAATTTATTTTATAAATGTTCCATGTAATGTTCCTACAGACTTAGAACATTGCCTTTTTTTCATTACATACTATTTTTGGCTTACCTTTAAGACAGGTATTCACAGCTTGTGACTTACCTTTAAGAAAGGTATGTACAGTCTGTGACTTATCTTTAAGACAGGTTTTCACAATCTGTGACTAACCTTTAAGACAGGTATACACTGTTTCTAACTTATCTTTAAGAATAGCATTCATAGTTTGTGACTTATAGCTGTGAAAAATATTCACACTTTGTGACTTACTTTTAAGAAAGGCATGGGCAAGAATATCTGAACCACGTCAAACTTGTTGAAACTGTCTGGTGTTTTGTCCTGCATGTTGATGGCATCTCTGAGTTTCTCCAGCTTCTCATCCAGTTCAATGTCAGTCACTTCGCCAGTGGTTTTACGCAGCTTGGCATGAAGCTCCTTCCCATATGTCAACTCACCTGGAAATTATCTGGATTTCTCAACACATTTCCTAGGGTTCTGAAACAGGAACTTATGAAAACAATTAAAACTTAATTTTAACTGCCACCAGATTGGAGGTGTAAATACACTTTCCTAAGAAAACGACTGTTCTAAAAATAGATTCTACAGCAGAGCTGTGTTATTTTCGTTAATCCTTAAGCAGGCAGTCTGTAAATTTGACAAGAAATAGTCCTTATATTAGATGATCCAAACAGCCAATGAAAGGAAAGATGTTCCCAGAAGCTCAGATCTGAGCAAACACTGTTTTCTGACTTTACTTTTGGCTTTCCATTTGTTAAGATGTCAAAATTCTAAATGGATTGGAACTTAAGGGCAGATGTTGGATTTGCTGCTTTGTTGTCAGTTACAGAAATAAAGTTAGAGAACTTAACAGCTGTCTATTACTCTACCGAGTTCCACCCTCCAGCCCATTTAGGCAGAACAGAAGAGAAGAGTTATGGAGCTGGACCCATCATATCCTTTGACAAATCAACAAATCATGTTAAAATTGTGTGGGTCGGTTCAAAAGTCATGGCGACTCTAGTTTCTGTTGGAATTAGTCAGGATTGGTTCCAAGATAAATTGTATAGTTCCCAGTCTTATTGTGATAGTCAAGAAGCTTTTTGCAGTTCTTTGGCAATTTTTGGTCGTGATTCACCCCAACTTTAAAATCAGGATGTATGTTCCAACAAGCCTTGAAGATGAAACCATCCTTTAAATAATTTTCATAATTACATCGGCCACTAGTTACAAGTTTTGACAAGCAGTGCCTGAGAATGGATAAACCTTTGCCTGCTAGTAGTGCTAAAAAGAACATGAAATGAATCTCTTGCCACAAATACATCCCTTGCCACGGTTTGTGATTCAGGTGATAAAACTTTTGAATTAAAATGTCTTCTTTTTAACCAGATATTATAAAATATGGAGTAAATTATACATTTCTAAGCAAAAATCACAACTTTAATTGATATTATGTGATGGAAATGTCGAAATGTAGCATTTTTTACTCAAATGTTTCATTACGCAGGCAATAATACAATACCTTGCGAGTAACCGGGTTGTTCAAGTGGACTCGAGTCATAGAAAAGACTGACTTGTCTATCAAGGCTCGAGTAACCATTCGCAGCCCTAATAATAACAATCCTTAGCATTGTTTAATTGGTGACGTAAGTTAATACTGTATGTAGAAACACTCACAGACTCGGCCTGTACAACTAAGTGTGCTTGTGGGCAGTTCTAACTTTTTGGGTCCTGGAATTTTACCAAGAAACAGGTTCAACAAAGTGCTCTTCCCAGAACTCACTTCACCTGGAAATAAGCAAAAAATGTGTTCCTTAGTTTGAGAACATTGAACATCTTGCAGACATAGAAATTCATGAAATCAAAATTTGCTTTTAACAACAATAATAACTAGACTAAGGATGCATCTGTAGCCAGATGCAGAATGTATCCACCAGCAAAGGCAAAAGTAGCTATTACTCAGCTATGCCACGAGGTAGAGGTCTGCAATTTTACTATGTTATAGCTGACCCAAAAGTAGGTGAATAACATATTTGCACAAAATTCTCTAAATGCAATAGTTTTCAAGTTACAAGTGATTTTACTCATGATGGAAGTTAGTGAAAAGTCCAAAAGTAGCTATTACTCACTTAGCTATTGAGATAGACACTCAACTTACTCGCCATGTTGTAGCTATGGAAAAGGTAGCTGAATAACATATTTTAACAAAATGCTCTAAATGCAATACTTTTCAAGTTATAAATGATTTAGTGTTGAGTAAGAACCTCAAAAGTAGCTATTACTCAGCTATGCAATGAGCCACAGGTCTGGAATTTTACTATGTTATAGCTGCCTCAAAATAGGTGAATAACATATTGAAACTAAATAATCTAAATGCAACAGTTTTCAAGTTATAAGTAATTTACTCAACAGTGATAACCTAAAAGTAGCTATTACTCAGCTATGCCATGAGCTACAGGTCTGAAATTTTACTATGTTATAGCTGACCGAAAAGTAGATGAATAACATATTTGCACAAAATTCTCTAAATGTAATAGTTTTCAAGTTACAAGTGATTTTACTCATGATGGAAGTTAGTGAAAAGTCCAAAAGTAGCGATTACTCACTTAGCTATTGAGATAGACACCCAAGTTACTCACCATGTTGTAGCTATGAAAAAAATAGCTGAATAACATATTTCAACAAAGTGCTCTAAATGCAATACTTTTCAAGTTATAATTGATTTAGTGCATGATTTCATTAATTTTAATGCATTAAAAACTAGACACAAGGTTTTTGTACACAAAAACAAAGTGTCCCTACAGCTTTTAAGTTTTATATAAAATGCTAAAGGATCAATGTGAAGAGGTAAATGTTATTGGTGAAGAGAAATTCTCCTGAAAGGACCATGTTAGGTTGACAAGAGTGACCTTAAAACGAAAAAAGCAATCAGTGCCTGTGAACGGGTTCTGTATCAGGAGACAGTGTGTTTTCAGCTGCAAAGTAGAAGTAAAAGCATAAAAGGACACAAAAGTTGTGCCCTGCAAATGGTATTCAGAAGTAAAGTACAAAGTTAACTGTTACAGTGTAAAAAGTAGGTGAAAAACACATTTAAAGAAAATACTGTAAAATTAATGTAATATTTTTGAGTTACAAGCGATTTACTCAACAGTGGAAACTTGAAGTAGCTATTCCTCAGTTATGCAATGAGCTACAGGTCTGAAAATTAAACTATCTTATAGCTGACAAAGAAAGTAGGTGAATAACATATTTAAAGAAAACGCTGTAAATGAAATAGTTTTCAAGTTACACATGATTTACTCATTATGGATGCTACTGAAAGGTCACAAAGTAGCTATTACTAACTTAGCTATTGGGAAAGACTTCCAAGTTACTCACAATATTGTAGCTATGGATAAAGTAGTCTGCAAAATTCACAATGTTATAGCTGATCCAAAAGTAGATGAATAACAAATTTACAGAAAAACTCTAAATGTAATAGTTATCAAAATACAACCCATTTACTCAACAGTGAGAAACCAAAGGTAGCTTTTGCTCAGCTATGCAATGAGCTACAGGTCTGCAATATTACTATGCTGTAGCTCATCCAAAAGTAGGTGAATAACATATTTAAACACAATTCTCTAACAGCAATAGTTTTCAAGTGATTTATGCAACAGTGAAAACCTGAAAGTAAATATTGCTCAGCTATGCAATGAGCTACAGGTCTGCAATTTTACTATATTATAGCTCACCCAAAAGTAGTTTAATAACATATTTATAAAAAATTCTCTAAATGCAATAGTTTTCAATTTACAAGTAATTTTACTAACTATGGAAGCTACTGAAAAGTCAGGAAGTAGCTTTTACTCACTTAGCTATTGGGAAAGGTTTCCAAGTTACTCACCTTGTGGTAGCTATGGATAAAGTACCTGAGTAACATACTTTAACAAAATACTCTAAATGCAATACTTTTTTAGTTATAATTGATTTAGTGCACGATTTCATGAATTTTATTGTCTTAAAAATTATGTTAAAAATTCATTAAAAAAATAGACCAAGGATGCATTTGATGTATCCAATGGAAAAGGACAACTAACATGCTTTTGAAGATAAACAGCATTTTTTCAATAATAAGCAAGTTATAAGCACTTTTAAGTTTGCCTACCCTCATTTGACCTTGAAGGAGGGGCCTGATTAGACGTACACAGTTATAAGTAGAGAATTTTTGCTGGGCATCTGTTAGCCTTCTCCTGATTGTTGAAGTGTACCACTTCCTCAGATGTCCCTTGGTCAAACTCCTTTATGTTATGTGTTAAGCAGCTACTTCACTAGCTCTCAGCATTTCAACTGCTTCATTCAGATTGACTTTTTTACCTTCTCTCTAAACATCCATGCTCTTGTAGCCTTGTCTTTCGTCCCATGAACCACACGGTCTCTTAAGAAACTGTCAGTCATTGCTTCAAAGTTGCAAGACTTTGAAAGTGGTCTTGGTCTGTTAACCCACTGATCCACATTTTCATTGGGTCCTTCATCACATGAACAGAACATATACAATCCGTAAATCTCATTTTGGGTTGGTTTGAAATAACTTTCCAGTGCCTTTCTGCACTTTGCTGGATCTTTGCAGTTTTCATCTGTTATCTCATGATTTCTTAAGAATCTAAAACAATCTCTACCCATAACAGATCTTAAAGTTGCAACCCTTACAATCTTTTATTTCTCCCTTAGTCCAGTGGCAATTTTGTTATTTTGCCATTCAGCTATGAAAAATGTCCAATTACTACATAAGTCACCTTTCACCTTCATTGGAGCTGAAAAGGGATAGTAACAAAAGCCATTCAGAATATTTTCAGTGTTCTGTGCATTATATGCTGTTATCACTATTTGTATCCTATTATGAGATGTATTCCTCTCTAATAGTCACACACCTGACAACATGTTTATATATTTTTTTAAGAATTGCAAGAGATAGTTACATAGAAGTTATATCTTTCTATTTTATTGTATAATCACAGACACACATATATAAAGGTATATATTTTTGGTCTTGTTCCCAACATTTAACTACTGCTGTTTACCTTTATAAAAGGATCCTACAGTTCAAGAGGAGGTCATTCCCATAAACTGATACACTTGGACTGCATACTCCACTTTATAACTGTCTTAGCCTTTCCCAAAGTCTCTACTTATAACTGTATACCTCTAAACAGAGCCCAAGGCCAAATCTAACCACATCAGAAGATTCCTAACAGATGAACAGACCGATCTGCATGCCTTGAACAATTTATCATCCTCAATAGACAAGGTATCTTTTAAATGTAAAAGTATGTCTCTGGGTCTTGTACTTTTGGAGTTGTTCATGAGGATGTGGATGCATGCCAGACAATGCAGAGTGATACCATGTCAGCTGACATAGAAACAAAGAAACCATAATTTTTTTTGTGCATTACTGATCATCAGAGCTGCTCAGATGGACCACTTAATAACCAATAATAAGATTTCATAAACTCAATCATGGGTAAAACCCATGTATGCACACTGCATGACTGAAGTGCTGAAAATTGGAGAATCTGACTTCACCAGTAGACTGCTAGACATTGACAAACAAATGCACTTTCTTTTTTACTTTAAATTATATTTGATTTGATTTTTAAACATAATTTCCAGCACATTTTTCAGCAAATATTTGAGAACATTATGAAAAATACTTATAATGCAATCAAACTGTTGTGTCTATATGGTACATATAAATGCCTGTGGCAAGGCTAATAAGAGTGCACAAGTTGTTTTTATAAAGTGGGATAAAATGTTACCTGACCCAGACTTGGTATATTTCAATCTATTCCACTTGTGTACATTGCTGGCTTTAAAAATGAAGCAATTATAATATTGTAGGTCATTGCTTTCATTAACAAAAAATGTGTCCGGTGTATAAAGTAACAAATTATGTGAAACCTATATTATCTGTATATAATGTCAGTAACACAGGATATTATTTTTATAATGTACTGTGGCATATTGCAGGAAATAAAGTGAATACAATGCAATGTATATTATTATATGGACTTGTAAAATATTATTTGTATTCATCTTGGGCACATCGATCACCAATATACCATCGGACAATGATATAAACTGGTCTGATATTAAAGAGCTGATTAAATTGGGGAAACAATCCGTGCATCTTAACAAGGCTACATGGTGTTTTCATCCTTGAAGTTTACAACAGTGTCTTTTCCCCAGTGGCAATTCTCATTTAGTGAGTGTTAAAAAAAGGTTGAATCTACTACTAAGGTGGCATGAACCTGTATATTTTTACAAAACCAGGTTGCAAACTAAATACACTTGTGAGAGATATGAAGGCCAACTGTGAAACATTTCAAAAACATAAAAAAACAACTTCCATGTGATTGTAAGATGTGTCAGTAGAATAACATGTGTACCTTGTCTTTAGTCATTTACACAGAAGATATGACTTGTTATACCTGAATTTATAACACAACTTATCTGTAGGTAAGTAATATAGGATATTAGCAGTACTAATTTTAGGAAAGCCAAAAGATTTCCTAGGTTGGTTTCACACCCAAAACCTCTACAACCAATAATAAGCCAGTTATAAGCACTTCTAAGTTTGGCTATCACCGTTTGACCTTGAAGGAGGAGCCAAAGGTCAAATCCCACCACACCAGAAGATTCCCAGCCCATGATTTCCTACATGTTGGTTTACCATCCCAAACCTCTAGGACCAATAATAAGCGAGTTATAAGCACTTCTAAGTTTGGCTATCCTCGTTTGACCTTGACGGAAAGGCCCAAGGTCAAATCGCTCCACACCAGAAGATTCCCAGCCCATGATTTCCTACATGTTCGTTTACCATCCCAAAACTCTAGGACCAATAATAAGCAAGTTATAAGCACTTCTAAGTTTGGCTATGCTCGTTTGACCTTGAAGGAGAGGCCCAAGGTCAAATCCGACCACACCAGAAGATTCCCAGCCCATGAATTCCTACATGTTCGTTTACCATCCCAAACCTCTAGGACCAATAATAAGCGAGTTATAAGCACTTCTAAGTTTGGCTATCCTCGTTTGACCTTGAACGAGGGGCCCAAGGTCAAATCTGACCACACCACAAGATTCACAGCACATGATTTCCTATATGTTGGTTTACCATTCCAAACCTGTATGACCAATAATAAGCGAGTTATAAGCACTTTTAAGTTTGGCTATGCTCGTTTGACCTTGAAGGAGAGGCCCAAGGTCAAATCCAACCACACCAAAAGATTCCCAGCCCACGATTTCCTAAATGTTGGTATACCATCCCAAACCTCTAGGACCAATAATAAGCGAGTTATAAGCACTTTTAAGTTTGGCTATCCTCGTTTGACCTTGAACGAGGGGCCCAAGGTCAAATCTGACCACACCAGAAGATTCCCAGCCCATGATTTCCTACATGTTGGTATACCATCCCAAACCTCTAGGACCAATAATAAGCGAGTTATAAGCACTTTTATGTTTGGCTATGCTCGTTTGACCTTGAAGAAGAGGCCCAAGGTCAAATCCCACCACACCAAAAGATTCCCAGCCTATGATTTCCTATATGTTGGTTTACCATTCCAAACCTCTAGGGCCAATAATAAGTGAGTTATAAGCACTTTTAAGTTTGGCTATGCTCGTTTGACCTTGAAGGAGAGGCCCAAGGTCAAATTCCACCACACCAAAAGATTCCCAGCCCATGATTTCCTACAGGTTGGTTTACCATCCCAAACCTCTAGGACCAATAATAAGAGAGTTATAAGCACTTTTAGGTTTGGCTATCCTCGTTTGACCTTGAACGAGGGGCCCAAGGTCAAATCTGACCACACTAGAAGATTCCCAGCCCATGATTTCCTACATGTTGGTATACCATCCCAAACCTCTAGGACCAATAATAAGCGAGTTATAAGCACTTTTATGTTTGGCTATGCTCGTTTGACCTTGAAGAAGAGCCCAAGGTCAAATCCCACCACACCAGAAGATTCCCAGCCCATGAATTCCTACATGTTGGTTTACCATCCCAAACCTCTTGGACCAATAATCAGTGTTGATTCTAGGAATTTCAAAAAGTGGGGGCGATCCCCCACCACTACATAAAATGTGGGGGAGGGGCTAAAAATTCTGGGGGATGACTTTATGATGAAGTTTAAACTAACAAAAAATACATTTTCAGTTTATTTAGACATTTTTAACTGGGCTTCTATTAATTAGTGGTCAATTTTTATTGTCTTGTCCAATAAAAATAAACTTCAAGGCTAGTGACAGAATTTTAAAAAATATTGAAAATGGTTATTTACATCAAAGTGGCTCCTTGCCTGTCACGGCATTGTGGTTTTAAGTTTTCATCTAATGTCAGGGCATCACAAATTCAGTCATTACACCATCAATTCGTACAAATATGTTGGAAAACCACACAGAATACTATGACCTCATGAATATTAATGAGTAGTCCACAAATTCTTCAAGTAAAATATTGTTAAAAAATCCAATGGAATCGTCAAATATTTTTTACGCATATATAAATATTCATGAACTCTGTACAGTACAGTAGTCCATCTAGTGCATTAGTAGATATGATATTTGATCTTAAAGCAGCAAAATATTAAGAAACCACCATCAAAATCTGTGACCTCATTAATATTAATGAGCTGTCCATGAATTTTGATCAAGTAAAATATTTTTCTACACATATATTATTGGGAAATCCGACAGTTACCTACGCCAGGTCAGCACCGGCTTTACTGCCATGGCCTGTTGTAACAATCCAGTCTCCTGTAAGTTTCGTTTTTCTTGCAGCCATTTTTTATATAATCATCCACTTTCAGCTTAATTTTATGTTTTTGGTTATAATATGTCCAAATACTGTCTGTACCTCATAATATATTTAAGTTTGTAAACGATCACGAAACCACATCATCAACAGGCATTATTCGAAGAACGTTTCGACGGAAAAATCAAAACCTCGACAAACTCTCGATCCGTGCAGTGTTTCGATTTTCTAGATCTCTCGTCTTTTCGCTTCATATATTTCCTGCATCGCCTTGTGTACTACGCGTTCTCATATAATTTGGTCACCGCAGACTCCAAGAAAATCCGCGTTTGTAGGCGAATTAATGCGCGTTCCCGCGGAAAACGCATCCTAGAAGCAACTCTGATAATAAGCGAGTTCAAGGCTTAATCTTAGCAAATTTTTTATGAACCGGTAATCAATCGCCTGTCAATCGGTCATTTATGGCCTGATTGATCCCAATATCGACTGGCGCCTATTCTGTCAGGAATGTGCATATCAAATTTGGTTGACCCACCCCCGGTACTTTCTGAGGAAATCTAGTGAAAAGAAAGTAATTTTTTTTTTGAATTTTTGATAATGTGACCTTGATTAAGGTCAAAGGTCAAATTTATGCCTGTAAAAAAATTTCCCCACGCCTATAGAAGACAACTGCCACATATCATTTGGATAGGCCTAATAACAAGGGAGATATTCAAGGGAGACGATAATGCGGCGGCGGCGGCTGACTGAAAACCAGGGGTGAAACCAATAAGCGTCCCCTTTTCAAGGGACACTTAATTATTTTAAAAATTCATAAAAAAAACTTTAGCATGTGAAAGCTCTCCCAAAAGTAGGTGAATGAGTTATTTGAGAAGATTTGGCTATCTGCAACACTTTTAGAGATAAATCACATTTACTCATTTTGAGTAGGTGAGTAATTAGCTATGGGTCTGAAACTTCACCAAGTGAAAGCTCTCCCAAAAGCAGGTGAATTGAGTTATTTGAGAGAAATTGGCTATCTGCAATACTTTTAGAGATAATTCGCATTTACTCATTTTGAGTAGGTGAGTAATTACCTAGGGGTCTGGAACTTCACCATGTGAAAGCGCTTCCAAAAGTAGATGAATGAGTTATTTGAGAAAAATTGGCTATCTGCAATACTTTTAGAGATAATTAGCATTTACTCATTTTGAGTAGGTGAATAATAGCTACGGGTCTGAAACTTCACCAAGTGAAAGCTCTCCCAAAAGTAGGTGAATGAGTTATTTGAGAAAAATTGGCTATCTGCAATACTTTTAGAGATAATTTGCATTTACTCATTTTGAGTAGGTGAGTAATTAGCTATGGGTCTGAAACTTCACCATGTGAAAGCTCTTCCAAAAGTAGGTGAATGAGTTATTTGAGAAAAATTGGCTATCTGCAATACTTTTAAGAGATAATTCGCATTTACTCATTTTGAGTAGGTGAGTAATTATCTACGGGTCTGGAATTTCACCATGTGAAAGCTCTCCCAAAAGAAGGTGAATGAGTTATTTGAGAAAAATTGGCTATCTGCAATACTTTTAGAGATAATTAGCATTTACTCATTTTGAGTAGGTGAGTAATTGGCTATGGGTCTGAAACTTCACCAAGTGAAAGCTCTCCCAAAAGTAGATGAATGAGTTATTTGAGAGAAATTGGCTATCTGCAATACTTTTAAGAGATAATTCACATTTACTCATTTTGAGTAGGTAATTTTAGACATTTTTGTCTACCACAGGCCTAATTTAGATTCGCATTTACTCATTTTGAGTAGGTGAGTAATTGTCTACGGTCTGAAACTTCACCAAGTGAAAGCTCTCCCAAAAGTAGATGAATGAGTTATTTGAGAGAAATTAGCTATCTGCAATACTTTTAGAGATAATTCGAAAATTCCAAATGGCCGCCATTTTTGGGGAGGGGAAAATTTTTTTGAAAATTGCCAAGAGTAAATTTCTAGGTACCATGTGGATCGAAAATTTCGACGAAATCGCTCTATCTCGCACGGTTAAGGAGATAGAAGCAAATTTGTGTTTTGCCATTTTTGACAAAAATTCGAAAATTCAAAATGGCTGCCATTTTTGGGGAGGGGAAACTTTTTTGAAAATTGCCAAGAGTACATTGCTCAGATACCCTGTGGGTCGAAACTTTCGACGAAATCACTCTATGTCGCACGGTTAAGGAGATAGAAGCAAATTTGTGTTTTGCCATTTTTGGCAAAAATTCAAAAATGCAAAATGGCCGCCATTTTTGGGGAGGGGAAAATTTTTTGAAAATTGCAAATAGTACATTCCTCAGACACCCTGTGGGTCGAAAATTTCGACAAAATCGCTCTATCTCGTACGGTTAGGAAGATAGAAGCAAATTTGTGTTTTGCCATTTTTGGCAAAAATTCGAAAATGCAAAATGGCCGCCATTTTTGGGGAGGGGAATTTTTTTGAAAATTGCCAAGAGTACATTTCTCAGATACCCTGTGGGTCGAAAATTTTGACGAAATCGTTCTATCTCGCACGGTTAAGGAGATAGAAGCAAATTTGTGTTTTGCCAGTTTTGGCAAAAATTCGAAAATTCAAAATGGCCGCCATTTTTGGGGAGAGGAAAATCTTTTGAAAATTGCCAAGAGTACATTCCTCGCACTATCTCGCAAGGTTAAGGAGATACAAGCAAATTTGTGTTTTAGACATTTTTGTCTACCACAGGCCTAATTTAGACATAAACCCTACCAAAAAGATAGGGTGGCGAATGCTCCACCATACAAAGCCGCCTGCCAAATATGAAAGAAATCTGGAAAGAAATGTAGACTGTAGGTCGCTAACAAGCAATATTCCACATTTTAGACATTTTTGTCTACCACAGGCCTAATTTAGACATAAACCCTACCAAAAAGATAGGGTGGCGAGTCCTCTACCATATCAAGCCACCTGCCAAATTTGAAAGAAATCTGGAAAGAAATGTGGACTGTAGGTCGCTAACAAGAAATCTCTGCGGATGCGGGCGACGACGATGATGAATCCATAGTATCCCCGCTTCGCGCCGGGGATACAATAACTAGAAATCATTCATAGAGTGCAGACCTCCACCAGGGCAAACTTATGAAAATTTGGATTTTTTTGTGATCTGGATCTTTCAAAACATGAAAAAAAAACTTCATGAGGATCGGCTTATTAATTTAGGGGTAATGTCAACCAGAAAGCCATTGAAAATGGGTCCTTAGAGCATCCAGAATATGATTCAGATTTTTCCCACGATTTAATCATTTCTTTTTATGGCAAGGCCCTACCCACATGAACAAAATTTAAAAAGATCTGTTCATTACCTTTGGAGTTATTGCAAGCATAGACAGACAAAGAAAACAAATGAATGAACCAAATAAGTTAAACATAAACTCCTGGTTGGGGTAACAATAAACTACAGAATACACACCTGCCACCACAATTGGACATCTGTCATCCTTCAGTAAATCTATATGTTTATTGCAGTCCTGTGCCAGATCCTTACTCAGAGATAAGAGGTTGACTCCATCCCCCATATCCTGAAAACAACAATTCATTTTGTAAATGACCTGGACACATTCACAAAAATCTGAATCATTGTACAGCAGATCAAATTTGGTTAAAACGATAAACTTTGGTTAGATTAAGATAAGTGCAAGTTGGTATTTACAAACATTTGATCTACCAGTCGTCATGCTATTGACTAGATTTGTTCAGTTAAAGTATACTGTTGTGACAAATGTTCAGTAATGTGATGTTCATGGCCGTTTCACAACTTTTTGAAATGGTCAAATGAACTAGACATTGCGTCTCGACGCAGTGTATCCCCGGACGGGACATAGTTAAGGCGTGAATGTGTCGGGCTTGAGCCTGTTTCCTGGAGCAACAGGTCAGGATTCTCCATAGTACCAGATTACTCCCAAAAGCTAATCACTAGTTCTTTCACTTATATCTGTCTTTAAAAATTACATTTCATGGATCCAGAAGATCCATATAGTGATCCGGATCACTTCCAAAATTCAATCATTTCATCCTTTTACCTTTTCAGACATATTCTAAAAATTTCATCAAAATCCGTCCATAAGTTTTTGAGTTATCTGGTACACAAACACATCTGGCAGCCTGGATCCACATGATCCAGACAGTCATCCAGATTACTCCCAAAATCTAATCACTTGTTCTTTGTCCCATTTAAGACGTTTCCTGAAAATTTCATAAAAATCCATGTATGACTTTTTGAGCTATTTGTCTTTAAAAATTACATTTCATGGATCCAGAAGATCAGATAGTGATCCAGATCACTCGCAAAATTTAATCATTTCTTCCTTTTACCACTTCTTCCTTTTACCATTTCTAACATATCCTAAAAATATCATCAAAATTCATCCTAAAATTATGTTGCAGCCTGGACCAGATGATCCACACAGTGATCCAGATCACTCCAAAAATCTAATCACTTGTTCCTTGTACCATTTAGGTCATTTGCTGAAAATGTCATCACAATCCATCCATAACTTTTTGAGGTATCTGTCTTTAAAAATTACATTTCATGGATCCAGAAGATCCATATAGTGATCCGGATTACTTCCAAATTTCAGCCATTTCATCCTTTTACCTTTTCAGACATATCCTGAAAATTTCATCAAAATCCGTCCATAAGTTTTTGAGCTATATTGTACACAAACACATCTGGCAGCCTGGATGCAGATGATCCAGACAGTGATCCAGATCACTCCAAAAATCTAATTACTTGTTCCTCGCACCATTTAGGCCATTTGCTGAAAATGTCATCACAATCCATCCATAACTTTTTGAGGTATCTGTCTTTAAAAATTACATTTCATGGATCCAGAAGATCCATATAGTGATCGGGATCACTTCCAAAATTCAACCATTTCATCATTTTACCTTTTCAGACATATCCTGAAAATTTCATCAAAATCCGTCCATAAGTTTTTGAGCTATATTGTACACAAACACATCTGGCAGCCTGGATCCAGATGATCCAGACAGTGATCCAGATCACTCCCAAAATCTAATCACTTGTTCCTCGTCCCATTAAGGACATTTCCTGAAAATTTCATCAAAATGCACCCATAAGTTTTTGAGTTATCTGTCTTTAAAAATTAAATTTCATGGATCCAGAAGATCCAGACAGTGATCCGGATCACTCCCAAAATTTAATCATATCTTCCTTTTACCATTTTGGACATATCCTGAAAATTTTATCAAAATCCATCTGTCAGTTTTTGAGTTATCTTGTTCACAAACAAACAAACAGAGGGCCAAAAATGACCCTCGGTCAGGTACTTTGGCGGTCAGTGGATGACCTTCAATGAAGATCTGTAACCGGTAAGCCTGGATGCTGGTACTCCATCATGTACTCAACCTCCAAAGCCATTTTCAATAGTTTCCATGCAATGTAGTCAGCATTAAGTGTGAAAATATCTCCAAATATGCCAAAAATGACCCTTGGTCAGGTACTTTGGTGGTCAGTGGATGACCTTAAATGAAGATCTGTAACCAGTAAGCCTGGATGGTAGAAGTTCATCATGTACTCAACCTCCAAAGCCATTTTCAATAGTTTCCATGCAATATAGTCAGTGTTAAGTGTGAAAATATCTCCAGAAAGGCCAAAAATGACCCTCGGTCAGGTACTTTGGCGGTCAGTGGATGACCTTCAGTGAAGAGCTTCAAGGTCAAATTTCTGCATGCTTACAGAGAACATATATATATATTATATATACCAGCCATAGGATGATCTAACTTTCTGTATATGAGAACTGGGCCAAAATGTGAAAAAATGGCCAAAATCTGAACCTTTAAGAGGCCACCAGTGACCTTGAGATTGAAGGTCAAGGTCACAAAACAATAGCGTTTGTGGCATTGCCCATATATACCCACATACCAAATTTGAAAGTTCTAACTAAAATATTTTAAAGTTATCGCATCCAAAAGGAAATCTCTGCAGCGGCAGCGGCGGCGTGACCGTACTGAATCCTAAGTATCCCCGACTTTCGTCCGGGGATACAATTATTTGGCCATTTCAAAAACAAATTGAGCAGAGTACATCACATTCATTATCACAGGATATTTTTTTGCATGGTGCTTCATTACGATTGGTCAAAAAGTTAAAGAGCTTTAACAACTAGAAAAAGGTTTTTGCTAACAAAAACAAGTGGCCCGGATGGAGAGCTGTAACTTCATTCATATTGGGACTTAAAGGTGACCATAAAAGAAGAATGTCCTTTTGTCATCCTTTATAAGTGGACAAGGTTTAGCTGAGGTCAGTTGAACAATAAGATAGCTGAAGGCAGAAATCTTCCTTTTTTCACTGTAAGGTGACCATAACTTCATTGATATTTGGACTTTAAGGTGAACATAAAATCAGAATATCCCTTCTGGCAACCTTTATAAATGTGGCAAGTTTTATTCTAAAAATTTAAACATTAACCAAACTTAGGGCTGAAAACCCCTACATTTTAAGTTTAACATGGCCATAACATTATTAATACTTAATCATAAGGTAGTTAGAGTTTTCTTTGGTCAACCTCAATATCAATATAAGATAGATTCTTTAAAATTAGAAAAAATAAAGGAGCCAGATGGTGTTACTCAAATTTTATGACTTTAGGAGGACCATAGCTCCAATTATATTAACAGTTTAAGGTCACCATAAAGTCAGGATAATCCTTTGGTAAATCGTAGTATATAAGCCAAGTTTGGTTGAAAAAAGTGAAAAACTAAGTGAACTGGAGGGCTAAAACCCCCTTCTTTGACATTAAGGTGACCTTAAGATTGCAGATACAGGGCTAAACACTTTGGCATGTGAAAGATTATCAAAAAGTAGCTTAATACGTTATTCCAACAAAACGCCGAAATCCTGACCGTTTTTGAGACACAGACCAAGTATCCATTTTTAAAAAATTTATGAAAATGAAATGCCTCCCATCTAGGCATCTATGGTCTGATTGATCAGAAAATCCTTTCCGACCTGCGAAATTTGGTCTAGAATGTACCTGGTAAATTTTATAGCACTGGTGTGTGTGTTTTTTCCGAAATGTGATAACGGGGTGTTTTTGAAAATGCTTAAGGTTACCTTAAGTAGAGCTTCAGGTTTCCGCAAAGTATCCCCAAAATTTTTCCTGCCCCTATAGTTTTAAAGAAAGATAAGAAGGAAAGAAAAATTTGAAAGCCCAAGAAGTTATTCAAGGGAGACCATAATCCTGCGGCGGCGGTAGCGTTGATCAGTTTGAACTTACGTGAAAACTAATCAGCGCCCCTGATGGGCCGCTTAATTATAAAAAATTAATTTCAGATCTTATAATAGAAATAAAATTTAAAAATTATAAAATTAAGTGTAAACTTATTTGCAGCGAATAGCTGATCATCAATGGAAAAGGAAGTGATTTCCTGAGTATGCAATTAAAGAATTTATTTATTTAAGACTTTCCTTTGCTTTTTATTTTGATGACTGTTAATATGTTGTTGTTTATCTCAGAAGTTTGTAGGTAATTAGTGAAGTGTGTGTGGCTATAGTTATTGATGCATTGTCAATTGACTGGATGTTGAGAGAGCTGACATTATTATTTTAAATAAAAGGAGTCTATTGAACTCATTGAATGAGGGGGGGGGGGGAATTTCAACATGTGCAATTAAATGCTAACTTCTTTGAAGTGTCCACTTCCACAAACAAATAATCCACATATATATGAATGCTTATTGCAATTAAACCTAGTCCAACTAGAGGAATGCTTTTGCTAACGAAAGCGAAGCGTCCCTTAAAGTTTAAAATGCTTTGTGGTTTTAATAAGCATGCTGTAAAGCTAAGAATGCACAAAGCTGCACCATATGCTTTCCCAATACCTCTTAATACATTCTGAAGCTATAAAAGCAACAATAAAGGAGATATAAGGCAAAAACTCCAAAGGAGCTATTTATGACCCCAGTTTGGCCCATAAGGGAGGGTCGGGGGGTAAAACTGACCGGCTATTTAGATTCTCCACATATGCTTTCCCAATACCTCTTAATACATTCTGAAGGTCTAAAAGCAACAATAAAGGAGATATAACGCAAAACTCCAAAGCAACTATTTTATGACCCCAGTTTGACCCATAAAGGGGGGTCGGGGGATAAAACTGACCGGCTATTTAGGTTCTCCACATATGCTTTCCCAATACCTCTTAATACATTCTGAAGCTGTAAAAGCAACGATAAAGGAGATATAAGGCAAAAACTCCAAAGCAGCTATTTATGACCCCAGTTTGGCCCATAAGGGGGGGGTCGGGGGTAAAACTGACCAGCTGTTTAGACTCTCCACATATTCTTTCTCAATACCTCTTAATACATTCTGAAGCTATAAAAGCAACAATAAAGGAGATATACGGCAAAAACTCAAAATCAGCTATTTTATGACCCCAGTTTGACCCATAAGGGGGGGGCCGGGGGTAAAACTGACCGGCTATTTAGACTCTCCACATATGCTTTCCCAATACCTCTTAATACATTCTGAAGGTATAAAAGCAACAATAAAGGAGATATAAGGCAAAACTCCAAAGCAACTATTTTATGACCCCAGTTTGACCCATAAGGGGGGGTTGGGGGATAAAACTGACCGGCTATTTAGATTCTCCATATATGCTTTCCCAATACCTCTTAATACATTCTGAAGCTATAAAAGCAACAATAAAGGAGATATAAGGCAAAAACTCCAAAGCAGCTATTTATGACCCCAGTTTGGCCCATAAGGGGGGGTCGGGGGGTAAAACTGACCGGCTATTTAGACTCTCCACATATACTTTCCCAATACCTCTTAATATATTCTGAAGCTATAAAAGCAACAATAAAGGAGATATAAGGCAAAAACTCAAAATCGGCTATTTTATGACCCCAGTTTGACCCATAAGGGGGGGTCGGGGGGTAAAACTGACCGGCTATTTAGACTCTCCACATATGCTTTCCCAATACCTCTTAATACATTCTAAAGGTATAAAAGCAACAATAAAGGAGATATAAGGCAAAAACTCAAAATCAGCTATTTTATGACCCCAGTTTGACCCATAAGGGGGGGCCAGGGGGTAAAACTGACCGGCTATTTAGACTCTCCATATATGCTTTCCCAATACCTCTTAATACATTCTGAAGCTATAAAAGCAACAATAAAGGAGATATAAGGCAAAAACTCAAAATCAGCTATTTTATGACCCCAGTTTGACCCATAAGGGGGGGCCGTGGGGTAAAACTGACCGGCTATTTAGACTCTCCACATATGGTTTCCTATTACCTCCCAGTACATTTTATAGCTCTAAATGCAATACTTAAGAAGATAATAGGGGGGTTGGCCTAAATTTAAGGCTTTCAGATTGGAAGGTGTCAGAAAATCACTCATAAATGAGACATTTTTCAAGGGATTGCTCCCAAAATCTAATCAGCTCGCGTTTTCGATAGTATGAACAGGTGTGTCAAATTATACGGCTCTGTAGCAAGTAGTTTTTCCTGAACTGTGATGACGGGGGGGGGGGGGGGGGGTGTACTTCAAAAAATAGTTTTTGATCATGTGACCTTCATAAAGGTCAAAGGTCAAATTTAAGCATGCAGAAAAATTTTCCCACGCCTAAGGTATATAACTGCCAAATATGGTTTGAAACCTTCTAATAATAAGGGAGATATTCAAGGGAGACCATAATGCGGCGGCGGCGGCGAGGAAACTGAGGCGAAAACAAATAAGCGCCCTTTCAGGGACGCTTAATTACTGAGCTTCAGTTGTATAGCTTTTTAAAACTTGAAGGCTGTTTGTGGAAATTGCTTTTTATAAAACGTATAATCAAAATTATACAGTACTGCAGGTACACATTCAAAACACTTTAATTTATAAACATTTTATCAGTATTGAAAACATAGGATGGATGAAACCAGTTAGATGGTATTGAAATGGCCAGTAGGTTTATTTGGCGGTTTTGTAATGGCCAAGCCAGTTCAAAACCTCACCAAGGTTTTGAAATGGCCATCATATTTATCTGGCAGTTTTGAAACGGCAAGTAACAGTGATAAATGTTGACAAAAATGATTTAGAATAAATGCTTTTTCTGTAGTGATAAATGTTGACAAAAAATGGATGTACAATAAATGTGTGAAAATAAAAACCAGACCATAAAAAATACTTTTTATAAATAAAATCTGTCCAAAATGTCCACCCTTGAAAAAAGGACTGTCCGAATCATCCTAAGCCAGAACGTCCTAGGCCATCCTAGGCCAAAACGTACGTGTCTGAAACGTCCAGCAAATAACATAACAGTGGTAACATGGAAGGTGTTCTAAATTCTAATTGAGTAATCTTCTGGACTTTAAGCGTACCATATTTGTGGGAATCTTTGTGGAGCCTATGTACACCAAAATACCAAATATAAATGAAATCCACCATGTAGTTTTGTAATATAAGGCAATAAAGCAGTGACAATAAAGTCATTATTATTAATTCATCTTTGAGACTTTCAGGTTACCATAAAATGTAGACATTTTCCTGGTGTTTAAATACTCTAATATATATAAAATATACATAAAATTGCAAATTTAATAAGTAAATTAAATTTTTATAAGTTAATACCCTATCCAATGGACAATTGCTTTACCGGTCGGCGCAGACCGGCCCGCCAAACGACAGAAACAGTCGCCTTATATGAGTGCATAATGCCCCCACAAGCTGGCCGGTCCCATTGTGCACTTGCCAGGTGGCATGTCGTACTTCCTTCCTGTCTAGACAGCGTGACGTCATAGCATCTTTTTCGTTGTCTAAACCTATTAGACCCCTAGTAAGCTGATAGCGGGGTCGGAGGGAGGGTCTTGTTTGTCCATTGGATAGGGTATTAACTTATAAAAATTTAATTTACTTATTAAATTTGCAATTTTATTGCGTTAATACATCCTATCCAATGGACAATTGCTGAATAACTACCGCTTGGACGGCGGGTAAGTTACTAGGGACTCAATTGAACTCAAAATGAGAACTAACAGCTTGATAAAGGCCTGGGTGGACCTTGAGGTCAGGAAACCCTTAAAGGCCAAGGTCGGATAACAGAAACCGGCTAACCAGTTCAAACCGACCTACCTCCCCCCCCCCTTTTTAACAGACCTGCTCTGAGGTAGGGGAAGAGAGGGATGAGTTCAGTCCCATAGAAATAAACCTCCCGAAGGAAGCACGTCAGAGTTTTTTGTTTTTTTTTGTATGCTTCTTAGCTATGTGTACAATATATACAGATGTACAAATATTTACATATGTACAGATCTCCTCTATGTTCCGGGCTGTTGGTGGATCTGCTGTGAAGCCACTACAGGGCCCAGGTGGTAGAGCTCTGAGTCCGCCCAAGCCACATCCTTCAAGTAAAATTGTGTGAAGGTGTTATGCGACTTCCAGTGGCAAGCTGACAGAATTTGTTCTAAAGAGACTCCCGATTGGAAGGCTTTAGAAGCGGCAAAGGCTCTAACATCATGAGCCTTGACCTGATGTAGAGTGTGGGACTCTTGGTCCGAGAGCTCATAACATAGGATCACAGTCTGTTTAATCCATGAGGAGATAGTGGCAGGGGAGATGTCTTTATCAAAACCTTTCTTAAAGGAGACAAAAACTAACTCCTTATTCTGCCGGAGGTCTGAGGTCCTGTCCAAATAGTAGCGCAAGGCTCTGACTGGGCAGAGGGACCTGTCAGCCTTGAGGGATTTGTCCAGAGTTGGGGCCAGGGCTGGAATAACCACTGGGGCCACGCTCTCTGGGCCCTCCTTGGCCAGCTGGTTCTTTGAAAGGAAGCTGGGTGAAGGGTACAAGGACACTTTTGACCAGTCAGACTGGTGTCTGATGTTCCTGTTTTGCCAAGCATGAATCTCACTTCTACGTTTTCCCGAGCCAAGGGCCAAGAGGAAAACCGTCTTGAAGGTCAAAAACTTCAAGGAAGCCTCTCTAAGAGGTTCAAAAGGCGCTTTGGTCAATTGGTGTAAGACCAGGGAGAGGTTCCAGGAAGGAATACCCCATCGACCTTTAGGCCTGTCTCTGTGGAAACTATCCAGGAGACGAGTGAGATTTTCATCTTTGCTGATGTTAAGGAAGAATTTCCTAGTTTATCAGCAATGGCGGATCTGTACCCATCAATGGTACGGGGCTGTAACTTCCTATCTTGGAAAAGATACATACGAAAGTCGGCGACTGAGGTTACAGGGGGAGCCCCGAAGTCCACCTTATTAGTGAGGCACCACTTTGTAAAAATGGTCCACTTTGCCTCATAGACTGATCTGGTGGATCCTCTTTGAGGAGCCTCAATTCTTGTCGCCACTGCCTCAGAGAAGCCCTGCTCTTTGATTGCTGAGGCTCTAGGAGCCATGCATGGAGATTTAGACCTGCCAGATTTCTGTGAGGGGTCTGGCTGAAGGGCTGTGTCAGAAGGTTTGGTAGTCTGGGCAGACTCAATGGGATTTGGCTGGACATGTCCACTAGGTCCCAAAACCAAGGCATGTTGGGCCAACCTGGAGCAATCAGGATTATTCTGTTGCCTGGGGAGTTTAGTAGCTTCTCTACTACTTAGCCCAAGATGGCTACTGGTGGGAAGGCATAGGCATCTAGATCCTCCCACGGCAGACTGAGTGCATCGACTGCAGTGGCCAGGGAGTCGGGCACCGGTGAGACAAACTGAGGGAGTTTGTTGTTGAACCTCGTGGCAAAGAGGTCTATCTGAGGCCGGTGCCACCTGATGCATATGGTCTGAAAAACCTCTGTGTGGAGAGACCATTCCGTTTGAATGACCTGGCCTAGTCTGGATAGCTTGTCCGCTACCACATTCAACCGGCCTGGAATGTGTCGGGCTTTGAGAGTGACTTGATTTACAGTACACCAAGTCAAAATTCTCCACAGTAGTGCACAGAGTGGGCCCGACCTCATGCCGCCTTCCTTGTTTATGTAAGACACTACTGTAGTGTTGTCTGTGGCTACAAGGACTATTTGGTTTGCTACGTGTCGCGGAAAATCCCTTAGAGCTAGAAGGACTGCCTTCAACTCTAGGTAATTTATGTGTAGCTTGCTTTCTGGTAGGGACCAGACGCCTTTGGCTGTGTACTCGTCTAAGTGAGCGCCCCACCCTTCTTTTGATGTGTCTGTAAAGATCTGCAGAGCATGTTTTAGAGGGTGTAAAGGTTGCCCTTGTAGCACGTTGTCTTCCTCTAACCACCATTCTAGATGGGGATGCTGAGAAGTGGGTATTGGAATGACCTTTTCTAGTGATTCCGGTACTCTCCAGTTGTTTTTCAGGTGCCACTGTATAGGCCTCATATGTAGTCGGCCTAGATAAACTTGCTTTTCTGTGGCCGTTAGAAGACCTATCAAGGACATGAACTGTCGGACCGGACAGGAAGGTCGGGCTAGTATAGCTTGAATCTTTGCTTTGAGATTCTGCCAACGTTCTGGTGTCAGTCGGACCCGACCAGATTTGAGGTCGAATTGATAACCTACAAAGTCAAAGACTTGTTTCGGTTCCAGCTCTGATTTTTCTAAGTTAACTTTCCAGCCCAGGTCCTGACAGAGTTTCAGCAGGTCCCTGGTATGCTGGAGACAGACTTGGTGGGACTTGGCTCTCACCAACCAGTCGTCTAGGTACTGGTGGATCCTTATACCCTTGTGTATGGCCATTAACTTTACTTCCTTGGCTACCACCGTGAACTCCAAAGGAGCTGTGGACAGACCAAAAGGCAGGGCCTTGAATTGGTATGTCTGACCTTGGACGTGAAATCTCAGAAATTTTCTGGATTGTTCCTGTATTGGTATGTGGAAGTAGGCGTCTTTGAAGTCTATTGAGGTGACCCATTCCCCTTGTTGTAGGGAAGTTCTGATGGTTTCGGTGTTTCCATCTTGACTTTCTCCACTCTGAGAAAGAGGTTCAGTTTGCTTAGGTCTAGAATGGGTCTCCATTTGTTGTTGGGTTTTGGTACTAGGAAAAGTCTGTTGAAAAACCCTAGGGATTTTGGGTTTTGCACCCGTTCGACTGCATTTTTGGAGATAAGCTGATGCAAAGCCTCCGACAGGTAGCTGTTCCTGTGGTGGTTCACATAACGGCTTATGACCGTAGGGTGCCTTGACAGGAGGGGCCTGTTCTGGAAGGGGAGAGTGTAGCCTTCCTTTAAGATCTGGACTATTTTGGGGCTGGCCCCCAGATTCGCCCAAACTTGCCAAAATTTTTGAAGTCAGGCCACTACAGAGGGATTTGTGACAGCATGTCTGACATTTACCACAGATTTGACACAAGACAATGGAGTGACACAAGAAGCAAGTTTCACAGATTTTATTTTGTAATTGCTCTGAGAAAAACAAACTGCTGCCCCGGGACTTATTTCTTTCTTTTGCGAATGCCCGGGCGCAGTATGAACACTTGGCACAACATTTAAGTTTACAACAGTGTCTGTTTTTCTGTGAACTGTGCTCCCGGCCAGCAGTCTTCTTGTCAAACTGTTTACACAATAACTGTCATTTGTAAGACTGCTGGCCCTTGGCCGGTCTCGAGGAGTAGTAGGAGGCCTTGCCCTTAGACTTCTTGCCCTGTCCTCGCTGACCAATGTTTTTCCATGCTGGTCGTTCCTGTTTTCTGTTATCCCCACGCTTGTCCGGGCGGTCATAGGGGTGGAAGCGACCTTTCTTCCCTGGTTGATGCTGACCCTTGCTTTCAAAAGAGGCAATGTCTTGTTCCGCCTGCCTAAGGGCTTCATCAGGAAAAAGCATTGGAATGTGGAGAGGTGCAGTCCTGTGAGAGGCCAAGGTGTCTGGTTTGATACCAGCTTTAAGATGCGACAAATACGAGTCTCTGCGGGTCAAGGTCGTGTTAGCCACTGTCACAAACACAAAATCACTCAAATGTTCTAGAGTCTTGGCCATGGCCTGGGTAATACTAGCATTAAAGTTCATCAAAAATTGCAGCTCGTCAGCCGCCCCAGCTGCTTTGGAAGACGACTTCCCTTTAGCCATCTCAGTCTTGATGGTTTTCAACTGTGCTTTCATGTTGTCTTGGACTCTATACGGACACCTGTTGAAACCAGCAGCCTGATTACATACAGTGGAAGCTTCCCATGCCGACTTCTCCCAACGCCTAAGGTTGTCCTGAGAGATCTGTCGGGAGGCCGGTGGTGTGGATGACACACCTGCTGCCTTAGCAATACGGCTATAAGTACTGTTAACTTTACAGGCGTCTGTATTCCAAGAAGTAACAGCTTTCTCAGTACCAGTGTCACTTTTCTGTTGATCAGATACAAAGCCATACCATTTGGCTTGTGAGCGTGCCGGCTTCACAAACTGATCCTTTAAAAGACCTCCCGCTTCTGAGCTACGTGAGGGGTAACCCTCCACCAAAGTCAGGTTTAGCTTGCCCATCTTTTTGCACAACCACTCATCGGCTGGCATTTTAACGGAGACCTTTCCTGTAGGCTGTGACTGTGGACCAGCGAAAGGGTTGTCATCGGATGTAGTGACCATTGTGTCCATATCAGGTATATGCGACCAACCCATGTAGGACCTGATCCCTCTCATAGTTTCTCTATAGTTCTGGTCCTCTGGGAGGGTCTGGTCGCGGTCGGCAGAAACAGCATCTGGGTCCTGGTCGGACAACTCCCCTTCTTCAACAAATATGTCTACTGGAGGTTGATCAGAGAAATCAGAGTCGGAATCAGTACCCATAGCCAGTGGGCTCTGCCGGCCGGCCGGCCGGTGCTGAGGACGACCTGCTGGAAACCTGTTGAAAGGATGGTGGGTCGGTGCCAGCAAGGTCTGAGGGTCGGTTGGTGACTGATTTCTCCTTGCGCGACTTGCTGGTCGACTGAGCTCTGGGAGCAGTCTGTGATACACCATGCAAATCTGAGGTAGATGGGCGTTGGCTATCAGAAGCGGAAGAAAGCGACTTGTCGGTGGCCTGACTCTGAGGGGAGTTGTGGCTACCGGCCAAATCTGAAGTCTGAACAGTATCTGATGGTCGGATGAAGGGTTCCGTTGACTTGGAAATACCAGCCGGAGCTGAAGTAGTAGGAGCCACTTTAACAGTTGAGAAGGTCGGTTCCTTATCCATTGACCTTGCAAGCAAGATAGCCTCGAGTCTATTAAACCTATCGGACCATTTTTGGTCCAGCTCATCAATCCTTGCGTCAGCTGAGGATCTGTGAGAGGTAGGCGACTTGACCGACTTCTCTGAAGACTTGGAATGTTTGGAAGTGGAAACTTTCTTCTCAGTAGATGTAGATTTCTTCTTTTTTGTAGAGGAACTCGAACCAGGAGACTGTGTCATCCCCTGGCCATCCACAGCCCCGATTACCGTCACAGAGGACGGGTCGATGAGGGTGGAACTGTCAGAGTCCTTAGTGGGAGTATCAGAAGATTTCTTTAACTCACGCTTTTCCTTCTTTAGTCTATAACTGGGGGTAGACAACTGAACGCGTTGTTCCTCAGTCAAAGAATTACAGGCCTGGCAATCATTATGGGTAAAACAGGGGTCTGTACCTTTACCCTTCTCTCTGCAACGTGCGCAGAAACAATGGCTGTCGAAGCTAGCCATGATATGGCCACAGCTACCATGCTTCTGGCCCGGAGAAGACATAATGATCTGATGGCAAATTATAAATTATCCCAAAACGTTCTATATACTCCCAGAGTAAAGTTACAATAAGTTTTAAAAACAATTCTCACCAATATATGTGATTATCTGAAGATAAAAGTCTGTGCAAAAAACTCTGTGTACACAAAGCATGCTCCAAACGAAAAAGATGCTATGACGTCACGCTGTCTAGACAGGAAGGAAGTACGACACGCCACCTGGCGAGTGCACAATGGGACCGGCCAGCTTGTGGGGGCATTATGCACTCATATAAGGCGACTTTTTCTGTCGTTTGGCGGGCCGGTCTGCGCCGACCGGTAAAGCAATTGTCCATTGGATAGGATGTATTAACGCAATAAAATTTACCATTAGGTTTTGAGACAATCAGGCATTAGATTGGTAACCTTAAGTTGTTGTAAAAACGTTATCTTTTTAACTTTAAGGTTACTGAGGGACTGAGTTCACCAATAAACCAAATATAACAGAAATCCACAGTGTAGTTTTTGGAATATTTGCCATTAAAGAGGTACCTTTAAAGTTGTTATAATAAAGTTATTCTTGAAATTTTAAGTTTAACATATATAAAGTGGACATTGTCCCTGGTGTGTTCATTGAAATACCAAATATAAATGAAAACACCAATGAAATGAACTACCAAATATAAACTAGAGGATCGCTCGCAAAAAAAAAAGATAATGTTTTTGCATAGCAAAAACAAAGCGTCCCGAAAAGGATATAAAGGTGAGTGCTAAAGTATTAAGAAAATGCTTCGTTTCTTATACTGTTGTGGCAACCAAAGTCAGCGCAGTCTGCTCTATCTAGCACGGTTTTCAAGATATAAGCATTTTTGTGTTTTGCAAAAAATTAAAAAATTAAAAATGTCCGCTATATTTGGCGAGACAAAAATATTTTGAAAATTGGCATGGCTACTCTGCAGAGCTACCCAGCAGGTCAAAAATTTTGTTGAGTTCGCTCCATATAGCACGGTTTTCGAGATATAAGCATTTTTGTGTTTTGCAAAAACTTTGAAAATTCAAAATGGCCACCATTTTTGGGGAGACAAAAATTTTTGTCAAGACCACTGCCGCGGTGTGTATCTCCCGCCGAGCATTAAAGCAGAAGAAATAGCTTTTCCCGAGATATTCACAATTTTTCATTTTCGTGTGTGAAAGCTCTTCCAAAAGTAGGTGAATGAGTTATTTGAGAAAAATTGGCTATCTGCAATACTATTAAGAGATAATTCACATTTACTCATTTTGAGTAGGTGAATAATTAGCTATGGGTCTGAAACTTCACCATGTGATAGCTCTCCCAAAAGTAGGTGAATGAGTTATTTGAGAAAAATTGGCTATCTGCAATACTTTTAGAGATAATTCGCATTTACTCATTTTGAGTAGGTGAGTAATTAGCTATGGGTCTGAAACTTCACCATGTGAAAGCTCTCCCACAAGTAGATGAATGAGTATTTGATAAAAATTGGGTATCCGCAATACTTTTACAGATAATTAGCATTTACTCATTTTGAGTAGGTGAATAAATAGCTATGGGTCTGAAACTTCACAGAGTGAAAGCTCTCCCAAAAGTAGGTGAATGAGTTATTTGAGAAAAATTGGCTATCTGCAATACTTTTAGAGATAATTCACATTTACTCATTTTGAGTAGGTGAATAATTAGCTATGGGTGTGAAACTTCACCAAGTGAAAGCTCTCCCAAAAGTAGGTGAATGAGTTATTTGAGAAAAATTGGCTATCTGCAATACTTTTAGAGATAATTTGCATTTACTCATTTTGAGTAGGTGAGTAATTAGCTATGGGTCTGAAACTTCACCATGTGACAGCTCTCCCACAAGTAGATGAATGAGTACTTGATAAAAATTGGGTATCCGCAATACTTTTACAGATAATTAGCATTTACTCATTTTGAGTAGGTGAATAAATAGCTATGGGTCTGAAACTTCACAGAGTGAAAGCTCTCCCAAAAGTAGGTGAATGAGTTATTTGAGAAAAATTGGCTATCTGCAATACTTTTAGAGATAATTCGCATTTACTCATTTTGAGTAGGTGAGTAATTAGCTATGGGTCTGAAACTTCACCAAGTGAAAGCTCTCCCAAAAGTAGGTGAACGATTTATTTGAGAAAAATTGGCTATCTGCAATACTTTTAGAGATAATTCGCATTTACTCATTTTGAGTAGGTGAGTAATTAGCTATGGGTCTGAAACTTCACAATGTGAAAGCTCTCCCAAAAGTACATGAATGAGTTATTTGATAAAAATTGGGTATCCGCAATACTTTTACAGATAATTAGCATTTACTCATTTTGAGTAGGTAAATAATTAGCTATGGGTGTGAAACTTCACGGAGTGAAAGCTCTCCCAAAAGTAGGTGAATGAGTTATTTGAGAAAAATTGGCTATCTGCAATACTTTTAGAGATAATTTGCATTTACTCATTTTGAGTAGGTGAGTAATTAGCTATGGGTCTGAAACTTCACCATGTGACAGCTCTCCCACAAGTAGATGAATGAGTACTTGATAAAAATTGGGTATCCGCAATACTTTTACAGATAATTAGCATTTACTCATTTTGAGTAGGTGAATAAATAGCTATGGGTCTGAAACTTCACAGAGTGAAAGCTCTCCCAAAAGTAGGTGAATGAGTTATTTGAGAAAAATTGGCTATCTGCAATACTTTTAGAGATAATTCGCATTTACTCATTTTGAGTAGGTGAGTAATTAGCTATGGGTCTGAAACTTCACCAAGTGAAAGCTCTCCCAAAAGTAGGTGAACGATTTATTTGAGAAAAATTGGCTATCTGCAATACTTTTAGAGATAATTCGCATTTACTCATTTTGAGTAGGTGAGTAATTAGCTATGGGTCTGAAACTTCACAATGTGAAAGCTCTCCCAAAAGTACATGAATGAGTTATTTGATAAAAATTGGGTATCCGCAATACTTTTACAGATAATTAGCATTTACTCATTTTGAGTAGGTAAATAATTAGCTATGGGTGTGAAACTTCACGGAGTGAAAGCTCTCCCAAAAGTAGGTGAATGAGTTATTTGAGAAAAATTGGCTATCTGCAATACTTTTAGAGATAATTCGCATTTACTCATTTTGAGTAGGTGAATAATTAGCTATGGGTCTGAAACTTCACCATGTGAAAGCTCTTCCAAAAGTAGGTGAATGAGTTATTTGAGAAAAATTGGCTATCTGCAATACTTTTAAGAGATAATTCGCATTTACTCATTTTGAGTAGGTGAGTAATTATCTACGGGTCTGAAACTTCACCATGTGAAAGCTCTCCCAAAAGTACATGAATGAGTTATTTGATAAAAATTGGGTATCCGCAATAGTTTTTGAGATAATTAGCATTTACTCATTTTGAGTAGGTGAGTAATTAGCTACGGGTCTGAAACTTAACCAAGTGAAAGCTCTCCCAAAAGTAGGTGAATGAGTTATTTGAGAAAAATTGGCTATCTGCAATACTTTTAGAGGTAATTCACATTTACTCATTTTGAGTAGGTGAGCAATTAGCTATGGGTCTGAAACTTCACCAAGTGAAAGCTCTTTGGGATAGCTGCTCTGCAGAGATACCCTGAGGATCAAAAATTTCATCGCAATCGCTCTATGTAGCACGGTTTTCAAAATATTGGCATTTTTATGTTTTGCGAAAAATTCGAAAATTCAAAATGGCCGCCATTTTTGGCGAGGCAAAAATTTTTTCAAAATTGGGATAACTACTCTGCAGAGATACCCTGTGGGTCAAAAATTTCGTCGAAATCGCTCTATCTAGCAGGGTTTTCGAGATATAAGCATTTTTATGTTTTGCAATTTTTGCGAAAAATTCGAAAATTCAAAATGGCCGCCATTTTTGGCGAGACAAATTTTTTTTGAAAATAGGCATGGCTACTCTGCAGAGATACCCTGTGGGTCAAAAATTTCGTCGAAATCGTTCTATCTAGTACGGTTTTCGAGATATAAGCATTTTTATGTTTTGCAATTTTTGCGAAAAATTCGAAAATTCAAAATGGCCGCCATTTTTGGCGAGACAAAACTTTTTTCAAAATTGGGATAACTACTCTGCAGAGATACCCTGTGGGTCAAAAATTTCGTCGAAATCGCTCTATCTAGCACGGTTTTCGAGATATAAGCATTTTTGTGTTTTGCAATTTTTGCGAAAAATTCGAAAATTCAAAATGGCCGCCATTTTTGGCGAGACAAAACTTTTTTCAAAATTGGGATAACTACTCTGCAGAGATACCCTGTGGGTCAAAAATTTCGTCGAAATCGCTCTATCTAGCACGGTTTTCGAGATATAAACATTTTTGTGTTTTGCAATTTTTGCGAAAAATTCGAAAATTCAAAATGGCCGCCATTTTTGGCGAGACAAAACTTTTTTCAAAATTGGGATAACTACTCTGCAGAGATACCCTGTGGGTCAAAAATTTCGTCGAAATCGCTCTATCTAGCACGGTTTTCGAGATATAAACATTTTTGTGTTTTGCAATTTTTGCGAAAAATTCGAAAATTCAAAATGGCCGCCATTTTTGGTGAGACAAAAATTTTTTCAAAATTGCGATAACTACTCTGCAGAGATACCCTGTGGGTCAAAAATTTCATCAAAATCGCTCTATGTAGCACGGTTTTCGAGATATAAGCATTTTTGTGTTTTCCTTATTTGGAAAATTCATAATGATTAACTAGACTAAGGACGCATCTGTGGCCAGATGCTGGATGTATCCACCGACAAAGGCCAACTAACATAGTTTAGAAGATAAACAGCATTTTTTGTTAATAAGCAAGCTGAAAGCACTTTTAAGTTTGGTTACCCTTATTTGACCCTGTAGCAGGGGCCCAAGGTGAAGTCTGACCTGATCAAAAGATTCGCAGCCCATGATTTCCTATAAGTCGTTTTCACATTGCAAACCTCTAGGACCAATAATAAGCAGGAGGGGCCCAAGGTCAAATCTGACCACATGAAAAGATTTGCAGCCCATGACTTCCTATAAGTTGTTTTCATATTAATGAGTTATTTGAGAAATACTGGCTATCTGCAATACTTGTAGAGATAATTCGCATTTACTAATTTTGAGTAGGTGAATAATTAGCTACGGGTCTGAAACTTCACCAAGTGAAAGCTCTCTCAAAAGTAGGCGAATGAGTTATTTGAGAAAAATTGGCTACCTACAATACTTTTAGAGATAATTCGAATTTACTCATTTTCAGTAGGTGAGTAATTACCTACGGGTCTGGAACTTCACCATGTGAAAGCTGTCCCAAAAGTAGATGAATGAGTTATTTGATAAAAACTGGATATCTGCAATACTTTTAGAGATAATTAGTATTTACTCATTTTGAGTAGGTGAATAATTAGCTACAGGTCTGAAACTTCACCAAGTGAAAGGTCTCCCAAAAGTAGGTGAAGGAGTTATTTGACAAAAATTGGCTATCTGGAATACTTTTAGAGATAATTTGCATTTACTCATTTTCAGTAGGTGAGTAATTACCTACGGGTCTGAAACTTCACCAAGTGAAAGCTCTCCCAAAAGTAGGTGAATGAGTTATTTGAGAAAAACTGGCTATCTGCAATACTTTTAGAGATAATTCGCATTTACTCATTTTCAGTAGGTGAGTAATTAGCTACGAGTCTGAAACTTCACCATGTGAAAGCTCTCCCAAAAGTAGATGAATGACTTAAAAAGTAGATGAACAACTTATTTGAGAGAAATTGTGTAGCTGCAATACTTTTGAAGATATAAGGCATTTACTCATTATGGTTATCATTAAAAATTGACAAAGTAGCTGTTACTCACTTAGCTATGGAGATACACTTCCAAACTAGTGACCATGTTGTAGCTGTGGAGATAGTAGCTGAACAACATATTGGAACAAAATTGTGTAGCTGCAATACTTTTGAAGATATAAGCCATTTACTCATTATGGTTATCATCAAAGTAGCTATTACTCAGTTAGCTATGGAGTTACAGCTGTGAAAATTCACAATACAGTATATCCAAAAGATAGGTGAACAACATATTCGACAAAAATCCTCTATATTCAATAGCTTTTGAGTTATAAGTGACTTGCTCAATGGTCAAATGTTAAACTTAGTATAGCTATTACTCAGTTAGCTATGGTGCTACACCTTGGACACCTCACCATGATATAGTACATGAAGGAGTTGTTGAACAACATATTTCAGGCCAATATTGTAAGTAACAGTTACAAAGACAAAATCAATTTACTCATTTTGCTCATTGTTAATAACACAAAATAGCTATTACTCACTTAGCTATGAAGATAGAACCCTAAAAATGGTACCATCTTGTAGGCATGGAGAAAGTAGCTGAACAACGTATTTTACAGAAACACTCTAAATGCAGTCGTTTTGGAGTTATGAGCACTTTACTCAAAGTAGCCACCATTGCTATTACTCACTTAGCTATGGTCCTAGGTGTGAAATAACAGCATCAAATGAAAGGACATAAGCAATAAGGTCATAAAAAACATTGAAAAGGCCAAGGAGAAACAACCAGTGTGATGTACAGCCCTTTATAAAAGCGTGACACACACTCAATAGCATTTACTCATTTTCAGTAGGTGAGTAATTAGCTACGAGTCTGAAACTTCACCATGTGAAAGGTCTCCCAAAAGTAGATGAATGACTTAAAAAGTAGATGAACAACTTATTTGAGAGAAATTGTGTAGCTGCAATACTTTTGAAGATATAAGGCATTTACTCATTATGGTTATCATTAAAAATTGACAAAGTAGCTATTACGGTTTGCGAGATATTTGTCATTTTTCACATTTTCACCAAAAGTAGCAATAAAGTAGCCATTACTCACTTGTACATTGAGCAACAGTTGTGAAACTTAAATATGTTACAGTTCACAAAAAAGTAGATGAACAACTTATTTGAGAGAAATTGTGTAGCTGCAATACTTTTGAAGATATAAGGCATTTACTCATTATGGTTATCATTAAAAATTGACAAAGTAGCTATTACTCACTTAGCTATGGAGATACACTTCCAAACTAGTGACCATGTTGTAGCTGTGGAGATAGTAGCTGAACAACATATTGGAACAAAATTGTGTAGCTGCAATACTTTTGAAGATATAAGCCATTTACTCATTATGGTTATCATCAAAGTAGCTATTACTCAGTTAGCTATGGAGTTACAGCTGTGAAAATTCACAATACAGTATATCCAAAAGATAGGTCAACAACATATTCGACAAAAATCCTCTATATTCAATAGCTTTTGAGTTATAAGTGACTTGCTCAATGGTCAAATGTTAAACTTAGTATAGCTATTACTCAGTTAGCTATGGTGCTACACCTTGGACACCTCACCATGATATAGTACATGAAGGAGTTGTTGAACAATTTGTAGCTCATGTAGGAGTTGTTGAAAATTGGCTATCCGGAATACTTTTAGAGATAATTCGCATTTACTCATTTTGAGTAGGTAAATAATTAGCTACAGGTCTGAAACTTCACCAAGTGAAAGGTCTCCCAAAAGTAGGTGAAGGAGTTATTTGACAAAAATTGGCTATCCGGAATACTTTTAGAGATAATTTGCATTTACTCATTTTGAGTAGGTGAATAATTAGCTATGGGTCTGAAACTTCACCATGTGAAAGCTCTCCCAAAAGTAGATGAATGAGTTATTTGATAAAAATTGGATATCTGCAATACTTTTAGAGATAATTGGCATTTACTCATTTTGAGTAGGTGAATAATGAGCTACAGGTCTGAAACTTCACCAAGTGAAAGGTCTCCCAAAAGTAGGTGAAGGAGTTATTTGACAAAAATTGGCTATCTGGAATACTTTTAGAGATAATTTGCATTTACTCATTTTCAGTAGGTGAGTAATTACCTACGGGTCTGAAACTTCACCAAGTGAAAGCTCTCCCAAAAGTAGGTGAATGAGTTATTTGAGAAAAATTGGCTATCTGCAATACTTTTAGAGATAATTCGCACTTACTCATTTTGAGTAGGTGAGTAATTACCTACAGGTCTGGAACTTCAGCATGTGAAAGCTCTCCCAAAAGTAGGTGAATGAGTTATTTAAGAAAAATTTGCTATCTGCAATACTTTTAGAGAAAATGCAGAATTACTCATTTTTAGTAGGCAAGTAATTTAGCCACAGGCCTAATTTAGACATAAAGCCTACCAATAGAATACTGTGGTGCACCCTCTAATATACCTTGCAAACTTGAGAAGGCTAGCTATAATATTTTTTTTGTTAGAGCGGTAATGGTGAAATCTCTCTACACACTGCGGCTATGCAGTGGATACAATGATTTACTCAACAGTGAGAACCTGAAAGTAGATATTGGTAAGCTATGCCATGACACAGAGGTCTGCAATTTCACTCTGTTATAGCTGACCAAAAATTATGTGAATAACATATTTAAACAAAATACTGTACATGTAATAGTTTTCACGTTATAACTGATTTACTCAACAGTGATAACCTCAAAGTAGCTATTACTCAGCTATGCAATGAGCTACATGTCTGAATTTTTTCTATGTTATAGCTGACCCAAAATTAGGTGAACAACATATTTAAGCAAATTACTGTAAATGCAATAGTTTTCAAGTTACAACTGATTTACTCAATAGTGAGAACCTGAAAATAGCTATTGCTCAGCTATGCCATGAGCTATAAGTCTGTAATTTCACGACGTTATAGCTGACCCAAAAGTAGGTGAACAACATATTTTAACAAAATACTCCAAATGCACTATTTTTCAAGTTACAAGTCATTTACTCAACAGTCAGTACCTGAAAATAGCTATTGCTCAGTTGTGCCATGAGCTACAGGTCTGTAATTTCACTATGTTATAGCTGACCCAAAAGTAGCTGAATAACATATTTACACAAATTTCTGTAAATGCAATAGTTTTCCAATTACAACTGATTTACTCAACAGTGTGAACTTCAAAGTAGCTATTACTCAGCTATGCAATGAGCCACAGGTCTGGAACTTCACCATGTTATAGCTGACTCCGAAATAGGTGAATAACATATTGAAACAAAATATTCTAAATGTAATACTTTTGAAGTTATAAGTAATTTACTCAACAGTGATAACCTAAAAGTAGCTATTACTCAGCTATGCCATGAGCTACAGGTCTGAAATTTTACTATGTTATAGCTGACCCAAAAATAGCTGAATAACATATTGAAACAAAATACTCTAAATGCAATAGTTTTCAAGTTACAAGTGATTTTACTGATGATGGAAGTTACTGAAAAGCCCAAAAGTAGCTATTACTCACTTAGCTATTGAGACAGACACCCAAGTTACTCACCATGTTGTAGCTATGAAAAAAGTATCTGAATAACATATTTTAACAAAATGCTCTAAATGCAACACTTTTCAAGTTATAAGTGATTTAGTGCATGATTTCATGAATTTTAATGCATTTTAGACATTTTTGTCTACCAGAGGCCTAATTTACACATAAAGCCTACCAAAAAGATAGGGTGGCGAGTCCTCTAGCATACCAAGCCACCTGCCAAATATGAAAGAAATCTGGAAAGAAATGTGGACTGTAGGTCGCTAACAAGCAATATTCCACATTTTAGACATTTTTGTCTACCACAGGCCTAATTTAGACATAAAGCCTACCAAAAAGATAGGGTGGCGAGTCCTCTACCATATCAAGCCACCTGCCAAATATGAAAGAAATCTGGAAAGAAATGTGGACTGTAGGTCGCTAACAAGAAATCTCTGCGGACGCGGACGACGACGATGATGAATCCATAGTATCCCCGCTTCGCGTCGGGGATACAATTAATCATTAATTACTCGGCCATTTCTTAACCAATCAATGCCAAAATCTAATGATTTCCAGATTTTGATAGAATGAATGTATTTGCCAAGTTTCAGGTGAATTGATAAAATTCCTTTCAAGTTATCATCCGGACAAGCTTCCCCATCGAAAAAAGACATTTTTGGTCATGTGACCTCTCTGATTGGTTGAAATGTCACTGCAGCATATTCAAAAAAATTCCCCAAGGCTACTGCCTAAACCTGCCAAATTTGAAAAGAATCCGCCTAACGGTTACAGAGTTATAAGGAAAACAAAATGCGGAGCCGCCGGAGCCGCCGGAGCCTGAAGGTCTCCCATACACAAACAAGCGTCCCTTGCGGGACGCTTAATGAAATCCATGCAGTAAGCGTCCGACAGAAAATGTGACAAACAAAAGCATGCACACACAGACACCCACACAAAAACTATTCTAGTTTAAGTGGAAAAAGACAAACAGAAACTTACGTAAAATATTTGTTCTGCCTGCTGGAGGTATTTTCTCAGTTTTTTTCTTTTCTTCAAATCAGCATCTTGCACCTTCTCAAATAATTTGGTAAGCTGTAAAAATACAATGATAAATACAGTAGACTCTTCACTAAAATTTCCAATATCTATAAGATTCTGCTCTTGGTATGACTAAACCCAACTTACACTTGCAAATATACTTCATTTTCAACTGTTGGGACATCAAACTGGTACCAGTTACACCTACATTTGGCACAGATTTAAAATTTGACACAGATTTTAGTCAAGTCTTCTTGATCTGAATGCCTTGAAAATACCATTATAAAACATGTTAAGTGTGCCAAAGCATCTAATTAATTCATTTGTGGTGATTAATCTTTGATTCTAAGATGCAATAAAAATAACAAAGCCTGAAAAATTGTACATCAATAATTCAAAATAATATGTAGATATTGCTTTGCTTTGCAATGAGCTACAGGTCTGCAATTTTACTGTTATAGCTGACCCAAATGTAGGTGAACATCATATTTAAACAAAATACTGTAAATGCAATAGTTTTCAAGTTACAAATGATTTTACTCATTATGGAAGGTAATGAAAAGTCAGAAAGTAGCTATTACTCACTTAGCTATTGGGATAGGCTCCCAAGTTATGCACTATGCACCATGTTGTAGCTATGAAAAGAGTAGCTGAATAACATATTTTAACAAAATGCTCTAGATGCAAAATACTTTTCGAGTTATAAGTGATTTAGTGCATGATTTCAGGAATTTTAAAGCATTAAAAATTATTTAAAAAATTCATTAATAAATAATTAAGAAAGATCCAGGTCTGATACTCACACAAGGGAATCTCCTAGTGGTATAGTACATATATGCAAGAAAAGAGAAAAACACCTGCAATAGTGAATGAGAAATTTATATAATTTGTGATAAAGTGTTGAAATTTTCACACTTTGAGTGGGGGTACCTCTTTGTAATGGCTCTGGGGAACAGAAGATTGAACAGATCTGCATGCCTTGAACAATTTTTCATCCATGATAGTTAAGGCATCTTTAAAAAAACAAGAGGAGAGTGCCCGTGAACGGGCACTGTGTCAGCTGACTGAGTGTTTTTGATTTGTGAAGGTAATAATGAGAGTAAAGCATAATTATCAGGGAAAGTGCTGTACAGAAGTACAGTAAATGGTAATTGAACAGCATGTTCAAAAGAAATTCTGAACCTGACAGAAGAAAAGGACAAAAAAGTTGTTCCCTGCAAATGGTATTATGAAGGAAAGTAACAAGGTAACTGTTTAAGTGTAAAGAGTAGGTTAAAACATATTTAAAGAAATACTGCAAATGCAGTATCCTCGTACGACCTTGAAGAATGGGTCCACGGTCAAATCCAACCACACCAAAAGAATCCCAGCCCATGATTTCCTATATGTTGTTTTACCATCCCAAACCTCTAAGACCAATAATAAGCGAGTTATAAGCACTTTTAAGTTTGGCTATCCTCGTTTGACCTTGAAGAAGAGGTCCAAGGTCAAATTGGACCACATCAACAGATTCCCAGCCCATGATTTCCTATATGTCTGTTTACCATTCCAAACCTCTAGGACCAATAATAAGTGAGTTATAAGCAAAGTAGCTATTACTCAGCTATGCAATGAGCTACATGTCTGAATTTTTACTATATTATAGCTGACCCAAAAGTAGGTGAACAACATATTTAAGCAAAATACTGTAAATGCAATAGTTTTCAAGTTACAACTGATTTACTCAATAGTGAGAACCTGAAAATAGCTATTGCTCAGCTGTGCCATGAGCTACAGGTCTGTAATTTCACTATGTTATAGCTGACCCAAAAGTAGGTGAACAACATATTTTAACAAAATACTCCAAATGCAATAGTTTTCAAGTTACAATTGATTTACTCAACAGTCAGTACCTGAAAATAGCTATTGCTCAGTTGTGCCATGAGCTACAGGTCTGTAATTTCACTATATTATAGCTGACCCAAAAGTAGCTGAATAACATACTTACACAAATTTCTGTAAATGCAATAGTTTTCAAGTTATAAATGATTTACTCAACAGTGATAACCTCAAAGTAGCTATTACTCAGCTATGCCATGAGCTACAGGTCTGAAGGTTTACTATGTTATAGCTGACCCAAAAGTAGCTGAATAACGTATTTACACAAATTTCTGTCAATGCAATAGTTTTCAAGTTATAAGTGATTTACTCAACAGTGATGACCTAAAAGTAGCTATTACTCAGCTATGCCATGAGCTACAGGTCTGAAATTTTATTATGTTATAGCTGACCCCAAAATAGGTGAATAACATATTGAAACAAAATACTCTAAATGCAATAGTTTTCAAGTTAGAAGTGATTTACTCAACAGTGATAACCTAAAAGTAGCTATTACTCAGCTATGCCATGAGCTACATGTCTGAAATTTTACGATGTTATAGCTGACCCAAAAGTAGGTGAACAACATATTTAAGCAAAATACTGTAAATGCAATATTTTTCAAGTTACAATTGATTTACTCAACAGTCAGTACCTGAAAATAGCTATTGCTCAGTTGTGCCATGAGCTACAGGTCTGTAATTTCACTATGTTATAGCTGACCCAAAAGTAGCTGAATAACGTATTTACACAAATTTCTGTAAATGCAATAGTTTTCAAGTTATAAATGATTTACTCAACAGTGATAACCTCAAAGTAGCTATTACTCAGCTATGCCATGAGCTACCGGTCTGAAATTTTACTATGTTATAGCTGACCACAAAATAGGTGAATAACATATTGAAACAAAATACTCTAAATGCAATAGTTTTCAAGTTATAAGTGATGTACTCAACAGTGATAACCTAAAAGTAGCTATTACTCAGCTATGCCATGAGCTACAGGTCTGAAATTTTACTATGTTATAGCTGACCCCAAAATAGGTGAATAACATATTGAAACAAAATATTCTAAATGCAATACTTTTCAAGTTATAAGTGATTTACTCAACAGTGATAACCTAAAAGTAGCTATCACTCAGCTATGCCATGAGCTATAGGTCTGTAATTTCACTATGTTATAGCTGACCCAAAAGTAGGTGAACAACATATTTTAACCAAATTCTCCAAATGCAATATTTTTCAACTCACAACTGATTTACTCAACATACAGTACCTGAAAATAGCTATTGCTCAGCTGTGCCATGAGCTACAGGTCTGTAATTTCACTATGTTATAGCTGACCCAAAAGTAGCTGAATAATGTATTTACACAAATTTCTGTAAATGCAATTGTTTTCAAGTTATAAGTGATTTACTCAACAGTGATAACCTCAAAGTAGCTATTACTCACCTATGCCATGAGCTACAGGTCTGAAATTTTACTATGTTATAGCTGACCCCAAAATAGGTGAATAACATATGAAACAAGACCACTGCCGTGGTATGATCTCCCGCCGCACTACATCAAAAAGTAGGTGAACAACATATTTGACAAAACTCCTTTAAATTGAATAGTTTTGCTGTTATAAATTATTTAAATCAAAAAAGTCAAAGTAGCTATTACTGAGTTAGCTATGGACCTACAGCTTTCAAAATTTGCAATGAGTTATTTGAGAAAAATTGGCTAAGTACAATACTTTTAAGAGATAATTTGCATTTACTCATTTGGAGTAGGTGAGTAATTATCTACGGGTCTGAAACTTCACCATGTGAAAGCTCTCCCAAAAGTAGATGAATGAGTTATTTGAGAAAAATTGGCTATCTGCAATACTTTTAGAGATAATTCGCATTTACTCATTTTGAGTAGGTGAGTAATTAGCTATGGGTCTGAAACTTCACCAAGTGAAAGCTCTCCCAAAAGTAGGTGAATGAGTTATTTGAGAAAAATTGGCTATCTGCAATACTTTTAGCGATAATTCGCATTTACTCATTTTGAGTAGGTGAGTAATTAGCTATGGGTGTGAAACTTCACCAAGTGAAAGTTCTCCCAAAAGTAGGTGAATGAGTTATTTGAGAAAAATTGGCTATCGGCAATACTTTTAGCGATAATTCGCATTTACTCATTTTGAGTAGGTGAGTAATTAGCTATGGGTCTGAAACTTCACCAAGTGAAAGTTCTCCCAAAAGTAGGTGAATGAGTTATTTGAGAAAAATTGGCTATCTGCAATACTTTTAGCGATAATTCGCATTTACTCATTTTGAGTAGGTGAGTAATTAGCTATGGGTGTGAAACTTCACCAAGTGAAAGTTCTCCCAAAAGTAGGTGAATGAGTTATTTGAGAAAAATTGGTCATCTGCAATACTTTTAGAGATAATTCGCATTTACTCATTTTCAGTAGGTGAGTAATTAGCTAAGGGTCTGAAACTTCACCATGTGAAAGCTCTCCCAAAAGTAGATGAATGACTTAAAAAGTAGATGAACAACTTATTTGAGAGAAATTGTGTAGCTGCAATACTTTTGAAGATATAAGGCATTTACTCATTATGGTTATCATTAAAAATTGACAAAGTAGCTATTACTCACTTAGCTATGGAGATACACTTCCAAACTAGTGACCATGTTGTAGCTGTGGAGATAGTAGCTGAACAACATATTGGAACAAAATTGTGTAGCTGCAATACTTTTGAAGATATAAGCCATTTACTCATTATGGTTATCATCAAAGTAGCTATTACTCAGTTAGCTATGGAGTTACAGCTGTGAAAATTCACAATACAGTATATCCAAAAGATAGGTCAACAACATATTCGACAAAAATCCTCTATATTCAATAGTTTTTGAGTTATAAGTGACTTGCTCAATGTCAAATGTTAAACTTAGTATAGCTATTACTCAGATAGCTATGGTGCTACACCTTGGACACCTCACCATGATATAGTACATGAAGGAGTTGTTGAACAACATATTTCAGGCCAATATTGTAAGTAACAGCTACAAAGACAAAATCAATTTACTCATTTTGCTCATTGTTAATAACAGAAAATAGCTATTACTCACTTAGCTATGAAGATAGAACCCTAAAAATGGTACCATCTTGTAGGCATGGAGAAAGTAGCTGAACAACGTATTTTACAGAAACACTCTAAATGCAGTCGTTTTGGAGTTATGAGCACTTTACTCAAAGTAGCCACCATTGCTATTACTCACTTAGCTATGGTCCTAGGTGTGAAATAACAGCATCAAATGAAAGGACATAAGCAATAAGGTCATAAAAAACATTGAAAAGGCCAAGGAGAAACAACCAGTGTGATGTACAGCCCTTTATAAAAGCGTGACACACACTCTATAACACTCAATAACACACAAACACACGCACGGAATGCGTTTTATAATCTCCCGCCCAGCAGGCGGGAGATAACAAAATACTCTAAATGCAATAGTTTTCAAGTTATAAGTGATTTACTCAACAGTGATAACCTAAAAGTAGCTATTACTCAGCTATGCCATGAGCTACATGTCTGAAATTTTACTATGTTATAGCTGACCCAAAAGTAGGTGAACAACATATTTAAGCAAAATACTGTAAATGCAATAGTTTTCAAGTTACAACTGATTTACTCAGTAGTGAGAACCTGAAAATAGCTATTGCTCAGCTATGCTACGAGCTATAGGTCTGTAATTTCACTATGTTATAGCTGACCCAAAAGCAGGTGAACAACATATTTTAACAAAATACTCCAAATGCAATATTTTTCAAGTTACAACTGATTTACTCAACAGTCCGTACCTGAAAATAGCTATTGCTCAGTTGTGCCATGAGCTACAGGTCTGTAATTTCACTATGTTATAGCTGACCCAAAAGTAGCTGAATAACATATTACACAAATTTCTGTAAATGCAATAGTTTTCAAGTTATAAGTGATTTACTCAACAGTGATAACCTCAAAGTAGCTATTACTCAGCTATGCCATGAGCCACAGATCTGAAATTTTACTATGTTATAGCTGACCCCAAAATAGGTGAATAACATATTGAAACAAAATACTCCAAATGCAATAGTTTTCAAGTTATCAGTGATTTACTCAACATTGATAACCTAAAAGTAGCTATTACTCAGCTATGCCATGAGCTACAGGTCTGAAATTTTACTATGTTATAGCTGACCCAAAAGTAGCTGAATAACATATTTATACGAAATTCTCTAAATGCAATAATTTTCAAGTTACAAGTGATTTTACTCAAGATGGTAGTTACTGAAAAGCCCAAAAGTAGCTATTACTCACTTAGCTATTGAGACAGACACCCAACTTACTCACCATGTTGTAGCTATGAAAAAAGTAGCTGAATAACATATTTTAACAAAATGCTCTAAATGCAACACTTTTCACGTTATAAGTGATTTAGTGCATGATTTCATGAATTTTAATGCATTAAAAATTATTAAAAAAATTTATTAAAAAAAGTAAGACAGATCCAGGTCTCATACTCACACAAGAGAATCTATCTCTGGCCTAGTACATATATGCAAGATATGAGAGAAATCCCTGCAATAGTCACTGAGAAAATTGTGATAAAGTGTTGAAATTTTCACACTTTTGGTGGGGGTACCTCCCTTGTAATGTCTCTAGCAAACAGACGAATAGACAGATTTGCATGCCTTGAACAATTTTTCATCCTCGATAGATAAGGTATCTTTTAAAAAAAACAGCATGTCTCTAGGCCTTGTAGTTTTGGAGAAGAAGTTGTTCACGCGGACGCGTACGCCCACGCCGCAGAGTGACGACATAAAAACAGCATGAATTTAAAATACTCTTCATTGATCATATACAAATTGTGAATGTAATAAGAAATCTTTATGGATTTTCTTTGCTAATGCATTTATTTTGACTTTCCACAAAGTAAGACTGACCATGACAAGCCTTGTATTTAACATAAAGACACAATTCTTTTCTGGGTAATTTGTCAAAATATTCAAGTACATGTATATTGCAACCCCTCTCCATTAAAAACCTGGGACAATGTGAATATAGAACAGTGTTGTAAACTGGTTTTCCGATTCGAAATTAAATATTTTTAAAGTTAATATGCAACACAAAATAACTCAAAGTATTTAATATCAGAGAATTTAAGTGGTATTTGTGCCTCAATAATGTACACTAAGAGAAAAACAAAGAATGTTTGTGTGTGCACTGCAGTAAATCTGTATATGCAGGAGTGAGTGTTTACCTAAGTTCAGTAACTAAGTTCAGTTTCGTGTTGAAAAGGTATATTGTAAATCTTCATCATGGATCATCCTCGATAGTTAAGGCATCTTTTGAGAAAAAAAAAACAGCATGTCTCTGGGTCTTGTAGTTTTGGAGAAGTTGTTCACGCATACGCGGACGCGTATGCAGACGCGGTAAAGTGATGCCATTAAGGTCAGCGGACTGATAAGTCAGCTAACATAATAAAACTGCACATTTTAAAAACAAGAGCTGGAGAAAGACTCCCTGTTAGCTCTAGTTCTGCATAAAGCCTGCCAGTTGTATACTATTACTATAGGTTCAGCTGATTAAACCCCTTTCACACCACAGGTGGTATCCCCACGTTTGGTGAAACATCCCTGTCCTAGGATCATCGTGTGACATCCATTGAGACCTTGCGAGTCATACAGAAGTTTTAAACTGTTTAAAATTTCCGCCTCTGATTTCGGCACCTTGAGCATGCGCAGGTGATTTCGTGCATGCGCATATCAATATCTGACTACGGTAACCTAATGTGTGATCCACGGTGTACATAAGGTTGTGATGCAGTCATCTTTTGGTGTAATACGGCGACATAAGGCTAGTGGATGTACATGGACGTTTCGCCACTGTGACACAAGGTCCCATACAAATCTCGAACGGTAGTTGAAGGACAGGGGTATTTTGCCAAATGCGTATAACCGCAAATTACACCACTTGTAGTGTGAACAACTCGGACGAAATGGGGGCGACCTGGGAGGAGGTTGCACTGCTGAGGATCACCTGTAACCACGGGACATACCAGCTGTAGTGTGAAAGGGGCATAATGTGCTCTGCTGACAACTCACACTGGTGATGTCCTTCATTTCCCCATTCCTTTTCTTCACTGCCAGCAATAGCCGTGTTCTGATATCCTCCACACTGGTCACATGTTCCAGACTGATGGTGCTCTCAAACCGCTTGACAAGCTTTAGCAGCTGAGAACGTTTTTCACAGGCAAGGATCTCATCCTCAGTTACTGGACCTTCCATGGTGTCTGTTATAAGTTTTTGATGTATAAGTTTTTATACAGCTGAACTTTATGTAAATATCCTGGGCTAATTATGTCAGTTTTATTACTAATCATCTATACTGCTTTGTAGTCACAATATCTTGCCCAAAAGGGGGAACTCAGTGAACTGGAGACAGTGTAACAGGGGAAGTACCCTCTCAATACAACCCACATATTGCCATAAAAGTTTCAGAGTCCAAACAAGATTTTAAAAGTCAAGCTCACTACATCAAGGTCAAAGGTTAAATTGTTGCACATCTACACACCCAAAACCAATGTCCCCACTAAGTATAAACTTCTTATACCTTCTTATACCTTACATTTTCTAAGATACAGGCCAGAAAAATTTTTTCCAGTCACCAGCCTGACCGACCACCCGCTTGCCTGCCCAGTTAGACATCATAGGTGAGAACAATACTGTGTAGTCTTTAAAGGCTGTGGGGTAAAAAGCACTTGGAGAGTGCAGACTTCTGCCAAGCAGCTCATTTCCATTCCATTTGTTCCTGCTGTATTTGTATTTTATTATACTCGGCAGAATATCTCCATGTACTACAGGACTCAAAGTGCTTATGTACAAGTACAGTCCAACTCTCAAATTACTAACATTCCCCTAACTGAAAGACAGAGGCTCAAGGATGACCATTTATCAACGTCCTTGAGGTTCTTTAACCTGCCACTGGGGATAGGACCCAATGACAGAGGACCACCATTTTAAGTGGTGATCCGAGCCACTATGTATCTGCCTGTACCTGAGATTGAACCCACGTCCTCTGTGTTCCTAGGAGAGTGCATTACCCACTAGGCCTCAGTGACAGATGCTCTAGATGATAGTAAGATCCAGAATTTTTGCAAGGATCCAGATCAAAGTTAAGTAAATTGTTGTTTTTTTTTGTCGGCCAATTTTATGACTAATTATGGAGGCATATACGCAAATATACTGATGCTCTATCTAACAATGATAAAAGACCCTTGAAAAATACGCTACTAACATAGAATCATTTATTCCTTGTGCCACTCACATTTCCCAAATTTTTTTTTCAAAAATCCACAATTAATTTTTTAGTTATTTTGCAAACAGAGAAACCAACACTGCCAAAAAATATATGCATCTTTCTTTGTGGTTGTAATTAAAAAGCTCATCTTACGCCTTTTGTTACAGCTTTTTCTCCTAAATACTAGATACTGTACTAAATCCTTTATTATAAACCCTCTTAGAACTATATAATAAATTTAAGGCAAGGCAAGACAGATTAACAAAACAAGTAGAATAGCTCACACTTTCTAGGTTTCTAAGTCCTTGTAAAATAAATTATTCACTGCCTGAATGCTGGAATTATTTAGTGTCCTTTTAAATACTTTCAAACTTCAGTCTTTAAAAATAATTAAACATGCCTTTAAATATTTACTGTGAAAGACGCATCGGTTTAAAAAATTATAACGTCCTCATTTCATACAAATATCCGGAAAGTTTTCTTTCCTCAGAAACGAAAGTAGGCTGACTCCATTTATATCTAGTGTACTATTGTTTATATTTGTCACAGTACTTGTATGAAACACACTTACCTTGAATATCTATAACGTTTCTAAGTACTGAATATATTTCCAAGTCAACATCGTGCCTTAAACAATCATATCAGTGTACTACTTGGTGTACTGAGTTGGTACTTTAATGATTCTCACAATTGTCTTTCTCGAGGCACAGGATATTAAGTCACATTTTATGTGTTTTGTTTTTGTATCCTGGGTCAACATTACAAATCACATATTAAAAATAACAATCTACTTGTAATACTACCAATCAAGCTAGCTGTAAAAAACAACCAGGCTTAAATTTAGGCTTTAAATGACTTCCTTATAATTCGTCTCAATAATATACAAAAAATACTTATTATCACTTTAAAATCTTATGCAGTATCATAACTGCATAAATTGTCTTTCAAAGCAAACAGTAAAGTTCCAGAAAATACGTAAGAATAAAAACACAAAAAGTCCATAGCCCATTCATACATACAACTCCCACAAAGAGATTTCACTTCACAGTATGAAATATATGGTACCTGTGTACATATGTGAATGCTTATATGCTTGTCACAAATACTGGAAGGAAACTCTATTGGTGTATGGAGTTCACACACGCTAGTTAAAGCTTTCCGAATAAGAAATAAAATATTTGCACAGCATTAAACCACACAGTACATGTGTACGTTATGCCTTAGTATATCCGTGGAGGCGCCTTTTTTAGTTTTTGGGGTTTCTCAATTGATTTCACAAATCTTATTTTTGTGTATGTTATTTGAACTGTAAGTAGATAGATATCTCAGTGACGACATGTAGCCATAAAGTTGATCAAAGAATTTGTTTTGTATGTTATTAAGATTCCTCTATTTGCTATTTCAGGAAAATTATTCTATTTCAGATCTAAAATGGAATATAAGACCAATGCTCAATAATAAATAAATAAAAATAAAAGAAACTGCAAGGAAAAGAAGAAATCGCTGTCAATGCAGGGGATCTTTAACAGTAAAACTTTTCTATGTGAAGTTATCATTTGTGAAAAAATACTTCCAACAACGCTTCCTGTGAAAAGTAGACTTCTTATACCTCTATTTCGCTGTCACGAATTTTCCCTCCTCCACCCCAGGGGCCGTATTCATAAAGAGATCTTAAGTCTGAGACAAAAAATAGTCTCAGCTTTGAGATTAGGTCTCAGCTGAGACCAAGTCTCAACTTTGTATTCACAAACAGGTTCTCAGCTGAGACCAAGCTGAGACCAGTCTCAAGTTTTTCTAATGTAAACAAACTATAAAGATGCAAATATATCCAATATTTTTAAAAGATCAATAGTTTTTGTGTGTTTTAATTCTTAACAAAAATCATACTGTCTATTAAAACAAAAAAATAAATTGAAAATTGTGTCAACTGTTGCTTATTTTTCATGTCACATGATCTACTTTTTTGTTGCTATGCAGTCAGAGAACTCTGATGAAAAGTGTCTCAAAGTAAGGCACTTTTGAAACCAAAGTTTGGGCTATCAGTTGTTACAAAAGTTTATTCTAAGTATTATATATGTTGTAAATTATTTCTACTTTACATTAAGCCATACAAAGTAAAAACATGAATCTCAGTTAAGATGAAATAATGCTTGAGACTTTTACCACAATATTTGAGACAACTATGTACCAGTCTTAAGTTTGAGACCAAATCTGAGACTAAAATTGGTCTCAACTATTTTGTGAATAGCAACAAATTTGAGACCAAAAACAGTCTCAGATTTGAGATCAAAACCTAAGACTTGAGACAAAATTTGGTCTCAGCAAGTTTTATGAATACCGGCCCAGATATTTACTTTGGGCCTGTAGTCTCATTTGGCAGCGTGATTTATTTTTTTAGTTCGAGAAGGTTGGGAGAGTATTGGTTGCAATTGTAGACGCCAGTTTTTAAATATATTTTAAAACATTTTAGAGTAAGCATTTCTGGTCCACGAGTACTCACGACCAATCTTTCCGGTTGCAATGCAGGTATTGCTAATCTTTTTTTTTTTGATGTATCAAGGTGTCTTTATGGTGTTAAAAGGTATTTTTAGCTTTGGTGTCACAAAATATCTTGTGCATTATTTTTTTTAATGTAGCCGAGCGATCTTTCTCAACGAAAGATTCATCATATCTATATTCCATAAATCTTAGTATTATTGTATCTGTTTTTGAGTAAACTCTTGAGGTCTTCACTGGCCTAGATGGTTAGTAGGGGGCCTCAGTGTCGCAGTGGTAACACACTCACCTCCCACCTCTGAGGTCGGCGGTTCAAACCCCAGACCTTATATGGGAAAGTTGGTAAATGCTTGCCGATGGTCGGGAGTTTACAGAACAGAATCTTGACCAACTGTATGTACTTGTTTCCGCTGCCCACAAAACTACCCATCGTGATATGAGCTGTACAGTGTTGAAAGCAACTGAAAATCCCAAATAAATAAATAATCAGCAACAAGAAAATATGATTATTTTATAGTTGGAGCGTTAGTCACGCATGTTTCCAAATTTGGCTAAAAATCGACGGTGCATTTACGGAAAATAATGAGATATGGTAAACCAACTCTATTTATACCATACATCCCCATATACGGGTATGATCTATATCTACTTTTTTTCTTTTTTGAGCTTTAGGTCACTTAATTGGAGCAGGCTGTGCAGAACACAGTCCCCCAAGTGGTTTTGGAGAAATACATTGCATAGAAAATTCTATCAGTTGGTCCCTGCTTCATTGAATCCAGCAACTTTTTAGATAGACTTGCTCCAAGCCTTTGTATTTCTTATTCCACCAAATCTAACATACATGGAATCATTATGAACCCATCATGCTGGGTGGGGAAATTACTGAGGGATGAAATACAAATACTTTTTTTGTCAGCCCCACATTCTGGCCAAAAAGTCATTCAGTCCTGATAGAATACCTAAGACAAAAGGACTTGAGGAAAGTCTACCTTTTAGACTGTCCATATTTACTAACGTCTGCCTGGTTTTTTTTTATGATCTATTTAGTAGCCTTACTGAAGTTATAATTTCTAATTTTGGAGAATATATACACGAGAAAGCTTCAGTTTCCATGATGTACTCTTACATATAAATGTACTGGATTTTATATCCGCACACAGCCAGGGCAGGTCAGCTGATGTCTTTTACATATACGATATATTGTACAAATTTGAGCTTTATGATATTATATATATGGAACTATACAATTCATAGTTACATAAAAATGAAAAGACAGAATTAAATTATACAAGAGTACTCGGAGAGCGCAAACCTCTGCCAAGGCATTTTATAATATGCAAATGGGAAAAATCCGGATTGTTATTTTTGTATCCGAAAGGTGATCCAGATTACTATCAACATTTAATGGGATCTAAGTTGGACCAAGACCCATATCTTTTAATTTTTTTAATGAAGTTCCAACCAGTATTTGCATAATCCTGCTGCCAAACGGACAGACATACAACCATTAAAATAATATCTACTTGGAGAAGGCAATATGTCAGCAGGAAAACAGGTTGACTACAATAGCAAATGTTATCTACATTTAATCACACATTTATAGCAAGTGAAATGTCAAGTGCTGATAAAAATATTGATGGCATTATCGGTGTATTATCTCATCAACAATACGTAATCTAATCTTACTTTTTATAGTACCCAATCTCTATGTACCAGCATATTAATTCTACGCTGTACAAGCAGTAACTAAAATTTCACAAGGAATTTATCTTCACTATCCGAGCTCATTATTAGCCAAAATATCTATAAAAATGCCCTCTAAAACTTTTCACTAAAAGAGTATGTCCTTCGCGAAGTTTTCTTATTATCTATGAAGTAATGGGTTGTTCCAAAAATTTTGTGTTTGTGTCTCCAGGTCTTATGGAGTAGTAGGCCGCCTTGAATTTTTTTTTTTTTAATAATCGAAATACTAGCTCGATAAATGAAGATAGCTATCTCGATCGATATCCACTTAATAAGTCGACAAATAGAAAAATACAGTGGCTCTGCTACCCTTCTGTGAATAGAGTGATTTTGTTCTCTACGAGCCTGAGGGCGACTTAAATAAATAATGTTCTGATGCATGATTGCTATAATGACAGTACTTATATGAAGGAGGAACCAGTAGCCATATTTATTACCAAAGCTTAACTCTCAGACTTAACTGTTGCATGCGTAGCCAACTTTAGTCTGTAAACTGTTTAAACATGTAAAAGCTTTGTTGAATACAGCCCCAGGCGCCTATTGACAAACGTCCATTGGTAAAAAAATAAACTACGAGTATTTTCTTTTTTTTAAAAAACCCTTATGGTAGACAATTATTCTTTTGAATTGTCCTATTATTTTAAGGAAATCACCATACAAAAGCTTGAAAATTAAGTTTAAACAATTGATAACATATACCTATAAAAAAGAATTTAAAAAAAATAAAAAGTATTTTTTACAGTAGATAAACCACTGACCCACATATTCAAAATACTGTGAAGAAATGAAAATAGACATGTATATATTACACACATTATTTACATACACGAGGACAGAAGAGTACACATAATCAATATCACTGGGTTAGCTATCAGTGAATATATAACTAATGCGATTCAAAGTAGACTTTGCAAGTTTATATCTTCGAATTTAACTTCCTGGAAAATGAGTTGCAGTCTTTTCTACTTTTATGTACTTTGTTGTCGCTGACAGAAGCCAAGCATTGAGCAAGAGGATACTGTATTTGCTTTGCACAGGATACAAAAACATACACAGTATAGCACTAGTAGATAAAGGGAAAAGGTAAGTGTTGTTATTTCATATAACTTGCTGGTAAGTTTGTACTGACAGTCCTTAATTATTACTGAATACGTACTATGTTGGTGAAAATGAAACCAACCATTTTTGGACGAAAGTTTAGAGGATTAGAATTCGTTGATTTTTGTGTAAATAGTCGGGGTTTTAGCATCTGGGTATGATGATTTAGGGATAATATACCTATTATTTGAGCTATTAAGTCAAAATATTACGTATTGAATGTGTTTTTGAGGGTTAAATTTTGACCTTTGAAGTTGAACTGATAAACGCTTTCACAAAGTACTGCGCACTACTTGTACAGTACACCATTACAACATTTAAATGGGTGAGCTGCTACTTTTATTATGCAGGTAAGTTTGGTAATAATCTGTCACAATAAATTCAATATTCTTTTGTGCATCTGTAAGACAACAGAATACTATGGTAATTCTGAATGGGTTTACAGATAGTCACACTAGCAGATCCAGGGGGTGGGGTGGGTGGGGGTGGGGGTTCGAACCCCCTTACCCCCCCCCCCTTGAAAAATAATGTAAAGGGGTTCAGCCCAAAGTACAAAATTATTTCTTGAGAATGGTGTTAAATTTACAGGAAATGCACTATATTTTTACCAAAAATAAATTTTTCCCAGGGGGGACCCCCTTAGTTATGGTATGTCTGATGTGGACCCCCACCTTACTCTGATGTGAACCCCCACCTTACTTAAAGGCTGGATCCGCCCCCGAGTCATAAAAACTTAAACTGTATGAAGTGGAAAAGAAAAAAAAATTCTCAAGATTCACAATGCCCTCGTATATTGGGGGCCGTATTCTACAACAATACTAAGATCATTTCTAACTAACTTAGAATTTAAGTATTTGTATCCCCGACGCGAAGCGGGGATACTATGGATTCATCATCGTTGTCGTCCGCGTCCGCGCCCTTGTCCACGTCCGCGTCCGCAGAGATTTCTTGTTAGCGACCTACAGTCCACATTTCTTTCCGGATTTCTTTCATATTTGGCAGGTGGCTTGATATGGTAGAGGACTCGCCACCCTATCTTTTTGGTAGGCTTTATGTCTAAATTAGGCCTGTGGTAGACAAAAATGTCTAAAATGTGGAATATTGCTTGTTAGCGACCTACAGTCCACATTTCTTTCCAGATTTCTTTCATATTTGGCAGGTGGCTTGGTATGCTAGAGGACTCGCCATCCTATCTTTTTGGTAGGCGTTATGTCTAAATTAGGCCTGTGGTAGACAAAAATGTCTAAAAAGCATTAAAAGTCATGAAATCATGCACTAAATCACTTATAACTTGAAAAGTGTTGCATTTAGAGCATTTTGTTAAAATATGTTATTCAGCTACTTTTTTCATAGCTACAACATGGTGAGTAACTTGGGTGTCTGTCTCAATAGCTAAGTGAGTAATAGCTACTTTTGGGCTTTTCAGTAACTTCCATCATGAGTAAAATCACTTGTAACTTGAAAACTATTGCATTTACACAATTTTGTATAAATATGTTATTCAGCTACTTTTGGGTCAGCTATAACATAGTAAAATTTCAGACCTGTAGCTCATGGCATAGCTGAGTAATAGCTACTTTTAGGTTATCACTGTTGAGTAAATTACTTATAACTTCAAAAGTATTACATTTACAGTATTTTGTTTCAATATGTTATTCACCTATTTCGGAGTCAGCTATAACATAGTGAAGTTCCAGACCTGTGACTCATTGCATAGCTGAGTAATAGCTACTTTGAAGTTCACACTGTTGAGTAAATCAGTTGTAATTGGAAAACTATTGCATTTACAGAAATTTGTGTAAATATGTTATTCAGCTACTTTTGGGTCAGCTATAACATAGTGAAATTACAGACCTGTAGCTCATGGCACAACTGAGCAATAGCTATTTTCAGGTACTGACTGTTGAGTAAATGACTTGTAACTTGAAAAATATTGCATTTGGAGTATTTTGTTAAAATATGTTGCTCACCTACTTTTGGGTCAGCTATAACATCGTCAAATTACAGACTTATAGCTCATGGCATAGCTGAGCAATAGCTATTTTCAGGTTCTCACTATTGAGTAAATCAGTTGTAACTTGAAAACTATTGCATTTACAGTATTTTGCTTAAATATGTTGTTCACCTAATTTTGGGTCAGCTATAACATAGAAAAAATTCAGACATGTAGCTCATTGCATAGCTGAGTAATAGCTACTTTAAGGTTATCACTGTTGAGTAAATCAGTTATAACGTGAAAACTATTACATTTACAGTATTTTGTTTAAATATGTTATTCACATAATTTTTGGTCAGCTATAACAGAGTGAAATTGCAGACCTCTATGTCATGGCATAGCTTACCAATATCTACTTTCAGGTTCTCACTGTTGAGTAAATCATTGTATCCACTGGATAGCCGCAGTGTGTAGAGAGATTTCACCATTACCGCTCTAACGAAAAAAAATATTATAGCTAGCCTTCTCAAGTTTGCAAGGTATATTAGAGGGTGCACCACAGTATTCTATTGGTAGGCTTTATGTCTAAATTAGGCCTGTGGCTAAATTACTTGCCTACTAAAAATGAGTAATTCTGCATTTTCTCTAAAAGTATTGCAGATAGCAAATTTTTCTTAAATAACTCATTCACCTACTTTTGGGAGAGCTTTCACATGCTGAAGTTCTAGACCTGTAGGTAATTACTCACCTACTCAAAATGAGTAAATGCGAATTATCTCTAAAAGTATTGCAGATAGCCAATTTCTTTCAAATAACTCATTCACCTACTTTTGGGAGAGCTTTCACTTGGTGAAGTTTCAGACCCGTAGGTAATTACTCACCTACTGAAAATGAGTAAATGCAAATTATCTCTAAAAGTATTGCAGATAGCCAATTTTTGTCAAATAACTCCTTCACCTACTTTTGGGAGAGCTTTCACTTGGTGAAGTTTCAGACCCGTAGGTAATTACTCACCTACTGAAAATGAGTAAATGCAAATTATCTCTAAAAGTATTGCAGATAGCCAATTTTTGTCAAATAACTCCTTCACCTACTTTTGGGAGACCTTTCACTTGGGGAAGTTTCAGACCTGTAGCTAAATATTCACCTACTCAAAATGAGTAAATGCTAATTATCTCTAAAAGTATTGCAGATATCCAATTCTTATCAAATAACTCATTCATCTACTTTTGGGAGAGCTTTCACATGGTGAAGTTTGAGACCTGTAGGTAATTACTCACCTACTCAAAATGAGTAAATGCAAATTATCTCTAAAAGTATTGCAGATAGCCAATTTTTGTCAAATAACTCCTTCACCTACTTTTGGGAGAGCTTTCACTTGGTGAAGTTTCAGACCCGTAGGTAATTACTCACCTACTGAAAATGAGTAAATGCAAATTATCTCTAAAAGTATTGCAGATAGCCAATTTTTGTCAAATAACTCCTTCACCTACTTTTGGGAGACCTTTCACTTGGTCAAGTTTCAGAATTATTCACCTACTCAAAATGAGTAAATGCTAATTATCTCTAAAAGTATTGCAGATATCCAATTCTTATCAAATAACTCATTCATCTACTTTTGGGAGAGCTTTCACATGGTGAAGTTCCAGACCCGTAGGTAATTACTCACCTACTGAAAATGAGTAAATTCGAGTTATCTCTAGAATTATTGCAGATAGCCAGTATTTCTCAAATAACTCATTAATATGAAAACAACTTAGAGGAAGTCATGGGCTGCAAATCTTTTCATGTGGTCAGATTTGACCTTGGGCCCCTCCTGCTTATTATTGGTCCTAGAGGTTTGCAATGTGAAAACGACTTATAGGAAATCATGGGCTGCGAATCTTTTGATGTGGTCAGACTTCACCTTGGGCCCCTGCTACAGGGTCAAAAAAGGGTAGCCAAACTTAAAAGTGCTTTCAGCTTGCTTATTAACGAAAAATGCTGTTTATCTTCTAAACTATGTTAGTTGGCCTTTGTCGGTGGATACATCCAGCATCTGGCCACAGATGCGTCCTTAGTCTAGTTAAATTTGTTTCGTGAATATATAAAGTCAAAGAAAAGTCAAGGAAAAACAAGACCTTCCCTTACTTAGATCTAAGGTCACCTTATCTAAGTATTGTTGCATAACATGGCCCCAGGAGTGCACAGTCTTGGAGGGAGGACTCTGCTCAAAGGTGATTTAAGATTTAAGAGATTGCACGGTCCAAAACTCACTGCAGGGTTATCACCCATTCCTCTAAATTCTCCCAAATTACCCCCTTAATTGAAAAAACTCCCAGTCAGGTACAGGGTGCAATTTAAAATAGGCCTCATTAATACAAAATTTTAAACCACGGTCACCCAGTTTACCTAAGTGAATTAATTTACCCTTACACCTCTTCCAGAAATAAAAGACTTGGCACCCCCAAACTTAAGTTCCTTCATTCCCCACTATTGACGGTAGAGTTCATAAATCAGTTAAACATTTTTCTAATTTTTTCAGTCACTCTGCCCCTGCTTTTTGGAACTCTTTCCCATTTCAAATAAGAAATAGTCACATCTATCAGGAAGCACCTCAAAACCCACCTGTTCAACTCTAGTTTTCCAACTTAGTCTCCTTCCCTTTTGGTCACACCCATAAGTCCAGATCATCTGACCTTGACCGCCCCTCTACTGTCCTTATGATAAATGTATTTTGTTAACTAGCAAACAGAGTTCCCCTTTGTGGAGAAGATATTAGATTAGATTAGGCAGTACATTAGATTAGATGATCTGGATTGACATTAGGACTCCAAGAATTTTTTTCTTTATTGTGATTTCTTGGTTTTTATGGCGAGTTGTGATTCTATTCACCAACTTGTTGCAAGAGTTTTTGTCAGTCACAGGTGACTTGAATACAAAAATAACATTCTTCTGTTTCCTAGGACCTATACTATACAAATGCCATGAATGCTTGTTTTATAAATGAGAGGTCCTCAGTGGCCCAGTGGATCGGCATGTTTGACATCTAGTCACAGACTGTGACCTCCCTATGAATTTGACTCCTCCAGTCTCAATATGACCCTGACAGTGGAATGGGCTGTAAACCCCAATTTTTACCTTTATACTTTGTTTTATAAAACAATGACAGAGTGTCTTCAAACCACTGAATTTCCTTTTAATTTCATGGGTTAGCCAATAACCATTACTATAGTTACCATTGCAATCATAACAGAAGCTATCTTCAGTTCCCAATACACTAAGTGTTTGTAAGAGCCTTAACTGCCGCTGTAGCCAGTGGAGTAGGAAGGAGTCAAGATAAAATATTTCTCTTTCAGCAGTGTACATGTATAAACACGGAGTATTTATCCTATACTTTCATAACTGAGTCATGACTAATTTTTGTTATATACCGGACTTAAGTACTTACACTTAAGATTCAGATTTCTTTTGTAAGGTTGTACTTATATTGGCTTGACTATTTTGTAATGGATTACATTGGCTACAGCATACAAGGCAATAAAATATAAAAAGCATGGAAACAGTTTGATATGTAGAGGGCATTTTATTTTTGAACATTGACAATGTCTTTGAATTTTCACCCTTATTCATCAACATAAGTCTATTCAGAGTAGCACTGAGTGCATTGTATTTTGTGAACATGTGTCTGGAAAACATTTTTGTTGTTAGAAAAATATTCTGAGATGACGGCGATGTAACAGAGTTTCTGACTGGCTAATCGAACAAAATACCATGCTCAATATTGTCACAAAGTTGTGGCTGGTACTTTTGGTTATGGTTAGCCTCAACACAAAAAAGTAATAAAAATATCTTATTATGGACACATCATGTTAGAATAGGGATATACCATAAAAATCAGGGGTACTATTCACAAAAGATCTTAGCCAAGTCTTAGGCTTAATTTGGCTCTATTTTTATACAAAAGTTAAGCCTAAGACTTGGCTAAGACCTTTCGTGAATACGACCCCTGGATTTAGATCACAGAGGCTACGCCTTCATGATCTAAACTCACAGTTTGTGCTCTAAATTTGTGTAGAGCATGGATTTTTATGGTATATCCCTATATTAAGGAATTTTTTTCCACCAAACACCTTTAACCCTGCTTCGGTGATTTCTCACTAGTGGACTTCTGAGGGACTTTTCATCAACAGTAAATATTGTGAGTGGTTATCACATACCCCATCACTTCTAGATGATTTCTTATCCAAAATGTATGTACATGACATTGTATACTAAAATTCACTTTTACACTATTGTTTCCACAGGTTTGCATGAAGACCATGCTTCAGAGAGACAAGTTGACATCAGGACTTTAAGTAAACCATGGCTGACAGGGAGTCACCCCCTGATAACTCAAATGGTAATTCTATATAGTCACGCTAGTGGGTACATTCTTTATTGATATTCGTGATATTTATTGTATCAATATTGCTGTTTTATGGATAACTATAAACTCTCACTACATATATTTGACATAAACCCTAACTCGAATAAATAAAATGTACACTTTATCTGGTGTTTTTGTAGTTTTTAATGTGTTTCTGATCAGAACTACCATGTTTTGTTTTGACAAACTTCACTTCCTGTTAGCAGTTGGGGACATGGTGGAACAAAACTTTTGTAGAATCCCAAATTTGGACCTTTTAGTAGACCTATTAACCATCCCCGATATCAAACAATATTGAAATATTTTTACATTCAGTATCAAGTGTCCACACAGCCAAATGATGTACCCACTAAGTCACAGCCCTTGAGTTAGAATCCCCTGTTAAAATATTTGCTCCAGAGTGACCCATAACAGTAAGAGTGTCTGGGATTTCAGATAAAGCAGCAGTATTTTTCTGGTTCTTTGGTGATCAGAGAAAAAAATATGAAAATGTAGATTGCCATAGTTTCATAATTAATGCCAATCAATGGATGTTTTATTGAAACCTAATCTGCATTGTCTTAAGATTACATATTTCACTTTAAAATGGTACTTGTTTATCGTTAATTGTATCCACCGGAGGCCTCTGGTGGATACTTTGGTTTAGCATTCGTGCTGCCGCGTGTAGAGATTTTTGGCGTTAATGCTCACAGAGGAAAACTACACCAGCTAGGGTCACCAAATTTATAGTATATCTTCATTGGGGGTAAGCTTCTCTGGGACTGAAATTAGTCTCATTCTGAAAAACAAGATGGCTGTCGCGGGCATTTTTTGAAAATTATCTACATTTTTCTACTGGCTGTTTCTCATAGGTAGAAGGTTGAATCTCTTCATAGGTGATATGTATGACAGATATATATGTCCTCTACAACCATGCAGACATTTGACCTTGAAGCTCTTAATTCAAGGTCATCCTCAGAGTGCCGAAGTAACCCACATAGCGGACTTTAACAGTGCCTATATCTCCCTTATTATTGGTCCTGGAGGTTTGCAATCTGAAACAAACCTATAAGAAATCATGGGCTGGGAATTTTCTGGTGTGGTCTGATTTGACCTTGGGCCCCTCCTTCAAGGTCAAACGAGGATAGCCAAACATAAAAGTGCTTATAACTCACTTATTATTGGTTCTAGAGGTTTGGGATGGTAAACCAACCTATGGGAAATCATGGACTGGGAATCTTGTGGTGTGGTTGGATTTGACCTTGGGCCACCCCTTCAAGGTCAAACAAGGATAGCCAATCTTAAAAGTGCTTATAACTCGCTTATTATTGGTCCTAGAGGTTTGGGATGGTAAACCAACCTATGGGAAATCATGGACTGGGAATCTTGTGGTGTGGTCGGATTTTACCTTGGGCCGCCCCTTCAAGGTGAAACAAGGATAGCCAAACTTAAAAGTGCTTATAACTCGCTTATTATTGGTCCTAGAGGTTTGGGATGATAAACCAACCTATAGGAAATCATGGGCTGGGAATCTTGTGGTGTGGTCAGATTAGAACTTGGGCCCCTCGTTCAAGGTCAAACGAGTATAGCCAAACTTAAAAGTGCTTATAACTCGCTTATTATTGGTCCTAGAGGTTTGGGATGGTAAACCAACCTATAGAAAATCATGGGCTGTGAATCTTGTGGTGTGGTCAGATTAGAACATGGGCCCCTTGTTCAAGGTCAAACGAGGATAGCCAAACTTAAAAGTGCTTATAACTCACTTATTATTGGTCCTAGAGGTTTGGGATGGTAAACCAACCTATAGAAAATCATGGGCTGTGAATCTTGTGGTGTGGTCAGATTAGAACATGGGCCCCTCGTTCAAGGTCAAACGAGGATAGCCAAACTTAAAAGTGCTTATAACTCACTTATTATTGGTCCTAGAGGTTTGGGATGGTAAACCAGCTCATAGGAAATCATGGGCTGGGAATCTTCTGATGTTGTTAGATTTGACCTTTGGCCCCTCCTTCAAGGTCAAACGATGGTTCACTGGCTTTGGTGAGTTCTCTTTCCAGTGGATACAAATTTGCATTGGTTCTCCAATGCGTAGGTCTAGTCGTAAACTGAGCTTTGTGAAATACCAATGACTTAAAAATCAGTGCTTGTTATTGGTAATATGATATACAATTGAGAATTTCCAAGGTTTCATATTAATGTAGATCATTTGTTTTTTAGGTGGGTTGCATGTAACCAACCCACCTATTAGATTAATGTGTCTGATGTCCATCTGTGTGTCAGTCTGTCTGTCCGTCAACATTTTCATTTCTGGACCCTAACTCGAAAATGCTTTGTCCACTCAAATTCAAACTTGACAGGGAGATAGATCAGCATCATAGCTAGGTTCCTTTCAAAATTGGTGTAATTCCATCTGTTCATTTGTCCATGTTTTGTCTGTCCATCAACATATCCGTTTCTGGACTCTAACTCGAAAACTCTTTGTCCAATCGAATTCAGACTTGACGGGGAGATAGATCATCATCATAGCTAGGTTCCTTTCAAAATTGGTGTAATTCCGTGTGTTTGTTTGTCTGTTTTATGTCCGTTTGTCTGTCCGTCAAGATGTTTGTTTTGGGACTCTAACTCGAAAATGCTTTGTCCAATCAAATTCAAACTTGACAGGGAGATAGATCACCATCATAGCTAGGTTCCTTTTGAAATTGGTTTAATTCCGTCTGTTCGTTTGTCCATTTTTTGTTCATTTTTCTGTCTATCAACATTTTATGCTTTGGATAAGTGAGATATTGTTCCAGATAATAAAGTACACATAAACATAAGAGTACTACTAAGTATTGTTACTTGGCACTTGCTTTTGGTTGGCAAAAACCCGAATATAGAAAACTATTTTTTGGTTGTCATTGGCAACACTCATGCACTTTCAATAATATACCATACCATAGAAGGTAAAGGGGATTGTATCAGAAGTGAGAACGGGAATTTCTGAGTTCAGAGTTTTATGCCAATTTAGTTCCAATTATATTATCACTATTTAATCATAGAAATCCAATAACTAATATTTAAAACCATCAAAAATAAGGCTTTTCTGTTTAAGTTGTGCCAGGTTACAATATTAACCAGTAGGTGTTTTACATATTAGTGGTAAACTAGAAAAGGACTCAAAGAGAGCCAACCTCTTGCAATGGCCAAATACCTCCATAATGGCTTATGAGTGAAATGATAAAAATCTTTAAAAATTACCTGCATCCAGATGGTGATCAGGATCACCAGTAAAATTTAATCATCTATTCCTTGTGCTATTGTCAACATTTTCTGAAAATTTCATCACAATCTGTCCACAACTTATTGAGTTATTTTTCAAACAAATACACGCCACCAATTACATAGACAAGGTACCTCCTTGTCTCAGGTTAACAATGGTAAATTTGAGGATGTTAAATGATTTTTATAAAATTAAATAAATGTTATATTATAGCAATTAAGACAGCAGACATAAAGTATTGTTGTTACATATTTTGCAGGTAAGAGACCAGGAAGCCGTATTGAGTTCCTCAGGAGACAGTTTGAACAAACACCTGCTGATACAAATCCTTCCTCTGGTGCTCGCAGAGATCCTCCTCCCATCAAGCCAAAACCCTGGATAGCCAAATCGCCCCTGCCCATACATCAGGTGTCTGAACCTACTGGTGAAGTCAACACAGGTGTCTCTGATGGGTCAGCTAGTGCAGGTCATCAAGTGCCAAGTGTAGAAGAAGTGGAAGGTAAGGGAGAAAGATATTTTGATGATCTTTGTACCAGAACCAGGTATATTTAGTACATTTTATTTAATGTTTTACATCACACCTAGTACATTATCAGTTATATTGTGACAGGTAGTTGGAAGGACAGAAGAAACTAGTACATACAGTTGGTCAAGGCTCTGTACTGTAAACTGCCGACCAACGGCAAGCAACTACCAGCTTTCCCACATGAGGTCAGGCTGGAATTCCAACTCTGATCTTAGAGACTGGAGGCGAGTATGTTTATCTACTCTGCCATCGTGGCCCCAGATATTTAGTAGAGGATAACACCAATTTGGGAATTAAATAATCATAGCAAGTTTTAGACTGCATGTAATTGGATTTGTTGATTTATTTTTCTTTTGTATTGAATAGTCATGATATGGCACTAGTATGTCAATGTATATGCTGGTGCTGTAAAATGATGTAACTATCTTATTAACTATACCTTTATGCATTTCAGACCATGTGCATGATTGTTATTGTTTTACAGAAATGTCATTGTACATTAAAAATAATCACTCTTTACTACTCCGCAACATAACTGTTCACAACTTGGACATAAAAACCTTATTATCTCCCGCGAGATTATGAAATAATGTCAGTGTGTGCGTGGGTGCGTGCGTGTGTGCGTTAGTTAGTCACGCAGATTTCTCCAAAACTACTACAGCTACAGATTTTTTGTAAATTAATTGTCCCAATGAATTTTCATGCCCTTGAAAATTTTTTTGGTTTTATTGACTTAGGCCTAAAGATAAGTGAGTAATAGCAATCTTAGCTACTTTGAGTAAAGGGCTTATAACTCAAAAACTATTGCAGTAACAACTTTTTCTTCAAATATGTTGTTCAGCTACTTTGTCCTTAGCTATAAGATGGTACATAGTTTGGGGTCCCATTGCATGCCATAAGTGAGTAATAGCTATTTTCTCATTTGTACCTAAATAACAGACAAAGTAAATGTCAAATATCTTCAAAAGTATTGAAGTTAGGGAAATCTTTTCAAATATGTTGTCCATCTTTTTGGTAAGCTGTCACATACTAAAGTTTCAGACCTGTTGCACCTTGGATAGCTGAGTAATAGCTACTTTGAAATTCTGACTGGTGAGTAAAGCGATTGTAACTCCAAAACTATTGCAGTTAGAGTATTTTCCTAAAATATGTTGTTCAGCTACTTTGTCCTTAGCTATAAGATGGTACATAGTTTGAGGTTCTATTGCATGCCATAAGTGAGTAATAGCTATTTTCTCATTTGTAGTTAAATAACAGAAGAAGTAAATGTCAAATATCTTCAAAAGTATTAAAGTTGGGGAAATCTTTTCAAATATGTTGTCCATCTACTTTTTGGTAAGCTATGACATAGTAAAGTTTCAGACCTGTTGCACCTTGGATAGCTGAGTAATAGCTACTTTGAAATTCTGACTGTTGAGTAAAGCTATTGTAACTAAAAAAGTATTGCAGTTAGAGTGTTTTCCTAAAATATGTTGTTCAGCTACTTTGTTCTTAGCTATAAGATGGTACATAGTTTGGGGTTCTATTGCTTGCCATAAGTGAGTAATAGCTATTTCCTCATTTGTAGCTAAATAACAGAAGAAGTAAATGTCAAATATCTTCAAAAGTATTAAAGTTAGGGAAATCTTTTCAAATATGTTGTCCATCTACTTTTTGGTAAGCTATGACATAGTAAAGTTTCAGACCTGTTGCACCTTGGATAGCTGAGTAATAGCTACTTTGAAATTCTGACTGTTGAGTAAAGCCATTGTAACTCCAAAACTATTGCAGTTGGAGTATTTTCCTAAAATATGTTGTTCAGCTACTTTGTTCTTAGCTATGAGATGGTACATAGTTTGGGGTTCTATTGCTTGCCATAAGTGAGTAATAGCTATTTTCTCATTTGTAGCTAAATAACAGAAGAAGTAAATGTCAAATATCTTCAAAAGTATTGAAGTTAGGGAAATCTTTTCAAATATGTTGTCCATCTACTTTTTGGTAAGCTATAACATAGTAAAGTTTCAGACCTGTTGCACCTTGGATAGCTGAGTTATAGCTACTTTGAAATTCTGACTGTTGAGTAAAGCCATTGTAACTCCAAAACTATTGCAGTTAGAGTATTTTCCTAAAATATGTTGTTCAGCTACTTTGTCCTTAGCTATAACATGGTACATACTTTGGGGTTCTATTGCATGCCATAAGTGAGTAATAGCTATTTTGTTATTTGTAGCAAAATAATGACATAAGTAAATGTCAAATATCTTCAGAAGTATTAAAGTTATGGAATTCTTTTCAAATATGTCATTCATCTACTTTTTTGTAAGCTATCACATAGTAAAGTTTCAGACCTGTTGCACATTGCATAGCTAAGTAATAGCTACTTTGAAATTGTGACTGTTGAGTAAATCCATTGTAACTCCAAAACTATTGCAGTTACAGCTTTTTCTTCAAATATGTTGTTCAGCTACTTTGTCCTTAACTATAAGATGGTATATATTTTGGGGTTGTATTGCATGCCATAAGTGAGTAATTGCTATTTTCTTATTTGTAGCAAAATAACAACATAAGTAAATGTCAAATATCTTCAAAAGTATTAAAGTTAGGGAAATATTTTCAAATATGTTATTCATCTAGTTTTTGATAACCTGTCACATAGTAAAGTTTCAGACCTGTTGCACATTGGATAGCTGAGTAATACCTACTTTGAAATTGTGACTGTAGGGTAAATGCATATAGTTTGGGGTTCTATTGCATGCCATAAGTGAGTAATAGCTATTTTCTTATTTGTGGCAAAATAATGACATAATTTTTCTCAAATAACTGCTTCATCTACTTTTGGGAGAGCTTTCACATGGTGAAGTTTCAGACCCGTAGCTAATTATTCACCTACTCAAAATGAGTAAATGATAATTATCTCTAAAAGTATTGCGGATATCCAATTTTTATCAAATAACTCATTCATCTACTTTTGGGAGAGCTTTCACATGGTGAAGTGCCAGACCCGTAGCTAATTACTCACCTACTCAAAATGAGTAAATGTGAATTATCCCTAAAAGTATTGGGGATATCCAATTTTTCTTAAATAACTCATTCACCTACTTTTGCAAGAGCTTTCACTTGGTGAAGTTTCAGACCCGTGGCTAATTATTCACCTACTCAAAATAAGTAAATGCTAATTATCTCTAAAAGTATTGTGGATATCCAATTTTTATCAAATTACTTGCTCATCTACTTTTGGGAGAGCTTTCACATGGTGAAGTTCCAGACCCGTAGCTAATTACTCATCTACTCAAAATGAGTAAATGTGAATTATCTGTAAAAGTATTGCAGATATCCAATTTTTCTCAAATAACTCATTCACCTACTTTTGGGCGAGCTTTTACTTGGTGAAGTTTCAGACCCGTAGCTAATTATTCACCTACTCAAAATGAGTAAATGTGAATTATCTCTAAAAGTATATATTTCACTATCTTTAGTACATCTAATTTATATGGCGGGAGATAAATGCATGCGTCAGAATGCTTGTTTTTAAATGTCTTAAGCGTAGTTGTGTGGATTTCTTTCGATCAAAATATGCATAGACAGAAGCACAAGTAACAGATGCCCTTTACGCATGTAAAATAAAAATCATAAATTTACAATCATATTGAACTGGTGATAATATAATTAAGCGTCCCTGAAGGGGCGCTTATTTGGTTTCGCGTCAGTTTCCTCGCCGCCGCCGCCGCCGCATTATGGTCTCCCTTGAATATCTCCCTTATTATTGCAAGGTTTTTAACCATATTTGGCAGTTATATACCTTAGGCGTGGGAAAATTTTTCCACATGCTTAAATTTGACCTTTGATCTTTATCAAGGTCACATGATCAAAAAATAGTTTTTTCGGGTACACCCGCTCGTCATCACAGTTCAGGAAAATCTACTGACCTCAGAGGCTTGTAACTTCATACACATGTTTATACTATCAAAAACGTGAGCTGATTAGATGAAAATTGACCGATTTATGAGTGATTTTCTCACAGGTACCAATGAGAAAGCTTAAAATTCATGTGAACCCCCCTATTATCTTCTTAAGTATTGCATTTAGAGCCATAAAATGTATTTGGAGGTAGTAGGAAACCATATGTGGAGAGTCTAGAAAGCAAGTCAAATTCCCCCGACCCCCCCTGTAGGGGTCAAACTGGGGTCATAAAATAGCCAATTTCATCTTTTCCCCTTATATCTCCTTTATTTTTGCTTCTAGAGCTTGAGAATGTATTAACAGGTATTGGGAAACCATATGTGAAGAGTCTAGATAGCCGGTCATATTTACCCCCAGACCCTTCCTTATGGGTCAAACTGGGGTCATAAAATAGCCGATTTTGTGTTTTTGCCTTTTATCTCCTTTATTCTTGCTTTTACAGTTTTAGAATGTATTAAGAGGTATTGGGAAACCTTATGTGATGAGTCTAGATAGCCGGTCAGATTTACCCCCGCATCCCCCCTTATGGGTCAAACTGGGGTCATAAAATAGCTGATTTTGTGTTTTGCCTTATATCTCCTTTATTCTTGCTTTTAGAGTTTAGAATGTATTAAGAGGTATTGGGAAACCTTGTGTGAAGAGTCTAGGTAGCTGGTCAGATTTACCCCCGGATCCCCCCTTATGGGTCAAACTGGGGTTATAAAATAGTCGATTATGTGTTTTTGCCTTTTATCTCCTTTATTCTTGCTTTTAGAGCTTTAGAATGTATGAAGAGGTATTGGGAAACCTTATGTGAAGAGTCTAGATAGCTGGTCATATTTACCAGATAGATGTGTTCAAAGCATTGTGTCATAAACTTCTTGCCTTTCTAAAGGCTCACATTTTACTATGCCTTTTTCTAAAATGTAAATAGATATATGGCATTTATAAAGCACTGTTACTCTTTAATTAAGTAGTTTTATGGTGTAACTTTCGACCTATTATAAGTATTGATGCTTTATGCATTCTTAGCCAGAGCATTTATTCAACTAACTTTTCGCAATTTATGACCATAGAAAACAAAATAAAGCGTAAATTTTTCTTTCATGTTAATGCATGAACTTCCACACTGTCTGCTTAACTTTCACTTCTTCTCTCAGCACTGCATGTTTTTATTTTCAAAAACCTTTTTCTACTGTATATTATATTGCAGTGAACCTTTTTGGGACGCTTAGTTTTTGTTAGCAAAACCATTTTTCTAGTTTCTGCTAGAAATCAGCACCCCAACTTTGCGTAATTTGCATACGGCAATTGCTAAGATATTTAATTTATGTCTGTCATCACCAGAACTTCCTTATTTGTTGTGTGAAAATGCACGAGTTTTATAACTCTTTTTAAAATATTCCATGTTCCATTTTATGCAAAGTTGAGGATGGTGCCAAGTGGTGGGGAGCAGTATATCTATGAAGATCATATGCTTTACTTTCGTTATTACATGACATTATCACCACAAAGCCAAATATTTTTGGTCACCATACAGTGGTGTAGTCTTACCATGTTGGTATGTCCATCTCAGTTAAAATGTGATTATCAAATCATAATTTTTTAATGCTTCATCTTGCTTAATTATGTCAACCATTTTGTTTTTCTTTCTTTTTGTTTCAGACACCAGCTGACTTTAAGCACCTATTTCCTCCATGCTTTTGTTTGATTGTTTTTGTTTTGGATGTTTTATTTTTGTTTGCAAAACCTGTTCATAAATGCATTTTTATATTACGTTTTGTGATCCCCCAGTTTTAGAGACAGATTAGTTTTAAATATAATAACTTGTTTTTTTGTGTGTATATATATTTACATATAATTTTTGTTATCAAGAAAACCATTTGTGTGTGTTCAACTACCATAAGTGGCAGTGATGATGTCCTGTCCCAATATGACCTTGACTGTTGAATGAAACATCGAACACTAACTTTGATCTTTTATACAGAGAAAGAAGAAATTACAAATGAAGAAGTGGTTCTGAAGACTTTGTCATCAGTGAATGCAAGCCCTCTTCTAAAGAAAAGAAATGGCCTCTCACAGAACCCAGATACCATACAAGATGAAGTGCAAGAAGAGAACCAGTCAGGTGAGCCGTGCCAGAAGGCTGTTTTCTTAATTCCTGTATTGAAAATTTAGTTGTGCTGTAAATTGTCTCTAAGGTTTAATTGTCTGCAGTTTAGGTAATAAGCCTGAATAAAGAATTCATAATTATTATCTTATAAGCAACTTATCTATAAGTTTCTTTTTCTAAAATGATTGTTTGTGGTTCCCATGTGAGTCTGTAGACCAGCTTGCTATAGCACTTCAAGATAAGGTACTCCTCATTTTTATGTGGGATTTTATCTTAATAATCCATCACTGGCCAGACATTATGCTGAATTATAATCCAGTTGGCAGTTTTAGACTTTGCCTTCATGGTACTAAACTGCCAATCAGTCTATAATTCTGCATAATGTCTGCTCAGTGATGGATTACAACAGAATATCCTTTATATAAAGATTATTTTTCTCTCAACCAATCAGATTCACTGACACACCCATGTCATATTACAACTGCATTTTGCTAATGTATGTAACATGGGCCTATATTCATAACTGATTAGTGATGATGCGCCAAAAATCAGCTTAGTTTAGAATGAAAATCTGTATACTCAAGCTGACCCCTTTTGTGAAGTTTATCATTGTATCACTTGTCAACATGTGGATTTTCAATGAGGCCTTATACTTATATGACCTAAGCTGTTAACACAATGTAATATGCCAACTTTGACCTACCAGCTAAACCTTGTGCCAACATAAATACAGTAGTGCCTCTATTATTTGTACTGTCTATTATCCATATACAGTGGAACCTGTATTATCCAACCCTCAATTATCCGAATTTTCAGTTATCTGACCTTAGACCCACTCTCCCCAACTATATTATCTGACCCTTCTATTATCCAACCTAATTGTAACTCCCCCAAGAGGGTGAGATAATAGAAGTCCTATTGCACTTGGGAAATCTTAAAATTAATGCAGCTCAAACAGGTCTATCTTGGAATGTTTGTGTCCAAAAGGTTGGTTTCAAGTACTACCTGGGACTATATTCACAAAAGGAATCGGTGAAAGGACAAGCCAGAACTCAGTTTAAGTTTAGTGTAAAATGCTATATACTTGAAGTGAATACCAATACTGATGTGCATTGAATTTAGTATATTTCCATTTGCAGAAAAGAGTAGATCTAATGGAGCAGTTAAGGGATTGTTACAGAGACAGGAGGAGCTGGGAGACTTGATAGACTCAGGCAAAGGAGACAGCGTTAATGGTATATCTTCTGCTGTTCTTGCAGGGATTGAAATACAGTTTTGATATGGATATCAGATTCTAATTTCGCTTTTGTATGTCAATCAATATTGAAGTGATTTTTCACTCTGTAACTTGTACCATTTGACAGCTGCTGGTGCTTCATTTACCAAAATATAATACCGGTAATACATTTTTAGAACAAAATTCACAGTAATTTTCTTTTTTTATTAAATGAAACAATCACCTTACATGGTTTCAGTTATTGTGTCTCTTTAGTGTTATGAAAGACTTATTTTCTCCATAGGTTTAATAGTTAACAAACATGGCTGAGAAAAATCAAAATTGCAAGGTATTTTACAGCATACCAGTGCTCTGTCGCGCCTATGCTTTTATAAGTGTTCCTCCACGATCTTACGCTATCGCTAATAATTTTCTAATATGTCCATTTGCGGTCAACTTTCTCTATTAAACCCAATAATAGGTGTAATTTGATGATTTTACATCCATTTTCAACAGTATTTTCCTTATTTTAGCAGTTATTTCACATTTCATTGCACATAGATTTGTTTATCAACCACATGTTTTACTTCCATTTGGTCTGTGATAAAACATGTTTTTCCAAGTTTTGGGTTGTTTTTTCAAAACACAAAGCTGTTTTTTGTTGTCATAAATGCCCATCCCCATCCCGACCTCACTTTTAGTATATTGAGCCTGTTGCTTCTGAAGAAATGTAAAATCTCCAAGTACAGAGATTAAGTTTAGATTCTGTTTGTATTCCTGAAAAATTCTTAGTACAGAGTTTAAGTCCAGAATTGATTAAGTTTATGATACCACACTTTGCCACTTCAGTGTACAAGTCTTCTAAGTATTTTGGCCTCAGCTTTGCTTATGATGCTCCATAGATTTGGAATGATTTGTCTAATGATGTATGTTCAGCCACTTCTCTCCACTCATTCAGAAAGAAGCTCAAAACCTATCTCTTCGCACAAGCATATCCACCCTAATTTCTGCTTTTCCCAGTTTCTCTCTGTGGCACTGACCCTTGCTATGTCTCAGGTCAATGATTATAGCTTTCTGCTTTTTGTATCCACCAGACTCATCCGTTGAATACTTTGGTTTAGCATTCGCTACGCCACCGCCGCCCATAGAGAGATTTTCGGCTTTAACATTCTCAGAGGAAAACTGCACCACCTAGGTTTACCAAATTTGCAGGATATCTTCTTTGGGGGTAAGCTTCTCTGGAACTGAAATTAGCCTCATTTTGAAAAACAAGATGACCGCCACGGGCAATTATCATTTGGGGTTAACCTTCTCTGGGACTGAAATTAGCCTCATTCTGAAAAACAAGATGGCCGCCGCGGGCAATTATCTACCTTTTTCTACTGGCTGTTTCTCATATGCAGAAGATTGAATCTCTTCATAGGTGATATGTATAACAGATATACATATTCTCTACAACCTTGTAGACATTTGACCTTGAAGCTCATAATTCTAGGTCGTCCACGGAGTGCCAAAGTACCCCACATAGTGGACTTTAAAAGTGTCTATATCTCCCTTATTATTGGTCCTAGAGGTTTGCAATGTGAAACTAACCTATAGGAAATCATGGGCTGAGAATCTTCTAATGTGGTCAGATTTGACCTTTGACCCCTTCTTCAAGGTCAAACAAGGATACCCAAACTTAAAAGTGTTTATAACTCGCTTATTATTGGTCCTAGAGGTTTGAAATATGAAACCAACTTATAGGAAATCATGGGCTGGGAATCTTTTGATGTTGTCAGATTTGACCCTTCTTCAAGGTCAAATGAGGATACCAAAACTTAGAAGTGCTTATAACTCGTTTATTATTGGTCCTAGAGGTTTACAATGTGAAACCAACTTATAGGAAATCATGGACTGGGAATCTTTTGTTGTGGTCACATTTGGCCTTGGACCCCTCCTTCAAGGTCAAACGAGGATAGCCAAACGTAAAAGTGCTTATAACTTGCTTATTATTGGTCCTAGAGGTTTACAATGTGAAACCAACTTATAGGAAATCATGGACTGGGAATCTTTTGTTGTGGTCACATTTGGCCGTGGACCCCTCCTTCAAGGTCAAACGAGGACAGCCAAACTTAAAAGTGCTGGTAACTTGCTTATTATTGGTCCTAACGTTTTACAATGTGAAACCAACCTATAGGAAATCATGGGTTGGGAATCTTCTGATGTGGTCAGATTTGACCTTGAGCCCCTCCTTCAAGGTCAAATGAGGATAGCCAAACTTGTTAGTGCTTATAACTCGCTTATTATTGATCCTAGAGGTTTGCAATGTGAAACCAACCTGTATGATATCATTGGCTGGGAATCTTCCGATGTTGTTAGATTTGACCTTTCGCCCCTCCTTCCAGGTGAAACAATGGTTCACGGGCTTTGGTGAGTTGTCTTTCCGGTGGATGCAAATTTGCATCGGTTCTCTGATGCGTAGGTCTAGTTCTGTTTGGTGTGCCTAAAGTCTGTCATTAGATGGAGATTAAATGCTATAAAAATACTATTAGAATTAGAATCATGTTGCATGTTTTACTATCCTCAGGAGATGTTCCTCTAGATGATGATTCATCCACACAATCTAGTGATATTGATTTTGAAGAGCCAATAAATGAAGGACCGTCCAAATTTCAAGCAGGTTCGGACAAGGTCTTAGGCAATAATCATCAAGAGGACGAGACTTTTTTGCAATGGGTGAAGAAGATGCAAGACAGTAATGAGTGGAAGGAGAACTGCCCAGTGTCCTGGAATGATGTGTTAAACCTTGATTCTCTCTCAGTGAAGGAGCTAATGAAGATTGGCAAGGCATTTAATGAGACAATCATTGAACGATTAAAAGGACCTCCGGAGATTTCAACACCTGAGGGTACTAACAAAAAACGATTAAAGAATCCCATTTATCTCTTTCTGGGGACTGAAAAAACAGAAGATTGGAAAAAAATCATACAGATTGCCTGCAAGTCATTCCATGGAGTTAATCGAGATTTAAATGCAGTATGTATATTATCACAAAATGAATACATTTCCTTCTAATGTTTTGCTTGAGTTTGCTAATGAATGGTTTTCAGCATACTCTATTACTTGGTGTGACTTATGGTCAACATCATTTTCTCAGCATCTGGGTCTTTATGTTACCATCCATTGTGGAGGTGAGATTGTGTTTTCAATATAGGAATAAATCGTTTTACTATGGTTTTCAACTATCAACTGTATTAAAACCACAAATCCTGAAGGGCTGAGTGGTTTAATACAGCCGATTACAAGATGGAAACCATCAAAAAACATGGTAATGTGTAATTTATGCCTCTTCTAAAATGGTTACATTAGTATTTTGGTCAAAATAAGGCATAAGTCTGACTGAAAATCAAAACATATCCAAGGCCATGTTGGCTGTTTCATCAGTGAAGCATACTTGGTGGTATCTTGGAGTGAAACTGTTTTTTGTTACTCCATTTTCTATTTTCATAGAATTTGTTGTGAAATATTGAGAGATTGCCATTGTAGCTGCTTTAAATTAGTTGTAAGTTTTTAACAATGTGCTATTTGTTCAAATCAATAAAGAAATGACAATCTTATGAATTTTAACATCTTATTTTATGGCAAGTTGATTGTTTACATTTGTATGTCAAGGGACAATGTACATAGAATTCTACAGCATTACCTTCAAGTTATTAATTTTACTGTTCTGTATTGGCGATTTCAAAATTTTGCAAACATGTGTCCAGGTTCACTGCACAGCCTATCATTTTAGAATGTATAATCATTCATGTTGTTGAAATGAGTTTGAATACTGTACTTACTGTAATGAAAAAGAGATATCACAGTGAACCATAGCATGCATATTTTTATCCTGGAGTAGTACAAAGAGGAACATTGTGGCCTGTCATAATTTCTGAATGTAATTTTTCAGCAGAATCTTAAAAACAAGTCCCAACACCTTCCCCCCTAAAAAATACATTGAAAACATAAGAATGAAATGTCTTATAATAGAAATAAACTACTTTGACTATATTCATCTTACTACCTTCTTTCTTTAGCTGTTTTGTAATTGACAGGCACTTACACAAGACTAGAATTGACATCATCAATTAAAGAAAATAGTTCATTTCATATTACAATATATAATTTTACATACTTATAATTATTTTGTGTGTATTTAGATCGGTGATCTGCTTGAGCGGAAACAGTTGGACAAGAAACGAATGAGACAAGAGCTGAAGAAATGTTTGGAAAAGTTTGAGGACATTTTGAATGCATTAGGACCAGATGTGTTGAAGCTTCTGGCATTGAGTGAAGACACTTACAAAGACCTAGAGATGCATAAAAAGCTACTGGACATTGAAACTTGTCCCATTGTTGTTGCAGGTACTACAATATATCCTTTTGTAAATTATCTCTACTAAAACTGACTCTTAGAGAATACCCTGCAGTTCAAATTATTAACAAACCAGACCTATAATCATTTGGTGTAGAACAAGTGGACACCTACTTTTCAACATACAACTAACAAATAAAGAAAGTACCAGATTATGTTCATTTCAAGGCCCCAGAAAACCAATATTGACATTAATTACTGATAACATCTTTATTAAAAACCTACTTTTTACCAGGAGAAAAAAAAATGGCATATATGAAACACAAGTGACTGATCACTCGACTTGATACTGAGGTAAGTCATAAGCCTGTCTCAAACAGTGGTTTCTCTGTCATTCTATTTGGGTGCAGATTAAAGAAATACCTCTTCAGTAAAGCCTACCCTCCATAGCTCACCCGTCTCCACGGTTTCAACCTACTATATCTGGATTCTAAATTTTTCCTTGAAAGTTCTCTCTTTGTGACTCTAGTACCATAGAGACTGTGATATGATGGAGATTAAGAAGTAAAACTACTCATTACTCTTGCTGCTTATAATCAGAGAGACTACCACAATCAGTCCGATCACAGCACACAATAACAGGTTTCTGAAGCCAGCTAAAAGCCTATTTGTTTAGATTAGCATGTTCTCCACCATAGTATAACTCCCCAGTGGGTTCTAATTTGGATCTCGGCCTGATACATTCCTGGACTTTCCCTTTTTGATCTCGAGTGCATTAGAGGATGTTGTGTGTCAATTTTGTGCTATAAAAATGTTTCTATTCTATTCTATCACATTTCATTGTGGTACATGACAAAACATACTCTGTATAACCTGTTAATGTTGAAGATATTGACTTGGCCTCTCTACAGGACAAGTGAGTTCAGGCAAGACATCTCTGTTGAACCTGTTTCTGGGAGCGGGCAGTAGGAAAGAGCAGGAAATGTCTTCGCAAGAAGGCCGTGAGAAGCTGTTCAAACTTCCTGTCAGTGTACTCGCTTGCACTGGCCGCGTCTGTGAGATATCGTATGGAAACTCACGCACCGCCATGATCAGACATATTCAGGTCAGTTGTTTTTATAGTAGAACTTCAGTTACCAATCAGTGTTTCCGTTTACGCACAAACGTGCGTAAATTGACGTCGAAATCAAGCGATTTACGCACATAATATTTACTTGGGGGTCAGACTGACGCAGAAGTATTTGCAAAAAAGAAATATTAATATTTCGTCTATATATGCAGCAATTGTTTATTTATTCCAATTTCGAAACAAAAATGGCCGATTTCCTGTTTGTTTACCTGTCAATGCGCATGCGTGGCATCAAAAGGTCGAGAGGCGAAGAGTTCACGAGGTCACGCATGCGCATTCGCGTTATTCAATAACAAAGGACTCGAGATTTTTTTTTAATGAAAGATAGATGCACATGCAATAAAACAGCACTGAAGATAAGCTGTATATTTTAAAATTTCATATGAGACAAGAGCTACGCAGATCCAGCTTGAACAGCCAGTGTTACAATGTACCCTTGCAAACCTTATTCGAAACGTTATATATCGAAAGAAAAGGTGATCTTTGCAAGGACACAATTGGAAATAATGTCTTCGAATGATGACAAATACTTTGTACAGTGGGAGACACGTTCTACTAAATCTCGGAAATTCTTGAATTTTTAACCCCGGAAACCTCCCCAGAAATTATCACCTGAAATTCGAAAATATTTACAGGGGTTGTAGCAAAAACACTGTAACTTTGGAACCACTCAATGGATTTTTGTCAAATAAAAAGCAACATAAACTACAATAATTCGTCTTTCAAACAGAAAAGATATCATATTTGTAGTGTAGATAAAATATTTTTTTAGAAACTGTCAACATATATATCATTGAAAATTGAATAGTGCTTCTGTTCATTTTTGCTACCTTAAAAATCATTCAAAAATAAGAGGAAAAAAGTCAGGTATATTTTTGACTGTTTTCTGTACCCTGATGTACACAGGTGTACTTCAGATATTTTTATGAATGTACAACCATGTACAATGTACCATAATTTACTGTCAAAGTGATAAAATAAATTTAAATCTAATTTATTGCTTTTTAGTAACTGGGTGTATCTAAACATTGTTTATTGAGGAAAATGTGACAGAATATTACTTGTACCCCATCTTCGATGCCCCATGGGTACATGGTACCCAACGTTTCGTAACTCTAACACACACTATCTTTGTAAGGTATTTTAGGTATTGTTTGTCCATTATTTTTTCTAACCTGCAATTTAAGTAGAAGGGGTCTAACTGACCCTCAAAAATTTTGATTGACCCCCGGTTTTTAAAGGAGGGGGTCAATTGACCTCCAGAAAAAAAAGGCTCAGGAAACACTGCCAATACTGGAAGAATAAGACTGTGACTGGATAAGTAGAAGTTTGTTATATTGAAGAGTCATTACGGTATAGAGTAAGGAATCTAAAATTCCCCACCTCTAAAACATTCTAGTTAATTCTGTGAAGAAAATGTTGTTTTTTTACCCCACAGCCCTTAAGGGCTGTTGGGGCATTGTTTTCACCCATGGTGTCCGGATGGGCGGGCGGGCTGGTGGCGGGAAGAAGTTTGTCCGGCCTGTGTCTCAGAAACTATAAGGTGTAGGAAGTGGATATTTGGTAGGGACATTGGTTAGGGGGTGTAGGTGTGCAATGTCATGGTGTGACCTTGATTTGACCTTTGACCTTGCCGTAGTGACCTTGACCTACAAAACCTTGTCCGGGCTATATCTCGGCAACCATAAGGTGTAGGAAATTGATACTTGGTAGGGATATTGGTTAGGGGGTGTAGGTGTGCAATGTCATGGTCTGACCTTGATTTGACCTTGCTGTAGTGACCTTGACCTATAAAATCTTGTCGGGGTATATCTTGGAAACCGTAAGGTGTAGGAAGTTGATACTTGGTAGGGACATTGGCTAGGGTGTGTAGATGTAAAACGTCATGGTGTGACCTTGATTTGACCTTGCTGTAATAACCTTGACCTATAATGCCTTGTCTGGGCTATATTTCGGAAATCATAAGGTGGTTGGAAGTTGATATTTGGTAGGGACATTGGTCGGGGGTTATATGTGTGCAACGTCATTGTGTGACCTGGATTTGACCTTTTATTTTGCATATCTGATGCAATTTTATCTCTCTACAGGGATATCTAATACTATTTTATCTCTCTTATATCTCTCTTATATCTTTTACTTGAATCTTGGTTTTTGCACCTTTGGGTGTCTTTTGATGTAGATTAAGCACTGTTAAAGTTATATTAGAATTCATTAACTGTTTTACTTTTGCAACTTCCCATTGTAACAGATGGTATTGCATCAAGTGAGCCACAGGTTTTGCTCGAACTCCACACAAAAGCAGGTGTTGCCACATCTGTATGTATGGGTAATATTGAAAACTTGCAAACCATAAGTCAACCATACAAATGAATATCAAAATGGGAGAAGTCTTAAAGCTTCATAATTTTTAGTTAACCGAATTGTCCTGTTTTAATACTTAATCTTTACATGCAATTTCATTCTCTGAGATGTTATTTTCTCTACTTAAACATTATTTTGACACTGACACTGCTCTGAAAGTATCCCAGTCTGTGTACTGTTTCACTACTTCTATATCTCATGGTGTTGAAAACTATTTTCCCAGGCTGTGGGGTATGGGCATCTCTGATGCTATTTTTTCAACTTGCGATGTTTCGGTTCAAAGAATCTAAATTTACTATATATTCAACCAATCTCACTTCAGTTCATCTGTTTTGTAAGTAAGTATTTCCACATGTGGAGAATTTCAGATATGTGGCGAATTTTAGATTTGTTACTCTAAAACAAAGAAGAAATGCAAATTAGAAAGAATGCGAATAAGTTCATAAAATCAAGTGTTCAGCTAAGGTTGGATGTAAGAGGTTCTATTTTTGTTCAGTCACAATTGTCCATTTAAGCAGATACAATTTTACAGCAACCTGTGAAGACAATAATGTTACAGAACAGCAGAGAAAAGTTGGAATATTATTATAATTACCTCCCGTCAAGGAGATACTAAATTCATATTTGTGTATGTGTCTATTGATTTATTTATTTGCCTGTTTGTTTGTTGGCAGCATTAAACAAATACTACTGGTTGGATCTTCAAAAAATATTTGGTCAGAAAAATTCATTGAATAAGAAAAGTTTTTAAAGATCAGTATTTTTTAAATTTTGAAAATTTTCAGAATTCAAATAATCACAGAGACTAATTAGATATAATAGCTGTGTAGAAAACTGATAGCATTGTTATTTTAGTAGTGAATAAGCTTAATGGTATTATTTGTGGAAAACTGTGTGGGGAATTTAGTTTTATTGTGAAAAAAAATTTCTAAGAACAAATATTTTTAAATTCAGTTCTAAAAAGTTTTTATTTTATCATCATACAAATAATAAGCAAATTAAAATAAATCATCTTTTGAAATGTAGTCTTCAGTCCAGTTCTGAAAGTTATAATTCTTAACACTTTCACTGTACCTTAGTTACCTAATTTATATATAAATTTGTTAACAACCTGCTTAATGTTTCATATTTTCCTCATACATAATACACTTGCTAGTGAATGTCAAAAAAACCCTCTAAAGTCATAGATGTTTGGTTTGTAACACATAGGGATAGAGTACACATAACGCCAACTCATGGCCCGAATAAGTGAACCTGCGAAGAGCAACCACCTGCGAAGAGCAACCACTTTTGCATTTTCCCCTGGGTGGTTGCTCTTCGCAGGTTCGACAGTATTCTAATAATATGAATGTTAGTGAATATGGGGGCCCTGGTTCTTGTTTTGCAGGATGGAGAGACAGAAGAAATCAATATAGAACAGCTGAAAGAACATGTGGACATGTATGGCAAAGATGAAAATTATAAAGCAGAGGAACATATTAATGACATTGTGCAAGTAGGCCTGCCAATACCCTTCTTAAAGGTTAGACATTTACTTTTTTTCATAAATTTAATATTTTAGAATGTGTCATATTCCTAACCAGTGATATTTTTGAATGGCTGTTTTATATTCCTAGGCAATGATATTTTTTGGAATATTTGTTTCACATTCTTAGCTTATCTTAAGTGTTGCAATAATTGAGGTGGTGTTGATAATTTTAATTAATATCATAAATATACTTTAACTGACAGCAATAGAAGACTTTTCATCTTCCAGTTACAGACTCCATTGTCGATTCAATGATGAGAAACGAGTGAAAGTGTCATTGATGGAATTAAAATGATAAAATTGACCAACACCTGTATATAGATATACCATGGTCAGCATTTCACAAGTGATTGTTTGTTGTAGGGTGGCATCACATTGGTGGATACCCCTGGAGTAGGAGAAAATCCCATAGACTCAGAAGTAGTCAAGAACTACGTGCAATCTCATGATGTGTTTGGCTTTATCTTCACAATACACACAAGTGCTGGGGGAGGTGTCAATGAAAAGGTCAGTCACTTACTCACTGCTATCTATTTGACACACTTAACTGTATCACTGTCAAAGCAAGTTAATTACAGTATGAAATATTAGTGCAATGCTGGTTTACCATTCACACCACTATATTAGAGGTATTTATAATTGAGATTACTTTGAGTTTTTACCCCACAGCCCTTAAGGGCTGTCGGGGTATTGTTTTCACCCATGGTGTCCGGATGGGCGGGCGGGCAGTGGGAAAAAGTTTGTCCGGGCTGTATCTCAGAAACCGTAAAGTGTAGGAAGTTGATACTTGGTAGGGACATTGGTTAGGAGGTGTAGGTGTGCAACATCATGGTTTGACCTTGATTTGACCTATATCTCGGAAACCGTAAGGTGTAGGAAGTTGATACTTGGTAGGGATATTGGTTAGGGGGTGTAGGTGTGCAATGTCATGGTCTGACCTTGATTTGATCTTTGACCTTGCCATAGTGACCTTGACCTATAAAATCTTGTCCAGGCTATATCTCGGAAACTGTAAGGTGTAGGAAGTTGATACTTGGTAGGGACATTGGTTAGGGGGTGTAGGTGTGCAATGTCATGGCGTGACCTTGATTTGACTTTTGACCTTGCCATAGTGACCTTGACCTATAAAATCTTGTCTGGGCTATATCTCGGAAACCGTATGGTGTAGGAAGTTGATACTTGGTAGGGATATTGGTTAGGGGGTGTAGGTGTGCAATGTCATGGTCTGACCTTGATTTGACCTTTGATGTTGCTGTAGTGACCTTGACCTATAAAATCTTGTCTGGGCTATAACTCAGAAACCGTACGATGTAGAAAGTTGATACTTGGTAGGGACATTGGTTGGGGGGTGTAGGTGTGCAACATCATGGTGTGACCTTGATTTGACCTTTGACCTTGTCATAGTGACCATGAATTTTAAAATCTTGTCTGGGCTATTTTTTCGATTCCATAAGGTGTGGAAGGTTGACACTTGGTAGGGATGGGGTGTATGTGTGCATCATGGTGTGACCTTTTTTCTCTGCCAAAGTGTGTTCACCTGCCATATCTGAGACATCTTTCTCTTATGACAAGATATATGGATTGCTGCAACTGATTATTATAAGCACATTTAAATAATTGTGCTATTTCCATTGACAGCTATTCTCCAATTAATAAATTTTACAGCTTCATAGTTTTTAGTTTACGGAGTAATGCTGTCATCTTGCTATGGAATTGTCTTCTTTTAGTACTTTATCTTTACATACATTTTCTTTCTCTTATATGTTATTTTCTCTACTTAAACATTATTTGGACCTTATATAAGTGACACTGTGCTGAAAGTATCCTGGTCTTTGTACTGTTTCACTACTTCTATATATCATGGTGTTGAAAACTATTTCCCCAGGCTGTGGGGTACGGGCATCTCTGATGCTATTTTATAAATGATTCAATATAATATATTGTATAAAATATAAAAAAAAAAATATTTTTATTGATGATGGACTTCAATGTGGAAAGGAAAATTGACAACAATAATGCACAAATTGTCAATAAAATAATAATTACATCTTTCTGCTTATTAGTTCCAGCAGCTGTTGACAGAATTATCCACATACCGGGATGCAAACGGCCATAAGAAACTTGACCCAGAGTCTGTGGTGTTTGTGTGTAATTTTTGGGATCAGGTTCCAGAGAGTGATAGGAAGGAGTCGAGGCAGAGGGTGCTCAATGTTTTGGAAGAGACTGGCTTTATGAAAGACTTTGATCCGGATAAACAGCTCTTTTTTATGAATTCTAAAGGTAATTAGTGTAAGCCATTTGTTAGTGGAGAAACCACTTTCCAATTCCTGGATTTATGGGTAATTCTTTACACATTCATGATATTTGTGACAAAATGAGACCTCAAATCTCCGCAATATAAATTTGCCACAATTTTTTATTTATTTTGTCTGTATTTTTAAAAGGGTGGCCAGCACAGGGTGCATTTTACATATTATGGCAAATTTTATATTTTTCACTCTTTAAAACCTCACTGTTAAGTCTGTGAACAAATTGAGATGTAAACTAGAGGACAGGCTGTGACAGATCAAAAAACTCTGAGTTTTAATGGCTGTCCACTTCAGTGAAGAAATCTCGGTTACTATTTGAATCTATTTATAACAACGCTGGCGGGAGATTGTAATTTGCACCATGTGTGTGCGTACGTGCATGTGTGCGTGAGTGTGTCATGCAGTTTTCTCTGAAATTACTAGTTACACATTTTTGGTAAATTACTTGTCCTGATGAATTTTTATGCTCTTCAATATTTTTTGGGTTTGGTGAACTTTGGCGTACTTTTGACTAAGTAATAGCACTTTTACCTAATATAATTATATGACTTATAACTCTCAAACTATTGCATTTGGAGTATTTTGTTCCATATGTTGTTCAGCTACTTTCTCCACAGCTACAACATGGTCAATAGTTTGGAAGTGTATCTCCATAGCTAAGTGAGTAATAGCTACTTTGTCAATTTTTAATGATAACCATAATGAGTAAATGGCTTATATCTTCAAAAGTATTGCAGCTACACAATTTCTGTCAAATATGTTGTTCATCTACTTTTTTGTGAACTGTAACATATTTAAGTTTTACAACTGTTGCTCAATGTACAAGTGAGTAATGGCTACTTTATTGCTACTTTTAGTGAAAATGTTTGACCCGGCGGGTAGTACAAGAGTATCCTATGCAAAGGGGAAAAATTTCACTTTTCAGCCATCTTGGATTTTTGTGGAAAATGAAAAAGTGTAAACATCTTGAAATCCGTAAGAGATAGAGCGATTTCGAGCGAATTTTTGACCCCCACGGAATTACAAGAGTATCCTATGCAAAGGGGAAAAATTTCAATTTTTCCACTTTTGGCAGCCATCTTGGATTTTAGCAGAAAATGAAAAAGTGTGAATATCTCGAAATCCATAAGAGATAGAGCGATTTCGAGCCAATTTTTTACCCCCAGGGAATTACAAGAGTATCCTATGCAAAGGGGAAAATTTCAATTTTCGCCACTTTTGGCGGCCATCTTGGATTTTAGTGGAAAATGAAAAAGTGTGAATATCTCGAAAACCATACGAAATAGTGCGATTTTGAGCAAACTTTTTGACCCACAGGGTAGTACAAGATTGTCCTATGCAAAGGGGAAAAATTTCAATTTTCACCACTTTTGGCGGCCATCTTGGATTTTAGAGGAATATGAAAAAGTGTGAAAAACCGTACGAGATAGAGCGATTTCGAGCAAATTTTTGATCCATAGGATAGTACAAGAGTATTCTATGCAAAGGGGAAAAATTTCAATTTTCAACACTTTTGGCTGCCATCTTGTATTTAGCAGTGGTCTTGTTTTATGATACTTTGAAACTTCACTAAAATAAACAAAAACCGAAAAGTGTCTGTGAATGTCAAGTTTTTGTTTGCATTTCTTTATGTAAAGTGTTTTTTCCTCATGTTTTGCCATTTATGGCTGGTACCATTATAAATATTACACTGCTATGTATATGGCATTTTAAATTCTCATGTATTCTATCTCCAAACTTTTGAGTGGTTATATGCAGTATATTTATGAAACTGGGGAAATCAATGTTTTATACCAACAGTTGCAGAGATGCTGGAGGTTTTAATGGATGGTTTATTGTTTGTAGCTTCTAGATTTGTCTGTTTGCTACAGAATTTGGAAAAATATAGATGTGTCTTTGTTCTGGGTGTTGAAATGCCAATTGTTGACTATATTTTACTCCTATATAAGTAAAAAAAATCATTAAGAATAAATCTGTTTGCTCTAGGGGAGGGGTTGTTATTCTGGGTGCGCGGACAATTGGCCGGTGGACAACTGGCCGGTGGACAACTGGCCGGCGGACAACTGGCCGGTGGACAACTGGCCGGTGACTTTTTGGGGGGGTAGGACAATTGGCCGGTGACTTTTTAAGTTGTTTTAGAATGTTTTTTTTTTCAATTTTATTGACACAAAACATACAGGATTGAACTCATCAAAGTGTTTCTCAAGCAGTGTTATTGGTATACAGGGTAAAACAAGGTTATAACAATTCATTAAACCATATTAAGCACTATCATTGGTATAAACAAATGAAACATAAAATAGCAATACATCAGAACATTACATTATCATTAGCACTGCCATTGATATAAACACTAAAACTGGCACAAAGAGCCTTTACTTCTTTATTGTAGCAATCCTGAGTAGTTATCAAAGAGCCTTCACTTCTTTATTGTAACAATCCTGAGTAGTTATCAAAGAGCCTTCACTTCTTTATTGTAACAATCCTGAGTAGTTATCAAAGAGCCTTCACTTCTTTATTGTAACAATCCTGAGTAGTTATCAAAGAGCCTTCACTTCTTTATTGTAACAATCCTGAGTAGTTATCAAAGATCCTTCACTTCTTTGTTGTAGCAATCCTGAGTAGTTATCAAAGAGCCTTCACTTCCTTGTTGTAGCAATCACGAGTAGTTATCAAATACAAACTCTTGCAGCAATCCTAATTACAACTTCTGATTAGGAAAAAAAGGCTTTTGGTTCTTTCATGGCCTTTACAATAAATGGAAGCAGGTAATGAAAAATAACTTTATAAGCATATCATTATTATAAGATTTCCTAATTATGAGCAGCTAAACAAAAGAAAATTTTAAGGCAATCTCAGTAGGAATCAAGGGACCTTTAGTGTGTGCAACCTAGTAAAAAGACATACTATGACTCTTTGCAATATGAAGACAACTTGTAAAATTTAAAACAATATTAAAACAACTTTTAAAAAGTCACCGGCCAATTGTCCTACCCCCCAAAAAGTCACCGGCCAATTGTCCCACCGGCCAGTTGTCCACCGGCCAGTTGTCTACCGGCCAATTGTCCACCGGCCAATTGTCCCGGATTCGTTATTCTGAGATAGATAAGAAATGGCAAGAGCTTGCCATTAAGGTAATCAAAATGGTGGTTTAACATTGTGTATTACATACTAGAATGTACTAGGGTACTAGTATGTTTATAAACTAAAAGAGGTATTTTGGAATAAAACAGTAAGGAAATACAAATTGTCAAAAAAAAGTAAAAATGAATTCATATTATTGAATGTTCCATTAATAGAGAGTCAGATAGTAGAGGTTCTTGTGTAGAGTAAGAAATCTAAAATTCGCCAGGAATCTAAAATTCGCCACCTCTAAAACCTTAGTAAATTTTATGAAGATGTTTTTGCCTAATGATGTTTTTGTCTAAAAATTGGTATTTTTCAGTTCAAAAAGCCATAATTTACATTCTACAAATCTCACCACAATTAATTTATTTTATTAGTATTTTCACATGTGGCGAATTTCAGATATGTGGCGAATTTTAGATTTCTTACTCTAATTGTTCTGTGAACTTATATTAATGTACATCTATATGCAGGAGCCTTTGATACCTGGAACATAGGCTTTATATCAGAAGACTATGACAAGCTCATTGGAGGAATGGAACGATTCTTTGAAATGGGACACAAGCAGAAGATCATGAAGTCTTATTAGTAAGTAGAACTAGTCTAAGTGGAATTAACCCCTTCGCCACCAAGGGAGCAGTATTCTACTATACTGAAGGAAAATCCAGGATGAAGAGCTTACAGACAGTTTAAGTTGCTAAAACACACACCACAAGTGATTTGCATTGTCCATAACGTCCTCGTACATAATATTTTAAATAATGTATTTCAGTATACCAAGACGTTTAATGCTACAGTGCTGAAGGAAAGCTGGCATATCATATAGGGGTGTCGACTGCTAGCCGACAGACATGGTACTGTAGAATATACATTGCTGTCAACTGCTAGTTGACAGATAAGGTCTTTAAGTGGAATTAAGATGTAATAATAAATACAAGAGCACTCAGAGAGAGCACACCTCCACCAAGACCTAACAGCTCCACTAATGCTTATGAGTGCTATGTTAAGAAATCTTTTAAAAGATTCTTGAATTTAGATGGTGATTCACCACAAATATCTGATCATCTGTTCCTTGTGTCATTGTTGACATTTCCTGAAAATTTCATCAGAATCTGTCCAGAACTTTTTGAGTTATTTTTGCACACAAACAAGGGCACACTGCCTTTCCTTGGTAGAGGTAACAATAAGAAAGTACATGTCATTGTAAAGCACCCAGTCGATGTACAAGCCACTAGTGCTGTAAGTCATTAAGAAATACTAGAGTCGATGCGTCGGAACAAATAGACGACGATGAACCGACGAAAGTTGCACTAGTGTTGGTCGAGGACTTCAGAAGAAATATATTTTATTAATCAACCGGTTTTAAATAAAAAACGAATTGATGTAGTGTGATCTTTGACCCTATCTGATAAAGTACTGAATCTCGAAAAAATTTATATTTGCGGTTAAAAAATTGAGGGAAGCAGCCATTGTTGTTTCCACTTGAAAGCTGTGACAACTTAAAAATATGATTGTTTTCTTTAAAAACGCTAATTATCACAAGATTTATTGGGTAAGTAATATTTTGGTGTATTATGAAAGTTTTGATGAAAAATCAATCTTTATAAATGCATGAACCGACCCGTCATAGTTTCAACACTCACGAACGACTATGACTAAGTCGGGCAGCATCGTTACTGCACTACAAGCCACTAAGGGACTTAAATAAAAACAGGGACAGTCCAGTTACCAGATAGAAACTGTTTCCTTGTGAACATTGAATAAAACAGAAGTCTGTGGAGAGGGATAGACTAGTCTAAATAGGTAATTTTTCAGCTGTCAACTAAACCTAGTGACACTGTATTGGGTTGTGATGGCTTGAGAGAGTTTGTTCCTGCTCAGTCAGAGCAGCTACAACAAAACTCCATATTCCTTTTTATTATAGGAATAAAAGACATATTCGAGTGCTTTATGATGGATTTAAACTATTGAGCGGCTGTATTAAAGCCACGAAGCCCGAAGGGCTGAGTGCTTTAATACAGCAGATCGATAGTTTAAATCCATCATAAAGCACGAGAATTTGTCTTTTATTCCTATTCTAAAATGGTTACCCAGCAGGCAATAGGATGTCAAAAAGAAATCAAAAAGACACTGGGTATGACATCCAAAACTCATGCTTATTTGAAATTCGAAATGACATCATATGTTAAATGTCAATTAGATTTTTAGTATTCTAGTCTATTTGACATCTCCAAAAGCCATAAAAATGACATCTAGTAGCCGATTATAAATTTGATATCAGCATAAGACATCAATATGACCCAATTTGGACTGACTTCATGTCTATGTGACATCAGAAAGTGACATCAATTTGATGTACTGATTTTAAAATCTGATTGACATCCTTTTGCAAGTGCTTAAACCAATTTTCAGTAATACAAATTCGGTTAAAAATATTTTTGTTTTCAAAGTTAATACAGTGTTACATTGTTTAAACTCCCAATATACAACTGCCATTTATGCACACTTAGCTGACACAGCTTTAAGTCATTTCCATGTACTATACAGATAATTCAATGGGATAAAATAATGAATGTCATCTGGGAACAAGTTGGAAAATTTATACCACTTGTAAAGATATAAATTATGGGTACAAACGTTTGAATATTAGAAGCACTTTTTTCTAAACTTTTTTTCTTTATTTGTTCAATCTTTGGCTTGGTTACAAACACTAAAAAATACATTTGTTTACAAATCAACATATTTTTTGAAGGTTTTTGCTGTCATACAGCATTTTAGTTACAGTTTTAAACATAATTGTTTTGTCTATACCAAAAATTAATTATTTCTGTCAAGCAACATCACACAGACTAGAGGCCAAGTTGGTTAGTAGGTTCAGCATCTAATCACAGGTTGTCACCTCTGTCTGGGTTTGCCCCTACTCATGGTAAAAAGCTGAGGGCCTGTCCTAATATGACCCTGGCTGTTTTCAGGATGTAAAACCCAACTTTGACTTAACACAGACTAGATAAATTATTCCGACTTAATAGGCATGATTTAGATATCCATACGATGTATTGGTAATATTCATAAAAAATGAAATCATAATTTTATAGAATAGCAATGTCAATCTGATCTCAAATGATATGATGATACTCCACTTTAAATGTCTTAACAAAGTGACATCATATTAATATCACTAAGATGTCAGAAACAATGCCCGAGTATAATATCATGCCGCATCATATTATTCGAACATCATATTTTCATCATTTAACATGACTACACAGAGTTATGTTGGGATGGTGTCAATTTTATGTTAGGACTGGTAATCATTTTGACATCTAGTTGATATTGTAGGTATGTTATTGACATAAAGTCATGTCATGTCACATAAACTGGATGTCAGACTTGTGTCAGATGACGTGACCACCTTAAATCATGTCTGAGTGATAGTAACTTGATGTCATATACTAACATGACCAAAACATGATGTCAAGAATTGGACCTGTGCCTGCTGGGTACATTTATATTTTCGTCGAAATAAGCGGTAATTAAGCGTCCCTTGAAAAGGGGACGCTTATTGGTTTCACCCCCGGTTTTCAGTCAGCCGCCGCCGCCGCCGCCGCATTATCGTCTCCCTTGAATATCTCCCTTGTTATTAGGCCTATCTAAATGATATGTGGCAGTGTTCTTCTATAGGTGTGGGGAAATTTTTTGACAGGCATAAATTTGACCTTTGACCTTTATCAAGGTCACATTATCAAAAATTCAAAAAAAAATTTACTTCCTTTTCACTAGATTTCCTCAGAAAGTACTGGGTGTGGGCCAACCAAATTTCGTATGCTCATTCCTGAGGGAAGAATCTAGGCGCCAGTCGATATTGGGATCAGTCGGGCCATAATTGACCGATTGACGGGCGATTGATTATAAGTTCATAAAAATTTTGCTAAGATTAAGCCTTGAACTCGCTTATTATTGGTCGTAGAGGTTTGGGATGGTATACCAACATATAGGAAATCATGTGCTGGGAATCTTCTGGTGTGGTCAGATTTGACCTTGGGCCCCTCGTTCAAGGTCAAGCGAGGATAGGCAAAGTTTAAAGTGCTTATAACTCGCTTATTATTGGTCCTAGAGGTTTGGGATGGTATACCAACATATAGGAAACCATGGGCTGGGAATCTTTTGGTGTGGTCAGATTTGACCTTGGACGTCTCCTTCAAGGTCAAACGAGGATAGCCAAACTGAAAAGTGCTTATAACTCGCTTATTATTGGTCCTAGAGGTTTGGGATGGTATACCAACATATAGGAAATCATGTGCTGGGAATCTTCTGCTGTGGTCGCATTTGACCTTGGGCCCCCCCTTCAAGGTCAAACGAGCATAGCCAAACTTAAAAGTTCTTATAACTCGCTTATTATTGGTCCTAGAGGTTTGGGATGGTATACCAACATATAGGAAATCATGGGCTGGGAATCTTCTGGTGTGGTCGGATTTGACCTTGGGCCCCTCGTTCAAGGTCAAAAGAGCATAGCCAAACTTAAAAGTGCTTATAACTCGCTTATTATTGGTCCTAGAGGTTTGTGATGGTATACCAACATATAGGAAATCATGTGCTGGGAATCTTCTGGTGTGGTCGCATTTGACCTTGGCCCCCCCCTTCAAGGTCAAACGAGGATAGCCAAACTTAAAAGTGCTTATAACTCGCTTATTATTGGTCCTAGAGGTTTGGGATGGTATACCAACATATAGGAAATCATGTGCTGGGAATCTTCTGGTGTGGTCAGATTTGACCTTGGGCCTCTCCTTCAAGGTCAAACGAGGATAGCCAAACATAAAAGTGTTTATAACTCGCTTATTATTGGTCCTACAGGTTTTGGATGGTATACCAACATATAGGAAATCATGGGCTGGGAATCTTTTGGTGTGGTTAGATTTGACCTTGGGCCTCTCCTTCAAGGTCAAACGAGGATAGCCAAACTGAAAAGTGCTTATAACTCGCTTATTATTAGTCCTAGAGGTTTGGGATGGTATACCAACATATAGGAAATCATGTGCTGGGAATCTTCTGGTGTGGTCGCATTTGACCTTGGGCCCCCCCTTCAAGGTCAAACGAGTATAGCCAAACTTAAAAGTGCTTATAACTCGCTTATTATTGGTCCTAGAGGTTTGGGATGGTATACCAACATATAGGAAATCATGGGCTGGGAATCTTCTGGTGTGGTCGGATTTGACCTTGGGCCCCCCTTTCAAGGTCAAAAGAGCATAGCCAAACTTAAAAGTGCTTATAACTCGTTTATTATTGGTCCTAGAGGTTTGTGATGGTATACCAACATATAGGAAATCATGTGCTGGGAATCTTCTGGTGTGGTCAGATTTGACCTTGGACTCCTCCTTCAAGGTCAAATGAGGATAGCCAAACCTAAAAGTGCTTATAACTCGCTTATTATTGGTCCTAGAGGTTTGTGATGGTATACCAACATATAGAAAATCATGGGCTGGGAACCATCTGGTGTGGTCGAATTTGACCTTGGGCCCCTCCTTCAAGGTCAGACGAGGATAGCAAAACTTAAAAGTGCTTATAACTCGCTTATTATTGGTCCTAGAGGTTTGGGATGGTATACCAACATATAGGAAATCATGTGCTGGGAATCTTCTGGTGTGGTCAGATTTGACCTTGGACTCCTCCTTCAAGGTCAAATGAGGATAGCCAAACCTAAAAGTGCTTATAACTCGCTTATTATTGGTCCTAGAGGTTTGTGATGGTATACCAACATATAGGAAATCATGTGCAGGGAATCCTCTGGTGTGGTTAGATTTGACCTTTGGCCCCTTGTTCAAGGTCAAACGAGGATAGGCAAACTTAAAAGGTGCTTATAACTCGCTTATTATTAGTCCTAGAGGTTTGGGATGGTATACCAACATATAGGAAATCATGTGCTGGGAATCTTCTGGTGTGGTCGGATTTAATCTTGGGTCTCTCCTTCAAGGTCAGACGAGGATACCCAAACTTAAAAGTGCTTATAACTCGCTTATTATTAGTCCTAGAGGTTTGGGATGGTATACCAACATATAGGAAATCATGGGCTGGGAATCTTTTGGTGTGGTCGGATTTGACCTTAGGCCCCTCCTTCAAGGTCAAATGAGGATAGCCAAACATAAAAATGCTCATAACTCACTTATTATTGGTCCTACAGCTTTGGGATGGTAAACCAACATGTAGGAAATCATTGGCTGGGAACCTTCTGGTGTGGTCGGATTTGACCTTGGGCCTCTTGTTCAAGGTCGAACGAGCATAGCCAAACTTAAAAGTGCTTATAACTCGCTTATTATTGGTCCTAGAGGTTTGGGATGGTATACCAGCATATAGGAAATCATGGGCTGGTAACCTTCTGGTGTGGTCGCATTTGACCTTGGGCCTCTCATTCAAGGTGAAACGAGCATAGCCAAGCTTAAAAGTGGTTATAACTCGCTTATTATTGGTCCTACAGGTTTGTGATGGTATACCAGCATATAGGAAATCATGTGCTGGGAATCTTCTGGTGTGGACGTATTTGACCTTGGGCCTCTCGTTTAAGGTCAAATGAGCATAGCCAAACTTAAAGGTCATAGGAAACATTTTTCACAAAAATTATTAAGTTAACTTCATTCAGTAGACAAACAACCTATAAGAATGCAAATGTGGTTTACTTTAAGAAATATATGGTACAAGAGTCATAAATAGCATTATAAAAATAAATATCAGGAACATGGAGTAAAAAGCGGACATATTGTTGTTCTCGTAGTAGATGATTGATGACGTCACAGGTTCATAACGGAAGTTCTGTGTAGTTGGAGATATAGTGTATATATTTATAAACTGAAGGAAGATAACATTTTCCTTTGCCAAAAAAGCTCACTAGCCATTATTTTTTCTAGATGCATTTTTTTCTCAAGTTTTACCTAACTTTTAACCACTGACAGTTCTAACAAACACAGATATACTGTAAGTAGGCTTGTCTTGGAATGCAGAAAGCGTAAACATATGTATGAGATTTTGCCTCCTTCCATCATTTTTTTTCCAGGTTTTTAAACTGTGATGGGAAAGTAGCATTTCAAGTTGGATAAATTTACACAAAACTAAGAATCTCTTGACAAATTCAAAAGTGGTCATTTGAATTTACTGGATACTGTTTTTTTTTTGGCCTTTAATCACCGGCATTTCTATCAAGAAAAGGCATGATGTAAAGTGAAATAAAAATACACAATTTGTTTTCATTTGCATAAATAATTTGTAAAAGCATGCTGTTGTAGTCAAATTTATTGAATTTATTCTGAAAGAATCATGTTTGAAGTTCTAACTTTTACATTATCAGTTTATGAAATAATTCAGTATATGAGTTTTCCTTCAGATATTAGTTCAATATTTCTTGGCCTTAAGTTTGGATAATTTAAAGTTTTAGAAATTAGTTGGTGACATTTTATTCTCAATTTAAGCCTTTGTTGAGACCAAAAAAAAAGGAAATGTGTGGATGGCTAGATGCATTATGTATACTATGAAAGCAGTATTGTTTACAGGTTTGGTGGGAAACTAATTTGAGGAACATATATGATTATCCTTGCTTGAGGCCCAGTTCTAAAGACATTTATGTTATATTTATTTCATCTCCTGGCAATAGTTAGTTTTCAAAATTGAAAAAAAAATAACTATAAAAATTCATCTCAGAGTTGAACCTGGTTGAATGCATTGTTTGGTGATTTTTTTGCAACTTGCTTAATACCTCTCTAAATATTTTTTATCTGAGAACAAATATAAAAGATGTTCTGAAGGCTATTTCAAAAATTTACTGTGGCAGACTGATGTCTTATAAACAAATAAACTTCATAAAAACACATTATGCAATCTTTTAAATATATATGTATGTATTACAAGGCTTACGGAAATAATAGTTTGTTTACATTGTCATGATCCTGTGACGTCAAGGCTAGTATTTCCTATGAGAGTTGTCAGTGAAAAATAATGGGACAGTTGTGAAAATCTTGAAACAACAGCCAGAAAGTGATTGAATATACCATGTAACCTTGTCCAGACGCATCTTATTTTCACAGAAATTGAACTTACATATGTATATGTAATCACTAATGAATGATCTGAAAAGACTTCCTATGACCTTTAAAAGTGCTTATAACTCGCTTATTATTGGTCCTAGAGGTTTGGGATGGTATACCAACATGTAGGAAATCATGTGCTGGGAATCTTTTGGTGTGGTCAGATTTGACCTTGGGCCTCTTCTTCAAGGTCAAACGAGCATAGCCAAACATAAAAGTGCTTATAACTCGCTTATTATTGGTCCTAGAGGTTTCGGATGGTGTACCAACATATAGGAAATCATGAGCTAGGAATCTTTTGGTGTGGTCAGATTTGACCTTGGGCCTCTTCTTCAAGGTGAAATGAGCATAGCCAAACTTAAAAGTGTTTATAACTCGCTTATTATTGGTCCTAGAGGTTTGGGATGGTATACCAACATGTAGGAAATCATGGGCTGGGCATCTTCTGGTGTGGTTGCATTTGACCTTGGGCCCCTCCTTCAAGGTCAAACGAGGATAGGCAAAGTTTAAAGTGCTTATAACTCACTTATTATTGGTCCTACAGGTTTGGGATGGTATACCAACATAGAGGAAACCATGGGCTGGGAATCTTTTTGTGTGGTCGGATTTGACCTTGGGCCTCCCTTTCAAGGTCAAATGAGCATAGCCAAACTTAAAAGTGCTTATAACTTGCTCATTATTGGTCCTTGAGGTTTGGGATAGTATACCAACATATAGGAAGTCATGTGCTGGGAATCTTTTGGTGTGGTTAGATTTGACCTTGGGCCTCTTCTTGAAGGTCAAATGAGCATAGCCAAACTTAAAAGTGCTTATAACTCACTTATTATTGGTCCTAGAGGTTTGGGATGGTATACCAACATACAGTAAATCATGTGCTGGGAATCTTCTGGTGTGGTAAGATTTGACCTTGGGCCCCTCCTTCAAGGTCAAATGAGTATAGCCAAACTTAAAAGTGCTTATAACTCGCTTATTATTGGTCCTAGAGGTTTGTGATGGTATACCAACATATAGGATATCATGGGCTGGGAATCTTTTGGTGTGGTAAGATTTGACCTTGGGCCTCTTCTTCAAGGTCAAACGAGCATAGCCAAACTTAAAAGTGCTTATAACTCGCTTATTATTGGTCCTAGAGGTTTGGGATGGTATACCAACATATAGGAAATCATGGGCTGGGAATCTTCTGGTGTGGTTGCATTTGACCTTGGGCCTCTCCTTCAAGGTCAAACGAGCATAGCCAAACTTAAAAGTGTGTATAACTCGCTTATTATTAGTCCTAGAGGTTTGGGATGGTAAACCAACATGTAGGAAATCATGTGCTGGGAATCTTCTGGTGTGGACGGATTTGACCTTGGGCCTCTTGTTCAGGGTCAAACCAGCATAGCCAAACCTAAACGTGCTTGTTCTACTTTGCAGCTGAAAAGACACAGTCAACTGATACAGAACCTGTTCACAGGCACTGATTGCTTTTTTCCTTTTAAGATCACTCTTGTGACCCTAACATGGTCCTTTCAGGAGAATTTCTCTTCACCAATAACATTTACCTCTTCACATTGGTCCTTTAGCATTTCATATAAAACTTAAAGGCTGTAGGGACGCTTTGTTTTTGTGTACAAAAACTTTTGTCTAGTTCTTATGCAAAAATCAAAACAAATCCAACGCCATGTTGGCTGTTCCATCAATACCACGTACATAGTGATAGCTGTTGTAAAAATATAGGATATTTGTTACTCTATTTTCACAGAATCTGTAAAGAAATATTGGGAGATTGTCACTGTAGATGCTTTCACTTTGTTATAAGCTTTATTTATTTATTTATTTATTTGGGGTTTTACGTCGCTTTCAACACTGTACAGGTCATATCACGACGGGTAGTTGGAAGGGCAGAGGAAACCAGTACATAGAGTTCGCTAGGGTTGTGTACTGTAAACTGCCGACCAACGGCAAGCAACTACCAGCTTTCCCACTTAAGGCCGTCACGGGGATAGAACCCCCGACCTCAGAGGTGGGAGGCGAGAGTGTTACCACTCTGCCACCGTGGCCCCTGTTATAAGCTTTAAAACGATATGCTATTTATTAAAATCAAGCAAAAAATAACAATTTTATGAATATTTTAACAGCTAGTCGTTTGTTTACATTTGTACGCAAAGGGACGATGTACGAGATTTCAACAGCGTGCTTTATTTACCGTTCTATATTCGCCGTTCAAGCATTGCGCAAAAGACGTGTCCAAGGTCACTGCGCAGCGTACCATTTTAGAATATCCACCACGCGACGTATTTGCCCTAAATACGGGGAAATACAGACCGGGATGTATTTTTATCTCCCGCCCGGCTCGCCGGAGGGAGATTATAATTTGCACCATGTGCGTGTGTACGTGCGTGCGTGCGTGTTCTTGTTTACGCATTTAAACTGAGGACATGACCCTGGTTGCACACCTTCTAACTGAGGACGCACTGCCAACTGAGGACGTCCTCAGTTAGAATCTTGTTAGAAATCCAATAAGTATGCACTAAATAACCTTTTCTCAACTTTTCATTGAATTCTGAGATATGTCCTCAGTTAGACTGCAAAACACCTAGCACATATGTATGGAGTTATAGCAATTTATTAAAAGCTGTTAATATTCTTCATGCACTCCATGTCCTCAGTTCCTCCATAAAAATCCAAGCACACTCCATGTCCTCAGTTGTACATAAAAATTCCTGCACAGAATTCTAGTGATGTCCTCAGTTATACAGGTTAATACTTGGACACCTATGTCCTCATATTGGCATATTAAAATGCCAACTGTGTGCTTAAATTGGATATTTTGTATTTTTCATCTCTAAATAATGCACAGAGATATTGCTATATATTTATATGAGGGACAACTAAAGTTAGTATATTGATCTCATAATTATTGTACCAAAGCTTGTTTTTCGATTTTTTTTTAATAACAAATGATTAAAAACAGATTGTAGACTACATGTCTTAAACACCAGCTATGTGGTAAGATATCACAATAGATATATGCATAATTTATCCTCGTTTTAGTGGTTGAATTGATATATAAATTAATAAAAATAATTAAACTAATTAAGCAGATTTATTCTTTCAAAATCTAAATTGGCCTTTAGTGTTGAGTATGTGATGAAAATGACAAATATTAATACTTGTTTCATTTAAAATTGATGGATGCTCTATAATGTAGATAATTCCATGCCAATTTATTCAAGGAATAATATGAAATTAACATATTTATGAATTTTTTAAAAAGATAGGGAGACAGAAATAACAAGAATATAGGCTATGCAAAAGTAAAATAACTTAACACAAGAAAGAGTTGAATATGTTTTTGTCTGTCAGTTATGTGGCTTTTCCATAATTAAGATGAAGTAGGAATACTCCTTTGTGCAGGTTATTTAAATCAAATTCTTAATGAAAAAGAATAATTTGAGTGACCTTAAATGTGTTTTTATCAGAAATATAATCAGGTAACCCTATCATTTGATTTCTGATTACCTCCGCCAAGGAGGTTATGTTTTCGCCTGGGTTTGTCTGTCCGTCTGTCTGTCCTGTTGTTTGTTTATGGACAAGATAACTCAAAAAATTATTGACGGATTTTGATGAAATTTTAAGGATATGTCTGAAAAGGTAAAAGGAAGAAATGATTAAATTTTGGGAGTGATCCGGATCACTCGCTGGATCTAATGCATCCATGAAATGCAATTTTCAAAGACAGATAACTCAAAAAGTTATAGATGGATTTTGATGAAATTTTCAGGAGATGTCCTAAATGGGACAAGGAACAAGTGATTAGATTTTGGGAGTGATCTGGATCACTGTCTGGACCATCTGGATCCGGGCTGCCAGATAATTGTATCCAACGGAAGCATCCGGTGTAGAGAGATTTTCCGCCGTAGAGAGATTTTCGGCGTTAACGCTCTAAGAGGAAAACTACACCAGCTAGGTTCACCAAATTTGCAGGATATCTTCATTGGGGCGTAATCTTCTCAGGGACTGAAAATAGCCTCATTTTATTGCGTTAATACATCCTATCCAATGGACAAATGCTTTACCAGTCGGCCCGACCGGTCCGGCCAAATGACAGAAAAAGTCATCCTGTATACAATACCAGCAGGACCGGTCACAGAGTGTGCATTCGCTAGGTGTCGCCTCAGGCATACTTCCTGTCTAGACAGGATGATGTCATCACATCTTTTTCGTTTGGCACATGGAGTGTGCATATGTGTTTTCTATTGTGTTGAGGAACTTGAAGATTTTTAAAGACAACTTTATATTTTGAACTTTATTTTATTTGCAAACAACTTCACTTCTGGAGTGTTATGGCATCCCCTGGCCAGAGAAGAGGTACTTGTGGCCACGCTATGGCACACCAAGTGTGCACGTTGTTGTGAGAAGGGAGTGGGGTCAGATGCTTGTGTTGAGAAAAGGCCTTGCCAGATATGTGATAGCTTCTCTGAAGAACAAAAAAAGCAGTTGGCCACCCCCACATACAGGGTAAGCAAAGAACTTCAGAAGAAAACAGACTCTCTCCCGCTTATAGATCCAGCTGACATTACAGTTTTGGGGCAGGTAGAGAGTAAGGGTGAGACTAGTAGTGATCGAGGCGAAACTCCCAGTAAGAAAAGCAAAAAGACTTCTCCCAAATCCCCTTCCAAGAAGAAAACTAGCAAGCCTACTGATATCCAGTCAGAATTGAAGTCTATGGACGACATGTGGTCACAATGGTTTGCAAGACTAGAAGCCTTATTCCTGGCCAAGAGTATCACAGTGCTTGTTGAACCGGTGCAGAGCAGTGATGTGGTGGTGAATGATAGGCCCTTCGTCCCACCACTGCAGCAGCAGGGGCCACAGTGGCAGAGTGGTAACACTCTCGCCTCCCACCTCTGCGGCCGGGGTTCAATCCCCGTCATGGCCGTAAGTGGGAAAGCTGGTAGTTGCTTGCCGTTGGTCGGCAGTTTACAGTACAGAACCCTAGCGAACTATATGTACTGGTTTCCTCTGCCCTTTCAACTACCCGTCGTGATATGACCTGTACAGTGTTGAAAGCGACGTAAAACCCCAAATAAACAAACAAACCACCACTGCAGCAACCTACTGGTAGTACCGGTCAGGAGAAGAAGCCTACCGGTCAGGTACAGCATACTGGTGAGAAGGAGAGGAAGAAAGCCACCCACCCTGTTGAGGCTCCCGGTGCACTCACTGCCACCCAACCTGTTCAGGTTCCCGGTGCTGTGTCAGCCACCCAGCCTGTTGAGGCTCCTGGTGCGGACCCAGAGACTCTGCCTACTGGCCAGGATGCTTCCCTGCACTTTCCTGTTGACAGATCTAAAGTGCAGCCCCCAGGTCCTACCTACAGAACTCTCACCAGTGGCATATCAGACGTCCTATCTCTGGATCCCACTGGTCACTCTGCTACAGCCAAGAAGCATAGTTCCACTGTCACCGGTCCCACAGTCCCTGTTGAGGAACCGGCATCTGAGGCAGGAAACGTCAGTGACCGGACTTCTAGCATTACTGATGAAGGGGAGGTCTCTGATTTGGAATCTACCGGTCCGGATCAAGATGAATTGTTAGATGGGGACCTAGAACTTTCTGCTGAGCAGAGTTATAGGGAAACACTACATGGTGTGAGGTCCTTCATGGCCTGGAATGAGATACCGGATTTTGATTCAGCCTCATCTTCCCAAGATGATAATCCTTTCACCGGAACCAGATCCTCTCAAACAGGAAAAGTGTCTGTTAAAGTTCCTGTCGACGACTGGCTTTGCAGAAAATTTGAAAAGCTGAATCTCACTGTCCAGGAGGGCTACCCTACCCATTAACTCAGAGACTGCCGGTTTAAGCAAGGATCAGTTTATAAAACCACCCAAGACTCTCAAGTGGTATGGCATGCGCGCTGAGAAGAAAGACTTTTCCCGGTCTAAAGTTCACACATGGACCAATGAACCAGCTAGACTTAACAGCAGTTTTCCTCATATAGCTAACCGCTCTCTGCCTTCAGCTCCCGCTTCCCGTCAGGTCTCACAGGAAACATTAAGGAAATGGGAACGGGCTGCACGTGATCAGAGCTACATGTGCAACCAAGCTGCAGCTTTTAGTCGTTGCCTCAACCAACTGAAGATAATCGAAAGTGTGACTTCAAAGGGAAAATCTTCCAGCAAAATTCACCAGGCAGCAGATGAATTGGACTATCTAGTTACCTTCAACAGGTCCATTACTCAAGCAACATCTTTTTCGTTTGGCACATGGAGTGTGCATACGTGTTTTCTATTGTGTTGAGGAACTTGAAGATTTTTAAAGACAACTTTATATTTTGAACTTTATTTTATTTGCAAACAACTTCACTTCTGGAGTGTTATGGCATTCCCTGGCCAGAGAAGAGGTACTTGTGGCCACGCTATGGCACACCAAGTGTGCACGTTGTTGTGAGAAGGGAGTGGGGTCAGATGCTTGTGTTGAGAAGAGGCCTTGCCAGATATGTGATAGCTTCTCTGAAGAACAAAAGAAGCAGTTGGCCACCCCCACATACAGGGTAAGCAAAGAACTTCAGAAGAAAACAGACTCTCCCCCGCTTATAGATCCAGCTGACGTTACAGTTTTGGGGCAGGTAGAGAGTAAGGGTGAGACTAGTAGTGATCGAGGCGAAACTCCCAGTAAGAAAAGCAAAAAGACTTCTCCCAAATCCCCTTCCAAGAAGAAAACTAGCAAGCCTACTGATATCCAGTCAGAATTGAAGTCTATGGACGACATGTGGTCACAATGGTTTGCAAGACTAGAAGCCTTATTCCTGGCCAAGAGTATCACAGTGCTTGTTGAACCGGTGCAGAGCAGTGATGTGGTGGTGAATGATAGGCCCTTCGTCCCACCACTGCAGCAGCAGGGGCCACGGTGGCAGAGTGGTAACACTCTCGCCTCCCACCTCTGCGGCCGGGGTTCAATCCCCGTCATGGCCGTAAGTGGGAAAGCTGGTAGTTGCTTGCCGTTGGTCGGCAGTTTACAGTACAGAACCCTAGCGAACTATATGTACTGGTTTCCTCTGCCCTTTCAACTACCCGTCGTGATATGACCTGTACAGTGTTAAAAGCGACGTAAAACCCCAAATAAACAAACAAACCACCACTGCAGCAACCTACTGGTAGTACCGGTCAGGAGAAGAAGCCTACCGGTCAGGTACAGCATACTGGTGAGAAGGAGAGGAAGAAAGCCACCCACCCTGTTGAGGCTCCCGGTGCACTCACTGCCACCCAACCTGTTCAGGTTCCCGGTGCTGTGTCAGCCACCCAGCCTGTTGAGGCTCCTGGTGCGGACCCAGAGACTCTGCCTACTGGCCAGGATGCTTCCCTGCACTTTCCTGTTGACAGATCTGAAGTGCAGCCCCCAGGTCCTACCTACAGAACTCTCACCAGTGGCATATCAGACGTCCTATCTCTGGATCCCACTGGTCACTCTGCTACAGCCAAGAAGCATAGTTCCACTGTCACCGGTCCCACAGTCCCTGTTGAGGAACCGGCATCTGAGGCAGGAAACTTCAGTGACCGGATCTTCTAGCATTACTGATGAAGGGGAGGTCTCTGATTTGGAATCTACCGGTCCGGATCAAGATGAATTGTTAGATGGGGACCAAGAACTTTCTGCTGAGCAGAGTTATAGGGAAACACTACATGGTGTGAGGTCCTTCATGGCCTGGAATGAGATACCGGATTTTGATTCAGCCTCATCTTCCCAAGATGATAATCCTTTCACCGGAACCAGATCCTCTCAAACAGGAAAAGTGTCTGTTAAAGTTCCTGTCGACGACTGGCTTTGCAGAAAATTTGAAAAGCTGAATCTCACTGTCCAGGAGGGCTACCCTACCCGTAACTCAGAGACTGCCGGTTTAAGCAAGGATCAGTTTATAAAACCACCCAAGACTCTCAAGTGGTATGGCATGCGCGCTGAGAAGAAAGACTTTTCCCGGTCTAAAGTTCACACATGGACCAATGAACCAGCTAGACTTAACAGCAGTTTTCCTCGTATAGCTAACCGCTCTCTGCCTTCAGCTCCCGCTTCCCATCAGGTCTGACAGGAAACATTAAGGAAATGGGAACGGGCTGCACATGATCAGAGCTACATGTGCAACCAAGCTGCAGCTTTTAGTCGTTGCCTCAACCAACTGAAGATAATCGAAAGTGTAACTTCAAAGGGAAAATCTTCCAGCAAAATTCACCAGGCAGCAGATGAATTGGACTATCTAGTTACCTTCAACAGGTCCATTACTCAAGCAATGGCTTCTCAGATGGAATATTCATTAATGTAGCCAATCTTACTCTAGCTAGAAGGGACAGTTACTTGGACTTTCTCAAGACTGGTACAAAACAGGATACACTTATGTCACTCAGATCTGCTCCACTACATATGAGTGCTGTGTTCCCGGACCATATCATTTCAAAGGCAGAAGAGGAGCTACATCACCATGAAGATAAACATACTCCCGGTCCGTCCAGGAAAGCTCCACGTTATCACCGTTACTCTCAGGGTTCTAAGCCTCGCCAACAGGACACTGAACAGAAATCTGCCCCTCCTGCTTGGAAACAGATCAGAAAATGGGGCCAAAGATCTAACAGGGGCAAGGCCTCATCATTCTTACAACGACCGGCCAAGGGTCAGAAAAATTATAAATGACAATTACTGTGCTCATCTTGTGGCCGGGCAAGTGTCTCCTGTTTGTGTGACTGGCAAAATAGATTGTTTTGTGATCAGTGCAGCAAGGAACTTAAACTGTGTACCTGTTACCGGAAAGGACTGTTACCCTGTGACCGGATATTCAGAGACAAGAACTCATTTGCCTGTATGTTATCATGTTGCAAATCTTGTTCCTTTTGCAGATGGGTCTCCACAAGAAAGGTGTAAATCCCGATCATCAAGTACCAATAAAATCTGTGAAAGGTGTTTCTTGTGTAGGTCAATTGTCTTCTGTAAAATGTGTCACAAATGCCCCAACTGTTGCTCCAAATCTACCTGTAGGAACCAGATTGCACCAGTTTTGGGAAAAATGGGCAGCCCTAGGCGTCAGCCCCAAAGTAGTAACAATCCTCAAAGAAGGTTACACCCTACCCTTCTGGTTCCGGCCAAACTTGACCAGGTCACCAAACATCATAAGCTGTTATGTAAATCCCCACAGGAACCTCTACCTGTTGGAGGCATTGCATCAGCTTATGACCAAAAATGCAGTGGAACTGGTAACAAATCAAACATCTCTGGGCTTTTACAAGCAGTTGTTTTTGGTCCCCAAACCCAACAACCGGTGGAGACCTAACCTGAGCAACTTGAACAAATATTTAAAAACACAATCATTCAAAATGGAGACCCCAGAGACAATAAGGACCTCCCTTGAAACAGGGGAATGGGTGACCTCAATAGATTTCAAGGACGCATACTTCCATATACCTATACAGAGCCAGTCAAAGAAGTACATGCATTTTCATATACAGGACAAATCCTACCAATTCAAAGCACTGTCATTCGGCCTCTCCACAGCTCCCATGGAGTTCACTGTAGTGGCCAAAGAGGTCAAGTTTCTTGCACTGCAAAGGGGAATAAGAATCCACCAGTACCTAGACAACTGGTTGGTCAGAGCCAGATCCCACCAAATTTGTCTCCAACATACAAAGACACTAACATCCCTCTGTCAGGAACTAGGTTGGCTAGTGAACAGAGAGAAATCAGAACTGGAACCCAAACAAGTATTCGATTTTGTAGGTTACCAGTTCGACCTGAGGTAGGGCAAGGTCAGACCCACGGAACGTTGACAGACCTTGCAGACAAAAATAAGAGACCTTCTGACCGTTCGGTATGCCCAGTCCGGAAACTGATGTCCTTAATAGGTTTACTAACAGCCACAGAGAAACAAGTGCACCTAGGCCGGCTACACATGAGACCAATCCAATGGCATTTGAAAAACAACTGGAGGGTACCAGAGTCGTCAGACAAACAAATCCCAATCCCCAAGTCTCTCCACACACACTTAAAGTGGTGGCTGGAGGAAGACAATGTACTACAAGGTCAACCTTTACACCCACTAAGACATGCTCTGCAAATCTTTACAGATGCATCAAAAGAAGGGTGGGGCACTCACTTAAATGAGCACACTGCAAGGGGAACCTGGTCCCTTCCAGAAAGCCAATTGCACATAAACTATCTGGAACTAAAATCAGTTTTTCTAGCCTTAAAACAGTTTCAGGACCTCTGTCTGAACAACTTAGTACTCATAGCCACAGACAACACCACAGTAGTGGCCTATATAAACAAGGAGGGCGGGATGAAGTCGGGCCCACTATGTGCTCTTCTATGGAGAATCCTGACCTGGTGTACCAGAAGACAGGTGACTCTCAGAGCTCGACACATCCCCAGTCGGCTAAATGTTACAGCGGACAAGCTATCCAGACTGGGGCAAACCATTCAAATGGAATGGTCCCTCCATCCAGAGGTCTTCAAAACGATATGCTCCAGGTGGCACCAGCCCCAAGTGGACCTGTTTGCCACCAGGTTCAACAACAAGCTGCCCCTCTTTGTCTCACCGGTCCCAGCCCCCCAAGCCTGGGCAGTGGATGCCCTCAGTCTGCCCTGGGAGGATCTGGACCCGTATGCCTTCCCACCAGTAGCCATCTTGGGCAAAGTGGTGGAGAAATTGCAAGACTGCCCGTGCAACAGATTCATTCTGATTGCACCAGGGTGGCACAACATGCCTTGGTTCTGGGATCTGGTGACCATGTCCTGTCAGATCCCACTTTGCCTGCCCAGCAGACCAGACTTACTGACTCAACCATTCAACCAGACCTTCCACAGGAATCTGGTGAATCTGAACCTACATGCCTGGCTCCTATAGCCACAGCAATCAAGGAGCAGGGTTTCTCTGAGGCAGTGGCAGGACGAATTGAGGCTCCTCAAAGAGGATCTACCAGATCAGTCTATGAGGCAGAGTGGACCATTTTTACAAAATGGTGCCTCAGGAATCAGGTGGACGTCAGGGCACCTCCTATAAAGTCCATTGCCGACTTCCTCCTGTACTTATTTCAGGACAGGAAGTTACAACCAAGCACCATTGCTGGCAAACTCGGCAATTCGTCCGTAAATGTCAGGAAGGATGAGAATGTCACCCGTCTCCTGGATAGCTTCCATAGAGACAGACCCAAGGGTAGGAGGGGCATACCCTTTTGGAACCAAGGGTAGGAGGGGCATACCCTTTTGGAACCTTTCCCTGGTACTACACCAGCGGACTAAGGCTCCGTTCGAACCCTTAAAGGATGCCTCTCTGATGCACTTGACCTTCAAGAATGTCTTCCTTTTAGCCCTGGGTTCAGGTAAACGTAGGAGTGAGATCCATGCTTGGCTACATAAGAACATTAGACACCAATCAGACTGGTCCAAGGTGTCTCTATACCCTTCACCCAGCTTTCTTTCTAAGAACCAGCTGGCCAAGGAGGGTCCAAGTAGTGTGGCCCCGGTGGTTATTCCAGCCCTGGCCCCCACTCTGGAAAAGTCACTCAAAGGTGACAGGTCCCTATGTCCAGTCAGAGCCCTGTGTTATTACTTGGACAGGACCTAAGATCTCAGGCAGAATAAGGAGCTAGTTTTTGTCTCCTTCAAGAAAAATTTTGACAAGGATATCTCCCCTGCCACCATCTCAGACCCCAGAGAAGGTCTTTCAAAAAAGGGGGGGGGGGAGGTATTGTTGGTATACTCCCGGGCTCCCGGTTCTGGTATCCAACCTTGGCCTTATTAAAGCACTTACCTCAGGCCAACCCAGGCCTGGAAATTGTTGTTTTTATGAGTTCACTTATAGTCCCTAGTAACTTACCCGCCTAACAAACGGTAGTTATTCAGCAATTGTCCATTGGATAGGATGTATTAACGCAATAAAATTGCAAATTTAATAAGTAAATTAAATTTTTATAAGTTAATACCCTATCCAATGGACAGACAAGACCCTCCCAACCGGCCCCGCTATCAGCTTACTAGGGGTCTAATAGGTTTAGACAACGAAAAAGACGTGATGACGTCATCCTGTCTAGACAGGAAGTATTCACGAGGTGACACCTAGCAAATGCACACTCCGTGACCGGTCCTGTCGGTATTGTATACAGGATGAGTTTTTCTGTCATTTGGCGGGACCGGTCGCGCTGACCGGTAAAGCAATTGCTTCAAGCTTAAATCGGGTCATCACACTAAAACGCCCTTATTTCTCCCATTTTATTGGTGCTATGGCTTTAGAATATAAAGATAGACCATGAAAAGTCCTGGCCTGCAAATGTTTTGTCTGAGAAAAATTTTGGCCTTTATATTTTGAAAAACAAAATGGCCACCATAGCCAATTATTTCAAAATCATTAAGATGCTATAAAAATGGAAATATCGCAGCTAGGTTGATCAAATTTGCACAAAGGATATAAGGCTAGGAAAGTTAGCCTGATAGTAATTTGGCCTAGTTTCGAAAACAAAATGGCCATCATATCAGATGTTTAATGTTAAATCGGATTATCCTATTAAAAAGGCCTTATATCTCCCTTATTATTGCTACTAGGGGCTCCAAATGTGAAAACAACTTAAAGGAAGTCATGGCCTGAGACTTTTCCAACTGCTGACTTTTACCTTTGACCCCTTTTTGAATGTCAAGTGGGTTATCTTACTACAAACGCCTTATATTTCCTTTAGTTCTCCATTATTACTGATTCTAAGGCAGGAGGTAACTGCTGCGGCAGTGGCCTTGTATATTTTGTAATTGATTTCAAATAAACAGTGGCATATGTTATAAGCTACAAATTTTATCAAGTAAATTTAATCATTGATATTGTTAAGATCATTGACTGTTTGACAGATCATCTTGCAAATGTATGTCCTCTGTCATATAGATTAATTCATATATGTGTGTCCTCAGTTTGGTGGCAAATGTACCATATAGTGTGTCCTCAGATTGGCAGAACACATGTAAAATGTGTGTCCTCTATCATATGTATTAATTCCTATACTTGTGTGTCCTCAGTTTGACAGATCATGTATAAAGCGTGTGTCCTCTATCATGGGTATTAATTCCTGTACTTGTGTGTCCTCAGTTTGCTATTAAATATATAACTTAGTGTGTCCTCAGTTTGACGAATCATACATAAAGTGTGTGTCCTCTATCATATGTGTTAAGTCCTCTACCTGTGCGTCCTCAGTTTGCTGGTAAGAGTACAACTAAGTGTGTCCTCAGTTTGACGGATCATTTTTGAAATGTGCGTCCGCAATCATATGCATTAATTCCTATATACTTATGGTCCTCAGTTGGATAGTAAACATACAACTAAGTGTGTCCTCAGTTGTCTTGTGAAAAACCAACTTCTAGAAAATAAGTTTTTCTCAGATTTAAATACATGGGATGATATAAAATAATTTATTTTATGCATATCAATCAAAATCTGATGTTTAAACACAAAAATAAAGATGTCCTCGGTTGGATAGTAAAAAACCAGTGTCCTCGGTCTACACCATAAACCTGTATGCGTGCGTGGGTGCGTGCGTGCGTGTGTCACGCAGTTTTCTCTGAAACTACTACAGTTACACATTTTTGGTAAATCACAAGTCCTAATGAATTTTTTTGCTCTTCAATATTTTTGGGGTTTGGTGAACTTTGGCCTACTTTTGAGTGAGTAATAGCTATTTTAGCTAATATAATTATATGGCTTATAACTCTGAAACTATTGCATTTACAGTATTTTGTTCTAATATGTTGTTCAGCTACTTTCTCCACAGCTACAACATGGTCAGTAGTTTGGAAGTGTATCTCCATAGCTAAGTGAGTAATAGCTACTTTGTCAACTTTTAATTATAACCATAATGAGTAAATGGCTTATATCTTCGTAAGTATTGCAGCTACACAATTTTGTTCCAATATGTTGTTCAGCTACTTTCTCCACAGCTACAACATGGTCAGTAGTTTGCAAGTATATCTCCATAGCTAAGTGAGTAATAGCTACTTTTTCAATTTTTAATGATAACCATAATGAGTAAATGGCTTATATCTTCAAAAGTATTGCAGCTACACAATTTCTGTCAAATATGTTGTTCGGCTACTTTCTCCTCTGCTACAACATGGTCAGTAGTTTGGAAGTGTATCTCCGTAGCTAAGTGAGTAATAGCTACTTTTTCAGTTTTTAATGATAACCATAATGAGTAAATGGCTTATATCTTCAAAAGTATTGCAGCTACACAATTTTGTTCCAATATGTTGTTCAGCTACTTTCTCCACTGCTACAACATGGCCAGTGGTTTGGAAGTGTATCTCTATAGCTAAGTGAGTAATAGCTACTTTTTCAATTTTTAATGATAACCATAATGAGTAAATTGCTTATATCTTCAAAAGTATTGCAGCTACACAATTTCTCTCAAATATGTTGTTCATGTACTTTTTTGTGAACTGTAACATATTTAAGTTTCACAACTGTTGCTCAATGTACAAGTGAGTAATGGCTACTTTATTGCTACTTTTAGTGAAAATGTGAAAAATCAGAAATATCTCTCAAACTGTAAGATATAGAGCAATTTCGAGCAAATTTTTGACCCACAGGGTAGTACTAGAGTATCCTATTGCTAAGGGGGAAAAAGTTTGGTGAACTTTGGCCTACTTTTGAGTGAGTAATAGCGCTTTTACCTAATATAATTATATGACTTATAACTGTCAATGAGTAAATGGCTTATATCTTCAAAAGTATTGCAGCTACACAATTTTGTTCCAATATGATGTTCAGCTACTTTCTCCACAGCTACAACATGGTCAGTAATTTGGAAGTGTATCTCCATAGCTAAGTGAGTAATAGCTACTTTTTCAATTTTTAATGATAACCATAATGAGTAAATGCCTTATATCTTCAAAAGTATTCCAGCTACACAATTTCTCTCAAATATGTTGTTCATGTACTTTTTTGTGAACTGTAACATATTTAAGTTTCACAACTGTGGCTCGATGTACAAGTGAGTAATGGCTACTTTATTGCTACTTTTAGTGAAAATGTGAAAAATCAGAAATATCTCTCAAACCGTAAGATATAGAGCAATTTCGAGCAAATTTTTGACCCACAGGGTAGTACTAGAGTATCCTATTGCTAAGGGGGGAAAGGTTTGGTGAACTTTGGCCTACTTTTGAGTGAGTAATAGCGCTTTTACCTAATATAATTATATGACTTTTAACTGTCCATAAGTAAATGGCTTATATCTTCAAAAGTATTGCAGCTACACAATTTTGTTCCAATATGATGTTCAGCTACTTTCTCCACAGCTACAACATGGTCAGTAATTTGGAAGTGTATCTCCATAGCTAAGTGAGTAATAGCTACTTTTTCAATTTTTAATTATAACCATAATGAGTAAATGGCTTATATCTTCAAAAGTATTGCAGCTACACAATTTCTCTCAAATATGTTGTTCATGTACTTTTTTGTGAACTGTAACATATTTAAGTTTCACAACTGTTGCTCAATGTACAAGTGAGTAATGGCTACTTTATTGCTACTTTTAGTGAAAATGTGAAAAATCAGAAATATCTCTCAAACTGTAAGAGATAGAGAAATTTCGAGCAAACTTTTTGAACCACAGGGTAGTACTAGAGTATCCTATGCTAAGGGGAAAATGGTTTGGTGAACTTTGGCCTACTTACTCACCTCCTCAAAATGAGTAAGTGCAAATTATCTCTAAAAGTATTGCAGGTAGCCAATTTTTCTCAAATAACTCATTCACCTACTTTTGGGAGAGCTTTCACTTGGTTAAGTTTCAGACGCGTAGCTAGTTACTCACCTACTCAAAATGAGTAAATGCTAATTATGTCTAAAAGTATTGCAGATAGCCAATTTTTCTCAAATAACTCATTCATATACTTTTGGAAGACCTTTCACTTAGTGAGGTTTCAGACCCCTAGCTAATTTCTCACCTACTCAAAATGAGTAAATGCGAATTATCTCTAAAAGTATAGAAGATAGCCAATTTTTCTCAAATAACTCATTCACCTACTTTTGCGAGAGCTTTCACTTGGTGAAGTGTCAGACCTGTAGCTAATTTCTCACCTACTCAAAATGAGTAAATGCTAAATATCTCTAAAAGTATTGCAGATAGCCAATTTTTCTTAAATAACTCATTCATTTACTTTTGGAGGAGCTTTCACATGGTGAAGTTTCAGACCCATAGCTAATTACTCGCCTACTCAAAATGAGTAAATGCGAATTATCTGTAAAAGTATTGCAGATAGCCAATTTTTCTCAAATAACTCATTCATCTACTTTTGGAAGAGCTTTCACATGGTGAAGTTTCAGACCCATAGCTAATTACTCACCTACTCAAAATGAGTAAATGCGAATTATCTCTAAAAGTATTGCAGATAGCCAATTTTTCTCAAATAACTCATTCATCTACTTTTGGGAGAGCTTTCACTTGGTGAAGTTTCAGACCCGTAGCTAATTACTCACCTACTCAAAATGAGTAAATGCTAATTATCTCTAAAAGTATTGCAGATAACCAATTTTTCTCAAATAACTCATTCATCTACTTTTGGAAGAGCTTTCACATGGTGAAGTTTCAGACCCATAGCTAATTACTCACCTACTCAAAATGAGTAAATGCGAATTCTCTCTAAAAGTATTGCAGATAGCCAATTTTTCTCAAATAACTCATTCACCTACTTTTGGAAGAACTTTCACTTGGTGAAGTTTCAGACCCGTAGCTAATTACTCACCTACTCAAAATGAGTAAATGGTAATTATCTGTAAAAGTATTGCAGATAGCCAATTTTTCTCAAATAACTCATTCATCTACTTTTGGGAGAGCTTTCACTTGGTGAAGTGTCAGACCTGTAGCTAATTTCTCACCTACTCAAAATGAGTAAATGCTAAATATCTCTAAAAGTATTGCAGATAGCCAATTTTTCTCAAATAACTCATTCATCTACTTTTGGAAGAGCTTTCACATGGTGAAGTTTCAGACCCATAGCTAATTACTCACCTACTCAAAATGAGTAAATGCGAATTCTCTCTAAAAGTATTGCAGATAGCCAATTTTTCTCAAATAACTCATTCATCTACTTTTGGGAGAGCTTTCACTTGGTGAAGTTTCAGACCCGTAGGTAATTACTCACCTACTCAAAATGAGTAAATGCGAATTATCTCTAAAAGAATTGCAGATACCCAATTTTTCTCAAACAAGTCATTCATCTACTTTTGGGAGAGCTTTCACTTAGTGAAGTTTCACGCCCGTAGCTAATTACTCACCTACTCAAAATGAGTAAATGCAAATTATCTCTAAAGTATTGCAGATAGCCAATTTTTCTCAAATAACTCATTCATCTACTTTTGGAAGAGCTTTCACATGGTGAAGTTTCAGACCCATAGCTAATTTCTCACCTACTCAAAATGAGTAAATGCGAATTCTCTCTAAAAGTATAGGAGATAGCCAATTTTTCTCAAATAACTCATTCATCTACTTTTGGGAGAGCTTTCACTTGGTGAAGTTTCAGACCTGTAGCTAATTTCTCACCCGCTCAAAATGAGTAAATACTAATTATCTCTAAAAGTATTGCAGATAGCCAATTTTTCTCAAATAACTCATTCATCTTTTGGAAGAGCTTTCACATTGTGAAGTTTCAGACCCGTAGCTACTTACTTGCCTACTCAAAATGAGTAAATGCGAATTCTCTCTAAAAGTATTGCAGATAGCCAATTTTTCTCAAATAACTCATTCATCTACTTTTGGAAGAGCTTTCACATGGCAAAGTTTCAGACCCATAGGTAATAACTCGCCTACTCAAAATGAGTAAATGCGAATTATCTCTAAGAGTATTGCATATAGCCTATTTTTCTCAAATAACTCATTCACCTACTTTTGGGAGAGCTTTCACATGGTGAAGTTTCAGACCTGTAGCTAATTACTCACCTACTCAAAATGAGTAACTGCGAATTATCTCTAAAAGTATTGCAGCTAGCCAATTTTTCTCAAATAACCCATTCATGTACTTTTAGGAGAGCTTTCACTTGGTGAAGTTTCAGACCTGTAGCTTCAATTACTCACCTACTCAAAATGAGTAAATGCAAGTATTGCAGATAGTCAATTTTTCTCAAATAACTCATTCATCTACTTTTGGAAGAGCTGTCACATGGTGAAGTTTCAGACCCATAGCTAATTACTCACCTACTCAAAATGAGTAAATGAGAATTATCTCTAAAAGTATTGCAGATAGCCAATTTTTCTCAAATAACTCATTCATCTACTTTTGAAAGAGCTTTCACATGGTGAAGTTTCAGACCCGTAGGTAATTACTCACCTACTCAAAATGAGTAAATGCTAATTATCTCTAAAAGTATTGTGGGTACCCAATTTTTCTCAAATAACTCCTTCATCTACTTTTGGAAGAGCTTTCACATGGTGAAGTTCCAAACCTGTAGGTAATTACTCACCTACTCAAATGAGTAAATGCGAATTATCTGTAAAAGTATTGCAGATAGCCAGTATTTTTCAAATAACTCACTTCACCTATATTTTGGGAGAACTTTCAATTAGTGAATTTTCAGATCCATATCTAATTACTCACCTACTCAAAATGAGTAATTGCCTATTATCACTAAAAGTATTGCAGATAGCCAGTATTTCTCAAATAACTCATTCACCTACATTTTGGAGATATTTCACATGCTAAAGTTTTTTTATGAATTATTAAAATAATTTTTAATACATTAAAATTAATGAAATCATGCACTAAATCGATTATAACTTGAAAAGTATTGTATTTAGAGCATTTTGTTAAAATATGTTATTCACCTACTTTTTCCCACAGCAACAACATGGTGAGTAACTTGGGTGTCTATCTCAATAGATAAGTGAGTAATAGCTACTTTTGGATTTTTCACTAACTTCCATCATGAGTGAAATCACTTGTAACTTGAAAACTATTGCATTTAGACCTTCAGGGTAGTACAAAAGTGTCCTATGCAAAGGGGAAAGATTTCAATTTTCGCCACTTTTGGCGGCCATCTTGGATTTTAGCGGAAAAAAATGAAAAAGTGTGAATATCTCGAAAACCATAAGAGATAGAGCGATTTCGAGCGAATTTTTGACCTGCAAGGTAGTACAAGAATGTCCTGTCCAAAGGGGTAAAATTTCAATTTTCACCACTTTTGGCAGCCATCTTGGATTTTTGCGGAAAATGGAAAAGTGTGAATATCTCTAAAACCGTAAGAGATAGAGCGATTTCAAACGAATTTTTGACCAGAAGGGTAGCACAAGAGTGTCCTGTGCAAAGGGGAAAAATATCGATTTTCGCCACTTTTGGCGGCCATTTTGGATTTTTGCGGAAAATAGAAAAGTGTCAATATCTCGAAAACCGTAAGAGATAGAGCGATTTCGAGCAAATGTTTGACCTGCAGGGTGGTACAAGAGTCTCCTGTGCAAAGGGGGAAAATTTCAATTTTCGCCACTTTTGGCGGCCATCTTAGATTTTTGCGGAAAATGAAAAAGTGTCAATATCTCAAAAACCGTAAGAGATCGAGCGATATCGAGCGAATTTTTGACTCGCAGGGTGATACAAGAGTGTTCTGTCCAAAGGGGAAAAATTTCATTTTTCGCCACTTTCGGCGGCCATCTTGGATTTTTGCTAAAATGAAAAAGTGTCAATATGTCAAAAACCGTAAGAGATCGAGCGATTTCGAGCGAATTTTTGACCCGCAGGGTGATACAAGAGTGTCCTGTCCAAAGGGGAAAAATTTCATTTTTCACCACTTTCGGCGGCCATCTTGGATTTTTGCTGAAAATGGAAAAGTGTCAATATCTCAAAAAGCGTAACAGATAGAGCGATTTCAAGCGAATTTTCGACCTGCAGGATGGTACAACAGTGTCCTATGCAAAGGGGAAAAATTTCAATGTAGTATTTCTTCCCCTGCGGTACTCGGCGGGAGATACATACCGCGGCAGTGGTCTTGTTTTTGTATACACCGGCACCCCGGTACTATGGATATTGAGTGTGATTAACTTCCGGTTTTTCAACAATATCTCGGAAAGTATGTAACTTTAAAATATGTATAATATATCATTAAAAAGGTGTTATTCTAGCGCTTCTGCTCATGTATGTTGCATAAATATCCATGCAGATTTGACTGAGATATTGCAAGGTAAAGATTGAAGTTTTATATTCAGTGTTGCTCATTCTTTTTGACAGTCTGTTTCACGTTTTCTCATTAAATATTCATATTATTTGACCCATAAATCGCACAAAATGGTGGATAATAAAAGTAAAACATCCCTCATCAGACATATACAGAAAAAATATATCACTCATGAAGATTAACAATATAATACTCGTGCTTCGCACTCGTATAATATTGTTATCTTCATTCGTGATATATTTTTTCTGTATATGTCATTCGGGACGTTTTCCTATTGTATTTAACGAGAATTCAACTTATGTTGTAAATCTGATTCACTTCATATTATAAAAAACTTTCATAACGTCAAGGTAGGTATAACTGGAAATTGTGTTAATTATGATCATTCTGATATAAATTAGCCATAGATATGAAAAATAATAAAAAAATATATATAATGGAATAAAAGTTAGATTAATTGCTTTTCACGGGCTTTGAAAGATTTGATTGTGTTGATTCAACACCTGAAAGACCTGAGTATACCTTCAACAATTCATAGGTGTTTTAGGCATGTATCTTAAATGTGAGGGGCCACGTTAGTGAAGTGGTAACACACTTGCCTCCCACTACTGAGATCAGAGTTTGAATCCCAGCCTGACCTCAAGTGGGAAATCTAGTAGTTGCTCAGTGCCATTTGTCAGCAGTTTATAGTACAGAACCTTGACCAGCTGTATGTACTGGTTTGCTCTGCCCTCCTAGCTACCCATCATAATATAACCCATACAAAGGTACAAGGCGTGACACAGAACACTAAATATTAAGTAAATAAAGTATCTGAAGTATGACCACGTTTTTCAATTGTTTGATTCCAAATCTGATGTGTAACTACATTTCACAAGTATTAGGTAAGAAATTTTAAGTATGACCACATTTCACAGGTGTTTTTTCATATGTCTCAAATGTGAACAAAGTTCACAGGTGTTTGTTCAGATTTCTCAAATGTGACTGCATTTCAGAAGTGTGTAGAAGGATCTCTCTCAGATGTGCAGTAAACATTAAAAAGTGTCACAAGTACCTATATCATTTGAGCATAGTAGAGTAAGAAATCTAAAATTCGCCAGGAATCTAAAATTCGCCACCTCTAAAACCTTAGTTAATTTTATGAAGGAAATGATGTTTTTGTCCAAAAATTGGTATTTTTCAGTTCAAAAAGCTTTAATTTACTATACAGTCAACAAATCTCACCACAATTCATTTATTTTATTAGTATTTTCACATGTGGCGAATTTCAGATATGTGGCGAATTTTAGATTTCTTACTCTAACAGATCCATGCTTTATCTACTGTGTTTTAAGCCCATTTACACCTTACTGAGTGATGAATAGTGTAGCCTGTCATACTGCAATAACAACTACAGTGGTACATGAGAACAAAGTCTTTAAAATGTACCTGTGTATTTCAGCTGGTTGAATGCAGTGGTTCAGAGGGTGATGAGGTCTATGAAGTTTATACAGGTGTGGGCACAAGACATGGGTGGTGACTCCAAGAAACAGGTTTTCAAAGAACTAGATCACAGCCTGGATCGGATAGAGCGAGAATATGATATGATGGTGAAAGGTCTCAGGTGTGTGATCAGAATTCTCAGGTGTGCGGTAATACATTTGAAATATGTGATCATGTCTGCCAAGTATGTGGTTACACCTTTCTGGCGAGATGTCAGAATCTAAATGTGTGGTGTCACATCTTCCAGGTGTGTGGTTAAATATCCCAGCTGATCAGCTCTCTCAGGTATATGATCAGATCTCTCAGGTGTGTGGTCAGATGTTTGTATCCCCGACGCGAAGCGGGGATACTATGGATTCATCATCGTTGTAGTCCGCGCCCTCGTCCGCGTCCGCAGAGATTTCTTGTTAGCGACCTACAGTCCACATTTCTTTCTGGATTTCTTTCATATTTGGCAGGTAGCTTGATATGGTAGAGGACTCGCCACCCTATCTTTTTGGTAGGCTTTATGTCTAAATTAGGCCTGTGGTAGACAAAAATGTCTAAAATGTGGAATATTGCTTGTTAGCGACCTACAGTCCACATTTCTTTCCAGATTTCTTTCATATTTGGCAGGTGGCTTGGTATGCTAGAGGACTCGCCACCCTATCTTTTTGGTAGGCTTTATGTCTAAATTAGGCCTGTGGTAGACAAAAATGTCTAAAATGCATTAAAAGTCATGAAATCATGCACTAAATCACTTATAACTTGAAAAGTGTTGCATTTAGAGCATTTTGTTAAAATATGTTATTCAGCTACTTTTTTCATAGCTACAACATGGTGAGTAACTTGGGTGTCTGTCTCAATAGCTAAGTGAGTAATAGCTACTTTTGGGCTTTTCAGTAACTTCCATCATGAGTAAAATCACTTGTAACTTGAAAACTATTGCATTTACACAATTTTGTATAAATATGTTATTCAGCTACTTTTGGGTCAGCTATAACATAGTAAAATTTCAGACCTGTAGCTCATGGCATAGCTGAGTAATAGCTACTTTTAGGTTATCACTATTGAGTAAATTACTTATAACTTCAAAAGTATTACATTTAGAGTATTTTGTTTCAATATGTTATTCACCTATTTCGGAGTCAGCTATAACATAGTGAAGTTCTAGACCTGTGGCTCATTGCATAGCTGAGTAATAGCTACTTTGAAGTTCACACTGTTGAGTAAATCAGTTGTAATTGGAAAACTATTGCATTTACAGAAATTTGTGTAAATATGTTATTCAGCTACTTTTGGGTCAGCTATAACATAGTGAAATTACAGACCTGTAGCTCATGGCACAACTGAGCAATAGCTATTTTCAGGTACTGACTGTTGAGTAAATGACTTGTAACTTGAAAAATATTGCATTTGGAGTATTTTGTTAAAATATGTTGTTCACCTACTTTTGGGTCAGCTATAACATCGAGAAATTACAGACTTATAGCTCATGGCATAGCTGAGCAATAGCTATTTTCAGGTTCTCACTATTGAGTAAATCAGTTGTAACTTGAAAACTATTGCATTTACAGTATTTTGCTTAAATATGTTGTTCACCTAATTTTGGGTCAGCTATAACATAGAAAAAATCCAGACATGTAGCTCATTGTATAGCTGAGTAATAGCTACTTTGAGGTTATCACTGTTGAGTAAATCAGTTATAACGTGAAAACTATTACATTTACAGTATTTTGTTTAAATATGTTATTCACATAATTTTTGGTCAGCTATAACAGAGTGAAATTGCAGACCTCTATGTCATGGCATAGTTTACCAATATCTACTTTCAGGTTCTCACTGTTGAGTAAATCATTGTATCCACTGGATAGCCGCAGTGTGTAGAGAGATTTCACCATTACCGCTCTAACAAAAAAAAATATTATAGCTAGCCTTCTCAAGTTTGCAAGGTATATTAGAGGGTGCACCACAGTATTCTATTGGTAGGCTTTATGTCTAAATTAGGCCTGTGGCTAAATTACTTGCCTACTAAAAAGGAGTAATTCTGCATTTTCTCTAAAAGTATTGCAGATAGCAAATTTTTCTTAAATAACTCATTCACCTACTTTTGGGAGAGCTTTCACATGCTGAAGTTCCAGACCTGTAGGTAATTACTCACCTACTCAAAATGAGTAAATGCGAATTATCTCTAAAAGTATTGCAGATAGCCAATTTTTCTCAAATAACTCCTTCACCTACTTTTGGGAGAGCTTTCACTTGGTGAAGTTTCAGACCCGTAGGTAATTACTCACCTACTCAAAATGAGTAAATGCTAATTATCTCTAAAAGTATTGCACATATCCAATTCTTATCAAATAACTCATTCATCTACTTTTGGGAGAGCTTTCACTTGGTGAATTTTCAGACCCGTAGGTAATTACTCACCTACTCAAAATGAGTAAATGCAAATTATCTCTAAAAGTATTGTGGATAGCCAATTTTTCTCAAATAACTCATTTGGCTACTTTTGGGAGAGACCAAGGTGGTTATGCCTTCGTGTAGAGGTAGAATTAAAGTTTCTACATGAATCTCATCAGGAAGAGTATTCCAAAACAGTAAGAGCATCAAAAGCAAAGCTATAACCAAACTGTACAAGACCCCAAAGACTACTGTATTCTGTATTGTTTCTTTTTACAGGTCTTTGGTTAAATCCCATTAACTACAGCATTTGTGTAATATATACATAAGCCAATGAATAATGCTATGATGATGCGTTTGTTTGCCCTTCAGAGCTAATATACCCAAATCTGCAGAGTTCCTGGCAGAGCGACTGCTCAAGTCTTTGTCTGTGGACAGACGGCCTGAATTCACCATCACAAATGAAGACGTACTTTATCTGGAGTCCTTCAAGAAGAGCTCTGATATGCAGGTATGTTAGTATTATTATAATAATAATTTCTTGTATATTATTGGTTTCATGGAAAATATTTTAATTGTTAATGATGCAATGTACAGATAGACAGATTGAAAACAAAATTTAAAAATTAAATAGAAATAAAGCAAACTGTGTTATATCAATTTAAAGTAAATTGAAGTTAAAAATGTCATTTAACTGCAAAGGTAAGTGTATTCAGATATTCTTAGAAGAAACTCTTCTTAATATTTCATTTAAGTGACTGTTGGAGGTCATGAAACTAGGATCTGATAATTAAAAAGTAATTAAAAAATACCAGTGAAAACCACTATGAGAGTCCTCAGTGGCCTAGTAGGTTTTACCAGCTTTGGCATCTACTCACAGGCAGTCAGTTCTGTCTGGGTTTGCCTCCGACAAGGGACAAAGCTGGGGACCTGTCCCAATATGACCCTGGCTGTTGAACAGTATCTAAATCCCCAACTTTGACTTTGAAAAGCACTATACAAAATAATGTCAGATCACATTAAGATAAGTTTTGTATGTTTAATAAAAACACACTGTTCTATGCTTGCCTAACGAGCCACATGCAAGCACAAAATATATAACTCGTCATTGATCATTGTATCGCTGGACGAAAGTCGGGGATACTTAGGATTTAGTACGGTCACGTTGCCACCGCAGAGATTTCCTTTCGGACACAATAACTTAAAAAATATTTTAGTTAGACCTTTTGAATTTGGTATGTGGGTATATATGGGCAATGCCACAAACACTATTATTTTGTGACCTTGACCTTCAATTTCAAGGTCACTAGCTGCCTCTTAAAGGTCATATTTTGGCCATTTTTTTACATTTTGGCCCAGTTCTCATATACAGAAAGTTAGATCATCCTATGAGTGGTATATATAATTTATGTCCTCTGTAAGCATGCAGAAATTTGACCTTGAAGCTCTTCATTGAAGGTAATCCACAGACCGCCAAAGTACCTCACCGAGGCCATTTTTGGCCTTTTTGGAGATATTTTCACTCTTAATGCTGAATATATTGCATGTAAACTATTGAAAATGGCTTTGCAGGTTGAGTACATGATGGAGTACCAGCTTCCAGTTTGTTGACCTTGGCTGTTTTTTTCAAGGTCACCTTAGGCCTGCTAAAATGACTCAAAATGGTAACTTTTGCTGCATATGTATGCCTATATAAGACTGTGAGGCCATATACCTCCTTTATTATTGTATCTGGTGGATACTTTGGTTTAGTGTTCACTACGCTGCCGCACGTAGAGAGATTTTCGGTGTTAACGCTCTCAGAGGAAAACTACACCAGCTAGGTTCACCAAATTTGCAGGATATCTTCATTGGGAGGTAAGCTTCTCTGGGACTGAAATTAGCCTCATTCTGAAAAACAAGATGGCCACCGCGGGTATTTCTTTGAAAATTATCTACATTTTTCTACTAGCTATTTCTCATAGATAGAAGGTTGAATCTCTTCATAGGTGATATGTATAACAGATATGCATGTTCTCTACAACCTTGCAGACATTTGACGTGAAGCTCTTAATTCAAGGTCATCCACGGAGTGCCAAAGTAACCCACATAGCAGACTTTAAAAGTGCCTATATCTCGCTTATTATTGGTCCTAGAGGTTTGGGATGGTAAACCAACATATAGAAAATCATGTGCTGGGAATCTTTTGGTGTGGTGAGATTTGACCTGGGGCCGCTCGTTCAAGGTCAAACGAGGATAGCCCAACTTAAAAGTGCTTATAACTCGCTTATTATTGGTTCTAGAGGTTTGGGATGGTAAACCAACATATAGGAAATTATGAGCTGGGAATCTTTTGGTGTGGTCGGATTTGCCCTTTGGCCCTTCCTCAAGGTCAAACAAGGATAGCCAAACTTAAAAGTGCTGATAACTCGCTTATTATTGGTCCTAGAGGTTTGGGATGGTAAACCAACATATAGGAAATTATGGGCTGGGAATCTTTTGGTGTGGTCGGATTTGACCTTTGGCCCTTCCTCAAGGTCAAACAAGGATAGCCAAACTTAAAAGTGCTGATAACTCGCTTATTATTGGTCCTAGAGGTTTGGGATGGTAAACCAACATATAGGAAATCATGGGCTGGGAATCTTTTGGTGTGGTGAGATTTAACCTGGGGCCCCTTGTTCAAGGTCAAACGAGGATAGCCCAGCTTAAAAGTGCTTATAACTTGCTTATTATTGGTCCTAGAGGTTTGGGATGGTAAACCAACCTATAAGAAATCATGGGCTGGGAATCTTTTGGTGTGGACGGATTTGACTTTGAGCCCCTCCTTTAAGGTCAAACGAGGATAGCCAAACTTAAAAGTGCTTTTAACTCGCTTATTATTGGTCGTAGAGGTTTGGGATGGTAAATCAACCTATAGGAAATCATGGACTGGGAATCTTCTGGTGTGGTCGGATTTGACCTTGGGCCCCTCCTTATAATACATATATATGTCCTCTGTAAGCATGCAGAAATTAGACCTTGAAGCTTTTAGGAGATATTTTCGCACTTAATTCACTGAAAGTATGAAAACATAATACTCTGTATGTCACGCTTCAACCATGTCCTGTCCAGGGATACACTGCGATGCAATATCTAGTTTATTTTGTGGCTTGATGTGTTTGAAGTTTTGGTAGTATTCGCTCATTGCAATGTGTGTAATTAAGTCACGATTCGTATTTAGGTTGGATGCATTTAACAGTGTTTTCAGCAGATTTGTTTAAATGTTTTAAAAAACTACCACAAGCCCTCATGGACTAAACTGAAATATACAAGTTGGAAGGGCAAAGAATAGGGGTGGCATTGCTTACAGGGCGGCTCATTTTTAAACCAAGTCAATTCAGTAAAATCCTTGTTAAACCTGTTTACAAGTAACACTTTAAACATTTGTCAAAAAAATTCACGAAACCACATGATTATTTAGTTGTGCCTTGATTTTGTTAGGGTAGAAAAAAGATAAAACAACAGAAAAAAACCCACATGACCATTACTCATACTTTTTACCCCACAGCCCTTAAGGGCTGTCAGGGTATTGTTTTCACCCATGGTGTCCGGATGGGCGGGCGGGCGGGTGGGCGGGCGGCGGGAAATAGTTTGTCCGGGCTGTATCTCAGAAACCGTAAGGTGTAGGAAGTTGATACTTGGTAGGGACATTGGTTAGGGGGTGTAGTTGTGCAATGTCATAGTCTGACCTTGATTTGACCTTTGACCTTGCCGTAGTGACATTGACCTATAAAATCTTGTCCGGGCTATATGTCGGAAACCGTAAGGTGTAGGAAGTTGATACTTGGTGGGGATATTGGTTAGGGGGTGTAGGTGTGCAACGTCATGGTCTGACCTTGATTTGACCTTTGACCTTGCCGTAGTGACCTTGACCTATAAAATCTTGTCCGGGCTATATCTCTGAAACTGTAAGGTGTGGGAAGTTGATATTTGGTAGAGACATTGGTTAGGGGGTGTAGGTGTGCAACATCATGGTGTGACTTTGATTTGACTTTTGACCTTGCCGTAGTGACCTTGACCTATAAAATCTTGTGCAAGCTATATCTCAGAAACCGTAAGGTGTAGGAAGTTGATACTTGGTAGGGACATTGGTTAGGGGGTGTAGTTGTGCAACGTCATTGTGTGACCTTGATTTGACCTTTGACCTTGCCGTAGTGACCTTGACCTATAAAATCTTGTCTGGGCTATATCTCGGAAACCGTAAGGTGTAGGAAGTTGATATTTGGTAGGGATATTGGTTAGGGGGTGTAGGTGTGCAACGTCATAGTCTGACCTTGATTTGACCTTTGACCTTGCCGTAGTGACCTTGACCTATAAAATCTTGTTTGGGCTATATCTCGGAAACTGTAAGGTGAAGGAAGTTGATATTTGGTAGCGACATTGGTTAGGGGGTGTAGGTGTGCAGCATCATTGTGTGACCTTGATTTGACCTTTGATCTTGAAATAGTGACCTTGACCTATAAAATCTTGTCTGGGCTATATCTCGGAAACTGTAAGGTGTAGGAAGTTGATACTTGGTAGGGACATTGGTTAGGGGCTATAGGTGTGTATTATCATGGTGTGGCCTTAATTTGACCTTTTACCTTGTCGTAGTGACCTTGACCTTTAAAATCCCCTTGGACCTTTGGGTCTGTCTTTTTATGCAGATTAAGCAAAAGTCATATTAGAATTTATTAAGAATTTTACTTTCAGAACTTCCCATTTGTAAGAGATAGAATTTCATCAAGTGAGCCACAGATTTTGCTCCAACACCACAATAAGCATTCATTAAATGTATTACCACTTATGTATGCATGGTAATATTCTAACCATCTAAGCCATAATTCGGCCATGCAGATGTAGATAAAGAGTGTTGAATTTTAGTTTACTGATTAATGCTGTCATCTTGTTATTGAATTATCTTGTTTTAATACTTCATCTTTATACGCATTATCTTTCTTTTAAACATTATTTCTCCATTTAAACATTGTTTGGACCTTTATACAGCTGACAGTGCTCTGAAAGTATCCTGAGGTTTGTACTGGTACACTACTTCTATATCTCATGGTGTTGAAAATATTTCCCTAGGCTGTGGGGTACGCGCATCTCTGATGCTATTTTTTGTCTTGTTAAGGAGTACAAAATAGATGAAATGGTGGACACAAAAATTAGCTCATTCCTCAGTGCTTGGGAGGCAGAAAATAGCATGATACACAATGTCAAAGTGAAAATAGTGCGATCCATTAGTAAGAGAATGGACAAGTTTGATACCAGGTAATAGAGTGTATTTTATCATTCTTATAAAGTTTTGTTGTTTTATTACTGGTTTGTTTAGTAGAGTAAGAAATCTAAAATTCGCCAGGAATCTAAAATTCGCCACCTCTAAAACCTTAGTTAATTTTATGAAGAAAATGATGATTTTGTGTAAAAATTGGTATTTTTCAGTTCAAAAAGCCATAATTTACTATACATTCAACAAATCTCACCACAATTCATTTATTTTATTAGTATTTTCACATGTGGCGAATTTCAGATATGTGGCGAATTTTAGATTTCTTACTCTAACTACCCACCAGTGTCAGCATTTGAGCCAGTGGCTTAGCCAAACCTGAGCCTGAGACCATTAGTGAAATCCATAAAGACTGAATCCATGGGCTGAAGTAAAATATCCCAAAAACTTGAGACAAAAATCTCAAGTTTCAGCCTGAGACTGGGTTAAGACTTTTTGTGAAATCCGCCCCTGGTTAATTGAAGAAAAATGAAATGAGGATAATTGGAATTTGAAAGGGTATCAGAGTTTGGATGGTTTGTCAGTTGACCTGAGTTTTACGTACAGTTAAAACCTGTGTTTGTGTTAATACCTATTTTAATCTTCACAATTTGCAAGCTAGAAATTAGTCCTTAATCTTTCTTCTAAATACAAGTTGACCATGTGTACCAATTGAATTTAGGTGAGTTCTAATATATACATAGTGATGTCCTCCCATAATTGTTCATATAATAATGCTACTTCTGAAAATGATCGCTCAAAAAGGGATATTATTTTACCATTTAGTTTATTAAATGATAAAATATAAAAACAATATGTATACAATGTAATGTACAGTATGTATAGGTATGAATTTATTTTGAAAGATCACACTGACAATATAACACAAGTTTGAATTACAATTACAGATTTGTGGGTGTACTATTTTGTTGATTTTTGATGTTTTCAGACTGGATGAATTTGAGAGGCAAACCCTCTCAGCTGAGAAATCAAAAGAAACCCCAGGATCTCCTTTTGCAAAAGTAAGTTAATCTAACAACCATATCAAATTTTTAATGTGCTATTTACTATCCCCGACACACTGTATATGACCTATATAGGAGGCCAAACAGAGTGGGATATGTTTTTTTTTGGGGGGGGACTGGTTTCACAAAGCCTCCTTGGGAAAGAACCTCCTATTGTAATGGAAGGTCATTTTTTTTCCTTTTGGAAGGCCACCGTAAAATTCAGTTTCACAACGCCTCCTTTAACTCTCCCTACCAAAAGGTCTTCCTTGAAACTTAAGAAGGGAGCAAATGTTTATTAAAGGTATTACACAATCCTTGAAGGACACTCCCTTAAATTTAAGGTAGGTCCTTAGCTTCCTTGAAATTTAAGGGAGTTTTTAAGGTCTCTTTTAAGGAAGGAGACTTTGTGAAACTGAGATTTTTTAAAGGAGGGGGAAATTCAAGGAAATCCTTGAATTTTAGGCGACCTTTATCTTAAGGAGGTTTTGTAAAACCGGCCCTGATACCTGATCACTGAGTATTTTTCATGGAAACTCTTTGTTTTCTAAGGAGAAATTTTCAGAAAAACAAAGTAGAAAGCATTAGAAAGCAAAGTAGATAAAAAAATACTTCGATATTACAGCAGTGGAAATTGGTGACATTACAGTCAGATTTTTTGTTTCATTTACAGACCCCATTGAAAGCTGGACACATGTTAGGGGATATTAAAATGGGCAGTTTAGATAACACCCATTTAGATATAGTCTTTGGAAGAACTTACGGTGATGCAATATTCAAAGGCTCAGCAATTGCCAAAAGAGCAAGCTTGGCAGGCAACTGTGTGATCACAAACTTTGCAAAAAGGAAACGAAGTTTCGGTAACATGACAATGCGTCCGATACGTCAAGCAGTAGGTGGCATTTATAAAATGAAGGATCTAAAGTCTTACTTTGAGTACAGGGCAAAAGTCATATTTGATGAAATGTGTGAGAAAAAGGCACTGAAGAACACTATGAATTGTTACCTTGAGCCGGTGGAATATTTGATTAATGATGTAACAGGTGTTGCCAAGTCACGCATAATGCAGAATCGGGAGCTGATATCTATGATCAACAAGCGTATGATAGATGCTGTGGGTACTGAAGAGAAGAGATGTGACTTTTTTAACTGCAGTAACCAGATGATAGACATGTTTAACCGACTGCTCCAAATAGGCTATGAAACAACAGTGGAAGAGGTGACATTTCATGCAGGGAACTTGTCCATTGACTATAATTCTTGCCAAAAGACGACCACAACCTTAGGGGTGATGGTGCCTGGGAGAGTGGAAGATCAGAGCAAGAAACAACTGGGTGCAGGGACAGAAAGTAGATTGGTGTCAGTACATTTACTAAAAGGATATCTGAATGAGTCTGAACAGCTAGAGCTTGTGAGGCATCTCAGGTAAGTGTGAATTGTGACAAGAGTCATATTAGGACAGGACTTAGGCATTCTTGCATGTTGCCATGAGTTGTTTTATTGCTGTGATATAGTCTCATGATACTCAAAATGGACTGCCTTTGTTGAAAAAAGAGCAAATTAGCGAACTGGTTACCTTGAACATTTAAAAGATGATTGGATTGCATCAATCTGTTTTTATTACACACTCATTTATATGCATCTTCATTCATGATGTATATTTTACAGAGTTGGTGGTACATGCACACACCAACTCTATTATAACTCTTTGGCTCTTTATCAAGACATATGGTAAAAGTTGCGATCCTAGAATATTTTGGTCATGCACACAACCTCATGATGTTATAAACCCGAACTGTTGATTTCTTTCAAATAAAAAGTGATACAAATTACATTTATTTGAAATAGAAGAATGTCATGTCAGCCAACATTTTGCAGGAACTAGTGAGTTCACATCAATTTTGCAAATAACCCTTATTCAATATTATACAAAATGTATATTGGTTGATATTTTTCAAGATTTTGAATTTTTCAAAACACCTCATGGTTGCAAATATCTGGCAATAATGAACATATGAAGTGCATCTACAAAAAAGGGATTTAAAATTGATTAAAAGTGGAGAGTAGACTCATTTCTCCCACATTTTAATGGCAAATAATGGATGAGGTTTGTTTTAGGATACTTTGAATAGACCTTGAACTTCATTTAAATTCACTTTAAGCATTTTTTAAAAACATCCACTAGATGTCCAAAAAGATTTTCAGTTTAATCAATCAATACCTGAATGGGAGGGGTTTGATTTCTAAAATGTTTTTCTTTTTATTAGGAACGATGCTGCTGTCCCAAAAACAGTCAGGATGTTCATGTTTCGTGATTTGGCTGTTTTTATACACTTTCACAGGTCAAAATTCCCATCCTGTATTTGCTATCCTATGACCTCCTTAATGTAAAACAAATTTAAACCTCCACTTCACTGTTATTCTTTTTTTTTCAACCAAACCCGACTCGTATACATTGTAGAGGTTTTGCCATTAAAATATCCTGACTTTCTGGTGACCTTCTGGTCTCTGGTGACTTTCTGGTTACACTGATGTGTCCTGTATCTGTCCATCTGTCAACTTTTAGTTTCTGGACTCTAACTCAAAGACACTTGTGCTGATTGATTTAGAATTTGACAGGGTAATAGGACACCACCTGGCCTAGGTTGCCTTCGATATTGATGCCAGTCAGTGTTTCCATCTGTGTGTTGATCAATATTTTGATTGTCCGGACTCTAACTTAAAGACGCTTGCGGCAATCAATTTGAAATTTCACAGGGTGGTAGGACACTAACTGGGCTCGGTTGCTTTTCAAATTTGTTTGCTTTGAAATTCCTGATTTTCATATCAGTTGGACCATAATTGACCAATCGGGGAGCAAAGTCAGTAATGGCGCTAGTAGCTATTTTGAGTGAATTGTTTATGACCCTAAAATGACTATGTGTACAGCATTTCACAAAAATATGTTGTTTAGCTTTCTCTGTACCTACAACATATTACCTGGTTTTGAGGTCTACCTAAATAGCTAAGTGAGTAATAGTTTTTTTCTGCATTTAACAGTGGGCAAAATGAGTACATGACTTTTTCTTTGTAATCATTACCATTACAATGATTTGGTTAAAGATGTTTTCAGTTGGTGTTTGGCTGATTTGATTGATGTAGTATTGTTGATACATTTCATGGCACCAAAATGACAGGCTTGCTATCATATTTTTCCCAAATATAACTCGGCCTCTGAGTAGCATCAAACATTATTAGAAGATGGACCAGTAATGTTAATCAGCTGCCGCACAAACTTATATTTTAAAAAATGAATAACCTGCTGCAATTTCTGTGATAAAAATTGCAGGACTATGCCTTTTGTGTGTTTGTAACAACAAAAAACATTGATATAAGATTTGTTACAAATGTTAACTACCTTAATATATTCTATTATAATTTAGTTCTCTCTCTCACTAGTAACTTTTGGACTTACTTCCTGTTGGTGTAACAGGTAACAAACATGGCTGACAAAATTACTAATGCAAGGTATTTTTCTTTGTACTTTTATTTGTGTATTATAAAAACACAATCCCTGAATGGGCCTTACATTACTGAGTACTGTGCACCTATACAATTCTGATGCTTTCTCACTGAAAATTGTTTTTTAAAACATTAAGCTTTTGCAATAGTTACAGTAGGGGCATGTGTTACAGAAATTACAGTAGGTTAATCATATTAGCTATACATTTGAGCCAAGTTTAATCTTTGTCTGATTTTGTGAATACCAGCTACCCGTAGTGTTCATGGGCTACTCTTTTCAGGAAACTGTCCATGGAGGCTTTGCCCAAGTGTTTGCCTGTAGTATTGGGTCTCTGTGAGGGTGGGTATGGTGTGGTGACAGATGGACACTTGGTCTCGCTACGTCAGTACTTCCTGTCCTCTTCCCTAGATGTCTCTGCTTACAGGCACAAGGTGGTGAATTTTGTATTGTACCTCACTGATACCCTCATGTATCTGCACAGCAAGGACTTGGTGACTGCGGAGTTGTCGCTGGATACCATAGTTTTACAGGTGACAGTGTGCATTACAGTGTATTCTGAATTACTAGGAACTCTAATGTCCACAGGATGTGGTTTGAGTTGTTTCTAACATCCAATTATAATGACAGAATGAGAGCATATTTTATGGTTGGTATATCTAAATTGATCCCATTTTGATTAATGTTCTACATACACTGACTTGACTCCAGGTAGTAGTACAGAATTACTGCTGCTATTGCAGCATTTTTGGTATATTATTCACAGCAGCCAAATGATGTACATCTTCAATAGTACTTTGTTATTTTATTATATTAACAGGAGCATGCATGCATTAAGTTAAGTATTTAAAAGCTGACCTTTTAATGTTAAGCAGCTGTCCATTAGAAATATAAAACTACTGACAAAACATTTCAGTCAAGGTGTTTTCACTTGGCCTTATTTCTGTACAGCATCGTTAAGATTTATGTTTTAGTGTATGTATCCATGTACTTGGATGTGATCAAAATCTGACCAAAAACAAGAAACTTATAGCAATTAAAAATCGTATTAGAGTAAGAAATCTAAAATTCGCCAGGAATCTAAAATTCGCCACCTCTAAAACCTTAGTTAAATTTATGAAGAAAATGATGTTTTTATCTAAAATTTGGTATTTTTCAGTTCAAAAAGTCTTAATTTACTATACATTCAACAAATCTCACCACAATTCATTTATTTTATTAGTATTTTCACATGTGGCGAATTTCAGATATGAGGCGAATTTTAGATTTCTTACTCTATCTGCAGAAATACATACAAGCCACACCTGCAACTGAGAAAGATGGAGAAATACATTTAGGGATCCATATTTTACTGAAAATTACTCCTTGCTATTGCAATTTATTAATGAATTAGAAACATAAATTTTTTCAGGGCCATACCATTCATTAGTGGATATCTTAAGAAGAAAATCATTTTACAAGTCAGACGTCTGTACTATTTTGTGCTATTTATTCACAATGTAATGAATCAGATGTGTTTTGCAGGTATGCAGAGCAATCAATCTGAACCAACCCCCATATCTTTCATCCCTCATCAAGCCTAGTGGCCTCGCATGTTGGCCACCCCTGAACTGTTTCCTTGACTAGCCCAAATAGAATGCATGGGGATTCCCAGTTTTGCCACATCTGCTCCCACTAAGTGGAACAAACTCCCTCAAACCATCAGAATCCCAGATTATATATAAGTGTCACTGGGTTTAGATAATAGTTGAAGTAGACTTACCTATTCTGTTTAGCCTATACCCCCCTCCATATTCTTGTCCCTTGTGGACGCTAACATCTGGTGAAATCTCTCTGATAATTGGACTATTCCTTTTTGGACTTTGATGCCTTACATCTATTTGGCACTTTTCAGATACTTCCTAATATTACTATATTTTTCTTTTTTATCTTTAGTATGTATCAGAGGATGAAAAAGTTGGGCCTTTGTTCACACATGTGAAAGAGAAGGGTCCAGTGAGACTTCCTGATGAAGAGAGTCCTGCAGGGAACTACATCTACCTGCCTTATGAAGTAGTTCAGGCAAAGTACACCTCAAAACCAACAAATCCAGTGGACCACTGGTACACTAGTGCAGGTGAAGCAGTATGAAATAAATACTGAAATGGTTGTAGAGTAAGAAATCTAAAATTCGCCACATATGTGAAATTCGCCACATGTGAAAATACTAATAAAATAAATGAATTTTGGTGAGATTTGTTTATTGTATAGTAAATTGAGGCTTTTTGAACTGAAAAATACCAATTTTTAGACAAAATCATCATTTTCTTCATGAAATTAACTAAGGTTTTAGAGGTGGCGAATTTTAGATTCCTGGCGAATTTTAGATTTCTGACTCTACTTGTTTTATATGGATTATATAAAAATGAAAGTGAACTGGGGTGTTTATTGTAGGGCTATGACAAGGTTCCCCAGTCCTCCAAAACAGGCCCAGCATGTGGGCAAACAGAGTTACAGCTAGTGAACCGGATGAAACATGGAGGAAGTTTATTATTAGTCAACTTCATATTTTATTCAACATAGTTTGCGTTACTTTCACTAACATTTGACACTTTATTTTTGACAAATTAATTTACATAAACCACCATATTTGGTGTATTGGTACTTTCAGTTTGTGAATACTAAAAACTTGCGTAGCTGGATAGAGGTTGGTTATTCAGATACAATTACCTAGCCTCATTCACACCCTGTGTGATGAAAACACGTGAAGTATGTTTCATGGTATATGTTGAAGTACTGCTTCAAAATTTATTGCAATTCATTTTGAAATTGTCATATTAAATATTGATAATCAAATCAAGCAGGCTATAGTAGTTGATGATATTAAAATTTTTTTTAAAAATTATATACCCATTGGATGAGCACAGGTCCTTAACCCTCTAGTTAAGGACTAAAACACTGTTGCTATTTATAATCTAATAATCGTTCAACTCCATCCAGTGTTTCAGTGATATGTTTTTAGACTATGAGGCCTCATTTAGTCTCAGGATTGGCAAATGTCCCATAAGTATTTCCCACAAGTCAAGGATATAGAAAGTTTTCTCTCAGGCAAATTTCACAAAATGTGGTGCATATTTTGCTTCTTACTCTACTGTTGCAGACTTCTTTTGTAACAACTATACTGCACCACGTCATGAGTTCAAACAACTTCACAACAAGTTGTGTTTTTTAAAGTTGTAAACATGTGGGTTTCTAATAATAAAATCTGCATTATCACAGGCACAAATTATAGACTTCACCCACAAAATATCAAATTAATTAATTTTTACAGTGATTTTTAAGGGGTGGTAATAAAATTACTATTTGTAACCAGTCCCCCAAATTGAAACAAAATTGGGTAGAAAATAAAAATTTTGAAAAAAAAAACAGCACACATTTAACTTAATATGTACATCATCATCTTTGCTATCTTATCTTCTCAACCTTGTATGGTATATTACATTCTCCTGAAATTTATGAGTTTTGGCACTGACAACCAACACTTAATTAGGAATCTATATTCTCATTTTTACCCCCACAGCCTTTAAGGGCTGTACGGATATTGTTTTCACCTATAATGTCCAGATGGGCAGATGGCGGGAAAAAGCTTGTCTGGGCTGTATCTCAGAAACCCTGATGTGTAAGATGTTGTTACTTGGTAGGGACATTGGTTCGGGGATATAGGTGTGCAATGTCATGCTGTGACCTTGATTCGACGTTTGACCTTGCTGTAGTGACCTTGACCTTTAAAATCTTGTGTGGGCTATATCTCGGAAACTGTAAGGTGTAGGAAGTTGATACTTGGTAGGGACATTGGTTGGGGGTTGTAGGTGTGCAACGTCATGGTGTGACCTTGTTTGACCTTTGGTCTTGCTGTAGTGACCTTGAACTTTAAAATCTTGGCCAGGCCTTTTCTCAGAAAATGTAAGGTATTGGACGTTGATACCTGGTAAGGACATTAGTTAGGGTGTGCAGGTGTGAAATGTCATGTTGCGGCCTTGATTTGATCTTTGAACTTTCCGTGGTGAACTTCACCTTTAAAATCTTGTCCAGGCTATATCTGGGAAACCGTAAGGTATAGAAGGTTGATACTTGGTAAGGAAATTTTTATTTGAGGGTGTAGGTGTGCAAGATTATATCACACTGAAAGTCTTGTGATCTTTGTACTGTGCCACTTCTTCCATATCTCATGGTGTTGTAAACTATTTCCCCAGGTTGTGGGGTACAGGCATCTTCAATGCTATTTTTACCAAGTAGATGTGTGTATGCCAAATGATAATGCCAAGGAGTAGTGTCAACATATTACCTGCAAAGTACACAGTCAACTTACTACAATCAAACATGGTTGCGTCCATGCTGTGAAAAAGTATGTCAGTTACAATTAGTGGTGGGAATCGAACTTGAAAATCCGAATCGATTAATCGGAAAAGTCCAGAGACGATTAATCGAGTCGAATCGATTTTTGAGTCATACAGGGAATTTTACAAAATTCCTTCCATAAAAAATACGGTCTGGACTACTGTCAGTGACGGATTTACAATAATGATCTTGGTTTCCAGTAGAAATAACTGTCAGTAATTATCTTTGAAATCTATCAATCGTTCCTGATATTTTAATGATATATATGTTGTACTGTGGGTCTATGTTATCTTTAATTCATTTACGACAATAGTTATTATAATATATATTATAATAATAGTTATTTCCTGGAATAAAATGGATGTACGTTCTGTCACTTTATTGTTAAGAAGTTTCACAACTTGTAGTTAAGTTTCATAGATGATAATTAACATGTAAACTTCTAGCACGAAATAGTGACAAATGTGTTGAAATAACATAAAATATCCTCAGTGTGACAGAATACAGCTAATTAAACTGAACAAAATGGTGAAAAAATTATAAAAATTGGACAAGAAATAAGGACGTTATGGCTATTTAAACATACATTAAACATAAAAACGAAGTACCGCGATTGCATATATTCTCGATTATCGCCCACTTTAGTTACCACTGACGTTTCTGAGACTGTATCTTGTAGCCAGTTAGTTCGCCTTCATGTTAATAATATCACTATTCATTGTAAAACCACGCTAGTTGTGTGTTATTCCTTCATTGTAGCCAGTATTTCTATTATCGTCCACTCAAAACGTCTTCCGTGGTTTCGTTTTTTTTTCCGTCACCGACGTTTCCAATAGGGATCGATGTAGATGCTAAAACGTGGACTCGAGTTTGGAAATCGAGTTCTCGGCGAATCGTTCCACCACTAGTTACAATTGATTTTAAGATCGTTTATTGTGTTAATTAATAATTTAAGGTATTCAGTTAATCCAATGCTCCCTACAACAACTGGTGTCAGCCCCCTTTAGTTATTATGTCCACCCCCCTGGGGTGTGGATATATTATTTTTGCTTTTTCTGCCGTCTGGCGTCCGATGTCCGGAGTCACACATGGTTTCCGCTCATTTAAAGGAAAAGTATTAGAGCTATTGTCACCAAATTTCGTATGCAGGCTTATTGGGTCAGTAGCTTGCTTGGTATTGCTTTTGGCTGTTGTACCTATTTTGCTTACCGAGTAATACTTAAGTACAGCTATTTTCAGTACCCATTGGTTTCCGTGCATTTCAGCCAAAATAATTAAAGATATTTTACTACAATTTTGAATACAAGATTGTTATGTCCATAGCTCGCTTGGTATTGCATTTGGGACTGATAGCTTTGTCAGTATATGAGTAATAGCCATTTAGGTACGTCATTGTGTATTTTCAGTACTACTTTTGAGTAATTTGCTAATATCTCAGAAACCGTAAGAGATAGAGCGATTTCGACAGAATTTTTGACCCACAGGGCAGTAGAAAAGTATTCTATACAAAATTTTAAAAAATTTCAATTTTCGCCACTTTTGGCGGCCATCTTGAATTTTTGCGAAAAACGAAAAAATCTTAATATCTCACAAACCGTAAGAGATAGAGTGATTTGGACAGAATTTTTGACTCACAGGGTAGTAGAAAAGTATTCTGTACAAAATTAAAAAATTTCAATTTTCGCCACTTTTGGCGGCCATCTTGAATTTTTGCGAAAAACGAAAAAATCTGAATATCTCAGAAACCGTAAGAGATAGAGCGATTTGGACAGAATTTTTGACCCGAAGGGTAGTAGGAAAGTATTCTGTACAAAATTGAAAAATTTCAATTTTCGCCACTTTTGGCGGCCATCTTGAATTTTTGCGGAAAAACAAAAAATGTTAATATCTCGGAAACCGTAAGAGACAGAGCGATTTCGACAGAATTTTTGACCCGTAGGGTTGTAGCAGAGTATTCTATGTGAAATTGAAAAAATTCAATTTTCGCCACTTTTGGCGGCCATCTTGAATTTTTGCGAAAAACAAAAAATATTAATATCTCAGAAACCGTAAGAGATAGAGCGATTTGGACAGAATTTTTGACCCATAGGGTAGTAGCAAAGTATTCTATACAAAATTGAAAAATTTCAATTTTCGCCACTTTTGGCGGCCATCTTGAATTTTTGCGAAAAACGAAAAAATCTTAATATCTCAGAAACCGTAAGAGATCGAGCGATTTCGACACAATTTTTGACTCACAGGGTAGTAGAAGAGTATTCTGTACAAAATTGAAAATTTTCAATTTTTGCCACTTTTGGCGGCCATCTTGAATTTTTGCGAAAAACAAAAAAATCTTAATATCTCACAAACCGTAAGAGATAGAGCGATTTCGACACAATTTTTGACTCACAGGGTAGTAGAAGAGTATTCTGTACAAAATTGAAAATTTTCAATTTTCGCCACTTTTGGCGGCCATCTTGAATTTTTGCGAAAAACAAAAAAATCTTAATATCTCACAAACCGTAAGAGATAGAGCGATTTGGACAGAATTTTTGACTCACAGGGTAGTAGAAAAGTATTCTGTACAAAATTCAAAATTTCAATTTTCGCCACTTTTGGCGGCCATCTTGAATTTTTGCGAAAAACGAAAAAATCTGAATATCTTACAAACCGTAAGAGATAGAGCGATTTGGACAGAATTTTTGACTCACAGGATAGTAGAAAAGTATTCTGTACAAAATTGAAAAATTTCAATTTTCGCCACTTTTGGCGGCCATCTTGAATTTTTGCAGAAAAACATAAAATGTTAATATCTCGGAAACCGTAAGAGATAGAGCCATTTCCACAGAAATTTTGACTCGCATGGTAGTGGTAGAGTATTCTATGTACAATTGAAAAATTTCAATTTTCGCCACTTTTGCGGCCATCTTGAATTTTTGTGGAAAAACAAAAAATGTTAATATCTCGGAAACCGTAAGAGATAGAGCGATTTCGACAGAATTTTTGACCCACAGGGTATGGAGAGAGTATTCTATGTGAAATTGAAAAATTTCAATTTCGCCACTTTTGGTGGCCATCTTGGATTTTTGCGGAAAACTGAAAATGTTAATATCTCAGAAACCGCAAGAGATAGAGTGATTTTAACAGAATTTTTGACCCGTAGGGTGATAGCAAAGTATCCTATACAAAATTAAAAAATTTCAATTTTTTCGCCACTTTTGGCGGCCATCTTGGATTTTTGCAGAAAACCCAAAAATGTTAATATCTCGGAAACCGTAAGAGATAGAGCGATTTCGACTGAATTTTTAACCCATATGGTAGTAGAGGAGTATTCTATGTGAATTTGAAACATTTCAATTTTCGCCACTTTTGACAGTCATCTTGTTTCGTAGAAATTTCAACCCACAGGGTATCTAATCAATGTACTATTGGCAATTTTCAAAATATTTTACTCTCCCCAAAAATGGCGGCCATTTTGAATTTTTCAGTTTTTGCCTAAAATGAAAAAACGCAAGTTTGCTTCTGTCTCCTTAACCGTGCGAGATAGAGCGATTTCAATGAACCCACAGGGTATCTGACCAGTGTACCCTTGGCAGTTTTCAAAAAATATTCCTCTTCCCACATGTGGCAGCCATTTTGAATTTTTGCCAAAAATTGAAAAACGGAAATTCGCTTCTATCTCCTTAACCATGCAAGATAGAGCGACTTCGTCAAAATTTTCTACCCAACCAATGCAAAAAGGCATGAAGCTGAAATAATTTACATGTATACTAATAAATATTTAAGCATCATTCATATATTTTACAGATGAAACAGGGCCTTGTAAGATTACTGTACAATTTTTGCAAAAGGTTGATAGGGTGGACATTACACATGATAATGTGTGTTCTTCTATGCTATCCTGTTTCTATTCATATGTCGCAGCTACAAGCAACAGGGCATCCTATTTCTAGTTTGCTTTGACTTTGCCTAGTAAGTGAACAGTTGCTGGATCATTGAATGAATTGGCAATCAGCCATCCCAGGCGAGTATTCCCATATTGTAATTTTACTCAAATACTACCTTTAGTTGCTATTTTTACCCTCATCAGAGACCACAACAATGATGGCCATCATGGATCCAGATCTTCCCAAAAGCTAATCACTTCTTCCTTTGGCCATATCCTATTTACATAAAAAATTTTTATGAAAATCTGTTCATTAGTTTTGGAGTTATCATGGTCACAGACAGACATGAATGAATGAACCTAAAAAACTTCATTAGTGGAGTTAAATGTATGCCGAGTTTGCATCAGAGGACATCAGAGGCCCAATTTAGTCACAAAAATCAGAAATTTCCCACAAAAGAATTCCACAAGTGCAGGAAATACTTGGGGTTTTCCTCACTGGTGAGTTTGATATACTCTGGCTTATTCCACATTCCGTACTCCAGTTATTTTCTAACATCTATAATCGCCACATAAAACTTGTAAAAGCACAGTATTAACTCTCTACTTTTACTTTACAGGTGATATGTATGGTCTTGGTGTGTTACTTCTTGAACTTTATCATAAGGATGACCTTCTAAAGCGGTTGAGAAGTATTCCCTTGTCAAACTGGTGCCGGAAACCTGATCCAGGCCATTCCATTATTAAGGAATGTCTGTCGAAGTCATCTGGTGACCTGCCACCTGAATGGATAGATGTTTGTCGTGACTGTCTCAGTCTTCAACCAAAAGACAGGCCCACAGTGAAGTCATTCAGAGAGCGCTGGGAGAGTACCATATATCCCAAATATGCAATGAAAAAGACCGATTCTTCCATAGGATAACAAAAGAGAGGTCAAAGTTGGATTGTATATGAGCATAGGTTATATTGAGACAGGCCACCTATGTATGTCCCACATGCCAAAGTGTTGTGTGGGTCCAAATAAACTGCTCATTTTGAGGAATTACTTTAAATTACAGTTAATTACACTCTTTTTATTGATGGCTAAGACATGTGCATGTCTGGTTGAATGGTGCTTTGAAAGAATTAAAGCTTAGGTCTTGTATTTAAACTGGTGCTATGAGTACAATGTGGTTGTTGATTTTTGGAAGCCAGTGTGGTACTATGTTATTTTATAGTATTTTTATATTGGATATTTAATGATAGTTAGACACTATAAAATAATGAAATTAATTGTCTACATGGATGTAATTAATAACAGTTTGCTGATTGGTTGAATCACAGTATCGGGATTCAATACAGGCAAATTTCATAAAATGTGGCGGATTTTATGTTTCCTTCTGATTAAGCATTATAAAAGTCCAATTAAAATTATTTCTTACAAAATTTCAGATTTTTAAACATTTCTAGGGTGCACCCACACTTCCAGAGATGACATAGAAAATAAACTGGATTTTGTAAAAGTAAAATGTGACAGTTGATTTCACCATTTAACTTTCTAACCCAGTTAGTATATACCTGCTTTGAAACTAGTACTTGTGTACTTTGTAAAAACACTGTTGAGCAGTATTCTCAATGAAGTACCAGAAATTACCATGGCCCACATTCACTAACTCCCTTATTCTTCGAATGATTTGTATTCTTTGAATTTTTTCTAAAAAAACAAGCATTTTGTAACAAAACATTCTAAGAATAAGAGCACTTTCTAAGAATAAGATTTTTTTTTCAATTCATTGGGTAATTTTTAGAACTCTGATATTACTAATGACAAATTGGGTTATATTTATTGCAGCAAAAGCCTGAATGAAACAAAGTTTTTTTTTTTTTCAATCTTGTACTGTGTGAAGGAAGAGTTACTAACACTGTATTTTCAGGAATAACACAACCTCTTTTATCTGACAATGCTGGGACGGTAAAAATGTGGTTGGATATGGAAAGAGTCCATAAAAAGACAGGTCTAATTTAGTATAAAACAACAGGGGGTGGGGGGAGGTTGCAATTTAGAAAATTGGAAAAGGAGCTCATATAGTCTATATATATCAAATATTTGGATATTATAAGGTTTGACAGAAGATAATTTACTGTACATCTCTGGAAGGTCACGATTTTCGAAAAAAACCGTGTACTGAGTGTACTCTACAAGTTACAGTGGTTACCAATTAGATACTGCCTTAATATATCAACACCTTTAATGCACTTTGCAACTATTGGTGTGTAGTAATAACTAGAAGTCAATTGTCACTGGTCATTTAGATCACAACTATAATAACACTGAAGTACAGTAACATCATAATCACTGTAGCCATGATTACTTGCCAGTGTAAATACTCAAATTCATTGGCTATGGGAATGTAGTGTCTTTTCTACAACATCTTCAGAACAATATATTAATTATAAACTTGTGTACTGATATACCATTTGGTAGCTTATAGGTGACGCTATATATAATAGTGAACGAGTTTTTAATTGGACTGTGTCAGTGCTGAAAAAAGCTTTATCATCAATATTGACTGATCTAGCATCTTCGGGTTTCCTTAAATGTTTATTATGTCCACCCACTGGGGGGTGGACATATTATTTTTGCTTTTTCCGCCGTCCGGCGTCCCACTTGGTTTACAGACATTTTAGGCAACAGTTCTTATCCTATCTTTACCAAATTTGGCATGCAGGTTTATTGGGTTAATAGCTTGTATGGGATTGCTTTTGGTGATGATAGCTCTATAGCTAACTGAGTAATAGCTACTTTGCTACTTTTGAGTATCTCTTTGTTTTCCAGACATTTTAAGGAATGCTATTAAGCCTATCTTTCTGAAATTTGGTATGGAGGTTCATTGGGTTAATAGCTTGTATGGGATTGCTTTTGGGGGTAATTGCTTCATAGATGAGTGAGTAATTAATTAAATAAGTGAGTAATTGGCTATTTTGAATACTGAAAAAGGCAAATGTGCTCATATCTCCTAAACCGTGCGAGATAGAGCGATTTCGTCGAAATTTTCGACCCACAGGGTATCTAAGGAATGTACTCTTTGCAATTTTCAAAAAAATTTCCCCTCCCCAAAAATGGCAGCCATTTTGAATTTTCGAATTTTTGCCAAAAATGGCAAAACACAAATTTCCTTCTATCTCCTTAACCGTGCGAGATAGAACAATTTCGTCGAAATTTTCGACCCACAGGGTATCTAAAAAGTGTAATCTTTGCAATTTTCAAAAAATATTTCCCCTCCCCAAAAATGGCGGCCATTTTGAATTTTTGAATTTTTGCCAAAAATGGCAAAACACAAATTTGCTTCTATCTCCTTAACCGTGTGAGATAGAGCGATTTCGTCGAAATTTTTCGACCCACAGGGTATCTAAGGAATGTACTCTTTGCAATTTTCAAAAAATTTTCCCCTTCTCAAAAATGGCCGCCATTTTGATTTTTCGAATTTTTGTCAAAAATGGCAAAACACAAATATGCTTCTATCTCCTTTACCGTGCGAGATAGAGCGATTTCATCAAAATTTTCAACCCACAGGGTGTTTGAGCATTGTACTCTTGGCAATTTTTAAAAAAATTTTCCCTCCCCAAAAATGGCGGCCATTTTGAATTTTCGAATTTTTGCCAAAAATGGCAAAACACGAATTTGCTTGTATCTCCTTAACCGTGCGAGATAGAGCGATTTCGTCGAAATTTTCGACCCACAGGGTATCTAAGAAATGTACTCGGGTATCTAAGAAATGTACTCTTGGCAATTTTCAAAAAATTTTCCCCTCCCCACATATGGCGGCCATTTTGAATTTTCAAATTTTGGCCCAAAATGGAAAAACACAAATTTGCCTTAACCGTGCAAAATAGAGTTATTTCGGTGAAATTTTCGACCCACAGGGTATCTAAGAAATGTACTCTTGGCAATTTTCAAAAAATTTTCCTCTTCCCAAAAATGGCGGCCATTTTGAATTTTCAAATTTTTGCCAAAAATAGAAAAACAGAAATTTGCTTGTATCTTCTTAACCGTGCAAGATAGAGTGATTTCGTCAAAATTTTTGACCCAACCAATGCAAAAAGGCATGAAGCTGAAATAATTTACATGTACACTAATAAATATTTAACCATCATTGATATATTTCACAAATGAAACAGGGTCTTGTAAGACTACTGTACAATTTTGGCAAAAGGTTCATGGGGTGGACATTACACATGATAATGTGTGTTCTTCTATGCTATCCTGTTTCTATTCATATGTCTCAGCTACTATCAACAGGGCGTCCTATTTCTAGTTTCAATTTCATTTGTAAATACCTTGCAAAGTAACTAATTCTAGTTTTAAATTATCACTAATTAGTGAGTGTTTATACATTATCAATGTGATGGAAAAATTTGTCTGAATTCTACAAAGGAATTTGATTACTTGTACAGCAGCCTTATCTTAAATCTATGATTTTCAAATATGTCATTTATTTTTTTGCAATTGATGTACTAGTAGCTGCTAACTGATACATTTTACTGTGTAAAACAATATTTTAATGTCAGTTAATATTTAAAGTCAGTTGAGAGCAATTGATACTGACAAAATCTTAAGAGTCTGGTCCCTACACTGGTGTAACATGCCCACGAGGTGTCGGTTTTAAATTTTGTCCCTTGTAGTTGGAAATCTAGCAGTTGTCCTTCAATACCCAGTGGTTTTTGGTGAAGAAGCTTAACTATGTATTTACCAGTGAGGAAACCCCTGTATGCTTCCTGGACTTCTGGGAAATTCTTTACACACGTGTAATTTCTCTGACTACTTCAGGACTCCGATCTCCCCTAATGCAAAATTGGCACAAACTTTGCTTATCAACTCCATCAAGGAGGTATTAAATTTATGACAGCTTGTTTTTAGCAGGATTACGCAAACACTACTGGTTGGATATATTTTTTTGGATATTTCTGCAAATAAAGAGGGGAGAAGATGGGTCTTGGCCCACCTTAGATCCCTTTAAATTTTTAATACAAACATATCAAAGATCCGGATTTTTTAAAAAAAATCATACATGTCTTTGTAAAAAGTTTGTGTTCTCTGAATGCACTTTTTTGTCTTACTTTCAAAGGGTACCCCACTCCCACCAAATGACAAACTGCACATACTGTGGGAAATTTCACTTTTCTTACTCAACAACTGCCTTCCTAAATCTGATCATCTACCCATTATGATATGACCTTTGAATATGTTAAAAACTACATCACACAAGAAAGAAACTATTTGGCACAGGACTTTACACAAAAAAATGTTAATTTTGAAAAAAAAAAACATACCAGAAATACTCTTAATTTTTGTCATTATGTAAAACTGTTATGATAACTGTTAAACTATTTTTATGATTGTAGTAAATTTAGGTCGTAAAACCTGAATTGTCAAAGCTGTCTGTGTGATATGATAATATAAATATTTAAATATTTTAGATACATGCATTTTTAAGTGTGATCACTCGTGTGGTGCTGTGATATTTTTTAAGTAGTATAGATTTGCATTTAGTGTTGCAAATCCTTTTGAATGTTGGTTATTGGATATTGTAAAGCTTTAAGCATTGGTGTTTTCTTGTTCTGCATTTTATGCTATCCAATGTTAAGTGTCAATGCATGTATACTTAATAATAAAAAAAATTAATCCTTATCAAATATTTCTCAGTTTGTTTTAGTTTTACATTGATAACCAATAACTTAAAGTGTATGTTAGTATAACCACTTTTGATCATCAGTGTTTACACCACATACATCCTCAAAAGTGCAGCATCACATAATTAAGTAAGACAATGTATGGTATCATTCTTTCTCAGCCCCACAATTTTATTCTTGTATCAAAATTCACTTTCTTTATTGAGTATAAGGATTTGGAACATAAATATTTATTAAGTTTTACCTAGGATATATGGTGTGAATATAAACACGAGACACTGGATCAACCTGGAAGTGATATATTTCTGAGAAATAGCCTGGAAAAACTTTTTTCCGCAGCCCGACTACCTATCTAGACACCATGAAAACAATACCCGCAGAGCCCTTACATGCGGTGTGATGAAAACCACTGTGGTTATTTGATAAGCTTGGATATCGCAAAGTCACCTTTTATTGCGCTACAATGTACTTACCTATTGAAACAGAGTGCTATTCCGTTGATGACCGGAAGAGCTACCAACGGGCTGAAAGTTGGAAACTTTCCCGGCCGAATGCGGGGAGCGGGGTCCCCGGAGCCGGCTCACTCCACCAGAACCACCGTTGTTGAGATGACCGGTTATGTGACGACTGCGCAACAGATCACGTGATTCTTCCTTCTTTCCGTTGGTAGCCATCTTGTTAGAAGGCTTATTTTATCTCTCACTTTGTGATAGTTTTTCACTCAATTCTAAGAGGAGTTATCCTCCAAGTTTTCATTATTTGTCTCACCGTTGTGCATAGACACTTTTGATATATAGTTTGTGAGACTATTCAGTGTTACTGTTCTTTGTGACACTTATACATTATCATGGTAGGCACTCCTCCTTATCAGAAGAGAGGGAGATATGGGCACTGGATGCCCTCATTTGACAAACACCTGAGGTGTTATAGTTGCAGGATGCACTGCAAAGGGGAAGACCCCTGTGCCTCAGGTGCCCCTCTGGAGGCGTGTTCAGCTTGTTCCTCCCTTACGGAGGTGGAATGGAATCATTTAAGAACTGTTTTCCAGGAAGGAAGTGCTAAACGTGCGGCCAAAAATCAACCGGCCGACCCGGACCCGGATAACAGTGAAGACGAGCCGGAGACCGGTGAGATTGACGATTCTATATTGGATCTCAACACAGAGGAAGTACAACATACACTGGCCGGTTCTACCGGTTACACCTCTCCGACCAGAGTTTCAGCACCCACCGGCCTGTCTCCACTTCAGCCGGCTAGGACCTCAAGTGGATTATCTTTCCTTCAGCCGACTATTCCACCACCAAGGTCCGCGGCTTTTCACACTGTGCCGACCTCATCTTCCTCAGCAGTCTTCTTCAAGACTCCGGCACCAGTTAACCAGGACCCGATGTTTGCCACAGCTCCGGATCCGCGGAGGCTTGTCCCTCCCCCTACTCCTCGCACACAAATGCTCAAGGCACATTTTGAGCAGCAAAATATGCAGATGATGGAGAAACTCTCACAACAAAATCAAAAACAAATCCAGGACTTATCCTCTCAACTCCAGTCCGGATTGCAGAAGTTCCTAGCCTCCTCAATGGAACAAATGTTTAAGAAGTTCTCCACACCAACTGATACCCAAGCATCAAAAGCAACTACACAGGCCCATCCCAGTCAGGTCGTCGATGCTCCACAACAGCCTACTCCACCAGTTCATTCAGCTCCACCGGAACCAATGGATACTTCCATTTCTCAGGCTGCATCTACTATCAAAAAGGGATTAAAAGGGGTCAAGGGCTCTTCTACTATCGCCTCATCCACCATTAAAGCGGTAGTGTCTCCAACGCCGCCTCCTCTTATCCAGCCTTAACCTCAATCCGAGTCCCCCCTCCAAAGACTCGAGAAGGGAGACTATGGTGTAACTGGAGACTCATCATACTCGTCATCATCCCAAGTAGATGACTCAGAACCCGAGAATCTAGCCCCTCCCCCCAAGGCGGATTTCCACACTTTCATAGACCGAGTCAGACAGTATCTCAGCATTGACGACCCTGCCAAGACGGAGGACTACAAACTGGGATCAGGACTCGGCAGGGATCCCAACATGTTCCATATGGAGCAGTCCTCCTTCGCTCAAACTCCCTTTAATGGACGACATCGCAAAACTTTTGCAAAACCAGGACACAGTAATCAAACCAAGTACCTCATCTACTACTTCCCTGGACATCAGTCAATTCGTCCCAAATCCACCAAACAGAAGCAACTGGTACGTGATGGCTGGAGAAAATTTTGAGCAAAAACCACAAGTAGTTCCCCAATCCTTTTCAAACATTGCTAGACCTGGGTATAAAGGCCTACCTTGAGCCTTTATTAATCAAAGAGAACTGGTCAAGTTGGAATACATGGTCAGGGAATGCATTGCGACCTCCAACTTCCTCTCTACCCTTTCTACAGCCAGTGAATCTACCCTGAACAACCTGAGAGCTGCAAGGGACCAGAGGGAAAAGATATTTGGCTTGCTGGCGTCAGAACCAGACCCAAGAACCAGAGACCAGCATCTCCAACAATTGCTGAATACCACAATAAAGGATACACCACAAATGCAATTTATGCTGGATATCAGCAGAAGCACGGCAGTTGCGTACCAGCACTTACTGGAAAAGTTCTTACACATACTAACCAATTTAGTACTCATACGTCGAGACGCATACCTCAAAAACGCCCATAATAGTCTGGATGCTTATCGACTCAAAAACCTGCGGGCAGCTCCCATCTCTGGCCAAGACCTATTTGAACGCTTTTTAATGCAAGAGTACGAAAAGCACCTAATAGGCTTGGGAGTCAAAACAGGAAATCAGCAAAGTACGAGGTTTCACCCTTATGGGAAAGGCAAAACGAAACCTAGGGGCAGAGGAAGGGGAGTGTATCAGCAAGGGGGATATTATCCAGTTCCTCCCCCCCCCCCCAATATATCATGCCTCCACAGTTCTACCCACAGCAGCAGAGAGGTGGTTTTCGTGGAGTCCACAGGGGCAGGGGAGACCGTAGAGGCAGGGGCAAAAGCTCCGGCAATAACCAAAACCAACAACCCCCTCAACAATGACACTTTTCAATCTCCTCCCCCCCCCTCAATCCTGGACAACCTCTTTCAACCCATTCCAGGCATCGCTGGGAAAACAATTCATACGAACCACAAAAACAGTTTCCCCTCAACAGACCCTACACAGAGAGGGCAAAGACTTTGGATACAAAGTCCCTACCAGAGAGGGCAAAGACTCTGAGTTCGTCCACCCCTCAGGAGGGGGCAAAGACTCCTTGTGTACAGTTAGTCAAGGTTCCTGTATCTACTCAAGAAAATATAAAAGACCTCCCGGTGGGAGGCAGACTAAAGTGGTTCATAAACGAATAGGAAAAACAAGGTGCTCACCCTTTTCACTTAGACCTCCTCAGACTAGGCTATCGCCTACCCTTCAGAGAACAATGCCTTATCGACATCTATTCAAAAGCTTCTCGCCAAAAACGCTATAGAGAAGGTAAACAGGGAAGACAGTCTCGGATTCTACAGCCGACTTTTCTTAGTTCCCAAACCAGGAAATCGGTGGAGACCCGTGATAGATCTCAGTTCTCTAAATCAGTATCTCACGGTCTCAAAATTCAAAATGGAAACCCCAGAATCCATTCGCGCGTCACTGAGGCAAGGGGAATGGGTTACCTCTATAGACCTTTCAGATGCCTACCTTCATCTTCCCATTCGCCCACAATCAAGGAAGTTTCTGAGGTTCCACCACCAAGGGAATTCTTACCAGTTCACCAGCTTGCCGTTCGGGCTAGCCACAATCCCACTGGTTTTCACGTCCCTAGTAAAGGAGGTCAAACTGTTGGCACTAAACAAGACATCCGGTTACACCAATACCTGGACGACTGGCTGATCAGAGCACCTTCCCAGGCAGAATCAAGGAAACATACTGCCAACCTCCTCTCCCTGATCCAATCGTTGGGCTTCATAGTAAATCACCAGAAGTCGGAACTCGTACCCCAACAGAAGTTCAATTTCATAGGGTACCACTTTTCGCTAGATCAGGGTCTTGTCAAGCCCACAGACGACAGATGGGCCAAAAGAACTCCTTCAACAGGATCTCAAAGAAGTCTGTTATCAATGCAAGGACTCTTATGTCCATCATTGGATTACTGGCATCCACAGAGAAGACAGTGAGACTGGGCAGGATCCATATGAGACCCTTTCAATGGCATCTAAAGACTCATTGGAAATTCCCAATGCCTCTGAATTCTCCCATTCCCTGGACTCGGACAATAAAACAACACGGGGGAATGGTGGTTAGACCCACAAAACGTATTAAGCGGAGAATTCTTACACCCCAGGGACCACGACGTTCTGATCTTTACAGACGCATCAAACGCACACTTAGATCACGCCTCCACAGGCGGCTTATGGTCTCACACAGAGAAACAGCTTCACATAAACGTTCTGGAATTAAAAGCTGTAATCCTAGCCCTCAAACACTTCTCAGATCAGTGCACCAAGAAACAAGTGCTGGTGGCCTCAGACAACACAACAGTAATAGCCCACATAAACAAACAAGGGGGGACCCACTCACCAGAACTCTGTGCTCTCATGTGGCAGCTCCTCACATGGTGCAACAAACATCAAATATTACTCAGGGCGCGACACGTACCAGGGTCACTCAATGTCATTGCGGATGGCCTCTCCAGGAGGAACCAAATCCAACACACAGAATGGTCTCTTTCCCCCCAGATCTTCAAAAAGATTACGCAACTCTGGGAACACCCGCAAATAGACCTGTTTGCCACCAGTTTAAACACAAAACTCCCAACTTACGTTTCACCCATCCCAGACCCTCGGGCATGGGCAGTGGATGCACTGAACATCTCCTGGAAGAACATAGTCGGGTACGCCTTCCCTCCAACAGCTCTGCTACCCAGAGTGATCCAAAAATTACTCTCCCAGTCATGCCGACTCATTCTCATAGCCCCGGGCTGGCCGACAAAACCGTGGTTTTGGGACCTGGTGGAACTGTCACTCGATCACCCAAGACAACTCCCACCAATCTGATCACTGCTCAAACAACCACTGAACAACCAATTCCACACTCACCCGGAATCCCTCAATCTCCACGCTTGGTTTCTAGGAGTACAATCCTCCAAAACCAGGGCTTCACTGCAGAAGTGGCAGATAGAATTGCTGCACCTCAAAGACTCTCTACTAGAGCCATCTATGTATCAAAATGGGCAGCATTTCAAAGATGGTGCACCCACGAACAGGTGGACTTCAGGGCTCCCTCTATAAAAGATATTTGTAACTTTATGTGTTTCCTCTTCAATGAGAAAAATAGACACCCTTCCACTATTGAGGGATACAGAACGGCAATCGCAGACACATTGGGAAATACTCCTTTAGACATCAGCAATAATCCCGAGATTGCCAGACTCATTGCCAGCTTCCACAGGGATAAACCTAAGGCCTCCAGAAGCATTCCCACTTGGAACCTCTCCTTAGTTCCCCACCAACTCAAACAGCCTCCTTTTGAACCTCTGGAGGAGGCTTCCCTTAAATACGCCATGTGGAAGACAGTTTTTCTATTAGCCTTAGCTTCTGGTAAAAGACGTAGTGAAATCCACGCCTGGACCATGGACGGTCTTCTCTGCCTAGGTGACTGGGACCAAATCCAACTCACCCCCTCTCCCGTCTTCATTGCTAAGAATCAACTAGCAAGAGAAGGGACCCATACAATCTCTCCAGTGGTTATTCCCGCTCTCAAAACTACCCAAGATGACAGAGATACTGACATTTTACTCTGCCCGTTAGGGCCCTCTCAACTTATCTGAAACTTACTGCCGAACTAAGACAGGATAAAACCTTGCTGTTTATTTCATACAAACAGGGCCATCCCAAGGACATTCTATGCTCCACCATATCGTCTTGGATTAAAAACACTATCAAGTTTTGTTACTCAAAAGCGGGAGATACCAACATGGACCTTTTAGGGGTTAGGGCCCATGACATCAGAGCATTCGCGGCTTCTAAAGCCTTTTACGGGGGTGTCTCAATGGACCAGATTCTCCCAAGCATGCCATTGAAAATCTCATAATACATTCACATCATTCTACCTCAAGGACCTCTCGGGTCAGAACCAGAAGGACCTCTCTTACCATTTAGGATCCTTCGTGGCTGCACAACAAGTGATGCCTCCTTCCTAGCCGACCATGGACACCTATAAAAAGGGGGGGGGGGGGCTATCCGACGACACATCCAGCAGATGGGGCCGGTCAGAACCCTGACCGCGTAGAGCATGACTTCTCGTCACAAAAGGTAAATTATATTGTTTTTTCCTGAGGTGTTTTTTTCTTAACTTTACATGGAATTCTCTTTCCATTTGTTTTATCTTCCTGGAATCATTGTTAATTTTTCATTAACACCCATTCCACTTTATTTCTTCCAATCTAATTACTGTCTTTGTACACTCTTGCAGCCACCATGGAGCGCCTCCTGACGGGACTACAGTTCTGGTCTCCTCCACCACTCAGCCCTCTCTCCGGGTATCCAGAAGAGTAACCCCAAGATCGGACTTTCAACATACCGGCACGGATGCTGGGGTCGGGTCTCCTTCCTTCACCATTCAAGGCTCTTCCACCAGAACCCAGTCAGTGAGCTGTCTTCCCTCCATCCAAGATGTTGGAATTCAGCACTCTGTTTCGATAGATAAGTACATTGTAGCGCAATAAAATTGAAAATTTTATTTTAAATGTAGCTTTTATAAGCTACAATACTTACCTATTGAAACAGATAGAGGCCCTCCCGGTCCGTCCCCGCTTACAGACACCTCACCTTTGGGGATGGTTCCAACGAGAAAGAAGGAAGAATCACGTGATCTGCTGCGCAGTCGTCACATAACCGGTCATCTCAACACCGGTGGTTCCGGTGGAGTGAGCCGGCTCCGGGGACCCCGCTCCCCGCATTCGGCCGGGAAAGTTTCCAACTTTCAGCCCGTTGGTAGCTCTTCCGGTCATCAACGGAATAGCACTCTGTTTCAATAGGTAAGTATTGTAGCTTATAAAAGCTACATTTAAAATAAAATTTTCAATTTTGTGAAATTCATTTAAGTCCCAGACCTAGTTAAGACAGAAGGCACGGATTTAAATCCTTGACTTAGGCTAAGTCGGATCTAAGTCCCTTTATGAAACCGGTGCCTGGTTTAGCAGAAGTATCATTCTGAGGTATTTTGAGATTCGGAGATTCAAGCTTATAATGTTCAACTGTAGCAGACAATATTAAAACACAAATATATAAAAAAGATTGGAAAACAAAACTGTCTGCTTTCTGCTGACTCACTTCTGTAATACTAGGCAGGGGTGTCCACAACTTTGCAGTACAAATAAGCCTGGTTTCTCTGAATTATTCTCTTAAATGTAATCCATTTTGACCAAAAAGTGCCACTTCATCTGAATTAGACCAAGACATTACTGAAGATATATTGAGAAGAATCATTGAACAAATTATACCTGCACTGAAAATTTATATATATTTAATACACTAAAAAGGTTTTTTTAACAATAACATACATATTCATAATAGTTTATATACTTATCACTTATGTGAAAAATTAACAAATGCCAAACTTTTGTGCATATCATTAACATTTAAATCAATCAACATAAATGTATATCAGCATTTCCCTACTGCAATACACATGACAAATGCATTTACAGAACATTTCTTGACACAAAATACAAAGTTAACTCAAAATTATCACAGAAAATACTGTTTGCTCATTTGGAAGATTTGTTAGTTTAAATTAAACAAAATACAGTAGACAATGAAGATTAACTACAATCTCCTGTTTCCATGGGAACTGGTTTTGGGTATCTATTGTTATCTACTCTACTGCTTTGCAGGTGCAATATACCCCAATGAGGAACCCATGATATACTTAACATCCACTTTTACAAAAAACTGTAATTTTTGTCTCAAAGCTGGATCTACTTGTGTCTAAAGGTGATTTACAGGACTTAGTTCTGCTTGCACAGAGTCTACTGTGTTACAAGATTTGCTGACTAATGTCCAAGAAAGAGTAAAAAAGTTTATTTTTTTTAAAAAGTATTCTTTAAAAAAGAATAATGCATTATTTTTAAGGGTAGCTTCTTCTTAAGAGTTTTCAACAGAATAGTTCTAACTCTGAAATAGTTCAATTGTTTTAAGCAAAAAATTTTTCAAAAGCTTGAAATTAAAAAAAAAAAAAAAACATATACAAAATTATTCTTACTTTTAATTATTTTTAATGCAGAGACAAGTCTTTTTCAAGTGCATTAATTTTAGCTAGTGAGCATGAGTATTGAGAATTAATTTCTTGAGAAGTTTTAAACCTGCATTAGTCTCTTAACCCTTTCCATCCTCAACATTTATTTATTTGGGGTTTTATACACTGTACAGGTAATATAACAACGGGTTGTTTTATGGGCAGAGGAAACCAGTACATACAATTGGTCAAGGTTCTGTATAGTAAACTGCCGACCATCGGTAAGCAATTATCAACTTTCCCACATAAGGTCCAGGGTTCGAGCCGCCAACCTCAGAGGTAGGAGGCTTACCACTGCGCCACCATGGCCCATCTCCATCCTCAACAAACCATGCAACTGTACCAAAGGACATCCTGAGGTAGAACAGTATGCAGACACTTTTGGTTGCTAAAACATGCATGTCCCTCATTATCCATGATGTCCTTGTATAAGTTTTAGAAATTTCAAACAAATTCAAATGTTGCTAAAACACAAATGCAAAAAGAGTCCCTCGCAATGTCCTTGTAAGGTCTTAATATTTCAAAAAACAAATTCAAAAATACCCAAAGTTTTACACAGTCCTTCAGGAAAGTAATATAACCATACAGATGTGTAGAGTGATAACCAACCCACATGGCACTTGCCAATACACTAAGTTACCTGCTAGTTGACAAGGTCGCCAGCGGGTTAAGAAAAAACTGCAAATTAGTGAAAATTTTGATTCCAGCGAATTTCTTACAAATTGAGAAAAATAATTTGGTGAACTTTGTTTCTAGCTAAAATTTCTACTTGTACAATATTTTTATAACTATTATGGTGGTTATTGTCATTTTATTATGTTATCTGACTATTTTACAAGATCTGAAACTAGACTGCAAGCTTCTGTAAGGGTACAGAATTTAGTCAAAATTATCACAGAGAATATATTGTTTGCTATTTAACACAAAATGACTGACAATAAATACAAAAACAAATGAACTTTACAAGATAGCTTTGTATAACTTTTCTTTATACTGAGAATATGATATGAAATTTTACCGACTCTAAAGCTGTACTGTGTTAAATTTCCAACAATTTAAAATACCTCAATTTTTATGTAATTTTTTGGTAAATAGTGAATTGATAACTGCCAAACAGTGAATTTAACACTGTGATATTGTGGCAAAGCAAAAGTACAGTTTGCTCTTACTATTTATTTATTTGGGGTTTTACGTCACTTTCAACACTGTACCGGTCATATCACGACGGGTAGTTGGAAGGGCAGAGGAAACCAGTACATACAGTTGGTCAAGGTTCTGTACTGTAAACTGCCGACCAACGGCAAGCAACTACCAGCTTTCCCACTTGAGGTAGGGCCAGGAAGCCAACCCCGGCCTCAGAGGTGGGAGGCGAGAGTGTTACCACTCTGCCACCGTGGCCTCCTGTCTTACTATTTAAATTGACTTTTAACTCTGACACTAGCATAATAACAATTACTTTTCCATGACTTTTTAGCGATAAAATTGTGCATTTAAAACTGATGCAGTCAAAGCATCTATTTATCAAATTTTAATTGCTCATTTTTATATAACAATGTTAAAAGAAAAATGAAACTAGAATAAGGACGCATCTGTGGCCAGATGCTGGATGTATCCACCGACAAAGGCCAACTAACATAGTTTAGAAGATAAACAGCATTTTTCGTTAATAAGCAAGCTGAAAGCACTTTTAAGTTTGGTTACCCTTATTTGACCCTGTAGCAGGGGCCCAAGGTGAAGTCTGACCTGATCAAAAGATTCGCAGCCCATGATTTCCTATAAGTCGTTTTCACATTGCAAACCTCTAGGACCAATAATAAGGAGGGGCCCAAGGTCAAATCTGACCACATGAAAAGATTTGCAGCCCATGACTTCCTATAAGTTGTTTTTATATTAATGAGTTATTTGAGAAATACTGGCTATCTGCAATACTTCTAGAGATAATTCGCATTTACTCACTTTGAGTAGGTGAATAATTAGCTACGGGTCTGAAACTTCAAGTGAAAGCTCTCTCAAAAGTAGGCCAATGAGTTATTTGAGAAAAATTGGCTACCTACAATACTTTTAGAGATAATTCGAATTTACTCATTTTCAGTAGGTGAGTAATTACCTACGGGTCTGGAACTTCACCATGTGAAAGCTGTCCCAAAAGTAGATGAATGAGTTATTTGATAAAAATTGGCTATCTGGAATACTTTTAGAGATAATTTGCATTTACTCATTTTCAGTAGGTGAGTAATTAGCTACAGGTCTGAAACTGCACCAAGTGAAAGCTCTCCCAAAAGTAGGTGAATGAGTTATTTGAGAAAAATTGGCTATCTGCAATACTTTTAGAGATAATTCGCATTTACTCATTTTGAGTAGGTGAATAATTAGCTACAGGTCTGAAACTTCACCAAGTGAAAGGTCTCCCCAAAGTAGGTGAAGGAGTTATTTGACAGAAATTGGCTATCTGGAATACTTTTAGAGATAATTTGCATTTACTCATTTTGAGTAGGTGAATAATTAGCTATGGGTCTGAAACTTCACCATGTGAAAGCTCTCCCAAAAGTAGATGAATGAGTTATTTGATAAAAATTGGATATCTGCAATACTTTTAGAGATAATTAGTAGTGCTGGGACGAGTTGACGGTAACTCGAGTCGTAACTCGGTGGGCGATATTTGGGGATGACATCGAGTTATTCAATATAAACTCGAGTTTTCACAAAATAAATAATGATATACTTACCTTGTCTCAAAGGGACATTTTTGGAACTGATCAAACCATCAAAACTTAAAAACTCAATAAATAATGGCCATTTTAATATTAACCTTAGCTGTGTGGCTGTTCCATGACGTGCACATACATATCTGTACACTTTAAATGGCAAAAAAATATTTTTTCTTGCAATAAAAAGATACTTAACACAACTGGTAATAATATTTGGATTTTTCTTATTTTATTTTTATTTTTGTGTATTTACTCGAGTCCAACTCGAGTTCAACTCGTTTCTAACAAATGATCCTCGATCTGCAAAAATCGCCGACGATCCCAGCACTAATAATTAGCATTTACTCATTTTGAGTAGGTGAATAATTAGCTACAGGTCTGAAACTTTACCAAGTGAAAGGTCTCCCAAAAGTAGGTGAAGGAGTTATTTGACAAAAATTGGCTATCTGGAATACTTTTAGAGATAATTTGCATTTACTCATTTTCAGTAGGTGAGTAATTACCTACGGGTCTGAAACTTCACCAAGTGAAAGCTCTCCCAAAAGTAGGTGAATGAGTTATTTGAGAAAAATTGGCTATCTGCAATACTTTTAGAGATAATTCGCATTTACTCATTTTGAGTAGGTGAGTAATTAGCTACAGGTCTGGAACTTCAGCATGTGAAAGCTCTCCCAAACGTAGGTGAATGAGTTATTTAAGAAAAATTTCCTATCTGCAATACTTTTAGAGAAAATGCAGAATTACTCATTTTCAGTAGGCAAGTAATTTAGCCACAGGCCTAATTTAGACATAAAGCCTACCAATAGAATACTGTGGTGCACCCTCTAATATACCTTGCAAACTTGAGAAGGCTAGCTATAATATTTTTTTCGTTAGAGCGGTAATGGTGAAATCTCTCTACACACTGCGGCTATCCAGTGGATACAATGATTTACTCAACAGTGAGAACCTGAAAGTAGATATTGGTAAGCTATGCCATGACATAGAGGTCTGCAATTTCACTCTGTTATAGCTGACCAAAAATTATGTGAATAACATATTTAAACAAAATACTGTAAATGTAATAGTTTTCACGTTATAACTGATTTACTCAACAGTGATAACCTCAAAGTAGCTATTACTCAGCTATGCAATGAGCTACATGTCTGAATTTTTTCTATGTTATAGCTGACCCAAAATTAGGTGAACAACATATTTAAGCAAAATACTGTAAATGCAATAGTTTTCAAGTTACAACTGATTTACTCAATAGTGAGAACATGAAAATAGCTATTGCTCAGCTATGCCATGAGCTATAAGTCTGTAATTTCACGACGTTATAGCTGACCCAAAAGTAGGTGAACAACATATTTTAACAAAATACTCCAAATGCAATATTTTTTAAGTTACAAGTCATTTACTCAACAGTCAGTACCTGAAAATAGCTATTGCTCAGTTGTGCCATGAGCTACAGGTCTGTAATTTCACTATGTTATAGCTGACCCAAAAGTAGCTGAATAACATATTTACACAAATTTCTGTAAATGCAATAGTTTTCCAATTACAACTGATTTACTCAACAGTGTGAACTTCAACGTAGCTATTACTCAGCTATGCAATGAGCCACAGGTCTGGAACTTCACTATGTTATAGCTGACTCCGAAATAGGTGAATAACATATTGAAACAAAATACTCTAAATGTAATACTTTTGAAGTTATAAGCAATTTACTCAACAGTGATAACCTAAAAGTAGCTATTACTCAGCTATGCCATGAGCTACAGGTCTGAAATTTTACTATGTTATAGCTGACCCAAAAATAGCTGAATAACATATTGAAACAAAATACTCTAAATGCAATAGTTTCAAGTGATTTTACTCACGATGGAAGTTACTGAAAAGCCCAAAAGTAGCTATTACTCACTTAGCTATTGAGACAGACACCCAAGTTACTCACCATGTTGTAGCTATGAAAAAAGTGTCTGAATAACATATTTTAACAAAATGCTCTAAATGCAACACTTTTCAAGTTACAAGCGATTTAGTGCATGATTTCATGAATTTTAATGCATTTTAGACATTTTTGTCTACCAGAGGCCTAATTTAGACATAAAGCCTACCAAAAAGATAGGGTGGCGAGTCCTCTAGCATACCAAGCCACCTGCCAAATATGAAAGAAATCTGGAAAGAAATGTGGACTGTAGGTCGCTAACAAGCAATATTCCACATTTTAGACATTTTTGTCTACCACAGGCCTAATTTAGACATAAAGCCTACCAAAAAGATAGGGTGGCGAGTCCTCTACCATATCAAGCCACCTGCCAAATATGAAAGAAATCCGGAAAGAAATGTGGACTGTAGGTCGCTAACAAGAAATCTCTGCGGACGCGGACGAGGGCGCGGACGACGACGATGATGAATCCATAGTATCCCCGCTTCGCGTCGGGGATACAATAACAGCTTTCTAAGAATAATTTCTAAGGATAAATATATTTTTGACATTGCTGTATTTTCAACATAGTTTTTCTGAGAAAGAAACTATAGGATTTTCTCATTTTATAATACCTTTATGACTTTTTCTGAACAACTATCATAATATAAAATATACATTTGTCTTCAGAGAAATCAAATACAGTGAAGCCTCCAACATACAAAAACATACTGCATACACACATTTAGAGAAATCCTCCTCAACCACCAGTGGCATTAGAGTACTTATCAGAAAAAGAAACTTTAACACAAAGTAAACATAATGTGATATACAAGACTTTATTATCTTAGAGTATATACACATACACATATGTATATACAGACAATTTTTTAGAAAAGGAAAATTCTTGTAGTAGAAAAAAATATGTGAATTAGAAGTTTAAAGTACAGTAGTATCAAACTTCCTATTAGCCAAACATTTTAAGTGTTTTAATTCTCCCATATTTATACTTCTACATTGTTTTATACTAAAATGCCACTCTCCTGTCTTATTAACCTTCTATTTTTAACACTTTCATTATGTTCTTATAATTTCTAGAAAAAGCATCAGGGGAAGTAGCATTGAGCACCATGAGATAGAGAAGAGGTGAGATAGTATAAAAGACAGGAGACTTTCAGAATAGGCAGTAAACTTATGGTGCAGGGGGAAAATAACAAGCAAGAAAGCAAATATGTATGTAAAACCATCAAAACAGGGCAATTCAATAGCAACATGACAGCATTAACAAGTAAACTGAAAATTATGAAGCTGCGAAATTTCTCAACTGAAGTCGAGCTATCAAAGGAGATACATGTAGTACAATTTGGTAAAAGTAATAATCATACATGTAAGTATATTAATCAGTAGCTGGAATCAATATATCTTTGACATACATGACAGACAGACATATGCTTTAAATATGGCACCATTTGGTGAAGCCCAAGTCAAACATTACATCAAAGTCACGCCATAATATTACATGCCTATATGTCCCCATCAATAACCCTACAACGTATCAACTTTCTACACCTTCGATTTCCGAGATATAGCCTGGACAAAATTTAAAGGTCAAAATCACTACAGCAAGGTCAAAGGTCAAATTAAAGCCACACCATGATGTTGAACACCTACATCCCCAACCAATGTCCCTACCAAGTATCAACATCCTACACTTTACAGTTTCTGAGATATAGGCGTGACAAGGTTTGAAATTCAAGGTCACTACTGCAAGGTCAAAGGTTAAACCAAGATCTTACCATGATATTGAACACCTACACCCCCAACCAATGTCCCTACCAAGTATCAACATCCTATACTTTAAGGTTTCTGAGATATAGGCTTGACAAGATTTTCAAATTCAAGGCTACTACGGCAAAGTAAAATGTTAAGCCAAAGTTATACTGTGACATTGCACACCTACATCCCCCCGAACAGATGTCCCTACCACGTATCAACATCCTACACCTTACAGTTACTCAGATACACCCCGGACAAGATTATTGTTCTGGCCACCCATCTGCCCACCCGGATGCCATGGGTGAAAACAATACCCACAACGCCTTTAAATGCTGTCGGGTAAAAAGTTAAGTATTTCCAGTGAAAATTTTCCAGTAAATACAGCTTATGGTTTAAAAATATATCAAAAGTTATCAATTCTGTTTGTTTTGCATGCACCTTTTTTACCCGTTGTTGAAATGCAGATAATATATAAAAATGCTGTCAAAAAGCTGGAATTCGTTATCCTTAAGATTCATTTCCTATTCTTTGAATGTTAGAAAATGTGCAACTTTTGCTGTGAAAACAGAGAGTGGACTGAAAACCTTAACTTGACTCACTTCAAACGCATGTCCTACATACTAGTACAGATACCATTTTAAGAGCTCATGTTCAATCTCTCCAAATCTTATTTCCTTTTTACATTGAAATGTATCATTTCTTTTATAAATCTTCTATTACCTGTGTAAAATCTTTATTCTCTCATGCAAGGTCAGATAACAGAGTTTCAACTGTACTGGTTCTCAGACTTTCTATATATGGCTGTGGATGGCCATTCTAATGAAATTCTGATAACCAGTATTTCATTCACATTCTAAAATAGTAGGCTGTGCAGTGACTGTGGACATGTTTTGTTTTGCAATTCTGAAATCATGTATACAAAACGATAAAATAAATTAAGGCCGTTGAATTCTGCGTACAATGTCCCTTGGCATATAAATGTAAACAAAGAACTTGCGGGTATATAAATAGGTAAAACTTCAAAACTTCCTTTCTTGCTCAACTTTAACAAATAGCATATAGTTTTAAAGCTTACACGAAATTGAAAACATTTATAATGACAATCGCTCAATATTTCAAAACAAAATCCATGAAAATAGGGCAACAACAAATACTTGTTTTTTCCCCCAAGATATTGCCACATATGATTCATTGATAGAATAGCCATCATAACCCTTGGAATTATTTTTCTTTTCAAGTAAGATTTATGCCTTATTTTGATCAAAATATCAAGGTAACCATTTTAGAATAGGAATAAATGACAAATTCTCGAGCTTTATGATGGTTTTAAACTATCACTTTGCTGTATTAAACCACTAAGCCCTTCTGGCTTCATAGATTTAATACAACCAATCGATATTTTACACCAATCACAAAGCACAAGAACTAGTAATTTATTCCCACAACACAACTGTTTACACGTAACAAATGACACTACCAGTGTCCATACCAGTCTCTAAATACTAATAAAATACATGAACTGAGGTGAGATTTGTTGAATATATAGTAAATTAAGGCTTTTTGAACTGAAAAATACCACTTTTAAGACAAAACATCATTTTCTTCATATCATTAACCAAGGTTTTAGAGGTGCCAAATTTTATATTCCTAGAGAATTTCATATATCTTACTCTATAACATGCAACCTTTCTTATAACTGTACACAGACCAAAGAAATTTTGGTCTTCATCTCTGTCTTGTAGAAACAGGTCATTGGTTTGACCCCATATCTTAGATCTCTATATCCTCTAAAGACTTGAGTATAAATTGCATCAACCCTGTGTAAAATGGTCTTGGGTTCAAACACAAATTGTAATATTTACATATTATCCACATAATCCTCAATATGATTGGATCACAGTTTGTGTTTCTTCCACCAATTTTTAGTACAATGGTCAGCAGCTCAAACCAATGTCCTCAGTCTTCATATACAGTGGTCATGGGTTAAATCCACTTCATAACTACTATATATATATTCAGCATGGTTGGATATGGCTGCATATGTATGGTACACAGTACCTCTGCCTGAAACCAGTACTATTATGTACAACGGTGTTGGGTCTGAACCCATGTCCTGTGTCTAGCTATCCTCTCTATGGCCAGACATTGCACCATATGTATCATAGTCACTATCCCTGCCTGCTACCAGTCTCATTCTCTCTGCATCTTCTTCTTGTGAACTGGGCTGCACAACAGGGCTGGACTTATCACTACTGGACAAAATATAGTCCCTCAGTGCCCCAAAAAGGAAGTAACCCAATCCGGAGGCTGAAAAAAAAAGAAATGCTACAACCTCTATGTGACTTTTTTTATTTTCTTATTAAAATTAAATTATGAAATAACTAGACTTATGCCGCTCGCTTTATTGGGAGCCGTCAGTGTATCCCCGAACATAGCAAACCTGTAGAAGCAATAATAAAAGACATAGAGGCTGAAGATTCCTGAAGTTATAAGCATTTTTAAGTTTGGCTGTCCTCATGTGACCTTGAAGGAGGGGTCCAAGGTCAAATGTAACCACATCAAAACATTCCCAACCCATGATTTCCTATAAGTTGGTTTCACATTGCAAACCTCTAGGATCAATAATAAGCGAGTTATAAGCACTTTAAGTTTGGCTGTCCTCATTTGACCTTGAAGGAGGGGCTGAAGGTCAAATTTGACCACATTAGAAGATTCCCAGCCCATGATTTCCTATATATGTTGGTTTCACATTGCAAACCTCTAGGACCAATAATAAGCGAGTTATAAGCACTTTAAACTTTAGCTATCCTCATTTGACCTTAAAGGAGGGGCCCAAGGTCAAATCGGACATCGGAAGATTCCTAGGCCATGATTTCCTATATGTTGTTTTCACATTGCAAACCTCTAGGACCAATAATAAGCAAGTTATAAGCACTTTTAACTTTGGCTATCCTCATTTGACCTTGAAAGAGGGGCCCAAGGTCAAATCATACCACATCAGAATATTCCTAGCCCATGATTTCCTATAGGTTGGTTTCACATTGCAAACCTCTAGGACCAGTAATAAGTGAGTTATAAGCACTTTTAACTTTGGCTATCCTCATTTAACTTTCAAGGTGGGGCCAAAGGTCAAATTGGACCATATCAGAATATTCCTAGCCCATGATTTTCTATACCTTGGTTTCACATTGCAAACCTCTAGGACCAATAATAAGTGAGATTTAAGCACTTTTGCAATCATAAATTGCTACAGTTCTGCCATTTTACTATATTATAGCTGACCCAAAAGTAGCTGAATAACATATTTAAACAAAATTCTCTAAATACAAGTCAAATTTTTTCAGGTTTTTGACTCCCCACTCCCAGGCTTAAAATAGCTATTGCTCGCTTGATGTTTACCCCAGGCCTACAAAAAAGATAGGGTGATGAGACGCCATGCTCACCAATTCATGCACTAAATATAAAATAAATCTGAAAGAAACTGTGCCCTACAGAGTGAACACAAGCAATAGTCAAAATTTGTCAAATTTTTGGCGTTTTTGACTACCCAGAGCATAATTTTGACTCCTGGGCTACCAAAATAATACGGTGGCCAGATCTCTGCCATAGCAAGCCATTTGCAAAGTTTAAAAGAAATCTCCAAAAAATGTTGCTTGTAGGTTGAACACAAGAAAATCTCTGCGGACGCAGACAATGGCCGTGCATGATCCATAGTAACCCCGCTTTTCGGGGAAACAATTACTATCTGAAAGCTGAGGAAACAGAAACAGATATGTAAATAGTAAACATTACTAAACACATGTTAAGTTTATTTTCCTCTTTGGACAAGCCACACCAAGATATTTCAGTACTCTTGAGGTCATGTCAGTATAGTTGCCATATGCTGGTTTTAAACTTGCAACCACCAAAGTGACAGCCGAGAAATTAAAAGGCAAAATTTGTTTTACTAGTCAACCACTGAGAAATCTCTGTACATTGACTGTGACACAATTCATTAGTCCATCAAGCTTATATGATGTGATGACTTAACAAGCTTTATGGGTTTACAAGAGTGCATCTGAAACCTCTGTATTTAACTTTTTGTCATTAATTCAAACAACTTATTTATTGATTGTGATGACTTAGAAACTTAGGGGAAATTAAACTTTAAGAATTTACCAGTCGGCCTCTAAAACCTCTTTATTTGACTCTATACTCACTTAATTAATTTACCAAGTTTTTTTTAGTAATTTAAGAATTTACCAGTCGGCCTCTAAAACCTCTTTATTTGACTCTATACTCACTTCATTAATTCACCAGGCATATTTTTAGTAATTTCATAACTTAAGACTTGTAGCAATTAAAAACTTTGATGACTTACCCAGAGCCACTGCTATAAGTATCCAGGCATTGTAAGTCATCACAGCAAGCATGAGAATATAGCCAGTGATCACCTGACACACATATGCAAATGTCTGTAGAGTATGATACTTCAGTCTGAAAACAGAGTTACAACCAAAAGTGTCTTGGTTAAATGTTGATTGCAACCTATTACAGTGGCTTTATAAAGCAGAATCAGGGGGGCACGGTGGCAGCGTGGTAACACTCACGCCTCCCACCTCTGAGATCAGAGTTCTAATCCCGGATTGATCTCAAGTGGGAAAGCTGGTAGTTGCTTGCCGTTGGTCGGCAGTTTACAGTACAGAACCTTGACCAACTGTATGTACTGGTTTCCTCTGCCCATAAAACTACCCGTCGTGATATGACCTATACAATGTATTGAAAGCGACGTTAAAACCCGATTAAATAAATAAATATAAAGCAGAATCTTGAATCATGATAGGGCATAGATTAAGAAATGCAAAATTCACCACTTATTATTTCCTCGACTTGTGGAAAATTATAAAAAGTTGATGATTTTTGTGATTATGTTACACTTTTGAAATCTAAAAATGAAAACTGGCACAAAATTCAATTATATGGAAGTAGTTTTATAGTAGTGAATTTTACATTATACTGTTATGAATTTCGGAATTTTTACTATATTGTGCCACAAGCGATGGTTAACCCAAACAAATCAAATATAATTCAACTTAATATTGATTTATTTAATGGTTATTAATTTCATAATTTAATTTTCATGGTATATGTGTAACTTCAATTCACAGCTTGAATGATTTATATTAAGCCAGTGACCTAATTTCAGATATTTTATTACACACTTTTATACATAATTCCATATGACAAAAATGAGACAGATACAATACAGTAAAATCTTGTCATGTGCAAATGTAGGAACGGGTCAGTATCAAAAATGTGTAGATGGGCAGAACCAGAATGCAAAACCATTCTGATTCCGGCAGTCTGTGTTATGGTACACCCTCAATCAAATAGGCCACTCACAGAAAACAGAAAGTAAAAACAAACATGGATGTTTCCTCCCAAAGAAATCATAATAAAAGTCCATAAATGTACAGAAATATAGGATGAAAGTTAGCAATTTCTTCAGATTTGGCTTCTATTTATCAGGAATTGTAAATAATGGTAAATTTTAATGGCATATGCTACCTATAAAGAACATGATGTTTACTCCTGGTTAACGGGCAATTCTAATTTAAAGTATTCAACGGGGTTTCATCATAGCTGTCAATTTCTTTACCTCCTTCTTTTGATCTGACTAGCTGATGCAGGTATCAATAGCGGAGCTACTAGAGGGGACCTCTCCGAGATATTCTGTTCTGTTTGTCCGTAAGTCAATGGATTCATGTTGTCCTGTTTCTGCAAGGTTGCCCTCCAAAGTTTGATACCCTCGATTAATATGGCAAAGGCTGCTATCACAACACACGCCACAAAGATGCCTGAAACAGAAAATAGTCTTGAGGACCCCCCAATAAATAACAATAATGATAGACATATCTGAAAGCACTAAATTGATGACAACATCCTAGCAGAGCCTAAGTTCAAGTTTGTGAATTCCATCTTTGAAAAGGTTGAGAACAAGATGCATCTGAGTCATTTACATTAGTTACAGTATTTGACAACAAACTTGCATTCAGTAATGGACAAGTAAATTTGTTTCCCAGTAAAAATATGGGGTATTTACTGAGCATTTATCAGCTTTAGATTTGGTCAAAAGCTAAAGCTAATAAATGCTCAGTAAATACCCCAAAGCCTTTGGATGAGACGGAACCATATTTTTCTTTTGTGTATCCTGCCCATGTAAAACTGTACCGATTCCAGGATATCAAAAAACACTGAGTTTCAGTATTGTCTCAATCAAATCAGCCTGTCACAGGAAAGGAAGTTAATGAAAACAAAACATGCTCATCAAATTTACAATAAACCCTTAAAATCTGCAAAACTATCTGACACAAGATAAGAAATTCTTCAGGTTTATTATACATTTTGATATATGTTTTCTGATCATTTTATTTGCTGACAATCAACATGCCAGCAATAATATTTCATTTTGGTATTTCAGTAAAATGGTCTTGATCTAGTTTTAACAGATATTTTACCCACTTTTCATAATTTTTTATGAGAACCTCTTATATTCAGACGATATCGTTCTAGTTATGGCACACCTTCACTTTTAATCATATACTATCAAAAATAGCATCAAAGATGCTTGTATCCCAAAGCCCAGCGATATAGTTTTCAACACCATAAGATATGGAAGAAGTGAAACAGTACAAAGAACAGCAGATTTTCAGGGAAAAATGTGTCAGCTTTGTATTGGTCCAAATAATGTTTAGAGTAGAGAAAATAACGTTTAAGAGATAGAAAATGTACCATGCCAATGTTCACCTACACCCCCAACAACTGTCCCTTCCTACACCTTACAGTTTCTGCAATATGGCCAGCACAACATTTTAAACGTTAAGGTCACTACCTCAAAGTCAATGGTCAAATCAAGGTCATATCATGACATTGCCCACCTACACCACCTAATCAATCTCTCAACCAAATATCAACTTCCTACGCCTTATAGTTTCTGAGACATACCCCGGACAAAATTTTAAAGGTCAAAGTCACTACAGTAAAGTCAAAGGTAAAATCAATGTCATATCATGTTGCACACCCACAACCCCTAACCAATATCCTTCCAAGTATCAACTTTCTACACCTTATGGTTCCTGAAACAAAGCCTAAATAAGATTTAAAAGTCAGGTCACTATAGCAAGGTCAAAGGCCAAATCAAGGTCACACCATGATGTTGGACATCTACTCTTCCCCAAAAATGTCTCTACCAAGTATCAACTTCTTTAGACATGTAAAAATGTCATAAATATGTGTGAATATGTGTGTCCACCGGTTAAACTACTCATCGCAATATGACCCTGACTGATGAACGCGATGTAGAGCAACAAAAAAATAAATACAAGAATATTATCACCTGGGTTGTAATATTGTCATAAATGTCTTTTGCATTAAGCATACTACTACTTAGGCTGTACACCCCTTGGTCTCAATTCAGATTTATGTCAATAAATCTCCTCATTGCTGCCATAATTATGTATCTTGGTTATAAACATACTACTTTCTAGGTTGTTCACTGTTCAGTTTTTATCATAAAATGGGCCTTAGCAAACACCCCATAATTTCACATAAAAAGTGGATTGTTGGTTACAGAAATAGTGTATCCTTTTCTCTAATCGAATGATCAATTACGCTTTAATTAGTCACTATATAGATGTTGTTTAGTTTCTTTATTTGGTTCTTTTGTTTGTACATAGTTATTTGTAACGTTCAAAAAAGTTGTTCTCACCTTTTAGAAGTATCTATTAAACTAAATAATGTTAGTGGAAAACAATGTTCAAAGACTATATTCAGTATAAACGAAATCTGTATATATAGGCGGCTCAATTGTTCTAAATGTTTATCGAGTTTATATATAACTTTTCGTTGTGCTCATGAAGAAAATTATTTCTGTTTTTCAAAAATTATAAAAATGCTTGGTAAAAAAATCTTATCAAATGTTTCAAGTGATACAGGTAAAACTGTCATAAACTACGAAGTGCTCATCATGTTTTGTGTGTCTCTCTGGGCCATGAATAAAAAATATGCATACCACAATAAGAGTGTCATCGGCAAATGTACAGGGTATTAGGGAAAAGAAAAAATGGTATGATGTGTCTCATTTTTTATTGAATGAACATAATAAGATAAATATACTCTGCTTGCAAGATACACACCTGATTAAATCCGACAAACATGATATACTTACAACTTTCCCAACCTGCAAATGCATTATTCACGGGTGCAAAACAAACTCCCGAGGAGTTGCAATAATCATCAAGAATAACTTTGAATATTCAATAAAAAATATAACAACAGACAGTGTAGGTAATCTTCTTCTGGTTGATTTACAGCTGCCAGGTTTCTCTCTCAGGATCATAAATATATATGCCCCAAATAACGATAACCCACAGTTTTTTGACAAGTTAAGCAAATACATAGAGGACTCCAACGAAACCTATTCAATAATATGTGGGGACTTTAATCTCACTCTCGATCCAAATATCGACAGTAATAACTATGTGAATATTAATAATCCCCGGGCTCGATCAAAAGTTTTGGATATTGTCAAGAATTTAAAACTAGAGGATCGCTCGCAAAAAAAAAAGATAATGTTTTTGCATAGCAAAAACAAAGCGTCCCGAAAAGGATATAAAGGTGAGTGCTAAAGTATTAAGAAAATGCTTCGTTTCTAGCCTTATACTGTTGTGGCAACCAAAGTCAGCGCAGTCTGCTCTATCTAGCACGGTTTTCAAGATATAAGCATTTTTGTGTTTTGCAAAAAATAAAAAAATTTAAAATGTCCGCTATATTTGGCGAGACAAAAATATTTTGAAAATTGGAGATACCCAGCAGGTCCAAATTTTTGTTGAGTTCGCTCCATATAGCACGGTTTTCGAGATATAAGCATTTTTGTGTTTTGCAAAAACTTTGAAAATTCAAAATGGCCACCATTTTTGGGGAGACAAAAATTTTTGTCAAGACCACTGCCGCGGTGTGTATCTCCCGCCGAGCATTAAAGCAGAAGAAATAGCTTTTCCGAGATATTCACAATTTTTCATTTTCGTGTGTGAAAGCTCTTCCAAAAGTAGGTGAATGAGTTATTTGAGAAAAATTGGCTATCTGCAATACTATTAAGAGATAATTCACATTTACTCATTTTGAGTAGGTGAATAATTATCTATGGGTCTGAAACTTCACCAAGTGAAAGCTCTGCCAAAAGTAGGTGAATGAGTTATTTGAGAAAAATTGGCTATCTGCAATACTTTTAGAGATAATTCGCATTTACTCATTTTGAGTAGGTGAGTAATGAGCTATGGGTCTGAAACTTCACCATGTGAAAGCTCTCCCACAAGAAGATGAATGAGTATTTGATAAAAATTGGGTATCCGCAATACTTTTACAGATAATTAGCATTTACTCATTTTGAGTAGGTGAATAAATAGCTATGGGTCTGAAACTTCACATAGTGAAAGCTCTCCCAAAAGTAGGTGAATGAGTTATTTGAGAAAAATTGGCTATCTGCAATACTTTTAGAGATAATTCGCATTTACTCATTTTGAGTAGGTGAATAATTAGCTATGGGTCTGAAACTTCACCAAGTGAAAGCTCTGCCAAAAGTAGGTGAATGAGTTATTTGAGAAAAATTGGCTATCTGCAATACTTTTAGAGATAATTCGCATTTACTCATTTTGAGTAGGTGTGTAATTAGCTATGGGTCTGAAACTTCACCAAGTGAAAGCTCTCCCAAAAGTAGGTGAATGAGTTATTTGAGAAAAATTGGCTATCTGCAATACTTTTAGAGATAATTCGCATTTACTCATTTTGAGTAGGTGAGTAATTAGCTATGGGTCTGAAACTTCACCAAGTGAAAGCTCTCCCAAAAGTAGGTGAATGATTTATTTGAGAAAAATTGGCTATCTGCAATACTTTTAGAGATAATTCGCATTTACTCATTTTGAGTAGGTGAGTAATGAGCTATGGGTCTGAAACTTCACCATGTGAAAGCTCTCCCACAAGAAGATGAATGAGTATTTGATAAAAATTGGGTATCCGCAATACTTTTACAGATAATTAGCATTTACTCATTTTGAGTAGGTGAATAAATAGCTATGGGTCTGAAACTTCACATAGTGAAAGCTCTCCCAAAAGTAGGTGAATGAGTTATTTGAGAAAAATTGGCTATCTGCAATACTTTTAGAGATAATTCGCATTTACTCATTTTGAGTAGGTGAATAATTAGCTATGGGTCTGAAACTTCACCAAGTGAAAGCTCTGCCAAAAGTAGGTGAATGAGTTATTTGAGAAAAATTGGCTATCTGCAATACTTTTAGAGATAATTCGCATTTACTCATTTTGAGTAGGTGAGTAATTAGCTATGGGTCTGAAACTTCACCAAGTGAAAGCTCTCCCAAAAGTAGGTGAATGAGTTATTTGAGAAAAATTGGCTATCTGCAATACTTTTAGAGATAATTCGCATTTACTCATTTTGAGTAGGTGAGTAATTAGCTATGGGTCTGAAACTTCACCAAGTGAAAGCTCTCCCAAAAGTAGGTGAATGATTAATTTGAGAAAAATTGGCTATCTGCAATACTTTTAGAGATAATTCGCATTTACTCATTTTGAGTAGGTGAGTAATTAGCTATGGGTCTGAAACTTCACAGAGTGAAAGCTCTCCCAAAAGTAGGTGAATGAGTTATTTGAGAAAAATTGGCTATCTGCAATACTTTTAGAGATAATTCGCATTTACTCATTTTGAGTAGGTGTGTAATTAGCTATGGGTCTGAAACTTCACCAAGTGAAAGCTCTCCCAAAAGTAGGTGAATGATTAATTTGACAAAAATTGGCTATCTGCAATACTTTTAGAGATAATTCGCATTTACTCATTTTGAGTAGGTGAGTAATTAGCTATGGGTCTGAAACTTCACCAAGTGAAAGCTCTCCCAAAAGTAGGTGAATGAGTTATTTGAGAAAAATTGGCTATCTGCAATACTTTTAGAGATATTTGGCATTTACTCATTTTGAGTAGGTGAGTAATTAGCTATGGGTCTGAAACTTCACCAAGTGAAAGCTCTGCCAAAAGTAGGTGAATGAGTTATTTGAGAAAAATTGGCTATCTGCAATACTTTTAGAGATAATTCGCATTTACTCATTTTGAGTAGGTGAGTAATTAGCTATGGGTCTGAAACTTCACCAAGTGAAAGCTCTCCCAAAAGTAGGTGAATGAGTTATTTGAGAAAAATTGGCTATCTGCAATACTTTTAGAGATAATTCGCATTTACTCATTTTCAGTAGGTGAGTAATTAGCTATGGGTCTGAAACTTCACCAAGTGAAAGCTCTGCCAAAAGTAGGTGAATGAGTTATTTGAGAAAAATTGGCTATCTGCAATACTTTTAGAGATAATTCGCATTTACTCATTTTGAGTAGGTGAGTAATTAGCTATGGGTCTGAAACTTCACAGAGTGAAAGCTCTCCCAAAAGTAGGTGAATGAGTTATTTGAGAAAAATTGGCTATCTGCAATACTTTTAGAGATAATTCGCATTTACTCATTTTGAGTAGGTGAGTAATTAGCTATGGGTCTGAAACTTCACCAAGTGAAAGCTCTCCCAAAAGTAGGTGAATGATTAATTTGACAAAAATTGGCTATCTGCAATACTTTTAGAGATAATTCGCATTTACTCATTTTGAGTAGGTGAGTAATTAGCTATGGGTCTGAAACTTCACCAAGTGAAAGCTCTCCCAAAAGTAGGTGAATGAGTTATTTGAGAAAAATTGGCTATCTGCAATACTTTTAGAGATAATTCGCATTTACTCATTTTGAGTAGGTGAGTAATTAGCTATGGGTCTGAAACTTCAAGTGAAAGCTCTCCCAAAAGTAGGTGAATGATTTATTTGAGAAAAATTGGCTATCTGCAATACTTTTAGAGATAATTCGCATTTACTCATTTTGAGTAGGTGAGTAATTAGCTATGGGTCTGAAAATTCGAAAATTCAAAATGGCCGCCATTTTTTGCGAGAAATTTTTTGTTTGAAAATTGGCATGGCTACTCTGCAGAGATACCCTGCAGGTCAAAAATTTCGTCGAAATCGCTCTATCTAGCAGGGTTTTCGAGATATAAACATTTTTATGTTTTGCAATTTTTGCGAAAAATTCGAAAATTCAAAATGGCCGCCATTTTTGGCGAGACAAATTTTTTTTGAAAATTGGCATGGCTACTCTGCAGATATACCCTGTGGGTCAAAAATTTCGTCGAAATCGCTCTATCTAGCAGGGTTTTCGAGATATAAGCATTTTTATGTTTTGCAATTTTTTGCGAAAAATTCGAAAATTCAAAATGGCCGCCATTTTTGGCGAGACAAATTTTTTTTCAAAATTGGGATAACTACTCTGCAGAGATACCCTGTGGGTCAAAAATTTCGTCGAAATCGCTCTATCTAGCACGGTTTTCGAGATACAAGCATTTTTGTGTTTTGCAATTTTTGCAAAAATTTCGAAAATTCAAAATGGCCGCCATTTTTGGCGAGACAAAAATTTTTTCAAAATTGGGATAACTACTCTGCAGAGATACCCTGCGGGTCAAAAATTTCGTCGAAATCGCTCTATCTAGCACGGTTTTCGAGATATAAGCATTTTTGTGTTTTGCAATTTTTGCGAAAATTTCGAAAATTCAAAATGGCCGCCATTTTGGGCGAGAGAAAAATTTTTTGAAAATTGGGAAAACTACTCTGCAGAGATACCCTGTGGGTCAAAAATTTCGTCGAAATCGCTCTATCTAGCACGGTTTTCGAGATATAAGCATTTTTGTGTTTTCCTTATTTGGAAAATTCGTAATGATTAATTAATCATTAATTACTCAGCCATTTCTTGACCAATCAATGCCAAAATCTAATGATTTCCAGATTTTAATAGAATGAATGTATTTGCCAAGTTTCAGGTGAATTGATAAAATTCCTTTCAAGTTATCATCCGGACAAGCTTCCCCATCGAAAAAAGACATTTTTGGTCATGTGACCTCTCTGATTGGTTGAAATGTCACTGCAGTATATTCAAAAAAATTCCCCAAGGCTACTGCCTAAACCTGCCAAATTTGAAAAGAATCCGCCTAACGGTTACAGAGTTATAAGGAAAACAAAATGCGGAGCCGGCGGAGCCGGCGGAGCCGGCGGAGCCGGCGGAGCCTGAAGCTCTCCCATACACAAACAAGCGTCCCTTGCGGGACGCTTAACTATCGGATGCTTTTAGATTAATACATCCAACAACTAAAAGATATACATGGAGGAGGCGCAATCCTGTAAAACAGGCAAGATTAGACTATTTTTTGATTTCTGAAACTTTTACGGACCTTGTTCAAAACTGCCAAATAAAGCCTGGTTATAGAAGTGACCATTCTAGAGTAGACATGGATATAATATTAGATACTTTTAAACAGGGCCGAGGTATTTGGAAATTCAATTGTAGTCTCCTGAGAAATCCAGACTATCTAAAACTAATCAATGATTCAATTATAACAATAAAAAAAGAATATGCAGTACCAGTGTATGATTTGGAATATCTTGACTCAATACAAGATTTAAACATAAATTTTACTATAACAGATGATATCTTTTTAGAAACACTGCTGCTAAAAATTCGAGGAGATACTATAAAATTTGCTAGTAAACTTAAAAAGGAGCACCAAACTAAGGAGCTACACCTGGTTGCAGAAATAGAACAACTAGAAAAGGTCGAAACAATATGTGCTACAGAATCTTTAAGACTGAAGCAAGAGGAATTGAAACAATTACGTGAATGTCATATGCGTGGTCAAATGATAAGGTCAAGGGTCCAGAATCTATCCCTTTTTGAAAAACCAACAAGGGAATTTTGTAATTTGGAAAAACATAATTACACTGAAAAGACCATTAAAAAGATTACGCTTAATGATGGTACAGTAATTACTAACCAAAAAGTAATTCTTGATCAGATTAGAACTTTCTATGCACGCTTGTTTGAAAACAAAAAAAATTGCCATAATGATTTTGACTGGAATTCTATAAATAACCAACAAAATAAATTAACCCCAGAAGAAGCATTAAATATAGAAGGTCCCCTGACTGTTACAGAAATAGGTGATGCACTAAAAGGAATGAAACATAACAAAACGCCGGGCATTGATGGTTTCCCGGCCGAATTTTATAAGATGTTCTGGAGTAAACTAAAATACTTTGTTTTGCGAGCGTTTAATTATTCTTATTCGAAAGGAACCCTACCACTAAGTCTAAGACAGACAATTATTAGTTGTCTTCCAAAAGGTAATAAGCAACGTGACTTATTAAAGAACTGGAGACCAATATCACTATTAAGCGTTTTGTATAAAATAGCATCCTCAAGTATTGCAACAAGACTAAAACCTTTGCTTGCAAAATTAATCGATAATACACAAACAGGCTTTATTAAGGGACGTTACATAGGGGAGGGGACACGGTTAATTTATGATTTAATGAACTACACAGAACGAAAAAACATTGACGGACTTTTAATGCTTATAGATTTCGAGAAGGCTTTTGATTCCATCTCCTGGAAGTTTTTGTATCAGGTTTTAAAAAACTTTGGCTTTGGCCCTGACTTTATAAGGTGGATTGAATTATTCAATAGCAACATAAAGGCAACAGTACTGCAAGCAGGGTTCCTGTCAAAATTTATAAACATTGAGAGAGGATGTAAACAAGGAGATCCGATAGCACCATATTTGTTTATAATTTGTGCACAGATCCTATGTACCTTAATAAATAAAAATAAAGCCATCAAGGGCGTCCAAGTAGGCTCGGAAGAATACAAAATTACACAATTTGCCGATGACACTACTATAATTTTAGATGGCTCAGAGAGATCTTTATTATCAGCGCTTAACACTATTGAAATATTTGGAACAGCATCAGGCCTAAAAATGAATACCAGTAAAACTAAATTAATTTGGATAGGAAGGAAAAAATTTTCAAAGGAAAAGATCAATACAAACTGTAAACTAGAATGGGGTGCCACTGACTTCTCCTTTTTAGGCATTGAATTCAATGTTGAGTTGAATAAAATTCCAGAAATAAATTTTCCAAATGTTTTAAGCAAAATAGACAAACTATTGAAGGGGTGGAACAAGAGGTGCTTGACTCCAATTGGTAAGATAACTGTTATTAAAACTTTAGCAGTTTCAAAACTGAACCATATAATAATGACCTGTCCGGTCGGGCAGTCTGAATATATAAAACAACTTGAATATAAATTTTATGCCTTTCTATGGAGCAATAAACCAGACAAGGTTAAACGTATTAATGTAACACAAAGCTACCAAAATGGAGGATTAAAAATGATAAATTTAGAATATTTTGTGAGAGCAATGAAATGTACATGGATTAGGAGACTTTTACAGTCACAGAATACTCAATGGGCTACACTTTTTGAAAAGATATGTTGTCCAATTAGTACGCTCATTGATTATGGCCCTCATGGGGTGCGTACAATAGTATCTCAGTCCAGAAATCAGTTCTGGAAAGAAGTTTTCGAAATATGGGACCATATTTATAATGCTCTGTCAATAAAAACTCAGGATAATATACTATCTCTGTTATGGTGCAACTCGAAAGTGAAAAGAGGGCTACTAAAAGACCAGTGGTACAAGAATGGCATTACTATGGTTGGTGACTTGGTTAACTGCAACACTTTAAAAATGAAATCTAAGACTGAAATTGAAGACGTTTATAATTTCAAAATAAAAAACTTCCTTGACTATTACGAGGTAAGAGGTGCCATTAAAAAATTAATGGGTGACACTGAGCACCAAAGAGAATCCCCAGAAAGACCATGGATCCCCAATCACTTATCTTTCTTGATTAAGCAAAAGAAAGGCTGCAAAAATATATACAATATTTTAAATAGTAAGAGCGGGGATAATAAGTACAGGGACCAATGGAACCATGAATTGAATACAATTATAGATAACATAAATTGGAAGAGAATATTCTTTATATGTTTTAATACTATACTAGATAACAAACTCATTTGGTTCCAGTACAAACTAATCTACCGGATACTAGGAACAAACAAACTGCTTCACCGGATTGGCAAGTCTCAAGAAAATGCATGCCGGATATGTAAATCAGCAACTGAATCTATTGTCCATTTATTTGTGTCATGTAAAGTTGTGATGCAACTGTGGAAAGATTTAAACCATTGGTTGGATCTTGTATTAAATAAACATTTAGTTTTAGCACCTCTTGAAATCCTACTGGGCCATTTGAATAATGACAATAACTTCCTTCCTGTCAATTCCCTAATATTGGTTACCAAATATTACATTTTTATATGTGCAGTGAATGCAAAAATACCAAACTTTAAGGAGCTTTGTACAAAATTAAAAATATGCTATGATGAGCAACTTCTACTTAGCACTAATATAAGCAAAGAAGAAGAATTTAAGAAAAATTGGTTAGGTTTCAAGAAACTTTTTGAACCTGTTTCACTTTAGAAGATCTATTATTAACCTAACCCAATACGATTAAAATGGTTTTAGCTATTTTATTTCTTAGTTCTATGTGATAAAAAAAAAAAAAAAAAAAAAAATACTTGTAAAGAAAAGCAGATAAATTTAGATTCCACTTGTGTACTTTTTGTTACTGTAATAATAATGTTTTGTATATTTTTTCCTTATTGTATCGTCCTATTTGAAAATGGATGTATTCTCTTTTTGTCCTTCTTTCATTGTCAGTGTATTATTGAAGTTTGTATATGATACTTTTTGAAAAATAAAAAAAAATAAATAAATAAAAAAGTATCAACTTCTTACACCTTACGGATTCCGAGATATAGCCCAGAAAAGATATTAAAGGTCAAGGTCACTACTGTAAGGTTGCACATCCACACCTCCTAGCCAAAGTTCCTACCAAGTATCAACTTCCTTTGCCTTATGGATGCCAAGATATAGTTCGTATAAGATTTTAAGGGTTAAGGTCACTACAGCAAGGTCAAAGGGAAACTCAAGGTCACACCATGATATTGCAAGCATCAACTTCCAACACCTTATGATTTCTGAGATATGACGAGGTCTTAGAGGTCAAGATCACTACAGCAAGATCAACTAGGTCAAATCAAGGTTATACAATCATGTTGCACACCTACAACCCCAACCAATGTCCCTACCAAGTATCAACCTTCTACACTTTACGGATGCCAAGATATAGCCCGGACAAGATTTTAAAAGTCACAGTCACTACAGCAAGGTCAAAGGTCAACTCAATGACACACCATGTCATTATACACCAACACCCCCTAACCAATGTCCGTACCAAGTATCAATTCCTACACCTTATGGTTTCTGAGATACAGCCCGGACAAACTTATCACGCTGCCCGCCCACCCATCAGGATGCCATGGGTGAAAACAATACCCCAACAACCCTTAAGGGCTGTGGGGTAAAAATGCATAGCACAGAATGAGTTTTTTAACTAGCATTTACCTACGTTTGTGACAGTTAAAACCCAGTAAAATGCATAGGCTTTTAATTATGTCAAAAAAACTTGGTCTTGCATATTTTTGCTATATTTCACATACTTACCTGCACCACTGTGTATACTGATCTTTTTGAACAGGAAAGGTGACAGATGATCAGAAAACTTGAATGCCATTGACATAGACATATTCATCATCATATCCATGGCTATAAAAATATAACATAGGCCAGAGCCTCAATAATAAACATTGAACCATTAAATTGTATAAATGGTATGCTCACATTGATTTCATAAATGGAAACAGGTAAAAAATGAACTTGACATATTTCTAAGACGAATGCAGTATATATTAAGGTTCAGTTTACGATGAATTTATAGATTATAGCTAATTCACATTGTCAGAGTGATTTGAAGATGTAAAAGTTGTTTTAAGCAAGAAATTGGAGGTGAAGTGATGGTAGGTAGGTAGGAATTTTTGACAGGTTTTTATGTCTCTTTTTCCAGACATTATAACCTTTGAAACATTTAGACCTTCTGTTATCACACCGTTTCTACCTCACTTTCAACCCTCTTAAACCCTTTTTGTTTAATAACATGGCAAGACTAAATCTATGTTTCCATGGCAATAACGGGGTGCTTTGTTTCCACGCTCCACAGAAAACTCAGATATGTGCAAAACATGAATATTCATTTGCAAATCAAAACATGTGGTAGGAAACAATAAACATCTTAATTTTCTCACATACACTCAAGTACATAAAAAGAGCATCAGAGAAGCCTGCACCCCACAGCCTGGGGAAATAGTTTTCATCACCATGAGACATAGAAATAGTGAAACAGTACAAAGACTGGGATACTTTCAGAGCAGTGTCAGTTATATAAAGGTCCAAATAATGTTTAAGTAAAGAAAATGTATATAAAGTATTAAAACCAGACAATTCAATACCAAGATGACAGCATTATCAGTAAACTAAAAATTATGAAGCTGTATAATTTAATTGGAGAATAGCTGTCAATGGAAATAGCACAATTATGTAGAAGTACATATAATAATCAGTTGCAGCAATCCATATATTTTCGTCACAAGAGAAACATGTCTGAAACATGGCAGGTGAACACACTTTGGCAAGACCAAAGTTAAAGTTCACCCATGATGCACACCTACACCCCCAACCAATGTTCCTACCAAGTGTCCACCTTCTACACCTTACGAAATCCAAGAAATAGCCTAGACAAGACCATGATGTTGCACAACCCCAAAGCAATGTCCCTACCAACTATCAACTTCTTACACCTTACAATTTCAGAGATATAACCCAGATTTGCAAATTTAATAAGTAAATTAAATTTTTATAAGTTAATACCCTATCCAATGGACAATTGCTTTACCGGTCGGCGCGACCGGTCCCGCCAAACGCCAGAAAAAGACGTCCTGTATATACTACCGGCAGGACCGGTCACAGAGTGTGCATTCGCCAGGTGACGCATCGTACTTCATTTCCTGTTTACCTCTTGACGTCATAGCATCTTTTTCGTGTCTAATCCTAGTATTTTTGAAAATATATGTACATTCAACATATTTACACTATGTACATATCTAACATATTTACAATATCTACATATATACAAACATCCCCTCAATTCTGGGCCTGGTGGTGCACCTGCTGGGCAGCCACTACAGGTCCCAGGTGGAAAAGCTCCGAGTCAGCCCAGGCAACATCCTTCAAATAGAATTGGGTGAAGGTGTTGTGAGATTTCCAGTGGCAGGCTGACAAGATCTGATCTAAGGAAATCCCTGATTGGAAAGCCTTAGAGGCAGTAAAGGCCCTAACATCATTGGCTTTAACCTGATGTAAGGTGAGGGCCTCCTGATCAGAGAGCTCATAACACAGAACCACAGTCTGTTTGATCCATGAGGAGATGGTGGCAGGTGAGATGTCTTTATCAAACCCCTTCTTGAAGGAGACAAAGACTAACTCCTTATTCTGCCTGAGGTCTGCAGTCCTGTCCAAGTAGTAGCGCAGGGCTCTAACTGGACATAGGGACCTGTCACCCTTAAGTGACCTATCCAGAGATGGTGCCAGGGCTGGGATGACCACTGGAGCCACACAATCTGGACCTTCCTTAGCCAGCTGGTTCTTGGATAGGAAGCTGGGAGAGGGGTACAAAGACACCTTAGACCAGTCTGACTGGTGTCTGATGTTCTTATGTAACCAAGCATGGATCTCACTCCTGCATTTACCTGAACCCAAAGCCAGCAGGAAAACAGTCTTGAAAGTTAAATGTTTCAAGGAGGCCTCTTTTAGGGGTTCAAAGGGAGCCTTTGTGAGCTGATGTAAAACCAGTGAAAGGTTCCAGGAGGGGATGCCCCTCCTGCCCTTAGGTCTGTCTCTATGGAAACTATCCAGGAGACGAGTGAGATTCTCATCTTTGCTGACATTAATGGTGGAATTGCCCAGTTTGTCAGCAATGGCTGATCTGTAGCCATCAATAGTGCCTGGTTTTAACTTCTTCTCCTGAAACAAGTGCAGGAGGAAGTCAGCAATGGCTTTCAGAGGTGGTGCCCTGAAGTCCACCTGATTACTGAGGCACCACTTTGTAAAAATGGTCCACTTTGCCTCATAGACAGATCTGGTTGATCTTCTTTGAGGAGCCTCAATTCATGCTGCCACTGCCTCAGAGAAGCCTTGCTCCTTGATTGCTGAGGCTCTAGGAGCCAGGCATGTAGGTTCAGATTCGACAGGTTCCTGTGAAGGACCTGGTTGAATGGCTGAGACACTAGGTTGGGTATGCTGGGCAGACACAGTGGGATCTGGCTTGACATTGCTACCAGGTCCCAAAACCAGGGCATGTTGGGCCACCCTGGAGCAATCAGAATTATTCTGTTGCAGGGGTAGTCCTGGAGCTTCTCCACCACTTTGCCCAAGATGGCTGCCGGTGGGACGGCGTATGGGTCCAGGTCCTCCCAGGAGAGGTTGAGTGCATCCACTGCCCAAGCCTGGGGGTCTGGAACCGGTGATACAAACTGTGGTAGTTTGTTGTTGAACCTGGTGGCAAACAGGTCCACTTGTGGCTGATGCCACCTTGAGCATCAAGTGACCACTCTGTTTGAATGGTCTGGCCAAGCCTGGATAGCTTGTCTGCGATCACGTTCAGCCGGCCGGGGATGTGACGTGCCCTGAGGGTTACTTGCTGCCTGGTGCACCAGGACAGTATTCTCCACAGTAGGGCACACAGAGAGCCCGACCTCATCCCCCCCTCTTTGTTGATATAGGCAACCACTGTTGTGTTGTCTGTAGCTACCAACACTGTCTTGTTGAAGACTAGGGTTCGAAACTCTTTTAGAGCTAGAAATACTGCTTTCAGCTCCAAGTGGTTCATGTGTAACTTGCTCTCTGGTAGGGACCACTGTCCCCTTGCAGTGTGCTCGTCTAAGTGAGCGCCCCACCCTTCTTTTGATGCGTCTGTAAAGATTTGCAGAGCATGTTTTAGAGGGTGTAATGGTTGACCTATAAGCACATTGCTTTCCTCCAGCCACCACCTTAGATGGGGGTGGAGGGATTTGGGGACCGGGATCACCTTTTCCAGTAACTCTGGGACCCTCCAGTTGTTTTTCAAGTGCCACTGTATGGGTCTCATGTGTAGTCGCCCTAAGTGGACTTGTTTTTCTGTTGCTGTGAGTAGACCTATGAGGGACATGAATTTCCGGACCGGGCATACCGGATCTGACATTATTGATCTGATCTTGTCTGTCAAGGCCTGCCAACGTTCTTCTGTTGGTCTGACCTTGCCCTCTTTCAGGTCGAACTGGTAACCTACGAAGTTGAAGACCTGAATGGGAACCAGCTCTGACTTTTCCTTGTTCACCAGCCACCCTAATTCCTGACAAAGTGTGACTAGGGTTTGAGTATGCTGGAGACAGGTGTGGTGGGTAGAGGTTCTCACCAGCCAGTCGTCTAGGTGGATCCTTATACCCTTCTGAAGTGCCACGAGTTTGACTTCTTTGGCCACCACTGTGAACTCCATGGGAGCTGTGGAAAGGCCAAAGGGGAGGGCTTTGAACTGGTAGGACCGACCCTGGAGGTGAAAGCGCATGTACTTCCTGGACTGACTGTGAATGGGTATATGGAAGTATGCATCTTTGAAATCTATGGATGTGACCCACTCCCCTACTTGGAGGGAGGTTCTTATTGTCTCTGGGGTTTCCATCTTGAACGTCCCTGTGTTTAAAAAGGTGTTCAAGGTGCTCAGGTCTAGGATCGGTCTCCACCGGTCGTTGGGTTTGAGTACCAAAAATAGCCGGTTGTAAAACCCCAGTGAGTTTTGATTTTCCACCGGTTCGACTGCATTCTTGTTTATCAGCTGAGACAGTGCCTCTAAAAGGAAGGACTGTTTGGTTGGATTGTGGTAGTTGCTTATTACAGTCGGTGACCTTGTCAAGTGGGGTCTGAACCGGAAGGGGAGCGTGTAACCCTCCCTCAGAATGTTTACCACTATTGGACTTGAACCCAGGCCTTCCCATTTCTCCCAACACTGGTTTAACCTCGCCCCTACAGGATTATCTAAAACAGCATGTTGGGCATTGGTGACAAGATTTACAGAAGGCAAGTGACCTACACAAAAAACATCTTTCACATATTTTATTTTTGTGTGACATGCATTGGGATTTATGCCTTTCCTTTGCGGCAACCCGGTGACAATATGAGCATTTGCAACATGAGAGTCTACATTTAAAGTCACTGGTGGTGGGTTCAAACCCTCCATCTTGTCGGATGCAATTACAGAGTCCTTCAATCCGACCACATTTGAGACACAATAATTGTCATTTATGCTTCTTAAACCCTTTGGCCGGCTTTTGGTTGAAGTTTGAGGCTTTACCTCCACCTTTCTGACCAGTTTGCCGGTCTCTGATTTGTTTCCAAGCTGGTGTAGTGAGCTTCCGGTCCGGCTGGTGTGAAGGTCTAGTATTGGAGGGAACGTACGGATGAAAACGTCTGGGTTTCCTCTGTGTGTTACCCATAGAACGCCTCTCCTCACTACGTGAAATCTCATCTTCTGCCTTGACCAGTAAGCTGTCTGGGAATAATGAGAGTAGATGTACTGGAGAAGTGCGTAATGCAGTTAAGGTATCAGGTTTCACTCCACCACGTATAAACTCCAGATAGCTATCCCGACGTGCCAGAGTGAGGTTGGCCATGCTGATGAACACTCCCTCTGAGAGATCCTGCATGGTGCGCTGCATAGCTTGGGAAATTGACCTGTTAAAGGTCACCAGATATTCAAGCTCTTCAACAGCCTGCTGCGTTCTTTCAGCACTCTTGCCCTTTGATGAATCTGACCGGAGAGACGTCAGCTGGGTAACCATTGAATCCTGCACTTTAGTAAGGCATCTAGATAAACCAGCAGCGTGATTACACATCACGGATTGCTCCCTGAACGCCTTCTCCCACCTTCTAAGGGTATCCTGGCTGAACGTACGGGAAGCTGGAGCAGAAGGTAAACTTTGTCTTGCGACCCTAGAGAACACACTGTTCAGCTTTGCCGGCTCCAGAGACCAGTGTGATACAGCCTGGGTAGACGCGTCTCCCTTCTTAATTGCTTGCATATCATACCACTTTGAAAAGCGAGGAGTCTTTACAAACTGGTCACGTAGCAGTCCACTGGTTTCAGAATTTCTAGAAGGATAACCTTCAGCAATAGTTACATTCAGTTTCTCCAGTTTTTTGCAGAGCCATTCATCAACCGTCAATTTAACTGACACTTTACCGGTAGTCTTCACTCTGGAACCGGCAAAGGGGTTATCATCCATAGAAGCAGCTGAGTTGTCATAATCCGGGATGTGATGCCAGTTCATGAAACTTCTCACCCCTCTAATAGTTTCCCTGTAATTGGCATCTTCAGAGAGGTCCTGATCTGTAGCTGTGTCCGGTAAATCACCCTGGCAGTGAATACTAGCCGGTGATGCCGGTTCCCCATCCAACTCAGCCTCACTATCATATTCCCTAGCAACCTCAGAGTTCTGGCCAATGGGAGGCGACAGGTTATGCAGCGTAGTTTCAGCACCGGCAGGCAGAACCTCAGGACCCGCACCAGGAGCCTGTGCAGGCTGGGTGGCCGTCCCTGCACCGGGAACCAGTAAAGGTTGGGTGGCTAACACTTCAGAGGTACCGGGGCCCTGAACAGGGTGGGTAGCACTCTCAACTCCAGCTCTCCCAGCTTCTGTACCGGGAACCCCCAGCGGAGGTTGGGTAGCCGTCAACTGCGTAGCAACGTCACCAGTGCCCTCAGAAGACATAATACTAGAAGAAGCACCCGGATCAAAGTGTTCTCTGGGCACCACAGAGGCAGAGGTCACCGGTCTCACCGGAACAGCAAAGGATTGGTTTACCAGCATAGCTTCTAGACATGAAAATCTCTCACTCCACTTGTCATCAAGGGACTTGAGGTCGTCTGAAGTAGGTTTGCTGCTATGTTTCCGTTTACTAGACCTTGGGGAGCCATCAGAACGCTTCTTCTTCTTTGGAGTAGAATCAACAGAGGGAGACTTGTCACAGCTAACCCGTCCCAACAGTGTAACTTCTGAAGGGTCCACTAGAGTGGGGGTCGTGCTTGCATTACCTTCAGTCTTCTTCTGCTCAGAGCGTTCTTTCCTTTCCTTGTAGGTCGGAGTTGCTAACTGGTGGATCTGCGCAGGTGTAAAAGACTTACAGATCTGGCAATCCAGCTTCTTGACACAGGGGTCGTCTCCCACCCCCTTGTCACGACAATGCACGCATTTCTTATGGTTGTCGAAAAGGGCCATAACGTGCCCGCAAGAACCTCGCTTCTGTCCAGGAGACGACATAATGATCAGTAAGGTAGTAGAATTACTCCGTACTAATAAAAAACACGAAACTTGGAAGAGTTCGTTGTAAAACTTCAAAAGCGTATCTCTGAAGAAATTCTTCTGCACACTCTTTCACGCCAAACGAAAAAGATGCTATGACGTCATGAGGTAAACAGGAAATGAAGTACGATGCGCCACCTGGCGAATGCACACTCTGTGACCGGTCCTGCCGGTAGTATATACAGGACGTCTTTTTCTGGCGTTTGGCGGAACCGGTCGCGTCGACCGGTAAAGCAATTGTCCATTGGATAGGATGTATTAACGCAATAAAAAAGATATTATAGGTCAAGGTCACCATGGCACTGTCAAAGGTCTAATCAAGGTCCCAGCATGACATTGCACACCTACAACCCCCAACGAATGACCCTACCAAGTATCAACTTCCTACACCTTAGGGTTTTGAGATATAACCTGGACAATATTTTATAGGTCAGTGTCACTATGGCAAGGTCAAAGGTCAAACCAAGGTCACATCATGACAGTGCACACCTACATCCCCTAACCAATGTCCCTACCAATTATCAACGTCCTACACCTTACAGTTCCCAAGATATAGCCCAGACAAGATTTTTAAACTCAAGGTCACTACGGCAAGGTCAAAGGCCAAATCAAGGTCACACCATGATGTCGCACACCTACACCCCCAACCAATGTCCCTACAAAGTACAGACTTCTCACACCCTATGGTTGCTGAGCTACAGCCCAGACAATCTGGACTCCATGGGTGAAAAACATTACCTTAAGGGCTGTGGGGTAAAAATAAGGTGGAAAAAGACTGGAAAAACTCAAGTAAATTGAAAAATGATCTAAAAATTTATAAAGACAAACTATTGAAGTAAGAACTTTGACATTAAAATTTAAACTAAGTTTAAATAATAAAATGTACCAAAGTGCATCTTTGATAAAAGTAATATTCATGTAATATTGATTATAAAAAGTAAAAAAAAAAATGACCAACTAGTCCAAAAACCTGAAGCTTGTAAGTATACCTTTGGTTTAAGTGTAATATTTTTACAAGAATATAAGTCAGATCAAATTTTGACGTTGGGTCAATTACACAAGTAATTGAGTAATTAATTAAAATTTTTGTGCAATTGACTAATCGTAATTTTAGCTGTAATTGATTTTTAAAAAAACTGTGTAATTGTATTTGTAATGGAATTTGAAAAATTTACACTGTAATTGAATATTTTGAATTTCAATACACTGGATATTTTAGCATTCTGAATTTAAGCTGCAGTTTTCAGCGGTATAAATCAATGTATTTTTTCCCTCATCCTTTAATTTAAATATAACTAGGATGTAAAGCCATCTCATCATTCATATTTACCACTTAGATCAGGTCTTAATAACAAATGTAAACAAGAGGGACTGCTCTAAATAGTGTATATTTTAGCATATATGCATATCTTCATGAACATAATATTGATATAATCCATTGTACATGGGGTATTGTCACTTATGTCATTGGGGACTGTTGGGAGATTAGCGTCATTGCAAAGTTGCGTCTTGGCCAGTTATGCAATGATCAGTGTTTCTATCAGAAACAAAGGAAACATTTAATGGGGGTTTCACTCTCACAATGGGCTTGTCATTTAACATTCATGCAAATCCAATTTCTAGTTAACATTATCTGTATATTTTCGAAGTTATTGTCTGTAAAATATGCATATATTTATACATATTGCAGAACCCAACCAACATAGATCTGAAATATTATTTATATGAAATTACACTATGCACATTTAATGTACTCACACAACAATAACTTAGTAGATTTCAAATTAATACAGCTATATAATATTAATACAAAGTTTTTTGTTTTATCCTTTTTTCATCAAAAGTGCAGAAATTAACAGAACACCTAAGTTAACATAAAGTACAATCACTGTCAGAAAACATATAAATTAAAGAATATCAGAAGTCACATGAAATGTATAAGTTTTATAAAAATGTTATACTTTCTTACTTATGTTAATCCAAACAACACTTATCCGCTATACAACACTTGTTTTAATTTTAAATTTTAACTGAACTTTTCCCTTCTTATAATTGTAATTGATTGAAAGTACATGTAGTTGTAATTGTAATTGATTTTTTTCAGTCTAAAGTAATTGTAATTGTATTTGTAACTGGCCACTGATAATTGAAGAAAATGTTATACTTTCTTATGTTAATCCAAACAACACTTATCCACTATACAACACTTGTTTTAATTTTACACTTTAACTGAACTTTTCCCTTCTTATAATTGTAATTGTAGTTGACTGAAAGTACATGTAGTTGTAATTGTAATTGATTTTTTTCAGTCTAAAGTAATTGTAATTGTATTTGTAACTGGCCACTGATAATTGAAGAATTGTTATTGATCAGAGTAATTGACCCCAACCCTGGATCAAAAGTAGTTACTCTTATCTATTGTTATTGAGGGAAACATAACCACCTTTAAGGGTAGGGTCACTGGCCAGTTGACGCAGTAGTGTAATTGACTTGCCACAGGTAAGACAAAACAATGATGGCTTTCAATAAAACAAGGTAATCCACTTCAAATTACAGCAAAATAGGATGAATTAACAGACATTAGGCAAGAAAAGAATATACGGAAGCCACATCAGTGTCAAGTTGAAAACAACTTAGGTGGGATAAGAAGGAATATGGGAAGTGTGGAATTTTATTATTGAGTGTTGATGTACAAATTGTTGGTTGCACTAGCAGTGATATCGATCTACCCTACAATGCCATTGGGTAAAAATCCCCTACATAAATATTAAGGAGTGGTACAAGTTCAAAATATTTGATCTTCACAACAAGACCCAACTTATAACATTGTGGTTATTTATTGGGGACCCGAAATTTATCCAAAACGTTAAATATCAGGAACCTGATTCATATCCACTTCAAATTTTTTACACCGACAACCCACCAAATAAATGGCAAAGAACAAAATATTGGAAAAAAACTAGTCAGTCAGTGAATTTTGTCACCCCAGTGAAGTTAGTCACCTGTACTACATGTCTTTGATTTCAATCACTTCAATCACTTAAACCATGACTGAAGTGATCGGTCTTCCTCGTAGGATCACTTGGTATAATGATTTAGTTACACGAAAGGCTCCATGCGAACAAAAAAGATCACTTCCAATTACTTAAATCATTTCAATCATTTGCAATCGAATATGCATAAAACAAGTTACTGTATGGTGATTTTCCGTTTATCGGACCATTACGCAAGTAATAAATGTGACTTTTGATGGCAAGGTTTACAATTTTATATGCACATTTGAGTAAAATAAAAGAATGGCAATTGGGACATGGGAAGATTGAGGTGCCACTCGGAAAACTGACAGAAGATCTCCGCCTTCAACCCATATTTTAACTGTATTTCGACTGAAATTAGAATGCACCTCTTTCTTCACTTGATCCTGGCAATTGCTTAACATTGATAGATGTTTTAATATTTGTTGAAAAACAAGAATTCTTGCTGTAATGCCAAAATACGCATACAAGGGCTGTCACAATTCCATGCATGTCAAAATACCATGTGTTTCTAATTAAAATATTCCAAGAATTTGAAAATAAGTTTGTTCCTTTTTTCATGAATTTATGTGTGGATTGTTAAATAATTGTATTTAGTTGTAGAAAAAAAAATATATATTAAAATTTTTTTTTTTCTCCTCCGGCCACAGCCCCGGTGGATGAGCTGGGTGGAGAGATTTTTAAGCACCCATGTGCATGCATATGTTCATAACCTGCTTGACCTTTAAATATGGGCCAAAGATCATGAGCCCAAAGATAGGTATACTGGGTCTTCGGATGGGGAGGGGGGAGTTTGCACTCTCAAGCTGAATTTAAACAGTGACTCAAGGTATGAATTTTTAAATATTTTATTTTTGGTGGGCATTACTCCAAGGTCACCCCATAGTATTGCACACTTGCATGCCAAGATTAATAACCTTAGAAAGTATCAGCTTTCTTTCTTTATTTATTTATTATTTTTAATTAAAAGATTTTAATTAATTTATTATTTATATACTGATTCCGTGTTTTACATCATGCCCAGTACCTTTGTATCAGTTATAATGTGACAAGTAGTTAGCAGAGCATAAGGAACCAGTACAACTTGATCAAGGTTCTGTACTGTAAACTGCCGACCAAGGCAAGTAACTACCAACATTCCCACTTGAGGTCAGGCCAGGATTCAAACTCTGATCCCAGGGGTGGGAAGCAATAATGTTACCTCTGCGCCATCATAGCCAAATTCTACACTTTATGATTTCCAAGATATCACTCATAGAAATTTAAAGGGTAAGCTCACTCTTGTAGGCCAAAAGTCAAATCAAGGCCATAACATTGCGCACCTACACGCCACAACCAATGGCCAACTATCAACTTCTATACTTTATGGTTTCTCTCACCTGTCCAATTGGATGGCATTGGTGAAAAGAATACTTGCATGGCCTTTTGAAGAATGTGCTAAAAGGGCTTGAAAAAATTATGAAAAAAAATTTTAAAATAAATAAGACTTTATTTTTTCCATGTGAGGTTAGTCATAGGACCAATGAGAATTTAAAGGCCTGACAACTTGTACTGACAGTGGAGTACTATCCTGGAAAATAAGGACACCTAGAGTGTGTACACCTTCAATATTGCTTATGTGTGCAATCCTAACAAAACTAGAAGAATGTTTTTGCTGACAAAAATGAAGCGGCCCTGGTGAAAAAGAAGTCACCCATAAAAGATGTCAACATATGCATCATAAGCAATAGAAACTGTGAACTTTATTGCATTGTGTATGTTACTTGTCCCTATTTTCATGTTTAATGAGTGCGCACAATTAAAGTGAGGTCAGCTGAACAATACAATAGCTGGAGATTAAAAACTCCATAATTTCGCTGCAACATGGCCATAACTTCATTCATATGGGGACTTTAAGGTGACCATAAAATAAGAATGTCCCTTTTCTCATCTTTTATAAGTGCATAAAGTTTAGCTCAGGTCAGTTGAACAATAAGATAGCTGGAGGCTGAAACTTCCTTTTTCACTGTAAGGTGACCATAACTTCATTCATATTGCGACTTTAAGGTGACCATAATATGAGAATGTCCCTTCAATATCAATATATGTTAGATATGGAAAAAGAAAGGAGCCAGATGGCTTTATTCAAATGTTATAATTTTAGGGGGGGGGGGGGGGGGGGCGGCAAAATTATATTAACAGTTTAAGGTCACCTTAAAGTCAGAATAACCCTTTGGTTTGCCATCCTTTATAAGTGTGCAAAGTTTAACTGAGGTCAGTCGAACAATAAGATACTTGGAGGCTGAAAACCCCCTTATTTCACTTTAAGGTGGCTACAACTCCATTCATTCTGAGAGTTTAAGGTGACCATAAGTATTATTTTTATCTAGTTTAATACCAGTGATAATTTCGATATAAAAAAATGGAAAAAGAAAAGAGCCAGAGCATTTTATTCCAATTTGATGACTTTAAGCAGGCCATATGTCCATTAACATTTTGAGTTTAAGGTCACCATAAAGTCAGGATATTCCTTTGGCAAATCTTAATATATGTGCCAAGTTTGGTTGAAAAAAAGTGAAAAACTAAGTGAACTGGAGGGCTAAAATCCCGTTTTTTGACATTAAGGTGACTTTAAAATTGCAGATACAGGGCTAAAACTTCGGCTGAATAAGTTATTCCAACAAAACGCCCAAATCCTGACCGTTTTTGAGATACAGACCAAGTACCCATTTTTAAAAAATTTACGAAAACTAGAAATAGGCCGCCCTGTTGATAGTAGATGCGAATAGAAACAGGATAGCATAGAAGAACACACATTATCATGTGTAATGTCCACCCATGAACCTTTTGCCCAAATTGTACAGTAGTCTTACAAGACCCTGTTTCATTTGTAAAATATATCAATGATGCTTAAATATTTGTTAGTGTAGATGTAAATTATTTCAGCTTCATGCCTTTTTGCATTGGTTGGGTTGAAAATTTTGACGAAATCACTCTATCTTGCACGGTTAAGAAGATAGAAGCAAATTCCTGTTTTTCTATTTTTGGCAAAAATTTGAAAATTCAAAATGGCCGCCATTTTTGGGAAAAGGAAATTTTTTTGAAAATTGCCAAGAGTACATTTCTTAGATACCCTATGGGTCGAAAATTTCAACGAAATAACTCTATTTTGCACGGTTAAGGCCAGTTTGTGTTTTTCCATTTTGGGCAAAAATTCGAAAATTCAAAATGGCTGCCATTTTTGGGGAGGGGAAAATTTTTTGAAAATTGCAAAGATTACATTCCTTAGATACCCTGTGGGTCAAAAATTTCGACGAAATCGCTCTATCTTGCATGGTTAAGGAGATAGAAGCAAATTTGTGTTTTGCCATTGTTGGCAAAAATTCGAAAATTCAAAATGGCCGCCATTTTTGGGGAGGGGAAATTTTTTTGAAAACTGCAAAGATTACATTCCTTAGATACCCTGTGGGTTGAAAATTTCGACGAAATCGCTCTATTTCGCATGGTTAAGGAGATAGAAGCAAATTTGTGTTTTGCCATTTTTGGCAAAAATTTGAAAATTCAAAATGGCCGCCATTTTTGGGGAGGGGAAAATTTTTTGAAAATTGCAAAGATTGCATTGCTTAGATACCCTGTGGGTCGAAAATTTTGCCGAAATCGCTCTATCTCGCACGGTTAAGGAGATAGAAGCAAATTAGTGTTTTGCCATTTTTGGCAAAAATTCGAAAATTCAAAATGGCCGCCATTTTTGGGGAGGGGAAAATTTTTTAAAAATTACCAAGAGTACAATGCTCAGATACCCTGTGGGTCGAAAATTTTGACGAAATCGCTCTATCTCGCACGGTTAACGAGATAGAAGCAAATTTGTGTTTTGCCATTTTTGGCAAAAATTCGAAAATTCAAAATGGCCGCCATTTTTGGGGAGGGGAAAATTTTTGGAAAATTGCAAAGATTGCATTCCTTAGATACCCTGTGGGTCGAAAATTTCGACGAAATCGCTCTATCTCGCACGGTTAAGGAGATAGAAGCAAATTTGTGTTTTGCCATTTTTGGCAAAAATTTGAAAATTCAAAAAGGCCGCCATTTTTGGGGAGGGGAAAATTTTTGGAAAATTACAAAGATTGCATTCCATAGATACCCTGTGGGTCGAAAATTTTGCCGAAATCGCTCTATCTCGCACGGTTAAGGAGATAGAAGCAAATTTGTGTTTTGCCATTTTTGGCAAAAATTCGAAAATTCAAAATGGCCGCCATTTTTGGGGAGGGGAAAATTTTTTGAAAATTGCAAAGATTGCATTCCTTAGATACCCTGTGGGTCGAAAATTTCGACGAAATCACTCTATCTCGCACGGTTAAGGAGATAGAAGCAAATTTGCGTTTTGCCATTTTTGGCAAAAATTCGAAAATTCAAAATGGCCGCCATTTTTGGGGAGGAGAAAATTTTTTTAAAATTACCAAGAGTACAATGCTGAGATACCCTGTGGATCGAAAATTTGGACGAAATCGCTCTATCTGGCACGGTTAAGGAGATAGAAGCAAATTTGTGTTTTGCCATTTTTAGCAAAAATTCGAAAATTCAAAATGGCCGCCATTTTTGGGGAGGGGAAAATTTTTTGAAAATTGCAAATATTACATTCCTTAGATACCCTGTGGGTCGAAAATTTTGCCGAAATCGCTCTATCTGGCACGGTTAAGGAGATAGAAGCAAATTTGTGTTTTGCCATTTTTGGCAAAAATTCGAAAATTCAAAATGGCCGCCATTTTTGGGGAGGGGAAAGTTTTTGGAAAATTGCAAAGATTGCATTTCTTAGATACCCTATGGGTCGAAAATTTCGACGAAATCGCTCTATCTCGCACGGTTAAGGAGATAGAACCAAATTTGTGTCTTGCCATTTTTGGCAAAAATTCGAAAATTCAAAATGGCCGCCATTTTTGGGGAGGGGAAAATTTTTTGAAAATTGCAAAGATTGCATTCCTTAGATACCCTGTGGGTCGAAAATTTCGACGAAATCGCTCTATCTCGCACGGTTAAGGAGATAGAAGCAAATTAGTGTTTTGCCATTTTTGGCAAAAATTCGAAAATTCAAAATGGCCGCCATTTTTGGGGAGGGGAAAATTTTTTTTAAATTACCAAGAGTACAATGATCAGATACCCTGTGGGTCGAAAATTTTGACGAAATCGCTCTATCTGGCACGGTTAAGGAGATAGAAGCAAATTTGTGTTTTGCCATTTTTGGCAAAAATTCGAAAATTCAAAATGGCCGCCATTTTTGGGGAGGGGAAAATTTTTGGAAAATTGCAAAGATTGCATTCCTTAGATACGCTGTGGGTCGAAAATTTCGACGAAATCACTCTATCTCGCACGGTTAAGGAGATAGAAGAAATTTGTGTTTTGCCATTTTTGGCAAAAATTCGAAAATTCAAAATGGCCACCATTTTTGGGGAGGGGAAAATTTTTTAAAAATTACCAAGAGTACAATGCTGAGATACCCTGTGGATCGAAAATTTTGACGAAATCGCTCTATCTGGCACGGTTAAGGAGATAGAAGCAAATTTGTGTTTTGCCATTTTTGGCAAAAATTCGAAAATTCAAAATGGCCGCCATTTTTGGGGAGGGGAAAATTTTTGGAAAATTGCAAAGATTGCATTCCTTAGATACCCTGTGGGTCGAAAATTTCGACGAAATCGCTCTATCTCGCACGGTTAAGGAGATAGAAGCAAATTTGTGTTTTGCCATTTTTGGCAAAAATTTGAAAATTCAAAAAGGCCGCCATTTTTGGGGAGGGGAAAATTTTTGGAAAATTACAAAGATTGCATTCCATAGATACCCTGTGGGTCGAAAATTTTGACGAAATCGCTCTATCTCGCACGGTTAAGGAGATAGAAGCAAATTTGTGTTTTGCCATTTTTGGCAAAAATTCGAAAATTCAAAATGGCCGCCATTTTTGGGGAGGGGAAAATTTTTTGAAAATTGCAAAGATTGCATTCCTTAGATACCCTGTGGGTCGAAAATTTCGACGAAATCACTCTATCTCGCACGGTTAAGGAGATAGAAGCAAATTTGTGTTTTGCCATTTTTGGCAAAAATTCGAAAATTCAAAATGGCCGCCATTTTTGGGGAGGAGAAAATTTTTTTAAAATTACCAAGAGTACAATGCTGAGATACCCTGTGGATCGAAAATTTGGACGAAATCGCTCTATCTGGCACGGTTAAGGAGATAGAAGCAAATTTGTGTTTTGCCATTTTTGGCAAAAATTCGAAAATTCAAAATGGCCGCCATTTTTGGGGAGGGGAAAATTTTTTGAAAATTGCAAATATTACATTCCTTAGATACCCTGTGGGTCGAAAATTTTGCCGAAATCGCTCTATCTGGCACGGTTAAGGAGATAGAAGCAAATTTGTGTTTTGCCATTTTTGGCAAAAATTCGAAAATTCAAAATGGCCGCCATTTTTGGGGAGGGGAAAATTTTTTGAAAATTGCAAAGATTGCATTCCTTAGATACCCTGTGGGTCGAAAATTTCGACGAAATCACTCTATCTCGCACGGTTAAGGAGATAGAAGCAAATTTGTGTTTTGCCATTTTTGGCAAAAATTCGAAAATTCAAAATGGCCGCCATTTTTGGGGAGGAGAAAATTTTTTTAAAATTACCAAGAGTACAATGCTGAGATACCCTGTGGATCGAAAATTTGGACGAAATCGCTCTATCTGGCACGGTTAAGGAGATAGAAGCAAATTTGTGTTTTGCCATTTTTGGCAAAAATTCGAAAATTCAAAATGGCCGCCATTTTTGGGGAGGGGAAAATTTTTTGAAAATTGCAAATATTACATTCCTTAGATACCCTGTGGGTCGAAAATTTTGCCGAAATCGCTCTATCTGGCACGGTTAAGGAGATAGAAGCAAATTTGTGTTTTGCCATTTTTGGCAAAAATTCGAAAATTCAAAATGGCCGCCATTTTTGGGGAGGGGAAAGTTTTTGGAAAATTGCAAAGATTGCATTTCTTAGATACCCTATGGGTCGAAAATTTCGACGAAATCGCTCTATCTCGCACGGTTAAGGAGATAGAACCAAATTTGTGTCTTGCCATTTTTGGCAAAAATTCGAAAATTCAAAATGGCCGCCATTTTTGGGGAGGGGAAAATTTTTTGAAAATTGCAAAGATTGCATTCCTTAGATACCCTGTGGGTCGAAAATTTCGACGAAATCGCTCTATCTCGCACGGTTAAGGAGATAGAAGCAAATTAGTGTTTTGCCATTTTTGGCAAAAATTCGAAAATTCAAAATGGCCGCCATTTTTGGGGAGGGGAAAATTTTTTTTAAATTACCAAGAGTACAATGATCAGATACCCTGTGGGTCGAAAATTTTGACGAAATCGCTCTATCTGGTACGGTTAAGGAGATAGAAGCAAATTTGTGTTTTGCCATTTTTGGCAAAAATTCGAAAATTCAAAATGGCCGCCATTTTTGGGGAGGGGAAAATTTTTGGAAAATTGCAAAGATTGCATTCCTTAGATACGCTGTGGGTCGAAAATTTCGACGAAATCACTCTATCTCGCACGGTTAAGGAGATAGAAGAAATTTGTGTTTTGCCATTTTTGGCAAAAATTCGAAAATTCAAAATGGCCGCCATTTTTGGGGAGGGGAAAATTTTTTAAAAATTACCAAGAGTACAATGCTGAGATACCCTGTGGATCGAAAATTTTGACGAAATCGCTCTATCTGGCACGGTTAAGGAGATAGAAGCAAATTTGTGTTTTGCCATTTTTGGCAAAAATTCGAAAATTCAAAATGGCCGCCATTTTTGGGGAGGGGAAAATTTTTGGAAAATTGCAAAGATTGCATTCCTTAGATACCCTGTGGGTCGAAAATTTCGACGAAATCGCTCTATCTCGCACGGTTAAGGAGATAGAAGCAAATTTGTGTTTTGCCATTTTTGGCAAAAATTTGAAAATTCAAAAAGGCCGCCATTTTTGGGGAGGGGAAAATTTTTGGAAAATTACAAAGATTGCATTCCATAGATACCCTGTGGGTCGAAAATTTTGCCGAAATCGCTCTATCTCGCACGGTTAAGGAGATAGAAGCAAATTTGTGTTTTGCCATTTTTGGCAAAAATTCGAAAATTCAAAATGGCCGCCATTTTTGGGGAGGGGAAAATTTTTTGAAAATTGCAAAGATTGCATTCCTTAGATACCCTGTGGGTCGAAAATTTCGACGAAATCACTCTATCTCGCACGGTTAAGGAGATAGAAGCAAATTTGTGTTTTGCCATTTTTGGCAAAAATTCGAAAATTCAAAATGGCCGCCATTTTTGGGGAGGAGAAAATTTTTTTAAAATTACCAAGAGTACAATGCTGAGATACCCTGTGGATCGAAAATTTGGACGAAATCGCTCTATCTGGCACGGTTAAGGAGATAGAAGCAAATTTGTGTTTTGCCATTTTTGGCAAAAATTCGAAAATTCAAAATGGCCGCCATTTTTGGGGAGGGGAAAATTTTTGGAAAATTGCAAATATTACATTCCTTAGATACCCTGTGGGTCGAAAATTTTGCCGAAATCGCTCTATCTGGCACGGTTAAGGAGATAGAAGCAAATTTGTGTTTTGCCATTTTTGGCAAAAATTCAAAATGGCCGCCATTTTTGGGGAGGGGAAAGTTTTTGGAAAATTGCAAAGATTGCATTCCTTAGATACCCTATGGGTCGAAAATTTCGACGAAATCGCTCTATCTCGCACGGTTAAGGAGATAGAACCAAATTTGTGTCTTGCCATTTTTGGCAAAAATTCGAAAATTCAAAATGGCCGCCATTTTTGGGGAGGGGGAAATTTTTTGAAAATTGCAAAGATTGCATTCCTTAGATACCCTGTGGGTCGAAAATTTCGACGAAATCGCTCTATCTCGCACGGTTAAGGAGATAGAAGCAAATTAGTGTTTTGCCATTTTTGGCAAAAATTCGAAAATTCAAAATGGCCGCCATTTTTGGGGAGGGGAAAATTTTTTTTAAATTACCAAGAGTACAATGATCAGATACCCTGTGGGTCGAAAATTTTGACGAAATCGCTCTATCTGGCACGGTTAAGGAGATAGAAGCAAATTTGTGTTTTGCCATTTTTGGCAAAAATTCGAAAATTCAAAATGGCCGCCATTTTTGGGGAGGGGAAAATTTTTGGAAAATTGCAAAGATTGCATTCCTTAGATACGCTGTGGGTCGAAAATTTCGACGAAATCACTCTATCTCGCACGGTTAAGGAGATAGAAGAAATTTGTGTTTTGCCATTTTTGGCAAAAATTCGAAAATTCAAAATGGCCGCCATTTTTGGGGAGGGGAAAATTTTTTAAAAATTACCAAGAGTACAATGCTGAGATACCCTGTGGATCGAAAATTTTGACGAAATCGCTCTATCTGGCACGGTTAAGGAGATAGAAGCAAATTTGTGTTTTGCCATTTTTGGCAAAAATTCGAAAATTCAAAATGGCCGCCATTTTTGGGGAGGGGAAAATTTTTGGAAAATTGCAAAGATTGCATTCCTTAGATACCCTGTGGGTCGAAGATTTCGACGAAATCGCTCTATCTCGCACGGTTAAGGAGATAGAAGCAAATTTGTGGTTTGCCATTTTTGGCAAAAATTCGAAAATTCAAAATGGCCGCCATTTTTGGGGAGGGGAAAATTTTTTTTAAATTACCAAGAGTACAATGATCAGATACCCTGTGGGTCAAAAATTTTGACGAAATCGCTCTATCTGGCATGGTTAAGGAGATAGAAGCAAATTTGTGTTTTGCCATTTTTGGCAAAAATTCGAAAATTCAAAATGGCCGCCATTTTTGGGGAGGGGAAAATTTTTGGAAAATTGCAAAGATTGCATTCCTTAGATACCCTGTGGGTCGAAAATTTCGACGAAATCACTCTATCTCGCACGGTTAAGGAGATAGAAGCAAATTTGTGTTTTGCCATTTTTGGCGAAAATTCAAAATGGCCGCCATTTTTGGGGAGGGGAAAATTTTTTAAAAATTACCAAGAGTACAATGCTGAGATACCCTGTGGATCGAAAATTTTGACGAAATCGCTCTATCTGGCACGGTTAAGGAGATAGAACCAAATTTGTGTTTTGCCATTTTTGGCAAAAATTCGAAAATTCAAAATGGCCGCCATTTTTGGGGAGGGGAAAATTTTTGGAAAATTGCAAAGATTGCATTCCTTAGATACCCTGTGGGTCGAAAATTTCGACGAAATCGCTCTATCTCGCACGGTTAAGGAGATAGAAGCAAATTTGTGTTTTGCCATTTTTGGCAAAAATTCGAAAATTCAAAATGGCCGCCATTTTTGGGGAGGGGAAAATTTTTTGAAAATTGCAGATTGCATTCCTTAGATACCCTGTGGGTCGAAAATTTTGACGAAATCGCTCTATCTTGCACGGTTAAGGAGATAGAAGCAAATTTGTGTTTTGCCATTTTTGGCAAAAATTCGAAAATTCAAAATGGCCGCCATTTTTGGGGAGGGGAAATTTTTTTGAAAATTGCAAAGAGTACATTCCTTAGATACCCTGTGGGTCGAAAATTTCGACGAAATCGCTCTATCTCGCACGGTTAAGGAGATAGAAGCAAATTTGTGTTTTGCCATTTTTGGCAAAAATTCGAAAATTCAAAATGGCCGCCATTTTTGGGGAGGAGAAAATTTTTTGAAAATTGCAAAGAGTACATTCCTTAGATACCCTGTGGGTTGAAAATTTCGACGAAATCGCTCTGTCTCACACAGTTAAGGAGATAGAAGCAAATTTGTTTTGTGTTTGTGTGAGGGGAAAATTTTTGGAAAATTGCATAGATTGCATTCCTTAGATACCCTATGGGTCAAAAATTCTGTCGAAATCGCTCTATCTCTTACGGTTTCTGAGATATTAGCAAATTACTCAAAAGTAGTACTGAAAATACACAATGAAGTACCTAAATGGCTATTACTCATGTACTGACAAAGCTATCAGTCCCAAATGCAATACCAAGCGAGCTATGGACATAACAATCTTGTATTCAAAATTGTAGTAAAATATCTTTAATTATTTTGGCTTAAATGCACGGAAACCAATGGGTACTGAAAATAGCTGTACTTAAGTATTACTCAGTAAGCAAAAGAGGTACAACAGCCAAAAGCAATCCCAAGCAAGCTACTGACCCAATAAGCCTGCATACCAAATTTGGTGACAATAGCTCTAATACTTTTCCTTTAAATGAGCGGAAACCATGCGTGACGCCGGACATCGGACGTCGGACATCGGACGGCGGAAAAAGCAAAAATAATATATCCACCCCCCAGGGGGGTGGACATAATAAAACGCCTCCCATTCAGGCATCTATGGTCCGATTGATGAGAAAATCCTTTCCGACCTTGGAAATTTGGTCTAGAATGTACCTGATAAATTTTATAGCACAGGGGTGTGTGGTTTTTTTCGAAACGCGATGACGAGGTGTTTTGGAGTTATGCTTAAGGTTACCTTAAGTAAAGCTTAAGGTCTGCGCAAAGTATCTCAAAAATTTTTCCCGCCCCTATAGTTTTAAAGAAAGATAAGAAGGAAAGAAAAATTTGAAAGGCTAAGAAGTTATTCAAGGGAGGCCCTAATCCGGCGGCGGCGGTGATCAGTCGAACTTTGGTGAAAACAAATAAGTGTCCCTGACGGGCCACTTAATTATTTAAAACATTTAATTTTCAATATTTTAGAAATTTAATGGCACCCTTAATATTAATGAGTGAGTACAGTTTAAACCATGAGCGAATTCTAAAGCTCTGTTCATGGAATCAAACCCAGTTAATTTACCAATCATCTTTTGAGTAGAGATTAAGTGCCATAGAAAGTCTGTGTGGTGTAGCTTGGCCATTTCTTGTCTGATCAGTGATCACTGAAGTTAAGTAGTACTGGGCTTTGTTAGTACTTGGACAGGTGGCCATTTGAGTCCTTGGCCAGGTATTGAAAATAAAAAACTTCAATTTTAAACTTCGATTTGTCTGTCCTCCACTTCTTTATGGGTTTTCATGCAATAAAAACGAGGAGAAGCTCTGTAAACATATTTCCTAATGATGTATATAACACATTTTTTGGGTGAATAGTTTCAGAAATATTAAAGAAAAAACGGCCATTGTTAGCGAATTTTTATGCGAATTTGACAAACCCATAGAAAATAGAAGATATAACGTTAAAACTGCAGCAAATAATTCACAGTAATCTAATACTGTAAATAGAACTATTATCTTAAGTTTATTCCTCTACTTCTATTAATAATTCTAATAATATATGTGCGTTAATATACTCTACTCATAAAAATTCATTTAATAATAATAATAAGTTTATTTCTTCTTATTTATACATATATATCATAGCACAAGTAATAAGCCTATTCGTAGTTCCGATCTTCCGGTGTAAACAAACGTCAGAAAGCACATAAACAAATGCACATGGTGGGCGAAAATAGGCGAGTTTTTGTCTCTGGAAATACTTAATGGATTTTTACAAAATAAAAAGCAGAAGAAAATGTAATAAATTACTGTGAATTACGGGGGTCTCATGTGGCTCAGTTGGTAGGGTGTTGGACTTATAATCCAAGGGTCGTGGGTTCGATCCCCAGTGATGCCAACTGTTTCATGTGGGATAACATCCTTGGGCAAGATGTCAACCTGGTCTGTGCCTCTCTCCACCCAGGGGAAATATGGGTACCCAGCTTTAAGGGATACTGGCATGGCAGCAATAGCTTTGAGCTAATAATAGAAAAAGCGCTATATAAGAGCCCAGTATTATTATTATTATTATTAAATTGTCTTTGAAATGGTGTGAATATTATATTTTTATATACATATTTTATATTTGTTTTATATTTATCCATCTTCAACCAAATTCCTGCAAGATGGGAAGGCATCAGAATCTAAATAAACTAAAATTGGCCAACTCGGCGCCAACATATCCCCAGACAGGTCATCACTCACGCCACAGGTTCTGATCGGGAATTTTTTATTTAATCCATTTGTTGTATGCCATAAATATTGGGAAAAGTTATATGAACTTCAGCACATTAATCTACTAAGTTTATATCTTCCCAAGGAAGATGGTGTATCCCCAGACGTCGAATACATAACTAAACACATCATATTTTCAATCTTCCTGCAATGATAACTCTGAACCTATTTTCAAAGTATTTAAATGATTGATGATTGAATGTCCATTCTAAATTAATAATCTCAAAAGAGCATATCTGTTTCTATATTTGTTGACAAATAAAATATTATTTTTAACTCAACTCATCGTACATTTCAATCTTCCTGCAAAGGGTAACTCTGAGCCTATTTTCAAAGTATTTAAATGATTGATGATTGAATGTCCATTCTAAATTCATAAAAATGGACGAATAATCGAGCATTAAAATTGAGGCGATTCCACCCACTAGTCATTATTGCATTAAAATCTTGAGAAAAAATTATTTAAAGTCAAATTCGCGTTTACAAATACTTCCTGACCTAAGGTATACTTAACAGTTCCTCCAATATCTTATGAGCAAACATACAACCAAACTTATTAGAATAAAAAGCAGTATAACCTACAATAAAGCCTCTTTTAAAATGACACGAATGCCATCATAGAAATCGTATTAAAAGCCATATTTGTAGCTTCAATATTTATTTAGATATCCATGTTTAATTTATATACTTTCTTTGGCAAAAATTTGTTTTTTAACATCTAATTTCTGGTGTAGCCAACACCTTTTCAAATTTCTTCACCAATTTTCCACTGATTCCCTTAAAAATATCAGAAACCAAAATAATTTTTCTTCAAATGGTAAAAAGAAGTCAAATAATAAAACCAATATACAACAATTTTCACCCCAATCCCAGCAAGATTGAGGGTCTCAACAAATGCCCATATTCCAAAATACTTGATTTTCTTACATATATATAATACATTACTGGAAACATATTTGAACAGAGCTTCCATTTCTAATAAATAGGATAAATATAAGAAAATGAAAAGGAAATGACAGAAGCAAAATAGCTTATTTAAAGTCACTCCCAACTTCCACTGGTATAAAATTAATAAAACACATAGTTTTAATTTCTGACCTTTCTGTATACTAATATTTTTATGACAGCATACACATTCAGGATTAATATTTTTCTAGGAAATAATTTTTAACTACTTCCTGATTCCCTGTCATATACATACTTTGTTTATCCACTCTCAGCTGACGGAAGTTTCCTCGCAGACATGCGCACTCAAAACTACGACAAAGCTTATTGTGAGCGACTTTAGCCTGGTATGTCGACTGCGCCGAGGATACGTTTTGCGCATGCGCATATTGCGTATTCCGACAAACAGCGAAACAGCGAAATTCCGGCGAACAACTAAGAACATCTTCTCGGATTAATGTAAACAAACGGCAATAGGGGAAATACTCACTATCAGATTATGTAATAAATATTGTGTAAGAAACTAATAATTATAATAAAAATAATTAATTATGGCTGTTTTGTAATTTTTAATGATGCAAAAATGCATAAAAATGACTATGTAACCAGATAGTTACTGGTGCTGGACCCCGTTTGTTTACACCGCCATTTTGAAATTCCGCATGCACCCACCAGCGGTGGAGATTACTCGGCACGGACTAATTTTGTGTTCCGCGGAAGAATTCTGAGGTGTTCGACCTCACATCCACATGCGCCGACACACTCGACGCACAAAGCCAAACTCGCTCTGTGACAACCCGTTTAATAGCTCCAAAATATGAGTGAGGCCGAATACACGGGGATTAATCGTAACACCAAAATGTCGTTGACTTTCTTCGATGTTTCGAAAATAAATGGTAAACTTCCTGGTAAAGAATTCTAATGTTGGGTTCAGAAATTCATGTGTCAAATATATGATTTTAGAGAACGCAACAATAAATTACATACCTCAAAAGTTGCTGGTTTTAGCTGTTTTGCTCCCCCTTTTATGTTTTTACACTGGTCACATGATTGGTGTCACCGAAGTGTTAACTATTTTTATCCGGGTATATCATCTCATTATGCGATTTTTTGGTGAAAAGTACCAAGTGTACAGTAGTGGTAAAATATTGATTATGGAAAATATCTATTGAGCAATGTGACGCCTTAGCTCAATGCTTTAATAATCTTTAGCTACATTCACCGAATCAAAAGATCATAAGTCTTAGCCTGTATTTTGTTAAAGCCCTGACTTTTGTTAAAGCCCTGACTTAAATCTAAGATTTTTTTCTAAACTTACTTTTTGCCACGGGCCATATTCTTCAACAATACTTAGACTGTTCCTAAGTTGGATGCTAAGTTTTTCTCAAGCTTTTACTAACTTAGGTCAAAATGGTATTCATCAACATTCCTAACTTTAAGGTCACCTTGGACCTCTTCTTAGACTTCAAGTTATCTGCAGAGGTACCTTAGATGATAGAATGTTTTTAAAATATGCAATTATTGCAGGGAATCTTATGTTTTGTTGATATTAATCTAGGTCAAAATATTAAAAACAACATTTTCCTCAAAAAAAATGAGATTTTTTTTTTTACCAGTTTTGACAAAGCATATGATTCGGTAAAAAAACCTTATGTAAGAATTGCTGTGGAATTAATCTCTACCTAACTTAGATGTACTGGTTTCAAGTTTACAGTTACAGCCTAAAGTATAAGGATGTTTCTTAACATAAAATGTAAGTAATACTTAGTTATATACTTACATAAATACAGTGAAAAGACAACATTCATAACGACCAGAAGTCCACAGTAAATTAAAACGATTCTCTGTGCATTCAATCAGCAGGAAAGAATAGGAGAACATATGCCTGCTAAAAACCCGAAGTGCAGTTTCTAATTGCTTGATTTGTATGTTGGTAGTAATATATCTGCTTTTATGAGAGCGATCATGCATTCAAAACAATATGGCGGCTTCCTTGTTTGTGTCACCCCATAAAAACAAAGGGATATTTTTTAAATGAGATAGGAAAAGAAAATTTATGAAACCAAAGGTAATATACCCCCCCCCCCAACTTGTTTTGTGCACTAAAACACATTTATTAAGCTCTTTCTGGAAGAGAGTACACAATGCAGATAATTTTTATCTCCACTGCAGAGAATGTGTGTACACTTTTGTGTGAAAAAAATCCCTCCTCAGTTGAACTATGTCACTGTAGATATTGTATAATGATGCTGTGTATCAAAGTACACAGCTCTACACATATACAAGTCCCCTTTCTTGTGTTTTAAAGAACAATGAAGCTAATATACAAGTTTTGTGTTTAAACTATTTAACAAAAATTAAAAAAAACTTTTTGGGCTAAAATAACTTTTGAGTTCTTTGGATTTAAAACTTAGTCTAATGATCTATGGCTACACATATGATTTCTGATAAGGCATTTAGTCAAAAGAACTTATTTTTATGGAGGTTTAAAACTCTGTTGTTTTGAACCACAGAAATCTTCTGATATAGTTGATGAAACATGTTTGGAAAGCAGTCAAGATAATAATCCCCAGCTGATTTATTTATGGTAAAAAGAGAAGGAAGTAAAGTTTATATGAAGTAGAATTTAGTAAAATTCTTACTTCAGTTTTGTAAACTTCACCTTTATTTGTACATTTACAAGCCTTTTGGGACAAGGGTAACAATTTTATCCATTACTGGTCTGATCATTTCTTGTTCAATAATAGTTCCAATATGTAAAAAATAATTGTGGGTGGCTGCACATGAAGTCACTAGTCCCCATGTAGTTTATATCTGAAGGTAGCAGAGGTAGATAATTAGGGTTTAAATGGATGATAATTAAGAATTTAAGTAATCATGATAATTTTTCCCCTGTTTAACCTCACTTTAAATGGCCATAACTTCCTATTATAATCTGTTCATCACTGTGTTCAATTTAGTAAGCTGAACTCAACCATAATATGGTTCTTTCATGATCTTTCAACACAGATATGAACTGTAACTCAAAAACAAACTCTCACCTGTGTAAATGTATTGATATTAAAGTGGCAGAATTTTCATCCAATGATACTGCTCCAAATGTGAGATTGTTGATGTAATAACATTACACCAACATACAATCTCAATATCATAACAATATTTGGAAAATTTATATTTTAAATTTACTGATCTGATCTCTCAAATCCACCTTTTCATAAGATCACTCAGATCATGATCTGGATCAGTCAGATCAGGTTCTTTTGAACTGATCCGTTGATCTATCGAATCTGGATTCTACAGATCACGGCTGTGGAATACGTCTTATGGCACCATGGATGCTACATGCATGATTTCGGGATAGGCACTTAGCAAAACAAAGATCAAATACTTTGAATTTGCGAACATTTATATATGAAAAGAAAAATATAATACTGCGATAGTTACAATTTTTATTGTACATTTGTACATTAGTAAGTATTTGGATAATTATTTGTGAGTTCAATATCTTGTACTGAGAAGTTATGATTGCTGATGGCTGTGACACCCCAGGTGTAAAATAGAAATTATAATGTTTTTATTTCTTTGGTACGTTTGATCTTTGTCTGATGTAAATCATCCTTTCCTGAAGAACTTATCAATATCACATTTCAGTTTGATGCTAACAGTACTCTATTGTAAATTGAACATATTCTCTTACAGGGGCGGATCCAGCCTTTAAGTAAGGTGGGGGTTCACATCGAGTAAGGTGGGGGTTCACATTGACTAAGGTGGGGGTTCACATCAGACCTATTATAACTAAGGGGGTCGGGGGGCATGCTCCCTGGGAAAAAAATTAATTTTTGGTAAAAATATAGTGCATTTCCTGTAAATTTAACACCACTCTCAAGAAATAATTTTGTACTTTGGGTTGAACCCCTTTACATTATTTTTCAAGGGGGGGTTCAAACACCCTGAACCCCCCCCCCCCCCCCCCCCCCTCCCCGGATCCGCTAGTGTCTTAAGAAAACACCAAAATCCACAAAAATAGAACATTCGATAATAATGGTTTTTGTTTGTGCAATCCTTGTGGATTTATCTATGGTAGAACTTAAATAATCGGTACAGTTTCATAATAATTTTATTTTATCGGCTACAATATTAGTCTTTTATAATTTGATTGGTCAGAGGTTTTGCGTACTCTTTTGTTAAACCCTCGTTCATTGGTTATGCCTGTGTTTTCGTAATTTAAATGCTTTTCCAGTACACATTTTCACCGATGTGAACGATTGGGGATTTAAATTTTGTTTTGTGTTAAAGAAAATAATACATACATTGAGTGTCAGCTTTTGAAAAACTGAAAATGTAATTTAGCATTATTTCCTTTCTGTGAAGTATCGTTTATATGGATTCATAAGATGTTCATTGCGTTAATTAGAGTGAATCATTTTGATATCGCCCAATCAGCAGTTGATTCGTCTCGCCCACAGTCACCAGGGTACTTTGGGGTAGTTTTTACTTTACCGGTACGAGATTTGGACGATGATATAAATTCTATATTTTAACAATTTAATCTTTTTATTTTATTTCAAATACACATCCATATTATTTACGGCCCTATTATTTAAGGGGGTTGGGGGCTTGCCCCCAATTATAACTCTTTTAATTTTAAATTTCCTTGAAAGTTTTTCGTAATTATCCAATATGATGATTCTCGTACCCGTAAAGTAAAATTGCTCCTTTCATTGTTAAAACACTGGTGTGACATAAATTTTGTGCATATACTATAGTCAAGTATCCTTGATTCGAGGGTCTTGTTAATTCGAGTATGGCCGTTTTTCTTGGATATAAGAGCATCTATTTTCACTTTTTATAACATAAAATGGTGCTTTGGTATTTATATTTTTATAAAACACATCCAAATTGCTGCAAAATAAAATATTTAGACGTGAAATAAGCTCGTAACTGAAACGTTAAAACTCGCGAATCATCAAGACGTAAGGCTATAACAGGCACTTCCTGGGTAGCGTGTTCCGATGTAACTTCGACGCAATAACGGTAAAACAATGCATAACAAATTATATGTACACAATATATAAATAAAAAATATCAATAAATACCTTTTCAAGTGTTTTTAACCACATATAATCCTAATACCGGCAAAGAAATGCAGAATTAGAACAAATCTTGCACATTTCTGATCACATGTCCAGCAGCCATGTTGTAAACAGGAACTTTATAACTTCGACGTATCAGAAGCTTTGTTTCAAAAGTTTAGTACTGGGTGCAAAAATCAACTCAAGGTAGTTCTAACATTAAGAGGGGAGGTGTTGAGTGGTGGAGAATTTATAATGAGCCAAATATATTTACAATTTACAAAATATTTACAATATATTACACATATGTACTGATTACTACTGAACATACAGAAATGGGAAACTTTACATAAATATTTAAATGGATTTGAAGTGCTTTTTATGCAACACAAAACTAAAATTAATGGTGGAATATTAGTTCAGCAGTGAAGTGTGTGGAGGAACTATCATACATCAAAAGCAAATGATAGACATTTTTGGCATAATAAATTTAATGAAGTGATTCTTCAGGATATTTTAGAACATTTTCCTTGATCCTGATATGATATTGAGCTGATTTTTCGTTCAGCTTGATTCATTTTAGTGAATTAAGGACCCTTGGGTAGCACCTTCAGTTAGCTCATCAAGCAGTTTTTGACCTTTGAAAATTCAAAAGGGAGGGGAAGGGATTGTCAATGGCCATTTTAGGTGGGGTGTGTTCAGGAGAGAAGTCACTTTTATCAATGTTGTTTGTAAATTAAACCTGGGGAAAATATGTCTTATTTCTCCAAAATTTCACTAAGAATTGGAAGTATGTTTCCACAGTTTCCTTATGTTTTTGATTGTTGTTTGAGGAACATCTGTCAACTTTGGGATTTGTAAACTCATATTCCCTTTTCTATAAGTGACATTGCCTCTTCTAAATTATTTTTGGTATAGTTTCTATAACCAATTATGGCCTTGCAGGAATTAAGCTAAATAGACATTGGTGAAACATTTCAAACTTTTAAACATACAAAATAGGAGAACAAATGTTTACCATAACACTATGACATAACCTAAAACACATTTTCACCAATATGTCATGCCAAATTTACTTTATTTAAATTAACCAAATGAATTCACTCAACTGGCCAACACCTACTTCTTATCTGGGGTTTAGTATGGCATTTTTGCACTCGGTACTGGATTTTTGGATCCATCAACAGGGAGAAAACGTCCGTGGGGAGAGAATTTAAGAAAGTTGTTAAAATATCTGGATTTTAAACGAATAATAAACAAGCAAAATATGCAATTATTGTCCAAATATATCTGCAATTGATCTTAAAACCCTTGTTAACACTTCAAAAACGATGATATACATATTACGTCGAAGTTATATATGCGTCAAAGTTACATAAGACGACGATATATGGACACGTACAGCCATTTACAACGTTGTTATGTGTACTTTTCAACTGAAATGTGGCTACATTTCAGAAATGTGGCTACAAACCTTATTGGACATATTTGTAGCCACATTCGAGTGGAAAGGTGCATAATGATGTTGTAAACGGCCATGTCCATATACCCTGGAAGTATGGACTTTTAAACAAGGAAATGATAATAAAAGTGTCTGTTTTTAGTGTACATTGTATCTGCTGTACAATAAATACTGTAAATGGATAGCATAATACTTCTTTTTCAAGTTTATGTGCATTTGTTGTGTGATATGTTGGATTAAAAAGGATTATTGCTGATGAAATGACAGAGGGTGAAAATTTGACAGATCTGTGAGTTGCCAAACTTGTAGTTCTATTATAGTATATGCACAAAATGTATGTCACACCAGTGTTTTAACAATGAAAAATGTACCCTGGTGACTGGTCTCACCCACAGTCACCGGTATTTGAGCATATCGTGACCACGGCAGCTCGTGACCAACAACTCGTACCCACAACTCGTACACAAAATTTTCTTTTTAAATATTGCATGAAATCCCACCGACTTCTGTCTGCTCACGTTTTTTTTTCCAATTTGCATATTTTATTTTAAAATATTTAAGTAAACTCCATGAACTTCTGTCTCCCCACGGTTTTTCTAATTTGCATAATTCTCTCCCGCTGGCCGATAGGCCCGGTACGGGAGATTATAAAATGCCCTGTGTCAGTCCGTGCGTCCGTTCGTCACGTTTTTACAAAAGCCTTTCTATCTCTTAAAATATTATAGCTAGAGCTTCCAAATTTGCAGGATAAATTCATCATTGGAAAAACTTGCCTGGGAATCTTTTTCGGCTGATTCGGAAAAACAAGATGGCCACCACGGGTGTTAACAAGATGGCTGCCATGGATTTTTTTTTCAGGTGTTCTGCCATGGGTTTTTTTGTTGTTGATTTAGATGGCTGCCATAAGTGTGTAGTTGCACTTTTATACACCCTAAAATAGCCTGCTTGGTATTTTTCAGACCTAGGTCCATAGCTAAGTGAGTAATAGCAATGGTGGCTACTTTCAGTAAAGTGCTCATAACTCCAAAACGACTGCATTTAGAGCATTTCTGTAAAATATGTTGTTCAGCTACTTTCTCCATGCCTACAAGATGGTACCATTTTTAGGGGTCTATCTTGATAGCTAAGTGAGTAATAGCTATTTTCTGTTTTTAACAATGACCAAAATGAGTAAGTTGCTTTTATCTTTGTAACTGTTACTTAAATATTGGTCTCAAATATGTTGTTGAACAACTCCTTCATGTACTATATCATGGTGAGGTTTCCAAGGTGTAGCAACATAGCTAGCTGAGTAGTAGCTACACTAAGTTTAACATTTGACCATTCAGCAAGTCACTTAGAACTCAAAATCTATTGAATATAGAGGATTTTTGTCAAATATGTTGTTTATCTACTTTTTGATGTACTGTGTCGTGGTGAATTTTCAGAGCTGTAAGTCCATAGCTAACTGAGTAATAGCTACTTTAAATTTCTTAATTTCAACATTGAATAAATCACTTATACCTCCAAAACTATTGAATTTAGGGAATTATTGTCAAATATGTTAATCGGTTACTTTTTAATGTTCTGTGTCGTGGAAAAGTTTCAGAGCTGTATTTCCATAGTTAACTGAGTAATGGCTACTTTGAATTTCAACAATGAGTAAATCAGTTATAACTCCAAAACTATTAAATTTTAGAGAATTATTGTCAAATATGTTGTTCACTTACTATTTGATGTACTGTGTCATGGGAAATTTTCACAGCTGTATCTCCATACCTACCTGAGTAATAGCTACTTTGAGGGTTTCCATTGAGTAAATCACCTTTAACAGCAAAACTGTTGAATTTAGAGGATTTTTTTCAAATATGTTCTTCACCTACTTTTTGATGTACTGTGAAATGGCAAATTTTGAGAGCTGTAGGTCCATAGCTAACCGAGTAATAGCTACTTTAATGGTTCTCCATTGAGTAAATCACTTATAACAGCAAAACTGTTGAATTTAAAGGATTTTTCTCAGATATGTTGTTTAGCTACTTTTTTATGTACTGTGTAATGGCAAATTTTGAGACCTGTAAGTCCATAACTAACTGAGTAATAGCTACTTTGATGGTTCTCCATTGAGTAAATCACTTATAACAGCAAAACTATTAAATTTACAGGATTTTTGTCAAATATGTTGTTCATGTACTTTTTAATGTTCTGTGTCATGGCAAAGTTTCAGAGCTGTAGGTCCATAGCTAACTGAGTAATAGCTACTTTCATGGTTTTCCATTGAGTAAATCGCTTATCACATCAAAACTGTTGAATTTAAAGGATTTTTGTCAAATATGTTGTTCACCTACTTTTTGATGTATTGTGTAATGGCAAATTTTGAGAGCTGTAGGTCCATAGCTAACTGAGTAATAGCTACTTTGATTTTTGCGGAAAATGAAAAAGTCTTAATATCTCGAAAACTGTAAGAGATAGAGCGATTTTGAGTGAATTTTTGACTCGCAGGGTAGTACATGAGTATACTATGCAAAAGGGAAAAAATTCAATTTTCGCCACTTTTGGCGGCTATCTTGGATTTTTAGCAGAAAATAAACATTGAAAATATCTTCAAAATGGTAACAGACAGTGATTTTGAGCGAATTTTTGACCCACGGGGTAGTACAACAGTATTCTGTGCCTAGGGGAAAAATGTCATCTTGGATTTTAGCGGAAAATGAAAAATTGTGAATATCTCGCAAAAGGTATTTCCTCCCCTTTAATGCTCGGCGGGAGATACACACCGCGGCAATGGTCTTGTTTATTTTAAAATATTGCAGGAAAATCCATGGACTTCTGTTTCCTCACATTTTTTTTTCTATTTTGCATACTGCCCTGCTACCATTTATCGCCGGGTACCAATTATCGCCAGGTAAAATTAAAATAGACGTAACTTGGAAAATAGTCACATCTGAAACTTGTTCTAAAGATAGAACTGTTTCCAAACTGAATGTGATAAATACACTCTAAAAGGGCATGAAGATATGCGGCCATTACAGAAATATGAACATTTTATTTACAAGTGGCGGTAATTGGTATCCGGCGATAATTGGTCACAAGGCAGTAGTGGTGGTGGACCAGTTCACGCCCGTGTACCAATTCACGCCCACCCCTAAATTTATCCAAAACAATTACAGTTACACAATAAATTACCAGTGTATATGATCAATGTCATAATTATCTATGTGGTAATCTTCTTTTCTATGAAAAATTATAAATCTTTAAGAAAATTGAGGTTGGGCATGAATAGGTACACGGGCGTGAATTGGTTCACCACCACTAGTATATTTTATAATAGTTCTAGGAAGCCCTCTGGGAATTCCAAGACCTCACATTTTCTAATTTGCATATTTTATTTCATAATATTGCTAGGCAACCCCCACAGAATTACGATAATTTGAAGTATTTGATCTCTAACTGAACAGACATTGTTACATAAAATACTCGCTCTTCAAGCAGCATTTCTATTTCTTAAATATAAAATATTGTTAGAAAACCCCACTTAATGGGTGATCTCATATTTCTTCATAAATAATATGAGCTGCATATACAAGTACTCAGTATTTGATATTCAAGCAGAAATAATATTTGTGTACGAGTTGTTGGTCACGAGATGCTGTGGTCACGAGTTGCATGTAAATCCAGTCACCAGGGTAAGTTTTTCATTGTTAAAAAACTGGTGTGACATACATTTTGTGCATATACTATAATGAAACTATAAGTTTGGCAACTCACAGATCTGTCAAATTTTCACCCTCTGTCATTTCATCAGCAATAATCCTTTTTAAATCCAACATATCAATCAACAAATGCACATAAACATGAAAAAGAAGTATTTTGCTATCTATTTACAGTATTTATTGTACAGCAGATACAGTGTACGCTAAGAAACGGACACTTTTAGTATCATTTCCGTGTTTAAAATTTCATTTTTCTGGTATCTGAATTTATGGAGGATCATTTGACATTACTCCAGCATAGAATAGAAATCACCTGATCTATTAGAATAAATCTCAAAGAAGTTTTAATACCAATGAATCTTGTTAGTTCAAAAAAGAAAATATACATTATTGGTTTGCAATTTATTTTCAAAACGTACCATAAGAAGCAACTCATTTGATTTTATTGATAATTTTCTCACAATTCTAATTTAACTCCAAACAAGATATATGGGTATATATGGGCAATGCCACAAATGCTATTGTTTTGTGACCTTGGCCTGTCACTGGTGGTCAGATTTTTGCCATTTTTTCACATTTTGGCCCAGTTCTCGTATACAGAAAGTTAGATCATCCTATGGCTGATATATATAATACATATATATGTCCTCTGTAAGCATGCAGAAATTTGACCTTGAAGCTCTTCATTCACGGTCATCCACAGGTCATCCAAAGTACCTGACCGAGGCCATTTTTGGAGATATTTTCACACTTATTGCTGACTATATTGCATGGAAACTATTGAAAATGGCTTTGTAGGTTGAGTACATGATGGAGTAGCAGTATCCAGACTTTCTGGTTACAGAGAAAATCTGCTGATTCCACAGTTATGGACAGGAAGAAGGCAGTTGTTTCATATAAGCCTACCCCTGCTGAGATGTAGTCTAATTCACCCAGTTCTGCCAGCTCCTATGAGTTTTTGCAGAACTGTGGAGCCAACAGGAACTGGTTACAGAGGATTGCTTCACCTATAGCCAGTTAGGCCCTGGTACTGGCCAGGTCCACAGGACTGGCTAACAGACCAGCAGTAGCCTTTTAAGGGTCCAAGTGGCCATCTCAGATCAACCAGTTACTGCCCGAGGAAATTCTTATACTAGTCATTGGTCTTGGTGAGATGACTTGTCTGAACCTACCACACCAGTCAGCCAGTCTACTGTCAGGACCTCCTAGCTGGTCGAAAGTGACTATAGATAAGAAGACTTTCCCAACAAGATTTGTCCAACTACCTGTCACCTTATCTTATCAGACCCCACACCAGTCAGTTACTGGTACCGATGAGATGCCAAACTCAACCGGACTGGTCAGCCTACTGCCTGCAAGAAGTCTGCTGTATCAGTTACTGTGGAGGTTCATCAAGTTTTTCTAGTGAGATACAGTGATCCACCCTCCTAGACTGGCCACCCAGCTTGCCTTTTACCCAGCCTGTGAGCAGTGTCAGCTGACACCAGGGCCCTGAGTTTCCAAACTCAGCCTTCCCCTCAAGATTATAACCCATTTGCTGGTTTTCACAACTCAAGCAATGGTAAATTTATCTGTTAATCAGACCAGGGGTCACAGTTCTCATAAATGGCTATTAAGGTTTTCCACAGTGGGGTTGTGTGGGTTACTGACACCCATACAGAGGCAAGTCCACCTAGGTCGCCCCCTACATGAGGCCGATATAGTGGCACTTGAAGAACAGCTGAAGGGTACCAGACTCACTAGAAAAGGTGATCCCAGTTCACTCCACCCCATCTAAAATGGTGGTTGTAGGATGACAATGTGCTTCAAGGTCAACCATTACACTTACTTAAATATGCAAATCCTTACAGATGCATCAAGAAGGGTGAGTGCTCACTTAGGGGAACACACTGCAAGGGGAACCTGGTCCCTTCCAGAAGCAAATTACACCTAAAGTATCTGGAACCAAGGCGGTCTTTTGGCCCTAAAGGAATTCCAAGACCTCTGCTTGAACCTTATTGCTACCATAGCTACGGACAACACCATGGTGGTTGCCTATTTAAGGAAGGGGGGGGGGGGGAGTAAGTCGGGCCCTCTTTGTGCCCTACTATGACGAATCCTGACCTGGTGCTCCAGGAAAAAGGCTCAAGCCAGACACATTCACGCTTCAACCATGTCCCGTCTAGGGATACAACTGCGTCGAGATGCAATCTCTAGTTTGTTTGCTAGTTGATTTTGTATATATTTTTTTTCATACCTGTACCAGCCGAAACTGGAAAAGAAACTGAACGGCGTACCCAAAACAAAGGATCATTGATTTGGGACACTTTTTCGGAAACCCTCAATTACAGTACACAGGTGGACACAAAGATAAACTGGACATGAAGATAAATGGTCTTCGAGTTTGGCTTATCTTAGTCTTACAAATAATTATCACAAAATAAATAACAAATATCATGATAGGCTTTGTTTAAGTGAATAGTATGTGCAATTTTCTTGTTTAAACCACCTATATTTGAAGAATTCTGATGACCGTTTATCTTCATGTCCGCTTATCTTTGTGTCCACCCGGGTACACTAAAATGAGATATTTAATTTCATTGGTCCAACATGTCGAAAAGTAGAAATAGTGACATAAGTGAGTTTGATTTTTGTCAAGTATGAACTGTAAATGTAAAGGTAGAGTCAGTGAGCTAAAATTTTCCAAAATGGCAGATTTGGGGAAGCTGTGGAATATTGTTGTTGTACAAACTGTCACATATAATGCTAAATATTCGGTGGGATATAATTGCTTATGTGAATGAGGTAATACTTCTGGAATTCATTGTTAGTGCTGTCAAATACTTTATTATTATCTCCAGATATAAAAGGTGTCCCAAATTGATGACTGTCCCAAAACAATGTCGCCTGTGTACCAATTATCGCCAGACAGAATTCAAATAGATTAGATGTGGTTACCTCAGCTCTACTTTACTTGAGTGTAGAGCCTTGGCACGGCCCCACATAGAACTGGAGATTTGCATAAAACAAATACTATACAAATGTATACACACAAATGTTCTCAAAACTATTTCATTACATTTCCCTCAACAGTCAGTCAACATGCAAACATAATTGACTAAAAATAAATGTCATTTCCTCATTTTCAATGTTTTTTAGACCATTTCTCCAAAAATGAAAAATGTTCTTTTCTTATAAAATCTGTGTAAAATAGCATATATATTGTTAGACGTGGTACCCAAGTCTAATATATTGTACACATTGTGTGCTTGGCTTAATATCAATTGTTTTCAACAACATTAAGCCACTTTCAGTCATTTCTTCAAGTTTATTCAACAGGAATGGATTTTATGCAAATCTCCAGTTCTATGCGGGTTCGTGCCACAGCTCTACAGGCAAGTAAAGCATACCTGAGGTAACAACGTCTACAAATAGACCTAACTTTGCAAAAAGTAGTAACCCAATTGCAGCAAATAGGGTGAACATATTTCTACAATGAACAGAACAAATTCACAACAAAAAGTTTTTAAAATATGTAACCATTACTGAGATATGGATGTCTTATTTATTGGTGGTGATAATTGGTACCCAGCGATAATTTGTAGCAAGGCAGTACACCCATGGACGGTATATTAGACAGGACAGTCCTATTGGACACCAATGTAAATTGTACTAGAGTTCTCTTAAAAAGCCTAAAGACATGTATGAACACACATACTTCTTTTTTTATGTTGTTGTATGTCTTTATTTAATTTCAACACTAATATTCAATAAAAATGTATCTATGCCAATTTATTTTTATGTCCAACCGGACTGTCCTGTCCGATTTTTTTTTTCACAGGTGTAAAGTAAAAGCTACCCACAACTGGTACACAAATACTACTATCTAGCAACAACAATATTTTATAACAATAAAATCAAATACTTTTGATTTTCATCCTTAACCCATTAATATTAATCAGTAAAAGATGAAGTCACCCAATTCCGTGGGATTTTCTGGGGTTCTACCTGAGTAATAGCTACTTTGCTATTTTTCTAATGAGTAAATCAGTTGTAACTTCAAAAGTATTAAATTTAGTGGGTTTTGGTGAAATATGCTGTACTTTTTGGTGTTCTGTGTCATCGCAAATTTTCAGAGCTGTAGCTATAATGCTAAAGAGTAATAGCCACTTTGACATTTTGCCAATGAGTAATTCACTTGTAAATACAAAAGTATTCAGAGGTTTTTTATCAAATATGTTGTCCTTAGGCTATGAAGGACTACTCCTCTAGGACCTCTGAAGAATTTAGAGTTTTTTGATTTTCAGCTTCCATCTTGAATTTTTGCGGAAATGGAAAATGTTGTTAATCTGGAAAACCGTAAGAGATAGAGTGATTTCAGGCATATTTAGGAATAGAAAGGGTACTAAGAGCTACTCCACTAAAACCTTTGGTAGATTTAGACTTTTCCGAATTGCGGCTGCCATCCTGAATTTTGGTGGATATGGAAAATGTTGTTTATCTCGAAAACACTAAGATATAGAGCAATTTCAGCCAAATGTTGAACCCACTGGGTAATAAGGACTACTCCTTTAATGACGAATAATAATGCAAAATTTTCTAAATTAATTTTTAATCATGAAAAGATGCCGTTTATGTTCAAAACTATGTTAATTGTTCTTTTCCAGTTTATACATATTACATCTGGCCACAGATGCGTCCTTGGTCTAGTTATTGGTGGTTTCCTATTTCTTAATTTAGGAGTTTTGCCGAGTCCCGTGGAGGCATGGCTGGTATATCTGTGAGTTATGACATTGCAGTGGAACCGAACAAGGAAAATTCTCCTCCCCCTCCAGTGTCTGATGTGGAGACTTTAGTTCTCTCCCACTTTTCACACCCGCCCAGACTTGACTTTGGTAGTGTTAAGGTAAGTCTTATAGTAATTGCTTATTTTAAAGACATTGTACATTCAAATAATTTGCTACAAACTGAAAACCAAGAACAAATAATTTAACTGAATGCTTCACTATGTCTCAACTATTGCAAAGTATTCATGTAAATTTATAAAGAGAACGTCAGATTAGCAGGAAATAATAGTAAATTTCCAAGCTATTTCAATTATGTTTGTACACCCTTTCTGTCATTTGATGGAGATTAAATGCCCTGTAATTACACATTATATTTTTTTTGGTGTAAATTACCCTTCCCTTATCCTCACTATTGCTATGTGTTGGCAAATAAAATATGAAGTACAAAAAGGAACTAGGGACGCTGCACATGCGCACTCCTGATATGCGCAGTTTATTAACAAGAATATTTCTTTTAAAATATTCGAGTTGATCGTGGATGTTTGCTCTCGCCAACACATAGCAATAGTGAGGACAAGGTAAGTATTTAACTTACAAAAAGTTAAATTACAGTAAAATTTTTACAATTTCAACCTTTGAATCAGTATTTTCTTATGAGTCTTGGAGATGAATCTTCCTCTTACTGTGCACCGCAAGAAATTGTTACAAACGCCCATGAATGGTAAGCCCAAGTGAAACTTCAAATTATATATTAAAGGAGTGGGTATAGTAACCTTTGAATTGATTCAAAATATGGCATATCTGATGTAAGAAAAAATTGAATTTCCACATCTTTGTGGACTAGCCCTGAAGACCTTATTGCAAGTGTTATAGCTATGTATGTTTGGCAGTGCATACATCTTTCCACAAACATTAAAAAAACTTAACAGAATTTAAGTTTAACGGGTAAACTTCATGAAACTGTGTCACAAATTGTTTCAATGAGAACAAAGATAGGATTGGTTCATCATATAGAAAAAATATTTTGAATTTGAATTAGTTGTCAGACTGACTCACAGAGTGCTGTGAATCCACTTAATACAGTAAGACAATTGTTTTCATTTATTGAATTTCTATCCTTGTTTAATTGGTGCCACACTCATTATCACCCAAGCTTTTGTAAGCAGCCCCTCGCACAATCTTATGTTATCACTGATAAAATTACTAATGCGTCTTTCTGAGGTAAACTGTTTCCATTAAACCCCAATAAAAGGGCCAGTTCTTTATCTTGTATCCATTTCCAACAAAATTTTCCTTATTTTAGCAAATATGTCAAGTTTTATTGCAGAGAGATTTTTTTTTACAGCAGCTGCACTTACTTCCAGTTGGTGTACACTAAAATTTGAGTCCTAACTTTTGCAATTATGATTTGGTCACAAAATCCCTGGTCGCTTAAGCGGGTGGCACCAGTATATAGCTGTAACTTGGTTTAAGATTATTCCAAAAAAGAATCATTCCCTATATAGTATATATTTTAATTTAAATCAAGATTTTAAGTGGTGTTTGCATTCTAAGAAGCCAAACTTTTGTAAATAAATGAATAAATAATATATACATTTAGGTATGCACTTTCCTAGATTTTATTTTGGTTATTGTTTTGTATTTATACTCAGTCAAAGCAAATCAAAAGATGTCAGCTGAACATCAGAAATCCTAATGATGTTGACTTAGACGTGAAAATTGAGAAGTTTCCTCATAAGAAGGGCTTCAGGTTAATAACATTCTTGGCATTATTGTTCATCAGTTATTTGTATGCTAACCAACATATAGTTCAATTTAAATAAATATTGTGAATGCCATATAGTTAGCATTAATTGGTAATAAATATAAAAGACAAGAAAAACATTTTTCGATGTTGTCAACTTTGATGTTTACTGTGCTGTAGAGCTAAGTATCAAACGTCTGAAACTTTATCTTAAAATGAAGTGATGTTTCCTTATGGAGCCTTGAAAGTGAAATGTAAGATTCTAGATTTCATTGGTATTTGTCTGAATAAAAGCATACAGGGCTTATTATAATTGTATTTTATGATTGTTGCCTAATTGTAAATAAAGTATGTTAAAATCTAAACCATAAAGAGCAGTTCAAGATAAATGTTTAGTGATGTTTAGACTTTTAAATTTCTTTGGTCCCAGACAAAATTAAAATGTAGGCAGATCTATATGTCAACAGCAAGTTTCAATAATTTATTTAGCTTTATTTTAGACTGCATTATATGGACTAACTTTGACAGTAAATTCCACAAAGGAGTTGATTTTTCTGATTTGTGAAACCATTTCAGTGTGGAAAGTCTTGAGTTTATGGTTGAACCCATGACTACCTACCCCCTGTATATTGACTGGACACCAGATGAGCCCGGAAACTTCCGTGAGATGGTGCTGTGTCATGTTGGAGGTGCCTTCAGGGTGCAAGCATACCTGCTTGGCAAGTGTCCAGAGCCACCCAAACCTAGAAAGGTTAAAAAAAAAAAGATTCATTATATTCACCTAGGAGGTTATGTTATTGGCGGTGTACATTTGTTCGTCTGTTTAATGGTTTGCAAAACGTGAACATTTTTTGATGGATAGTAATGAAATTTTCAGAAAACGTTGACATGTTGACAAAGAACAGATGGTTTTATTTTAGTTGTGATCAGGACCACCATCTGGATCTGGGAGTTTTTAAAAAGGAATTTTTTATCATTGTACTCCAGCAATAACTGGAGGTGGCGGGTGTCTGAGTGCTCTTGTTATTAATGTAAATGTATAAAAATTCATCTGCACTAATCACACTAATCAAAAATCTGCTATTGACTTGAGCTTCAAGTACTAATATATTCTTTTCTTTGGCAAACTGAATTTTTTTTATAATATAACTTTCGATTATCTCTTTTTATAAATAGGTACTCTGTAAAGGAGAGGCAACCTGAGGAAAGAAAATGAAAAGATATTCTTGTTGTCTTGTATAATTTGAAGGCCAATGAAGTAATAGTAAAAGTAGTGTAGTGTTTTATATGTCACAGTAAAGATGCAGTTTGGTATTGATTTGGGATAAATATACTTTTATTCTGTTTTCCCCCAAACTGTTTGGTTTTGTGTTGTGGTTTTCTCAGCTGTTAATGTGTCATTTTTCAGTCTGTGGGAAAGACTATTAAGAGTCTAAGAAAACCTGTGAATATGATTGGAAGACCCCAGAACAGAGCTACAAACAGGTAGATTTAACAGAAGCTTACTTTTGTGTTTGCAATAAAATATTCTCATAGAGTAAAAGGATTTGTTAAATATTAAACTTTTTAAATTTTGTGAACAATTTATGTAAGACCAACTGTTCTGAGTGAATAAACATTATATATTTTATTGTGCCATTAATTAAACATTGTAACCATTTAGGAAAATACCCGGTTACACACTTAAACATATAATTATAAAACTGAGCACTTTGAGAGAAAGAAATAGTAAATGTTGAAATGTTTAACCTACTGGCTGTTTCTTTTTAAATCACAATTCAACAAGTAGTAAAAGCTTAATTTTGATTTCTTCATTTTGAAAATATTCTAACACCTTTTTGCTTGTTTTAGGGCATCCACTGCTCCAAAAGACGTAAATGAAAAGAATAATAAAAAATGTGCTCCTACTGCTGCCCCAGTTGAGAAAAGTAAAGGGCGACCTCCGCTGCAACCAAAAGTACCAAATAAAGAAAATGTGGGCCGAAACCAAAACCTCCAGCAAAATACCATGAGGAAGAAAACCTGTAATGACCATATACTGAGCCAGCCAATAAAAACCAATGATATAGATGCAAGGATGACCATGCGTTTGTCAAAGCCCACAGTTCTGCCACCCACAAGTGATGGGCTGCATTATTCTAAGGCTTCTGTAGACCAGCAGCAGAAAGAGGATTTGCATCTGGTGCAGACCTACATCCACGAAAGTACCACCACCATGGAAGAAGTGTTAGAGTACGATACACAGACTGAGGTTTACACCAGTGACCAGAGAAAGGGCTTCAGGAATGCTGGTTTAAGTAAGAGTGGCAAGTCGAGAACAAGCACTGTTACAGCACACACGGAGACTTGTGCCAATACTGCTGGATCAGAAACTAAGAAAGTCAGAGGTAGATCTGGTGCTAATGTGGGTACCACCTGCAGCAGTCGTGGTAATGGTTCTGGTATGAGAATGGGTACAAAAGGCAGCATGCGTTTCAATGGTGAGGCTGAATTTGATGAGGTGTATGAAGTAGAAGAGACAGTTGAAGAGGTGGTGGAATATGTGGATGAATTTACAGAAGAGACAATAGAAACAGAATACTATACAATACAAGAGTATGTTTCGAAGGAGGAAAAAGGCACAAAAGACTGCATGTTGTCTGAAAGAGCTCCCAAAGACTGCCTCTTATCAGAGACGGTAGTCTTTGATAAAAGTCAGGTCACCAGCAGCAGCTACCACACATCAACAGTAACATCTTTTCAGACAGAACTGAGTACTAGTATTAATACCAATAATAAGACTTACACCACAGCAGCCAAGCATCTGGTGCCAGATGACCCAAACTTCCCAGATACTCCCACCAGGAGAGTGACATTTATCAAGGATGACCCTCAGCTACCAGATACCCCCTCTAGAAGGGTCACCTTTAAGAAGGATGACCCCGCCATACCCTTGACCCCAGTGAGGAGGGATACATATCTGAAGCTTGGGAACCACTTATCCAACACCCCAGTGATATCAAGTCCTGACAGCCTAAATGAAGGACAAGTCCCAAGCTCCCCAAGATCAAGGCTGAGGATGGGCGTGTCTTCTTTGACTCCAAAAAGAAAGGACACCAGGTCTGCCTCCCCACCCAGGGAAAGACATACTTTGAGGTTCAACGATGACTCTCAGATTCACAAACAAATTGATAAGGATAGCTTGTCACTGGATCTAACTGGTAGCGGGAACACCCCACTGTCGAGGTATGGCACATACACAAAACTCAATGGAAGTATCAGTCCTAGACCAGTGGTGACTCAGAATACACTTGACCACAGTCCAGCAACTACCTACAGTGTGATTGATGACTTGGAAGACTTTGAGATTCCCTGTCCAGTGGAAAACCCTCAGCCAGGCTCCAGTAGAAAGAACAAGCATAAGAAGCTGTCGATTATATCGGAGAGGTCAGAGAAGTCTGAGAGAAGGTCCATAATGTCCACTGACAGTTTAGATGACCAAAAGATTGAAGAGGAAGACGCTTATAGCATGGACAAGAAGGTGATAAGCCTTCAGTCCAGTCCAAGTGGAAGTAAGTATGCCACTGCATACACTACGCCTTATGAAAGCCCTGGTCTGTCAGATACAGAAGCTTTTGAGGACTCCGTGGCTTATATGCAGGAGGATAGTCCAACAGTAAACACAACAGTGATGGAGAATTCTCAACTCATGGCCAGTATATTACGGGATAAACTGGAACGGGTAGCTAGCTTTGAAGGGACCCCTGCTGGTGGCTATGCTAACTCTAGTAATGCAAGTAGGATAATTTCAGGAAGGGATTACAGTCATTTAAAGAAAGATGTGCCTGCAAATGACTCCATTGCATCACTGATATCACTGCCGAAAGACATTGCCCCAGTGCCAGAGTTTACTGAAGGGGAAGAGGGGAATACAAACCTTTCAGAAGAAGAGGTAGCAATGGATGAGGTTCAAGAAGTTTCAGATAAAAGGTTGAGTACCCAGCGTTTGCATGGAGAGTGTACTGGTGATGAGGGTGTCAAGATAGCAGAGTGTAGTAATGCAGTAGAAGATAACAAGGGAAGGCTCTCATCCACAGAGTCAGTGGATTCAGGAAGTAGTGACAAAGAGAACAGACCCCTTCACGATTCCTTCTCCTTATTGAAGACCCCAGGTATGTGTGTCAGAATGATTCATTAATTTTCATTTCATGTGTTTTTTAAAATTTATATCAGTACTTTTTAAAAACTTTAAAATGAGACTGAGACAGTAGGTTTATATATCCTCCAAAATTTGAAATGCATTGGGCCACACATAACATATCATGTACTGAGGACCTGATGCTTACAGAAGAATCAGACGTTTGGAGAAATGTTTTGTTTGGATAGTAGAAGGTTCATAAAACAGAAGCATTATAGTACATGAAAAAGGATTTTTTTACATGCTTGTTAGAGTGGAAATGATTTCATAAAGTCGAATATTCAGATAATTAAGGTTGGATAATAGAGGTTCTGCTGTAATACATCTCATTTCCAGACACCTGATTCACCTGCAACATTTGTGTGTCTTCTGCCCTTTGTGATATAACAACCATTGTCGATTTATTAATGTTTCTCAGATGATTGTTAGACAAGTTCAATCACAATGTTTCAGAATGAGATGCATGTGATGTAAGAAAGGCTGTTAATTATTCAAATCAGCATTTTTTTTCATTGTATAGCAACACTGACTACAGAAATGTATTGTTTTTATCAAATTCTTACAGTAGAAAAATTCAGTGATTAAGCCAAGGTCATGATCAGCAATATCATAATAACTACTAATTGTAAGCTCTGCAAAGCAGTCATCTGCCACTTGCCCTCTTGCTTTGCAGTTGTACAGCAACTTTGATGTTAAAACTGTTTCTTATCAGGTTTTAAATCCCTCCCACCTGTACCAGTGTTTGAGGATAAGATGCCTACAGTAGAAGAGGATGCCGATGAATCCAAGGTTACAAGGTACCCTAGGCAGTCATCTGTGTTTTGCGCCCGCTCTCCCTCTATGTACGGCAATCCATTCAATGACACAGGGCTTGAGGTTAGCACACTGGGGTTTGATAATGAGACCTTCCTGCAACGGGAGAAGATGAACCTCCGAGACTATGGACTGGAGCAATGCAGGGTGCTGCCACCTAGGGGTGGAAAGAAAGGTATTCAAGTACCTTAAAACAATTCTTTAGACTTAGTGTATAAAAAGCACACCTACCATCACTTGAGTTGTGAAAATTTGTATTTGAGTACCTGTTAAAAATTAACTCTAGCTAGGGCACTAGCTTAATTTTAACACGGAAAATAGTCTGGATCCTGTACTTATCGACTAAATCTATAAATGTTGAATCTTCACAAAGTCATCAACTAATAGTTAAAAAAGACCAACAATTAAAGTTTAAAAATTTCCCCTAATAATTGCACTTTAGTGAAGCAAAATGTATATAGTTTGACTGTTATCACCTTGTTATTGTATCACCTTGTTATTACCATGCAGAGTCAGCTACTTGTAAAGGTGACTTATAAATGAATTCATGGCAAAATCCCTGTTATGTGAATTAGTTGCAGTTTCAATTCTTATTCTTTCAGCATCATTTTGTTGGCAAGAGAATTTAAATAATAATGAATTTGAAGAAAATGCGAAAATTTCAAGATCAAGACAAAGCTGTAAGACCACCTTTGTTGTTGATAACTTTGAGACTGCCAAAAATGCACACAAGGTTGCTGAGGCTGATGAATGTTTCATGAAGGATGCAGTTCTACTGAAGACACCACAGACCAAAGTTCAGGAGGAGATAAAGCAGAGGTGTTCCTCCACCCCTTACCACAGGGACCCAGACACTGGTATAAAGGATTATGATGAAGGAGCAGGTAAGATTGTTAATTGTTTCTTGACTGTGTATGATGTAATAGTTTTACCAGTTGGTCCTTAATTTATTGAACCATCCCTTGTCACAGACATTTAAAGAGAGGACTATAATGAATTCATGCCATAACTGTAACTCTGGTATGAAGTGTTGTAGTGAGAATGCACTGAAAACATTAAGTAGTTTCCAGGTAGTACATGCTTTACCAGCTTGGATTTGTGGTGCCTGTTTTGTCTTGTCACTGTACCATAGTGATAAAAACTAAATAGTATTTTGCCTTTTAATCACAAAGCATTATGGGCTAGAAAGAGTTACGACATAGAAAATTTTTTAAAAGGGTAGAACAGAGACTTTGTGGTAATTCCATCATCTTGCATTAGTTAACACACCTCCAGTATTTCCTGTATGTAGTAATATTATAAATGCTCCTCCTGAATTCAACAATGAGGTGGTTTAAATCATCATTATCTCATTGCAAAATCTGATCACAACCTTGTAGGGTGATCCCTTTGTAAATCTTCCTCAGCCTCCTACCTATTATGTCATGAATTTGAAGCAACCTAATTGCAACAACTGGAGAATGCTATAGATAAAGAGAAAAAGACCTGATTTGATATTTAACTTTATAGGCCCGACAGACTTTGCCAAGACGCCCAGCCCCATTATAGGGCGTCGAGTTAGCAGGGACACGGTGACCAAGCCCAAAGCCTCTGCCGCCCTTGTCAATGCTGACTTAGAAACAGGACCGAAAGATGGCAGAGTGGCAAAGAAAGGACTTGTCTATGAAGGAGATTTGACAGGAGAAGAGGCGACCAGAAATACCAGTACAGAAAAGTGTGAGGATAGAGGATGTTTGATAAATTTGTCATTTATTCAAACACAGTGAAAATCCTTTCATTAGAATCTCAAGGGAAGTTAAATTTGAATCGAAAATTCCTTGTGGAGACCTGATATTACCCTATCAACCTATAAATTCTACTAACAGAGTTTATATTAAAATGGGTTTGACTGCACTGCAATTGACTGCAGTTAAAATCAGATTTTTATTGCGTTAATACATCCTATCCAATGGACAATTGCTTTACCGGTCGGCGCGACCGGTCCCGCCAAACGACAGAAAAAGTCATTCTGTATAAAATACCGGCAGGCCCGGTCAGAGTGTACATTCGCCAGGTGTCGCCTCGTGCATACTTCCTGTCTAGTCAGAATGACGTCATCGCGTCTTTTTTCGTTTGGCGCACGAGTGTACGGACGTGTTTTTCTACTGTGATTGGAACGTTTGAAGTTTTAAAGACAACCTTTTTTATTGAACTTTATTTGAAGTTATATATACTTAATCTTCTTCTGGAGTGTTATGGCGTCCCCTGGACAGAGAAGAGGGACTTGTGGCCACGCTATGGCTTTATTCGACACACACACGAAGTGTGCACGTTGTCGTGACAAGGGTGTGGGCCAAGATGATTGTGTGTTAAAGAAGGACTGCTCTATTTGCAATAACCTTACAGCTGAACAGAAGCTACAGTTGGCCACCCCCACTTATAAAGCAAGAAAAGAGAAAGAACTTCAGAAGAAAGCTACCTCTCCCTCCCTGGTTGACCCGTCTACTGTTACTGTGGTAGGGAAGGTTGAGAGTGACAAGGGTGATTCAGGTGATCGAGGCGAAACCCCTAAGAAGAAAAAGACCTCTCACAAATCCCCAAAGAAGACTTCCAAGCCTCCAAAAGCCCCAGATTTCCAGTCTGACCTGAAGAATTTGGATGAAAAATGGTCAGAACGCTTTACGCGTCTGGAGGCTCTCTTCTTATCCAAGACCTTTCAGCTCCCGGTGGAACCGGTTCAGAGCTCCAACGTGGTGGTATCTGAGAAGCCTTTTATCCCACCAGTTGAACATTCTACTCATCAGAGTCCTGCTACCGGTGTGTCCGGTAGGAAGAAGAAGTCAGCCACCCAGCCTGTTGAGGCCCCCGGTGCGAAGAAATTAGCCACCCAGCCTGTTGAGGCTCCCGGTGCTGGGGTAGATCTTCAACTCACCGACCAGGCTGCTTTTTCATCCGTTGGTGCTTCTACTAGTGGTCGACCCGAGGTCCAGCCCCCAGGTCCCACAACCCAGCCTCCCACTACTGATCAACCGGAAGAAGTTACTTCAGAGGAAGATCAGTTCAGTGATCAGCCAGAACTTAGTTTCGATGAGGGTGAACTATCTGAGGTTCTGTCAGTAGGTCAGGATCGCGAAGAGCTTACAGAGACTGACCAGGAACTAAGCACTGAACAGACTTACAGGGAAACCCTTCGCGGAGTGAGATCTTTTATGGGGTGGGAGCAAGTGCCGGAATTCGATTCCTCTTCCTCTGCTCAAGATGACAACCCCTTTGCCGGTACCAAACCTCATCTTCCGGGTAAAGTGTCCTTGAAGGTTCCGGTAGACGATTGGTTGTGCCGGAAGTTCGAGAAATTGAACATTACTATACAGGAAGGATACCCCTCCAGAGCTTCTGAGACTTCCGGTTTGGTCAAGGACCAGTTTGTCAAACCACCAAGAACTCTTAAATGGTACGACATGCATACTGAGAAGAAGGAATTCTCCAGATCTAAAGTCACTTCCTGGACCAACCAACCGGCACGTCTCAACAGCAGTTTCCCACGTATTGCTAACCGGTCACTCCCTTCAGCACCAGCTTCCAGGCCTGTTACACAAGACACGTTAAGAAAGTGGGAGAGAGCAGCCAGAGATCAAACGTACATGTGTAATCAGGCTGCTGCCTTTTCCCGGTGCCTCACCAAAGTACAGGACTCTATGGCTTCTCAACTTAAAATTTTACAGAATGACAAGGGCAAGGGAAAGGCTACCGGAAAATCCCATCAGGCTATCGAAGAACTAGACTTTCTGGTAACTTTTAACAAAAGCATCTCCCAAGCAATGGCCAGGACGATGCAAGACCTATCTGAAGGTGTCTTCATCAATGTAGCCAATCTCACCCTCACAAGAAGGGACAGTTATCTGGACTATCTTAAAGCAGGCATCAAACAGGACACCTTGAACGCTCTGAGATCTGCCCCTCTGCACATGAGTGCCTTATTCCCGGATCACCTCATCAGCAAAGCTGAAGAAGAAATAAGGCACCATGAAGAAAAACGTACAACCGGCTCCTCACATAAGGGTCCACATCGTTTCCACCCTTACCAAGCCACTAAACAGCAACAGCCGGAACAAGAACGCAAGCCTGGTCTACCTGCATGGAAACAACTGGGCAGAAGGCGGGGACAAAGATCTCACCGGGGTCGTACTGCTTCTTTTGTCCAGCGACCGGCCAAGACACAGAAGCAGTATAAATGACAATTACTGTGCTCATTATGTGACAGGAAATTTGATTCCTGTAAATGTAACCGGTCAGAAGATCCCTCATGTTTCAAGTGTGGTGAAAAGTTTGAACGGTGTACCAGTGACCGGAGTAGACTGTTATGTGGACAAAAATGTAAAGACAGGAACTCATTTGACTGTATTATCTCATGTTGTTTCTCATGTACCTTTTGCAGGAGGGTTGCCGCAAAAGAAAGGCGTAATGCCCGACCATCAAGAGTCAATAAAATCTGTGAAAGGTGTTTCTTGTGTCGATCAATTGAGTTCTGTTCAAGTTGTCACAAATGCCCCACTTGCTGTAACAAATCCTCCTGTAGGGTCAAGATTGCACGAGTTTTGGAGAAAATGGGCAGCACTAGGCGTCAGCCCCAAGGTTATATCAGTCCTGAGGGAAGGATATATCCTACCCTTCCGGTCCAGACCTCACCTGACCAGAAAACCCACAGTAACAAGCTGCTATGTAGATCCTCACAGGAACAGCTACCTGTTGGAGGCATTGCATCAGCTGTTAGACAAAAAGGCTGTAGAAGTGGTTCAAAATCCTCAGTCCCTGGGTTTTTACAACCGGTTATTCCTGGTCCCCAAACCCAACAACCGGTGGCGACCCGTCTTGGATCTGAGCAGACTAAACAACTATTTGAAAACACAGTCGTTCAAAATGGAGACACCGGAGACAATACGAACCTCCCTCCAGACAGGGGAGTGGGTGACTTCCATAGATTTCAAAGACGCATACTTCCACATCCCTATAAACAGCCAGTCCAGGAAGTATATGCGTTTTCACATTCAAGACAAAACATACCAATTCAAGGCTCTACCCTTTGGCCTGTCGACAGCCCCCATGGAATTCACTGTGGTAGCCAAAGAGGTGAAATGGCTTGCAATGAAAGAAGGTATAAGGATCCACCAGTACCTAGACGACTGGTTGGTCAGAGCCACCTCCCACCGGGTTTGTCTTCAACAGACCAAAAATCTGGTCTTACTCTGCAGGGAATTGGGGTGGCTGGTAAACGAGGACAAATCAGAGCTGGAACCCAAACAAATTTTCAATTTCGTAGGTTACCAGTTCGACTTGAGGGAAGGCAGGGTCAGACCCACCACAGAACGTTGGCAGACCCTGCAAAACAAAGTATTGGAGATCTTAACAAAACCAGTCTGTCCGGTCCGGAAACTAATGTCCCTGATCGGTCTGTTAACTGCCACAGAGAAACAAGTACATTTAGGCAGACTGCGCATGAGACCCATACAGTGGCATCTCAAGAACAATTGGAGGGTACCAGAATCCCTAGAGAAGATAATCCCCATTCCAAAGTCACTCCACCCACACCTGAAATGGTGGCTGGAGGAAGACAATGTGGTTACAGGGCAACCCTTACATCCACTAGAACATGCTCTGCAAATTTTTACAGACGCATCAAAAGAAGGGTGGGGTGCACACTTAAACGAGCATATGGCAAGGGGAAGCTGGTCACTCCCGGAAAGCAAGTTGCACATAAACTATCTAGAGTTAAAGGCAGTTCTTCTGGCACTACAAGAGTTCCAAGCTCTCTGTGTGAACAAAGTAGTTCTCATAGCTACCGACAATACCACTGTGGTAGCTTACATAAACAAAGAAGGGGGAATGAAGTCAGGCCCCCTGTGTGCCTTACTTTGGAGGATCCTCACTTGGTGCACAAGAAATCAGGTGACCCTCAAAGCTCGACATATTCCAGGCCGTCTCAATGTGATAGCCGACAAGTTATCCAGACTGGGTCAGACCATCCAAACAGAATGGTCCCTCAATCCGGAGATTTTTCAAGCAATATGCTCAAGGTGGCACACCCCTCAAGTGGACCTGTTTGCCACAAGGTTCAACAACAAGCTCCCTCAGTTTGCCTCACCGGTTCCAGACCCCCAGGCCTGGGCAGTGGATGCTCTCAGCCTGTCTTGGGAGGGACTGGACCCGTATGCCTTCCCACCAGCGGCCATCTTGGGCAAAGTGGTGGAGAAGTTACAGGACTACCCCTGCAACAGAATAATTCTGATTGCTCCGGGATGGCCCAACATGCCCTGGTTTTGGGACCTGGTGGCCATGTCAAGCCAGATCCCACTGTGTCTGCCCAGCATACCAAACCTTGTGTCTCAACCATTCAACCAGGTCCTTCACAGGAACCTGTCGAACCTGAATCTGCATGCCTGGCTCCTAGAGCCTCAGCAATCAAGCAGCAAGGCTTCTCTGAGGCAGTGGCAGCACGAATTGAGGCTCCTCAAAGAAGATCAACCAGATCTGTCTATGAGGCAAAGTGGACCATTTTTACAAAGTGGTGCCTCAGTAATCAGGTGGACTTCAGGGCACCACCTCTGAAAGCCGTTGCTGACTTCCTCCTTCACTTATTTCAGGACAGGCAGTTACAGCCAGGTACTATTGATGGCTACAGATCAGCCATTGCTGACAAACTGGGCAACGCCACCATTAATGTCAGCAAAGATGAGAACCTTACTCGTCTCCTGGATAGTTTCCATAGAGACAGACCCAAGGGCCGGAGGGGCATCCCCTCTTGGAACCTTTCACTGGTACTAAACCAGCTGACTAAGGCGCCCTTCGAACCCCTTAAGGAGGCCTCCTTGAAACACCTAACCCTCAAGACAGTCTTCTTGATGGCCTTAGGTTCTGGCAAACGCAGGAGTGAGATCCACGCTTGGCTTCATAAGAACATCAGACACCAATCAGACTGGTCTAAGGTGTCTTTTTATCCCTCACCCAGCTTTCTCTCCAAGAACCAGCTGGCCAAAGAGGGTCCAGACAGTGTGGCCCCGGTGGTTATTCCAGCCCTGGCCCACACGCTAGATAAATCACTCAAGGGTGACAGGTCACTGTGTCCAGTTAGAGCACTACGTTATTATCTGGACAGGACCTCTGACCTCAGGCGAAATAAGGAGTTGGTCTTTGTCTCCTTCAAAAAAGGCTTTGACAAGGATATCTCCTCTGCCACAGTCTCCTCATGGATCAAACAAACAGTCATCCTATGTTATGAGCTCTCCGACCAGCAGGCCCTTACTTTGCATCAGGTCAAAGCCCATGATGTAAGGGCCTTTGCTGCCTCTAAGGCCTTCCAAGCTGGAATTTCCTTAGAACAAATCCTATCGGCCTGCCACTGGAAATCCCACAATACCTTCACACAATTCTATCTGAAGGATGTGGCTTGGGCTGATTCAGAGCTTTTCCACCTAGGGCCGGTCGTGGCTGCCCAGCAGGTCCACCACCAAGCCCGATAGGGAGGAGACATTCTTGTAAATATGTACATAGTGTATATACTTAGATAAGTATAAATCAATCAAAAAAAAAAAAAAAAAAAAAAAAAAAACTGTGACATGCTTCCTTTGGGAGGTTTATTATTTCTTGGGACTGAACTCATTCCTCTCTTCCCACCACTCAGAGCAGAAATGCTTGGAAAGAAAAGAAAGGGGGGGAGCAGTGTCGGTTAAACTATCCGGTTAACCGGTTCCTGGTTACCGACTTAGGCCATTGATGAGTAGCCTGCTTCAGGTCTACCTGGGCCAGAAAATTGTTAGTTTTGAGTTCACTCAAGTCCCTAGTAACTTACCCGCCAACCAAGCGGTAGTTATTCAGCAATTGTCCATTGGATAGGATGTATTAACGCAATAAAATTGCAAATTTAATAAGTAAATTAAATTTTTATAAGTTAATACCCTATCCAATGGACGGACAAGACCCTCCCAACCGACCCCGCTATCAGCTTACTAGGGGTCTAATAGGTTTAGACAGCGAAAAAAGACGCGATGACGTCATTCTGACTAGACAGGAAGTATGCACGAGGCGACACCTGGCGAATGTACACTCTGACCGGGCCTGCCGGTATTTTATACAGAATGACTTTTTCTGTCGTTTGGCGGGACCGGTCGCGCCGACCGGTAAAGCAATTGTCCATTGGATAGGGTATTAACTTATAAAAATTTAATTTACTTATTAAATTTGCAAAATAGTTTCACAAGCTTTTTACAGGATATGTAGAGTTGAGTAATATTGCTGCTTAGTAATGTCTAGACAAATAGTTTTAGTTTCTGGTTTAAAAGTATCACAGTTATCCAACTTCATTCTACTTTCTTTCACAATTTTAGCTTTGGAAAAAGATGTTGTTCATATAAAACCTGTTGCACAGATGGGTGATAATGCAGGTTTTATGGAAACCTTGAAAGAAGGCAAGTTATCGACAATGCTCGATGAAGTGTGTAACAAAACAGAAGATCCCAGGAGGTTCAGCTCCCTGACTGTGACAAAGAGCAAGCCTTCAACTGAGTTGACTCATCATGGTGCCTCAGATCGGGAGAAATGTGAAAGGGCATCAAACAGACGGCTCTTTAATAGTGTCTGTGCAGTATCAGAGGTCAAGGGGAAACCAAGGAGTGATAAGGTTGAAAATGATGCAAAAACGTGCAAGTGGAAACGAAACAGTGCAGATATTACTTACAAGGTTGAGGCTGAGGGTGAAGACTTGGATAGAGATACCTTGAATAGTTGTGATATGGCTTCCAATAAACCCATGGTGTTCCAAATTGATGTTTCAGACTGTAACAAGAAGATCAATGAAGAGAGTCTAACTAGTCAGATGAGTGACCACAGTAGGGTTGGAGCTAGCTGGTACAAGGGTGAAACAGGTGCAAAAAGTAGGCTCAGCAAAGGCGGAATTTCTGCCAGAAGGAGCATTGCTGATACTAGAACAATGGCAAGTTTTAAGGACAAGCCTCACCAAAGTGGTCCAGCTAGAATGAAAGTTGTGGAAGAGACCAACAGCATGCTGGAAGTGTCACCTCAGGTATGTGTGTCTTGTGGAAAAGCCTTCAGTTACCTGTTGGCTGAGAAGAGAGTGAATGATTGGTATATAAATGGTATAAAATGGTTATATGCACAAGTGAATTTGTAAGATTTCTTTTGATTTCTAGCAACTTTTGATGGTTAATATACTCAGACAAAGTGTATCATTTTAAAACAAAGATAAAATATACATCAGTCAAATTGTGCAACAAAGAGTCCAGCAAGAAAAATTTTCTGAAAATTTCAATCATACACAGCTTGCCTGAAACTTGTACTGTAGCAGGGAAAATGTTTCACCTGATGAGCTCGGATAAACAAAATTAAGTCCCAGTGGAATTTTAATTCTACATCAATCTCTTTTAATTTAGATAATATTTTAAAATGTGAAAATTAGAAACATCATTGTACAGTTTAAATATAGCTACTTGGAAAAATTATATACGTTTAAAGACATATAATTTATCATCATGACAGTCAGTGCCTAGAGGATTTGCACATCAACATGGAATTATATAATTTTTTTAAATTAGATGCATATTAAAGAAACTATCAATTGGATCTGTAGTTCTTATGGTTTATAGAAGAAGGGGCACTTACCTATACTTTAACCATACATAATATTTATTTCAGGTTAATTTCATAATGTTTGACGTGTATTTTCCAGCTAACATTTCAACTTATTTTGCAGTCGAATATAACCATATCAATGCTTGTAATAAACATTTTACTTGTTTTGTTTGAAGAAGAGGGACCATAGTGCGGAAAAGTCCGGTGAGAGGAAGAGGTTCAGAAGTGACCAGACATCTCGGCCCAACAGACAGGCTCCTGCTTCCCAGTGAGTAGGGACAGAAAGTGGGCGGAGGGGCTACATTGGACAAGATGGAGTAAAGACGAGCACTCCTAGTTCTTAGTGTGAAACTGGTATTCTGGCACTGGGTACACATATACCCCATACTCTGCCAGAACTACAAGTAAAATGGGTTTTCAATGAACTAAATACAGGATAAAACTAATGTAAACACTTTTGGTGAAGGAAAAAAATAAGGATTGTACATCTTTTCAGTTATACAATTTGAACTGTCTTTTGTACCCTTGAAAACTATTGTGTAATTTTTGGCTTGTCAAAAATTTGGTGCCTTACTCCTCCGTTCACAAATTAAGCTTTTAAAACTAAATTGCATGTGTACATCTCTACTACTTTCAGGCTGTCTGCCACTGGTGTCTCAAATGACAGGAAGTTTAACAAGCCTCCCAACCTCAGAAAACATGGTAAGTTAGAGATGGCATATTCCAATTAATGAAATCATCGGGATATAAAAATAGCACCACAATGTCATTGTAATGAAATCACTATCATTTTAGTATGTTGAAGTATTTATGACTGACATATGTTCATATAAGACCATTTTGACTGGAAAAAATTGGGAGTAAAATAAATGTAAAACTCAGTGATAAGGTATGTTAAAGTTAATCTGTGTGGTACAAGTTATAGTTTATTGCCTACATTTATCACCAGCAGTTTCTATATTATCTACCTTCAGTTGTGTCTATTCTACACACATGCTTTTTGAGAAGTTCATGTTATTCTGTAATTTGAAAATTCTGTTATTCAAGTGGGATGAAAAATTTTGTCTTTAATATTTCTAAGTAAAACATAACAATAAGCAGTTTCTAAAGCAACTGAATATTTGTAATTTTTATCACCTTTCAGCTGCTCTCAGCAGTATGGCAAAGTCTGCACAAAAGTTTGCAGGGAATCTGAAGAAACCTGCGGGAACAGGCAAAGTGGTGGCAAAGACCAAACTCACATTGATACGGCAGCCCAGGCAGACCAGAAACCAGGGTATGTAAGCTCTGTGTAGCGCAAGTTTTGTATCGGCAGGGTCGTCATATTACAGAGTATTAAATACCCATGTTATACATACTGCAACAAGTCTCAATGTATAAAGTGTAGCTTAACTGAAAACTGCTAAAATGAAACATGCATATGTACTTTGTGTACAGATCATAACATGATAGAATAAGTTCTGAATATTATATTTATGTAATGACTGATTTGTCATTAAGACAGGTCTTAACCTCAAGTATAATCTAATAATAATACTCTTGTGCCAGAAACAGGTCAGTCATTTTCTGTCCAAATTTGTGTTATGTTTGTTACTTTTATCTTTATATATGCTCGCCATTGCAGCACTGCCAAAACACCCACTTGCGTTTGCGGCAAAGAATGTGTATTATGATGAGCGTTGGATGGAGAAAGAGGAAAAAGGTTTCGTCAAGTGGCTCAACTTCATCCTCACCCCACCAGACTTCTATTTCGATGCCAGGAAGCCAAAAAAAAGTAAAAGAATTCTGCAATTATTCTTGTGATATATTTTAAGACGTTAATTGAAAGGACTACAACAGAATAGCATATTGTGAAATGACTCGAGATTTTAGGCATTACCCAAAATGTCAGAATATTTTTGACACATAATGTAAAATTATTAAAACTTTTGGTTATTTTGGGCAATGACTGGTTTTACAAATTGGCTTTAACATGTCAAGTATAATAAATTTTAAAAAGGAGGCTATCCAAATTATGACACATATTACATAAAATATGATACAAGCCCATGTTGCTTTAACTTAATTTATGAACCATTTTTCTCGTTAATGGGATATTGACAATGTTACTGTGTTTGAGATAAAAAAATATGGAGTAAATCCAAAGTTTCTAATTGATCAAAAAATTAAACTTTAAACACCGTTCATCTAATCTGATCTCTCCTATTCTAATCTTATGCTTAAAATGTCAAAATATCATTCTTTCCTTGCAAAACTAAACTGACAGCCTTGGGATTTTAACAGTATACCTTGACATTTGACCAACCTTATCAAATAATACAATTAAGCAGAGACCTTCACTAAATGTGCTGTATAAATTAAGCATTTACACAATCGGGTAGCTATAGAAGTCTTGAGAGTTTTTCATGTTTCTGTACTTTCCAGTTGATGCTGGCCAGCTGTTCCTCACAGACAACCACTACACCCTCTCCAAGGCACCCACCAAGGAAGTCCTGTCTTTCCGTGCATACTGTGTTCGTCGCAAGCTCAACCGCCTTCGCCGCGATGCCTGTCGTCTCTACCAAGGGGAACTGTTTGTGGGTGTGCAGAGCAAACTGGAGAGGGAAATTACCTGCAAGAGACTGGCAATAAGGACAGACAGGCTACTGTTTGCTGACCTGGGTAATAGGAAAAATAGTGTTGTAAAATTTTGAGAGGAAAATTTACTTTTGACAAATTTATAGGTACAATGTATTACCTACAAGTCTAAACACAAATAGCCAGCTCTTGTACTATTACATACCATCCATTTTACAGTTGTATCTTCTGAAGCCTTATACTTATATATAGTGTTGTGGTTGAATGCGAATTTTGGAACCGGTTTCCGAAAGCAGAAATTCGGCGAAAAACCGGGTACGTTTGATTTATAAATCGCGAAGAAATAAGTTTTTGAAATGCGTACATGAGCTTTAACTCGTATATAAATAAGAACCACAAGGGACTTTTTGAAGACTTTCGAGGACAAAACGTGTGCTATATCAATAGAATATTATAAAATACTGGGAAATATTTGTTGTAGTTCAATATTTTGGAAAACTTAAGTTAAAATAATGAAATATGTGACGAAACCGGTTTTGGTTAGAAGAAAACGAAACGTAACCGGATCACTGTCTTTCGGTCGGCAAATAGGTTTCCGGTTTACCGTCTTCAACACTACTTATATACTTATTGATATATATTAATTACATGGCACTTGCCATTGGTACTGTGAAAACAAAAACTTGAGAGTCTTGTCTATGTACATGATATGTTAAAGTCTATAAATGCTTTTTAAAAGCATGTTCATCAGGAGGCTACATCAAGATTGATAATCCATGTACCACTTTTTTTTTAAAATTACGTTAAACTGTCTCAATATGATAAGAGCCAGACAAAAGCTGATGAAACCTTTTAATTCAAATCTCTGATTGTGTCTTGCAATAAAGTAATTCACAGGTTTAGTATTCCATATTGAGGTCGATGTAACTTTACTGAATACTGTGAATATTTCAGGTTTAAAACAGAAGATACTGGAAATGCTTCTGAGCTACAATCCCCTGTGGCTGAGAATTGGATTGGAGGTTAGAGTCAAAGTTTGTTCTTTTGTGACTTAGTAACTTAAAATATTCTGTTCTGATTTAAAATGAGGCATATTTGTACCAGATCCATCAAATTTTAACTGGTGATGTCATTATTACCAGTCATCAATAATTCATAGGGGAGGATGATAACTGAACCACCACTTGCTGTAGCTGTGATATCATAGGTAGAGGAAGCATAAGAAGGTTTTTGAATATATTAGGTTCTTATCTACCACATAATCCATGTTCACTATTATATTTAGAATTTTTAAATCTTTTGAAAACAATTTTAGACTATCTATGGAGAAGTGGTGCATGTCCAGTCGACCACTGATGTGTTTGGATTGTCTCAGTTCATTGCACACCGTTTCCTTGGTAACCCAGACATTGCTGCTGAGTTTGCACATCCTACTGTACCACACCTCTACAGAGATGGTAGGTGTAGGTTATATGTGTTATATCCCCGTGTAAACATGAGATAAGTCACTCTAAATTATCAAGTATGAAACTGATTTTAATCGTGAGCTCTTGTGAGGCTTGAAATTCTATATACCACATTTATTTTTGTCACCAGACTTTCATGAATTGTGGTGTAGCATGATGAGTACCTGCCAGCTGTGAGATGTACATGACTCAGAATTTGTATATTGTCACCAGACTTTCATAAATCTTGTGCTTTACTCGTGTTTATGGCTTTGCAGCTCGCACATGTAGACTGAAAAACTTTTTTGCCTTGTTTATTAACTCATTTATGGAAAAAAAAAAATGAAAAAATATCGAAATATATACTTTAAGTAGTGGTGTATGATAAATAAACTGCAACATGAATTGCTTCTATAGGCAAGATATAACCACATCCTATCATTAACATACTTGGAAAGATGATTAACTGAAAATCTCAAATTACTGTTTTGGCAATCTGTGTAACATATAACCTTATTTTCAGTTAGAAATGCCTAGACTTTGTAAACTGCGTCTGTTGTTTGGGCATTTCGCTTAACGGCTCAAAAGCTCAGTATGTGTAACCAGGCATTATATACAATAACTAAAATGGTCATTACATGTAGTGCCTTGTTACACAGACTGTCTGAAACTTTTCTACCAACAGTGAAATGTTCAATCTGTGTAACCAAGCATTACATATAATGACTAAAATGTTCAGTCATTATATGTAATACCTTGTTACACACATTGTCAGAAACTTTAATATCAGCAATGAAATGGCTTTGACATCCAGTTTTAAGAGCATCAGACGTGTATTTATATATGCATTTAGCCACTTGGCTGACGCCTCTATGGTTGTGGATTCAAACCAAGCTCATAGCAAATGTAATATAAACATGGAGTAGATAAGATACTCAGAAACCCATCAGAGACACAAGTAGTGCATCGAAGTGGTCACCCATCCCATTACTAAAGTAGCCCATTGCTGCTTACCTTCAGTGAACAGACATATATTCTTCACACTGCACCACAATTCATGAAAGTCCGGAGACAAAAAAAAAAAAACCTAAAAAAAGTGATCTTGAGAAGCACACAGCTTGCCAGAGCTCACGCTTAAAAGGATAACTGCACTGTATGTAACCCCATTGGATAGCCTTATGTCATAAAATTTAACTTTAGGAGAAACGGATCTAAAACTCAGAAGAGTAATAGAGGAAGAAATCATAGAGAAACCATACAGGAGGTACCTCAAGAACAATCCTCAAATGCTTTTGAAATTGAATCCCTTTAGTCGAAGTAAATAATGTAATGTTGTATTGAATTGTATTGTGTATTTATAATCAGCACAATATTTCCGTGTACCACAGGACTCGTAGCACTATTTGACCCATCTGACTGTACATGTACAGCCCAACTTTTAAATTACTGACATCCCCTTAACTGAAAGGCTGTGGCTCAAGGATGACCATTTATCAACATCCTTGTGGTTCTTTAACCTGCCACTGGGAATAGGACCCAATGACAGAGGACCACCAATTTAAGTGGTCATCTGAGTCATATCCTTGAAGTAGATTTTACACAAAGAGACTGGTTGTGAAAAAGGTTTTTAGATCCCACTTCAGACTGAAAAATGGCCTTCAGACGAAATGGAGTCACTGAGAATCACGATGGTTAAGTATTTTATGGGTCTCTGACTATCAATGTAATTAATATTCTCATTTTGGGTAAAGGCTCATTTACTTGAATAATAAGTAAATAACTTATCTACCATGACCTTATTGTCAAAATCTGTTTGTTTGATAGAAGGTGTATGAAATGTTTGTATAATAGAAGGTGAATTAAATGGAAATCAAGTTTATCATAGATCTTTTAGAGAACACAAATCAAGTTTGTTTGTTAAACTAAATATTAGATAATAAAGATTTTTTTTGACAGTAAAGATTTAAAAAAGACCCCAAAAAACTCAGAATGTTTAATGTTGATTGGTAATTTTTATGTGCAGGTTACTACGAGAATCTGGGCCAGTTCACTCTGAAGAAATACCTGATGCTGGTGATGTTTCTGGATCATGCAAAGAGGTCTCGCCTCATCCTGGAGGACCCTTGCCTGTTCTGTAAAGACTCTGACTTTAAGGTGAGACTTACGAGTAACCTTCTGTAGCAGTAGGGGTTTTCCATACATATGGACCACAACATCTGGCAGTGGCTCATGGCTTTGTATAATTTGTTCTGTTCTTGGTTTAACTAAACTAACTTAATTAAATTATTTTTCACCAAACCGATGCTAAAATTCTGATAAGAACCTTTAATGCAGATGATATGACCTGCATGCTTACTCAGCTTACTAATTCTACAGACCTGCTGTGACTTTGTGTCTTATTAAAGAAGTTATATTAGAGCACGCTGTGATGTTGCAACCTAGATGATGATAATAAAATGCCTGCTATATATGTGGCACACACACAAAAAAAAACAACAACAACAACAACAAAAATAATAATAAAACTTACATCCAGTATCTTGATTGATTATAAACAGTATCTTGATTGTCAGCATGTTAAATGCTATGGAAATCTTTGAATTTCAGTAAGAGACAATAAGTCTGATGAATTGCATTGGGTTGCATTGGTTTTGTGGTGGTAGGAGGTTGATATGAAAAACATGGTACTGATTTGTGCCAGTTGAAATGACAAACTAATACCAGTGTCTTTAATTTTTCAGTCGAGTAAGGACCTGCTGTTGAGTTTTTCGCGGGACTTCCTCTCGGGAGAGGGTGACCTGGTGAAGCACCTGACTTACATGGGTTACAAAGTTGGGCATGTACAGACTCCACTGGAGGAGGTGGACTACTCAGTCACCAACCTTGCTACTGACCTGCGGGACGGAATACGCCTCACGTAAGTTTCATAAGTGTAGGATCCAGTGCTTCGTGTGTGTCCATGTTTGCCTGGGATGTAATAATTTGCATAAAGACATTATAGGTTCACCGTAACCTGAAACGAATGAAATTGGGTGTTTTGTATGCATGTCAATATTTTAGTGAAATGTAGAAACAGACATTCATGAGCCATAAATTAAAATGAGAAATCTCTACCAGATACTGTAAAGTCAATAAACTCCATTTTTACCCTGTATAATATGAAGCTATTAGGTATGTAACCAACTAATAGATTTTTTATTTGGATCAAATATAATCCATATCAAGGTTTAAAATGTAGGTGTTTCTGAGAACTGACTTTCTCTCATTATGTAGAGGATCTTTCTATGTTTTTCCCACAATCAAATAAAACAGAAAGATAGAGTAAGAAATGTAAAATTCGCCACATATCTGAAATTTGCCACGTGAAAATACTAATAAAATAAATGAATTGTGGTGAGATTTGTTGAATGTATAGTAAATTAAGGCTTTTTGAACTGAAAAATACCAATTTTGAGACAAAAACATTTTCTTCATAAAATTAACTAAGGTTTTAGAGGTGGCGAATTTTAGATTCCTGGCGAATTTTAGATTTCTTACTCTACCAGTATTCTATTTGTAACACTAATGTGTATGGGCTATTTGTATATGTTACATAAAAACAACGTAACCACTTATTTTGGCTATTTAAAAATAGAGTGGAGTTAATGTTCAAGTGGAGTGAACGTTAGGTATGGGTTCATAATGCTGCAGTCAAGGTACTGAGACCTTTTCACCGAAATAACAACGGAATATTACAACTGTCTCAGTTGTCAGATTCTAAATGAAAAGTCTTTGAATGCTAGAAAAAGACAATAAAATTCAATGAAATTATACCCATAGCAATGATGTATTCATCAAGATTTTTTTCCCTTTCATTGTGATTTTTGAAAAGCATCTTTTATGGGTCCAGTTCAATCAGACTGCTCCTTAGCATAACTTTTACTGTATCTAATGCAGACGTGTAGTGTCACTTTTAACTGAGGACTGGACATTGCTGACTGGACTGAGATGTCCAGCCATTAGCATCCTGCAGAAAGTGCACAATGTGGGTGTGGCTTTGGGAGCTTTGATAGACAGGAATGTGGACATGCATACTGCAAGGGGTGAGTGAAGTGGTAAATGTTACGAAATGAGAAATTTCTGATTGAGGAAACCCCATTATTATTGTATATGTGTTGTAGGTGATTCTTCATAGTTGTAATTTCTGTAATCATCTATGTAATGTCTTGCAGAATGTCCCTGATTTATGTTTCTTCCATAATTTTGAGTTGGATGAGGCAACAGCCTCAAAATATCTGAAATACTCTTTATGATTTAGAATTTGGAAGGCAATATCAAAGTACCAGTTTCTTGAAATTTGATATCATTTAAATATTAAATATTTTAGTGCATTTGATTTCATATGTACAATTGATAGTTTGGTTTCTCTTTGGTGTAATTGTTGTACATGCTTGTACTTTGTTTATATATGAGCAATTATAAAGATCAGAAATTGTTGCTTTATTCTTTAGAAAGCCGTTTATATTGAACTTTACAATTACCTAGAACTCCTGGTTAGGTAGGAGTATTTAGCTGGTCCTTTGAGATTTGACATCACAGGGTTTAATTTCATGTTGTCTATATGATGTCAGTGATGTATATGAAATAAGTCTATTAAGAAGAAGCCTGGGGCTATATTCACCCAAGTCTCAGCCAAAATGTGTTGTCTCCCTGGCCTATCTAATAGTGTATTTGTACCATGTTTAATATTGCTTTAAAGGGTCTCTTATCAATGAAAAACTAAATGTTTTCATGATAGTGTCATGTTCCATTAATTGTTCCGACACTTTTGCTCTACCTACAGGCGGAAAGATACAGGCACGAGATGTGGTGGATGGACACAGAGAGAAAACCCTACAGCTTCTGTGGAGAATCATCTTTAACTTCCAGGTAAGGGTGAGGCATAATCACAAAAATATTCTGAGGGTTTTGATAATAGTCCAGACTTAACCTGCAATGACATTGTTCTTTCGTAACATGTTTGGTTTTGAAGAGATTAAAACAACCTCAAGTTTCATAGGCATTGGGAAAATACTTCATGCAGTGCTTATATTAGGGTTATGCTAAGTTAAGGTACCTAGTACCCCATGAATTTGTAAAAGAGTATTACTTGACAGAGAGAGTAAAATTGCATACTTCTGTCATATTATTTTTGTAATTATTTTTTGGTCCTCTGTAAGGTGGAACAGGTGATAGATGAAGCCAAGCTTAGACAAGAGGTCAGTTTCCTCAAGAACAGCCTGTCCACCAAGAAGCAGCAAGAAGCGCTGCTCTGTGACCTTGACCCAGATGCCCTTGGTGAGTACTTGTATTAGTCATGTTAGAATCTAAATCTGCACTCTTATCTTGGGGCTAGGCTGGCAACTGAAGCTTCTCCAGCTACACTGAGTTTTCTTTCTGTACTTGCATTTTTTTCCCCTGTTAATTAATAATGGTGCATCTTAAAGGTGTAGTTTTATAATACTCGCCTACATAGTAGAGGGTTAGAATCTCAGCAAAGCTTCACATCTCAGTGTACATATCTTGACTCACAGTTCTGGGCTTTTCTCTGGACTTGTCGACCACTTGGTTTGACCCTGTATAAGGGGCCTAAAGTTTGATGAATCATTGCTTAGTTCTCAAGCTTGTGGTCATGAATATGAATCCAGCTGTGGAGAACATGGAAGAAAGACAGATGCCTTGTCTCAGTATAACTTGAGCTGATAAAAGGGATATAAAAACCCAACTTTGATCCAGCAGAACATGATGTTTATATCTTAAATCCCATGATCATTTGTAGGTTTGCCACGGGATGGAAGAGATTCCATGGATCCCTCTGATATCTACTACAAAAGTGACAAGCTCTATCTGTTACTGAAGTGGTGCCGTGCTGTCTGTGCCCACTACAATGTCAAGGTCAGTGGAAAATTTATGACCTAAAGTTGGTAAGGATTAATTACAATGCAAAATAGTGCAAAAATTATATACAAATGGTTTATAAGTCACTGCAATTTAGAGTTACAGTATAATTTCTGTAATAAATAATCAGCAACAAAAATCAGTAAGTCTTTCAGTATTTGACTTTTGCTGTCACTTACAGACCAATGCATTCAACAGGACTTTTCCACCTTAATGTTTGTAAGTAGTAAGTATTGATGTTATAAAGCCAAAATTCCTGTAAAATCTATCAACTTTGTTCGTTTTACTATATTTTTTCAATAGGTAGAGAACTTCACAGTGTCTTTCTCAGATGGCCGTGTGCTTTGTCTACTTTTACACTACTATCATCCGGAGCTGTTGCCCAGGAAACTGATACACATGGACACTACTCAGACTCATTTGGGAGATGCTGACCACTCACTGACCTCTGATGACAGCTTTAGTGAGGCTCTGTCTTATGCTGATGGTAAGCTCTTATAGTGTTCTGTGGGCAGAAAAAAAGTCATGTTTAGATTTGATTTTTTTTTTCTTTCACTTTTTATAGTTACAGTAGGACCTCTAGCTGTTATCTGACCTCCCATTATCCAAATATTTGATTACATTTGAACTAATTTCCACTCTCCAAACTGTTGTTTTATACGAAAATGTCGGTTATCTTTCATAACCTCTCTAGTCTTGGTCTCCCATGGTGATCATATCATAAGGTTATTCAGTGGACACTGTAAACCAGAACCTTCAATTGTCAGCAAGATTTGTTTAATATACATTATTTTCTGGTATGGAGATCTCAATGATATTTGCACTTATATTTAATTTGAACTTAAACTGATTAAGTCAACAAAAACTGCTGAATTGAAAGGCAATTGAATTTTACTTTTGGAGTAGTTAGAGGTGATCTACAAAACACAACTATCTGTTTAACATTACATATCATCTATCTCACAAGGCAATATTGTATAAACCGTTATGTCTACAGCACAAAAAAGGTTTGATTTGTATGTCAGTTTTAATGGTGATAATGTGATTCTTGACAGAGCAGTAGTCAGAATGATGGTCAACTAATCAATTTGTGAAACATCATATTATTTACAGAAGTGGTTTTGTTGTAATAAATAACCTGTCATTTATCATTCTGACCAGTCATTGTTTTGTTTTTGCAGTCAATTCACAAATGTATGAGCAACTGTTGAAGAATGAAAAGGAGAACTTCAAGACTCTTTATGAAAAGGTGAGTAACAGATAACACTGCGACATTATAGTCTTAATATTTGTGAATTTACCTAAGTTTATTCTTGAAATTTACTTGAGGTCTTTTCAAGTGTTTTGACAAGCTGCTTGTAGGGTATTATAGGTTTTGTTAATTTATCCAAGTGTGATGGGCTTCAAGGTTTCAATCAAACTTTGTGTAACTAGTTGGATGTTGTGTATTGCTTCATCCTTGCCTCTGCTTTTGTGAGGTGTTTTAAATAACTTATTATTCCGGTCAGTGACTTTATCACTTGGATTGGAGGGGGTGGGGGTGAGGGGTGAGTAATTTTCATATTCACAGATTTAGGTGGGATACGTTTGAGGCTATAGTCTAGCAATTATCTTCTTTCACCTCTGTGTCACTCGGCCCTGTATATCAGTAAGAGTAGTATGTAAGAGGATTTCAAGTTTCTATTTAACTTGGCAGAGATTTGAGTTGACTGGGACTGCAGTTATACGTTGTGTCATCCATGTGAATGTTTTGGGAGGTGTCCCCCTGATAATGCATTTTTATTGCGTTAATACATCCTATCCAATGGACAATAGCTTATCCGGTCGGCGCGGACCGGCCCGCCAAACGTCAGAAAAAGACGTCCTGTGTCTCCACCGGCTAGGCCGGCCCAGTACTGTGCACTCGCCAGATGGCGTGTCGTACTTCCTTCCTGTCTAGACAGAGTGACGTCATAGCATCTTTTTCGTTTGGCGCATGTACATGTTGCACGGATTTTCACAGTGAAGTTTTAATTCAGGTCTTTGTAAGACCTCTTACCTTTTTTCATTTACATTTTATATATACGGATTCTAGAAGACTTATAGCTTATTATGTCTTCTCCCAGTCAACGTAGGGGAAGTTGTGGCCACATGATGGCAGGTTTTGATTTGCATGGGGTTTGCGCGCGCTGTCGCGACAAGAAGAAAGGGAAGGATCCCTGTGTGGAAAAACCTGAAGGTGACTGCCCTATATGTAATTCTTTTACCCCAGAACAATTAACACAACTGTCAACCCCAACTTACAAGAATAAGAAGGAGAAGCGGGAGCAAAAGTCTTCAACACCAGCAAAGAATCCTTCAGATGTCGCTCTCAGTCCCACCCTTGTGGACCCGTCCTTAGTGACGGTAATGGGGGTTGTGGATGGTCAGCCGGCCTCCGGGCCGTCTGATTTGAGTGAGAAACCAGCTGAGAAGAAAAAGAAGAAAGAGGATAAGAAGGTCTCCAGCTCCAAGCCGGTCAAGTCATCTCACCGGCCCTCTGCAGAGTCTACCGACCAGAAGCTTGAGGTCATGGAGCAAAAATGGTCGGACCGGTTTAACCGGTTGGAGGCACTTCTACTGGCCAAAACTCTGGACCGGGAGCCTACTTTCAGTACTGTCAAGGTTGCACCGACACATGCTCCTCCGGCCACTGCTATCAGCTCTGAGCCCTTCATCAGACCACCTGGCCAACCCTCTTCATCCTCACAGCCACCGGCTGCTTCTATGTCACCGGCCACCGGCCCCACTATTAGTGTGCCTGCCTCCAAGGCCGGATCTGACGCTTCTCAGCCTGCCCACCGACCAGGGACTTCAAAGACAACCGACCAACCTGCTAAGAGGTCGTTCTCCACTGCCTTTGACACTAGAAGGGATACCTCGTCCAGTGAGTCGGACTCTGATAGTACTAGTTCAGATAGACCCCCTATTGATTTGTACCCGGAAGAGGGTGAACTTTCTGATGACCCGGAAGTGTCACTGACCGACCCCGACCAATCCCTCACTGAAGAGCAATCATATAGAGAGACAATGAGGGGTATACGGTCCTACATGGGGTGGACTCATGTACCCGACATGGATTCAGGTACCAAGACCTCAGATGATAACCCTTTTGCCGGACCGAAACTCCAGACGCCGGGCAAAGTTTCGGTTAATCTACCCGTGGACGAATGGCTTTCCAACAAATTGTCAAAGCTCAATCTCACCCTAGTACAGGGCTACCCTTCTCGTACCACTGAAGCCGGCTCTCTTCAACGAGATCAGTTTGTCCGGCCAGCCAAGTCCCAAAGCAAATGGTACGGTGTACACTCAGAAAGCAAGAAGGACACTAGCTCCACAGCTAAAACTTGGAACACTGGCTCTTCCCGCATTAATAGTACTTACTTGAGGATAGCTCGTCAGGCTGGCATTGCATCAAATCCACCTTTGTCCAGACCCATTTCCCAGGAAAGCCTAAGAAAATGGGAGAGATCAGCTCGGGAATCATCTACAATCTGCAATCAAGCAGCCGGCTTCAACCGCTGCCTACTTAAAGTACAGCAGAATATGCACTCCCAACTCCGTACTATCCGGGCTGATTCCAAGGGCAAAACAGCAAACAAGGTTTCTGCAGCAACAGACGAACTTCAGTTCCTGTTGGACTTTAACTCCAGTATTTGCCAGGCCATGGCTAAGGCTATGGAGCATCTAACGGACTACGTATTTGTCAACATGGCCAACACCACCCTTTTAAGGCGTGATTCATACTTATCGTACCTCAAGTCTGGAGTAAAGGCGGACACTTTGAATGCTCTCAGATCTGCTCCACTAGAATTGGACACCTTGTTCCCAGACTCAGTGATTAAGCAGGCTGAGGAGGAGATTGCTAACTTTGATAGAAACCGGTCTGGATCGGCCTACAAGAAGGGCAGATACCATCCCTATGAAAAACAGGACAGAAAATCTGACCCCAAGAAGCAGGACCGACCGGCCTGGAAGAACATCTCACACAGCCAATACAGACGAGGGAAGGGAAAACACCAGTATTCCTCACGTCCAGCCAAGGGCCAGCAGCCGTATAAATGACAATCACTGTGTAACAAAGTTACGGGCATGGCTGCTGGCCGGGAGCACTCCCAGAGAGACATTGACTATTCAATCTTTAGAGAGACATGTAAATTTAAATGTTGTAAACCATGTTCATTCTGCAACCGGGCATCCGCAAAGGAAAGGAATAAGTCCTGGCTTGTCAGCTGTAATTTCAAAAAAGATTGTCTATTAAAACATGTCAAAGGTGCTTCTTCTGTCATTCAATTGCCTTATGTCCAAACTGTGACCAATGTCCCTCTTGTTGTACAAAATCTACCTGTAGGGGCCAGACTTCAAAACTTTTGGCAAATTTGGCTGGAAAGAGGTGCCGGACCCAAAATAGTTCAAATCTTGAGAGAGGGCTACACCCTCCCCTTTCGGATCCGGCCAAACCTCACAAGGTCTCCCATTGTCATAAGCCGGTATGCCAATCCCCACAGGAACAGTTACCTGCTGGAGGCATTGCATCAGCTTATAGACAAGAATGCAATAGAACTGGTCCACAATCAAACATCTCTAGGGTTTTTCAACCGACTTTTTCTGGTACCCAAACCCAACAACAAGTGGAGACCCATTCTGGACCTAAGCAAATTAAACCTCTTCCTCAAGGTGGAGAAATTCAAAATGGAGACACCGGAAACCATCAGGACATCCCTCCAGCAAGGGGAGTGGGTAACCTCAGTAGACTTCAAGGATGCCTACTTCCATATACCGATACAGGAACAGTCCAGGAAATACTTAAGGTTCCATGTCCAGGGCCGGACTTACCAATTCAGGGCACTGCCCTTCGGTCTGTCCACAGCGCCCATGGAGTTCACTGTGTTAGCAAAGGAGGTGAAACTGATGGCCATACTCAAGGGTATAAGGATCCACCAATACCTAGACGACTGGTTGGTGAGAGCCGGATCCCACCAAGATTGTCTCCATCACACCCAAATTCTGGTCAAGATGTGCCAGGATCTGGGTTGGCTGGTGAACTTAGAAAAGTCAGAATTGGAGCCCAAACAGGTCTTCAACTTCGTAGGTTACCAGTTCGACCTCAGGTCCGGCCGGGTCAGACCGACACCGGACCGATGGCAAAGTCTTCAAGGAAAAATACAGACACTGCTGTCATTACCGGCCTGTCCGGTCTGACAGTTCATGTCCTTGATAGGTCTGTTGACAGCCACAGAAAAACAGGTTCACCTAGGCCGGTTACACATGAGACCCATACAGTGGCACCTCAAAAACAATTGGAGGGTACCGGAATCTCTGGAAAAGGTCATCCCGCTACCCAGATCCTTGCACCCGCACTTACAATGGTGGCTGAACGAAAGCAATGTACTTCAAGGTCAACCATTACACCCCATAAGACATGCTCTGCAAATGTTTACAGACGCATCAAAAGAAGGGTGGGGCGCTCATTTAAACGAGCTCACGGCAAGGGGCTCCTGGTCAGTGCCGGAAAGCAAACTGCACATAAATTACTTGGAACTGAAAGCAGTCTTCTTGGCTCTAAAAGAGTTCCAAGACCTATGCACCGACAAAATAGTCCTAGTGGCCACAGACAACACCACAGTGGTGGCCTACATAAACAAAGAAGGAGGCATGAAGTCGGGTCCACTGTGTGCCCTACTGTGGAGAATCTTGACCTGGTGTTCCCAGCGACAAGTGACTCTAAAAGCCCGGCATATCCCTGGCCGACTAAATGTGATAGCAGACAAGCTATCCCGGCTCAATCAGACCATCCAAACAGAATGGTCACTCCTTCCGGACGTTTTTCAAAGCTTATGCAGCAAATGGCACCGGCCTCAGATAGACCTATTTGCCACGAGGTTCAACCACAAGTTACCTCTATTTGTCTCTCCAGTACCGGATACCCTGGCTCTAGCAGTGGATGCACTCACTCTGCCATGGGAGGATCTGGACGCATATGCCTTCCCACCGACCGCCTTATTGGGCAAAGTGGTGGAGAAGCTATTGGACTCCCCGTGCAAGAAGCTCATTCTGATTGCCCCGGGGTGGCCCAACATGCCTTGGTTTTGGGATTTGGTGACCATGTCCAGTCAGATCCCTCTCAGCCTGCCCAACCGGCCCAATCTGCTGACACAGCCCTTCAATCAGATCCCTCACAGAAATCTGATAAATCTAAATCTCCATGCCTGGCTCCTAGAGCCACAACAATCAAAGAACAGGGCTTCTCTGAGGCAGTGGCAGCAAGAATTGAGGCTCCTCAAAGAAGATCTACCAGATCAGTCTATGAGGCAAAGTGGGCCATTTTTACAAAGTGGTGCCTCACTAATCAGGTGGACTTCAGGTCACCACCTGTAAAGTCGGTGGCTGACTTTTTAATGTACCTCTTTGAGGACAAGAAGTTACAGCCCAGCACCATTGATGGATACAGATCTGCCATTGCTGATAAACTAGGTCCTACAACAGTCAATATCAGCAAAGATGTTAATCTCACTCGTCTCTTGGAAAGTTTCCACAGAGATAGACCCAAAGGGCGGAGGGGGATTCCCTCCTGGAACCTTTCCCTGGTGCTACACCAGCTGACAAAGGCTCCTTTTGAACCTCTTAGGGAGGCATCTCTGAAGCACCTGACCTTCAAAACTGTCTTCCTTTTAGCCCTAGGCTCGGGCAAAAGAAGGAGTGAGATCCATGCTTGGCAGCACAAGAACATCAGACACCAATCCGATTGGTCTAAGGTGTCCCTGTTTCCATCTCCCAGTTTTCTTTCCAAGAATCAGCTGGCCAAAGAGGGTCCAGAGAGTGTAGCTCCAGTGGTCATACCAGCCCTGGCTCCTACCCTGGATAAATCCCTCAAGTCTGACAGATCCCTGTGTCCAGTCAGAGCCTTGCGCTACTATTTGGACAGGACTTCAGACCTCAGACAACATAAGGAGCTAGTCTTTGTTTCCTTCAAAAAAGGCTTCGACAAAGACATCTCACCTGCCACTATCTCCTCATGGATCAAACAGACTGTGATCCTATGCTATGAGCTCTCTGATCATCAAGCCCACACCCTGCATCAAGTTAAAGCTCATGATGTCAGGGCTTTTGCTGCCTCTAAGGCTTTCCAGTCAGGAGTCTCCTTAGAGCAGATCTTATCAGCCTGCCACTGGAAATCTCATAATACCTTCACTCAATTCTATCTGAAGGATGTGGCCTGGGCCGACTCAGAGCTCTACCATCTTGGTCCGGTTGTGGCTGCTCAGCAGATCCACCAGCAAACCGGTACCTAGAGGAGATCTGTACATATGTAAATACTTGTACATATTTGTATATATATTGCACATATAGTTAAAAACACAGGGGGGGGGCAGGGTCGACTCTGACGGTTCCATCCCGGTTAACCGGATGATGATATTCGACCATAGCCTTAAGGGTGTTTGACTTCAAGGTCCACTCCAGGCTTAAAGAAGGAATTTTCATTACCTAACATGAGTTCACACAAGTCCCTAGTAACTTACCCGCCGACCAAGCGGTAGTTATTCAGCTATTGTCCATTGGATAGGATGTATTAACGCAATAAAATTGCAAATTTAATAAGTAAATTAAATTTTTATAAGTTAATACCCTATCCAATGGACACACAAGACCCTCCCACCGACCCCGCTTTCAGTCTACTAGGGGTCTAATTGGTTTAGACAACAAAAAAGATGCTATGACGTCACTCTGTCTAGACAGGAAGGAAGTACGACACGCCATCTGGCGAGTGCACAGTACTGGGCCGGCCTAGCCGGTGGAGACACAGGACGTCTTTTTCTGACGTTTGGCGGGCCGGTCCGCGCCGACCGGATAAGCTATTGTCCATTGGATAGGGTATTAACTTATAAAAATTTAATTTACTTATTAAATTTGCAAGTTGTTTATATTTCCAAGTGATAGAGTTGGGTGGTGTACCCTTGACGAGCAGTTAAACTTTATTTTGTTATTATGGTAGCTTATAGTGATATTCAAAGCAGTCTTTTTTATCCAGGTGACAGAGTTGGGTGGTGTACCCCTGATGCTGCGGGCCAGTGACATGTCAGCCACCATTCCCGATGAGAAGGTGGTCATCACATATGTGAGTTACCTGTGTGGTCGCCTGCTGGACATAAGGCTGGAGTGTTGGGCTGCTCGCACCATACAACATGCATGGAGAAAGTACCGAGTAAACAGAGGCAGGAGTGAGCTAAAGGTAATACAGGTGTCAAAACAAGGTAATACAGGTGTGAGTAAAAGTGTAAATACAAGATGAATACAAGGTATTGAAATGGCTCAACAATGACTTAATAGTTAGTGTTTTTATTCTACTTAAAAGGCAATCTACAGAGTATAAGTTCATCTGATTTCAGAGCATACTTTCATTTGACTGTAAGATAGATTTACTGTTTACATTTTACAGGAGAGACAGGAAGCTGCCATAATAATCCAGCGCAATGTAAAGCCATTTTTACAGCGATGTAAAAGGCAGAGGGAGTGCCGCGCTGCTGTGACAATACAAAAGTGTTACCGTGGTTACAAGGTCAGAAAGTTGCTGAAAGCAGCAAGAGAGGAAGCAAAGTTGAAACATCTTGCAAAAATGACAGTGATGATACAGGTAAACTAATACTGTAGGTTCTGTTTTGATGCCTAGGTGTTGTACAAGTAGAATTTATGATGCAGTGCAGTGCTTGTTATGAATGTGTACATCAGCACTGTTAAGGAATTAAGACATCTGGGAATTTCTTTTCAGATCGGCCTTTCTAATGCAACTTGTTCACCCTTTTATCTTTCCCTAATGTGGATTGTATATGACCAGTGAGAATGGCATCACATATCACCACACAGTGCTTACTTTAATATCTACCTTTTCAATTTTGCTGTTTATTGGTGTTTGGTTCATATAATTGCCAAGATTTAGTTCAACATCAGCCATTTTAAACACAGTCACCCAAGAAAGCTTACTTTTTTGGAGGATCAAATACAGCTTTGGCTTGTTTATTGTCATTTCTGCACCTGTTAACCCGGTTATAAAAGATAGGTGGTTTTGACTCCCATGTTATTTATTAAGAGTGTTTAAGATTGATAATTGCATTGATTTGTAATTTTGTTCATTTTCAAAACCTAGGGCTTAAAATTAATGTAGATATTTAATGTTACAGTATTTTGTCTTATTTTCACGTAGTTCTCACTTTTGCATAAACCCTCCTCTTTAATATTCTTCATTTCCGTGCTGTATGTAGAGTCATTTAGGAGACATCTAAGATATGAGAAGGGAGTTTTAAAGAGACTTTTTTGGCTTTATTTCAGGCATGTGTGCGTGGTCACTTAGTACGTAGGCATATCCGTGTGCGTCAGAGCAGTGCGACAGTTGTTCAGTCTGCATACAGAGGCTGGAGACAGAGGTGTGCTTACACCAGGCTCAGACACGCAGCTTTCATACTGCAGAGAAGGTGGAGAGCAAACAGGTAACAGGGTTTTAAAATAGATATTCAAAACAAAATTTTTTCAGAAGTAAGATAGCCTTCCTACACCAAAGGGTGTCCCCACTGCTGGTGGTTGGGCTAAACCTATTCTCACTGGTACAAGCTGTTACTTGAAAAAAGATGGGGTTTTGGTTAATGGCTGGTGTACAAATTTTAATGTAGATTGGTGACTTGCAATTAAGGGTTTACAAAAGAAAATGTTTTTGAATTAACACATGGACTACCTAAACTCAAATACACATTTAAATGCTTTGCATTGTTCAAAACACGGAAAACCTGTAACTGTAATAGTATGCTGCACACAATAATTTATTTGGCTTAAAGTGGCAGTTATAAACCTTTTAAATATCTCTCATTTGTATTTCTTGTTTTAAATTAAAGTTCTATGGCATGTGGCACACGTCTGTGCTTTCAAGGTACTAGATTTTATTGGGTTCAAGGACACTGAAAATGTGTTTTTGATAGTCTCAAGTGATTACATCACTAGTTTCTTTATGTGCAGGCTTTGTAAGGAAGAGCTGGAGAAGTTTACAAAGGTGAAGAGTGCAGTGAAAACACTTCAGAGTGGAATCCGGTGTTGGCTGATAGAAAGACGTCTGGTAAAACACATGGCTGCCTCCAGAATACAGGCCTCATTCAGGTGCAGTAACCCCAAATACCCAAAAATGTACAGTAAACCCTGTGTAAATAAAATCAGTAAATGCAAATTGAAAGGCATGTCACAAAATTCAAGGTATAGTAAGCCCAACAGAAGACTGAAGAAGTTCTAAGTTCAAAATTTAAGGTCTTGCTTCCTGTTCAATAGCCAGGGTTATATTGGAACAAGCCATCAGCATTGCCACTTGGGGGACTCCAAACCCATACAGAGGGGACCGCCTGAAATTAGGTATCACACTTGCCAACCACGAGGCAACTGAGAACCTGTTGACTGAGAAAAATCAGTGTGCGCAAATGGAAAGATTTACCACAAAATGTTAGGCTGCTTCCAGTAAAATGCCAGACCATGTTAAGGTAGATCCTCATAAAAGGCAGAAAATACTGTGTACAGTAGACACTGTACAAATAGAAATAGCCGAAGTTAAATTAGCTACAAGTGGGAATATTTTGGTCCAAAATCATGAAAAGAGATTTAAATTTGTAGGTATTGATGGAAATTAATCATAACCGGAACTAACTTCTGTGTATATTAAAGGTTACAATGTTATTCAACTTATAGATCAAACTATGTATAATATTCTGCGGAGAGTAGCAGCATGAAGAGTAAATTGCCAAAAAAAAAAAAAATTAATTAATTAATTAATTAAAAAATAATAATAAGAATGAAACTAGTAGTTTCACAATTAACTATTTCTCCTAATAATTGCTTTTGGCAGGATGCTGCATGCTAGACAACTATATAAAAGACAAAGAGCTCTTGTGGTTGTTCTCCAGTCTCATATCAGGGCTTGGCTTGCCTGGAGAAAACACCAACAGCTTTGTGCAGCCAGCCAAATAATCCAGTCCAGATTCAGGGCTCTGTTAGCCTGCAGAAAGCAAAGAGACTTGTACACTCGCACTAGAGCAGCTTGTCTGTGTCTACAGAAGTATACTAGAGGTTGGCTGGCCAGGAAATATGCTGAAAAAGTCAGTGCTGTGATAAAGATACAATCAGCAATAAGGGGACATATTCAGAGACATAGGTTTGTGGCATTACGAAATGCAGCAGTAGTCATACAGAGGAGGTATCGGTTGGTGGTACAAGGCCAGCAACTGACAAAAGAGTATATGAGGACCAAGAGGAACATTGTGAAGGTACAGGCCTGCGTGAGGGGGTACCTGGCCAGGCAGAGAGTAAAGAAGCTCAAGTCTGCAGCACTGACCATTCAAAGGTCATTTAGAGGCTACATACAGAGAGAAAGGTTGAAATGTATGCGAGAGGCCTCCTCTAAAATACAGGCGTGGTTTAGAGGGTACCTGGAAATGAAGGCACAGAGACAGAGATACCAGGCAAGTGTGGAGGCAGTTGTTAAAATTCAGAGCTGGTTCACAATGTTGAAGGTGAGTCGGGAATATGGTCGACTGAGAACACTTGTGGTGAAGATGCAGGCTCTGGTCAGGATGAACAAAGAAATGAAAGAGTATAAGAGGACTAAAGAAGCTGCCCTTGTGATCCAGAGGAGATACAGGGCGAGCCGACAGAGAGATATGTTCAGACAGCAGTTTCTTCAGAAAAGAAAAGCTGCAATTACAGTGCAGAGTTGTGTTAAAATGTGGATAGCAAGAACCAGGTTTCTACATATCAGGAAACTTATGGTGAAGATGCAAGCACTAGTGAGGACCAAGCTTGCCAGACAGACATTTACAGAGCAGAGGCAAGCAGTAGAGAAGATACAGAGCTACTACAGAGGGTACCTAGTAATGAGGCAGCAGCGTGAGCAGTATGTGTGTCTCAGAGAAAATGTTGTTAAAATACAGAGTCTTGTGCATATGAGGCAGAGCAGACACTCTTACTTAAAGCTTAGGCAAGCTGCAGTGTTTTGTCAGAGTTTATTCAGAGGAAGGCGAGAGCGAATGAGGTTTCTTAGGAAGAAATCTGCTGCCACCTCTATCCAGAGAATGTTCAGGGCTCACTACATTGTCACTGTGAATGAGCAGATGGACAGAAGACTCAAGGAAGCAGTGATATCCATCCAGGCAGTTGTCAGGGGTTACCTAACTAGAAAGAGACTCGAAAAACTAAGAAAGGGAGTGGTCAAGCTCCAGGCATTGGCCAGGGGCCGGCAGCAACAGAGGAGGTTTGTTCAGCTCAAATACTCCATCTACCTGCTGCAGGGATGGTGGAGGGCTTGTGCAGTGGCTCGTAGAGAAAGGGAGAGGTTTATCAGACTTAGACAAGGGCTCATGAGAGTGCAGGCTTGTTACAGAGGGTGGATTGTGAGGAGAGAATATTTGTCCATGAAGGATGGGTTTACCAGACTGCAGGCTGTTTGGAGGATGAGGGTAGCTAGAACTCAGTATCTGAAGCAGAGGGAAATGGTGGTGTGCATACAGAGGAGACTGAGGGCTACTTTACAGGCTAGGGTACAACAAATGATGTACCTTCACTACAGGAAGTGTACCACTGTACTCCAGGCAGCAGTGAGGGCATACTGCCAGAGGAGGAGGTACCAAACCATGAAAAATGGAATGGTAAGACTGCAGGCACTGCACAGGATGAGGAAAGAGAAGACAATGTATGAGCAACTCAAAAATGCGGTCATGGTGTTACAGCAGACATGGCGTGCAACAAAACAAAGAGATGCCTGTCGTCAGGAGTTTGTCACAAAGCGGCAAGCAGCAGTGGCAATCCAGGCTGGGTTTAGAGGGCTAAGGGAGAGGAGAAGGTATATTACAGCGAGGGCAGGTGTGATTAGACTTCAGGCGTTGGTGCGAGGAGTACAATGCAGAAGGGCACTGCTGAGACTCAGAGCAGCTGTCATTGTAATGCAGTACAGGATCAGGGCAGTACTGTTGGCACGAAGACAGAGAAGGGAGTTTCTAAATACACGCAGAGCTGCAGTATGCCTCCAGAGCTGCTACAGGTGTGCAATAGCCAGGAAAAGGTACCTGACTATGAAGGAGGGGTTCAGCAAGCTTCAAGCAATGTACAAAGCCAGATTAGTCAGAAGGAAGTTTGAAGAGATGAAAGCAGCAGCCAGTAAGATCCAGGAGTGGTGGCGGGCTATGTTGCTCAAGGCCAAAGAGGAGAGAAAGTACATGGTGATGAGAGGTGCCACTATTATACTGCAGAGGGCTATCCGTGGGTATCTGTGCAGAAAGAGACACTGGGCTCTGATTCAAGGAGTCACAAAGCTACAGGCACTGTACAGGTGTAGGCTACAGAGGAGAGACTTTGTTCGCCATCGCAATGCAACAATTGCTATCCAGAGGAGGTGGCGGGCCACTCAGCTGGCCAATCAAGAGAGAACAAGGTATCTGCATACAAGGGAGGCCTTAGTACTTCTACAAAGTGCAGTGAGGGGACATATACAGAGAAGTGAATTTGTATTAGTGAAAGAAAGTGCAATTAAATTACAGGCTGCATGGAAAGGTATACAGCAGAGAAGAAGGTATAGGGGTCTACAGAAAGTTGTCCGAAGTGTACAGACCAGGTGGAGGGCGAGGGTGGAGGGTAAGAAGGCTCGCTTAACTTATCACAGACAACGGAATGCAGCCAGATACATACAGGGGTGGTACCGTGGGATGCAGCAAAAGAGGCATCTGGCACAGTCCAGTGCAGCTGTGAGACTGCAAGCTTGCTGGAGGGGGTACAGACAAAGATGTGAGTACAGACGGCAACTGGCAGAGCGAGTATTGAGGCGACAGGCAGCCACAGTGATACTGCAGCATCATATCTGGAGGTATGTGATGAAAAAGCGGGCAATGAAGGAACTCAAACGCAAGGTGTCCTGTGTAGTAAGGCTACAGGCATTGATGAGAGGTTATCTGGCTAGAAAGAGGCTAAAGGAAACAATTGCAATGATATGTCTTCAAGCTGCTGTGAGAGGTTTCCTAGTGCGACAAAGAACTGTCAAAACAAAGAGAGACATTGTCAATTGTCAGTCTACTGTCAGAATGTGGCAGTGTCGTAGGAAGTTTGTGAGGTTAAAGTGGGCAGTCACGACTGTCCAGAGACATTGGAAGGCCAGGACTGTCGGAAAAATGGTGCGTGACCAACTCATATTGCAGCATGAAAAAGCCACAGTAATCCAGACTTGCTACAGGAGACGCCGGGCAAGAACTCGGTTTGTACAGTTCAGAGCAGGAGTCGTGGAGCTTCAGAGGGTAGTCAGATGCTTCCTATACAGAAAACACTATGAGAAGGTGCACCGGGCAGCAACAACTGTACAGATGTGGTGGAGAAGAGTGAGGCAACTGAGGGTCGACAGGATGGTGTTTGTGAAAAAGGTAAGCACTTGGATATTTGTTGCAATTATTTTCTTTGAAAAAAACTTTAAAATCAGTGGAGAAATCAGTACCAGTTTTAGCTTTATCCATCTTGGAGTGTGTCATCACACAAATAAATCTCCTTAATAAATACTAGGACTTAAAGGAACCTTCCTCTGACCAAGTGCGGTATTCTATTCAGTGATACATGTACAAAAGTAACTCGGAAATTGACTCGTTTACTTCATCTGCAGGTGCAGATGAATATCTTATATTTAAGTTAAACTAGAGGAGAGTATTTATTTGGTCTTTGGATTAGCTATTAATCTAGTGTGTAATGATTTTTCTTGAGAAGCGTAAGTTGCTCATTATTGATTATTTGACATCCAGATTCTAAATGTTGGCTCTTAAAATTTGATTAGATTTTAGGTTTGGCATTTTTTCTCCCTTTATTTGTAATTTTTTTTTAGGTAAAGAGTACAAGGGTGATTCAGAGGCATGTGAGGAGGTACCTAGCTAGAAAGCGACGTTTACAAGAAGCAGCAGTGAAAATACAGGCAGCATGGAGAGGGCATCTGTTTCGGTCAAGATTGGCTAAACTGACCACAGTTGTCACTACCATTCAACGCAGGTTTAGAGAATGTAGGGAAAAACTGCGTGAAAAGGTGAGATTTTAACTTGTGGGTATGAACAGGACCAAAACGAGGCTAGCTATCTATTATTGCCACAAATCTGGTTACTCATGTTTTTAGTATTTACTAGGGCTGGGACGGGTACAAAAAAACAGCCCCGAGTACTCACCCTCTGAGTAACTGCGAGATTTAGTACCTACCATTAGAAGTTTTCTGTAAACAAATGGTTGATTTTGGTAACAAACTTTTGAAGAAAAACATCTTCTATTTAACCAGATATATTATGGAATATGGAGTAAATTATATGTTTTTAAACGAAAACGACAACTTTAATTGATATTTATGTGACGAAAATGCAAAAATGAAGCATCTTTTATTCAAACATTTTATTGCGTTAATACATCCTATCCAATGGACAATTGCTTTACCGGTCGGCGCGACCGGTCCCGCCAAACGCCAGAAAAAGACGTCCTGTATATAATACCGGCAGGACCGGTCAGTAGTGTGCATTCGCCAGGTGGCGCATCATACTTGCTTCCTGTCCAGACAGAGTGACGTCAGTTCATCTTTTTCGTTTGGCGCGTGTAGTGTGCAGACGCGTTTTGAATTTATTTCCAAGTTTGAAGAAAACGCGGTTTATTCTACGAAATTAAAGCTTATTTTCATCTGAAAATATATTTATTGTGTTACATACATTTTATGGCCTCTCCAGGACTTAAACGAGGCATTATCCAGCGTTTTATAGCCAGTTTTGAAGAATTTCTGTGTACTTGTCGTCGAGAGGAATCGTGGGTGAGAGGTCGTGTGTCGTCCCTGCAGCATTCCTTCTGCTGGTCAGAAGCGTGTATTTCCACGATTCACCCTCCATTTAATTCTACATTGTCGAGTAACACTGCGTGTATGTCGACGAGAAGAAATTAGAAGGAAAGAAGAATGCATCGTCTGACGTCATCACTTTCAGCTTATGCTTGTCACGTGACACGGACCTGGTCACGTGATACGCATTCAACAATGGATGTCACGTGATACGCATTTAACAATGGAGGAATCGTGTTTTCAACAGAAGTTTTAGAAGAAAAGACGAGTATTTATCACTCTACAACCACTTTTTAACTGGCAAGAAGAAATCCAGCAACTCGTCTGTTGACCTGAAGAAGTTAGAGGTCAAATAGTCTTTGAATTCTGCAAATTTTGCCGGTGCCGGTCATGTGACTTCACAGATCTCAACACAACTACCGGCAAGCAAATCCCCAAGCGTGACTGGTTCAGCTGACAAGAAGTGATGAGTTTTACCGGTACCAGTTCTGGGCAGACTACCGGTGGGGAGCACTAGTGATGGGTTTTACCGGTTCCAGTCTGTACAGACTACCGGTGGGTCATGTTCCTGTGAAGAAACCCCTTCAGTGGTTACCAGTGATCAGCCCTGTTGATCCTGGAACCTCCACCAGAGGCCTTTCCACTGGTGGGACTGTTGGGGTACCTGTTCCAGTCATGTTCCTGTGAAGCTGTCAAGAAACCCCCCTTCAGTGGTTCCAGTGATCAGCCCTGTGTTGATACTGGAACCTTCACCAGAGGCCTTTCCACTGGTGGGACTGTTGGGGGTACCGGTTCCGGTCTGTACAGACTACCGGTGGGTGCTGTTCCTGTGAAGAAACCCCTTCAGAGGGTTCACCTACCAGAAGTCGCGGTGACCATTGAGACCCTTATCTTCCCTGTGCAGAAGTTTGGACCGGTACCGGTCCTGTTCAGGCTACCGGTAGGGTCACTATCCAGCCAGTGATGAGGGATACCGGCACCAGTTGTGTTCAGACTGCCGGTTGTGGTCACAGAAATCCAGCAAGGGCTACTGGTTAAACAGGATTACCGGTTACACAGAGTTGCTGGTGACCTACAGCAGGGCTACTGGTTCAGAGAATTACCGGCTCCTGAGTGTTGCCGGTTACAGAGGAATCTGTACCCATCCTTAAGGGCAAGAAACCAGCTCCAAATCCAGTGCTGACAACAGGTTTGCCGGTTACAGAGACTTGCCGGTTCCGGAGTGTTGCTGGTTCTGGAACCGTAGTGCTGCTGGTTACAAGAAATCTGCTGTTCCCATCCTTACTGGCAAGGAACCAGCTTCAAATTCAGTGCTGAGAACAGGTTCAACAGTTAGCCTTCTCTCAGAGCCTACCGGTTTGACCGGTTACAGAGCCTGTTTGATTGCAGAGAAAAGCTGCTGAACCACCGCTGTGGACAGGAAGAAGGCAACTTCATATGAGCCTATCCTTGCTAAGAAGTAGTTCACCCAGTTCTGCCAACTCCGGTGAGTTTATGCAGAACTGTGGAGCCACCAGGAACCGGTTACAGAGCATTGCCTCGCATATAACCGTTTAAGGCCTGGTACTGGGCAGGTCTCCAGGACTGACTGACAGACCGGCAGAAGTTCCTTAAAGGCCAAAACAACTGTTTAGGCCAACCAGTGGCAGCCTAAGGAACTGGTTACAGAGGAATTCTTGATCAGTCACTGGTCCCGGTGAAATGCCTGTCAAGCTACCTGACCAGTCAGCCAGCCTACCCTTTCGGGTCCCAGCTGGTCAGACAGTGGCTAGAGATTGAGGGAGGGTTACACTCTCCCCTTCCGGTTCAGACCCCACTTGACGAGGTCACCGACTGTAATAAGCAACTACCACAATCCAACCAAACAGTCCTTCCTTTTAGAGGCACTGTATCAGCTGATAAACAAGAATGCAGTCGAACCGGTGGAAAATCAAAACTCACTGGGGTTTTACAACCGGCTTTTTGGTACCCAAACCCAACAACCGGTGGAGACCGATCCTAGACCTGAGCACCTTGAACACCTTTTTAAACACAGGGACGTTCAAGATGGAAACCCCAGAGACAATAAGAACCTCCCTCCAAGCAGGGGAGTGGGTCACATCCATAGATTTCAAAGAAGCATACTTCCACATACCAATTCACAGTCAGTCCAGGAAGTACATGCGCTTTCACCTCCAGGGTCGGTCCTACCAGTTCAAAGCCCTTCCCTTTGGCCTGTCCACAGCTCCCATGGAGTTCACAGTGGTGGCCAAAGAGGTCAAAATCGTGGCTTTTCAGAAGGGTATAAGGATCCACCAGTACCTAGACGACTGGCTGGTGAGAGCCTCTACCCACCACACCTGTCTCCAGCATACTCAAACCCTAGTCACACTTTGTCAGGAATTAGGGGGGCTGGTGAACAAGGAAAAGTCAGAGCTGGTTCCCAAACAGGTCTTCAACTTCGTAGGTTACCAGTTCGACCTGAAAGAGGGCAAGGTCAGACCAACAGAAGAACGTTGACAGGTCTTGACACACAAGATTAGATCAATATTGTCGGGTCCGCTTTGCCCGGTCCGACAATTCATGTCCCTCATAGGTCTACTCACAGCAACAGGAAAGCAAGTCCACTTAGGGCGACTAACATGAGACCCATACAGTGGCACTTGAAAAACAACTGGAGGGTCCCAGAGTCACTGGAAAAGGTGATCCCGGTCTCCAAATCCCTCCACCCCCATCTAAGGTGGTGGCTGGAGGAAAGCAATGTGCTTCTAGGTCAACCATTACACCCTCTAAAACATGCTCTGCAAATCTTTACAGACGCATCAAAAGAAGGGTGGGGCGCTCACTTAGACGAGCACACTGCAAGGGGACAGTGGTCCCTACCAGAGAGCAAGTTACACATAAACCACTTGGAGCTGAAAGCAGTATTTCTAGCTCTAAAAGAGTTTCAAACCCTAGTCTTTAACAAGACAGTGTTGGTAGCTACAGACAACACAACAGTGGTTGCCTATATCAACAAAGAAGGGGGGATGAAATCGGGCTCTCTGTGTGCCCTACTGTGGAGAATTCTGTCCTGGTGCACCAGGCAGCAAGTAACCCTCAGGGCACGTCACATCCCCGGCCGGCTGAACGTGATAGCAGACAAGCTATCCAGGCTTGGCCAGACCATTCAAACAGAGTGGTCACTTCATCCAGAAGTGTTCCAAGCTGTATGTTCGAGGTGGCATCAGCCACAAGTGGACCTGTTTGCCAACAGGTTCAACAACAAACTACCACAGTTTGTATCACCGGTACCAGACCCCCAGGCTTGGGCAGTGGATGCACTCAGCCTCTCCTGGGAGGACCTGGACCCATACGCCTTTCCACCGGCAGCCATCTTGGGTAAAGTGGTGGAGAAGCTCCAGGACTACCCCTGCAACAGAATAATTCTGATTGCTCCAGGGTGGCCCAACATGCCCTGGTTTTGGGACCTGGTAGCAATGTCAAGCCAGATCCCACTGTGTCTGCCCAGCATACCCAACCTAGTGTCTCAGCCATTCAACCAGGTCCTTCACAGGAACCTGTCGAATCTGAACCTACATGCCTGGCTCCTAGAGCCTCAGCAATCAAGGAGCAAGGCTTCTCTGAGGCAGTGGCAGCACGAATTGAGGCTCCTCAAAGAAGATCAACCAGATCTGTCTATGAGGCAAAGTGGACCATTTTTACAAAGTGGTGCCTCAGTAATCAGGTGGACTTCAGGGCACCACCTCTGAAGGCCATTGCTGACTTCCTCCTGCACTTGTTTCAGGAGAAGAAGTTACAACCAGGCACTATTGATGGCTACAGATCTGCCATTGCTGACAAACTGGGCAATTCCACCATTAATGTCAGCAAAGATGAGAATCTCACTCGTCTCCTGGATAGTTTCCATAGAGACAGACCTAAGGGCAGGAGGGGCATCCCCTCCTGGAACCTTTCACTGGTTTTACATCAGCTCACAAAGGCTCCCTTTGAACCCCTGAAAGAGGCCTCCTTGAAACATTTAACTTTCAAGACTGTTTTCTTGCTGGCTTTGGGTTCAGGTAAACGCAGGAGTGAGATCCATGCTTGGTTACATAAGAACATCAGACACCAGTCAGACTGGTCTAAGGTGTCTTTGTACCCCTCACCCAGCTTCCTATCCAAGAACCAGCTGGCTAAGGAAGGTCCAGATAGTGTGGCTCCAGTGGTCATCCCAGCCCTGGCACCATCTCTGGATAGGTCACTCAAAGGTGACAGGTCCCTATGTCCAGTTAGAGCCCTGCGCTACTACTTGGACAGGACTGCAGACCTCAGGCAGAATAAGGAGTTAGTCTTTGTCTCCTTCAAGAAGGGTTTTGATAAAGACATCTCACCTGCCACCATCTCCTCATGGATCAAACAGACTGTGGTTCTGTGCTATGAGCTCTCTGACCAGGAGGCCCTCACCTTTCATCAGGTTAAAGCCCATGATGTTAGGGCCTTTGCTGCCTCTAAGGCCTTCCAATCAGGGATTTCCTTAGATCAGATCTTGTCAGCCTGCCACTGGAAATCTCACAACACCTTCACCCAATTCTATTTGAAGGATGTTGCCTGGGCTGACTCGGAGCTTTTCCACCTGGGTCCTGTAGTGGCTGCCCAGCAGGTGCACCACCAGGCCCAGAAGTGAGGGGATGTTGTATATATGTAAATATGTACATATTGTAAAAAAAAACAAAGAAACTGTGACTTGCTTCCCTTGGGAAGTTTATTTCTTCTGGGACTGAACTCAGCCCCTCTCTCTCTATCTTTCCCTTCTCAAACCGACTCTGGAAGGAAAGAAAAAAGGGGGGGGCAACGTCGGTAGACTCCCGGTTAACCGGTGAGTTGGTGGCCGACCTTGACCTGTCAGGGTTCTCTGACCCTAGGTCAAATGGGCCTGTACTATTTTGTTTTGTTATGAGTTCACAGAAGTCCCTAGCTGCTTACCCGCCTACCAAGCGGTAGTTATTCAGCAATTGTCCATTGGATAGGATGTATTAACGCAATAAAATTGCAAATTTAATAAGTAAATTAAATTTTTATAAGTTAATACCCTATCCAATGGACAGGCAAGGCCCTCCCAACCGACCCCGCTACCAGCTTACTAGGGGTCTAAATCTGTTTAGACAACGAAAAAGATGAACTGACGTCACTCTGTCTGGACAGGAAGCAAGTATGATGCGCCACCTGGCGAATGCACACTACTGACCGGTCCTGCCGGTATTATATACAGGACGTCTTTTTCTGGCGTTTGGCGGGACCGGTCGCACCGACCGGTAAAGCAATTGTCCATTGGATAGGGTATTAACTTATAAAAATTTAATTATATCCCCAGACGAAAGTCGGGGATATATTGGATTCAGGTCCGTCGCGCCGCCGCTGCCGTAGAAATTTCCTTGTGGACGCGATAACTCAAAAACGGATTAATATTTTTTTTTCCAAACTTGGTACACATGTTAAGGATGCCCAAAGGAAGATCCCTATTTTAAGGTGACCTTAAACTCCAAATAATAAAGAACTTATGGCCACCTTAAGGTCAGAAATTGCACTTTTGACCACTTAGAGCCCTCTAGGTCACAAACTATGAGGCGTATGTGGCTTAAATTTTACCTGAGAACACATTAATATATTCTTAGTACATGTGCCGAAAATCAAGACTTTAAGTTGAGGAGAAAATTGTGTTTGGGGCCCATAAAGACCCCACTTAGGACTTTTTTCCTAGATTTTTAACATATTTTGCCCTATAATTTGGAAGTGGTAATTCTGATGAGTCTCAAACTGCTCTAGGTGTAACTCTTATATGTAATCCTTGTCTGTGAAAAATTTAAAGGCTGTAGGTTTACCTGTTAGGCCGACTTGAGGTCTCAAAATTGCCCACAGAGACCCAATTTATGGACTTTTTGCCACCTTCAAGCACTGTAGCTTTCAAACAATGTCTCTCATCTAAGTGAAATATCATCTGAGAATATATCAATATGTTTTTCTTGTATGTACTCCAAAATTTAGGCCTTTAATAGACATTTAACCCATGTATGAGGACCATAAATCCCCACCCGAGTGACCCTTTTTAGACATTTTTCACATATTTTGCTCTGTAACTTGGAAATGGTAAGTCTGAGAAGTTTCAAACTGTATTAGATACATATTCTATGTGTAATCTTAGTATGTGACAAATTTTAAGTCTGAAGCTTTAATTTGAAGGCCACATTGAGGTCTCTGATGGGCTCCCTAAGACCCAGTATTTGGACTTTTTGCCACCTTTAAGCCCTGTGACTGGTAAACTATGTGACTGATAGGGCTGAAATCTCATCTGGGAATACATTATTATGTTCTTTTTACATGTGCCAAAAATCATGGCTTCAAGTAGACATTTAAACTGTGTATGAGGACCATAAACACCCACCCGAGTGACCCTTTTAAGACATTTTTCACATATTTTGCTCTGTAACTTGGAAATGGTAAGTCTGAGAAGTTTCAAACTTTATTAGATATATATTCTATGTATAATCTTAGTATGTGACAGATTATAAATCTGAAGCTTTAATTTGAAGGCCACATCGAGATCTCTAAAAGTCCCACAGAGACCCAATATTTGGACTTTTTGCCACCTTTAAGCCCTGTGACTGTTAAACTATGTGATTGATGGAGCTGAAATCCCATCTGGGAATGCATTATTATGTCCTTTCTACATGTGCCGAAAATCAAGGCTTTTAGTAGACATTTAACCTGTGTATGAGGGCCATAAACACTCACCCAAGTGACCTTTTTTGACATTTTTTTCCGTATTTTGCCCTGTTATTTGGAAATGCTTAGTGTGACAGGTCTTAAACTGTATTATATATAATTTTTTTTTGTTATGTTTGTCCCCCAAAAAGTTTCAGCTCTGTAGTTTAATTGCTAAGGTCTCTTTAACAATTGTAAAATGCCCACAGAGACCCAGTTTATGGATATTATACCACTTTAAAGCCCTGTAACTGTCGAACTATGTGGGTCATAGAGCTGAAATCTTTGAATTTTTCAAAGGAAGTGCCTGTCTATTTAAATTTTTATTAATAATGTTATGGCTATCTTAGGCTTTTAAGTACTTATTTTTGTGTGTTATCTCGCTGCTTGCTGAGTTTTTAACTTTTTAAAATGAAACTGGTTAAACATATTCAAGTAGGCAAAATGGACACTGTTATTTTCTGGTGAGTTATAAGTCCAATATTAATGAAATTATACCCTTATGTAGTAAAAATAGGGGATTTTTAACCCTCAACTAGCCCAGTTTTATTCAGTTTGCCTCAGTTAATTTTGACACAGTTCCTACAGTTACTAACTCATTTCAGTTGATAATCACATTCTTAAAATTCTCAATTCTGACTTATTATAAATCTGTTCTTGTGGTTTGATAATTGTATCCCCGACGCGAAGCGGGGATACTATGGATTCATCATCGTCGTCGTCCGCGTCCGCGCCCTCGTCCGCGTCCGCAGAGATTTCTTGTTAGCGACCTACAGTCCACATTTCTTTCCGGATTTCTTTCATATTTGGCAGGTGACTTGATATGGTAGAGGACTCGCCACCCTATCTTTTTGGTAGGCTTTATGTCTAAATTAGGCCTGTGGTAGACAAAAATGTCTAAAATGTGGAATATTGCTTGTTAGCGACCTACAGTCCACATTTCTTTCCAGATTTCTTTCATATTTGGCAGGTGGCTTGGTATGCTAGAGGACTCGCCACCCTATCTTTTTGGTAGGCTTTATGTCTAAATTAGGCCTGTGGTAGACAAAAATGTCTAAAATGCATTAAAAGTCATGAAATCATGCACTAAATCACTTATAACTTGAAAAGTGTTGCATTTAGAGCATTTTGTTAAAATATGTTATTCAGATACTTTTTTCATAGCTAAAACATGGTGAGTAACTTGGGTGTCTGTCTCAATAGCTAAGTGAGTAATAGCTACTTTTGGGCTTTTCAGTAACTTCCATCATGAGTAAAATCAATTGTAACTTGAAAACTATTGCATTTACAGAATTTTGTATAAATATGTTATTCAGCTACTTTTATGTCAGCTATAACATAGTAAAATTTCAGACCTGTAGCTCATGGCATAGCTGAGTAATAGCTACTTTTAGGTTATCACTGTTGAGTAAATTACTTATAACTTCAAAAGTATTACATTTAGAGTATTTTGTTTCAATATGTTATTCACCTATTTCGGAGTCAGCTATAACATAGTGAAGTTCCAGACCTGTGGCTCATTGCATAGCTGAGTAATAGCTACTTTGAAGTTCACACTGTTGAGTAAATCAGTTGTAATTGGAAAAGTATTGCATTTACAGAAATTTGTGTAAATATGTTATTCAGCTACTTTTGGGTCAGCTATAACATAGTGAAATTACAGACCTGTAGCTCATGGCACAACTGAGCAATAGCTATTTTCAGGTACTGACTGTTGAGTAAATGACTTGTAACTTGAAAAATAGTGCATTTGGAGTATTTTGTTAAAATATGTTGTTCGCCTACTTTTGGGTCAGCTATAACGTCGTGAAATTACAGACTTATAGCTCATGGCATAGCTGAGCAATAGCTATTTTCAGGTTGTCACTATTGAGTAAATCAGTTGTAACTTGAAAACTATTGCATTTACAGTATTTTGCTTAAATATGTTGTTCACCTAATTTTGGGTCAGCTATAACATAGAAAAAATTCAGACATGTAGCTCATTGCATAGCTGAGTAATAGCTACTTTGACGTTATCACTGTTGAGTAAATCAGTTATAACGTGAAAACTATTACTTTTATTACGCTACAATAGCTTACCATGTGGGACTTAATGCTGATCTCGGGTTGCCACACCCGGGGCCAACGTCTTAGAAAAAAAGACAGTTCTTGTTAGCCACCGGATATACTGGTAGTTGTCGTCACGTGATAACTTCTGACCAATCGTCCTACTTTCTCGTTGGCCACGATTGACTGGTAGCAGTTTGTAAATATACAGACATTTTCATTTATTTCTCAGACTTTACTTATTGTTGGAGGCTAATATTTGCATATTTCTTGTAATATATATCATAGATTATTCTGTAAAAGTTTCATTTCCACAGGATAAGTATTTTTATTGCAGTCGCGTGTTTTGAGTTTTCCTCGGTTCAGGCTAATTCTTTCTACGTCTTTTATTGCGTACATAATGTCTACACATCAAGCAAATAAAGACAAACCGAGAGCGCAGAAATGCCGCCATTTCTGCTTTAGTTTTGATACACATAATTTCTGCCCTACCTGTAGGGAGGCTGGCAAGGGAGATGACCCCTGTGTCACCTTTGAAACCCCTTGCGAAATTTGCACGTCTTTTACAGATGAGCAACTACAGAAAATCCAAAACCGGAAACGGTATTTGAAAAAGCAGAAAGCGACAACTAGTTCCAAAGATGAACTAGATCTTTTGGGTGAAGGCGACGGGGATTCCTTCACTGGGTCTAATGCAGACCTCGAGTGTGCTGCTGATAGCCTTTTTACCTCACCCCCCCGTCCACAACCTCTTGCCTTCAGTTCCCTGTCTTTGAAAACGCCAGCAAAAACCGTTCCACCCACCCCTGGTACAGCTTTGCAAAATAAAATCCAGTCAAATTTAGAGAAATCACTCGGTGATTCCTTAAATATACACTTACAGCAGCAAATGGGTTCCTTTCAGGCATCCATGTTGGAAGCTTTTAAGTCACTCCGAGAGGAGTTGACTGTAAAACAGAAAGTCGAGGCACAGTCCTCGACTCTTGCTTCAAAACCTGGCTTGTCCAGTACTTCTGCTGCCCCTCTGGATTTGCCCCCTCCGAGATCTGGTACTAACATTCCAAGCGAGGATATGGATGTGGACTACGGTCCAGCTCTTCCTCCTCGTTTAGTATCTACTCAACCTTCCTCGGATCAGTACGTTGCCCCCTCTGAAGGTCATCCCGAAGAGGTTTCGTACTCTCACAAAAAGCAAAGCCATAGGCAGCCAGTTGACCCGAGCTCTGCCTCGGACCAACTAAATGAGGATTCCGATGAACCTCGGATCCCTTCTTCTAGATCCAAAAAGCACTCTGACAAGAGCAAACATAAATCAAGATCTAGTCTTTTACCTCAGAGGAGGATCACTCCCCTGTAGCCAGACACAGGTCTTCTAAGCCCTCTAGGGCTCAGCCCTCAGGAGTTGCTTCTGATCAAGACCTCCCACAACATGATCCAGACCCCCCTTATTATAGGGCAGTAGCTTTGTCTGACATGCCCTCACAATACTCTGAAGAAGTTGATACCTTCAGGCGTATTTTGTCTCTCCCTGACCCCAGGGAATCTATGCCCAGGTCTTCCACCTCGGTGTTGGGTCTGGATGATGAAAAAGGCCGTCAAGAGCTCAGACCTAGAGGTCCCTCCTCTATTCTTCCACTTAGCTCAGTTATCAAGGACGCCTTTGATAAATTCCAACATGACTTTAAGGCTGCCAACTTATCTGAGGGAAAATATGTCAAGCCTCCTCCCTCAACTTCAAAGTGGTACAAGGTGGGACAACCAACTTTTCAAGACAAAATCCAGGAGTTGAATACAGACTTTGCTAAGATCTGTATTACTCCTAGACCTTCTGGGCCCCCAGTAGCCAGAGTTCCCCTGCCAGTTCTCAAGGAGCTAGAACTTCAGGCTAGACAAAATATCTCTACCCTCAACTTCACCGCTGCTTTTGCCAAGACCTCCTCTTCTTGCAATGCTTCATTGGAAAAATGCCAACATAGCATCAAGTCTACGGTCAAGAAGATTAAATCTCAGATTCAAAAAGGTGCCGATCCTGAGAGAGCAGCAAAGCGCGGATATGAGGAAGTAGCTGACTACTTAGATTTTTGGAACAAGACAGTACTTGTTCAACACAGGGCCCTCACTTGTCTCAGCAAATCTCTAGCCCATATTTTGCAGAGGGAATTATACTCTATGGCTAATACCGGCTTGCTTAGGCGCGAAGCCGAGATGACTCTATTACATCCACAATTAGGAGAAACGAGACGTCAAGAACTCAGGAACTCGTCCTTTTGGGACCCTTCCTTGTTCGAGTCTCAATTAGTGAAGGAAGGTGAGGACTTCCTTCTCAAAAAAGGCACCTCAAAAGATTCTCAGGGTTTTCCACCCTACCAGAATAAGCCCTTTCGTGGTCCCCACAAGAAAAGAGGCTCCTACAGGAAACGCCCCTATGGGGGCAATACCTCTCAAAGCAGTAACCAGTCCTTTCCTTCGGGAAGAGGAAAATCCAACTTCAGAGGCTTCAGGGGTCGTTTTCGACCCCACAATAGAGGAAGGGGGCGTGGAAACCCCCCTCCCCAATGACTCCTCCAAAGCCTCACTCAGTCCACCAGTAGGAGGTCGCCTCCGTTCTTTCAGGAGAGACTGGCTCACAAACAAATGTTCTCAAAACGTGTTAAACATTATCACCAATGGCTACGTTCTGCCATTCCGTTCAAAGCCAAACTTGATCAGATTTCCTCTGATTCTGTCAGAGTACAAGGCCCAACAAAAAGACCAAGCCTTGGCTACTTGTATCCAGTCTCTCCTGTCAAAGAACGCTATTGAAAGGGTAGACAATGTAAAATCTCTCGGGTTTTACAGTCGCCTGTTCCTAGTACCCAAGCCTCACCAAAGGTGGAGGCCAGTCATAGACTTAAGCAGGCTCAATACTTTTCTACACGTAGAAAAGTTCAAAATGGAAACTCCAGAGTCCATCAGGACCTCCCTGATTCCAGGGGAGTGGGTATCGTCGATAGATCTGTCGGACGCCTACCTGCATATCCCCATCCACCCAAGCTCAAGGAAATACCTAAGGTTTTGCTACAAGGCTCAGGTGTTCCAATTCACCTCCCTCCCGTTCGGACTAGCCACAGCCCCCCAGGTCTTTACAATGATCGTAAAGGAAGTGAAACTAATGGCCCTCTCAAGAGGACTCAGAATTCACCAATACCTGGACGACTGGCTGATCAGGTCCCAGTCTCAGGAGGAAGCACAAGTGAACACTCAGGCAGTAGTAGAACTGACTCAGTCCTTGGGATGGATAATAAATCAGGAAAAATCAGAACTGAAACCTACACAGGTGTTTTCGTTCGTGGGCTACGAATACCACCTAGATTCAGCCCTTGTAAAACCCACTCAAGAGAGATGGCTCAAACTTCAGGATTTGATCCTACGACTCAAGTCAAAACGTGTTTTGACTGCAAGATGTTTGATGTCTCTAATTGGGTTGCTAGCCTCAACGGAGAAAATGGTCCCGGAGGGACGCCTTCACATGAGGCCCTTTCAGTTTCATCTCAAGGAGCACTGGAGATATCCTCAGTCGCTGGACAACCTCCTTCCCTGGACAGAAGCCATTGCAGCCCACCTAGATTGGTGGCAAAATCCCTCCAAGGTGATGAAAGGTGCAGACCTTCATCCCAAAGACCACAGTATCCAACTCTTTACCGACGCCTCAAACGAAGGTTGGGGCGCTCACTTAGACCAAAATTTTACCAAGGGTCTGTGGTCAGATCGGGAAAAAAGGCTTCACATAAATGTCCTAGAATTGAAGGCGGTCTCCCTGGCCCTTCGAGACTTCAAGGACCAGTGCCAGAATCAAACAGTGTTGGTTGCGACGGACAACTCAACAGTGGTAGCCTACATCAACAAACAAGGAGGAACACACTCGGCAGAGATGTGTGCTCTCCTGTGGAAGATCATGACCTGGTGCCATCACTATCACATAACATTGAAAGCCAGGCACATTCCAGGGTGCCTGAATGTGATGGCCGACCTGCTATCCAGGTCCAACCAAGTGCAGTCAACCGAATGGTCTCTGCACCCACAGGTCTTCAAACAGATCTGCCAGAAGTGGTTCACACCTCATGTAGACTTATTTGCCACTCACCTGAACCACAAACTCCCTCTATACGTGTCTCCTATCCCAGACCCAAGGGCCTGGGACATAGATGCTCTGAACATAAACTGGACCAACCTCACAGCATATGCGTACCCTCCTACGGCTCTCCTTCACAAGGTGATCCAAAAGATCAGGCAATGCCAGTGCCTGATCATCGTAATAGCCCCAGGCTGGCCAGGGATGCCCTGGTTTTGGGACCTAGTGCAGCTCTCAACAGAGATCCCACTGCAACTCCCAGTGTCAACAACCCTACTCAAACAGTCCCACAAGCTGGTGTTCCACAACAACCCCCAGCACCTGAACCTCCACGCCTGGTGTCTAGGAGCGGACAACTCCAAGAACAAGGCTTCTCTGTGGAGGTGGCAGAGAGAATTGCTGCCCCTCAGCGGTCATCAACAAGGACCATCTACAAGTCAAAGTGGGCCCTATTTGAAAAATGGTGCAGAGAAAATTCGGTGGATTTCACCACTCCATCTGTGAAACAAATCTCAGATTTCTTCATGTACCTGTACCAAGACCTAAACAGGCGCCCCTCGACCATTGATGGTTACAGGACTGCAATCGTTGACACTTTGGGCCCAACGGCCCAACATATTGCACACAATGCAGACCTTCATAGGTTACTCTCCAGTTTTCACAGGGATCGTCCTAAAAGTTCCAGAAACTTACCCAAGTGGAACCTTTCTGTTGTCCTTAACGAGCTCACCAAAGCACCTTTTGAGCCCATGAAAGACTCAGACCTCAAACATCTCACTTTAAAAACTGCTTTCTTGCTAGCCTTGGCCTCCGGCAAGCGCCGCAGCGAAATCCATGCCTGGGTCGCTAACAAAGTATCTAATTTAGGCCAATGGGAAAAGGTTGCCTTGTTCCCTTCTTCTGATTTCATAGCCAAAAACCAACTAGCAAGAGAAGGTTCTCAAAGTGTGTCTCCGGTGACTATCCCTGCTCTGACTACCATTGTGGATAGACAATTTAAAGAAGACAGGACCCTGTGTCCCGTACGGGCCCTGAGGTTTTATTTGGACCGAACTAAAGACCTGAGAGGGTCTCGTTCTCTCCTTTTCATCTCCTTTAAGAAAGGACATACCTCAGACATCAGACCCGCTACACTCTCTTCATGGTTGAAACAAACCATTTTACTTTGTTACAAACAAGCAGATCAACAAGCCTTGGACTTGGTCCAAGTCAAAGCGCATGACATCCGGGCCTTCGCGGCCTCTAAGGCTTTTTACGGTGGGGTATCAGTGGACCAAATCATGCAAGCCTGTCACTGGAAAGCTCACAACACATTTACAAATTTTTACCTAAAAGACCTTACTTGGTCGGACACCGACAACAATTTGTACCTGGGACCCGTAGTGGCTGCACAACAAGTCCTAGATCCTTCCCCTCAGACCAGTTGTCCTCGGAAAGAAAAAAGGGGGGGGGGGCACATCCGCTACAACCAAGTCTTCAGGAGTCTTTCCCAGGATCTAGGTATTCCTTTACCTTCAAGATGTTACGGGTAAGGTCATTTTATCCTTCAATTATCAAGTAATTTCTATTAAGGACTTATTTAGTTGTCATTAATCTCATTTTCAGGTTGTAAAAATTTTATGAGATGCCCAACCACTGGGTTGGTCAGTCATACGTGAAGGGCCCTTTTGGACCCTCAGACCTCGGAGTGAGCACTGCTGCACTTCCGTCCTACAATAAAACATCTAGACAGTTTTAGCACTGTCTCTCATTTACTTAGGTTTTTGGCTCGTTACAGGCCCGGCCTTCGGGATAGGGGCACTGTAAATGGGACTCAGACTGGTATTTCTGGCACTATTCTATACATGTTAATTCAAAATCTTAGAAAAAATGACATACCTTCCAGTCTCAGCTGTAATCCCGCCACCGGGCGGTTGAATTCAGCATTAAGTCCCACATGGTAAGCTATTGTAGCGTAATAAAATTGAAAATTTTAATTACTTAAATGTAGCTTTTATAAGCTACAAGCTTACCATGTGGGACTTAGAAGAGTCCCACCCTGCCTCCCCGCTGTTTACAGCTGAGGGGTAGGTTTAAAAAATTTCAACGAGAAAGTAGGACGATTGGTCAGAAGTTATCACGTGACGACAACTACCAGTATATCCGGTGGCTAACAAGAACTGTCTTTTTTTTCTAAGACGTTGGCCCCGGGTGTGGCAACCCGAGATCAGCATTAAGTCCCACATGGTAAGCTTGTAGCTTATAAAAGCTACATTTAAGTAATAAAAATTTTCAAATTTACAGTATTTTGTTTAAATATGTTATTCACATAATTTTTGGTAAGCTATAACAGAGTGAAATTGCAGACCTCTATGTCATGGCATAGCTTACCAATATCTACTTTCAGGTTCTCACTGTTGAGTAAATCATTGTATCCACTGGATAGCCGTAGTGTGTAGAGAGATTTCACCATTACCGCTCTAACAAAAAAAAATATTATAGCTAGCCTTCTCAAGTTTGCAAAGTATATTACAGGGTGCACCACAGTACTCTATTGGTGGGCTTTATGTCTAAATTAGGCCTGTGGCTAAATTACTTACCTACTAAAAATGAGTAATTCTGCATTTTCTCTAAAAGTATTGCAGATAGCCAATTTTTCTTAAATAACTCATTCACCTACTTTTGGGAGAGCTTTCACATGCTGAAGTTCCAGACCTGTAGGTAATTACTCACCTACTCAAAATGAGTAAATGCGAATTATCTCTAAAAGTATTGCAGATAGCCAATTTTTGTCAAATAACTCCTTCACCTACTTTTGGGAGAGCTTTCACTTGGTGAAGTTTCAGACCCGTAGGTAATTACTCACCTACTCAAAATGAGTAAATGCAAATTATCTCTAAAAGTGTTGCAGATAGCGAATTTTTGTCAAATAACTCCTTCACCTACTTTTGGGAGAGCTTTCACTTGGTGAAGTTTCAGACCTGTAGGTAATTACTCACCTACTCAAAATGAGTAAATGCAAATTATCTCTAAAAGTATTGCAGATAGCCAATTTTTGTCAAATAACTCCTTCACCTACTTTTGGGAGAGCTTTCACTTGGTGAAGTTTCAGACCCGTAGGTAATTACTCACCTACTGAAAATGAGTTAATGCAAATTATCTCTAAAAGTATTCCAGATAGCCAATTTTTGTCAAATAACTCCTTCACCTACTTTTGGGAGACCTTTCACTTGGTGAAGTTTCAGACCTGTAGCTAATTATTCACCTACCCAAAATGAGTAAATGCTAATTATCTATAAAAGTATTGCAGATATCCAATTTTTTATCAAATAACTCATTCATCTACTTTTGGGAGAGCTTTCACATGGTGAAGTTCCAGACCCGTAGGTAATTACTCGCCCACTGAAAATGAGTAAATTCGAATTATCTCTAAAAGTATTGTAGATAGCCAATTTTTCTCAAATAACTCATTCGCCTACTTTTGAGAGAGCTTTCACTTGGTGAAGTTTCAGACCCGTAGCTAATTATTCACCTACTCAAAATGAGTAAATGTGAATTATCTCTACAAATATTGCAGATAGCCAGTATTTCACAAATAACTCATTAATATGAAAACAACTTAGAGGAAGTCATGGGCTGCAAATCTTTTCATGTGGTCAGATTTCACCTTGGGCCCCTCCTGCTTATTATTGGTCCTAGAGGTTTGCAATGTGAAAACGACTTATAGGAAATCATGGACTGCGAATCTTTTGATGTGGTCAGACTTCACCTTGGGCCCCTGCTACAGGGTCAAATAAGGGTAGCCAAACTTAAAAGTGCTTTCAGCTTGCTTATTAACGAAAAATGCTTTTTATCTTCTAAACTATGTTAGTTGGCCTTTGTCGGTGGATACATCCAGCATCTGGCTACAGATGCGTCCTATTTCTAGTTTATATTTAATTCTGGAGGTATATAATTTTCCTGTTGGACATTCCTTATTTATATATTTGATTTTATTTTAGTGATAAGATTAACTGAGCTTTTTGTATTTGATTACCCCTTTTGTTTGTTTACCATTTGTGCTGTATTTAGTCCCACCCCCCATCCACCTCTGGGACCTCCAGCTATTGAGTGACACTAAATAAACAAAGGTATTGAATGATATCAAATGAGAAACAAAGAACCAGACTTTTCAGTGGGGTTGCAGATCTTCTGTAACAGTGAGAGAGGTGTGGAGAAGGGGAGAGGGGTGGGGTGGGGTTGGGAGATGGGGTTTGCTTCATTATCTAATAAGACAAAGGGGAGTCAGAACTGAGATTGTGTCACATATTTAGGTTGCATATATATGGACCACATATATAGGAATTGAGGAAATGAATAACTGAAAAACAATGCAAATTCTAAAAATAATATAATAAAATAATAATATAAATAATATATAATTTTTAAATAATATTTTATTTGTGAACAAATATAGAAACAGATATGCGCTTTTGGGATTATGAACCATTTAAATACTTTGAAAATAGGTTCAGAGTCACCCTTTGCAGGAAGATTGAAAAGTATGATGAGTTGAGTTAGAAATAATATTTTATTTGTCAACAAATATAGAAACAGATATGCTCTTTTGGGATTATTAATTTGGAATGGACATTCAATCATCAATCATTTAAATACTTTGAAAATAGGTTCAGAGTTATCATTGCAGGAAGATTGAAAATATGCTCTGTTGAGTTATGTATTCGGCGTCTGGGGATACACCATCTTCCTTGGGAAGATATAAACTTAGTAGATTGATGTGCTGAAGTTCATATAACTTTTCCCAAGATTTATGGCATACAACAAATGGCTTACATAAAAAATTCCCGATCAAAACCTGTGGCATGAGTGATGACCTGTCTGGGGATATGTTGGCGCCGAGTTGGCCCAATCTAGTTTACTTATTAAATTTGCAATTTCATTACTCGGGTGATAATACCTTGCGAGTAACCGAGTAGTTAAAATGGCCTCGTCTATTGAGGCTCGAGTAACCATTCACAACGCTAGTATATACCAACTGAAAGTTCAAGAGAGGCAAATATGGTGGTTGATTTAAACAAACTTATGGAAAATAGGATGTCAAATATCTGTGAAAGTAAAGAAAATTATGTTGGAAAACAAATATCAGGCACACATATTTTACCCAGGTTTCACACTTGTTATTTAAGGCAAAAAAGAAGATTTCAGTAGTTTTAAAAAATTTTGGGTTCTCAACACAGTCAGCCCTGTTATTTTTGTCCATGCACCTGAAAACAAAAAATTCTTTAAATAAAAAAGTATTTACAAATAGACGGTTTAAATACACCCAAGAATATATATGAAATAAACAAATATCACTTCAGTTTATTACTTTTGTGTATGTTAACAGAGGAGAGAGAGGGCTGTGCTGAAGATCCAGTCAGTGATGAGAGGCTACCTAGCCAGGAGGAAATACATCAAGCTGCATAAAGCAATAGTGCTGGCCCAGGTAGGTGCACATACACTAGTGCTGTTTGAGTTTTCATAAGGAATCTTAAACTCAGTCTCAGACTCACAGTCTCAACTCAGTCTTAAAATTTTAAAGTTAGTAAAATTCCACTCGAAGTATATTTTCAAACTCTTATTTGAGTTTGAATATCAATTCAAATATACAATTTAAACCCCAAATTATAGGAGTTTATAATTGAATTTGAGTCTGACATTGTGTTTGAGTGTATTTATTAGGACCACCCCTAGGTACCTTGTAAACGCCTTACTCTTGGATTGTACTCATTATGTTTAATGACAGAAGAAAGCTAACGATTGTTATAATAATTGCTGTTTTTTTATCCTATTTTTTTTTCTATTCTTTAAATTGCATAAATCTACAATGCTAGTGATAATAGCATCTGTTGTGCCATGTTGGTGATTTCTAAACCTTTGTAGAGTCCGAATTTCAGACATTTAAACAGAATTTCGTTTTTAGGGTAGTAAAAAGCAAACTATCAAACTTCTAAAACATTATTGCAGCACTATTTATTACCTTGTATTCCAGTCATTGTGGCGTGGCAGGCGTGTGCGTCTGAGCATACAGGATGCACGCATCAAGAAAGCACGGGTTCGTGTGCAGAAGGCTGCAGACAAGGCCACAGAGGACCAGACACTTGCCAGCAGGACCATCTCTGCCCTTGACTTCCTGCTCAGGTGCAAAAACCTTGGCACCATTCTGGGTGCACTGATTGACCTGGGTGAGTGAGTTGGTGTCATTTAGTAGAAATTTACAAATACCAAATTTTAATTTTTTTGTATTTGATTTACAAACTCAGACATCACTACAGGACTTGTGTTAAATTATGTAATAGTGGTTTCATATTTACAGTCTGTTCTGAAGAATTTTCTTTGGGTAGAAGTAAAGGTAGGTAGTCCTTTACTGTTAAGTTTACCCAGTTCTTTGATCTGTTTCTTCCATACGTGATAGTCTTTCTTATACCCACATGCAGTATAGTCCAGGTGTATTAATATAAATGGCTATATCTAAAACTTGTATCAGGATAGAATTATCTGCAGGATTTACTGAGGCAAATATTTACAACAGCTTATCATGAATCACTTTGCTTTGCCAGTGAACTTTATTTCAAGGTAGCCCTGCTGGCGAGTTTGTTCAGCAATAGATCAATAGCTGCTGTCAGATGAAGTCGGGTGTATAATAGAGAAATGTTCAGAGCAAACATCTTTAAAGCTGAGATCTTTGACAATAGTGTGCACATGTACTGAAGTCTATTTTTGTACTACTTTTGGCATATTTGTATAGGATACGCATGTGTACTCAAACTTGCAGTGCCCATTTGAAAAGTTTAATGTTTTGTGGGTGTACCATTTCATGGCATTTTTTTTTTTTTTTTTTTGTCCATGATGCACCATTTATCTTCATGAGCCCCAATTATAAGTAACCTCTAACACAAACACTCATCTAGACCAAGTACCTTACTTTACCTGTTATGGTAAAGAAATTGGCGACACTTGCCTCTAAATAATAATATGATTGATATATTGATGATGATTGAAATGTCTTGATTTTTCTTTTAATTTGAGCCAAACATTCTTTTCATGTCAGACAAAAACTCTGTGATAATTTATCAGTCAAAACCACCAATACTTTTGTGTTTGTGAGAAGAGTAATGCAAATCTTAAAATGAGCAGCGCTTTTGGTTTATTCAGACGTCGTTACCAAGCTTCTACCAGAGTGTTGTGAGCGGCTGGTGGAGGCCAATGCAGTGCATGTCCTCTACAAGGTCATCCTGGGGTCAAACAGGAGTGTGCCACATCAGGAGCTCATCAGATACTCTGTCAGCACCCTGCTGAACTTAGCAAAGGTGAGTTAAAAGTATTACAGTTAGTGGTGGAATGATTTGACAGGTACTTGATTAATATGTCAGTCACACTTCAGCATTACAGTTGGCCATTCACAATTTTGATTACTCTTTTACTTTGAAGAAACTTTGCTTTCCTGTAACTTAACAAATTATGCAGTGTTTTACCATATTTTTCAAACCATATTTATGCAACTGATTAACTCACAGATTTGTGGGGTTTTTATCACCACAATATTGGGGTATCTTACGGTTGGGTATTTTAGTAGCTAGTAAATATTGAAAATTTTAAAAACAACCAAAATTTTTACCTGATTTGATGTATGTTCCCCTGGAAAGTCTTTTTTTTTATTGTGTTAAAACATCCTACCCAATGGACAATTTTGATAAAAATTCGCCACTATAGCAAAACAAAGTGAATCCAAGGTGTTTATGTGTATCAGTATGACTCACTCTCCATTCAATGTATGTTTTCAGTATGACAAGACGGCTGATGCAGTGTACAGTGGAGTGGACTCAGTCCATCTGCTGGTGGACATGATGTCCATTTACAGAGACAAGAAGTGCATGCTCTTTCCACAGCTGTGTACACTACTGGGCATCATAGGTCACAATCAGCAGGTTCAACAGGTAATGCTGATAAAATTGGTGTTAAAAACAATTAGTCAAACCTAATGTAGCTAAAGTTATGCAGCTTACTCACACTTACTAGTGAGCTTGAAAATGAAAAACCAAAAGGAAACATATTCTTTGGTATAGTAACCTACAACCCAAAACTATCTGACACAAACACCTTTTGTGCTTACTATTTTTGGGATGATAGTTTTACACTATAACCACTATTTTATGGACAGCTTTACACAGAGCAAGATTTTATTCAGATCACAAAGGATGTATAAAATAGCAAGGGCATTTCTGTATTTGTTCAAGGTCAAAGGTTTTTTTTTCCCCCAACCCTTACAACAGCTAGGAACATGTTATGATGAGAAATTGGCGTTTTCTCACACATTAATATGAGCATGACTAGAAGCCCTGTTATCCAGACATACTGGGAGATTGAGATTTGTTTGAGTAGTAGAATGTTCTTTAAATAAAAAAAAATGTGTTTTAGTATAAAACTGTGGTGATATTTTGCAAGCATGGAAACAAGTCTATAGAATTGAATATCCTGATAAAACAGGTCAGATAATGGAGTCTCTTCCGCAGTGGTGCAGATAAACTTCACAAACAGTTTATTTATTTTCACATCTTTCTGTTGCAGGATGTTCAAGAAATCCCGCGTTTCAATGAGAAGCTGAGGAGTATCCAGACACTAGTTGCTAGGAAGCACAAGATGGAGGCCAATCGTCAGAAGGCTGCTGCACGTATGGCTGCAATGAAGTCATTCAACTGTACATTGCCTCTTCTTCCACCAGCAGTTAAAAAGAGGGCAAGAGTCAAACCTGAGTGGGTGCTGAAGAAAGGAAACCTGAGTCACATCAAAGACCCACTCGAAGCCATAGACTTTGTCTTAGAGACCTTCTCTATCAGCCCAAAATAAGAGGGTAAATTTAGAGGGTAACAGAATTATCCCAAAATGAAATGACAGGGAAACTCCTGGATGTCACAAGGTACGGGAAGAAATAGAGTTTTACTACTGCTCAGTAGCTACATACAGGTAGAAAGACCAATGGAAGCCATCAACTTAATGCTTGATCAAAGTAAAGGGGAATTTAGAAAGACAGAAACACTAGAATCTTTTCCCAAAACTTTAAATATCAGAAAAGTATTATGAGAAACCATTTGGATATCACAAAGTAAGGGAGAAATAAAGTTTCTGATTTTTGCAACAGCCTTTGAAAAAAGTAAGGACTAAATTGCAAGAACCATTGGAGCAACTTTTTTTCATTAAAAAAGTATAATGAAAGTAAGGCAAACAGGTGAGAGAACATGACAGAGTATGTGAGAAATTATGAAGAAAACTTACTTGATTACCTAGAACAAAATTTGAAGAAGCTTCATGAATATAAACTAAAGGACTTGTACACTTACAAAACAACCTTGCTGTATCAAGGTTCAAAGGCAGACAAGTTTAAGGGATGTGTTGTTCTTGTGTGTTTGTCAGTAATTAGTACAATCTGACTGACCTGAATCATCAAAAATCTCAGCTGAAGGTGTAAAACATAGTTTTTATTGCGTTAATACATCCTATCCAATGGACAATTGCTAAACCGGTCGGCGCAGACCGGCCCGCCAAACGCCAGAAAAAGACGTCCTGTGTTTCCACCGGCTGGCCGGTCCCAGTACTGTGCATTCGCAAGGTGGCGCATGGTATTTACTTCCTGTCTAGACAACATGACGTCATAGCATCTTTTTCGTTTGGCGCGTGTACTGTGCAGACGTGTTTTCAACAATCTCCAGATATTTTAAAGGAAAGTGTGCATTATGACGGATTTTATACCTTATTTGCAAAGAATTTATTGTAAAAGTGTTACCTTCATATCAAGCACGGATATACATCGAGAAATCTGCTGGAAACGCTCCCTAGTTGACTCAATTTAGTGTTGATGATAGGGCAGTAATCTACGAGAATATGAAGGCAGCCATTTTCTAGTTTCCTCCCATTCAACAATGGTGTTGTTAGGGGCAGATCGACAATATTTAGAAATATAATGGATATACTACTTACAAGGTAATTTTATCCGTGTTTTTTGTTTGAATGTACCTGCTGTGACCTTCCAGCTACAATCACCATAGAAACGTCTTTTCTAGTACTACAAATAGAAATCACGGGAAACTTCAGTCTACGTAGTTTTAACACTGTTAAGAAGGAATTCCCCCAGCAAGATGCATTCTTCATCTTCAGAGCGCACTGGTACCGACTTCTCTGCTGTATAGCATCAGTCACACCAGCCTAGCTCGAGTATTCAGTGTTTCTTCATCAGAAGCAAGAGATGAATTCTTCAGATTTCTTCAGAGCGCACTGGTCCAGACATCTTTGCTTTAATGCATTAGTCGACCGGCAAGCTCGTAGTCAGCCGACCTCACCTAGTATTTACATAGAAGAACTTCATCTTTAATCACTCTCAGTCCCACCCTTGTGGACCCGGCACTTGTGTCGGTAATAAGGGCAGTGGATGGCCAGGAAACTGGTTTGAGTGTACAGCCGGCTGAGAAGAAGAACCGACTCCAGACCGGCCAGGAATTTCATCTACAGAGCGCACTTGTCCAGGGTTCTCTGCTTTAAAAGCATCAGCCTACCGACCATCTCAAAAGAACGCGACCTCTGACGTCATATCCAGTCAGCCAATCGCGTGTCCTTCTGACCCATCACGAAGCAGGTCACGTGTTTTCACCGACCTCAGAGGTCGGAAGTGCGTTCTTTCAGAACTCACGTCTACTGTATTCCAGTCCCTGCCTTGCAGACCCGGCCTGGTTGTCGGTAGTGGGGTTTGGTGGACTGTAAAGTTGCCAGCAAGCATCACACCAAGAACGCGAATACTGACGTCATCCCCAGTTAACCAATCGCGTGTCCTCCGACCAGTCACGAAGCTGGTCACGTGGTTTCACCGACCAGGTCACGAAGTACATCACGTGATTCACCGAACAGGAAGGTCGGAAATGGTCGGAAGATCCGACCAGGTCACGAAGCTGATCGTCATCTGCAATCAGCCAATCACGTTGTCCCTCCGACCAGCAAGCTGGTCACGTGACACACCGACCAACATTTGTTTCTAAATATAGCTCACAAGGGCTTCCCCAGCAACTGTCAAATCTACAAATAAGACGTGCGTTCAAGATAGTTGTAGAATTGTTTTTCAACAACTGGTTACAGAGTGTACCGGCTATACAGCCTTGTACACTTGCTTCAACAACCGGTTACAGAGGAATTAATGGAGGAAACTGAATTCAACACAAGATAGTTGTAAACTTCATTCAGCAACTGGTTACAGGATGTACCTACGGTCTACACAGCCTTGTACACTTACTTCAACAACTGGTTACAGAGTGTACCGACTGACTACCGGCTAAACAGCCTTGTACAGTTACTTCAATAACTGGTTACAGTATGTACCGACCGGCTACCGGCTTCACAGCCTTATACAGTAGCCTCAACTGGTTACAGTGTACCGGCTACACAGCCTTGTACACTGGCTTCAACAACTGGTTACAGAGTGTACCGGCTGGTACTGGCTACACAGCCTTGTACACTTCAGCAACTAGCTACAGAGTGTACCGACTGGTACTGGCTACACAGCCTTGTACACTTGCTTCATTCTATGGGTTACAAGTCTACTAACAGGGTGTTGGCTACACAGTCCTTACTGTAGTGCTTCAACTCAACTGGTTTTTTAAAAAAAAAAAAAAAAAAAAAAAAAGAGCTGGCTAAATCTAGACCAGTAGCTGTCGAAATTCGTTGGTGACCCCAACCTGCCAGTTTTTGCCAGTTACAAGAATTACTGGTTACAGTACAGTACCGGGTATGGAGTCCGGGTACTGGACAGAGTTGCCTAAGGTTAATTGGGTTACAGAGAATTCTTAAACTGGTCAGTGATCTTGATGATAGGACAGTTTCCCAAGCTACTGCCAGGCAACCTTCCCTTATCACACCTCTCAACAACCTGTTATCGGTGCTGGACTTGACTGCAGAGATAATAATCAATTTTGTCATCAGGTCCGGCCAGGGGACTGACATCTCACATATTACAATTGCTCTGTAAATGCTGCACCTTGCAGGCTGCTGGCCCGGGGCAAAGAGTTTGTTAACCTGGATCATTGTCACCAGACCGGACCAGTGTCCGGAGGGACAGAAAATATTGTCAGAATACCAAATGTCCCAAATGTGGCACACAATCTGCCTATAAGGTCCAGACTAAGCCCTTTTTTGGGAACTTAGGAAGCCTTGGGGACTGGACTTTAGGTAGTACAACTGTTGAAGGAGGGATACCTACGTCCATATACCTATACAAGAACAATCCAGGAAATGCCTGAGATTTCACATCCAAGGTCGGGCATACCAACTCAAGGCCCGGCCATTCGGGTTGTCCACAGCACCTTTTGAGTTCACCGTGATACCAAGCAGGTGAAATTGATGGCCATACACAAGGATTTAAGAGGCCACCAGTACCTAGACGGCTAGTTGGTGAGAGCCAGATCCCACCAGGCTTGTCTCCAAATACACAGGAACTAGTAAATAATGTGTCAGCAACTGGGTTGGCTAATGAACTTAGAGAAATCAGAGCTGGAGCCCAATCAAGACTTTGATTTTGTAGGCTACCAGTTTCGACTTCAGGTCTGATCGGTTCCGACCGACCCTGGACTGGGTACAGAACCTTCAAGAGACTGTTAAAACTGCTATCCCTACCGGCTTGCCCGGTCCGGGAATTCATGTCCTTGATAGGTTACTAACATCTACAGAAAAGCATGTTAATCTAGGCAGACTTCATATGAGACCCATACAGTGGCATCTCAAAAACAGCTGGAGGGTACCAGAATCACTGGAAAAGGTGATCCAAGTCCCCAGGTCCCTGCACCCCCATTTACAATGGTGGCTGAAGGAAGACAATGCACTTACAGGCCAACCATTACACCCAATAAAACATGCTCTGCAAATATTTACAGACGCATCAATAGAGGGGTGGGGCGCTCACTTAGATGAGCACTTGGCAGGAGCAACCTGGTCCCCTCCGGGAAGCAAGTTGTATATATAAACTATCTAGAACTTTAAGCAGTTTTTCTGACTTTAAAGAGTTCTAAGACCTTTGCTTAAACAAGATAGTACTTGTAGCAACTGACAACACCACAGTAGTGTCATACATAAAGGAAGGAGGAATGCGGTCGGGCCCACTTTGTGCCCTACTATGGAGAATCTTGACCTGGGTACCAGGAAACAAGTGACTCTAAGCACGACACATTCCAAGCCGGCCTAATGTGGTAGCACACAGGCTGTCCAGGCTAGGCCAGACCATCCAAACAGTGGTTTCTCCTTCCAGAGGTCTTCCACTCTATGCAGTAGGTGGCACCGGCCCAAATAAACTTATTTGCCACGAGGCTCAACAACAAGTCGCCTCTGTTTTGTGTCACCGGTACCGGATCCCCTGGCCACAGCAGTGGATGTGCTCAGTCGGCCATGGTAGGATCTAAAAGCATACACCTCACCATCAGCCATATTGGGCAAAGTGGTGAAGTTGCAAGACTCCCCATGTAAGAGAATCATTCTGATTGCTCCGGGGTGGCCCAACATGCCTTGGTTTTGGGATCTAGTGGCCATGTCCAGCCACATCCTGCTGAGCCTGCCCAATCTGTCCAGCCTGTTCACAGCCATTCGATCGGATCCCTCACAGAAATCTGACAAATCTTAATCTCCATGCAGGGCTCCTAGAGCCTCAGCAATCGAGGAGCAGGGCTTGTCTGAGGCAGTGGCAGCAAGAATTGAGGCTCCTCAAAGGGGGGTTCAATCAGATCAGTCTATGAGGCAAATGGGTCATTTTTACCAAGTGATGTATCTTTCATCAGGTGGACTTCGGGCACCACCTGTAAAGTCAGTTGTTTACTTCCTTAGGTACCTGTTTCAGGACAGGAAGTTGCAGCCCAGTACCATTGATGGTTACAGGTCGGCCATTGCTGATGGTCTAGAAATTTGCCCATCAATTTTAGTAAGGATGAAAATCTCACTCGTCTCCTGGATAGCTTCCACTGAGACAGACCCAAAGGCCGGAGGGTAACCCCTTCCTGGAACCTCTCCCTGGTTTTTGCACCAGCTGACAAGGTTCATTTTGAACCAATTAAAGGCCTCCTTGAAGCATTTGACCTTCAAGTCAGTTTTCCTCTTGGCCCTGGGTTCGGGCAAGCGTAGAAGTGAGATACATGCTTGGCAAACAGCCCAACACCATTGATGGTTATAGGTCACTCATTCTTGATAAACTGGAAATTCACCCTTTAACATCAGTAAGGACGAAAATCTCGCTCGTCTCCTGGATAGTTTCCTGAGAGACAGACCCAGAGGCAGGAGTGGCATACCCTCCTGGAACTTCTCACTGACCGTGCACCAGCTGAGACTCCTTTTGATCCAATCAAGGAGGCCCCCTTGAAGCATTTGACCTTCAAGATGGTATTCCTCTTGGCCCTTGGGTCGGGCAAGTGCAAAAGTGAGATTCATGCCTGGCAAAACTGATATATTGGACACCAATCCGATTGGTCAAAGGTGTCCCTGTATTCATCACCCAGCTTTCTATCCTAGAATCAGCTGGCCATAGAGTGTCCAGTGTGGCCCCTGGGGTTATAACAGCCCTGGCCTCGACTCTGGATAGATCCCTCAAGTCTGACAGGTCCCTCTGTCCGGTCAGAGCATTATGCTACTATTTGGACAGGACCTCAGACATCAGGCAGAATAAGGAGGTGGTTTTTTGTCTCCTTTAAGAAAGGTTTCAACAAAGACATCTCACCTGCCACTATCTCCTCTTGGATCAAGCAGACTGTGATCCTATGTTATGAGCTCTCTGACCAGGAGGCCCACATTTAACATCAGGTTAAAGCCCATGATGTCAGGGCCTTTGCTGCTTCTAAGGCCTTCCAGTCGGGAGTCTCCTTAGATCCAATCTTGTCAGCCTGCCACTGAAGTCACAATACCTTCACACAGTTCTATATGAAGGGCGGGGCTTGGGCTGATTCAGAGCTTTACCAATTGGGCTCGGTAGTGGCTGCTCAGCAGATCCACAAGTGGCCCGTAGATTGAGGAGATTTGTATATATGTATAAACAGTTTCTTCATGTACATAAGAATTAAGTGTGGCGTGCTTCCTTTGGGAGGTTTATTTGCATTCTGGGACTGAACTCATCCCTCTCTTCCCCTACCTCAGAGCAGGTCTGCAAAGGGGGGGGGGGGGGGGGCGACGGCGGTATAGCCCCGGGTAACCGGCTGCTGGCAACCGACCATGGCCTTGCAGGGTTTCCTGACCTTAAAGTCAACCCAGGCCTGGACCTATAGGTCTCCTGACGAAGTCAGCCTAGACCGTAGGTTAAAATTTGCTATTACTTGTGAGTTCACATAAGTCCCTAGTAACTTACCCGCCGACCAAGCGGTAGTTATTCAGCAATTGTCCATTGGATAGGATGTATTAACGCAATAAAATTGCAAATTTAATAAGTAAATTAAATTTTTATAAGTTAATACCCTATCCAATGGACACACAAGACCCTCCCACCGACCCCGCTATCAGCTTACTAGGGGTCTAATAGTTTTAGACAACGAAAAAGATGCTATGACGTCATGTTGTCTAGACAGGAAGTAAATACCATGCGCCACCTTGCGAATGCACAGTACTGGGACCGGCCAGCCGGTGGAAACACAGGACGTCTTTTTCTGGCGTTTGGCGGGCCGGTCTGCGCCGACCGGTTTAGCAATTGTCCATTGGATAGGGTATTAACTTATAAAAATTTAATTTACTTATTAAATTTGCAAACTTGTATGAATAGAAGTAGTCTTGAAGTCGAAAATAAATTTTGAAGTCAAAGACAGGATATACATTTCCCCTTGTTTTCTGTAAAACTGGTGAAGTATCATTGTTTTGGTAATTGTTTTATTTGTTTCTTTATATTATGTATTTAAGAGACATAGTCATCAAAGATGTTTGTATCTCAAACAAGGATTTTTTTCTAAATTTATGTACTTAGTTAAGTACTTTGTTATTATGCATAGTAATCTGTGAAATCTTCAGGTCTGTAAAATATCAATGTGCCTTATCCTCAACTTGTGAATACTGTTCACCCTGAGCTCTCACTCAATAGCAACCTTATCCTGACTAGGTAGTACTTTGTATGTAGTGAAGACCTGCAGTTTAACCCTGTTCAATTAAACTAACAAAATCGGAAAAATACATGTACCTTACCTTGAATTCCTGATATATGTAATAGGATGAATTTCAATGGAAACTGGCCTGAATCCATATTATTTGTAGAAATATTTTAAAACTTTTTTGAAAAAAAAAACACAAAAAAAACAAATACAGTCACTTAACCATTTCCTCTTAAAAATTTCAAGAATGATAGAAATTTCTGAAGAATGAAAAATTGTATGTTAAAGAGAATTTATAAATCTGCTTGGCCACCAATACAGGCCCCAGATGGAAAACATCAGCCCAGCCCACATACTTCAGGTGAAATTAAGTGAAGGTACTTTGACATCCAATGGCAAGCTGAGAGGATCTGCTCTTAGGAAACTGCAACTTTTTGAATGCTTTAGTTGGATCCTGATATTTATTTCAACTTGAAGGGAACTTAGCTGACAATTAACTGGATGTCCAACTTTGGTGTACTGAGGTTTTAACCAGCAATTTATTAAGTGAACTAGGTTTTTATCAGCAAACAGTGTTCATTTATTTGTGGTGCATTCCAATATTTCTTTCTTTTGTACTTATTTTGACTTGGACATTTACTTTGGTGGTTCGATTGTATGCCAATCTCTGATGATTTACCAAGGGTTTTCGTCCAGTTTTTGATTTGTGAACAAGACTTTGTTTCGTAACAAAGTTAATTTTTTATTTATCTTTTTTTGCAATCCAGTATTTCTTTGCCTTTAATAAACAAACTTATCCTGAAATTGGTGATTCAGAATCATCTTTACTGTTGTGAATCTGACGCGTTTACTTTTTGGATACTTTTATTGCTGTAAAGATTGTTGCTACTCAAAGCTTAATTGATCTGTTATAACCATCTGTAAATATGATTAATACTGTGAATAAAATAGTGTTATATGTAAACTGTTGTACTGTGGCAGACAGTGTTGCGTGTTCATTTGCAGAAATACATTTTTTTCATGATAAAAGGTTTAAATTTATTCATATGGGCATTTAGTGCATTTAAGACCACATATTTTCATCAATAAATGTTATTTAAGACTGCAATCCATTTATTTTTCTTTTTGTACATTATAATTAGTTTACCCAGTCAAAGTTAGCAAGGCATTTTTTGAAAATAAATCATTTTTTTGCACTACAATAGCTTACCATGTGGGACTGTATGCTGTTCTCGGATGGCCGCAAGGCAACAGGCCCTCTAAGAAAAATAGACATTTATTGTTGGCCGTAGCCTCAAGTTGTCGTCTCGTGGTGAACTTTGACCTCTCGTCCTACTTTCTCGTTGGCCGCGTGGATATGTAGCGTCTGTTATTTACACATATATATTCATCTATTTCTCAGCACATACATATTGTTGGATGTTAATTTGTGGTCATTTCATTTATTATATATCATAGTTTATTCTGTATAATTTCCGTTTTGACAGGATAAGTATTTTTCTTTATTTTTGCATGTTTTGAGCTTTCCTCGGTTCAGATTCTTTTTCTACATCTTTTATTGCATTTAAATATGTCTACCCACCAAACGAATAAAGACAAACCGAGATCTATAAAGTGTAGGCACTTTTGCTTCCCCTTTGACCCACATAATTACTGCCCTACCTGTAGGGAATCTAGCAAAGGTGATGACCCCTGTGTCACTTTTGAAATTCTGTGTCCAATATGCACTTCTTTTACTGGAGAACAAATGCTGAAAATCTCTCAAAAGAAGCATTATATAAAGAAGCAAAAGTCCAACACTACTAGTTCAAAAGACGATGGATTAGATCTGTCTATCAGGACCTCCCTGATCCCAGGGGAATGGGTATTGTCGATAGACCTATCAGATGCTTACATTCACATCCCCGTCCATCCAAACTCAAGGAAATACCTAAGGTTTTGCTACAGGCCCCAGGTATTACAGGTCACCTCCCTCCCTTTCGGACTAGCCACAGCCCCCAGGTCTTTACAATGATTGTAAAGGAAGTGAAGCTAATGGCCCTCTCCAAAGGGCTCCGACTTCACCAATACCTGGACGATTGGCTGATCAGGTCCCAGTCTCAGGAGGAAGCCAAAGTGAACACTCAGGCAGTGGTAGACCTAACCCAATCCTTGGGTTGGATAATAAATCAGGAAAAATCAGAAATAAAACCTACTCAAGGCTCAAACTTCAGGATTTGATCCTACGACTCAAGTCAAAACATGTTTTGACTGCAAGATGTTTGATGTCGCTAATTGGGTTGCTTGCCTCAACGGAGAAAATGGTCCCGGAGGGACACCTTCACATGAGGCCCTTTCAGTTTCACCTCAAGGAGCATTGGAGATATCCTCAGTCCTATCCTTCCTTGGTCAGAAGCCATTTCAGCACACCTAGACGGGTGGCAAAATCTCTCAAACGTGATGAGAGGTGCAGACCTTCATCTCAAAGACCACAGTATCCAACTTTTTACAGATGCCTCAAACGAAGGTTGGGGCACTTACTTAGATCAAAGTTGTACAAAGGGTCTGTGGTCAGACCAGGAAAAAAGGCTACACATAAACGTTCTAAAATTGAAGGCGGTCTCCCTAGCCCTTCGAAGCTTCAAGGACCAGTGCCAGAACCAAACAGTGTCTGTTGCAACGGACAACTCAACAGTGGTAGCCTACATAAACAAAGAGGAACTCACTCAACAGAGATATGTGCTCTGTTGTGGAAGATCATGACATCACATAACATTGAGAGCGAGACACATTCCAGGGTGCCTGAATGTGATGGCCAACCTTCTGTCCAGGTCGAACCAAGTGCAGTCAACAGAATGGTCACTGCATCCGCAGGTGTTCAAACAGATCTGCCAAAAGTGGTTCACACCTCATGTAGACCTATTTGCCACTCATCTGAACCACAAACTTCCACTGTACATATCTCCTGTCCCAGACCCAAAGGCTTGGAACATAGATGCTCTGAACATAAACTGGACAGGTCTCACTGCTATGCTTACCCTCCAACGGCTCTCCTTCACAGGGTGATCCAAAAAATCAGGCAATGCTATTGTCTGATCATTGTAATAGCCCCAGGCTGGCCAGGATGCCCTGGTTTCGGGACCTAGTGCAGCTCTCAACAGAGATCCCACTACAACTTCCAGTCAACAACTCTTCTCAAACAGTCCCACAATTATGTGTTCCGCAACATCTCAACCTACCATTGTAGATAGACAATGCAAAGAAGACAGGACCCTGTGCGGGCCCTGAGGTACTATTTGGATCGAACCAAAGACCTGAGAGGGTCTCGATCCCTCCTTTTCATCTCCTTCAAGAAAGGACATACCTCCGACATCAGACCCGCTACTCTCTCTTCTTGGTTAAAACAAACCATTCTACTTTGTTATAAACAAGCAGACCAACAAGCCTTGGACTCGGTCCAAGTTAAAGCGCACGACATTCGGGCCTTTGCGGCCTCTAAGGCCTTTTACGGTGGGGTATCAGTGGACCAAATCATGTAAGCCTGTCACTGGAAAGCTCACAACACACCAGTGGTGGCAGCACAACAAGTCCTAGATCCTTCCCCTCAGACAAGTTATCCTCAGAAAGAAAAGAATGGGGGGGGGGCACATCCGCTACAACCAAGTCTTCAGGAGTCTAATCCCAGGATCTAAGTATAGGTTTACCTCTCAAAATGTTATGGGTAAGGTCATTTTTTTTATTTTAGTTATCAAGTATTTTTGTATTAAGGACTTATCAAGTTGCCATTAATCTCATATTCGGTGGCAAAAATTTGAGAATTCCAGCCATAGAGCTGTTTTTTTTTCACTCGTGGATGGCCCTTAAGGGCCTTTACACTGCTTAAGTGAGCACGGCTGCACTTCTCTCCTACAATCAAAACATCTCGACAGTTTTAGCACTGTCATTCATTCTATTGAGGTTTTTGGCTGTTTACAGGCCTGGTCTTCGGGATTGGGGCACTGTAAACAGGACTCAGACTGGTACTTTTCAAAACATTCCTTCTAATCTATTACTTCAAAATCTAAGAAAAATTGACATATCTTCCAGTCTCAGCTGTAATCCCTCCACCGTGCGGTTGGGGGCCATGGTGGCAGAGTGGTAACACTCTCGCCGCCCACCTCTCAGGCCGGGGTTCGGTTCCCGGCACGGCCTCAAGTGGCAAAGCTGGTAGTTGCTTGCCGTTGGTCAGCAGTTTACAGTACAGAACCCTGAACTGTATGTACTGGTTTCCTGTGCCCTTCCAACTACCCGTTGTGATATGACCTGTACAGTGTTGAAAGCGACGTAAAACCCTAAATAAATAAATCCACCGTGCGGTTGGATTCAGCATATAGTCCCACATGGTAAGCTATTGTAGCACAATAAAATTGAAAATTTTAATTACTTAAATGTAGCTTTTATAAGCTACAAGCTTACCATATGGGACTGAGAAGTGTCCCACCCTGCCTCCCCGCTGTATTACAGCTGAGGGGTAAGATTTTTAAAAATTTCAATGAGAAAGTAGGACGAGAGGTCAAAGTTCACCATGAGATCTTTAAGTAATTAAAATTTTCAAGTTAATTCTAAAAAATGTAAAAATAAGAAATAAATGCATAAAAAAAAATAGCATCAGAGATGCCCGTACTCCACAGCCTAGGGAAATATTTTCAACACCATGAGATACAGAAGTACTGTACCAGTACAAACTTCAGGATACTTTCAGAGCACTGTCAGTTATATAAAGGTCCAAACAATGTTTAAATGGAGAAATAATGTTTAAAAGAAAGATAATGCATATAAAGATGAAGTACTAAAACAAGATAATTCAATAACAAGATAACAGCATTAATCAGCAAACTAAAATTTAACACTCTTTATCTACACCTGCATGGCCCAATTATGGTTTAGATGGTTTGAATATTATCATGCATACAGAAGTGGTAATACATTTAATGAATGCTTATGTGTGGTGTTGGAGCAAAATCTGTGGCTCACTTGATGAAATTCTATCTCTTACAATGGGAAGTTATGAAAGTAAAATTCTTAATAAATTCTAATATGACTTTAACAGTGCTAAATCTGCATCAAAAAAACAGACTCAAAGGTGCAACAAGATTTTATAGGTCAAGGTCACTACAGCAAGGTCAAAGGTCAAATCAAGGTCAGATCATGACGTTGCACAACTACACCCCCTAACCAATGTCCCTACCAAGTATCAACTTCCTACACCTTGCGGTTTCCGAGATATAGCCCGGACAAGATTTTCGAACTCAAGGTCACTACGGCAAGGTCAAAGGTCAAATCCTTGTCAGACCATGACATTGCACACCTACACCCCCTAACCAATATCCCTACCAAGTATCAACTTCCTACACCTTACGGTTTCTGAGATATAGCCCGGACAAGATTTTATAGGTCAAGGTCACTACGGCAAGGTCAAAGGACAAATCAAGGTCAGACCATGACGTTGCACACCTATACCCCCTAACCAATATCCCTACCAAGTATCAACTTCCTACACCTTACAGTTTCTGAGATATAGCCCGGACAAGATTTTATAGGTCAAGGTCACTACGGCAAGGTCAAAGGTCAAATCAAGGTCAGACCATGATGTTGCACACCTACACCCCCTAACCAATGTCCCTACCAAGTATCAACTTCCTACACCGTACGGTTTCTGAGATACAGCCCGGACAAACTCTTTTCCCGCCCGGACGCCCGCCCGCCCGCCCATCCGGACACCATGGGTGAAAACAATACCCCAAATTAATAAAAAAATTTAGCAATCATATATTCTAATACTTAAAATTTTGTAAAATTGTTTCGTAAAGTAAAACTAGGTTTTATCTTTGGTCATACAAAAATGTTTGACAAGTTCAGTATAAGTGTTAAAAAAGAACACCATTACATGCAATTTAATCAACAGTGAGAACCTGAATGTAGCTATTGCTCAACTGTGCAATGAGCTACATGTTTGAAATTTCGCTATCTTATAGCTGACCCAAAAGTAGGTGAACAGCATTTAAAGAAAATATTCTAAATGTAATAGTTTTCAAGTTTCAACCGATTTACTCAACAGTGAAGGCCTGAAAGTGACTATTGCTCAGCTATGCAATGAGCTACAGGTCTGTAATTTCACTATGTTATAGCTGACCCAAAAATAGCAGAATAAGATATTTACACAAAATTCTCAAAATGCAATAGTTTTCAAGTTACAAGCGATTTTACTCATTATGGAAGATACTGAAAAGTTAAAGTATCGATTACTCAATAAGCTACTGGGATAGACACCCAAGTTACTTACCATGTAGTTATGGAAAAAGTAACTGAATAACATATTTTAACAAAATTGCAAATTTAATAAGTAAATTAAATTTTTATAAGTTAATACCCTATCCAATGGACAATTGCTAAACCGGTCGGTGCAGACCGGCCCGCCAAATGCCAGAAAAAGACGTCCTGTGTTTCCACCGGCTGGCCGGTCCCAGTACTGTGCATTCGCCAGGTGGCGCATGGTATTTACTTCCTGTCTAGACAACATGACGTCATAGCATCTTTTTCGTTGTCTAAAACTATTAGACCCCTAGTAAGCTGATAGTGGGGTCGGTGGGAGGGTCTTGTGTGTCCATTGGATAGGGTATTAACTTATAAAAATTTAATTTACTTATTAAATTTGCAATTTTATTGCGTTAATACATCCTATCCAATGGACAATTGCTGAATAACTACCGCTTGGTCGGCGGGTAAGTTACTAGGGACTTATGTGAACTCACAAGTAATAGCAAATTTTAACCTACGGTCTAGGCTGACTTCGTCAGGAGACCTATAGGTCCAGGCCTGGGTTGACTTTAAGGTCAGGAAACCCTGCAAGGCCATGGTCGGTTGCCAGCAGCCGGTTACCCGGGGCTATACCGCCGTCGCCCCCCCCCTTTTTTTTGCAGACCTGCTCTGAGGTAGGGGAAGAGAGGGATGAGTTCAGTCCCAGAATGCAAATAAACCTCCCAAAGGAAGCACGCCACACTTAATTCTTATGTACATGAAGAAACTGTTTATACATATATACAAATCTCCTCAATCTAAGGGCCACTTGTGGATCTGCTGAGCAGCCACTACCGAGCCCAATTGGTAAAGCTCTGAATCAGCCCAAGCCCCGCCCTTCATATAGAACTGTGTGAAGGTATTGTGACTTCAGTGGCAGGCTGACAAGATTGGATCTAAGGAGACTCCCGACTGGAAGGCCTTAGAAGCAGCAAAGGCCCTGACATGGGCTTTAACCTGATGTTAAATGTGGGCCTCCTGGTCAGAGAGCTCATAACATAGGATCACAGTCTGCTTGATCCAAGAGGAGATAGTGGCAGGTGAGATGTCTTTGTTGAAACCTTTCTTAAAGGAAACAAAAAACCACCTCCATATTCTGCCTGATGTCTGAGGCCCTGTCCAAATAGTAGCATAATGCTCTGACCGGACAGAGGGACCTGTCAGACTTGAGGGATCTATCCAGAGTCGAGGCCAGGGCTGTTATAACCCCAGGGGCCACACTGGACACTCTATGGACAGCTGATTCTAGGATAGAAAGCTGGGTGATGGATACAGGGACACCTTTGACCAATCGGATTGGTGTCCAATATATCAGTTTTGCCAGGCATGAATCTCACTTTTGCACTTGCCCGACCCAAGGGCCAAGAGGAATACCGTCTTGAAGGTCAAATGCTTCAAGGGGGGGGGGCCTCCTTGATTGGATCAAAAGGAGTCTTAGCTGGTGCACGGCCAGTGAGAAGTTCCAGGAAGGTATGCCACTCCTGCCTCTGGGTCTGTCTCTGAAGAAACTATCCAGGAGACGAGTGAGATTTTCGTCCTTACTGATCTTGAAGGGTGAATTTCCAGTTTATCAACAATGGGTGACCTATAACCATCAATGGTGCTGGGTTGTTTGCCAAGCATATATCTCACTTCTACTCTTGCCCGACCCCAGGGCCAAGAGGAAAACTGTCTTGAAGGTCAAATGCTTCAAGGAGGCCTCTTTAATTGGTTCAAAATGACCCTTGTCAGCTGGTGCAAGAAACCAGGGAGAGATTCCAGGAGGGGATTCCCTTCCGGCCTTTGGGTCTGTCTCAGTGGAAACTATCCAGGAGACGAGTGAGATTTTCATCCTTACTGATATTGACGGGCGAATTTCCCAGTCTATCAGCAATGTCTGACCTGTAACCATCAATGGTGCTGGGCTGCAACTTCCTGTCCTGAACTAGGTACATAAGGAAGTCAGCAACTAACTTACAGGAGGGGCCCCGAAGTCCACCTGATGAATGATACATCACTTGTAAAAATGGCCCACTTGCCTCATAGACTGATCTGATTGATCCCCTTTGAGGAGCTTCAACTCTTGCTGCCACTGCCTCAGACAAGCCCTGCTCCTCGATCGCTGAGGCTCTAGGAGCCCTGCATGGATATTAAGGTTTGTCAGATTTCTGTGAGGGATCTGATTGAATGGCTGGCAACAGGTTGGGCATATTGGGCAGGCTCAGTGGGATTTGGCTGGACGTAGCCACTAGATCCCAAAACCAAGGCATGTTGGGCCACCCCGGAGCAATCAGAATGATTCTCTTGCATGGGGAGTCTTGCAACTTCTCCACCACTTGCCCAATATGGCTGATGGTGGGAAGGTGTATGCTTTCAGATCCTACCATGGCATACTGAGTGTATCCACTGCTGTGGCCAGGGGATCCGGTACCGGAGACACAAACAGAGGCAACTTGTTGTTGAACCTCATAGCAAATAAGTCTATTTGAGCCGGTGCCACCTGCTGCAGATTGAGTGGAAGACCTCTGGAAGGAGAGACCACTCTGTTTGAATGGTCTGGCCTAGCCTGGATAGCTTGTCTGCTACCACTTTCAGCCGGCCTGGAATGTGTCGGGCTTAGAGTCACTTGTTTCCTGGTACACCAGGTCAAGATTCTCCATAGTAGGGCACACGTGGGCCCGACCTCATGCCTCCTTCCTTGTCTATGTATGACACTACTGTGGTGTTGTCAGTTGCTACAAGTACTATCTTGTTTGAGCAAAGTTCTTGGAACTCTTTTAAAGCCAGGAAGCCTACTTTAAATTCTAGATAGTTATGTGCAGCTTGCTTCCCGGGAGGGACCTGGTTCCTCCTGCAGTGTGCTCGTTTAAGTGAGCGCCCCACCCTTTTATTGATGCGTCTGTAAATATTTGCAGAGCATGCTTTCTTGGGTATAATGGTTGGCCTGTAAGTACATCGTCTTCCTTCAGCCACCATTGTAAATGGGGGTGCAGGGACCTAGGGACTTGGATCACCTTTCCCAGTGATTCTGGTACCCTCCAGTCGTTTTGAGATGCCACTGTTTGGGTCTCATATGAAGTCGACCTAGACTAACTTGCTTTCTGTAGCCGTCAGTAACCTATCAAGGACATGAATTCCCGGACCGGGCAAGCCGGTAGGGATAGCAGTTTTAACATAGTCTCTTGAAGGTTCTGTCACCGGTCCAGAGTCGGTCGGAACCGATCAGACCTGAAGTCGAACTGGTAGCCTACAAAATCAAAGTCTTGTTTTGGCTCCCGCTCTGATTTCTGTAAGTTCATCAGCCAACCCAGTGGCTGCACATTATTTACTAGTTCCTGTGAATGTTGGAGACAAGCCTGGGATCTGGCTCTCACCAACCAGTCGTCTAGGTACTGGTGGCTTCTTAAGTCCTTGTGTATGGTCACAAGTTTCACCTCCTTTGGTATCACAGTGAACTCCAAAGGTGCTGTGGACAAAACCGAATAGCAGGCATTACCTGGATTGTTCTTGTATAGGTATATGGGAGTAAGTATCCCTCCTTGAACATTTGTAATACCTAGGGTCCAGCCCCCAAGGCTTCCTAAGTTCCCGAAAAAGGGCTTAGTCTGGACCCTACAGGCCGATTGTGTGCCACATTTGGGACATTTGGTATTTTGATAAACATTTTCTGTCCCTCCGGACACTGGTCCGGTCTGGTGACAATGATCCAAGTTAACAGTCTCTCTGTTCTTATTGTGGGCTGGTGGGACTGACACAACTTTTCATATTAATAGACTCTTCGCCCCGGGCCAGCATCCTGCAAGGTGCAGCATTTACAGAGCAATTGTCATTCGTGAGATGTCTGACCCCTGGCCGGACATGACAAAATTTATTATCTCTCCCGCCAAGTCCAGCACTGATAACAGGTTGTTGAGAGATGTGATAAGGGAAGGTTGCCTGGCAGTAGGTTGGGACACTGGCATGTCACATCACCAAGACCACTGACCGGTCAAAGAATTCTCTGTAACCAAAATTAACCTTAGGCAACTCTGTCCGGTACCAGGACTCCATACCCGGTATTTAACTGTAACCAGCAATTCTCTGTAACCGGCAGAAAACTGGCAGGCTGGGGTCACCAATCAATTTTGACAGCTACTGGCCTATATTTAGCCAGCCTCTTTTTTTTGTTTTTTTTTTTTTGTAACCAGTTGGCTCGCAGCATTATTCAGTAAGGACTGTGTAGCCAGCACCCTGTTAGTAGACTTGTAACCCGTAGGTTGAAGCAAGTCTACTAGGCTGTGTAGCCAGTACCAGCCGGCACACTCTGTAACCAGATGTTGAGGCAAGTGTACACGGCTGTGTAGCCAGTACCAGCCGGTACACTCTGTAACAGTTGTAGCCAGTAATAAAAAAACTGTAACTGGCAAGAAACTGGCAGGCTGGGGTCAGCAACGAATTTTATAGCCGGTACCGGCCGGTACACTCTGTAACCAGTTGTTGAGGCAAGTGTACAAGGCTGTGTAGCCGGTACAGGTCGGTACACTCTGTAACTAGTTGTTGAGGCAAGGGTATAAGGGCTGTGTAGCCAGTATTAGTCGGTACACTCTGTAACCAGTTGATGAAGCAAGTGTACAAGGCTGTGTAGTCGGTGCACTCTGTAACCCATTGCTAAAGCAAGTGTACAAGGCTGTTGAGCCGGTAGGTACACTCTGTAACCAGTTGCTGAATGAAGTTTACAACTATCTTTGTGTTGAATTCAGTTTCCTCCATTAATTAAAATATTTCTTTTAAACACACGTCTTCTCCGTAGATTTGACAGTTGCTGGGAAAGCCCTTGTGAGCTATATTTAGAAACAATTGTTGGTCGGTGTGTCACGTGACCAGCTTGCTGGTCGGAGGGACAACGTGATTGGCTGATTGGAGATGACGATCTGCTTCGTGAACTGGTCGGTGTATCACGTGACCAAGTTCGGGGATATGCCCTCACTAGACACGTTCTTTCCTTATATCACAGTAAACGTAAGCTTACTGGTCGACTGATGTCTGTAGCAGAGAAGTCTGTACTAGTACGCTGGAGGGATTACAGGAACTAAAAAACTGGAATCACAGTAGACGTGAGTGCAAAGAATGTACTTCCGACCTTCTTGTTTGGTGAATCACGTGATAAACTTCGTGACTGGTCGGTGAAAACACGTGACCAACTTCGTGAAGACACGCGATTGGCTGACTGGATATGACGTCAGAGGTCGCGTTCTTTTTTGCTGGCCGGTCGGCTGATGCTTTACAAGCAGAGAAGTCTCGACCAGTGCACTCTGTAGATGAAATTCCTGGCCGGTCTGAAGTCGGTTCTTCTTCTCAGCCGGCTGTACACTCAAACCAGTTTCCTGGCCATCCACTGCCCTTACTACCGACACAATGGCCGGGTCCATAAGGGTGGGACTGAGAGTGACAAAGATTCCTTCTGTGTAGTAAATACTGGAGAGGTCGGTTGAAGAGATCTGAAGAATTCACCTCTTGCTTCTGATAAAAATATACTCGAGCTAGGCTGGTGTGACTGATGCTTTACAGCAGAGAAGTCGGTACCAGTGCGCTCTGAAGAAATCTGAAGAATTCATTGCTTCTGATTAAAAAACATCAAAAACTCGAGCTGGGCTGGTGTGACTGATGCTTTACAGCAGAGAAGTCTGTACCAGTGCGCTCTGATGAAGAATGCACCTTTCATGGGGAATCCCCTTTATTTACAGTGCTCAAAAATACGTAGACTGAGGTTTTCCGTGATTTCTAAGATGTTTCTATGGTGACTGTAGCTGGAAGGTTATAGATGGTACATTCAAAACAAAAGACACGGATAAAAATACCTGTAAGTAGTATATCCATAATTCCTCAATAAAGTCGATCTGCCCCTAACAACACAATGGTTGAATGGGAGGAAACTAGCAAAATGGCTGCCTTCATATTTCCCGCCGATTACTGCCCTATCATCAACAAAAAATTGAGTCAACTAGGGAGCGTTTCCAGCAGATTTCTAAAGGTATATCCGTGCTTGATCAGAAGGTAACACTTCTACACTGAAAATATCCACATATAAGGTTGAAAATCCGTCATAATGCACACTTTTGCTTAAAATATCTGGAGATGTTGAAAACACGTCTGCACAGTACACGCGCCAAACGAAAAAGATGCTATGACGTCATGTTGTCTAGACAGAGACATTGGCCAACAGTACACAGGAGCTTTTTTTTTTTCTGTGTGTCTTTTGTGGCTTTTTCACCTGGAATATTTTGTTGAACTGGAATAAATTACATATGAACATAAGCAGAAAATCATGTAGATTCTTTTGGTGTATGAATTATGCAAAATTGAATATGGATTTTTGAAAAATTTATAATTCAAATACTTTTCAAAAGAACATAAAGATCAATATAATCAGTATCTGTGACACTTTGTTCAGAACAAATGTGTGAAATCACCAAACAAACATTGAAGGCTAATTAGTCTGCTATGGTAGAGACCTAAAAGATTGAAAATAAGGGATTTCTGCAGTCACTGAAGTGTGAACACTAGTGTGGTGTAAGACTGTGTATTATTTAACAGCCACTTGACAGAAATATTGTAGCCTTTCAAAGGCTCAGTGTTATTTTCAATTAATAATTAATTGAACAACAATTAACATGGAACTGCCTCAGGTTGAACCAGTATTTTTAAATGCACGGGATATACTTAATTTCAAGACTGTAAAAGAACATGAAATTTGTGAAGCAGTAACGATTGTTATACCAGAGAATAAACTACTTGCAACACAAAGGATACGTATGGTTTGGAGAATTTATGTGAAAGATAGTGAATCAAGGATTGCCTTATTGACTTCTCATGTCAGCATAAGAGGGCAAACAGTTCAAGTCTACACCAATAACCCTTACAGAGCCGGGCTAACAGGTGGTCAGTCAGATGATGATGTGATCAAAATTATCATCAAAGATGTACCATTATCAAAAGGAAACACAGGCATAATAAAATATCTGGATGAGAAAAAGATTAAACTTAAAAAGCCAGTTGAGTATGCAAAGGTCAGAAACAACCAAAATGAACTGACAAACTATTTCAATGGTGACCGCATTGTCTTTGTTGAGCCTTTTGCAAACCCTCTACCAAGGAAAGTTCTTATCAGTGGCGGCAGTGCTACCATTATTCACAGAGGTCAGAAGAAGTGGCAAAAGCCACTTTGTAATAACTGCTTTCAAGAGGGACATTTCCGAAACCAGTGTGAAAATGACCCATGCTGTGTAGTATGCAAAGCCCCTGGTCACAAACCTGGAGAACCCACTTGCCCTGGAACCGCCAAACAGTTGCATAAAAATGTTGTGCCATTCCAAGGATATGAAGATCCACTGAGCAACTACTACCCCTGTGAATTTAAAGTGTTTGGAGTAGAAGTCAAATCAGCAGAGCACGGTTATCAGTTATCAAGCTATCCAATGTGGTCACGATGATGTTGCTAACCAAATTCTATCAGCTAGAACGGCACTACAAGCCAAAAGGATTGCATCAGCATTGCCTTTCAACCCCAACTGGGAATCTGTAAAGGAGGACCAAATGCATCAAGTCATCACAGAAAAGTTAAAGCAGTGTGAAGATTTCGCGCAGGCTCTCAAAGACACAGGAACAAAAGTAATTGCAGAGGCAGTACCTGGTGATTTCTTCTGGTCGGCCGGATTACATAAAGATGACATTCTGGTAGTGAAGAAGAACAGTTGGCCAGGAAGAAACAAGATGGGCAAAATCCTTACTGAATTAAGATCCAAAATAGCAAAAGATATGACAGGGAAGGCAAACCCAAAAACTAGAAAGGGAACAGCAAGTCAGAAGAATAAAAAAAGTGAGACTGACTCAGACTACTATTACTCTGATTAAATTAACATTTACATTTATGGTAGAACTTCTTCAATGTGGTCATAATCATGCTAATGGCCTACTGGTTAAATTACTATTTAATGTATCAAATTATTATTTATGTAAAAACATGCTGAACATCCTTGTTATCCAATTTCTTTTATTATTCTAGAATTTATACTTTAAAACCTGAAAATGTGTGAAACCAATTTCAAGATCCTGACTTGTAATGTTAGGGGCCTGAATGAGTTTAAAAAGCGTAGAAGCTTCTTTCTTTGGATTAAAGATCAAAATGCTGACATAACATTTTTACAAGAAACTTTCTTTACTGATAAATTAACAAATGATATAAAGAATACATGGAAGGGAGAGGTTAGAAATGCCCTTTCTGACTCAAGTCATGCCAGAGGCGTAACAATATTATTTAATGAAAATTTTAATGGGAAAATATTAAATACTGTTGTTGGAGAAAAAAGTAGGTCCATACTGGTAAACATTGAAATTAACAAGGAAATTTATACAGTATTATCTGTTTATGCCCCAAATGTTGAAAAGGGTCGTATTGAGTTTTTCAAACATTTATATAAATTTGTGAAAAATAATGCTATTAATGAAAACAATGTAATTATTGCAGGGGATTTCAATGTTTGTGTTAGACTCTCTGATAGGTTTCCTCAAAAAAATATTACTGATAAAAGTGTTGGTTTTTTCGTAAATTTATTAGACAAGTGTAAACTAAAAGACTGCTGGACTTTGAAATATGTGGACAAACCTGGTTTTACTTACTATGATAAAACACACAAATGTTACAGTAGGTTAGATTATGTCCTCTTATCAGAACACTTAAGTGGAGGTATCTCTGATATTTATATCACTCAACCCCCAAGGAGCAATGGTGTAATAGATCATAAAGCAATCATTGTATCATTCAGAATAAAAAATACTGTTAGAGGACCTGGATTTTGGAAATTAAACAAGTCTGTTTTACAAGATCAAGACTATATTGATGGTATTAAACATAAAATTAAAAATACATGTAAATTATATGAAAAGTGCCTTTGTAAGCAGCTGTTGTGGGAAATGTTAAAAATTAATATCAAAGAATACTCTGTGAAATACAGTACTGAGAGAGCAAAAATGTTGAAAAAGGATTTTCAGTGCCTGCAAGTGAAACTAGATTCACTGAATAAAATGATTTTAGAGAATCAAATTGTTGGGCAGGATGTTAATGAACTAGAAAGACGTCGGGATAAAATTCAGTCACAGTTAGCAGTACATTATGAAATGAAGGCAAATGGCTGTAATATCAGGTCACGTGCCAAACTGATAAAACATGGTATACACTCAAAGTATTATCAGGCCTTAGAACAAAAACGTCAAAGTAGTAATGTGATCAAATCAATAAAAGTAGAAGATGAGATTGTATATGATGATAAAGACATATTAAATGAAATTTCAAAATTCTACACTAATTTATATTCTGGTAATACTATCTCTACACCCATAATTGATGATTATCTAAACAATATTGACCTTCCTAGATTATCTGGTAAAGAAATAACAAGAGGAGAGCGCCCGTGAACGGGCACTGTGTCAGCTGACTGAATGTTTTTGATTTGTGATGGTGATAATGAGAGGAAAGCATAATTATCAGGGAAAGGGCTGTACAGAAATACAGTAAATGGTAACTGAACAGCATGTTCGAAAGATATTCCGAAGCTGACAGAAAAAAAGGACAAAAAAGTTGTGCCCTGCAAATGGGATTATGAAATAAAGTAACAAGGTAATTGTTTAAGTGTAAAAAGTAGGTTAAAAATATTTAAAGAAATACTATAAATGCAATATCCTCGTTCGACCATGAAGAAGGGGTCCAAAGGTCAAATCTGACCATACCAAAAGATTCCCAGCCAAAGAATTTAGGATGGTTTACCATCCCAAACCTCTCGGACCAATAATAAGTGAGTCATAGGCACTTTTTAAGTTTGGCTATCCTTGTTTGACCTTGACGGAGGGGTCCAAGGTCAAATCCGACCACACAAAAAAATTCCCAGCCCATGATTTCCTGTAGCTTGTTTACCATCCCAAACCTGTAGGACCAATAATAAGTGAGTTCTAAGCAATTGTAAGTTTGGCTATCCTCAATTGACCTTGAAGGAGGGGTCCCAGGTCAAATCTGACCACACCAAAAGAATCCCAGCCCATGATTTCCTATATGTTGGTTTACCATCCCAAACCTCCAAGACCAATAATACGCGAGTTATAAGCACTTTAAGTTTGCCTATCTTCGTTTGACCTGGAAGGAGGGGTCTAAGGTGAAATCTGACCACACCAAAAGATTCCCAGCCCATGATTTTCTATAGGTTGGTTTCCATTCCAAACCTCTAGGACCAATAATAAGCGAGTTATAAGCACTTTTAAGTTTGGCTATCCTCATTTGACCTTGAAGGAGGGGTCCAAGGTGAAATCCGACCACACCAAAAAATTCCCAGCTCATGATTTTCTATAGGTTGGTTTTCATTCCAAACCTCTAGGGCCAATAATAAGCGAGTTATAAGCACTTTTATGTTTGGCTATCCTCATTTGACCTTGAAGGAGGGTTCCAAGGTCAAATCGGACCATATTAACAGATTCCCAGCCCATGATTTCCTACAGGTTGGATACAATGATTTACTCAACAGTGAGAACCTGAAAGAAGCTATTGCTCAGCTATGCCATGACATAGAGGTCTGCAATTTCACTATGTTATAGCTGACCAAAACGTCTGTGAATAACATATTTAACAAAATACTCTAAATGTAATAGTTTTCAAGTTACTACTGATTTACTCAAGAGTGAGAACCTCAAAGTAACTATTACTCAGCTATGCAATGAGCTACATGTCTGAATTTTTGCTCTGTTATAGCTGACCTAAAAGTAGGTGAACAACATATTTAAGCAAAATACTGTAAATGCAATAGTTTTCAAGTTACAACTGATTTACTCAATAGTGAGAACCTGAAAATAGCTATTGCTCCGCTATGCCATGAGCTATAGGTCTGTAATTTCACTATGTTATAGCTAACCCAAAAGTAGGTGAACAATATATTTTAACAAAATACTCCAAATGCAATATTTTTCAAGTTATAGCCGATTTACTCAACAGTCAGTGCCTGAGAATAGCTATTGCTCAGTTGTGCCATGAGCTACAGGTCTGTAATTTCACTGTGTTATAGCTGACCCAAAAGTAGCTGAATAACATATTTGCACAAATTTCTGTAAAGGCAATAGTTTTCCAATTACAACTGATTTACTCAACAGTGAGAACTTCAAAGTAGCTATTACTCAGCTATGCAATGAGCCACAGGTCTGGAACTTCACTATGTTATAGCTGACCCCAAAATAGGTGAATAACATATTACAACAAAGTACTCTAAATGCAATAGTTTCCAAGTTATAAGTGATTTACTCAACAGTGATAACCTAAAAGTAGCTATTACTCAGCTATGCCATGAGCTACAGGTCTGAAATTTTACTATGTTATAGCTGACCCAAAAGTAGCTGAATAACATATTTATACTAAATTCTCTAAATGCAATAGTTTTCAAATTATAAGTGATTTGCTCAACATTGAGAACTTCAAAGTAGCTATTACTCAGCTATGCAATGAGTCACAGGTCTGGAACTTCACTATGTTATAGCTGACCCCAAAATAGGTGAATAACATATTGAAACAAAATACTCTAAATGCAATAATTTCCACTTTATAAGCGATTTACTCAACAGTGATAACCTCAAAGTAGCTATTACTCAGCTATGCCATGAGCTACAGGTCTGAAATTTTACTATGTTATAGCTGACCCAAAAGTAGGTGAACAACATATTTAAGCAAAATACTGTACATGCAATAGTTTTCAAGTTACAACTGATTTACTCAATAGTGATGACCTAAAAGTAGCTATTACTCAGCTATGCCATGAGCTACAGGTCTGAAATTTTACTATGTTATAGCTGACCCAAAAGTAGTTGAATAACATATTTATACTAAATTCTCTAAATGCAATAGTTTTGCAATTACAACTGATTTACTCAATAGTGAGAACCTCAAAGTAGTTATTACTCAGCTATGCAATGAGCTACAGGTCTGAAATTTTACTATGTTATAGCTGACCCAAAAGTAGGTGAACAACATATTTAAGCAAAATACTGTAAATGCAATAGTTTTGAAGTTACAACTGATTTACTCAATAGTGATGACCTAAAAGTAGCTATTACTCAGCTATGCCATGAGCTACAGGTCTGAAATTTTACTATGTTATAGCTGACCCAAAAGTAGCTGAATAACATTTATACTAAATTCTGTAAATGCAATAGTTTTCCAATTACAACTGATTTACTCAATAGTGAGAACTTCAAAGTAGCTATTACTCAGCTGTGCCATGACCTACAGATCTGAAATTTCACTATGTTATAGCTGGCCCAAAAGTAGCTGAATAACATATTTATACGAAATTCTCTAAATGCAATAGTTTTGCAATTACAACTGATTTACTCAATAGTGAGAACCTCAAAGTAGTTATTACTCAGCTATGCAATGAGCTACAGGTCTGAAATTTTACTATGTTATAGCTGACCCAAAAGTAGGTGAACAACATATTTAAGCAAAATACTGTAAATGCAATAGTTTTCAAGTTACATCTGATTTACTCAATAGTGATGACCTAAAAGTAGCTATTACTCAGCTATGCCATGAGCTACAGGTCTGAAATTTTATTATGTTATAGCTGACCCAAAAGTAGCTGAATAACATATTTATACGAAATACTCTAAATGCAATAGTTTTCCAATTACAACTGATTTACTCAATAGTGAGAACTTTAAAGTAGCTATTACTCAGCTATGCCATGACCTACAGATCTGAAATTTCACTATGTTATAGCTGGCCCAAAAGTAGCTGAATAACATATTTATATGAAATTCTCTAAATGCAATAGGTTTTAAGTTACAAGTGATTTACTCAATAGTGAGAACTTCAAAGTAGCTATTACTCAGCTATGCAATGAGTCACAGGTCTGGAACTTCACTATGTTATAGCTGACCCCAAAATAGGTGAATAACATATTGAAACAAAATACTCTAAATGCAATAATTTCCACTTTATAAGCGATTTACTCAACAGTGATAACCTCAAAGTAGCTATTACTCAGCTATGCCATGAGCTACAGGTCTGAAATTTTACTATGTTATAGCTGACCCAAAAGTAGGTGAACAACATATTTAAGCAAAATACTGTACATGCAATAGTTTTCAAGTTACAACTGATTTACTCAATAGTGATGACCTAAAAGTAGCTATTACTCAGCTATGCCATGAGCTACAGGTCTGAAATTTTACTATGTTATAGCTGACCCAAAAGTAGTTGAATAACATATTTATACTAAATTCTCTAAATGCAATAGTTTTGCAATTACAACTGATTTACTCAATAGTGAGAACCTCAAAGTAGTTATTACTCAGCTATGCAATGAGCTACAGGTCTGAAATTTTACTATGTTATAGCTGACCCAAAAGTAGGTGAACAACATATTTAAGCAAAATACTGTAAATGCAATAGTTTTGAAGTTACAACTGATTTACTCAATAGTGATGACCTAAAAGTAGCTATTACTCAGCTATGCCATGAGCTACAGGTCTGAAATTTTACTATGTTATAGCTGACCCAAAAGTAGCTGAATAACATATTTATACTAAATTCTGTAAATGCAATAGTTTTCCAATTACAACTGATTTACTCAATAGTGAGAACTTCAAAGTAGCTATTACTCAGCTGTGCCATGACCTACAGATCTGAAATTTCACTATGTTATAGCTGGCCCAAAAGTAGCTGAATAACATATTTATACGAAATTCTCTAAATGCAATAGTTTTGCAATTACAACTGATTTACTCAATAGTGAGAACCTCAAAGTAGTTATTACTCAGCTATGCAATGAGCTACAGGTCTGAAATTTTACTATGTTATAGCTGACCCAAAAGTAGGTGAACAACATATTTAAGCAAAATACTGTAAATGCAATAGTTTTCAAGTTACATCTGATTTACTCAATAGTGATGACCTAAAAGTAGCTATTACTCAGCTATGCCATGAGCTACAGGTCTGAAATTTTATTATGTTATAGCTGACCCAAAAGTAGCTGAATAACATATTTATACGAAATACTCTAAATGCAATAGTTTTCCAATTACAACTGATTTACTCAATAGTGAGAACTTTAAAGTAGCTATTACTCAGCTATGCCATGACCTACAGATCTGAAATTTCACTATGTTATAGCTGGCCCAAAAGTAGCTGAATAACATATTTATACGAAATTCTCTAAATGCAATAGGTTTTAAGTTACAAGTGATTTACTCAATAGTGAGAACTTCAAAGTAGCTATTACTCAGCTATGCAATGAGCCACAGATCTGAAACTTCACTATGTTATAGCTGATCCCAAAATAGGTGAATAACATATGGAAACAAAATACTGTAAATGCAATAGTTTCCAAGTTATAAGCGATTTACTCAACAGTGATAACCTAAAAGTAGCTATTACTCAGCTATGCCATGAGCTACAGGTCTGAAATTTTACTATGTTATAGCTGACCCAAAAGTAGCTGAATAACATATTTATACGAAATTCTCTAAATGCAATAGTTTTGAAGTTATAAGCGATTTACTCAACAGTGATAACCTAAAAGTAGCTATTACTCAGCTATGCCATGAGCTACAGGTCTAAAATTTTACTATGTTATAGCTGACCCAAAAGTAGCTGAATAACATATCTTATACGAAATTCTCTAAATGCAATAGTTTTGAAGTTATAAGCGATTTACTCAACAGTGATAACCTAAAAGTAGCTATTACTCAGCTATGCCATGAGCTACAGGTCTAAAATTTTACTATGTTATAGCTGACCCAAAAGTAGCTGAATAACATATTTATACGAAATTCTCTAAATGCAATAGTTTTTAAGTTACAAGTGATTTTACTCATGATGGAAGTTACTGAAAAGCCCTAAAGTAGCTATTACTCACTTAGCTATTGAGACAGGCACCCAACTTACCCACCATATTGTAGCTATGAAAAAAGTAGCTGAATAACATATTTTAACAAAATGCTCTAAATGCAACACTTTTCAAGTTATAAATGATTTTGTGCATGATTTCATGAATTTTAATGCATTAAAAATTATTAAAAAAATTTATTAAAAAAAAAGTAAGACAGATCCAGGTCTCATACTCACACAAGAGAATCTACCTGTGGCCTAGTACATATATGCAAGATATGAGAGAAATCCCTGCAATAGTCACTGAGAAAATTGTGATTAAGTGTTGAAATTTTCACACTTTTGGTGGGGGTACCCCCCTTGTAATGTCTCTAGCAAACAGACGAACAGACAGATTTGCATGCCTTGAACAATTTTTCATCCTCGATAGATAAGGTATCTTTTAAAAAAAACAGCACGTCTCTAGGCCTTGTAGTTTTGGAGGAGAAGTTGTTCACGCGGACGCGTACGCCCACGCCGCAGAGTGACGACATAATGTCAGCTGACTGACAAGTCAGCTGACATAAAAATATGCGACAATCCATTTAGTGAGACAGAGTTCAAAGAAACTGTTCAAAAGTTAAAGCCTAATAAATCACCTGGTCCTGATGGCTTAATACCAGAATTTTATCAATTATTCTGGAGTGACTTGAAAATACCCTACATGAATATGATAAATGAATCATTTCTTAGAGGTGTTCTACCAGAAACAGCACGGAAATCTGTTGTAACTTTAATTTTTAAGAAAGGTGATAAAAGACTTCTTCAGAATTACAGACCCATTTGTATAAGCAATTTTGATTATAAAATACTGTCTTTTGTTCTTGCCAAAAGACTTCAGACTGTAATACCTTGCTTGATAAACTCAGACCAAACTGGCTACATAAAACAACGAAATATGACTACAAATATTAGACTAATTTCTGAAATTATTGAATTTTGTGAAAAACAAGGCCTGCCTGGAGCAATTATATCTTTAGATTTTGAAAAGGCATTTGATAGCCTAAATTGGAACTTCATGCAAAAGGTTGTGAAAAAATTTGGTTTTGGTAATTTCTTTTCGACCTGGATAACAATTCTTTATAATGATCCGTCCCTAGTGATAAAAAATAATGGCTGGTTATCGAACAGAATACCAATGTTAAAAGGAATTAGACAAGGGTGCCCTCTGTCTGCACTCCTGTTTATTTTATCAGTTGAATGCCTTGCAGTTAAAATGCGTAACTCAAAGTTAATTCATGGCATTGTCATTGGTGGACAAGAATTGAGAATTCTTCAATATGCAGATGATTCCATATTGACATTGTCAAACCGTATATCTCTGCACAGTGCAATGTCAATTGTAAAAGGCTTTGCTGTAGTATCTGGTCTCAAATTAAATATTAAAAAATGTGAAGGTTTATGGTTAGGGTCTCTAAAAGAAGGACCAGAATGTGTATGTGGAATTGATTTCAAGGGGGATTCTTTACGTGTACTTGGCATTTACCTTGGTACCAATAAAACAACATGTGTTTCAAGAAACTGGAAAACAAAATTGGAAAAATTTGAACAACTACTTGTAAAGTGGGATTTAAAGAAAATAACATTATATGATAAAGTGTCTGTTGTAAAATCCTTAGCGTTACCTATATTAACTTTAAATCTATCTGTTCTTGTTGTTTCAAAATCTATCTTGAATCAGATTCAAAGAATGATCTTCAATTTCATATGGGGAAAGAATCATAAGGTAAAAATCGGTACTATAATTGGTGATTGTAAAGTAGGTGGTTTGGGAGTTCCTGATGTTGCTTTAAGAGAAAAAGCTCTGAAAGCCTCTTGGATGACTAAGTTTCTTTCTGATTCAAAACTTTCCAAAGTTTTTGAATCACAGCTTAATGAATGTAGTATAAAATTTCCCATCCTATTAAAAATGAACTGTCGCAATTTTGAACAGTTACATGGTTTCGATAGAGTTTCAGAATTCCATAAGGCTGTCATTTCAGCCTACAACTCAGTCAAGCATATAAAGCCTATTGAAAAGTTGAATGAGTTTGAATTTTTCTCACAAATTATATGGGCTAATGAGCATTTTAGGTACAACAATAACGCATTCTTCTGGAAACATTGGGTAAAAAGTGGATTTATATATGTTAAAGACTTATTTAATGATGATGGTACTTTTGTTAAGGAACAATATGTATTTCAAAAATTATCATGTAAAACAAATTGGATTAGTGAATTTGTTATTGTTAAAACATGTATTTGTAAATTAGCTAAAAAGTTTGATTCAAAGTGTTGTAAATATATCAATGCTAAAATATCTCTTGAAAGGAGTGATGTTAGGAAATTCATTGTATGATCTGAAAGATATAAACACAAAGCTCTGTTACAACACATTAGTAAATAAAAAATTTATAAAACCTTACACAGAAAAAATGTGGCAAAATAAAACCAGTGTTGAACTCCTTAGAATGGATTGGATATCTATTTACACAACCAATTTAAAACTCCAACCAAGGAAATTATCAGAATTCAAATATAAAATTTTATTGAATTTTTTAAGCTGTGGTGAAAGACTTAGCCAATGGAATAAAGAAGTATCTAAATATTGTGATATTTGCAGGGAATCAGAGAATATACCGCATTTATTATTTCTTTGCCCAAGAGTTAATAGAATCTGGAAGCTGATTGGCAAGGAATTGAATCTAGATATTAATTTGAAACATATCATCTTTGGATTTTGGATTAACTCAGAAAATTTGTATGTACGGAATTTATTAATTGCAATCATATCATACTCTATACATAGTTCATGGACTAGATGTAAATTTGAAAGTAAAAGTTATACACAGGTGAACATTGCTATTAATATTAAAAAAAATCTTGAATACTATAGTGCACTATATTCTTTACTTCTTATTAAAAGAAATTCAACACAATTTAGTAAATTTGTGAAAAAGGTCATTGAGGTACTGTAGAAAGTTTACTTTAATTGGTTCTTCAACTTATTGTAAAATTGAGTACAGTACAGTTGGCTACAGCTATATAGTTTCATAAACAATTGCATGTGATGTGTTTGGTAGATGACTGAATTTTTGTTTATTGCATGTATAATAAAAGTGGGATAATGTCAGAACAAACATGACAAGCACATGTAACCCACCTGATGGAAGGTTTGAACCCTTGCCTTCCCGGGTTTTTGCACTAAAAGGGCCAATAAAAAAAAAAAAAAAAAAAAAAAAAAAAAATGTTGTCTAGACAGGAAGTAAATACCATGCGCCACCTGGCGAATGCACAGTACTGGGACCGGCCAGCCGGTGGAAACACAGGACGTCTTTTTCTGGCGTTTGGCGGGCCGGTCTGCGCCGACCGGTTTAGCAATTGTCCATTGGATAGGATGTATTAACGCAATAAAATGCTCTAAATGCAATACTTTTCAAGTTATAATTGATTTAGTGCATGATTTCATGAATTTTAATGCAGTAAAAATTATTTCAAAGATCCAGGCCTGATATTCACAAAGACACATATGCCCAAGCTGCAGAGTGATGCCATAATGTCAGCTAACTTACTATACTAATAACTGTAAAAAATGTTCATCTCTCTAAACCCAGTACTTCATTATTTTGTCACAACCCTGAATATTAATGGCCCAATTAACATGCTATCAGTGATTTAAGTTCGAAGATTTATTTGACCTTGAACGTCCCTCAACTCTCCTTATGGTAATGATTTTTGTTAACTCAGCTCACTGAGTTCCCCTTTGTGGGGAAGATATTGCGCCTGCAAAGCAGTAGATTAGATTGTATATTTTCATGTATGTAATTTGTAGCTGTTATTTGCAATTAAGGACTTCCATGTCTGCAGATTTTCAGCACGAGTTTTATAAAAACAAATTTCCCTTAACTAATCACCAGTATATTTATACTGGTCAAGGTCAAATCAAGGTCACACCATGAGCTTGCACAGCTACATTTGTACAACCCCACACCAATGTCCCTACCAAGTATCAACTTCTTACACCTTATGGATTCTGAGATACAGCCTGGATAACCTTTTCCCCGCTGCCTACATACCCAACCGACTGGACTTCATGGGTGAAAACACTACAGCACAGCCCTTAAAAATTGGTGTAAATGGTAACAGTTTTAAGGTCTCCCAATAGAAAATGTTTTGATGTTTGTGTGTATAAATTGTAGTTCAACACAAGTAGCAGTACGTCTCGTGGATATCGGAGGGTGTAGTAATACAGAATCTATTACTGTACATCAAACCAAAGTGACCTTCCTGTTTATATTTCCTGTAACCACAAGGCCGCATAGACCATTAAAAATAGTTCTGATCAATTACTCAAGGCCAAAGTCAAGCCACATATCATTTATCTGGTATATGTTGAAGGTCAAACACTGAAGCAAGGTAAAGTTTTAAACTCTCCACCCCCTCTCCCCTCCAAGTTACTTCCTTAAAGCACCGTCAGATTTAAAAGGGAAAATCCAGACCTTTCCCTTTTAGACCTTAAATTTCGCAATATGCAGGGTTTTGGTGCAAATATGGAAATTTCTTTCATGAAATATGGCAGTTTCATGCAAAAATTTGCACCATTTGAGACATTTGTCAAAATCACATAAGTGAAAAAACTCAATAAGCCATCAGAAAAACAGCAAATATCCACCTGGAAAAAGGGTGCACCCTAAACACGAAAATGGCCAATTTAATCTTTTTGTAAATAGGGTGTGCCCTAATCACGAAAACTGCAAATTTCATCTTTTGGTAAATAGGGTGCACCCTAAACACGGAAACTGCAAATTTCACCTTTTTGCAAATAGGGTGTGCCCTAAACACGGAAACTGCAAATTTCATCTTTTGGTAAATAGGGTGTGCCCTAAACACAAAAATGGGAAATTTAATCTTTTTGTAAATAGGGTGCACCCTAAACACGGAAACTGTGAATTTCCTCTTTTTGTAAATAGGGTGTGCCCTAAACACAAAAACTGCAAATTTACTCTTTTTGTAAATAGGGTGCACCCTAAACACGAAAACAGCAAATTTCATCTTTTTGTAAATAGGGTGTGCCCTAGACACAGAAACTGCAAATTTCCACTTTTTGTAAATAGGGTGTGCCCTAAACACGGAAACTGTGAATTTCCTCTTTTTGTAAATAGGGTGTGCCCTAAACACAGAAACTGCAAATTTACTCTTTTTGTAAATAGGGTGCACCCTAAACACGAAAACAGCAAATTTCACCTTTTTGTAAATAGGGTGTGCCCTAGACACAGAAACTGCAAATTTCCACTTTTTGTAAATAGGGTGTGCCCTAAACACAGATACTGCAAATTTCCTATTTTTGTAAATAGGGTGTGCCCTAAACACAGAAACTGTGAATTTCCTGTTTTTGTAAATAGGGTGTGCCCTAAACGCAGAAACTGTAAATTTCCTGTTTTAAGGCGGGTTATGTGTAACCACCCCGCCTATCAGATGGATGTGTCCGACATCTGTCCACATTTTTTGTTTCTGGACTCTTACTCGAAAACGGTTTGTCCAATCGAATTCAAACTTGACAGGGACAGAAATCACCATCATAGCTAGGTTCCTTTCGAAATTGGTGTAATTCCGTTTGTTTGTTTGTCCGTTTGTCTGTCCGTCCACATTTTCGTTTTCGGACTCTAACTCGAAAACGGTTTGTCCAATCGAATTCAAACTTGACAGGGACATAGATCACTATCATAGCTAGATTCCTTTCAAAATTGGTGTATTTCCATCTGTTTGTTTGTTTGTCTGTTTTTTGACTGTCCATCAAAATTTCCGTTTCCAGACTCTAACTCGAAAATGGTTTGTCCTATGGAATTCAAACTTGACATTGAGATAGATCACCATCATAGCTAGGTTCCTTTCAAAATTAGTGTAATTCCGTCTGTTCGTTTGTCCATTTTTTGTCTGTGTGTCAGTCAAAATTTCCATTGCCGGACTCTAACTTGAAAACGGTTTGTCCAATCGAATTCAAACTTATCAGGGAGATACATCACCACCATAGCTAGGTTAATTTCGAAATTGGTGTAATTCTGTCCATTCGTTTGTCTGTTTTTTGTCCATTTATTTGTTCATCAACATTTTCTATTTCCACACTCTAACTCGAAAACACTGTGTCCAATCAAATGCAAACTTGACAGGGAGATAGTTCACCATCATAGCTAGGTTCCTTTTTGAAATTGGTGTAATTTTGTCCGTTTGTTTGTTTGTCAATGAATTCTGTGCCTTCATTTGTCTGATTTTTGTCTATTTATCTGTTCGTCAACATTTCTGTTTCCGGACTCTAACTCGAAAACGCTGTGTCCAATCACATTCAAACTTGACAGATAGATCGCCATCATAACTAGGTTTCCTTTGAAATTGGTGTAATTTTGTCCGTTCGTTTGTTCGTCAACATTTCTGTTTCTGGACTCTAACTCTAAAACGGTTTGTCTTTACATACATTTTCTTTTTCTTAGATGTTGTTTTCTCTACTTAAACATTATTTGGAGGTTTATGTAACTGACACTGCTCTGAAAGTATCCAGATCTTTGCACTGTATTATTACTCCTGTATCTCATGGTGTTGAAAACTATTTCCCCAGGCTATGGGGTACAGGCATCTCTGATACTATTTTTTTATTTACAAAGAAAAGGCTTTAAAGAATTACACTCAGCATTATAATATAAGCTTTAAAAATCAATTCTTAGCCCTAAATATTAAGAATATGTAGGAAAAGTTAACTTTTTGATAAACTCCACTCAACAAGGAAAATATACATGCTGATCAAAATAAGGGCTCATGGAAAAACATAATAAAGGATACTGTATATGAAAAATCAGCTATCCTCTGGTTTATGCTGTATCTTTTCACACTTTTATGTAATCAGTGTAAATACACATACAACACTTTGAACAATCTCTGTCACTTTTTTATGTTTAGTTTGTACCAAAAAGTTAAAGATTTAACATCTTAATATTGGAAATTGATCTTAACAGCAATACATGTATTTTACAGTAAATAGGTGAAACCAGTAAATTTGCATATTTACTAAGATTTTGAGTAAAGGGATGCATTCGCTGAATTGATTAGCAAATATGCATATTTTTTTTAAAAAAAAATCAATATTTTCTTAGTTAAATCTAAAATGCTTTCGCTTATTTTATTTTTACTTATTTTATATTTTGATGCATATATTTATCTGCAAGATTTAATAAACCAAACCTAGCTGGACATTTTAGTATTTTACTTCATAAAATACACCAAATTTGTTTCAAATGAAATGTAAACTATCTTAATATTTACTACAAATGATTACATAAAACCCTGTAAATAAATCTTATTTTCATAAATCTTGGTTTGTTGTTTGAAGGCTTTATGTCCTCAACTTGATCTGATATTTCATTTGAAGTCACAATTACCTGATGGCCACTGTCTTTTAAGCACTAATCCATTATAGTAGTCTAATTTTTCAGAGCTTCCGTAATAAAAATATATTTAAATTATTTCCAAAAAATGTGAGCAAAACACACAAGACACCTTGAACACTCAACTGTATCAAAACATATGATTTCTAATCCACCACACTTCACTACTCCTTCTTGTATAATGTAAACCCATTATCTGACTTTCAGTCTTATCTTAATTGAGGTCACAGTGGGGGAAGAGTCTGACCTATCTTGCCACTGAGAAAGATAAATATATGTTGCTTGTGTAATTTCAGTGTGTGTCCCTTAATTTATCTAGGCTCTCTCTTGTAGGTGTGTACAACATATCAGTGGGGTTTATCAGTCCAGCATGTATCTCTGCAGTTATAATGACCCCTTTACCCCACTGCACACACTTGATTTACACAGTCATGGAAAAAAGTCTTTGAGAATGGTGGTAGTTGAGTAAACATACAGGTACAAAATGAACACATACCCAAGTGAAATATTTCTGTAAAGCCTGAATCCTATTTTCTTTTATTTATTTTCTTTTATTTATTTATTTATTTTTTTGCTTAAAATAAGTGACCCCAATCCAATTTGAGACTTTTCTGGAAGTCTCAAATTTTAAAGAGTTTTGTAAAGTTTACAATTTCATGTACTAATTGGACATATTTTCTAATGTCATGAGAAAAGGGTAAACTACGTGAGAAAAAAAATGTCTTGATAAGTTACAAGTCATGCAATTTCCTTCAGTTGCAAATTTAAATCTTTTCAAACAAAATTATCCTTAAACTCAAAAAAAATCATTTTAAAATTCAATTAAATCAGCTACATATTCAGTTACATCCAACCCTTCCCAATACATTTACAACAAAAACCATGGTAAATGTACAGTAGTGTGCCTTTTTGCTTGGTCACAACTCTGGGTGGGTTCAATTCCCAAAACTGACAGTCCTGGCTTTTGAAAGGGATGTAAAAATCACAATTTTGAGAGGGGCCATGGTACATTATTGAAATATTTATCGAATATTATTAGTTAAACACACAAGGGGAAAGAGATAGGAAGTGACACCATTTGAAGTGCTTCACTTCATACCTATACTTTAGGGTGAAACAAGGATAGCGAAACTTTAAAGTACTTGTAACTCGCTTATTCTTAAAAGGGGTTACATGATTTAGAGGTCTACCACAAAAATGAGAAATAGCTTCAAGGTTACTAAAATATACTCTGGATATTGACTGATGCAGGTTTTTTTTAAATTTGTTTCTTTTTTCCAATAATCCTTTACACTCAAAAACAAGCCAAAATTGAATATTTTCCTTATTCCCAGTGTATGTACACACAACACTGAAAACTCATTAAAATAGTTGGAAAGACAGTTTACTACAAGTACACTAACATATATGTGTTATCAAATGACAGAAAACACAACCTGACAACTGACAGCACTAGAACTCACAGTGGGGTATGATACCTGGGAGGGTCATGAGAAGGGGAATGGGAAATTTTACACTCTTTCCCTAGAACACATACATCACATATACAAATTAACAAGCATTGTAAGAAATAGACTAGGCATGGAACAAACTACATTTGTTGCTTTTATTGACTTCTAAAAAGCTTTTGATTGGGTAAATTGTGAAATATTGCTAAACAATCTGAGAGTATGGTATCACTGGGAAAATATTTTCCTCAATCAAAAACTTCTACACACAGATAAATGCCCAAGTTAAACTTAATCAGAATTCCACTGATTATTCCAAACAACAAGTGGAGTAAGACAAGGAGATACATCTTGCATCTGGCATCCTTGGTCTAGTTTTTTATTAGTCGAATCTTTGATTCGAGTTATGTACTGAGCTGTGGCCACGATTTTAAATTGGCCGTTTAAGCCCTTAAATATTAAATTCTGCATAATATTTCTTCACATATCTGTACATTAAGGTGTATATTATACACTCTGCCATTTGAAGATTTTTAATGCCTTTATTAAGTTATATTTTATAAAGTAAAAAGCATGTCTAGCACTACGTCTGGCTTTCTGTAAAGTCCCGGATGTCCTAGAAACTATTGTTTTTGCTTTTGTGATGGTCTACTCGAACGAGTCTTTTTTAACGGTTTCGTCTGCTGGTTTATAGTCGTGGAAACCCCAATTAATTTATGGGTCTGCTGGTTTATCACGCAGTCACTGTTAATATAAAATTGTTGTCTGCGCATCTACAGCATATTACTTATTTGTCAAACAAATAAACCGGAAAGAAATTAATGAATGAAGTGACGTCACGGTAGTACTATACATTTGTTGTTCAGCCAATCAGAATCGACAATGAAAATATTCAAACTCCGTAGTTCTACTTTCAACCACTCAAAGGCGCTTTTGCATGTCCTAGAAGTTATGACGTGATTTCATTTTTCTGTCAATCCGTTTCTTATTTTGGCGGAAGTTTTCTTCCAAATTGTTTTACAGTATATTTACAAAATAAACCAGTTCGCTAATCTTATTCCTGACAATATTTTATTAAATGGACGTTTCGACAAAGATCAGATACTTTAAGCTACAGAACTCACGGCCATAGCACCCAAGTCATTAATATTCTGTGTCCTCTGATTGGCTAAACGACAAAATACTTCATCGGTAAAATACAGCATAACCTCTGATCCCCGATTATCGCTCATTATGGCTATCGTGTAATATTGTAGAAATAATATTCGAATATTTCATTTAAATACTTACAATTTGCTTCTGTAAAATATTCATATACTAACACTTTAATTATGTCTTCCAGATTGTTTTATATTTACAAAATAAACCAGTTCGCTAATTGTATCCCCAGACGAAAGTTGGGGATACTTAGGATTCAGTACGGTCACACCGCCGCCGCAGAGATTTCCTTTTGGACGCGATAACTTAAAAAATAATTTAGTTAGAACTTTCAAATTTGGTATGTGGGTAGATATGGGCAATGCCACGAACACTATTGTTTTGTGACCTTGACCTTCAATCTCAAGGTCACTGGTGGCCACTTAAAGGTCAGATTTTGGCCATTTTTTCACTTTTTGGCCCAGTTCTCATATACATAAAGTCAGATCATCCTATGGCTGGTATATATAATACATATATATGTCCTCTGTAAGTGTGCAGAAATTTGACTTTGAATCTCTTCATTGAAGGTCATCCACTGACCGCCAAAGTACCTGACCAAGGGTCATTTTTGGCCTTTTTGGAGATATTTTCACACTTAACTCGTATACAGAAAGTCAGATCATCCTATGGCTGGTATATATAATACATATATATGTCCTCTGTAAGCATGCAGAAATTTGACCTTGAAGCTCTTCATTTAAGGTCATCCACTGACCGCCAAAGTACCTGACCGAGGGTCATTTTTGGCATATTTGGAGATATTTTCACACTTAATGCTGACTACATTGCATGGAAACTATTGAAAATGGCTTTGGAGGTTGAGTACATGATTGAGTACCCGCATGCAGGCTTACCAGTTACAGATCTTCATTTAAGGTCATCCACTGACCGCCAAAGTACCTTACCGAGGGTCATTTTTGGCCCTCTATTTGTTTGTTTGTTTGTGAACAAGATAACTCAAAAACGGACAGATGGATTTTGATGAAATTTTCAGGATATGTCCAAAATGGTAAAAGGAAGATATGATTAAATTGGGAGTGATCCGGATCACTGTCTGGATCTTCTGGATCCATGAAATTTAATATTTAAAGACCGATAACTCAAAAACTTATGGGTGCATTTTGATAAAATTTTCAGGAAATGTCCTTAATGAGACGAGGAACAAGTGATTAGATTTTGGAAGTGATCTGGATCACTGTCTGGATCATCTGGATCCAGGCTGCCAGATGTGTTTGTGTACAATGTAGCTGAAAAACTTATGGACGGATTTTGATGAAACTTTCGGGATATGTCTGAAAAGGTAACAGGATGAAATGATTGAATTTTGGAAGTGATCCGGATCACTATATTGATCTTCTGGAACCATGAAATGTAATTTTTAAAGACAGATACCTCAAAAGTTATGGATAGATTGTGATGACATTTTCAGCAAATGACCTAAATGGTACAAGGAACAAGTGATTACATTTTTGGAGTGATCTGGATCATCTGGATCCAGGCCGCAACAGAATTTTAGGATGAATTTTGATGATATTTTTAGGATATGTTACAAATGGTAAAAGGAAGAAGTGGTAAAAGGAAGAAATGGTTCAATTTTGCGAGTGATCTGGACCACTATCTGGATCTTCTGGATCCATGAAATATAATTTTTAAAGACAAATAGCTCAAAAAGTCATTAGTGGATTTTGATGAAATTTTCAGGAAATGTCCTAAATGGGACAAGGAACAAGTGATTAGATTTTGGGAGTGATCTGGATCACTGTCTGGATCATGTGGATCCAGGCTGCCACATGTGTTTGTGTACTCATTTACAAGATAAATCAAAAACTTACGGACGGATTTTGATGAAATTTTCAGGATATGTCTGAAAAGGTAAAAGGATGAAATGATTGAATTTTGGAAGTGATCCGGATCTCTATATGGATCTTCTGGATCCATGAAATGTAATTTTTAAAGACAGATATAAGTGAAAGAACTAGTGATTAGCTTTTGGGAGTAATCTGGTACTATGGAGAATCCTGACCTGGTGCTCCAGGAAACAGGCTCAAGACCAACATATTCACGCCTTAACTATGTCCCGTCCGGGGATACACTGCATCGAGACGCAATCTCTAGTCTTATTTTATTACAGGTATATCCACGCTTCAAAATTGAAATACGTCTTCTCATTTCAAAATCAAATTTCAAACTGCGCATCTACGGTAGAATATTGTCAGAAAAGCCCCTAAAGAACTGCCGTGACTGCGCATATTTGCTCATTAATATTAATGAGGCAAGTCCATGAACAGGAAATATGCTGGTGGTTTTCATCTTAAACCAGCCTTGTAAAATTTTGTCAGGAAACCCCCTCAAAGAACTGCCGTGACTGCACATGTTTGCTCATTAATATTAATGAGGCAAGTCTGTGGACAGGAAATAAGCTGGTGGTTTTCATCTTAAACCAGCCTTGTAAAACTGCGCATCTACAGACCCTTTATATTTGTAAACAAATACCCATCTCACGACACAAATCTGAAAACTTCCCTGAAAGCCGTTTCCAAATGCGGGCGATAATACAGAGTTTACAGATTTCAACACCCAGTCCTGTCCTAAGATTCGACTCTGTGGTTGGGTGAAAGCCAGCCACTAGACTCTAGTTTGTCTCTTGAGGTGACCCACATAATCTCATTTATAAATCATATTTTTATGTTTAACCATGAGTGGCAATATCAATCACATGAGATATTATTCAAGCTTGTAAAAGCTACATTTAAGTAAGTAAAATTTTCAATTTTATTGCGCTACAATAGCTCACCATGTGGGGCTGAGTGCTAAATTCAACCGCCCAGTGGCGGGATTACAGCTGAGACTGGAGAAAACGTGGTTATTTTTCTTGAATTTAGAATTATCAGATATGCAATTTTTTTATCAAACATTGCCCAAAATGCCAGTCTAAGTCCCTATTACAGCACCCCAGTTTTAAGGTTGGGTCTGTAAGTAGCCAAAAACCAGAACTGAGTGAATGACAGTACGGATACTGTCTAGATGTTCTGAGAGAAGAGAGTGCAACCAAGCTCACTCACGGAGAGTCCATAAGGGCATCACTGCTCAAATACAGCCCTAGGCCTAGATCTCATTACATTTGCCATCCTGTAGGAGTCTCTTTTCTTGTTGTGGTGGGGACCACGAAAGGGCTTGTTTTGATAGGGTCCAAAACCTTGAGTGTTTTTAGAAGTGCCTTTTTAAGGAGGAAGTCCATCTTTGACCAATTGAGACTTGAAAAAAGGAGTAGGCCAGAAGAGCGAGTTCCTCAATTCTTGACGTCTCAAGTCCCCCAAATGGGGATGAAGGAGGGTCATTTCGGCCTCTCTTTGCAGAAGGCCGGTGTTGCCCATGGTGTATAGTTCCCTCTGGAGGATGTGAGCTATTGATTTACTAAGGCAGGCTAGGGCTCTTTGTAAGATGAGAATCCTTTTCTTCATGAGTTCAAAGTAGTCACAGGCGCTTTCATAGCCCCGTCTGATGGCCTTTTCAGGGTCGTAACCCTTCAAGATTTGGGCTTTGGCCTTTTTCATAGCAGCCTTGGCACTGTGAAGGCCCTTCTCCAGAACAGTGTTACATGAAGAAGCAGTTCTAGCAAAAGTAGCTGTGAAATTGACAGTGGAGAGGTTTTCCCTAGCCTGATGTTTGAGTTCCTTGAGAACTTGTAGGGAAACCTTGGCAACAGGGGCCCCAGACGGCTTAGGGGAAATACAGATTTTCGCAAAATCTGTATTAAGTTCTTGAAGTTTATCTTCAAAGCAAGGCTGTCCCACCTTGTAGTACTTGGCTGTTGAAGCTGGGGGTTTGATATATTTACCCTCAGGTAAATTAGAGGCCAAGAAGTCTTGCTCGAACTTTTCAAAGGCGTCTTTGAGAATTGGGTTCAAAGAGAGCATAGCAGAAGGGCCTCTAGGCCTTATCTCCTGTTGGCCTTTCTGGTCGTCCAGGCCTAGCACAGTAGTGGAGGACCTAGGCAAAGTTTCCCTGGGATCAGGGAGGTCAAGGATTTGCCTGAAGGTTTCAACTTCCTCAGTGTACTGGGAAGGTAGATCACTCATATCCACCTCCCTATAAAACACTGGATCTTTGTTATCCTGAGGTTGAGGTCCTGGAGGAACCTTGTGCTGAGCCTGTGTAAGTGTTTTGACATGGGTAGAGGACTCATCTTCCTATGCCGACAACTGAGAAATGTCGCTTGGGTTTTAACTTGTGTTTCCTCCTATCTGAATCCTTCTTATGTCTAGGACGTACCTGATAGTACTCCGAATCGCAAACACGTTCCGAATGATCAGATTCAACATCCGAGTGTTTGGAAGCATGCTCGGGCTGAGGTTGAGAAGACTTGGGAGGAAGTGCAAGGCTATAAGGCTCCAGATCCATTGGTTGGACATCCGAGTGTTTGGATGGAGTTGGATTAGAAGTCAAAGGAGGGTCGGATTGAACAGAAGTTCCAGGCATTGGTTTTGCTTGGGCAAAGTCGAATGTCTTATCTACACCTGACTCGGATGGTTTTTGATGAAAGGAAAGCATCTCATCTCTAAGATTTTTCATAGCCTCAAGCATGGAAGCCTGGAACACCCCCATTTCCTGTTTCAGTTGGATGTTAAGTGAACTACCCAGGGATTTTTCCAGCCTACCTTCTATTTATTTTACTGTACCTGGGGTGGGTGGGACAGTATGGGGAGTTTTGAGTGAAAGAGATTCAAAACAAAAATTTCCCCCCTTTGCACAGGACACTCCTGTACCACCCTGCAGGTCAAAAATTTGCTCGAAATCACCTCTATCTCTTACGATTTTCGAGATATTGACACTTTTTCATTTTCCGCAAAAATCCGAGATGGCCACTGAAAGTGGCGAAAATTGAAATTTTCCCCCTTTGCACAGGACACTCCTGTACCACCCTGTGGGTCAAAAATTCGCTTGAAATTGCTCTATCTCTTAAGGTTTTCGAGATATTTGTGATTTTTCACATTTTCACTAAAAGTAGCAACAAAGTAGCCATTACTCACTTGTACATCGAGCAACAGTTGTAAAACTTAAATATGTTACAGTTAACAAAAAAGTACATGAACAAGATATTTAAGAGAAAATGTGTAGCTGCAATACTTTTGAAGATATAAGCCATCTACTCATTATGGTTATCATTCCAAACTGACCAAGTAGCTATTACTCACTTAGCTATGGAGATACACTTCCAACCCGCTGACCATGTTGTAGCTGTGGAGAAAATAGCTGAACAACATATTGGAACCAAATTGTGTAGCTGCAATACTTTTGAAGATATAAGCCATTTACTCATTATTAGGTAAAAGTGCTATTACTCACTCAAAAGTAGGCCAAAGTTCACCAAACCTTTTTCCACTTAGCATAGGATACTCTTGTACTACTCTATGGGTCAAAAATTCACTCGAAATTGCTCTGTCTCTTAAGGTTTGCGAGATATTGCGAAACCGTTAAAAAAGACTCCTTCGAGTAGACCATAACAATAGCAAACACAATAGTTTCTAGGACATACGGGTCCTTAGAGAAAGCCAGACGAAGTTCTAGACAAGCTTTTTACTTTATAAAATATAACTGAATAAAAGCATTAAAAATCTTCAAAATGGCAGTGTATAGTATACACCTTAATGTACTGATATGTGAAGAAATATTATGCAGAATTTTATATTTAAGGGCTTAAGCGGCCAATTTAAAATCGTGGCCACAACCCAGTACATAACTCGAATCAAAGATTCGACTTAACAGTAGATAAACAACATATTTGAGAGAAATCGAGTAGCTGCAATACTTTTGAAGATATAAGCCATTTACTCATTATGGTTATCATAACAAATTGACAAAGTAGCTATTACTCACTTAGCTATGGAGATACACTTCCAAACTACTGACCATGTAGTAGCTGTGGAGATAGTAGCTGAACAACATATTGGAACCAAATTGTGTAGCTGCAATACTTTTGAAGATATAAGCCATTTACTCATTATTAGGTAAAAGTGCTATTACTCACTCAAAAGTAGGCCAAAGTTCACCAAACCTTTTTCCACTTAGCATAGGATACTCTTGTACTACCCTGTTGATCAAAAAATTCGCTCGAAATTGCTCTATCTCTTACGGTTTGCGAGATATTTTTGATTTTTGACATTTTCAGTAAAAGTAGCAATAAAGTAGCCATTACTCACTTGTACATTGAGCAACAGGTATGAAACTTAAATATGATACAGTTCACAAACAAGGGTGAAGTGGTTGGCCTTCACACAACCACAGAGTCGAATCTTAGGACAGCACTGAGTGTTGAAATCTGTAAACTCAGTTATTATCGCTCACATTTGCAAACCGCTTCCAGGGAAGTTGTTTTCGGATTTGTGTAGCGAGATGGGTATTTGTAGAGATGTGATGTGAAAGGTTTACAAATATAAAGGGTCTGTAGATGCGCAGTTTTACAAATCTGATTTAAGATGAAAACCACCGGGATATTTCCTGTCCACGGACTTGCCTCATTAATATTAATGAGCAAATATGCGCAGTCACGGCAGTTCTTTGAGGGGGTTTCCTGACAATATTTTACAAGGCTGGTTTAAGATGAAAACTACCAGCATATTTCCTGTTCACGAACTTGCCTCGTTAATATTAATAAGCAAATATGCGCAGTCACGGCAGTTCTTTAGGGGGTTTCCTGACAATATTCTACCGTAGATGCGCAGTTTGAAATTTGATTTTGAAATGAGAAGACATATTTCAATTTTGAAGCGTGGATATACCTGTAATAAAATAAGATTATCGAACTGGTTTATTTTGTCAATATAAAACAATCTGGAAGACATAATTAAAGTGTTAGTATATGGATACTTTACAGAAGCAAATTGTAAGTATTTAAATAAAATATTCGTGTGTTATTTCTACAATATTACGATAGCCATAATGAGCGATAATCGGGGACCAGAGGTTATGCTGTATTTTACCGATGAAGTATTTTGTTGTTTAGCCAATCAGAATCGAGGACACAGAATATTAATGACTTGGGTGCTATGGCCGTGAGTTCTGTATTTGATCTTTGTCGAAACGTCCATTTTATAAAATATTGTCAGGAAATAAGATTAGCGAACTGGTTTATTTTGTAAATATACTGTAAAACAATTTGGAAGACAACTTCCAAAATAAGAAACGGATTGACAGAAAAATGAAATCACGTCATAACTTCTAGGCATACAAAAGCGCCTTCGAGTGGTTGAATGTAGAACTACGGAGTTTGAATATTTTCATTGTCTCTGTCAGAGGTGTCCTCGATTTTGATTGGCTAAACAAAAAATGTATAGTACTGCCGTGACGTCACTTCATTCATTAATTTCTTTGCGGTTTATTTGTTTGACAAATGGGTAGATGCCCAGACAACAATTTTACATTAACAGTGACTGTGTGGTAAACCAGCAGACAAATAAATTAATTGGGGTTTCATGTCTAGAAACCAGCAGACAAAACCGTTAAAAAAGACTCCTTCGAGTAGACCATAACAATAGCAAACACAATAGTTTCTAGGACATACGGGTCCTTAGAGAAAGCCAGACGAAGTTCTAGACAAGCGTTTTACTTTATAAAATATAACTGAATAAAAGCATTAAAAATCTTCAAAATGGCAGTGTATAGTATACACCTTAATGTACTGATATGTGAAGAAATATTATGCAGAATTTTATATTTAAGGGCTTAAGCGGCCAATTTAAAATCGTGGCCACAACCCAGTACATAACTCGAATCAAAGATTCGACTTAACAGTAGATAAACAACATATTTGAGAGAAATCGAGTAGCTGCAATACTTTTGAAGATATAAGCCATTTACTCATTATGGTTATCATAACAAATTGACAAAGTAGCTATTACTCACTTAGCTATGGAGATACACTTCCAAACTACTGACCATGTAGTAGCTGTGGAGATAGTAGCTGAACAACATATTGGAACCAAATTGTGTAGCTGCAATACTTTTGAAGATATAAGCCATTTACTCATTATTAGGTAAAAGTGCTATTACTCACTCAAAAGTAGGCCAAAGTTCACCAAACCTTTTTCCACTTAGCATAGGATACTCTTGTACTACCCTGTTGATCAAAAAATTCGCTCGAAATTGCTCTATCTCTTACGGTTTGCGAGATATTTTTGATTTTTGACATTTTCAGTAAAAGTAGCAATAAAGTAGCCATTACTCGCTTGTACATTGAGCAACAGGTATGAAACTTAAATATGTTACAGTTCACAAAAAATTAGATGAACAACATATTAGAGAGAAATTGTGTAGCTGCAATACTTTTGAAAATATAAGCCATTTACTCATTATGGTTATCATAAAAAATTGACAAAGTAGCTATTACTCACTTAGCTATGGAGATACACTTCCAAACTACTGACCATGTTGTAGCTGTGGGGATAGTAGCTGAACAACATATTGGAACAAAATACTGTAAATGCAATAGTTTGAGAGTTATAAGCCATAAAAATATATTAGCTAAAAGTGCTATTACTCACCCACAAGTAGGCCAAAGTTCACCAAACCCCAAAAATACTGAAGAGCAAAAAAATTCATTAGGACAACTAATTTACCAAAAATTTGTAACTGTAGTAGTTTCAGAGGAAACTGCGTGACACACGCATGCATGCACGTACGCACACACATGGTGCAAATTATAATCGCTATAAGATAAGCAAATTATAAAAAATAAACATCAGAAATCAGTAAATTGTTGAGATATTCTGTAATATATTTTCCAATATGGCAGCCAATGAGAAAAGAAGGACTATTCACCAAACGACACTCTAGGGTACATACTAAACCATCCGAATAAAGCACTCAGTCCCACATGGTAAGCTGTTGCAGTGCAATAAAATTGCAAGTTACTCATCGCGTAGCTATGGAAAAAGTAGGGGCACAACATATTTTAACAAAATGCTCTGAGTGCAATACTTTTCAAGTTATAAGTGATTTACTGCATAAATTCATAATCTTTTTAATGCATTCAAACTTATTTTACAAATTTACACAAATTAATTTAAAAATATCCTGGCCTGATACTCACATAAGGGAATCTACTTGTGTCATAGTACATACATGTATATCTAAGATAGGGAGAAATCCCTTCAATGGTCATTGAGAAAATTGTGATAAACAGGTGAAATTTTCACACTTTTCATGGGAGTACCTCTTATCTAGCGGCTCTGGAGAACAGACGAACAGACAAATCTGCATGCCTTGAAGAATTAATCATCCTTGCTAGATAAGGTATCTTTTAAAAGTAACAACATGTTTCTGGATTATTATTATTTATTATTATTATTTTGTATCCAGACAGTGATCCAGATCAGTCAAAATTTAATAGGATCTAAGTCAGACCGTGACCCAAGCAGTAGTATTTATGTAACCCTTCTGACAAACAGATAGACAAACGGTTATGACAACAATACCTCTTGGTGGAGATAATAAATGCGTGTACTAATAAAATATGACTCTTTCATTAAATTACAGTGAAGGAAAAACATAGAAACAGTATACACATGCTTCTTTTTACAAGCATATATTCAACAGGTAAATGTGGTTTGGGTTTGATAAGTATACTTGCTTTCTTCCAGTACTGGCAACACATTTTAAATGAGAGAGTAGTCACTTACAACCTCAAGACACATGCAGATGATGGGCTATTAATTACCTGGTCTTCAGGTAGCATAAACACTTGCAGTGGGGGAGCAGATAAGCCCTCCCTCAAGTTTGAGGGGTTGGGATGGTATAATTCCTAGGACTGTGTCCTCTCCTAGAGATAAATCTCATCCCAGTCTTTCAGATAATTAAGATGAGGCTGAGAAAACCAAATTAGTGGTGTGTTTGAATGGCAAGAATTTTACATTAGAGTGGGACTGAATACATTTTACAAATATGTTCTATTTCCAGATATACAAACTTAAATATACAAAGAGTAATACAAAATTTAATACTCCAACAAGAGTAAGCACTAAAAGTATACATTAAGTAAAACAACTGAGTAAAACAACTGAAGGAAAGTGCATGACTTGTAACTTATGAAGACATTTTTTTTTCTCACGTAGTTTACCCTTTTATCATGACATCAGAAAATGTGTCCAATTTGTACCTAAAATTGTAAACTTTACAAAACTCTTTAAAATTTGAGACTTCCAAAAAAGTCTCAAATTGGACTGGAGTCGCTTATTTTAAGTAAGAAAAAAATCAGGATTCAGGCTTTACAGAAATTTCACTTGAGTGTGTGTTCATTTTGTACCTGTATGTTTACTCAACTACCACCATTCTCATAGATTTTTCCTAGACTGTGTAAATCAAGTGTGTGCAGTAGGGTAAAGGGGTCTTTATAATGTCAGAGATACATGCTGGACTGATAAACCCCACTGAGATGTTGTACACACCTACAAGAGAGAGCCTATATAAATTAAGGGACACCCACTGATATTACACAAGCAACATACATTTATTTTTCTCAGTGGCAAGACAGGTCAAAGTCTTCCCCCACTGTGACCTCAATTAAGATAAGACTGAAAGTCAGATAATGGGTTTACATTGTACAAGAAGGAGTAGTGAAGTGTGGTGGATTAGAAGTCATATGTTTTGATACAGTTGAGTGTTCAAGGTGTTTTGTGTGTTTTGCTCACATTTTTTGGAAATAATTTAAATATATTTTTATTACGGAAGCTCTGAAAAATTAGACTACTATAATGGATTAGTGCTTAAAAGTCAGTGGCCATCAGGTAATTGTGACTTCAAATGAAATATCAGATCAAGTTGAGGACATAAAGCCTTCAAACAACAAACCAAGATTTATGAAAATAAGATTTATTTACAGGGTTTTATGTAATCATTTGTAGAAAATATTAAGATAGTTTACATTTCATTTGAAACAAATTTGGTGTATTTTATGAAGTAAAATACTAAAATGTCCAGCTAGGTTTGGTTTATTAAATCTTGCAGATCAAAATATAAAATAAGTAAAAATAAAATAAGCGAAAGCATTTTAGATTTAACTAAGAAAATATTGATTTTTAAAAAAAAAAATATGCATATTTGCTAATCAATTCAGCGAATGCATCCCTTTACTCAAAATCTTAGTAAATATGCAAATTTACTGGTTTCACCTATTTACTGTAAAATACATGTATTGCTGTTAAGATCAATTTCCAATATTAAGATGTTAAATCTTTAACTTTTTGGTACAAACTAAACATAAAAAAGTGACTGAGATTGTTCAAAGTGTTGTATGTGTATTTACACTGATTACATAAAAGTGTGAAAAGATACAGCATAAACCAGAGGATAGCTGATTTTTCATATACATTTTTCATACATTTTCATATCCTTTATTATATCACCAGACGAAAGTCGGGGATATATTGGATTCAGGTCTGTCGCACCGCCGCCGCCGTAGAAATTTCCTTGTGGACGCGATAACTCAAAAACCAATTAATATTTTTTTTTCAAACTTGGTACACATGTTAAGGATGCCCAAAGGAAGATCCCTATTTTAAGGTGACCTTAAACTCCAAATAATAAAGAACTTATGGCCACCTTAAGGTCAGAAATTGCACTTTTGACCACTTAGAGCCCTCTAGGTCACAAACTATGAGGCGTATCTGGCTTAAATTTTACCTGAGAACACATTAATATATTCTTAGTACATGTGCCGAAAATCAAGACTTTAAGTTGAGGAGAAAATTGTGTTTGGGGCCCATAAAGATCCCACTTAGGACTTTTTTCCTAGATTTTTAACATATTTTGCCCTATAATTTGGAAGTGGTAATTCTGATGAGTCTCAAACTGCTCTAGGTGTAACTCTTATATGTAATCCTTGTCTGTGAAAAATTTAAAGGCTGTAGGTTTACCTGTTAGGCCGACTTGAGGTCTCAAAATTGCCCACAGAGACCCAATTTATGGACTTTTTGCCACCTTCAAGCACTGTAGCTTTCAAACAATGTCTCTCATCTAAGTGAAATATCATCTGAGAATATATCAATATGTTTTTCTTGTATGTACTCCAAAATTTAGGCCTTTAATAGACATTTAACCCATGTATGAGGACCATAAATCCCCACCCGAGTGACCCTTTTAGACATTTTTCACATATTTTGCTCTGTAACTTGGAAATGGTAAGTCTGAGAAGTTTCAAACTGTATTAGATACATATTCTATGTGTAATCTTAGTATGTGACAAATTTTAAGTCTGAAGCTTTACATTGAGGTCTCTGACGGGCTCCCAAAGACCCAGTATTTGGACTTTTTGCCACCTTTAAGCCCTGTGACTGTTAAACTATGTGACTGATAGGGCTGAAATCTCATCTGGGAATACATTATTATGTTCTTTTTACATGTGCCAAAAATCATGGCTTCAAGTAGACATTTAACCTGTGTATGAGGACCATAAACACCCACCCGAGTGACCCTTTTAAGACATTTTTCACATATTTTGCTCTGTAACTTGGAAATGGTAAGTCTGAGAAGTTTCAAACTTTATTAGATATATATTCTATGTATAATCTTAGCATGTGACAGATTATAAATCTGAAGCTTTAATTTGAAGGCCACATCGAGATCTCTAAAAGGCCCACAGAGACCCAATATTTGGACTTTTTGCCACCTTTAAGCCCTGTGACTGTTAAACTATGTGATTGATGGAGCTGAAATCCCATCTGGGAATGCATTATTATGTCCTTTCTACATGTGCCGAAAATCAAGGCTTTTAGTAGACATTTAACCTGTGTATGAGGGCCATAAACACTCACCCAAGTGACCTTTTTTGACATTTTTTTCCGTATTTTGCCCTGTTATTTGGAAATGCTTAGTGTGACAGGTTTTAAACTGTATTATATATAATTTTTTTTTGTTATGTTTGTCCCTCAAAAAGTTTCAGCTCTGTAGTTTAATTGCTAAGTTCTCTTTAACAATTGTAAAATGCCCACAGAGACCCAGTTTATGGATATTATACCACTTTAAAGCCCTGTAACTGTCGAACTATGTGGGTCATAGAGCTGAAATCTTTGAATTTTTCAAAGGAAGTGCCTGTCTATTTAAATTTTTATTAATAATGTTATGGCTATCTTAGGCTTTTAAGAACTTATTTTTGTGTGTTGTCTCTCTGCTTGCTGAGTTTTTAACTTTTTAAAATGAAACTGGTTAAACATATTCAAGTAGGCAAAATGGACACTGTTATTTTCTGGTGAGCTATAAGTCCAATATTAATGAAATTATACCCTTATGTAGTAAAAATAGGGGATTTTTAACCCTCAACTAGCCCAGTTTTATTCAGTTTGCCTCAGTTAATTTTGACACAGTTCCTACAGTTACTAACTCATTTCAGTTGATAATCACATTCTTAAAATTCTCAATTCTGACTTATTATTATAAATCTGTTCTTGTGGTTTGATAATTTATATTTAATTCTGGAGGTATATAATTTTCCTGTTGGACATTCCTTATTTATATATTTGATTTTATTTTAGTGATAAGATTAACTGAGCTTTTTGTATTTGATTACCCCTTTTGTTTGTTTACCATTTGTGCTGTATTTAGTCCCACCCCCCATCCACCTCTGGGACCTCCAGCTATTGAGTGACACTAAATAAACAAAGGTATTGAATGATATCAAATGAGAAACAAAGAACCAGACTTTTCAGTGGGGTTGCAGATCTTCTGTAACAGTGAGAGAGGTGTGGAGAAGGGGAGAGGGGTGGGGTGGGGTTGGGAGATGGGGTTTGCTTCATTATCTAATAAGACAAAGGGGTGTCAGAACTGAGATTGTGTCACATATTTAGGTTGCATATATATGGACCACATATATAGGAATTGAGGAAATAAATAACTGAAAAACAATGCAAATTCTAAAAATAATATAATAAAATAATAATATAAATAATATATAATTTTTAAATAATATTTTATTTGTGAACAAAAATAGAAACAGATATGCGCTTTTGGGATTATGAACCATTTAAATACTTTTAAAATAGGTTCAGAGTCACCCTTTGCAGGAAGATTGAAAAGTATGATGAGTTGAGTTAGAAATAATATTTTATTTGTCAACAAATATAGAAACAGATATGCTCTTTTGGGATTATTAATTTGGAATGGACATTCAATCATCAATCATTTAAATACTTTGAAAATAGGTTCAGAGTTATCATTGCAGGAAGATTGAAAATATGCTCTGTTGAGTTATGTATTCGGCGTCTGGGGATACACCATCTTCCTTGGGAAGATATAAACTTAGTAGATTGATGTGCTGAAGTTCATATAACTTTTCCCAAGATTTATGGCATACAACAAATGGCTTACATAAAAAATTCCCGATCAAAACCTGTGGCATGAGTGATGACCTGTCTGGGGATATGTTGGCGCCGAGTTGGCCCAATCTAGTTATGTTTTTCCATGAGCCCTTATTTTGATCAGCATGTATATTTTCCTTGTTGAGTGGAGTTTATCAAAAAGTTAACTTTTCCTACATATTCTTAATATTTAGGGCTAAGAATTGATTTTTAAAGCTTATATTATAATGCTGAGTGTAATTCTTAAAAGCCTTTTCTTTGTAAATAAAAAATAGTATCAGAGATGCCTGTACCCCATAGCCTGGGGAAATAGTTTTCAACACCATGAGATACAGGAGTAATAATACAGTGCAAAAATCTGGATACTTTCAGAGCAGTGTCAGTTACATAAACCTCCAAATAATGTTTAAGTAGAGAAAACAACATCTAAGAAAAAGAAAATGTATGTAAAGACAAACCATTTTAGAGTTAGAGTCCAGAAACGGAAATGTTGACGAACAAACGAACGGACAAAATTACACCAATTTCAAAGGAAACCTAGCTATGATGGTGATTTATCTAACTGTCAAGTTTGAATATGATTGGACACAGCATTTTCGAGTTAGAGTCTGGAAACAGAAATGTTGACGAACAGATAAATGGACAAAAATCAGACAAATGAAGGCACAGAATTCATTGACGAACAAACAAACGGACAAAATTACACCAATTTCAAAAAGGAACCTAGCTATGATGGTGATCTATCTCCCTGTCAAGTTTGCATTTGATTGGACACAGTGTTTTCGAGTTAGAGTCTGGAAATAGAAAATGTTGATGAACAAATAAATGGACAAAAAACAGACAAACGAATGGACAGAATTACACCAATTTCGAAATTAACCTAGCTATGGTGGTGATGTATCTCCCTGATAAGTTTGAATTTGATTGGACAAACCGTTTTCAAGTTAGAGTCCGGCAATGGAAATTTTGACTGACAGACAGACAAAAAATGGACAAACGAACAGACGGAATGACACTAATTTTGAAAGGAACCTAGCTATGATGGTGATCTATCTCAATGTCAAGTTTGAATTCCATTGGACAAACCATTTTCGAGTTAGAGTCCGGAAACGGAAATTTTGACGGACAGTCAAAAAACAGACAAACAAACAAACAAACAGATGGAAATACACCAATTTTGAAAGGAATCTAGCTATGATGGTGATCTATGTCCCTGTCAAGTTTGAATTCGATTGGACAAACTGTTTTCGAGTTAGAGTCCGAAAACGAAAATGTGGACGGACAGACAAACGGACAAACAAACAGACAGAATTACACCAATTTCGAAAGGAACCTAGCTATGATGGTGATCTCTGTCCCTGTCAAGTTTGAATTCGATTGGACAAACCGTTTTCGAGTAAGAGTCCAGAAACAAAAAATGTGGACAGATGTCGGACACATCCTTCTGATAGGCGGGGTGGTTACACACAACCCGCCTTAAAACAGGAAATTTACAGTTTCTGCGTTTAGGGCACACCCTATTTACAAAAACAGGAAATTCACAGTTTCTGTGTTTAGGGTGCACCCTATTTACAAAAAGAGTAAATTTGCAGTATCTGTGTTTAGGGCACACCCTATTTACAAAAAGTGGAGATTTGCAGTTTCTGTGTCTAGGGCACACACTATTTACAAAAAGGTGAAATTTGCTGTTTTCGTGTTTAGGGTGCACCCTATTTACAAAAAGAGTAAATTTGCAGTATCTGTGTCTAGGGCACACACTATTTACAAAAAGGTGAAATTTGCTGTTTTCGTGTTTAGGGCACACCCTATTTACAAAAAGAGTAAATTTGCAGTATCTGTGTTTAGGGCACACCCTATTTACAAAAAGTGGAAATTTGCAGTTTCTGTGTCTAGGGCACACCCTATTTACAAAAAGGTGAAATTTGCTGTTTTCGTGTTTAGGGTGCACCCTATTTACAAAAAGAGTAAATTTGCAGTTTCTGTGTTTAGGGCACACCCTATTTACAAAAAGAGGAAATTCACAGTTTCCGTGTTTAGGGCACACCCTATTTACAAAAAGTGGAAATTTGCAGTTTCTGTGTCTAGGGCACACCCTATTTACAAAAAGATGAAATTTGCTGTTTTCGTGTTTAGGGTGCACCCTATTTACAAAAAGAGTAAATTTGCAGTTTCTGTGTTTAGGGCATACCCTATTTACAAAAAGAGGAAATTCACAGTTTCCGTGTTTAGGGTGCACCCTATTTACAAAAAGATTAAATTTGCCATTTTTGTGTTTAGGGCACACCCTATTTACAAAAAGATGAAAATTGCAGTTTCCGTGTTTAGGGCACACCCTATTTGCAAAAAGGTGAAATTTGCAGTTTCTGTGTTTAGGGTGCACCCTATTTACAAAAAGAGGAAATTTGCAGTTTTCGTGAATAGGGAACACCCTATTTACAAAAAGAGGAAATTTGCAGTTTCCGTGTTTAGGGTGCACCCTATTTACAAAAAGATGAAATTTGCAGTTTTCGTGATTAAGGCACACCCTATTTACAAAAAGATTAAATTGGCCATTTTCGTGTTTAGGGTGCACCCTTTTTCCAGGTGGATATTTGCTGTTTTTCGAATGGCTTATTGAGTTTTTTCACTTACGTGATTTTGACAAATGTCTCAAATGGTGCAAATTTTTGCATGAAACTGCCATATTTCATGAAAGAAATTTCCATATTTGCACCAAAACCCTGCATATTGCGAAATTTAAGGTCTAAAAGGGAAAGGTCTGGATTTTCCCTTTTAAATCTGACGGTGCTTCTTACTATTTTTTCTGCCGATAGAGATGCATCATAAACATTGGAATGTACTTTTACAGAAAATTAATATAGGCTTCATTTCTTGCACATTTTATTGTACATTTTATTAGCAAGGATGTGGTCACATAGACACAGTGTTTATAGATACCACCTTTTTACATTGGATACACAAAGTGAAAGGAAATGAATGGTTGATTATGAAATTTATGATGTCCAAGAAAGTTCAATACAAAGCACACTAGAATTAACACATGATCAACGAATGTTAACTCTAGTAGTACTTTTACTGCACTGAATGTCTATCTTTTAAAGAGAGACTCAAAGCTTCATTACTTGAACATTTTATTCACAAGGATGTGTTAACATACACAAGCACAATGTTTATAGATACCACATCTTTACATGGAATACACAAAGTGAAAGATAGGAATGGCGGATTATGAAATTTAAGATATCCAACCAAGTTCAATACAAAGCACACTAGCATTAACACATCACTAATTCTATTAGTACATTTAAAGTGCTGAATGTCAATCTTTAAGATAGACTCTATGCAGATAACACAGAAAAACTATACCAATAAATGCAGTTTATCTCTCTATACCCAGCACTTGCTTAAGTCTTTTTGTCATGACACTAAATATCAATGGTCCAATTAACATGTTATTCACTGATTTAAGTTTAAACATTTATTGTATATTTCTGTGTAATATGTAGCTGTGATTTGCAAGTAAGGACTTGCATCTCTGCAAATTTTCAGCAAAAGTTTTATAATGGCCAACCTCACTCTGGCATGTAGAGACAGCTATTTAGATTTATACGTGGTGGAGTAAAGCCAGATACCTTGACTGCCTTACATACAGCACCGGTCCATCTTCACTCACTGTTTCCAGACAGTTTACTGGTTATAACAAATCTCCCTTAAATAATTCCCAGTAAATACACTGGTCTTTTTGGCATCAGAATATAACAAAATTATGGCACTAACCACCTATTTTGTGCTTTATAATTGAACTTTTATCACTGAGGTAATATTCCTGGAAGTCCAAGCTGTTTTGGCACAAAATATAGGATTGTGATTTCATCATAGCTGCACCAGCATTATTTAATTAATGATACAATACATAAACTGATCTGGATGTGTTTGACACAAGACACTTTAATTAATCTCTTGTGAAACGGGGAAACGTTACTTTTAAGAATACAAATATAAATCTGGTTGTATTTAATACATAGCACCACTGGCACATTGAGTATTTCCGATGGCAAAAAAATAAGTAACAAGAGGGTCAGAGGTGCCCCAAAAGGCGGGTTGCGCACGCAGGAAACAAGGTTAGCAACTGGTCTCATTAAATTTAGGAACAAGGAAAGAAATGTTAGGTTACCCACTTAAGGTAAATGTGTTCGACGTGCTAAGAAATGTAATACTTCTAATCTAAAAACGAACAAATGGACAGAAAAACAAGACAAATGAACGGACGGATTTACACCAATTTCGAAAGGAACCTAGCTATGATGGTGATGTATGTCCCTGTGAAGTTTGAATTAGATTGGAGTAACCGTTTTCGAGTTAGAGTCCGGAAACAAAAATGTGGACGGACAGATGGATGGACAGAAAAACGGACAAAAACGAAGAAACGGACGGAAAAACGGACAAACAAACAGACGGAATTTCACCAATTTCGAAAGGAACCTAGCTATGATGGTGATCTATCTCCCTGTGAAGTTTGAATTTGATTGGTCAAACCGTTTTAAAGTTAGAGTCCGGAAACGAAAATGTGGACAAACAGATGGATGGACAGACAAACGGACGAAAAACGGACAAAGGAACACACGGAATTTCACCAATTTCGAAAGGAACCTAGCTATGATGGTGATCTATCTCCCTGTGAAGTTTGAATTTGATTGGTCAAACCGTTTTAAAGTTAGAGTCCGGAAACGAAAATGTGGACAAACAGATGGATGGACAGACAAACGGACGAAAAACGGACAAACGAACACACGGAATTTCACCAATTTCGAAAGGAACCTAGCTATGATGGTGATCTATCTCCCTGTGAAGTTTGAATTTGATTGGTCAAACCGTTTTAAAGTTAGAGTCCGGAAACGAAAAATGTGGACGGACAGACGGACAGACAGACAGACGGACGTCGGACACATCAATCTAATAGGCGGGTTGGTTACACGCAACCCGCCTAACAAAAATCATGATGATCTATTTTAACACGTGAAGAAATACAAAAACTCCAGATACACTTTCAGACATGCATACCAGAAATGAGTAATAAAATTGTAACATTTTCAAGTTTTTATCAAATGTGGATGGAAATCCCAGAGCACTTTTGACAAACAAACCTCTAATATTACAATAGAAAACTAGACCTAGCGCATCGGAAAACCGATGCAAATTGTATCCACCGTAAAGACAATGCACCAAAACCTGTAGGACCAATAATAAGCAAGTTATAAGCACTTTTAAGTTTGGCTGTCCTCATTTGACCTTCAAGGAGGGGCCCAAGGTCAATTCCAACCATGCCAGAAGATTCCCAGCCCATGATTTCCTATATGTTGGTTTACCATCCCAAACATCTAGGACCAATAATAAGTGAGTTATAAGCACTTTTAAGTTTGGCTGTCCTCATTTGACCTTCAAGGAGGGGCCCAAGGTCAAATCCGACCACACCAGAAGATTCCCAGCCCATGATTTTCTATATGTTGGTTTACCATCCCAAACCTCTAGGACCAATAATAAGTGAGTTATAAGCGCTTTTAAGTTTGGCTGTCCTCATTTGACCTTGAAGGAGGGGCCCAAGGTCAAATCCGACCACACCAGAAGATTCCCAGCCCATGATTTTCTATATGTTGGTTTACCATCCCAAACCTCTAGGACCAGTAATAAACGAGTTATAGGCACTTTTACCTTTGGCTGTCCTCGTTTGACCTTGAAGGAGGGGGCCCCAAGGTCAAATCCGACCACGCCAGAAGATTCCCAGCCCATGATTTCCTATATGTTGCTTTACTATCCCAAACCTCTAAGTCCAATAATAAGCAAGTTATAAGCACTTTTAAGTTTGGCTGTCCTCACTTGACCTTGAACGAGGGGCCCAAGGTCAAATCCGACCACACCAGAAGATTCCCAGCCCATGATTTCCTATAGGTTGGTTTACCATCCCAAACCTCTAGGACCAATAATAAGCGAGTTATAAGCACTTTTACCTTTGGCTATCCTCATTTGACCTTCAAGGAGGGGCCCAAGGTCAAATCCGACCACACCAGAAGATTCCCAGCCCATGATTTTCTATATGTTGGTTTACCATCCCAAACCTCTAGGACCAATAACAAGCGAGTTATAAGCACTTTTAAGTTTGGCTGTCCTCATTTGACCTTGAAGGAGGGGCCCCAAGGTCAAATCCGACCACACCAGAAGATTCCCAGCCCATGATTTTCTATATGTTGGTTTACCATCCCAAACCTCTAGGACCAATAATAAGCGAGTTATAAGCACTTTTAAGTTTGGCTGTCCTCACTTGACCTTGAAGGAGGGGCCCAAGGTCAAATCCGACCATGCCAGAAGATTCCCCACCCATGATTTCCTGTATGTTGGTTTACCATCCCAAACCACTGGGATCAATAATAAGCGAGCTATAAGCACTTTTAAGTTTGGCTATCCTCGTTTGACCTTGAAGGAGGGGCCCAAGGTCCAATCCGACCACGCCAGAAGATTCCCAGCCCATGATTTCCTATAGGTTGTTTACCATCCCAAACCTCTAGAACCAATAATAAGCGAGTTATAAGCATTTTTAAGTTTGGCTGTCCTCATTTGACCTTGAAGGAGGGGCCCAAGGTCAAATCCGACCACACCAGAAGATTCCCAGCGCATGATTTCCTATATGTTGGTTTACCATCCCAAACATCTAGGACCAATAATAAGCGAGTTATAAGCACTTTTAAGTTTGGCTGTCCTCGTTTGACCTTGAATGAGCGGCCCAAGGTCAAATCCGACCACACCAGAAGATTCCCAGCCCATGATTTTCTATATGTTGGTTTACCATCCCAAACCTCTAGGACCAATAATACGTGAGTTATAGGCACTTTTACCTTTGGCTATCTTCGTTTGACCTTGAAGGAGGGTCCCAAGGTCAAATCCGACCACACCAAAAGATTCCCAGCCCATGATTTCCTATATGCTGGTTTACCATCCCAAACCTCTAGGACCAATACTAAGCGAGTTATAAGCACTTTTAAGTTTGGCTGTCCTCGTTTGACCTTCAAGGAGGGGCCCAAGGTCAAATCCGACCACGCCAGAAGATTCCCAGCCCATGATTTCCTATATGTTGGTTTACCATCCCAAACCTCTAGGACCAATAATAAGCGAGTTATAAGCACTTTTAAGTTTGGCTATCCTCGTTTGACCTTGAAGGAGGGGCCCAAGGTCAAATCCGACCATGCCATAAGATTCCCAGCCCATGATTTCCTATATGTTGGTTTACCATCCCAAACCTCTAGGACCAATAATAAGCAAGCTATAAGCACTTTTAAGTTTGGCTGTCCTCATTTGACCTTCAAGGAGGGGCCCAAGGTCAAATCTGACCACACCAGAAGATTCCCAGCCCATGATTTCCTATATGTTGGTTTACCATCCCAAACCTCTAGGATCGATAATAAGCGAGTTATAAGCACTTTTAGGTTTGGCTATCCTCGTTTGACCTTGAAGGAGGGGTCCAAGGTCAAATCTGACCACATCAGAAGATTCGCAGCACATGATTTCCTATATGTTGGTTTACCATCCCAAACCTCTAGGATCGATAATAAGCGACTTATAAGTACTTTTAAGTTTGGCTATCCTTGTTTGACCTTGGAGGGGTCCAAGATCAAATCTGACCACATCAGAAGATTCGCAGCACATGATTTCCCATAGGTTGGCTTCACATTGCAAACCTCTAGGACCAATAATAAGGGAGATATAGGCACTTTTAAAGTCCTCTATGTGGGTTACTTCGGCACTCCGTGGATGACCTTGAGTTAGGAGCTTCAAGGTCAAATGTGTGCAAGGTTGTAGAGGACATGTATATGTGTCATACATATCACCTATGAAGAGATTCAACCTTCTACCTATGAGCAACAGCCAGTAGAAAAATGTAGATTATTTTCAAAGAAATGCCCGTGGCGGCCATCTTGTTTTTCAGAATGAGGCTATTTTCCTTCCCAGAGAAGCTTACCCCCCAATGAAGATATCCTGCAAATTTGGTGAACCTAGCTGCTGTTGTTTTCCTCTTAGAGCGTTAACGCCGAAAATCTCTCTACGCGCGGCGGCGGCGGCGTAGCGAACGCTAAACCAAAGTATCCACCTGATGCTTCCGGTGGATACAAATATACCTAATATATCTAATATTACACACTTCTATAATACTTTTTGTGCATTAAGAACTAAACAAGAACAAATAGTGTTTCAATCATTTGCAAATATTCACCAAAAAGAAATTAAGCAGATCTGTACAACAAAGTAGTGTTGTATACATAATGCATTACACTGAATGGATTATAAAAGCTTTAATTCCAAAAACAAAACAGAGTAAAAGTGTATAAATATTAAGAAGTGAGATAATCACATTACAACTATGCTTGAACAAGATAAATGAGTGGATGACCTCAACTAGTCATTGGTACAACATACTGACAGATCCATTGAATGAGTGTGTTGGCAGTTATTAACACTCCATGGTTTTTAGGAGAAAAATTAAGTAGAGTAAGAAATTTAAAATTCGCCAGGAATCTAAAATTCACCACCTCTAAAACCTTAGTTAATTTTATAAAGATTTCTTTGTCTTAAAATTGGTATTTTTCAGTTTAAAAAGCTATAAGTTACTATACATTCAACCAATCTCATCTCAATTCATTTATTTGATTAGTATTTCCACATCTGGCGAATTTCAGATATGTGGCGAATTTTAGATTTCTTACTCTACATTCTGCTTTTCTTCACTATACTGTCCACTTGATTACCAATGATATTTTCAGTAAATTAAAAATAGCATCAGAGATGCCCGTACCCCACAGCCTAGGGAAATATTTTCAACACCATGAGATACAGAAGTACTGTATCAGTACAAACTACAGGATACTTTCAGAGCACAGTCATTTATATAAAGGTCCAAACAATGTTTAAATGGAGAAATAATATTTAAAAGAAAGATCATGCATATAAAGATGAAGTATTAAAACAAGATAATTCAATAACAAGATGACAGCATTAATCAGCAAACTAAAATTCAACCCTCTTTATCTACATCTGCAAGGCCCGAATTATGGTTTAGATGGTTTGAATATTACCATGCATACAGAAGTGGTAATACATTTAATGAATGCTTATGTGTGGTGTTGGAGCAAAATCTGTGGCTCACTTGATGAAATTCTATCTCTTACAATGGGAAGTTATGAAAGTAAAATTCTTAATAAATTCTAATATGACTTTAACAGTGCTTAATCTGCATCAAAAGAGAGACCCAAAGGTGCAACAAGATTTTATAGGTCAAGGTCACTACGACAAGGTCAAAGGTCAAATTAAGGTGACACCATGATAATACACACCTATAGCCCCTAACCAATGTCCCTAGCAAGTATCAACTTCCTCACCCTTACGGTTTCCAAGATATAGCCCGGACAAGATTTTATAGGTCAAGGTCACTACGCCAAGGTCAAATCAAGGTCAGATCATGACGTTGCACAACTACATCCCCTAACCAATGTCCCTACCAAGTACCAACTTCCTACACCTTACGGTTTCCGAGATATAGCCCAGACAAGATTTTATAGGTCAAGGTCACTACAGCAAGGTCAAATCAAGGTCATACCATGACATTGCACACCTACACCCCCTAACCAATATTCCTACCATGTATCAACTTCCTACACCTTACGGTTTCTGAGATATAGCCCGGACAAGATTTTCTAGGTCAAGGCCACTACGACAAGGTCAAAGGTCAAATCAAAGTCAGACCATGACACTGCACACCTACACCCCCTAGCAAATGTCCCTACCAAATATCAACTTCCTACACCTTACGGTTTCCGAGATATAGCCCGGACAAGATTTTATAGGTCAAGGCCACTACAGCAAGGTCAAAGATCAAATCAAGGTCAGACCATGACGTTGCACAGCTACACCCCCTAACCAATATCCCTACCAAATATCAACTTCCTACACCTTACGGTTTCTGAGATATAGCCCGGACAAGATTTTATAGGTCAAGGTCACTACGGCAAGGTCAAAGGTCAAATCAAGGTCACACCATGACGCTGCACACCTACACCCCCTAACCAATGTCCCTACCAAATATCAACTTCCTACACCTTACGGTTTCCGAGATATAGCCCGGACAAGATTTTATAGGTCAAGGTCACTACGGCAAGGTCAAATCAAGGTCAGACCACGACGTTGCACACCTACACCCCCTAACCAATATCCCTACCAAGTATCAACTTCCTACACCTTACGGTTTCCGAGATATAGCCCGGACAAGATTTTATAGGTCAAGGTCACTACGGCAAGGCCAAAGGTCAAATCAAGGTCAGACCATGACGTTGCACAACTACACCCCCTAACCAATGTCCCTACCAAGTATCAACTTCCTACACCTTACAGTTTCCGAGATATAGCCCGGACAAGATTTTCAAACTCAAGGTCACTACGGCAAGGTCAAAGGTCAAATCAAGGTCAGACCATGACGTTGCACACCTACACCCCCTAACCAATGTCCCTACCAAGTATCAACTTCCTACACCTCACGGTTTCTGAGATACAGCCCGGACAAACTATTTCCCGCCGCCCGCCCGCCCATCCGGACACCATGGGTGAAAACAATACCCCGACAGCCCTTAAGGGCTGTGGGGTAAAAACCCACACATGTCAAGAAATAATCATTTTTAACACTATTTTAACAACCCTAAGACATTAAGCAGATAATTCCAAGAATGACAAAGTAGTGATATATGTATAATGTTGACTGGACGGATTATACAAAAACTGATGACTGAAGAAATTTTTAAAATAAAATGGAACAGAAATCTTCTATCACAGTCACATATTATTTATGTACATTATCACAGGAATGTCAACAGTAAATAAAACAAATTGCATGTCAATGTAAAGCCAGAGAAACGGTAAAACCTCATATTATCTGATCCTATAGGAAGAGCATGAGTTTGATGGTAGAGTAAAGATTTCTACACACCACTGATGATTACTATCAGGGTTGGTGTTAAAAAAATCTCAATGTCAAACTAAAATATAAACCCTATAATTTAGGGTTTAAACTTAAAATCTGTGTTTAAACTCAAACATAATGCCTATTCTCAAGTGAGTAAATACTTAAATTTAGGCCTAAATAACTTAAAATTCCTACACTTTGGGATTATATTTTTACGTGGAAATGAAAGTAGCATGAAAGGAGTCTTAAAAGTTTGAAATTATGGCTGCTTTAATGTTGTTTGACCATATTTTAGCATATACTTCTAAGGTAAGATTTCACTTGAGAATACTAAATTTGATTTTATACTAATATACGACTCAGTTCGAGAAGTATTAGTTTGACATTTCTTTATAAATACCAGTCATAATTATACCTTTTCTGCAATGATATAAGCCAATACAAAACTTCATTTTTTCTACGAAATATTCAAATTATGTTAGAATTGACACGTATTATCAACATTAAACAAAGTATATAATTTAAAACAACTTCCTTACTTTTGGTTTAATTTCTAAATTTCTTTTACTTTTTTATTATTATCGGTTTTGCAAGATAATTGAGGTTTTACTGTATAAATAAACCAGATTATCACAGTGAAGCTTTATAGATATACAACAGTCAAATAACCAGTTAATAACATAAATATAATGCTGTAGGACAGCAAAACAACACAGGTTACCACAAGCAAGAACTGATATTGTTTCACGATTTACTGCATGTTACCTTATTTGTAAAAGCCTGTTTACACAGTTCCATGTGGTCATTATAACTCATATCTGAATTTTGGTTCACGACCTGGTCCTTATTGCCTCTTAAATGGACCTTGTATGTTGGTATTACACATTTAAAATGAGCTGTGCTATATAGCCATCCCCCCTCCCCCTATGTGGCTTGTGTTATAGATTGTAAAATAGGAGTAAATATATTTTATCTATATGTTTGCTATTAGTTCATCTACACTTGGAAAATAGGATATTTTCCAAGATAGTTTATTATGGTGTTGGAATATATAGAAATAAATGTCATCTTAAATGTAAACAGGAAATATTTGTGTTCATGTTTATGTTTTACATATGTATGTAGGGTTTTAGCAAATATTGTAACAGGTCAAATAGAAAACATGTTGACCAAGTATTCTATGTAACAAATGTTTTCATATCCTTTGATAGATATATTATGTACATGTATCTCCCATTTGTCATTATATGTAATTAACCATTTTCAAGCAAAGGTTCTAGCAGAAACTTTAAAGACACTTTTATGGCATAATTACAAGTCATTTACATACCAGCTATTGTATAGGATTGTATGTCTTGTCCATTTTATTGTATAGAATTGTATGTGGTGTCCAACTCTATTGTATATGTGTCAGTGATGCTCACATTGGACACACAGCTGTCTAGCTGGGACTTAAAGGTGTCATATGTTGTTGTTTCTCATCACTTATAATTACCTGAGCACTCTTTCATGCACAGTAGCCATTCTCCCCTAATGTCCTAGCCAGTAACAAACATCTTTCATTATTCATCCTATAAGTTTAGCACTATGTTTATGACACAGATGTAGGACATTGTTATGCAAATTACTCCTAGCTCCCCCAACTCACTCATTGGTTACACACCCTTGACCCAATCAAAATAACATATTTTGTAACAGATACATCTATTGGTCACATGTTATACAATAGCCAACTGGTCTATATAACCTGTACATTTCTCACTAACCACACACTTGCTCTGGGAAAGTTATGACACTAGTGGACCAGAAAGTACAGCAATGTTCTTCAACAAATAGTTATGTTAAGTAAAGAGACAGAACACAGGAAATAACAGAGCAAGAGAATTAAACTATAAATTGGTGATTAAAGATTTACATAAACAACAGCATCTAATAGTGAATATCAATAAATGTGTTAACTGCACATATGGTTATTAAAGATTAACAGTGTTTAAAGGAAGTAAAGTGTTATTGTTATTGTGTTATGTGTAATGTGATATAATAAAGGATAATAAGTAACATTCATAGTTTAAACTCTGCCACTTCATCAAGATCCCGAACACAACATAATGGTGGAGATCAGGGTTTAACCACTCTTTAGCTGGTCATATGTCAACAAGAAGTGGTAAAGTTTATAGTAACAATAGTAACAACAGTGAACAACAAGTAAGTTATACAAGTTATTATACTATGGCTTCAGGTGACAGAGACAGACCGTTATTTCGTGCAGGTATTTCTAGTCCAGAGGTGTTTATCCTGAAACTTAAAGCTTATAGCAAAAGACACAATATCGCAGATGACACATTATTACAGGAAATTAGCCTGTACCTGGACGACAATGCCAACAATTGGCTAATGTCACTCAGTGACGATGAGCTCAGGACCGTAGCAGCATTCAAAGATCAACTACTACAGCGGTACTCTTTGACTACTGACAAATTTAGCGCCATGGAGGAGTTAAAGAACAGAAAGCATATGCCAGGCCAGGACGCTCTCCAGTTTGTGGATGATCTCTCTAATTTGTATCACAAATGTGAGTTAGACTCAAAGCAAATTGTACCCTTTTGTGTTGCCGCATTAGAGAACAATCTCCGTGTGTATGTTCGTGCCCAAAACCCGAAGACGATGCAGGATGTCCGCACCGCCATAACCCGATACACAGGAGCAACAGCCCGCCCACCTACAGATCAGCACCAATATGCAGTGGTAGATGCCTTGTGTTCCAGATTAGACACTGTCGTACAGCAACTCACAAATGTTGCCTCAGTGCAAACTCCAAGCCATCCAAACAACCGTAGACAACACTCCAACCAATCAAGAACACCAAAGCAAAGACAACAGCCTACCCAGAGGAACAACAGTAAAGACTGTTTCTTTTGTGGAGGTAAGTTCCATCCACAATTAGCTGATTGTCCAGCACGAGGCAAAATCTGTAACAACTGTGGTAAGGACAATCACTTTGCAAAAGTGTGTAGAGCTAAGAAAGCATAGGGGTCTCTGCCTATCCTTGAGAAAGAAACATTTAATCAGGATAGGCCACAACAAACAAAGCTAAACAAACTCTGTAAAAGACAGAAAATATTAAAAACGAGCATAGGACATGTAAAAAACATTGGAACTGTTTGTGTTAAGGAAACAGCTAACAAAAGTGAATTAAATGAACATTTTAATAGCAAACAACCACTGTGTAGTAATATTGTTACAACTAAATTGTGTAGTGAAACAGGGTCAGTTTCCATAGAGATAAATGGTACAACATTTAAGGCCCTTGTTGACACAGGTGCCCAAGTTTCCTGTATGGCTCACTCTGTTTTTAAGCAACTGAAATTAACAACAGATACTGACAGGCCAAAACAAACACTCACCCATGCAGGAGGTGGTCCATTACACACACATGGAACATCAACTGTAACACTGACTGTAGAAACCATTCCATTTACTCACTCATTCCACATCATTGAAACACCCTCTCACAAAATCATTCTAGGACTTGATTTTTTAAAAACCACCGAGGCAAACATCTCAGTTGCCCGAAAGCAACTACAATTGCATACCACAAATTCTACAACCAAGCAACAGTACACCACATTCACAGCAATAACAAAATCAGCAATTACTCTCCCACCCAAATCACTCGCACTCATATCAGTAACATGTAACACTGACCAGGATGTGAACACTTGTATTGCTGAACCTGTGACATCACTTGCTTTGAAGCATAACATTGCTGGTGCCCGATGTATTGTACAGACAAACAATTCAACTACATGTTATCAAGTGTTCAACCCATCAGACACTACTGTCACACTTCAACAGGGGACTGTTGTAGCTTCTCTAACACACATTTCTGATGTTGACATTTTCACTCAAGAAGCAAACACTTCTTATTCAAACACAGTTACAAACATAAACAAATGCACTCGTGACAACAGCAGTTACTTAGCAAGAGCTGAGGAACTCAACATAAACCTGCAAGATTCTGCACTCACACAAGAACAGAAACAAAACCTTTTGGTATTACTGGGACAATACAGACATGTGTTCGCCAAAGATGCAGCTGAACTCACCGGCACCACAAAATGTCATCACACTATCCACACCGGAAACTCAGCACCAGTGAGAAGTTTCCCTTACAAGCAGACACCACACACTGCCAGGGAAACAGAAAAGTTAGTTAAAGGTATGCTCTCCACGAAACTCATAGAACCATCTACTTCGCCATGGTCAAGTCCTGTTGTGTTGGTAAAAAAGAAAACTGGAGATTATCGCTTTGCTGTGGACTACAGGAAGTTGAATGCAGTGACCGAAGACCTGTTCTTCTCCATTCCCACCTTTTCTGAAGTTGTGGATACAGTCGCAGAGGCAAAACCCAAGTTATTCTCTACTCTCGATCTAGCTAGTGGTTTCTGGCAGGTACCATTGGATCCAGAAACCAAGCACAAAACAGCCTTTGTGACCAGGGATGGTGTGTATGAATTCAACAGGCTACCATTCGGATTGAAGAATGCACCAATGGCTTTCTCCATGCTCATGAATGAGGTTCTTCGTGGAATAAACTGGAAATTCACCTTGGTGTACATCGATGACATCATTGTTTACAGCCAGTCCTTCCAGCAACACCTAGAGCATCTGACAGAAGTGTTTGACAGGTTAGCAGATGCAAGCCTCAAGCTACAGCCACCAAAGTGCCTATTTGCTAAGTCGCGAGTTCCGTATTTGGGTCACATCATAAGTGCCGAAGGTATTGCTCCTGATCCAGAGAAGACCAACGCGGTGGAATCTTTCCCAGTGCCAACAACCAAAAAGGACCTTCAAAGCTATCTGGGACTCTGTAATTTTTTACAGACGCTTTGTTCAAGACTTCTCTCATATAGCTGCCCCTCTAACTAAGCTGTTGAGAAAGGATACCAAGTTCCAGTGGTCAAATGAAGCCCAGACAGCATTTGAGGAGTTGAAACAGAAGCTCACTTCAGATCCAGTCCTAGTGTTTCCAGATTTTAACAGAGAATTCATCCTCCACACGGATGCCTCTGATGTCGCCATTGGATATATCCTGGGACAGATGGACAGTGACAAGAAGGAACAAGTTGTTGCTTATGGTGGTCGTTCCATGAACTCGTCTGAAAGAAAATGGGGGATCACTGACAAAGAAGGCCTTGCCCTTGTTGAAGGTATGCGTTACTACAGACACTACCTTACTGGAAACCACTTCACAGTGTATACAGATCACTCTGCTCTAAAAAGCCTAGATCTTGCAAAGCAGACAGCTGGAAGAAGACAGAGATGGTACGACTATATGCAAGGCTTCAATTTCACAATTGTTCACAAACCAGGACGTGTACACCGGAATGCTGATGCCTTGTCACGAAGACAGTACGAAGCTCCATCCACTCCACAGGAAGAGCCTGAACCAAACACTTTTCCACTGGTATCAACCATAACATCACCTGTTGAGTTCAAACTCACATACACAACTACCAAAGATATTGTTTCTGTTTCTACCCTGTCTGGAAATGTCCTTCAACAGTGCATTGAGTCCGAAAACAACTACAATCACATAAACTCTGTAAGCCTTATTCAAGACCTCATCCAACTCAGCAAGGCACAGCTCTGTCACAGTCAAGAGCAAGATCCTGATATGGCACCCATGATTAATTATCTACAGGATGGATCCCTGCCAGCTGATCCAAACCTCATCCTCAAAATAACACGAACTGCTCCAGACTATGACCTCCAAGAAGGTGTGCTGTACTACACAGGGTATGCTCCACAAGGAAAAGGTCACAGACAGGATCGTCTCCTCAGACAGTTGATGGTTCCTCTTAGCTTAAGGCAAGAACTTCTTCATGCCTATCATGACAGCCCCATGGGATGTCACCAAGGCTTTGACCGAACCTATCACAGGTTAAAACAGAAGTATTGGTGGACCACAATGGCAAAAGATATCAAGGATTACATCCAGTCATGTGACACATGTCACAAGATAAAACGTCAATATCATGCCACCAGAACACCACTGCTTCCATTACCAACATCAGAGTGTTTTCAGCGAATCCACATGGACTTCCTTGGCCCCCTGCCAACAACATCAGAAGGTCACAAACATATTCTCCTCATTGTGGATGCTTTCACAAAATGGCCTGAAGCATTTCCCATGAAGTCAACATATGCCTCTGAGGTTGCCCGTGTCTTCTTTGATGAATTCATCTGCAGATATGGAGCTCCAACCTCCATTTTAACAGATCGGGGTCAACAGTTCCATGTCACACCTTCTGGAACATCTGTGCAAACTACTTCACATCAAAAAGATTGCAACTACGGCCTACCACCCACAGACAAATGCCTCTGCAGAACGGATGAATGGTTACATTCTTCAAGGTCTTAGGGCATATACTAATGACTTTCAAACCAACTGGCATGAAACCTGCAAAGTGTCATGTTATCCTATAGAACAACTCCAGCCACTAGGTCCACAAAGTGTTCACCTTACATGCTCATGTTTGGAAAGGAATGCTCACTACCAATCGATGTGGAGTTACTACATGCAGATGAAGGCCCCTTTCATTTGAATGAGCACTACCAGAAACTATGCCAGCGTATCAAAACTTTAACTCAGTTTGCTGCTACAAATATCAAACACTCACAAGACACTTCAAAACACCATTATGACAAACACACCAAAAAAGCCCAGTTTTGAACTCGGTGATCATGTATACCTAAAGATCAACAAAACCAAGAAAGGTCTCTCGCCAAAACTCACTGCAAAATATCAAGGACCATATTACATTGTGGATGTCAATCCCAACAATACTTACCTGCTTCGGAACAGTGACACACACATCATCAGAAGAGGCAGAGTGCACAGCAGTCAACTCAAACGCTGCATTGAGAGAACAAGGTACAACAACCAACAAACACAACAACAAAACCAACAAGTAAATGACACACCATCAGCAACTACACAGGACACCCAAATTTCAACACAAAACACATCCTCACAAGAAGACCCATCTGAACCACTTGTCATTGACAAAATACACAGAGCCACAAGACCCCAACAGGGAAAAAGGTGGTATTATGTCAAGATCAAAGGACAACGTGGAACCAGGGTGGTACCTGAAGATTCACTGCCACAGCACATGAAAGAGGCATTTCACATACAAAAAACATTATCTGGTCGCGCACGCAAGCGCACTATGCAACAAAACTAACACTGATTCTTCCTTCACAGTTCCCTTATGTGTATCAAGCGTGATGTATTGTTATAACCACATGATTACAGCTGGAATCTAAACCTTTTATCAATAACATCATTCAGTAATTCTGCAACCATGTATGTCACTACACTTAGTAGATTTTTTTTAATTTTTACTTATTTTTTTCATAAAAATTCAAAATTTTGCTAGCACCCTTTAGGCCACTTTTAACCTTTTTCTCTACTTAGCTGTATCGCTATGGTTTGCTCTTCCCTACAATCCTCAACATACTTCTTCCTCTAAGGATTCCATTTTTGTACTTGCAGTATTGCAACTGTGGATCATAACAATCCTGCTGATTCCATTGCCACAGCCAACACAGGCCAGGCACACAGTGCAACGGCTTAATTATGGTGTCATGTTCACCAAGATGGCGCAACTTGGAGCAGCAGAGCAGCAGTGGAGACACACATTCAAGCTCAGGCTACCAACGGTACCAACAATACCACATCATCTACCAGAAGTGATGTGCAACATAAGCAACCCAGCATGCTGATGTCCTTAGATCATATATGTCACACACAAATGACAGGCTCGACAACACCATAGAACTGATCCAAACTGATCACCAAGCTGTATCACAACTTACCTCAGTTCTTTCCACAGATGTTCACTTACTGGCAACAGCACTTAATCGCACAACAAGTCTCGTAGCCAACACAACTATATCACTTGCCATACTTACCAGTGAACTCGACACGCTACATCAAGGGTTGATTCACCTTCTCCAAGATAGACTTACATCTAACATTGTTCCAATAAGTGTGCTGAAAAGCACTCTTATGCATATTACATCACACTTGGCAAATTCTCACCCTAATCTTGCCTTAACACACCCTACTGTACATTACTACTACAGGCATGGAGCCTTTGTAGCTTCATTGAAGAACAATGCAGTTTTTATTACACTTAACTTTCCAGTTTCACCCATACACTACAAGTTCACACTGTTTCATGTCTCTATTCTACCTGTTCCTGTGAATCACACCAGTGTGCATGCAACCCAGGTGGTTCATGTACCTGCCTACATAGCAATTGCTCAAGACCGACAGAGTTTCATTGAATTAACAAATGAACAATACATGCAATGTGAAGGAGACACAATTAAGCACTGCCCCATGCTTATAGCTCAGCAGCCTCTCAACATACCAACTTGCTTATCCAGTGTCTTCTTCCAACAGACTAGTGATGTGACAAAAGTATGTGACTTTCATTATCTTCACAATGGACTCAAAACGATGGTAACTCGGGTAGACTTCAAAACCCTTCTACTCACTAACGTCTCTTCACTTACTTACCAGTATTCATCGCAACAACCAATAACAGGAGAAGGCTGCAAGTACTGTTTCATCCACATACCATGTAACTGTGCGCTCACCATAGATCGCTTCTTCATCCCACCAAGGATAAAAAATTGTCTACATGGTACAAATGTTACAAAACTATTTCCCTTTAACCTGGCCCTTCTTCAGTTTTTCTTTAGTGATAAGGAATTAGGTCATATTGTAAGTGACACATCATATGCCTATCCTTTGAATTACACTATACCCAACTTCAACATTTATCAACATCAATTTACCCAACTTTTAGCTTCTGACCATGACCTGCGTCTAAACCTTTCAAAAATGGTCACAGCTGCAAAGCTCAATCAATCTATTTATTCAAGCCTAGTTGAACCCATACTAAGTGGTGACTTACCATCTTCCACAACATTTACCTTCAGTCCATGGCATTTCTTAACAGCAGGATTGCCAACATTTCTTTCAGTTATTGCAGTTATATTGTCACTTAAGGTGTTCCTTAGCAACAGGGCAGCAGCATCCCTCATGCTGACCCAAACTATTCCAACCTCCAAGGCAGCACCTATCTTGCACTGGCACCCATCAACCACTCCATCAACAACAACCATTCCCTTTACCATCCCACATGAAAACATTTCCCTTGCACTACATGTTATCACAGTGATCTTCTTATGCATCCTTGCAATCCATTATATTCATAGATCATGTTCCAACCTCCAAAACAAAACTAAAATGTTCATCACCCTTTCTAATGGCAACACGTCAACATCCATATTCATTACTCACCTTCCACTTTCCCCTGTAGGATACCGTATCACTGGATCCAAGAACATTGCACATTTCACACTTTCCTACAAATGTACACCTCACTTACTTTGTTCATGGAATGTTCACCTTCAAGACATTTTCAACAGTAATATCATTGACTTACCACCATCTTGTGCAATCAATCCTTTACAATGGCCTACCCTGAAACATCTGTTATGTACAGATTATCAAAGCATAATACATTTCTCATACAAACAAGCTTTTGAGCCAGCCATTTGGGATAACAATCCTGTGCCAACTACTGCAGGGGCTCAAGCTTTAACACCGGAAATCAAATCTGTTGACCCTGAGCCAAACAGTAATAACAAGTTCGGAAATTGGTAGTTTCCACATACATTGCAATACTTTGTGTCAATTGCTTCTGTTGTAACAATCTTGCTGCATCCTAAAGACTTTGGGTGAACCTTAACCTTGTGCAAACTTGTGTCCTATTATTAACTATTATGTGTAATGCAAATATGCTTAGTGTGGTTTTCAGAACTTCATCGTACACTTGTTGCTTTGTGTATCTATTGTATATTACATGCAATGAAGATTCTGTTTTCAGCTTCTTGCATTATGTCATTCAATATTATGACAGGGACAGTACTAACCGTGTTATAAACTTTATTGTTCATCTAAGTATATGTTATTGTATATTGTACCTCATCAGCTTATATTTTCACATGCATATTCAATTTAGAACACGGTTGACGGAGCAACCTTTTCGAAACAGCGGCAGATGTTATAGATTGTAAAATAGGAGTAAATATATTTTATCTATATGTTTGCTATTAGTTCATCTACACTTGGAAAATAGGATATTTTCCAAGATAGTTTATTATGGTGTTGGAATATATAGAAATAAATGTCATCTTAAATGTAAACAGGAAATATTTGTGTTCATGTTTATGTTTTACATATGTATGTAGGGTTTTAGCAAATATTGTAACAGGTCAAATAGAAAACATGTTGACCAAGTATTCTATGTAACAAATGTTTTCATATCCTTTGATAGATATATTATGTACATGTATCTCCCATTTGTCATTATATGTAATTAACCATTTTCAAGCAAAGGTTCTAGCAGAAACTTTAAAGACACTTTTATGGCATAATTACAAGTCATTTACATACCAGCTATTGTATAGGATTGTATGTCTTGTCCATTTTATTGTATAGAATTGTATGTGGTGTCCAACTCTATTGTATATGTGTCAGTGATGCTCACATTGGACACACAGCTGTCTAGCTGGGACTTAAAGGTGTCATATGTTGTTGTTTCTCATCACTTATAATTACCTGAGCACTCTTTCATGCACAGTAGCCATTCTCCCCTAATGTCCTAGCCAGTAACAAACATCTTTCATTATTCATCCTATAAGTTTAGCACTATGTTTATGACACAGATGTAGGACATTGTTATGCAAATTACTCCTAGCTCCCCCAACTCACTCATCGGTTACACACCCTTGACCCAATCAAAATAACATATTTTGTAACAGATACATCTATTGGTCAAATGTTATACAATAGCCAACTGGTCTATATAACCTGTACATTTCTCACTAACCACACACTTGCTCTGGGAAAGTTATGACACTAGTGGACCAGAAAGTACAGCAATGTTCTTCAACAAATAGTTATGTTAAGTAAAGAGACAGAACACAGGAAATAACAGAGCAAGAGAATTAAACTATAAATTGGTGATTAAAGATTTACATAAACAACAGCATCTAATAGTGAATATCAATAAATGTGTTAACTGCACATATGGTTATTAAAGATTAACAGTGTTTAAAGGAAGTAAAGTGTTATTGTTATTGTGTGTTATGTGTAATGTGATATAATAAAGGATAATAAGTAACATTCATAGTTTAAACTCTGCCACTTCATCAAGATCCCGAACACAACACTTGTACATTTTAGCTTAGCCTGTAATATCCCTTTCACACTACAGGTGGTATCACCCATGGTAACCTGCGTTTGGTGAAACACCCCCTGTCCTTATATCACCAACTGACATCCGTATACGACCTTGCGAGTTGGTGGCGAACACACGGAAGTTTTAAACTGTTTAAAATTTCCGTCTCTGATTTCAGTACTATGGGCATGCGCAGACGATTTCGCACGTGCACGTATGAACTTCTAACTATGGTAACCAAAGGTGTGGTCCACAGTGTACATAAGGTTGTGATTCAGTCGTGTTTCGGTGTAAAGCGGCGACATACCGTTGAGCTGAGGTTGCTTCTCGGTGACCAACGTTTGTAGTACTGTCTTCCTACTGTTATTGACAGTTAAAAAAACAAGTTTAATCAGTGGCCGCCCGCCTGCAGTGTGAACAACAAAATGGGGCGAACTGGAGGTGCTTCAGCCGCCGAGAAAAACTTCTGACCGCGGGATGTACTACCTATAGTGTCAAAGGGGCATAAGATACACAGCATGATGCTATACAGAGGTTCACAAAGTTCTTTGGAATCACCAAACAGTAACAACCTATGTCAGAACATCAACCACATCTTCTGTTTTATAACTAAATGTTTACTTTAGTTAGTTGTGACTAGAACGTACAAGCTAACATATATTAGGAATATTTACACAGATTTTAAAGTTGAAAAATATGGGCAAAAACTATGTACCAACAATAAGCACCTGCATAAACTTGTAAAGCATATATCTGTGTAACAATTTTACTTCAGAGCTCAATAATCAAGTGCTGCACTTCCCATATTAGTTTTGGTGTATTTTAACACACCACACCATTAAACTAGTACATTGACAGATAACACAATAACAAAGTTAAATTAAAATATACAAATGTGTGAAAATTACACAAAAACTGTTCCTACACCGTTCCTGTTTCTTTCTAATCAGAGAGAGTTATTTTACATTGTATGAACAAAAACAAAAAAATAAATAAATGGGTACTATCACGGCCATGATAAATGGTCATTAAATGCTCATTTTCACAAATGCTTATTTGGTAATGCATGTTCTAAATGCAAATTAATTCTAAATTACAGTAAAATGACAAAAGCAAAATCCCACAAAAAATTCGCATTTCATTTCTTCATTTATTTCAGTGACCTGTGTACGCTCATCCTATAAAAAGTTCATATTGCAACTCTTCTGCATCTCACACATTTATACCTGTTCCATGCAACTATACCAACACATATACATATTACATACTTATTTTCAGAAACGCATCTTCGGAACATATGTATTCTCAATGCCAAATACTTCTTAATTACATCAATTTTACAGAAAATGACAAAACTCTTCTGTATATATTATGTAACGGGCAAGGTGTTTGGGGATAATCCCGTCGACTCATGGGGGGTGGCTCTGTAAGCCATAGTCATAAGAGGAACAAACTTGTCCCAGTCTCTTTGGTCTTCATCCACATAAAGTGTCAACATCGACTCAAGGGTTCTATTAAACCGCTCTACAAAACCATCAGATTGTGGATGAAAAGGAGTTGTCCTGGTTTTGTGGATTCCCATCAAATTACAAATTTGCTCAAACAGTTGTGATTGAAATTGGGTACCCTGGTCTGTGTGTATTTGTAAAGGTACTCCAAAACGAGATACAAATTCATACACAAATTTTTGTGCTACCGTGGTCGCTTCCATGTTTGGGATGGGATATGCTTCCATCCATTTGGTGAAATGGTCACCTAAGACTAGTACATATTTCTTTCCAGATGTACTTCTGGGAAAAGGTCCCATAATGTCTAGTGATATTCTCTCCATTGGTGCACCCATAACGTAACTACCCAAATTAGCTTTATTTTTATGAGCAGGTGGCTTCCTTTGTTGACATTCTGTACATTTTTTACAGAAGTTAATCACATCATTCTTTTGACCATGCCAAAAGAACCTTTGCCGGACTTTGGCCAAAGATTTGTGTTCACCGAGGTGACCACTAGTATATGACCCATGTAATTCTGTCAAAATTGTCTGTCTCATGCTCAATGGTAGTATAAGCTGGTTCACTGTTTTCTTTGTAATCTCGTCTTCATATCTTCTGTACATGATACTGTTTCTCAGGTGAATCTGGTCCCAGAAGAACCAGTAAGGCTTCAGATTGGGTGAATGACTTGAAATCTCATTCCACATTGGTTTCACCTTACTTTCTTTCTTCCAGGAATATATGAGTCCTATGATGTCATCTTCCTCCTGTTCTTTTCTGATCTGCACCAGGCTCCATTGTTGTAGCCATGTTGAATCCTCTTCTTCAGGAGCTGAAGCTTTATCTTTATCAAGACTACTCTTTGCATCTTCTAAGGCACGAGACTGTGATCTGGTTGTCACAGCAACTTGGGGTTGATCTTGTAAACCGCACTGCTTACAAGGTATTCTTGATAACGCATCTGCATTACCATGTAATCTACCAGGTCGGTGTTCAATCTCAAAATCATATGTGTTCAATATTTCGAGCCATCGGGCAATTTGCCCCTCTGGTTCCTTGAATCGAAATAACCACCGGAGGGAGCCATGGTCTGTCTGGACAAGGAATTTTCTTCCTATCAAATAATGCCGGAAATATTTGACAAATGTGACCACCGCCAAAAGTTCTCTTCTGGTCACACAATAGTTTCTTTCAGGTTTTGACAATGATTTACTGGCAAAGGCAATCACACGTTCTGTCTTGTCTTGACATTGTGAAAGTACTGCACCAATGGATTCATTGGATGCATCTGTGTCCAATATAAACTTGGCACTACTGACAGGGTAGGCCAGAATCGGTGTTGAAGTTAAATGGCTTTTCAAAGTCTCAAAAGCCTTTACACAATCTGGGGACCATACAAAGGTCTGATTCTTTTGGGTTAATTTGTGAAGAGGTCTAGCAACTTCAGCAAATCCCTTTATGAACCTTCGATAGTATGAACATAACCCTACAAAGCTCCGTAGCTCTGTCACATTGGTGGGCGTTGGCCAATTTTGAACTGCTTCTACTTTGGCTGGATCAGTTTCCATGCCCTTTTCAGAAATCTTGTGTCCGAGAAATATCACCTCTTTCTTGAAAAGGTTGCATTTCTTGGCCTTTAGTTTGAGATTAGCTGTTCTCAATCTTGTGAACACTAGCTCTAATCTTTCGAGACCTTGTTCAAATGAGGAACTATAAATGACAATATCATCAAGGTAAACTATCAATATATGGGAGTGTAATCCTATGAGGACCTTCTCCATGAGCCTTTCAAATGTTGGAGCTGCATTTGATAACCCAAATGGCATAACTTTAAATTGATGAAGACCATGCATCGGCAGTACGAATGCTGTCTTTTCTTTGTCATTTTCATCCATTTCTACCAGCCAATATCCGGATGCTAAATCAAGTGTACTATACCACTTGGATTGGGACAGGTTTTCCAAAGAGGTATCTATTCTGGGTAATGGATATGAGTCTTTACGACTTACAGCGTTCAGTTTTCTGTAATCAATACAGAATCTCTAAGAACCATCCTTTTTCCGAACAAGAACTATCGGTGAAGCCCAAGGACTACAAGATGGTTCAATAACATCTTTGTCCTTCATTTCCTGCATAATTTCATCTACTTCATGTCGCAGATGGATGGGTATACGGCGTGGTGCTTGTTTTATAGGAGGCGCCTCTCCTGTATTAATGTGATGCTTTACCAGACTTGTTCTACCAAGTTGGCCATCAGTATCAGCAAACACATCTTTGTATTTGCATAACAGCTGTGACACACTCACTCGCTGCTCATCAGTCAGTTCATGTGAACTATTTTCCAGTAGTTTTTGAAGAGCATCAGGTAGCTGAGCCGATGTCTCACTACTAGTACCGATGCATTTGATATGGCACAAATTACCAAGGTGTTTCCCAGGGGTAACATTCTGTATCATATCAATACTATTGACTGTGGCAATCTGTGTATGTCTCTTCAAGTGAATGTCATGATCAGACATATTCATCAGTCTAATTTTTAGTGGGTTTTGTACATCTATCAAAGACTTTGCCACCCATACCCCATGAGTTTCTTGAAGGTCAGGTATGCCTTCTATAATCTGGTATCTAACCCCATGGCTTTCCATTTCTTACTTTGGCACAAAACCAGCTACTAATTTCTCAGAACGAGCTGAGATTGTAACATCATTTGTCAATTTCACCTTCATGCTTCCAATACTTGTCGAACAATCACTAAATAACGGAAGTTCAATATTACCCATCTTGATTATGGATAACTTCAAATTCAGTGTACATTCATTTTTGCTCAGAAAATCCATGCCCAAAATGGCATCATTTTAAATGGTTCCTACTATGACCTGGTGTTCTACAGTGACTGGCCCTAATGAAATTTTCAAACTGGTCTGACCTTGAATCTTCAAATCAGAGCCATCAGCCAGACAGATATGGTATGGTACAGGCTCCAAATCCGCTGATCCTATATTCAATCTTGAAAACACAGAATCTGATATCAGAGTAATAGCCGAGCCAGTGTCAACTAAAAAATCTACTTTTTGTTTTTCAACATCACCATTCACTTTTAGATTTCCATTTGAAAGCGAAAAGACAGAAATATTAGGCCATAAATCATCATTTGTGACTAATTCCTGGCCTGCGGAATCAGTCAATTCCCTTTTAACTGTGGAGACTTTGAGAATCTAGTCTCTTTATCAAGCCTTGGCTTTGTGCAATAAGTTTTTGTGTGCCCCTTTTCTCCACAATTCCAGCAAGTGAATTTTGAATAATCTTGAACTGGTCTTCTTGTCTGTAATTCCTTGACTATTTTGGTCAAAGATTCCAATTGGTCCCTAATCGCAGAATTTGATAATTTATCAGTCTGCTTTGACACAGCTGCCACATCCCTAACTGTGTCATCAATAGGAGAGGTAGGTGCAACTACTTCCAATTTGCGAACATATCTCCTACTTCGGTGTTTGTCAGCCTGTTGAAAATCTTCCATCTGAATAGCAACAGCCACAGCTTCATCAAATGTTTTGGTCTGTGCTTGATAAACTTTGAACCTCAAATCTGAGTCAGACAGGGCATCAAGAAAGTGATCCCTACATAGGACTTCAAATAAGTCACCATTGGCTTGTGGATAGGCCTGTAATGTTAAATGTCGGATTGATTGTGCTAGCTGGGGTATGCTCTCTCTGTCCTGACGTACTCTATTTCTCAACTGAACCCTATACAGTTCTGTTCCCTGGGTTGAATCTCCTACTAAGAGCTGCCACCAAACTGTCATAATGCTGTTTCTCCTGAGGTTGTAGAAACCTCATTACTTGGCAGGCCTCACCTCTTAAGCTGATGCTCAAGTACTGTGATTTTTCTCTATTATTCCAACTATTTAGATTGGCCACAGACTCAAAGTGTACCAAAAATTCTGGCCATGAGCCTTTGCCATCAAATTTATCAGGCATAACAGTTTTTGGTTTATGACCTGATCTGTCATTTTGTCTAAAGACACTTTGTCTCAGGTTTTCAAGGACAATAGCCATCTCGTCCAATTGGTCACGATAACCATCATTTCTCACATCACCTCGTGATGACTGACTATCATATCCTCCGCACCTTCTACTCGAGTCACTTTGGTAACTGGAGTCATAATTATCCCTGTCTTTGTTGTGTGAATAAAAAGTCTTACCCCGAACATCTTGGGTGCCTAGCAACACTTCTGGGGCAAAATCAATATGACTTCTTGGGGATTTGACCCTATCACCAGCAGCTTGACTGCCAGCTTCTTCCATGGTATTGTGATCATCTGGGTCACAAGTGGGACCCCTACATGCAGTCTCTTCAGTACTCATTTTGAAGTTAGGAGTACTCTGAATAATGGTTGCAAAGTTGCCCAACTAATAGCTACTATAGTAAGTACAGATCAGTTCTACTGACTGTATTGACTTTGGCTGTTAATATTCTTTGCAAAAGAAAAATTGGTTACCACAATTCTGTGTGTGCTATCAATGTGCAGTAATTAAAAAAATATATAGGCAGTCACTGAGATATTTACTTTTTCATACCTCACAATGATAAATTATGTAGTATCGACTCAGCATATGACTTTGCACAATTCAGAATTTTAGCCTATATCGAATCAGTAATTTTTATATTTTTATTTTATTATTTTTTTTTTTTAGCCAAAATTGAAATGCTAATATCACCTTGTGCAAAGTTGATAAAACGATAATGTTCACACTCTGTTGTGTTCTAATATATGTGTGTGTGTCTTATTTTTAAATAAAATGCATAGTCGTATGCAAATAATTGTATATCTTTTTATCTTTGTTCACCTTCAAGTGTAATCATTAGTGAAATATGTTTCAAATTTTACATCAGTACCAGAGGTACTAATTCTACTGGACCAATCCAATCATAGGAAAGAACTGCTAATTATTTCAAATAGTTATCATCTAACCAGTAAAGTGGTTGACCTTCCTTATCACGAGAGCCAACAAACAAACTACTGAACAGAACAACACAGCTACCAGCTATCTTCAGGACATCAGTTCGACCACTGGATCTTCCTATCTTCAGAACATTTAAAAAAAACTACAGCATGAACAAACTGGACAACACCTAGACAATACAAAACTACCAAACCTAACACTACAAGAATAAGTCTGAAATTTGGAAGATCCCACCGCTGCCACCAATTTTTATTATGTAACGGGCAAGGTGTCCCGTCACAAGCCCCGCCCCTCTTATGGGGACTACCGTAGCCACAGGTTCTCTTTCACCCGCGACTACTTAAATCACTAGATTTCCTTATGCCTACCCCGACTCAGACTACTAGGAAATATATGATTTAAACTACTAAACCCTACTGATCCTGGTTTTCTGACTGCTCACGGTTCTGTTCTTTTGGTAGTTTCTTAGCAGATTAAGCCAAAACTGTATTTGTGATAATATCCCTCACAAGTTTGATCCTTGACAAACAGTTAATACATTCACGGTTTACTGTCACAATCACTCTAATAGAGCCAAGGTCTATATGACCTATCAGACACTAATTCAAATTAAACTAGAAATAGGCCGCCCTGTTGATAGTAGATGCGAATAGAAACAGGATAGCATAGAAGAACATACATTATCATGTGTAATGTCCACCCATGAACCTTTTGCCCAAATTGTACAGTAGTCTTACAAGACCCTGTTTCATTTGTAAAATATATCAATGATGCTTAAATATTTGTTAGTGTAGATGTAAATTATTTCAGCTTCATGCCTTTTTGCATTGGTTGGGTTGAAAATTTTGACGAAATCACTCTATCTTGCACGGTTAAGAAGATAGAAGCAAATTCCTGTTTTTCTATTTTTGGCAAAAATTTGAAAATTCAAAATGGCCGCCATTTTTGGGAAAAGGAAATTTTTTTGAAAATTGCCAAGAGTACATTTCTTAGATACCCTATGGGTCGAAAATTTCAACAAAATAACTCTATTTTGCACGGTTAAGGCCAGTTTGTGTTTTTCCATTTTGGGCAAAAATTCGAAAATTCAAAATGACCGCCATTTTTGGGGAGGGGAAAATTTTTTGAAAATTGCAAAGATTACATTCCTTAGATACCCTGTGGGTTGAAAAATTTCGACGAAATCGCTCTATCTCGCATGGTTAAGGAGATAGAAGCAAATTTGTGTTTTGCCATTTTTGGCAAAAATTCGAAAATTCAAAATGGCCGCCATTTTTCGGGAGGGGAAATTTTTTTAAAAATTACCAAGAGTACAATGCTGAGATACCCTGTGGGTCGAAAATTTTGACGAAATCGCTCTATCTGGCACGGTTAAGGAGATAGAAGCAAATTTGTGTTTTGCCATTTTTGGCAAAAATTCGAAAATTCAAAATGGCCGCCAATTTTGGGGAGGGGAAAATTTTTTGAAAATTGCAAAGATTGCATTCCTTAGATACCCTGTGGGTCAAAAATTTCGATGAAATCACTCTATCTGGCACGGTTAAGGAGATAGAAGCAAATTAGTGTTTTGCCATTTTTGGCAAAAATTCGAAAATTCAAAATGGCCGCCATTTTTGGGGAGGGGAAATTTTTTGAAAATTGCTAATATTACATGCCTTAGATACCCTGTGGGTCGAAAATTTCCACGAAATCGCTCTATCTCGCACGGTTAAGGAGATAGAAGCAAATTTGTGTTTTGCCATTTTTGGCAAAAATTCTAAAATTCAAAATGGCCGCCATTTTTGGGGAGGGGAAAATTTTTGGAAAATTGCTAATATTACATGCCTTAGATACCCTGTGGGTCGAAAATTTCCACGAAATCGCTCTATCTCGCACGGTTAAGGAGATAGAAGGAAATTTGTGTTTTGCCATTTTTGGCAAAAATTCGAAAATTCAAAATGGCCGCCATTTTTGGGGAGGGGAAAATTTTTTGAAAATTGCAAAGAGTACACTCCTTAGATACCCTGTGGGTTGAAAATTTCGACGAAATCGCTCTATCTCGCACGGTTAAGGAGATAGAAGGAAATTTGTGTTTTGCCATTTTTGGCAAAAATTCGAAAATTCAAAATGGCCGCCATTTTTGGGGAGGGGAAAATTTTTTGAAAATTGCAAATATTACATTCCTTAGATACCCTGTGGGTCGAAAATTTCCACGAAATCGCTCTATGTCGCACGGTTAAGGAGACAGAAGCAAATTTGTGTTTTGCCATTTTTGGCAAAAATTCGAAAATTCAAAATGGCCGCCATTTTTGGGGAGGGGAAAATTTTTGGAAAATTGCAAAGATTGCATTCCTTAGATACCCTGTGGGTCGAAAATTTCGACGAAATCGCTCTATCTCGCACGGTTAAGGAGATAGAAGCAAATTTGTGTTTTGCCATTTTTGGCAAAAATTCGAAAATTTAAAATGGCCGCCATTTTTGGGGAGGGGAAAATTTTTTGAAAATTGCAAATATTACATTCCTTAGATACCCTGTGGGTCGAAAATTTCGACGAAATCGCTCTATCTCGCACGGTTAAGGAGATAGAAGGAAATTTGTGTTTTGCCATTTTTGGCAAAAATTCGAAAATTCAAAATGGCCGCCATTTTTGGGGAGGGGAAAATTTTTTGAAAATTGCAAAGAGTACACTCCTTAGATACCCTGTGGGTCGAAAATTTCGACGAAATCGCTCTATCTCGCACGGTTAAGGAGATAGAAGCAAATTAGTGTTTTGCCATTTTTGGCCAAAATTCGAAAATTCAAAATGGCCGCCATTTTTGGGGAGGGGAAAATTTTTTGAAAATTGCAAAGAGTACACTTCTCAGATACCCTGTGGGTCGAAAATTTTGACGAAATCGCTCTATCTCGCACGGTTAAGGAGATAGAAGCAAATTTGTGTTTTGCCATTTTTGGCAAAAATTCGAAAATTTAAAATGGCCGCCATTTTTGGGGAGGGGAAAATTTTTGGAAAATTGCAAATATTACATTCCTTAGATACCCTGTGGGTCGAAAATTTAGACGAAATCGCTCTATCTCGCACGGTTAAGGAGATAGAAGCAAATTTGTGTTTTGCCATTTTTGGCAAAAATTCGAAAATTTAAAATGGCCGCCATTTTTGGGGAGGGGAAAATTTTTTGAAAATTGCAAAGAGTACACTTCTCAGATACCCTGTGGGTCGAAAATTTCGACGAAATCGCTCTATCTCGCACGGTTAAGGAGATAGAAGCAAATTTGTGTTTTGCCATTTTTGGCAAAAATTCGAAAATTTAAAATGGCCGCCATTTTTGGGGAGGGGAAAATTTTTTGAAAATTGCAAATATTACATTCCTTAGATACCCTGTGGGTCGAAAATTTCGACGAAATCGCTCTATCTGGCACGGTTAAGGAGATAGAAGCAAATTTGTGTTTTGCCATTTTTGGCAAAAATTCGAAAATTTAAAATGGCCGCCATTTTTGGGGAGGGGAAAATTTTTTGAAAATTGCAAAGAGTACACTCCTTAGATACCCTGCGGGTTGAAAATTTCGACGAAATCGCTCTATCTCACACGGTTAAGGAGATAGAAGGAAATTTGTGTTTTGCCATTTTTGGCAAAAATTCGAAAATTCAAAATGGCCGCCATTTTTGGGGAGGGGAAAATTTTTTGAAAATTGCAAAGAGTACACTCGTCAGATACCCTGTGCGTCGCAAATTTTGCCGAAATCGCTCTATCTCGCACGGTTAAGGAGATAGAAGCAAATTAGTGTTTTGCCATTTTTGGCAAAAATTCGAAAATTCAAAATGGCCGCCATTTTTGGGGAGGGGAAAATTTTTTGAAAATTGCAAAGAGAACACTCCTCAGATACCCTGCGGGTCGAAAATTTTGCCGAAATCGCTCTATCTCTCACGGTTAAGGAGATAGAAGCAAATTACTCAAAAGTAGTACTGAAAATACACAATGAAGTACCTAAATGGCTATTACTCATGTACTGACAAAGCTATCAGTCCCAAATGCAATACCAAGCGAGCTATGGACATAACAATCTTGTATTCAAAATTGTAGTAAAATATCTTTAATTATTTTGGCTTAAATGCACGGGAACCAATGGGTACTGAAAATAGCTGTACTTAAGTATTACTCAGTAAGCAAAAGAGGTACAACAGCCAAAAGCAATCCCAAGCAAGCTACTGACCCAATAAGCCTGCATACCAAATTTGGTGACAATAGCTCTAATACTTTTCCTTTAAATGAGCGGAAACCATGCGTGACGCCGGACATCGGACGCCGGACGGCGAAAAAAGCAAAAATAATATATCCACCCCCCAGGGGGGTGGACATAATCACTGCTCAGTGGTAAATCAATCAGAAACTTCAATTATCACCACGGGTATCCCGTGTATATATAATACTTAAATTACTGAAGTTTCATATCAGCGTCATAAAAATCGCGCCATTCATTCATATATAAATAAATATCACCACAGCAGTATATTCATCAGTGTCGATCGACAGTGCTCACAAAGCATAAATCCTGTCACAATGAAAATATCAGAGTACAAGTCCAAGCTCAAATTCTCAAGATCACAAAAATACAAAATTCAATGTCATCGAAAAGATCCAATGAACACCCGATGCCAAATCAGTGAGATCTTCCTGAGCGGTGATATAAACCATTAACTAAGATATTAAAATAACCAAATTGAACATTTTATTCAACAAGACATTATGACATGAAAACATAACTATTATATCAAGTACCAATAATTCATAAATAAGTAAACCAATGTATGCAGGTAAATGTCAAACACTGAAGTTATATTTACATTGAAAATATTAAAGCCACCGTATCAAGTCTACAAACTGATATCAATAAACCTGACAACTACAAATAAAGGTGCACACCAAGTCAATAAGCTAAAATCAATGTGTACACCAAGTCAACAAGCTAAAATACATGTGCACACCAAGTCAATAAGCTAAAATACATGTGCACACCACGTCAATAAGCTAAAATACATGTGCACACCAAGTCAATAAGCTAAAATACATGTGCACACTAAGTCTATGAACTAAAATAACACTAAGCTCAGTGTAAATAAATGTTCACTCCAAGTCTGCACACTAAGATCAGTATAAACAAATGCGCACACCAAATCTGCACACTAAGATCAGTATAAACAAATGCGCACACCAAATCTGCACACTAAGATCAGTATAAACAAATGCGCACACCAAATCTGCACACTAAGATCAGTATAAACAAATGCGCACACCAAGTCTGCACACTAAGATCAGTATAAACAAATGTGCACACCAAATCTGCACACTAAGATCTTTATGAGTGCACACTAAAATATATATGTGCACACTAAAAATATATGAGCACACCAAGTATAAGATTTTAAGCACATACACACAAAAATGGTCAAATAAATCAGCCAAATAAATTATTTATAAAGAGTTATAAAATGTCTAATCAGGTCAGACTGCTTGAAAGTCAGATCAAGCATCAAGATATAAAGATTATCAATAAACCAGTCAAAATTATCCAAAAACTGTAAGACTGAGGGATTTAATTCTGAACCATCTTATCCAGTTACCATAAATCATTAATCATAAGCAATCTTCATTAAATAATGTGGACTTCATTTAAAGGACAAATTTTGGTCAGACAACTACAGTAAACTTTAATGCTATTAATTATAAATTACTAAATAAATTTCCAACCTCAGCCAAAAAGAAATAACAACAATACTACTATTCAATTCAGGTAGGTAATGATTGTAAATACTCACTTTCCAGCCAAAGAATTTAGCATGTGATGTGGTAATGTTTGTAAACAAAGTAGTAAATTTATGTAAATTATCGTCTGACATAGAGGCCTCTCATAGGGAAGTCCGCCGATTATATGTGGACTAAGCTTATTTATTGGCTCAGCCACTTGCCAACTCACTGCAGTATTCGTCCGCGAACATGAAGTTCCAAATATTCTAAATTAGAATACTGGTGAATACCGCTTCTAACTCGATTAAAGTGACAAATATGTTGAATATTTGCAGAATAAATGACGTTTATACTTTAACATGTTATAACATGTGCATAATTATCATTTTTATTCTTTTGGAAATAAAATTCCTCCGCTTTCGGAACGAAAACTTGCGGACGAAAAATACTCCCGAAATCGTCGTTATAAACTACATCAAAGATGGCCAGTTTTGCGACAAAACTAGGTGAAAATCATAGAAAAACAGCACAAAATCATTAAAATAGTTCAAATTATACCAGAAAAGTACAATTCCACGACGATAAAACTTCGGATTTATACACTGCCACGCCTACACTGCACCGGAAACGAAACGTAAACATCGTTTGTTTTGATTAGTTTCGCGGGAAGAACTGTCAACTCACGATCCGTGACAATATTTAGACTTATTTGTTATCCAAATTTATCACAAGATAACCACAGATTTGAATACATTTTTTTAACAGGGGATCCAGTAAACTTTGAAAATTAGTACAGGAATTAGGGCTCAACCATACACTTTTTGTAATGCACTTGCACGTTATTATGCATAATTTGAACAGTGTATCCTTCCTATGGTTTTGAGTAGAGGTATAAAGCCATTAAGATTCATCATTGGCCTCACTCAAATCTTCATCTTCAAAGCCGCTCACACCTATTGCACTGTCAAATGAACTGTTTGGCCCTCTCCTTTCTACCACCACTGTATCACTTTGGTTTTCCACAGGATTGGCTTGGTTTTCCACAGGATCTGCCTGGTTTTCCACTGAACTGGCCTCATACCTCTCCACTGAAGATATTTAAACAGATGTGGAATAGTTTTTAGTCTCTTTATTAAATACTTAACATTCTCTTAAAAGTGATGAAACAATAAAAATCTTTGTAACTCTTGAAAGTTTCTAAGTCAGAAAAAGTATAACTAGGTAGTTTTAGTGTAAGTGGTGCAGTAGCCATTTATTAATACTTAAGACTACAGTTCAAAATGGGTTTACATAACAGCTCTACAATAACAAGCAATCAGTGCCTGTGAACGGGCTCTGTGTCAGCTGACTGTGTGTTTTGAGTTTCAGAGTAGAAGTGACAGAAGAAAAGGACACAAAAGTTGTGCCCTGGAAATGGTGTTCAGAAGGAAAGTAAGAATGTAACTGTTAAGGTGTAAAAAGTAAGTTAAAAACATATTTAAAGAAAATATTGCAAATGCAATAGTTTTAATTTTACTATGTTATAGCTGACCCCAAAATAGGTAAATAACATACTGAAACTAGACCTATCGCATCGGAGAACCAATGCAAATTGTATCCACAAGAAAGAAAACTCACCAAAGCCATTAAAACATGCTTAACCTTGGAGAAGCCCAAGGTGAAATCGGACCATATCAAAAGATTCTTAGCCCATGATTCCTATAGGTTGGTGTGACATTGCAAACCTCTAGGAACACAAATAAGCAAGATATAAGCACTGTTAATTTTGGCTATCCTCATTTGACCTTGAAAGAGGGGCCAAAGGTCAAATCTGATCACATCAAAAAATTCCTAGCCCATGACTTCCTATAGGTTGATTTAACATTACAAACCTGTAGAACCAATAATAAGCTAGTTATAAGCACTTTTAAGTTTGGCTATCCTCGTTTGACCTTGATGGAGGAGTCCAAGGTCAAATCTGACCACACCAAAAGATCCCCAGCTCATGATTTCCTATATGTTGGTTTACCATCTCAAACCTCTAGGACCAATAATAAGCAAACTATAAGCACTTTTAAGTTTGGCTATCCTCATTTGACCTTGAAGGAGGGGTCCAAGGTCAAATCCGACCACACCAAAAGATTCCCAGCCCATGATTTCATACAGGTTGGTTTACCATTCCAAACCTCTAGGACCAATAATAAGCGAGTTATAACCACTTTTAAGTTTGTTATCCTCGTTTGACCTTGAAGGAGGGGTCCAAGGTCAAATCAGACCACACCAAAAGAATCCCAGCCAATGATATCCTATAGGTTGGTTTACCCTCCCAAACCTCTAGGACCAATAATAAGGGAGCTATAAGCACTTTCAAGTTTGGCTATCCTCGTTCGACCTTTAAAGAGGGGTCCAAGGTCAAATCTGACCACACCAAAAGATCCCCAGCCCATGATTTCATACAGGTTGGTTTACCATCCCAAACCTCTAGGACCAATAATAAGCGAGTTATAACCACTTTTAAGTTTGGCTATCCTCGTTTGACCTTGAAGGAGGGGTCCAAGGTCAAATGTGACCACACCAAAAGAATCCCAGCCAATGATATCCTATAGGTTGGTTTACCATCCCAAACCTCTAGGTCCAATAATAAGGGAGCTATAAGCACTTTTAAGTTTGGCTATCCTCGTTTGACCTTGAAAGAGGGGTCCAAGGTCAAATCTGACCACACCAAAAGAATCCAGGCCCATGATTTCCTATAGGTTGGTTTACCATCCCAAACCTCTAGGACCAATAATAAGCGAGCTATAAGCACTTTTAAGTTTGGCTATCCTTGATGGAGGGGTCCAAGGTCAAATCTGACCACACCAAATGATTCCCAGCCCATGATTTCCTATAGGTTGGTTTACCATCCAAAACCTCTAGGAGCAATAATAAGCAAACTATAACCACTTTTAAGTTTGGCTATCCTCGTTTGACCTTGAAGGAGGGGTCCAAGGTCAAATCCGACCACACGAAAAGATTCCCAGCCCATGATTTCCTATATGTTGGTTTACCATCCCAAACCTCTAGGATCAATAATAAGCGAGTTATAAGCACTTTTAAGTTTGGCTATCCTCGTTTGACCTTGATGGAGGGGTCCAAGGTCAAATCTGACCACACCAAAAGATTCCCAGCCGATGATTTCCTATATGTTGGTTTACCATCTCAAACCTATAGGAACAATAATAAGCGAACTATAAGCACATTAAGTTTGCCTATCCTCGTTTGATCTTGAAGGAGGAGTCCAAGGTCAAATCCGACCACACCAAAAGATTCCCAGCCCATGATTTCATACAGGTTGGTTTACCATTCCAAACCTCTAGGACCAATAATAAGCGAGTTATAACCACTTTTAAGTTTGTTATCCTCGTTTGACCTTGAAGGAGGGGTCCAAGGTCAAATCAGACCACACCAAAAGAATCCCAGCCAATGATATCCTATAGGTTGGTTTACCCTCCCAAACCTCTAGGACCAATAATAAGGGAGCTATAAGCACTTTCAAGTTTGGCTATCCTCGTTTGACCTTTAAAGAGGGGTCCAAGGTCAAATCCAACCACACCAAAAGATTCCCAGCCCATGATTTCCTATAGGTTGGTTTACCATCCCAAACCTCTAGGACCAATAATAAGTGAGTTATAAGCACTTTTAAGTTTGACTATCCTCATTTGACCTTGAAGGAGGGGTTCAAGGTCAAATCTGACCAAACCAAAAGATTCCCAGCCCATGATTTCCTATAGGTTGGTTTACCATCCCAAACCTCTAGGCCCAATAATAAGGGAGATATAAGCACTTTTCACGACTGACAAAGAAACGCCTGTGGCGGCCATCTTGTTTTTTTTCAAAATGAGGCCAAAATTATTTCCAGTCAAGATTTTATAATGAGGAACATATCCTGCTATCCGGTGGATAAAACTAAATAATCTAAATGCAATATTTTTCAAGTTATAAGTGATTTACTCAACAGTGATAACCTAAAAGTAGCTATTACTCGGCTATGCCATGAGCTACAGGTCTGAAATTTTACTATGTTATAGCTGACCCAAAAGTAGCTGAATAACATATTTACACAAAATTCTCTAAATGCAATACTTTTCAAGTTACAAGTGATTTTACTCATGATGGAAGTTACTAAAAAGTCCAAAGTAGCTATTACTCATTTAGCTATTGAGATAGACACCGTAGTTCCTCACCATGTTGTAGCTATGGAAAAAGTAGCTGAATAACATATTTTAACAAAATGCTCTAAATGCAATACTTTTCAAGTTATAAATGATTTAGTGTTGAGTAAGAACCTAAAAGTAGCTATTACTCAGCTATGCACTGAGCCACAGGTCTGGAATTTTACTATGTTATAGCTCACCCCAAAATAGGTGAATAACATATGAAACTAAATACTCTAAATGCAATACTTTTCAAGTTATAAGTGATTTACTCAACAGTGATAACCTAAAAGTAGCTATTACTCAGCTATGCCATGAGCTACAGGTCTGAAATTTTACTATGTTATAGCTGACCCAAAAGCAGCTGAATAACATATTTACACAAAATTCTCTAAATGCAATACTTTTCAAGTTATAAATGATTTAGTATTGAGCAAGTACCTCAAAGTAGCTATTACTCAGCTATGCAATGAGCCACAGGTCTGGAATTTTACTATGTTATAGCTCACCCCAAAATAGGTGAATAACATATTGAAACTAAATACTCTAAATGCAATACTTTTCAAGTTATAAGTGATTTACTCAACAGTGATAACCTAAAAGTAGCTATTACTCGGCTATGCCATGAGCTACAGGTCTGAAATTTTACTATGTTATAGCTGACCCAAAAGTAGCTGAATAACATATTTATACAAAATTCTCTAAATGCAATAGTTTTCAAGTTACAAGTGATTTTACGCACGGTGGAAGTTACTGAAAAGTCCAAAAGTAGCTATTACTCACTTATCTAATGAGATAGACACCCAATTTGCTCACCATGTTGTAGCCATGGAAAAAGTAGCTGAATAACATATTTTAACAAAATACTCTAAATGCAATACTTTTCAAGTTATAATTGATTTAGTGCATGATTTCATTAAGTTTAATACACTAAAAATTATTTTAAAAATTCATAAAAAAATAATTAAGAAAGATCCAGGTCTGACGCTCACACACAGGAATCTACATGTGGTCTAGTACATATATGCAAGATATGAGAGAAATCCCTGAAATAGTCACTGAGAAAATTGTGATAAAATGTTGAAATGTTCACACTTTGGGTGGGGGTACCTCTCTTGTAATGGCTCTAGCAAACAAACGAACAGACAGATTTGCATGCCTTGAACACTTTTTCATCCTCGATAGATAAGGTATCTTTTAAAAAAACAGCATGTCTCTAGGCCTTGTAGTTTTGGAGGAGAAGTTGTTCATGCGGACGCGTACGCCACAGAGTGACGACATAATGTCAGCTGACTGACAAGTCAGCTGACATAAAAAGGTGACATTGTGGCTTTACTTGAGGATAACATGTATAACACCATCTTATTCTTACCATGTTCTGGTTGTCTTAAAGTTCCTGGCCATGTCCCAGGCAGGCTGCCAATTGCAATCTCTCCAGGTGAATTTGGCTGGGTTGGGACCTGAACTGAATCACCCTGATCATCCATTTCAACCTCTCCCTGTTCACTGTTCATGACCATAGTAATAAATATCCAGAATAATGGTGGGATCCACTGAATTCCCATTTGAAGATTGTATAATGTATAATCTGGAGTACTAGCAAGGACTAGTTCAAGCTGAGAGAGTAAGATAGCAAAGCAGAATAGATCACTGACATTCATTTTGTTCTTGTTACTTAAAAGTTATCTTTAATTCTTTGCCGTTTCAATTTTACAGAAAATGACAAAACTCTTCTGTATATATATTTAGACTTATTTGTTATCCAAATTTATCACAAGATAACCACAGATTTGAATACATTTTTTTAACAGGGGATCCAGTAAAATTTGAAAATTAGTACAGGAATTAGGGCTCAACCATACACTTTTTGTAATGCACTTGCACGTTATTATGCATAATTTGAACAGTGTATCCTTCCTATGGTTTTGAGTAGAGGTATAAAGCCATTAAGATTCATCATTGGCCTCACTCAAATCTTCATCTTCAAAGCCGCTCACACCTATTGCACTGTCAAATGAACTGTTTGGCCCTCTCCCTTCTACCACCACTGTATCATTTTGGTTTTCCACAGGATTGGCTTGGTTTTCCACAGGATTGGCTTGGTTTTCCACAGGATTGGTTTGATTTTCCACAGGATCTGCCTGGTTTTCCACTGAACTGGCCTCATACCTTTCCACTGAAGATATTTAAACAGATGTGGAATAGTTTTTAGTCTCATTTATTAAATACTTAACATTCTCTTAAAAGTGATGAAACAATAAAAATCTTTGTAACTCTTGAAAGTTTCTAAGTCAGAAAAAGTATAACTAGGTAGTTTTAGTGTAAGTGGTGCAGTAGTCTTCACACAGTCAAGAGTACTGAAAAAGCGATAACATGTGACCTTGAATGGCTTGTGCAAAAATATTTTAAACTGTGTAAATCAATACTAGTTACTTCCAAATGGTGTACCAATCCAAAACATTTACAGATTTTGGGATTCCCTTAGGGATTTATTAATACTTAAGACTACAGTTCAAAATGGGTTTACATAACAGCTCTACAATAACAAGCAATCAGTGCCTGTGAACGGGCTCTGTGTCAGCTGACTGTGTGTTTTGAGTTTCAGAGTAGAAGTGACAGAAGAAAAGGACACAAAAGTTGTGCCCTGGAAATGGTGTTCAGAAGGAAAGTAAGAATGTAACTGTTAAGGTGTAAAAAGTAAGTTAAAAACATATTTAAAGAAAATATTGCAAATGCAATAGTTTTAATTTTACTATGTTATAGCTGACCCCAAAATAGGTAAATAACATACTGAAACTAGACCTATCGCATCGGAGAACCAATGCAAATTGTATCCACCAGAAAGAAAACTCACCAAAGCCATTAAAACATGCTTAACCTTGGAGAAGCCCAAGGTGAAATCGGACCATATCAAAAGATTCTTAGCCCATGATTCCTATAGGTTGGTGTGACATTGCAAACCTCTAGGAACACAAATAAGCAAGATATAAGCACTGTTAATTTTGGCTATCCTCATTTGACCTTGAAAGAGGGGCCAAAGGTCAAATCTGATCACATCAAAAAATTCCTAGCCCATGACTTCCTATAGGTTGATTTAACATTACAAACCTGTAGAACCAATAATAAGCTAGTTATAAGCACTTTTAAGTTTGGCTATCCTCGTTTGACCTTGATGGAGGGGTCCAAGGTCAAATCTGACCACACCAAAAGATCCCCAGCTCATGATTTCCTATATGTTGGTTTACCATCTCAAACCTCTAGGACCAATAATAAGCAAACTATAAGCACTTTTAAGTTTGGCTATCCTCATTTGACCTTGAAGGAGGGGTCCAAGGTCAAATCAGACCACACCAAAAGAATCCCAGCCAATGATATCCTATAGGTTGGTTTACCCTCCCAAACCTCTAGGACCAATAATAAGGGAGCTATAAGCACTTTCAAGTTTGGCTATCCTCGTTTGACCTTTAAAGAGGGGTCCAAGGTCAAATCTGACCACACCAAAAGATCCCCAGCTCATGATTTCCTATATGTTGGTTTACCATCTCAAACCTCTAGGACCAATAATAAGCAAACTATAAGCACTTTTAAGTTTGGCTATCCTCATTTGACCTTGAAGGAGGGGTCCAAGGTCAAATCCGACCACACCAAAAGATTCCCAGCCCATGATTTCATACAGGTTGGTTTACCATTCCAAACCTCTAGGACCAATAATAAGCGAGTTATAACCACTTTTAAGTTTGTTATCCTCGTTTGACCTTGAAGGAGGGGTCCAAGGTCAAATCAGACCACACCAAAAGAATCCCAGCCAATGATATCCTATAGGTTGGTTTACCCTCCCAAACCTCTAGGACCAATAATAAGGGAGCTATAAGCACTTTCAAGTTTGGCTATCCTCGTTTGACCTTTAAAGAGGGGTCCAAGGTCAAATCTGACCACACCAAAAGATCCCCAGCCCATGATTTCATACAGGTTGGTTTACCATCCCAAACCTCTAGGACCAATAATAAGTGAGTTATAACCACTTTTAAGTTTGGCTATCCTCGTTTGACCTTGAAGCAGGGGTCCAAGGTCAAATGTGACCACACCAAAAGAATCCCAGCCAATGATATCCTATAGGTTGGTTTACCATCCCAAACCTCTAGGTCCAATAATAAGGGAGCTATAAGCACTTTTAAGTTTGGCTATCCTCGTTTGACCTTGAAAGAGGGGTCCAAGGTCAAATCTGACCACACCAAAAGAATCCAGGCCCATGATTTCCTATAGGTTGGTTTACCATCCAAAACCTCTAGGAGCAATAATAAGCAAACTATAACCACTTTTAAGTTTGGCTATCCTCGTTTGACCTTGAAGGAGGGGTCCAAGGTCAAATCCGACCACACGAAAAGATTCCCAGCCCATGATTTCCTATATGTTGGTTTACCATCCCAAACCTCTAGGATCAATAATAAGCGAGTTATAAGCACTTTTAAGTTTGGCTATCCTCTTTTGACCTTGAAGGATGGGTCCAACTTCAAATCTGACCACACCAAAAGATCCCCAGCCCATGATTTCCTGTAGGTTGGTTTACCATCCCAAACCTCTAGGACCAATAATAAGTGAGTTATAAGCACTTTTAAGTTTGACTATCCTCATTTGACCTTGAAGGAGGGGTTCAAGGTCAAATCTGACCAAACCAAAAGATTCCCAGCCCATGATTTCCTATAGGTTGGTTTACCATCCCAAACCTCTAGGCCCAATAATAAGGGAGATATAAGCACTTTTCACGACTGACAAAGAAACGCCTGTGGCGGCCATCTTGTTTTTTTTCAAAATGAGGCCAAAATTATTTCCAGTCAAGATTTTATAATGAGGAACATATCCTGCTATCCGGTGGATAAAACTAAATAATCTAAATGCAATATTTTTCAAGTTATAAGTGATTTACTCAACAGTGATAACCTAAAAGTAGCTATTACTCGGCTATGCCATGAGCTACAGGTCTGAAATTTTACTATGTTATAGCTGACCCAAAAGTAGCTGAATAACATATTTACACAAAATTCTCTAAATACAATACTTTTCAAGTTACAAGTGATTTTACTCATGATGGAAGTTACTAAAAAGTCCAAAGTAGCTATTACTCATTTAGCTATTGAGATAGACACCGTAGTTCCTCACCATGTTGTAGCTATGGAAAAAGTAGCTGAATAACATATTTTAACAAAATGCTCTAAATGCAATACTTTTCAAGTTATAAATGATTTAGTGTTGAGTAAGAACCTAAAAGTAGCTATTACTCAGCTATGCACTGAGCCACAGGTCTGGAATTTTACTATGTTATAGCTCACCCCAAAATAGGTGAATAACATATGAAACTAAATACTCTAAATGCAATACTTTTCAAGTTATAAGTGATTTACTCAACAGTGATAACCTAAAAGTAGCTATTACTCAGCTATGCCATGAGCTACAGGTCTGAAATTTTACTATGTTATAGCTGACCCAAAAGCAGCTGAATAACATATTTACACAAAATTCTCTAAATGCAATACTTTTCAAGTTATAAATGATTTAGTATTGAGTAAGTACCTCAAAGTAGCTATTACTCAGCTATGCAATGAGCCAGAGGTCTGGAATTTTACTATGTTATAGCTCACCCCAAAATAGGTGAATAACATATTGAAACTAAATACTCTAAATGCAATACTTTTCAAGTTATAAGTGATTTACTCAACAGTGATAACCTAAAAGTAGCTATTACTCGGCTATGCCATGAGCTACAGGTCTAAAATTTTACTATGTTATAGCTGACCCAAAAGTAGCTGAATAACATATTTATACAAAATTCTCTAAATGCAATAGTTTTCAAGTTACAAGTGATTTTACTCATGATGGAAGTTACTGAAAAGTCCAAAAGTAGCTATTACTCACTTAGCTAATGAGATAGACACCCAATTTGCTCACCATGTTGTAGCCATGGAAAAAGTAGCTGAATAACATATTTTAACAAAATACTCTAAATGCAATACTTTTCAAGTTATAATTGATTTAGTGCATGATTTCATTAAGTTTAATACACTAAAAATTATTTTAAAAATTCATAAAAAAATAATTAAGAAAGATCCAGGTCTGACGCTCACACACAGGAATCTACATGTGGTCTAGTACATATATGCAAGATATGAGAGAAATCCCTGAAATAGTCACTGAGAAAATTGTGATAAAATGTTGAAATGTTCACACTTTGGGTGGGGGTACCTCTCTTGTAATGGCTCTAGCAAACAAACGAACAGACAGATTTGCATGCCTTGAACACTTTTTCATCCTCGATAGATAAGGTATCTTTTAAAAGAAACAGCATGTCTCTAGGCCTTGTAGTTTTGGAGGAGAAGTTGTTCATGCGGACGCGTACGCCGCAGAGTGACGACATAAAAAGGTGACATTGTGGCTTTACTTGAGGATAACATGTATAACACCATCTTATTCTTACCATGTTCTGGTTGTCTTAAAGTTCCTGGCCATGTCCCAGGCAGGCTGCCAATTGCAATCTCTCCAGGTGAATTTGGCTGGGTTGGGACCTGAACTGAATCACCCTGATCATCCATTTCAACCTCTCCCTGTTCACTGTTCATGACCATAGTAATAAATATCCAGAATAATGGTGGGATCCACTGAATTCCCATTTGAAGATTGTATAATGTATAATCTGGAGTACTAGCAAGGACTAGTTCAAGCTGAGAGAGTAAGATAGCAAAGCAGAATAGATCACTGACATTCATTTTGTTCTTGTTACTTAAAAGTTATCTTTAATTCTTTGCCGTTTCAATTTTACAGAAAATGACAAAACTCTTCTGTATATATATTTAGACTTATTTGTTATCCAAATTTATCACAAGATAACCACAGATTTGAATACATTTTTTTAACAGGGGATCCAGTAAAATTTGAAAATTAGTACAGGAATTAGGGCTCAACCATACACTTTTTGTAATGCACTTGCACGTTATTATGCATAATTTGAACAGTGTATCCTTCCTATGGTTTTGAGTAGAGGTATAAAGCCATTAAGATTCATCATTGGCCTCACTCAAATCTTCATCTTCAAAGCCGCTCACACCTATTGCACTGTCAAATGAACTGTTTGGCCCTCTCCCTTCTACCACCACTGTATCATTTTGGTTTTCCACAGGATTGGCTTGGTTTTCCACAGGATTGGCTTGGTTTTCCACAGGATTGGTTTGATTTTCCACAGGATCTGCCTGGTTTTCCACTGAACTGGCCTCATACCTTTCCACTGAAGATATTTAAACAGATGTGGAATAGTTTTTAGTCTCATTTATTAAATACTTAACATTCTCTTAAAAGTGATGAAACAATAAAAATCTTTGTAACTCTTGAAAGTTTCTAAGTCAGAAAAAGTATAACTAGGTAGTTTTAGTGTAAGTGGTGCAGTAGTCTTCACACAGTCAAGAGTACTGAAAAAGCGATAACATGTGACCTTGAATGGCTTGTGCAAAAATATTTTAAACTGTGTAAATCAATACTAGTTACTTCCAAATGGTGTACCAATCCAAAACATTTACAGATTTTGGGATTCCCTTAGGGATTTATTAATACTTAAGACTACAGTTCAAAATGGGTTTACATAACAGCTCTACAATAACAAGCAATCAGTGCCTGTGAACGGGCTCTGTGTCAGCTGACTGTGTGTTTTGAGTTTCAGAGTAGAAGTGACAGAAGAAAAGGACACAAAAGTTGTGCCCTGGAAATGGTGTTCAGAAGGAAAGTAAGAATGTAACTGTTAAGGTGTAAAAAGTAAGTTAAAAACATATTTAAAGAAAATATTGCAAATGCAATAGTTTTAATTTTACTATGTTATAGCTGACCCCAAAATAGGTAAATAACATACTGAAACTAGACCTATCGCATCGGAGAACCAATGCAAATTGTATCCACCAGAAAGAAAACTCACCAAAGCCATTAAAACATGCTTAACCTTGGAGAAGCCCAAGGTGAAATCGGACCATATCAAAAGATTCTTAGCCCATGATTCCTATAGGTTGGTGTGACATTGCAAACCTCTAGGAACACAAATAAGCAAGATATAAGCACTGTTAATTTTGGCTATCCTCATTTGACCTTGAAAGAGGGGCCAAAGGTCAAATCTGATCACATCAAAAAATTCCTAGCCCATGACTTCCTATAGGTTGATTTAACATTACAAACCTGTAGAACCAATAATAAGCTAGTTATAAGCACTTTTAAGTTTGGCTATCCTCGTTTGACCTTGATGGAGGGGTCCAAGGTCAAATCTGACCACACCAAAAGATCCCCAGCTCATGATTTCCTATATGTTGGTTTACCATCTCAAACCTCTAGGACCAATAATAAGCAAACTATAAGCACTTTTAAGTTTGGCTATCCTCATTTGACCTTGAAGGAGGGGTCCAAGGTCAAATCAGACCACACCAAAAGAATCCCAGCCAATGATATCCTATAGGTTGGTTTACCCTCCCAAACCTCTAGGACCAATAATAAGGGAGCTATAAGCACTTTCAAGTTTGGCTATCCTCGTTTGACCTTTAAAGAGGGGTCCAAGGTCAAATCTGACCACACCAAAAGATCCCCAGCTCATGATTTCCTATATGTTGGTTTACCATCTCAAACCTCTAGGACCAATAATAAGCAAACTATAAGCACTTTTAAGTTTGGCTATCCTCATTTGACCTTGAAGGAGGGGTCCAAGGTCAAATCCGACCACACCAAAAGATTCCCAGCCCATGATTTCATACAGGTTGGTTTACCATTCCAAACCTCTAGGACCAATAATAAGCGAGTTATAACCACTTTTAAGTTTGTTATCCTCGTTTGACCTTGAAGGAGGGGTCCAAGGTCAAATCAGACCACACCAAAAGAATCCCAGCCAATGATATCCTATAGGTTGGTTTACCCTCCCAAACCTCTAGGACCAATAATAAGGGAGCTATAAGCACTTTCAAGTTTGGCTATCCTCGTTTGACCTTTAAAGAGGGGTCCAAGGTCAAATCTGACCACACCAAAAGATCCCCAGCCCATGATTTCATACAGGTTGGTTTACCATCCCAAACCTCTAGGACCAATAATAAGCGAGTTATAACCACTTTTAAGTTTGGCTATCCTCGTTTGACCTTGAAGGAGGGGTCCAAGGTCAAATGTGACCACACCAAAAGAATCCCAGCCAATGATATCCTATAGGTTGGTTTACCATCCCAAACCTCTAGGTCCAATAATAAGGGAGCTATAAGCACTTTTAAGTTTGGCTATCCTCGTTTGACCTTGAAAGAGGGGTCCAAGGTCAAATCTGACCACACCAAAAGAATCCAGGCCCATGATTTCCTATAGGTTGGTTTACCATCCCAAACCTCTAGGACCAATAATAAGCGAGCTATAAGCACTTTTAAGTTTGGCTATCCTCGATGGAGGGGTCCAAGGTCAAATCTGACCACACCAAATGATTCCCAGCCCATGATTTCCTATAGGTTGGTTTACCATCCAAAACCTCTAGGAGCAATAATAAGCAAACTATAACCACTTTTAAGTTTGGCTATCCTCGTTTGACCTTGAAGGAGGGGTCCAAGGTCAAATCCGACCACACGAAAAGATTCCCAGCCCATGATTTCCTATATGTTGGTTTACCATCCCAAACCTTTAGGATCAATAATAAGCGAGTTATAAGCACTTTTAAGTTTGGCTATCCTCTTTTGACCTTGAAGGATGGGTCCAACTTCAAATCTGACCACACCAAAAGATCCCCAGCCCATGATTTCCTGTAGGTTGGTTTACCATCCCAAACCTCTAGGACCAATAATAAGTGAGTTATAAGCACTTTTAAGTTTGACTATCCTCATTTGACCTTGAAGGAGGGGTTCAAGGTCAAATCTGACCAAACCAAAAGATTCCCAGCCCATGATTTCCTATAGGTTGGTTTACCATCCCAAACCTCTAGGCCCAATAATAAGGGAGATATAAGCACTTTTCACGACTGACAAAGAAACGCCTGTGGCGGCCATCTTGTTTTTTTTCAAAATGAGGCCAAAATTATTTCCAGTCAAGATTTTATAATGAGGAACATATCCTGCTATCCGGTGGATAAAACTAAATAATCTAAATGCAATATTTTTCAAGTTATAAGTGATTTACTCAACAGTGATAACCTAAAAGTAGCTATTACTCGGCTATGCCATGAGCTACAGGTCTGAAATTTTACTATGTTATAGCTGACCCAAAAGTAGCTGAATAACATATTTACACAAAATTCTCTAAATACAATACTTTTCAAGTTACAAGTGATTTTACTCATGATGGAAGTTACTAAAAAGTCCAAAGTAGCTATTACTCATTTAGCTATTGAGATAGACACCGTAGTTCCTCACCATGTTGTAGCTATGGAAAAAGTAGCTGAATAACATATTTTAACAAAATGCTCTAAATGCAATACTTTTCAAGTTATAAATGATTTAGTGTTGAGTAAGAACCTAAAAGTAGCTATTACTCAGCTATGCACTGAGCCACAGGTCTGGAATTTTACTATGTTATAGCTCACCCCAAAATAGGTGAATAACATATGAAACTAAATACTCTAAATGCAATACTTTTCAAGTTATAAGTGATTTACTCAACAGTGATAACCTAAAAGTAGCTATTACTCAGCTATGCCATGAGCTACAGGTCTGAAATTTTACTATGTTATAGCTGACCCAAAAGCAGCTGAATAACATATTTACACAAAATTCTCTAAATGCAATACTTTTCAAGTTATAAATGATTTAGTATTGAGTAAGTACCTCAAAGTAGCTATTACTCAGCTATGCAATGAGCCAGAGGTCTGGAATTTTACTATGTTATAGCTCACCCCAAAATAGGTGAATAACATATTGAAACTAAATACTCTAAATGCAATACTTTTCAAGTTATAAGTGATTTACTCAACAGTGATAACCTAAAAGTAGCTATTACTCGGCTATGCCATGAGCTACAGGTCTGAAATTTTACTATGTTATAGCTGACCCAAAAGTAGCTGAATAACATATTTATACAAAATTCTCTAAATGCAATAGTTTTCAAGTTACAAGTGATTTTACTCATGATGGAAGTTACTGAAAAGTCCAAAAGTAGCTATTACTCACTTAGCTAATGAGATAGACACCCAATTTGCTCACCATGTTGTAGCCATGGAAAAAGTAGCTGAATAACATATTTTAACAAAATACTCTAAATGCAATACTTTTCAAGTTATAATTGATTTAGTGCATGATTTCATTAAGTTTAATACACTAAAAATTATTTTAAAAATTCATAAAAAAATAATTAAGAAAGATCCAGGTCTGACGCTCACACACAGGAATCTACATGTGGTCTAGTACATATATGCAAGATATGAGAGAAATCCCTGAAATAGTCACTGAGAAAATTGTGATAAAATGTTGAAATGTTCACACTTTGGGTGGGGGTACCTCTCTTGTAATGGCTCTAGCAAACAAACGAACAGACAGATTTGCATGCCTTGAACACTTTTTCATCCTCGATAGATAAGGTATCTTTTAAAAGAAACAGCATGTCTCTAGGCCTTGTAGTTTTGGAGGAGAAGTTGTTCATGCGGACGCGTACGCCGCAGAGTGACGACATAAAAAGGTGACATTGTGGCTTTACTTGAGGATAACATGTATAACACCATCTTATTCTTACCATGTTCTGGTTGTCTTAAAGTTCCTGGCCATGTCCCAGGCAGGCTGCCAATTGCAATCTCTCCAGGTGAATTTGGCTGGGTTGGGACCTGAACTGAATCACCCTGATCATCCATTTCAACCTCTCCCTGTTCACTGTTCATGACCATAGTAATAAATATCCAGAATAATGGTGGGATCCACTGAATTCCCATTTGAAGATTGTATAATGTATAATCTGGAGTACTAGCAAGGACTAGTTCAAGCTGAGAGAGTAAGATAGCAAAGCAGAATAGATCACTGACATTCATTTTGTTCTTGTTACTTAAAAGTTATCTTTAATTCTTTGCCGTTTCAATTTTACAGAAAATGACAAAACTCTTCTGTATATATATTTAGACTTATTTGTTATCCAAATTTATCACAAGATAACCACAGATTTGAATACATTTTTTTAACAGGGGATCCAGTAAAATTTGAAAATTAGTACAGGAATTAGGGCTCAACCATACACTTTTTGTAATGCACTTGCACGTTATTATGCATAATTTGAACAGTGTATCCTTCCTATGGTTTTGAGTAGAGGTATAAAGCCATTAAGATTCATCATTGGCCTCACTCAAATCTTCATCTTCAAAGCCGCTCACACCTATTGCACTGTCAAATGAACTGTTTGGCCCTCTCCCTTCTACCACCACTGTATCATTTTGGTTTTCCACAGGATTGGCTTGGTTTTCCACAGGATTGGCTTGGTTTTCCACAGGATTGGTTTGATTTTCCACAGGATCTGCCTGGTTTTCCACTGAACTGGCCTCATACCTTTCCACTGAAGATATTTAAACAGATGTGGAATAGTTTTTAGTCTCATTTATTAAATACTTAACATTCTCTTAAAAGTGATGAAACAATAAAAATCTTTGTAACTCTTGAAAGTTTCTAAGTCAGAAAAAGTATAACTAGGTAGTTTTAGTGTAAGTGGTGCAGTAGTCTTCACACAGTCAAGAGTACTGAAAAAGCGATAACATGTGACCTTGAATGGCTTGTGCAAAAATATTTTAAACTGTGTAAATCAATACTAGTTACTTCCAAATGGTGTACCAATCCAAAACATTTACAGATTTTGGGATTCCCTTAGGGATTTATTAATACTTAAGACTACAGTTCAAAATGGGTTTACATAACAGCTCTACAATAACAAGCAATCAGTGCCTGTGAACGGGCTCTGTGTCAGCTGACTGTGTGTTTTGAGTTTCAGAGTAGAAGTGACAGAAGAAAAGGACACAAAAGTTGTGCCCTGGAAATGGTGTTCAGAAGGAAAGTAAGAATGTAACTGTTAAGGTGTAAAAAGTAAGTTAAAAACATATTTAAAGAAAATATTGCAAATGCAATAGTTTTAATTTTACTATGTTATAGCTGACCCCAAAATAGGTAAATAACATACTGAAACTAGACCTATCGCATCGGAGAACCAATGCAAATTGTATCCACCAGAAAGAAAACTCACCAAAGCCATTAAAACATGCTTAACCTTGGAGAAGCCCAAGGTGAAATCGGACCATATCAAAAGATTCTTAGCCCATGATTCCTATAGGTTGGTGTGACATTGCAAACCTCTAGGAACACAAATAAGCAAGATATAAGCACTGTTAATTTTGGCTATCCTCATTTGACCTTGAAAGAGGGGCCAAAGGTCAAATCTGATCACATCAAAAAATTCCTAGCCCATGACTTCCTATAGGTTGATTTAACATTACAAACCTGTAGAACCAATAATAAGCTAGTTATAAGCACTTTTAAGTTTGGCTATCCTCGTTTGACCTTGATGGAGGGGTCCAAGGTCAAATCTGACCACACCAAAAGATCCCCAGCTCATGATTTCCTATATGTTGGTTTACCATCTCAAACCTCTAGGACCAATAATAAGCAAACTATAAGCACTTTTAAGTTTGGCTATCCTCATTTGACCTTGAAGGAGGGGTCCAAGGTCAAATCAGACCACACCAAAAGAATCCCAGCCAATGATATCCTATAGGTTGGTTTACCCTCCCAAACCTCTAGGACCAATAATAAGGGAGCTATAAGCACTTTCAAGTTTGGCTATCCTCGTTTGACCTTTAAAGAGGGGTCCAAGGTCAAATCTGACCACACCAAAAGATCCCCAGCTCATGATTTCCTATATGTTGGTTTACCATCTCAAACCTCTAGGACCAATAATAAGCAAACTATAAGCACTTTTAAGTTTGGCTATCCTCATTTGACCTTGAAGGAGGGGTCCAAGGTCAAATCCGACCACACCAAAAGATTCCCAGCCCATGATTTCATACAGGTTGGTTTACCATTCCAAACCTCTAGGACCAATAATAAGCGAGTTATAACCACTTTTAAGTTTGTTATCCTCATTTGACCTTGAAGGAGGGGTCCAAGGTCAAATCAGACCACACCAAAAGAATCCCAGCCAATGATATCCTATAGGTTGGTTTACCCTCCCAAACCTCTAGGACCAATAATAAGGGAGCTATAAGCACTTTCAAGTTTGGCTATCCTCGTTTGACCTTTAAAGAGGGGTCCAAGGTCAAATCTGACCACACCAAAAGATCCCCAGCCCATGATTTCATACAGGTTGGTTTACCATCCCAAACCTCTAGGACCAATAATAAGCGAGTTATAACCACTTTTAAGTTTGGCTATCCTCGTTTGACCTTGAAGGAGGGGTCCAAGGTCAAATGTGACCACACCAAAAGAATCCCAGCCAATGATATCCTATAGGTTGGTTTACCATCCCAAACCTCTAGGTCCAATAATAAGGGAGCTATAAGCACTTTTAAGTTTGGCTATCCTCGTTTGACCTTGAAAGAGGGGTCCAAGGTCAAATCTGACCACACCAAAAGAATCCAGGCCCATGATTTCCTATAGGTTGGTTTACCATCCCAAACCTCTAGGACCAATAATAAGCGAGCTATAAGCACTTTTAAGTTTGGCTATCCTCGATGGAGGGGTCCAAGGTCAAATCTGACCACACCAAATGATTCCCAGCCCATGATTTCCTATAGGTTGGTTTACCATCCAAAACCTCTAGGAGCAATAATAAGCAAACTATAACCACTTTTAAGTTTGGCTATCCTCGTTTGACCTTGAAGGAGGGGTCCAAGGTCAAATCCGACCACACGAAAAGATTCCCAGCCCATGATTTCCTATATGTTGGTTTACCATCCCAAACCTCTAGGATCAATAATAAGCGAGTTATAAGCACTTTTAAGTTTGGCTATCCTCTTTTGACCTTGAAGGATGGGTCCAACTTCAAATCTGACCACACCAAAAGATCCCCAGCCCATGATTTCCTGTAGGTTGGTTTACCATCCCAAACCTCTAGGACCAATAATAAGTGAGTTATAAGCACTTTTAAGTTTGACTATCCTCATTTGACCTTGACGGAGGGGTTCAAGGTCAAATCTGACCAAACCAAAAGATTTCCAGCCCATGGTTTACCATCCCAAACCTCTAGGCCCAATAATAAGGGAGATATAAGCACTTTTCACGACTGACAAAGAAACGCCTGTGGCGGCCATCTTGTTTTTTTTCAAAATGAGGCCAAAATTATTTCCAGTCAAGATTTTATAATGAGGAACATTTCCTGCTATCCGGTGGATAAAACTAAATAATCTAAATGCAATATTTTTCAAGTTATAAGTGATTTACTCAACAGTGATAACCTAAAAGTAGCTATTACTCGGCTATGCCATGAGCTACAGGTCTGAAATTTTACTATGTTATAGCTGACCCAAAAGTAGCTGAATAACATATTTACACAAAATTCTCTAAATACAATACTTTTCAAGTTACAAGTGATTTTACTCATGATGGAAGTTACTAAAAAGTCCAAAGTAGCTATTACTCATTTAGCTATTGAGATAGACACCGTAGTTCCTCACCATGTTGTAGCTATGGAAAAAGTAGCTGAATAACATATTTTAACAAAATGCTCTAAATGCAATACTTTTCAAGTTATAAATGATTTAGTGTTGAGTAAGAACCTAAAAGTAGCTATTACTCAGCTATGCACTGAGCCACAGGTCTGGAATTTTACTATGTTATAGCTCACCCCAAAATAGGTGAATAACATATGAAACTAAATACTCTAAATGCAATACTTTTCAAGTTATAAGTGATTTACTCAACAGTGATAACCTAAAAGTAGCTATTACTCAGCTATGCCATGAGCTACAGGTCTGAAATTTTACTATGTTATAGCTGACCCAAAAGCAGCTGAATAACATATTTACACAAAATTCTCTAAATGCAATACTTTTCAAGTTATAAATGATTTAGTATTGAGTAAGTACCTCAAAGTAGCTATTACTCAGCTATGCAATGAGCCAGAGGTCTGGAATTTTACTATGTTATAGCTCACCCCAAAATAGGTGAATAACATATTGAAACTAAATACTCTAAATGCAATACTTTTCAAGTTATAAGTGATTTACTCAACAGTGATAACCTAAAAGTAGCTATTACTCGGCTATGCCATGAGCTACAGGTCTGAAATTTTACTATGTTATAGCTGACCCAAAAGTAGCTGAATAACATATTTATACAAAATTCTCTAAATGCAATAGTTTTCAAGTTACAAGTGATTTTACTCATGATGGAAGTTACTGAAAAGTCCAAAAGTAGCTATTACTCACTTAGCTAATGAGATAGACACCCAATTTGCTCACCATGTTGTAGCCATGGAAAAAGTAGCTGAATAACATATTTTAACAAAATACTCTAAATGCAATACTTTTCAAGTTATAATTGATTTAGTGCATGATTTCATTAAGTTTAATACACTAAAAATTATTTTAAAAATTCATAAAAAAATAATTAAGAAAGATCCAGGTCTGACGCTCACACACAGGAATCTACATGTGGTCTAGTACATATATGCAAGATATGAGAGAAATCCCTGAAATAGTCACTGAGAAAATTGTGATAAAATGTTGAAATGTTCACACTTTGGGTGGGGGTACCTCTCTTGTAATGGCTCTAGCAAACAAACGAACAGACAGATTTGCATGCCTTGAACACTTTTTCATCCTCGATAGATAAGGTATCTTTTAAAAGAAACAGCATGTCTCTAGGCCTTGTAGTTTTGGAGGAGAAGTTGTTCATGCGGACGCGTACGCCGCAGAGTGACGACATAAAAAGGTGACATTGTGGCTTTACTTGAGGATAACATGTATAACACCATCTTATTCTTACCATGTTCTGGTTGTCTTAAAGTTCCTGGCCATGTCCCAGGCAGGCTGCCAATTGCAATCTCTCCAGGTGAATTTGGCTGGGTTGGGACCTGAACTGAATCACCCTGATCATCCATTTCAACCTCTCCCTGTTCACTGTTCATGACCATAGTAATAAATATCCAGAATAATGGTGGGATCCACTGAATTCCCATTTGAAGATTGTATAATGTATAATCTGGAGTACTAGCAAGGACTAGTTCAAGCTGAGAGAGTAAGATAGCAAAGCAGAATAGATCACTGACATTCATTTTGTTCTTGTTACTTAAAAGTTATCTTTAATTCTTTGCCGTTTCAATTTTACAGAAAATGACAAAACTCTTCTGTATATATATTTAGACTTATTTGTTATCCAAATTTATCACAAGATAACCACAGATTTGAATACATTTTTTTAACAGGGGATCCAGTAAAATTTGAAAATTAGTACAGGAATTAGGGCTCAACCATACACTTTTTGTAATGCACTTGCACGTTATTATGCATAATTTGAACAGTGTATCCTTCCTATGGTTTTGAGTAGAGGTATAAAGCCATTAAGATTCATCATTGGCCTCACTCAAATCTTCATCTTCAAAGCCGCTCACACCTATTGCACTGTCAAATGAACTGTTTGGCCCTCTCCCTTCTACCACCACTGTATCATTTTGGTTTTCCACAGGATTGGCTTGGTTTTCCACAGGATTGGCTTGGTTTTCCACAGGATTGGTTTGATTTTCCACAGGATCTGCCTGGTTTTCCACTGAACTGGCCTCATACCTTTCCACTGAAGATATTTAAACAGATGTGGAATAGTTTTTAGTCTCATTTATTAAATACTTAACATTCTCTTAAAAGTGATGAAACAATAAAAATCTTTGTAACTCTTGAAAGTTTCTAAGTCAGAAAAAGTATAACTAGGTAGTTTTAGTGTAAGTGGTGCAGTAGTCTTCACACAGTCAAGAGTACTGAAAAAGCGATAACATGTGACCTTGAATGGCTTGTGCAAAAATATTTTAAACTGTGTAAATCAATACTAGTTACTTCCAAATGGTGTACCAATCCAAAACATTTACAGATTTTGGGATTCCCTTAGGGATTTATTAATACTTAAGACTACAGTTCAAAATGGGTTTACATAACAGCTCTACAATAACAAGCAATCAGTGCCTGTGAACGGGCTCTGTGTCAGCTGACTGTGTGTTTTGAGTTTCAGAGTAGAAGTGACAGAAGAAAAGGACACAAAAGTTGTGCCCTGGAAATGGTGTTCAGAAGGAAAGTAAGAATGTAACTGTTAAGGTGTAAAAAGTAAGTTAAAAACATATTTAAAGAAAATATTGCAAATGCAATAGTTTTAATTTTACTATGTTATAGCTGACCCCAAAATAGGTAAATAACATACTGAAACTAGACCTATCGCATCGGAGAACCAATGCAAATTGTATCCACCAGAAAGAAAACTCACCAAAGCCATTAAAACATGCTTAACCTTGGAGAAGCCCAAGGTGAAATCGGACCATATCAAAAGATTCTTAGCCCATGATTCCTATAGGTTGGTGTGACATTGCAAACCTCTAGGAACACAAATAAGCAAGATACAAGACCACTGCCGCGGTATGTATCTCCCGCCGAGTACCGCAGGGGAAGAAATACTACATTGAAATTTTTCCCCTTTGCATAGGACACTGTTGTACCATCCTGCAGGTCGAAAATTCGCTTGAAATCGCTCTATCTGTTACGCTTTTCGAGATATTGACACTTTTCCATTTTCAGCAAAAATCCAAGATGGCCGCCGAAAGTGGCGAAAAATGAAATTTTTCCCCTTTGGACAGGACACTCTTGTATCACCCTGCGGGTCAAAAATTCGCTCGAAATCACTCGATCTCTTACGGTTTTCGAGATATTGACACTTTTTCATTTTCCGCAAAAATCTAAGATGGCTGCCAAAAGTGGCGAAAATTGAAATTTTCCCCCTTTGCACAGGAGACTCTTGTACCACCCTGCAGGTCAAAAATTTGCTCGAAATCGCTCTATCTCTTACGGTTTTCGAGATATTGACACTTTTCTATTTTCCGCAAAAATCCAAAATGGCCGCCAAAAGTGGCGAAAATCGATATTTTTCCCCTTTGCACAGGACACTCTTGTGCTACCCTTCTGGTGAAAAATTCGCTTGAAATCGCTCTATCTCTTACGGTTTTAGAGATATTCACACTTTTCCATTTTCCGCAAAAATCCAAGATGGCTGCCAAAAGTGGTGAAAATTGAAATTTTACCCCTTTGCACAGGACATTTTTGTACTACCTTGCAGGTCAAAAATTCGCTCGAAATCGCTCTATCTCTTACGGTTTTCGAGATATTCACACTTTTTCATTTTTTTCCGCTAAAATCCAAGATGGCCGCCAAAAGTGGCGAAAATTGAAATCTTTCCCCTTTGCATAGGACACTTTTGTACTACCCTGAAGGTCTAAATGCAATAGTTTTCAAGTTACAAGTGATTTCACTCATGATGGAAGTTAGTGAAAAATCCAAAAGTAGCTATTACTCACTTATCTATTGAGATAGACACCCAAGTTACTCACCATGTTGTTGCTGTGGGAAAAAGTAGGTGAATAACATATTTTAACAAAATGCTCTAAATACAATACTTTTCAAGTTATAATCGATTTAGTGCATGATTTCATTAATTTTAATGCATTAAAAATTATTTTAACTAGAAATAGGCCGCCCTGTTGATAGTAGATGCGAATAGAAACAGGATAGCATAGAAGAACACACATTATCATGTGTAATGTCCACCCATGAACCTTTTGCCCAAATTGTACAGTAGTCTTACAAGACCCTGTTTCATTTGTAAAATGTATCAATGATGCTTAAATATTTGTTAGTGTAGATGTAAATTATTTCAGCTTCATGCCTTTTTGCATTGGTTGGGTTGAAAATTTTGACGAAATCACTCTATCTTGCACGGTTAAGAAGATAGAAGCAAATTCCTGTTTTTCTATTTTTGGCAAAAATTTGAAAATTCAAAATGGCCGCCATTATTGGGAAAAGGAAATTTTTTAGAAAATTGCCAAGAGTACATTTCTTAGATACCCTATTGGTCGAAAATTTCAACAAAATAACTCTATTTTGCACGGTTAAGGCCAGTTTGTGTTTTTCCATTTTGGGCAAAAATTCAAAAATTCAAAATGGCTGCCATTTTTGGGGAGGGGAAAATTTTTTGAAAATTGCAAAGATTACATTCCTTAGATACCCTGTGGGTTGAAAATTTCGACGAAATCGCTCTATCTCGCATGGTTAAGGAGATAGAAGCAAATTTGTGTTTTGCCATTTTTGGCAAAAATTTGAAAATTCAAAATGGCCGCCATTTAGGGGAGGGGAAATTTTTTTTTAAATTGCCAAGAATACAATGCTCAAATACCTGTGGGTCGAAAATTTTGACGAAATCGCTCTATCTCGCATGGTTAAGGAGATAGAAGGAAATTTGTGTTTTGCCATTTTTGGCAAAACTTCGAAAATTCAAAATGGCCGCCATTTTTGGGGAGGGAAAATTTTTTTGAAAATTGCAAAGATTGCATTGCTTAGATACCCTGGGGGTTGAAAATTTCGACGAAATCGCTCTATCTCGCACGGTTAAGGAGATAGAAGCAAATTAGTGTTTTGCCATTTTTGGCAAAAATTCGAAAATTCAAAATGGCCGCCATTTTTGGGGAGGGGAAAATTTTTTAAAAATTACCAAGAGTACAATGCTCAGATACCCTGTGGGTCGAAAATTTCGACGAAATCGCTCTATCTCGCACGGTTAAGGAGATAGAAGCAAATTTGTGTTTTGCCATTTTTGGCAAAAATTCGAAAATTCAAAATGGCCGCCATTTTTGGGGAAGGGAAAATTTTTTGAAAATTGCAAATATTACATTCCTTAGATACCCTGTGGGTCGAAAATTTCGACGAAATCGCTCTATCTCGCACGGTTAAGGAGATAGAAGCAAATTTGTGTTTTGCCATTTTTGGCAAAAATTCGAAAATTCAAAATGGCCGCCATTTTTGGGGAGGGGAAAATTTTTTGAAAATTGCAAAGATTACATTCCTTAGATACCCTGTGCGTCGAAAATTTTGCCGAAATCGCTCCATCTCGCACGGTTAAGGAGATAGAAGCAAATTTGTGTTTTGCCATTTTTGGCAAAAATTCGAAAATTCAAAATGGCCGCCATTTTTGGGGAGGGGAAAATATTTTGAAAATTGCAAATATTACATTCCTTAGATACCCTGTGGGTCGAAAATTTTGACGAAATCGCTCTATCTCGCACAGTTAAGGAGATAGAAGCAAATTTGTGTTTTGCCATTTTTGGCAAAAATTCGAAAATTCAAAATGGCCGCCATTTTTGGGGAGGGGAAAATATTTTGAAAATTGCAAAGATTGCATTGCTTAGATACCCTGTGCGTCGAAAATTTTGCCGAAATCGCTCTATCTCGCACGGTTAAGGAGATAGAAGCAAATTAGTGTTTTGCCATTTTTGGCAAAAATTCGAAAATTCAAAATGGCCACCATTTTTGGGGAGGGGAAAATTTTTTGAAAATTGCAAAGATTGCATTCCTTAGATACCCTGTGGGTCGAAAATTTCGACGAAATCGCTCTATCTCGCACGGTTAAGGAGATAGAAGCAAATTTGTGTTTTGCCATTTTTGGCAAAAATTCGAAAATTCAAAATGGCCGCCATTTTTGGGGAGGGGAAAATTTTTTGAAAATTGCAAAAAGTACACTCCTCAGATACCCTGTGGGTTGAAAATTTCGACGAAATCGCTCTATCTCGCACGGTTAAGGAGATAGAAGCAAATTTGTGTTTTGCCATTTTTGGCAAAAATTCGAAAATTTAAAATGGCCGCCATTTTTGGGGAGGGGAAAATTTTTTGAAAATTGCAAAGACTACACTCCTGAGATACCCTGCGGGTCGAAAATTTTGCCGAAATCGCTCTATCTCGCACGGTTAAGGAGATAGAAGCAAATTACTCAAAAGTAGTACTGAAAATACACAATGAAGTACCTAAATGGCTATTACTCATGTACTGACAAAGCTATCAGTCCCAAATGCAATACCAAGCGAGCTATGGACATAACAATATTGTATTCAAAATTGTAGTAAAATATCTTTAATTATTTTGGCTTAAATGCACGGAAACCAATGGGTACTGAAAATAGCTGTACTTAAGTATTACTCAGTAAGCAAAAGAGGTACAACAGCCAAAAGCAATCCCAAGCAAGCTACTGACCCAATAAGCCTGCATACCAAATTTGGTGACAATAGCTCTAATACTTTTCCTTTAAATGAGCGGAAACCATGCGTGATGCCGGACATCGGACGCCGGACATCGGACGGCGAAAAAAGCAAAAATAATATATCCACCCCCCAGGGGGGTGGACATAATAATTCATAAAAAAACTTTAGCATGTGAAATATCTCCAAAATGTAGGTGAATGAGTTATTTGACAAATACTCGCTATCTGCAATACTTTTAGTGATAATAGGCAATTACTCATTTTGAGTAGGTGAGTAATTAGATATGGATCTGAAAATTCACTAATTGAAAGTTCTCCCAAAATATAGGTGAAGTGAGTTATTTGAAAAATACTGGCTATCTGCAATACTTTTAGAGATAATTCGCATTTACTCATTTTGAGTAGGTGAGTAATTACCTACAGGTTTGGAACTTCACCATGTGAAAGCTCTTCCAAAAGTAGATGAATGAGTTATTTGATAAAATTGGGTACCCACAATACTTTTAGAGATAATTAGTATTTACTCATTTTGAGTATATGAGTAATTACCTACGGGTCTGAAACTTCACCATGTGAAAGCTCTTTCAAAAGTAGATGAATGAGTTATTTGAGAAAAATTGGCTATCTGCAATACTTTTAGAGATAATTCTCATTTACTCATTTTGAGTAGGTGAGTAATTAGCTATGGGTCTGAAACTTCACCATGTGACAGCTCTTCCAAAAGTAGATGAATGAGTTATTTGAGAAAAATTGGCTATCTGCAATACTTTCAGAGATAATTCGCATTTACTCATTTTGAGTAGGTGAGAAATTAGCTACAGGTCTGAAACTTCACCAAGTGAAAGCTCTCCTAAAAGTACATGAATGAGTTATTTGAGAAAAATTGGCGATCCGCAATACTTTTAGAGATGATTCGCAGTTACTCATTTTGAGTAGGTGAGTAATTAGCTATGGGTCTGAAACTTCACCATGTGAAAGCTCTCCCAAAAGTAGGTGAATGAGTTATTTGAGAAAAATTGGCTATATGCAATACTCTTAGAGATAATTCGCAGTTACTCATTTTGAGTAGGTGAGTTATTACCTATGGGTCTGAAACTTTCCCATGTGAAAGCTCTTCCAAAAGTAGATGAATGAGTTATTTGAGAAAAATTGGCTATCTGCAATACTTTTAGAGAGAATTCGCATTTACTCATTTTGAGTAGGCGAGTAAGTAGCTATGGGTCTGAAACTTCACAATGTGAAAGCTCTTCCAAAAGTAGATGAATGAGTTATTTGAGAAAAATTGGCTATCTCCTATACTTTTAGAGATAATTCGCATTTACTCATTTTGAGTAGGTGAGAAATTAGCTATGGGTCTGAAACTTCACCATGTGAAAGCTCTTCCAAAAGTAGATGAATGAGTTATTTGAGAAAAATTGGCTATCTGCAATAGGGCTGTGACGGGTGCTGAAAAACGGCAACGAGTACTCGCCCTCTGACAACCGGCCCGAATTCGAGTAACCGCGAGATTTAGTATCTACCATTAAAAGTCTTCTGTAAACAAATAGTCGGTTCCGGAAACGAAACTTTTGAAGAAAAACGTCTTCTATTTGACCATATAGTATAGAATATGAAGTAAATTGTACGTTTTCAAGCGAAAATAACAACGTTAATTGATATTATGTGACGGAAATGCTGAAATGTAGCATATTTTACACAAGCGTTTGATTACGTGGGCGATAATACAATACCTCGCGAGTAACCGAGTTTTTAAAATGGACTCGAGTACAAGCCAAGATCGCCTCGTACATCGAGGCTCGAGTACTCGTTCGCAGCCCTAATCTGCAATACTTTTAGAGATAATTAGCATTTACTCATTTTGAGTAGGTGAGTAATTAGCTACGGGTCTGAAACTTCACCAAGTGAAAGCTCTCCTAAAAGTAGGTGAATGAGTTATTTGAGAAAAATTGGCTATCTGCAATACTTTTAGAGATAATTAGCATTTACTCATTTTGAGTAGGTGAGTAATTAGCTATGGGTCTGAAACTTCACCATGTGAAAGCTCTTGCAAAAGTAGATGAATGAGTTATTTGAGAAAAATTGGCTATCTGCAATACTTTTAGAGATAATTCGCATTTACTCATTTTGAGTAGGCGAGTAATTAGCTATGGGTCTGAAACTTCACCATGTGAAAGCTCTTCCAAAAGTAAATGAAGGAGTTATTTGAGAAAAATTGGCTATCTGCAATACTTTTAGAGATATTTAGCATTTACTCAATTTGAGTAGGTGAGAAATTAGCTACAGGTCTGAAACTTCACCAAGTGAAAGCTCTCCCAAAAGTAGATGAATGAGTTATTTGAGAAAAATTGGCTATGTGCAATACTTTTAGAGATAATTAGTATTTACTCATTTTGAGTATATGAGTAATTAGCTACGGGTCTGAAACTTCACCAAGTGAAAGCTCTTCCAAAAGTAGGTGAATGAGTTATTTGAGAAAAATTGGCTATCTGCAATACTTTTAGAGAGAATTCGCATTTACTCATTTTGAGTAGGTGAGTAATTAGCTATGGGTCTGAAACTTCACCATGTGAAAGCTCTTCCAAAAGTAGATGAATGAGTTATTTGAGAAAAATTGGCTATCTGCAATACTTTTAGAGATAATTAGCATTTACTCATTTTGAGTAGGTGAGCAATTAGCTACGGGTCTGAAACTTCACAAAGTGAAAGCTCTCCCAAAAGTAGGTGAATGAGTTATTTGAGAAAAATTGGCTATCTGCAATACTTTTAGAGAGAATTCGCATTTACTCATTTTGAGTAGGTGAGTAATTAGCTATGGGTCTGAAACTTCACCATGTGAAAGCTCTTCCAAAAGTAAATGAATGAGTTATTTGAGAAAAATTGGCTATCTCCTATACTTTTAGAGATAATTCGCATTTACTCATTTTGAGTAGGTGAGAAATTAGCTATGGGTCTGAAACTTCACCATGTGAAAGCTCTTCCAAAAGTAAATGAATGAGTTATTTGAGAAAAATTGGCTATCTGCAATACTTTTTGAGATATTTAGCATTTACTCATTTTGAGTAGGTGAGAAATTAGCTACAGGTCTGAAACTTCACCAAGTGAAAGCTCTCCCAAAAGTAGGTGAATGAGTTATTTGAGATAAATTGGCTATCTGCAATACTTTTAGAGAGAATTCGCATTTACTCATTTTGAGTAGGTGAGTAATTAGCTATGGGTCTGAAACTTCACCATGTGAAAGCTCTTCCAAAAGTAAATGAATGAGTTATTTGAGAAAAATTGGCTATCTGCAATACTTTTTGAGATATTTAGCATTTACTCATTTTGAGTAGGTGAGAAATTAGCTACAGGTCTGAAACTTCACCAAGTGAAAGCTCTCCCAAAAGTAGGTGAATGAGTTATTTGAGATAAATTGGCTATCTGCAATACTTTTAGAGAGAATTCGCATTTACTCATTTTGAGTAGGTGAGTAATTAGCTATGGGTCTGAAACTTCACCATGTGAAAGCTCTTCCAAAAGTAGATGAATGAGTTATTTGAGAAAAATTGGCTATCTGCAATACTTTTAGAGATAATTCGCATTTACTCATTTTGAGTAGGTGAGTAATTAGCTATGGGTCTGAAACTTCACCATGTGAAAGCTCTTCCAAAAGTAAATGAATGAGTTATTTGAGAAAAATTGGCTATCTGCAATACTTTTAGAGATATTTAGCATTTACTCATTTTGAGTAGGTGAGAAATTAGCTACAGGTCTGAAACTTCACCAAGTGAAAGCTCTCCCAAAAGTAGATGAATGAGTTATTTGAGAAAAATTGGCTATCTGCAATACTTTTAGAGATAATTAGCATTTACTCATTTTGAGTAGGTGAGTAATTAGCTACGGGTCTGAAATTTCACCAAGTGAAAGCTCTCCCAAAAGTAGGTGAATGAGTTATTTGAGAAAAAATTGGCTATCTGCAATACTTTTAGAGATAATTCGCATTTACTCATTTTGAGTAGGCGAGTAATTAGGTATGGGTCTGAAACTTCACCATGTGAAAGCTCTTCCAAAAGTAAATGAATGAGTTATTTGAGAAAAATTGGCTATCTCCTATACTTTTAGAGATAATTCGCATTTACTCATTTTGAGTAGGTGAGAAATTAGCTATGGGTCTGAAACTTCACCATGTGAAAGCTCTTCCAAAAGTAAATGAATGAGTTATTTGAGAAAAATTGGCTATCTGCAATACTTTTTGAGATATTTAGCATTTACTCATTTTGAGTAGGTGAGAAATTAGCTACAGGTCTGAAACTTCACCAAGTGAAAGCTCTCCCAAAAGTAGGTGAATGAGTTATTTGAGATAAATTGGCTATCTGCAATACTTTTAGAGAGAATTCGCATTTACTCATTTTGAGTAGGTGAGTAATTAGCTATGGGTCTGAAACTTCACCATGTGAAAGCTCTTCCAAAAGTAAATGAATGAGTTATTTGAGAAAAATTGGCTATCTGCAATACTTTTTGAGATATTTAGCATTTACTCATTTTGAGTAGGTGAGAAATTAGCTACAGGTCTGAAACTTCACCAAGTGAAAGCTCTCCCAAAAGTAGGTGAATGAGTTATTTGAGATAAATTGGCTATCTGCAATACTTTTAGAGAGAATTCGCATTTACTCATTTTGAGTAGGTGAGTAATTAGCTATGGGTCTGAAACTTCACCATGTGAAAGCTCTTCCAAAAGTAGATGAATGAGTTATTTGAGAAAAATTGGCTATCTGCAATACTTTTAGAGATAATTAGCATTTACTCATTTTGAGTAGGTGAGTAATTAGCTACGGGTCTGAAACTTCACCAAGTGAAAGCTCTCCCAAAAGTAGGTGAATGAGTTATTTGAGAAAAATTGGCTATCTGCAATACTTTTAGAGAGAATTCGCATTCACTCATTTTGAGTAGGTGAGTAATTAGCTATGGGTCTGAAACTTCACCATGTGAAAGCTCTTCCAAAAGTAAATGAATGAGTTATTTGAGAAAAATTGGCTATCTGCAACACTTTTAGAGATATTTAGCATTTACTCATTTTGAGTAGGTGAGAAATTAGCTACGGGTCTGAAACTTCACCAAGTGAAAGCTCTCCCAAAAGTAGATGAATGAGTTATTTGAGAAAAATTGGCTATCTGCAATACTTTTAGAGATAATTAGCATTTACTCATTTTGAGTAGGTGAGGAATTAGCTACGGGTCTGAAATTTCACCAAGCGAAAGCTCTTCCAAAAGTAGGTGAATGAGTTATTTGAGAAAAATTGGCTATCTGCAATACTTTTAGAGAGAATTCGCATTTACTCATTTTGAGTAGGTAAGTAATTAGCTATGGGTCTGAAACTTGACCATGTGAAAGCTCTTCCAAAAGTAAATGAATGAGTTATTTGAGAAAAATTGGCTATCTGCAATACTTTTAGAGATAATTAGCATTTACTCATTTTGAGTAGGTGAGTAATTAGCTATGGGTCTGAAACTTCACCATGTGAAAGCTCTTCCAAAAGTAAATGAAGGAGTTATTTGAGAAAAATTGGCTATCTGCAATACTTTTAGAGATATTTAGCATTTACTCATTTTGAGTAGGTGAGAAATTAGCTACAGGTCTGAAACTTCACCAAGTGAAAGCTCTCCCAAAAGTAGATGAATGAGTTATTTGAGAAAAATTGGCTATCTGCAATACTTTTAGAGATAATTAGCATTTACTCATTTTGAGTAGGTGAGTAATTAGCTACGGGTCTGAAATTTCACCAAGCGAAAGCTCTTCCAAAAGTAGGTGAATGAGTTATTTGAGAAAAATTGGCTATCTGCAATACTTTTAGAGAGAATTCGCATTTACTCATTTTGAGTAGGTGAGTAATTACCTACGGGTCTGAAACTTCAAGTGAAAGCTCTCCCAAAAGTAGATGAATGAGTTATTTGAGAAAAATTGGCTATCTGCAATACTTTTAGAGAGAATTCGCATTTACTCATTTTGAGTAGGTGAGTAATTAGCTATGGGTCTGAAACTTCACCATGTGAAAGCTCTTCCAAAAGTAGATGAATGAGTTATTTGAGAAAAATTGGCTATCTGCAATACTTTTAGAGAGAATTCGCATTTACTCATTTTGAGTAGGTGAGTAATTAGCTATGGGTCTGAAACTTCACCATGTGAAAGCTCTTCCAAAAGTAAATGAATGAGTTATTTGAGAAAAATTGGCTATCTGCAATACTTTTAGAGATATTTAGCATTTACTCATTTTGAGTAGGTGAGAAATTAGCTACAGGTCTGAAACTTCACCAAGTGAAAGCTCTCCCAAAAGTAGATGAATGAGTTATTTGAGAAAAATTGGCTATCTGCAATACTTTTAGAGATAATTAGCATTTACTCATTTTGAGTAGGTGAGTAATTAGCTACGGGTCTGAAATTTCACCAAGCGAAAGCTCTTCCAAAAGTAGGTGAATGAGTTATTTGAGAAAAATTGGCTATCTGCAATACTTTTAGAGAGAATTCGCATTTACTCATTTTGAGTAGGTAAGTAATTAGCTATGGGTCTGAAACTTGACCATGTGAAAGCTCTTCCAAAAGTAAATGAATGAGTTATTTGAGAAAAATTGGCTATCTGCAATACCTTTTGAGATATTTAGCATTTACTCATTTTGAGTAGGTGAGAAATTAGCTACAGGTCTGAAACTTCACCAAGTGAAAGCTCTCCCAAAAGTAGGTGAATGAGTTATTTGAGATAAATTGGCTATCTGCAATACTTTTAGAGAGAATTCGCATTTACTCATTTTGAGTAGGTGAGTAATTAGCTATGGGTCTGAAACTTCACCATGTGAAAGCTCTTCCAAAAGTAGATGAATGAGTTATTTGAGAAAAATTGGCTATCTGCAATACTTTTAGAGAGAATTCGCATTTACTCATTTTGAGTAGGTGAGTAATTAGCTATGGGTCTGAAACTTCACCATGTGAAAGCTCTTCCAAAAGTAAATGAATGAGTTATTTGAGAAAAATTGGCTATCTGCAATACTTTTAGAGATATTTAGCATTTACTCATTTTGAGTAGGTGAGAAATTAGCTACAGGTCTGAAACTTCACCAAGTGAAAGCTCTCCCAAAAGTAGATGAATGAGTTATTTGAGAAAAATTGGCTATCTGCAATACTTTTAGAGATAATTAGCATTTACTCATTTTGAGTAGGTGAGTAATTAGCTACGGGTCTGAAATTTCACCAAGCGAAAGCTCTTCCAAAAGTAGGTGAATGAGTTATTTGAGAAAAATTGGCTATCTGCAATACTTTTAGAGAGAATTCGCATTTACTCATTTTGAGTAGGTAAGTAATTAGCTATGGGTCTGAAACTTGACCATGTGAAAGCTCTTCCAAAAGTAAATGAATGAGTTATTTGAGAAAAATTGGCTATCTGCAATACTTTTAGAGATAATTAGCATTTACTCATTTTGAGTAGGTGAGTAATTAGCTATGGGTCTGAAACTTCACCATGTGAAAGCTCTTCCAAAAGTAAATGAAGGAGTTATTTGAGAAAAATTGGCTATCTGCAATACTTTTAGAGATATTTAGCATTTACTCAATTTGAGTAGGTGACAAATTAGCTACAGGTCTGAAACTTCACCAAGTGAAAGCTCTCCCAAAAGTAGATGAATGAGTTATTTGAGAAAAATTGGCTATGTGCAATACTTTTAGAGATAATTAGTATTTACTCATTTTGAGTATGTGAGTAATTAGCTACGGGTCTGAAACTTCACCAAGTGAAAGCTCTTCCAAAAGTAGGTGAATGAGTTATTTGAGAAAAATTGGCTATCTGCAATACTTTTAGAGAGAATTCGCATTTACTCATTTTGAGTAGGTGAGTAATTAGCTATGGGTCTGAAACTTCACCATGTGAAAGCTCTTCCAAAAGTAGATGAATGAGTTATTTGAGAAAAATTGGCTATCTGCAATACTTTTAGAGATAATTAGCATTTACTCATTTTGAGTAGGTGAGCAATTAGCTACGGGTCTGAAACTTCACGAAGTGAAAGCTCTCCCAAAAGTAGGTGAATGAGTTATTTGAGAAAAATTGGCTATCTGCAATACTTTTAGAGAGAATTCGCATTTACTCATTTTGAGTAGGTGAGTAATTAGCTATGGGTCTGAAACTTCACCATGTGAAAGCTCTTCCAAAAGTAAACTAGAGGATCGCTCGCAATAAAAAAAGATAATGTTTTTGCATAGCAAAAACAAAGCGTCCCGAACAGGATATAAAGGTGAGTGCATAAAGTATTAAGAAAATGCTTCGTTTCTAGCCTTATACTGTTGTGGCAACCAAAGTCAGCGCAGTCTGCTCTATGTAGCACGGTTTTCAAGATATAAGCATTTTTGTGTTTTGCAAAAAATTCGAAAATTCAAAATGTCTGCTATATTTGACGAGACAAAAATATTTTGAAAATTGGCATGGCTACTCTACAGAGATACCCAGCAGGTCAAAAATTTTGTTGAGTTCGCTCCATGTAGCACGGTTTTCGAGATATAAGTATTTTTGTGTTTTTCAAAAACTTTGAAAATTCAAAATGACCACTGCCGCGGTGTATATTTTCCGCCGAACATTAAAGGAGAAGAAATAGCTTTTCCGAGATATTCACAATTTTTCATTTTCGTGTGTGAAAGCTCTTCCAAAAGTAGGTGAATGAGTTATTTGAGAAAAATTGGCTATCTGCAATACTATTAAGAGATAATTCACATTTACTCATTTTGAGTAGGTGAGTAATTACCTACGGGTCTGGAACTTCACGAAGTGAAAGTTCTCCCAAAAGTAGATGAATGAGTTATTTGATAAAAATTGGGTATCCGCAATACTTTTAGAGATAATTCGCATTTACTCATTTTCAGTAGGTGAATAATTAGCTATGGGTCTGAAACTTCACCAAGTGAAAGCTCTCCCAAAAGTAGGTGAATGAGTTATTTGAGAAAAATTGGCTATCTGCAATACTTTTAGAGATAATTCGCATTTACTCATTTTGAGTAGGTGAGTAATTAGCCATGGGTCTGAAAATTCACCATGTGAAAGCTCTCCCACAAGTAGATGAATGAGTATTTGATAAAAATTGGGTATTCGCAATACTTTTACAGATAATTAGCATTTACTCATTTCGAGTAGGTGAATAATTAGCTATGGGTCTGAAACTTCACCGAGTGAAAGCTCTCCCAAAAGTACGTGAATGACTTATTTGAGAAAAATTGGCTATCTGCAATACTTTTAGAGATAATTAGCATTTACTCATTTTGAGTAGGTGAGTAATTACCTACGGGTCTGGAACTTCACCAAGTGAAAGCTCTCCCAAAAGTAGATGAATGAGTTATTTGATAAAAATTGGGTATCCGCAATACTTTTAGAGATAATTCGCATTTACTCATTTTGAGTAGGTGAATAATTAGCTATGGGTCTGAAACTTCACCAAGTGAAAGCTCTCCCAAAAGTAGGTGAATGATTTATTTGAGAAAAATTGGCTATCTGCAATACTTTTAGAGATAATTCGCATTTACTCATTTTGAGTAGGTGAGTAATTAGCTATGGGTCTGAAACTTCACCATGTGAAAGCTCTCCCACAAGTAGATGAATGAGTTATTTGATAAAAATTGGGTATCCGCAATACTTTTACAGATAATTAGCATTTACTCATTTTGAGTAGGTGAATAATTAGCTATGGGTCTGAAACTTCACGAAGTGAAAGCTCTCCCAAAAGTAGGTAAATGAGTTATTTGAGAAAAATTGGCTATCTGCAATACTTTTAGAGATAATTCGCATTTACTCATTTTGAGTAGGTGAGTAATTAGCTATGGGTCTGAAACTTCACCATGTGAAAGCTCTTCCAAAAGTAGGTGAATGAGTTATTTGAGAAAAAGTGGCTATCTGCAATACTTTTAAGAGATAATTCGCATTTACTCATTTTGAGTAGGTGAGTAATTATCTACGGGTCTGAAACTTCACCATGTGAAAGCTCTCCCAAAAGTACATGAATGAGTTATTTGATAAAAATTGGGTATCCGCAATAGTTTGCGAAAAATTCAAAAATGGCCGCCATTTTTTGTGAGACAAAATTTTTTTGAAAATTGGCATTCCTACTCTGCAGAGATACCCTGTGGGTCAAAAATTTCGTCGAAATCGCTCTATCTAGCACGGTTTTCGAGATATAAGCATTTTTATGTTTTGCAATTTTTGCGAAAAATTTGAAAATTCAAAATGGCCGCCATTTTTGGCGAGACAAAAATTTTTTGAAAATTGGGATAACTACTCTGCAGAGATACCCTGTGGGTCAAAAATTTTGTCGAAATCGCTCTATCTAGCACGGTTTTCGAGATATAAGCATTTTTGTGTTTTCCTTATTTGGAAAATTCGTAATGATTAATTAATCATTAATTACTCGGCCATTTCTTAACCAATCAATGCCAAAATCTAATGATTTTCAGATTTTAATAGAATGAATGTATTTGCCAAGTTTCAGGTGAATTGATAAAATTCCTTTCAAGTTATCATCCGGACAAGCTTCCCCATCGAAAAAAGACATTTCTGTTCATGTGACCTCTCTGATTGGTTGATATGTCACTGCAGCATATTCAAAAAAATTCCCCAAGGCTACTGCCTAAACCTGCCAAATTTGAAAAGAATCCGCCTAACGGTTACAGAGTTATAAGGAAAACAAAATGCGGAGCCGGCGGAGCCTAAAGGTCTCCCATACACAAACAAGCATCCCTTGCGTAAGGCCTTTACCATTCTCCAGACAGACAACATTTGTATGTGTTGCTATATGTACACTACACTAAATGGGTCACGAAAATATTGGAGAATATGTTCATTTTTAAAGGCAAGCTCTAGCGAGGCTTCTAGAGATCACTTTTTTTTGTCATTTTTTATTCTTTTTATGTCTCCAGACTTTCATGAATTGTGGCATAGTGTGACGAATACCTGTCTCATCACTGAAGTTAAGCAGCAATGGGCTATGTTAATATTTGGATGGGTGACCACCTCAGTGCATCATTCGTGTCTCTGATGGCTTTGCAGCTCACGCTAGTAAACCAAAACTCATTTCAGCCTTGTTTTAATCGGTAACATCTCAACAGCAACAAATTTTTTACAAAAATAGTTATAAACCTGATTATACAAAATTTCACTGTGTAGTTAGTTCATTAATTAGTTAACAAAATCCATGGATAACTTTAAAAACTTCATTCTGATGGATTTCTTAATGTAAAAAAAAAGAAAATCCAGCTAGGATTTCTACTTGTGCAGTCTTTCCTTGCAAATGTTCAATGTGTATTAGTTTCCTTTGAATCTTATTGTTAGGAAATAAAGATCTCCATTTGGAGACACTCTTTAAAAGTAAAGGAAAATAATCAAAGTTTGTGCCAATTTTGCATCACAAGAGATTAGCAGCCTTATTTAGCCACCAATGCCACAAATGTCACAAACAAAGATTGTGTCAAACGATGTTTACTCCCTCGCGACCAAAATAAAAGTGAGGCTTAACAGGGTTCTTCCGGTGCACGCGCATGCGCGGTCATGCGTATACATACTAGTACCGACAAGAATATTTACTTTAAAAATATTCTCGTTTGGTCGTCCATGTTTGCTCCCGCCAACACATAAGCATTAGTGAGGATAACGTAAAGGTATTTTACGCAATAAAAAAAGTTTTTACAAGTCAAGGAAATTGAAGTGGGTGTGGGGGTTCCTCTATAAAAATTACACCGTCATCATTTGCAATGATTTATCTCATCTTTTAGGTCTTTATTTATTTAGCAATTTATTCAACTTGGGTTTTCATGGATTGGGCACTTTAACATAAATTCCCAGTATTTTACCTTTTCCCAAGCTTTCCACTGTTTTCACTGGCAATTAGGTCCTTCAGTTCATCCAACTGAAACTGGTAGTCTGTGGAACTGGAGTAAAATATCAATGTATTATTACACTGCCATTGAGATATTTGGATTTAACCAAGGCTCAGTATAAATAAAAGCTCACTTTGTGATGTAATTTATATTTTTTTAGCAAGTAGCTACTCACAGATACCACTAAGACAGGAGTGTACATAACATGCTAAACTCTATTTAAAATATTGTTACTCTATGCTAGATACCCACACTACAAGTGGAGAGCTAAAAAGTAGAAGACCTACCAACCAGACCAGTGGTAGTGATTATGCTTAAATATTTTTGTAATATTTTATATCAAATGAGTAGGTAGGCAATTTAAAATATAGAGTAAGAAATCTAAAATTCGCCAGGAATCTAAAATTCGCCACCTCTAAAACCTTAGTTAATTTTATGAAGAAAATGATGTTTTTGTCCAAAAATTGGTATTTTTCAGTTCAAAAAGCCTTAATTTACTATACAGTCAACAAATCTCACCACAATTCATTTATTTTATTAGTATTTTCAGATGTGGCGAATTTCAGATATGTGGCGAATTTTAGATTTCTTACTCTAGTTCCTCAAAGATTTAGATACAGAATCTTTATGAGTAAGGCCCCAGAATATACCTGAGTGTGTAGGCAATGATAGAGCTTGGTTCTTCATCATAGATAATCACAGGAATCTTCTCACAAGGTGGCAAAAGGTGATGTTCATCTACTGTGCTGCAAAACAGAATGCACACACAATTTCTTGCATTAAATTTCAAATATGCTTAGGATTTTGGTTGATAATGATTGTTGTAAATCCTAAAAATCCCATATCTACATCAGCCATTCAGTTGGATCTCTCCAACAAATAGCTATTGCCAGGAAATGGTAAGAAATGTTAATATTGCCACTGAGAGAGGGCATGGGGATGTTGGGAGTTGGCCAGCCTTTACAGGTATGACAAAATAATCAAACTTCTGCACAATATTTGCATCAGGAGAAATCAAAGGGCTATTAGAGTCACAAAAATCACAAAAATGAAAACAATTATCAACAAGTTACGAAAATAGAAAGGGATTTTACTCACAAGGAAATTTTACAGATTTACTCTGATCTAATGAATTTCAACTCACAAAGGCATCTGTATTTGTACGGCTCCAGAGTTGTACAAGAGGCTAGAGATGATCTGCTTCATGCCACCAGGCTTTTCCCGCGGTTTCTCAGAACTGACCTTGTCAGGGTCACCACTGGACAATTTCTCACGAGATCGCTCTGCAGGAGTTTTGTCACTCAAAGCATCTTTACCAGGCACTTTATCTGACTCTGTGATGACTTCTGTAGCAAAGGTCAGGGACTTACAGATTATACTACACTACGTGCAATTTTCCTTTCTGGGAAAAAAATTTAAAATGGTTGCAAATTGTAACAAATTTTATTGTAATTTAACTTTTTATAAGTTAAATACTTACCTTATCCTCACAAGTGCTTGTTTGGTTTTGTGGAGCAAAAACGTATCGACCGACAAGAATTTTTTAAGGACTATTCTTGTCACAAGAGGTGACCCCTTTGTCTGCGCATGTCCGCGCTTGCGCAGTAGTCGTTGTCGACAGACGATTGTCGAGAGCTCTTCATTGTATTTTTGGTCCCCAGAAAACAAATTATGCGGGGAGGTAGGGTGGGTTTATCCTTGTGAGGATAAGGTAAGTATTTAACTTATAAAAAGTTAAATTACAATAAAATTTGTTACATTTTATTGCGTAAAATAGCCTTACCTTATCCTCACAAGTGCTTGAATACAACCATAACAGGTGGAGGGTATTTGTTTTGGCCACACTGTTAGATGATTGTCAGACAAGGGGTCACCAAATAAAGCACTGATAAGAGGATAAGATAAGCTTCCATACACCACATCTTAGGTTAAATGTTATTTCTTCATCACAGATAAGTAATTTGCTACCCTCAACAAGGGATCCATGATGTGGTCGTCATTGTTGCTGCTGTTGCTGTTGTAGACAATTTTTACAACAAATCATATAGCAGAATTAACCATCACCCAGTATTGGCCGGAGATGTCTGCATGACTCCCCAAACAAGATGTCATCATCTGGCAATGAGAATATCTCCAAGCAGGCAAACTGAACTGCAAAAACTGCAGATATGGGGCCGTATGTAAATTAAGGCATATGTCAGTGACACAACACTTGTATAACTGGAGAGAACATAAATATGCGAGTCATATGAATAAGATGTATAAACACACAACAAATTGACTACATGCTGAGGTGAATCCACAAGACCCAATTTGTTCATGGACTGGTCATGGGATTGCCAAGCTACATCTCCGAGTAGAATGTAGTAAACAATTGTGGGTCTTCCAATAACAAGAGTTTGATATCTGTTCAGGTAAGACCCCACTCTTGAAAACTAAAGAGGCAGCCATGGATGTAATAGGTGTCTCAATGTATAGACTCTGAGAACTAAAGGACTGGCAATCTAATCATGCAGCCAGATTGATCCAGGAAGAGATAGCAGAACTCAAGATATCTCCATCAAGCCTTCCTTAAAAGATATGAGCAAGAGATTCTTCCCCTCCTTGAAGTACTTGTACTGTCTTGATAGTAACTAAGTACTGTAAGAGGGCAGAGCATCACAACATCAGTCCAACGCCAGTTCAAGAAAGGTTTGTGAGCTGGAATGATTACTGGTTTGAGCTATCTGGGCCATCAGAAGCCAACTGATTCTTGCTAAAAGGCAGGAGAAGGAGACTTTCCCTTTTCTCCAAGCAGTAGTCCTGTCCAAGAAGGAGCCAAGTACTGTAAGAGGACAATGAATCATGTGTCCAGGCAATATGAGTTCAGGAATGATGTAGAGCTGAAGGGACCACTGCAGCCAATCTAGACCAATTGAGGCTAATAGGTCCTTGCTGAAGAGGTAGGTAGGAGGGAGAAACTGTAACCTCCTTGCTATGAGGCTTGTGTCTGAAGGAGCCAAAGTCCCAGAATACACTTCCAATGGCATTGCAACAGTCTTGCAAGTCAAACTTTTTTAGACTGACCTCCTTTTAAAGGTTAATAAGGAGCCTTTTGTGAAAACCAACAGAAGCAAAGGCAAATCCCTTGATGCTGCACCTCTGTTAGCAGTGGGCTTCTCTCTGTAACACTTGCAATAGGCCTATAAAGATGCAGGCTTTGGTTCAATTCCTGCACAAAAAATGTAAATGATCAGCTATGGCTGCTGCAAAGCCAACAATAGTGACAGGTTTCAGATTTTTGCAAGTAAATGGCTCAAAAAATCTGGTATATTTGAGACCGTAGGCTCTGAGATGGCCACCTTATTCTGTGGGTACCAGAGCTCAAAATGGCCCATCATGACTCCTACATTCCAAGATGAGGGTCCTTGAGATGCCCTAAATCTCTCTATCCCTTGCCCAGAGAATGATATAAGAGATTCTGAGTGGTGTTGAGGTGCCAAGCATGAAGGTGCCAATGCAACAGATTTAGATGGTATTTCTGACTGAATGGCTGTTTTTGAGACCAGTGAAGTCGCTGTAATGGAGGTTTGGTTGAATGACTCACCAGACCCCAAAGCCAATGCATCATGGGCCACCAAGGGGCCACTACAATCATTTTGCACCTGGTGTTCACTTGTTCAATGACTTTTTGGAATAAGTGGTATAGGACAAAAGGCCTAGCAGTCCAGAACCTCCAACAAGATGTTTAATTCATCTATGTTCAGAGCATTTGCATCCGGGACTGGCACCATAGAATGGAAGTTTGTGACTCATATTGGTGGCAAACATCTCTACCATTGGTATTTGACAAACTATGTAAATCAAATAGAATATTAAAGATGAAGACTCTCCTGTCTGTATTATTTCGTTCTTTGTGGAGAGGCTGTCATGACATCTAGGCAACCCTGAATATATCTGGCTCATATGAGAATATTTCAAGGATTGCAGTAGGCCAAGATGCAGCATACCTGCATAAAACACCTATTGTTGATTTGTGCCACACTTGCACGTTGTCTAGAACCATAAAGGGAGTAAGAACCATTCTGTACATATTACTTTTGTCCCTTCTGTAGGGATCATTGAGTATGACATTTAAGTAACCCCAGAATATTTCTGTCTCTTAAGAGTATATTTCAAGGATTGCAGTAGGCCAGGATACGCCAAACCTTTATCCCTTCTGGAGATGATGTTGGGTATGACCTTTAAGCAACCAACAATAGGTCTGTTATGAGTATATTTCAAGGATTGCAGTAGGCCAAGCTGCACCAAACTAGGAGGTATACGCTCCCCCCCCCCCTGTTTGTTCAGATAACCGAACACAGTTGTGTTGTCTGATGCTATCAGAATTCTTTTGTGTAGAATTTGTCTTGAAGGCTTTTAAGGGTTGAACACACTGCCTTCAGTTGTAGGACATTGAAATGTAATATATACATTTTTAACTGTCCAAAGCCACTGACTGATGCTTTAAGATGGGATCATCAACCCTTGTTTAATGCATCTACGAAAATAAGGGAATAGTGCACCTGTGTATGGAAAAGGCATCCTATTTCCCATTTTTGGCATTTTCCACCACTGAATATGCTTTTTCAGAAGGATTTGAAACAGGAATTCTCACAACTAGTGACTGGAGATATTGCCAGTTTTTTCTTGATACCACTGAAAAGCACACATACATAACTGACCCATTGGTATAGTCTTTTCCAAAGATGCTAGTATCCCTACCTGGGAAATAAGCAACCTTGGGGTTAATTGTGATAAGATCGCCATGTCTTGAATAGATTCTCAGGTATTTAAATTATTCGAGGTAGAAAGAAAATTCCTGGTACCAAATGCAGCGGTAACCTAGGAAATCGATATCACGAAGTCCAATTGATGAATAATTGGATGAATTCTTTGGTTTGAACCCAATACTGGTGTCTTTTACGTACACTAAACAACCAGTAGTCTAGGTATATGGTGAAAGAAATTTCCTGATACCAACATGCAGTGGTAACCTAGGAAATCGATATCACGAAGCCCAGTTAATGAATAATTGGAGGAGTTCTTTGGTTTGAACCCAATACTGGTGTCTTTTACGTACACTAAACAACCAGTAGTCTAGGTATATGGTGAAAGAAATTTCCTGGTACCAAAATGCAGTGGTAACCTAGGAAATCGATATTACGAAGCCAGTTGTTGAATAATTGGATGAGTTCTTTGATTTGAAACCAATACTGGTGTCTTCTACGTACACTTAACAACCAGTGGTCCAGGTATATGGTGAACTCCTATTCTGTGAGACTGAAGAATGAGATTTGCCTCTTTACTACTCGCATGATACTGTAGAGGTGTCGCTAACCCGAATTTTATAATGCTTTGAACTGATAGGTTTGCCAGTGTACATTAAACTGAAGTAGATGTTGAAAATCTTGGTGAGTCGGTACATAGAAGAACGCATCTTTTGTAACCGAATTTCTAACAATTTCTGCTGTCTCCAGCTTAAATGAAGGGACAAGCAGGTATTTATTGTTATAGTAAACGAACTTCACTCGTGGGCCGTGACCGTTGAAGACGTAGTTAGATCAATTCAGGACACTGAGATGTATCAGAGGTCGTCATTAGCCGAGTTTCTATACAAGAAATAAACTGCCATAGAAACCTTCAGTTCTGCAATTGTTGAGTGGATAAATCGCTTTCTTTTGAAGCATTTAAGCGGTATATCTAGTACTGTAGCCATGTTTTCCTGTCTGACGTCATCGCTTTGCATTGTGGGTAGTACAGGCATTGGAGAATTCGATTGGAGAGTAACTCGACAATCCCAACTGAAGCTTCGCACCACTCTGGGATGGCAATGAAAAAATATCCCATCACTGCCAGTAACACTGCAAGAAGAGCCTCCATGGTGACTTGCATTAATGTAGCCACGTTCTTCTGTATCCCTCTGACCTGGTAAACTAGGCAGAGTGGTACGACGATCTTCTGTGGTTAGTAGGGGAAATTTCTGGACATAGCTCCTGTCCTGATATACTGTGCAAAATACATTGTAAAAGTTGGAAGCAAGGACTTCAACATATAATATAATACAACATAAAATCTCATCTAGCCAGTTTGATCTTCGTTGAGTTTGCAGAAGAATTTTTTAACAGGGCTGAACAGACAAGCAGTACACATACTGCCCCAAAGATGTCTGTTGGATCTTCATCCAAATTTACAGCAAAGGAAGGTAATCTGTCCATATTTCATGTCTTGATAAGCAGGAAGTTCACTGTACCTGCTGGGAAACAAAATAATAACTGCCAGTATCAGTGGATGCACTTCTGTAGTGGTTCTTATGGAGGGAGACCTATTACTGTAACAGAGTGGCGCTCCACTCCCAGTAAAGAATCTACGACCTCCGTTGTACAGATAAGTAAATTCTTTCTTCTTTGTTTCCCACTGGAAACTTCACAGCAAACTCTTCTTGCAACCCTTTCCTCGACAAGCAGGTAGTTCCAGTCGAATAGAAGGTGAGTGTATAACGTCTTCCGCTGAAGACTTCACAGCAAGATTTCTTGTGTAAAACATCTTTATTCTGACCTTTTTCAGGACAAGGGAGGTAGAATTAGTGGTAGTACCAGTCCAGTAATGGACAACTACAGCTAGGTGCACGCTTGCACGCTTCAAAACTTCATAGATCTTCGTCTGTAAATGGACGATAATAAAAGAAACTAGAGGATCGCTCGCAAAAAAAAAAGATAATGTTTTTGCATAGCAAAAACAAAGCGTCCCGAAAAGGCTATAAAGGTGAGTGCTAAAGTATTAAGAAAATGCTTCGTTTCTAGCCTTATACTGTTGTGGCAACCAAAGTCAGCGCAGTCTGCTCTATCTAGCACGGTTTTCAAGATATAAGCATTTTTGTGTTTTGCAAAAAATAAAAAAATTAAAAATGTCCGCTATATTTGGTGAGACAAAAATATTTTGAAAATTGGCATGGCTACTCTGCAGAGATACCCAGCAGGTCCAAAATTTTGTTGATTTCGCTCCATATAGCACGGTTTTCGAGATATAAGCATTTTTGTGTTTTGCAAAAACTTTGAAAATTCAAAATGGCCACCATTTTTGGGGAGACAAAAATTTTTGTCAAGACCACTGCCGCGGTGTGTATCTCCCGCCGAGCATTAAAGCAGAAGAAATAGCTTTTCCGAGATATTCACAATTTTTCATTTTCGTGTGTGAAAGCTCTTCCAAAAGTAGGTGAATGAGTTATTTGAGAAAAATTGGCTATCTGCAATACTATTAAGAGATAATTCACATTTACTCATTTTGAGTAGGTGAATAATTATCTATGGGTCTGAAACTTCACCAAGTGAAAGCTCTCCCAAAAGTAGGTGAATGAGTTATTTGAGAAAAATTGGCTATCCGCAATACTTTTAGAGATAATTCGCATTTACTCATTTTGAGTAGGTGAGTAATTAGCTATGGGTCTGAAACTTCACCATGTGAAAGCTCTCCCACAAGTAGATGAATGAGTATTTGATAAAAATTGGGTATCCACAATACTTTTACAGATAATTAGCATTTACTCATTTTGAGTAGGTGAATAAATAGCTATGGGTCTGAAACTTCACAGTGAATGTAGTAGGTGAATGAGTTATTTGGGAAAAATTGGCTATCTGCAATACTTTTAGAGATAATTCGCATTTACTCATTTTGAGTAGGTGAGTAATTAGCTATGGGTCTGAAACTTCACCGAGTGAAAGCTCTCCCAAAAGTAGGTGAATGAGTTATTTGAGAAAAATTGGCTATCTGCAATACTTTTAGAGATAATTCGCATTTACTCATTTTGAGTAGGTGAGTAATTAGCTATGGGTGTGAAACTTCACCAAGTGAAAGCTCTCCCAAAAGTAGGTGAATGAGTTATTTGAGAAAAATTGGCTATCTGCAATACTTTTAGAGATAATTCGCATTTACTCATTTTGAGTAGGTGAGTAATTAGCTATGGGTGTGAAACTTCACCAAGTGAAAGCTCTCCCAAAAGTAGGTGAATGAGTTATTTGAGAAAAATTGGCTATCTGCAATACTTTTAGAGATAATTCGCATTTACTCATTTTGAGTAGGTGAGTAATTAGCTATGGGTGTGAAACTTCACCAAGTGAAAGCTCTCCCAAAAGTAGGTGAATGAGTTATTTGAGAAAAATTGGCTATCTGCAATACTTTTAGAGATAATTCGCATTTACTCATTTTGAGTAGGCGAGTAATTAGCTATGGGTGTGAAACTTCACCAAGTGAAAGCTCTCCCAAAAGTAGGTGAATGAGTTATTTGAGAAAAATTGGCTATCTGCAATACTTTTAGAGATAATTCGCATTTACTCATTTTGAGTAGGTGAGTAATTAGCTATGGGTGTGAAACTTCACCAAGTGAAAGCTCTCCCAAAAGTAGGTGAATGAGTTATTTGAGAAAAATTGGCTATCTGCAATACTTTTAGAGATAATTCGCATTTACTCATTTTGAGTAGGTGAGTAATTAGCTATGGGTCTGAAACTTCACCAAGTGAAAGCTCTCCCAAAAGTAGGTGAATGATTAATTTGAGAAAAATTGGCTATCTACAATACTTTTAGAGATAATTCGCATTTACTCATTTTGAGTAGGTGAGTAATTAGCTATGGGTCTGAAACTTCACCAAGTGAAAGCTCTCCCAAAAGTAGGTGAATGATTTATTTGAGAAAAATTGGCTATCTGCAATATTTTTAGAGATAATTCGCATTTACTCATTTTGAGTAGGTGAGTAATTAGCTATGGGTCTGAAACTTCACCATGTGAAAGCTCTCCCACAAGTAGATGAATGAGTTATTTGATAAAAATTGGGTATCCGCAATACTTTTACAGATAATTAGCATTTACTCATTTTGAGTAGGTAAATAATTAGCTATGGGTCTGAAACTTCACCATGTGAAAGCTCTCCCAAAAGTAGGTGAATGAGTTATTTGAGAAAAATTGGCTATCTGCAATACTTTTAGAGATAATTCGCATTTACTCATTTTCAGTAGGTGAGTAATTAGCTATGGGTCTGAAACTTCACAGAGTGAAAGCTCTCCCAAAAGTAGGTGAATGAGTTATTTAAGAAAAATTGGCTATCTGCAATACTTTTAGAGATAATTCGCATTTACTCATTTTGAGTAGGTGAGTAATTAGCTATGGGTCTGAAACTTCACCAAGTGAAAGCTCTCCCAAAAGTAGGCGAATGATTAATTTGACAAAAATTGGCTATCTGCAATACTTTTAGAGATAATTCGCATTTACTCATTTTGAGTAGGTGAGTAATTAGCTATGGGTCTGAGACTTCACCAAGTGAAAGCTCTCCCAAAAGTAGGTGAATGAGTTATTTGAGAAAAATTGGCTGTCTGCAATACTTTTAGAGATAATTCGGATTTACTCATTTTGAGTAGGTGAGTAATTAGCTATGGGTGTGAAACTTCACCAAGTGAAAGCTCTCCCAAAAGTAGGTGAATGAGTTATTTGAGAAAAATTGGCTATCTGCAATACTTTTAGAGATAATTCGCATTTACTCATTTTGAGTAGGTGAGTAATTAGCTATGGGTGTGAAACTTCACCAAGTGAAAGCTCTCCCAAAAGTAGGTGAATGAGTTATTTGAGAAAAATTGGCTATCTGCAATACTTTTAGAGATAATTCGCATTTACTCATTTTGAGTAGGTGAGTAATTAGCTATGGGTCTGAAACTTCACCAAGTGAAAGCTCTCCCAAAAGTAGGTGAATGAGTTATTTGAGAAAAATTGGCTATCTGCAATACTTTTAGAGATAATTCGCATTTACTCATTTTGAGTAGGTGAGTAATTAGCTATGGGTCTGAAACTTCACCAAGTGAAAGCTCTCCCAAAAGTAGGTGAATGATTAATTTGAGAAAAATTGGCTATCTACAATACTTTTAGAGATAATTCGCATTTACTCATTTTGAGTAGGTGAGTAATTAGCTATGGGTCTGAAACTTCACCAAGTGAAAGCTCTCCCAAAAGTAGGTGAATGATTTATTTGAGAAAAATTGGCTATCTGCAATATTTTTAGAGATAATTCGCATTTACTCATTTTGAGTAGGTGAGTAATTAGCTATGGGTCTGAAACTTCACCATGTGAAAGCTCTCCCACAAGTAGATGAATGAGTTATTTGATAAAAATTGGGTATCCGCAATACTTTTACAGATAATTAGCATTTACTCATTTTGAGTAGGTAAATAATTAGCTATGGGTCTGAAACTTCACCATGTGAAAGCTCTCCCAAAAGTAGGTGAATGAGTTATTTGAGAAAAATTGGCTATCTGCAATACTTTTAGAGATAATTCGCATTTACTCATTTTGAGTAGGTGAGTAATTAGCTATGGGTCTGAAACTTCACAGAGTGAAAGCTCTCCCAAAAGTAGGTGAATGAGTTATTTGAGAAAAATTGGCTATCTGCAATACTTTTAGAGATAATTCGCATTTACTCATTTTGAGTAGGTGAGTAATTAGCTATGGGTCTGAAACTTCACCAAGTGAAAGCTCTCCCAAAAGTAGGCGAATGATTAATTTGACAAAAATTGGCTATCTGCAATACTTTTAGAGATAATTCGCATTTACTCATTTTGAGTAGGTGAGTAAAATGGCCGCCATTTTTGGCAAGACAAAATTTTTTTGAAAATTGGCATGGCTACTCTGCAGATATACCCTGTGGATCAAAAATTTCGTCGAAATCGCTCTATCTTGCAGGGTTTTCGAGATATAAGCATTTTTATGTTTTGCAATTTTTGCGAAAAATTCGAAAATTCAAAATGGCCGCCATTTTTGGCGAGACAAAAATTTTTTCAAAATTGGGATAACTACTCTGCAGAGATACCCTGTGGGTCAAAAATTTCGTCGAAATCGCTCTATCTAGCACGGTTTTCGAGATATAAGCATTTTTGTGTTTTGCAATTTTTACGAAAATTTCGAAAATTCAAAATGGCCGCCATTTTTGGCGAGACAAAAATTTTTTGAAAATTGGGAAAAGTACTCTGCAGAGATACCCTGTGGGTCAAAAATTTTGTCGAAATTGCTCTATCTAGCACGGTTTTTGAGATATAAGCATTTTTGTGTTTTGCAATTTTTGCGAAAATTTCGAAAATTCAAAATGGCCGCCATTTTGGACGAGACAAAAATTTTTTGAAAATTGGGAAAACTACTCCGCAGAGATACCCTGTGGGTCAAAAATTTCATCGAAATCGCTCTATCTAGCACGGTTTTCGAGATATAAGCATTTTTGTGTTTTGCAATTTTTACGAAAATTTCGAAAATTCAAAATGGCCGCCATTTTTGGCGAGACAAAAATTTTTTGAAAATTGGGAAAAGTACTCCGCAGAGATACCCTGTGGGTCAAAAATTTTGTCGAAATTGCTCTATCTAGCACGGTTTTTGAGATATAAGCATTTTTGTGTTTTGCAATTTTTGCGAAAATTTCGAAAATTCAAAATGGCCGCCATTTTGGACGAGACAAAAATTTTTTGAAAATTGGGAAAACTACTCCGCAGAGATACCCTGTGGGTCAAAAATTTCGTCGAAATCGCTCTATCTAGCACGGTTTTCGAGATATAAGCATTTTTGTGTTTTCCTTATTTGGAAAATTCGTAATGATTAATTAATCATTAATTACTCGGCCATTTCTTGACCAATCAATGCCAAAATCTAATGATTTCCAGATTTTAATAGAATGAATGTATTTGCCAAGTTTCAGGTGAATTGATAAAATTGCTTTCAAGTTATCATCCGGACAAGCTTCCCCATCGAAAAAAGACATTTTTGGTCATGTGACCTCTCTGATTGGTTGAAATGTCACTGCAGCATATTCAAAAAAATTCCCCAAGGCTACTGCCTAAACCTGCCAAATTTGAAAAGAATCCGCCTAACGGTTACAGAGTTATAAGGAAAACAAAATGCGGAGCCGGCGGAGCCGGCGGAGCCGCCGGAGCCGGCGGAGCCGGCGGAGCCTGAAGCTCTCCCATACACAAACAAGCGTCCCTTGCGGGACGCTTAATGAATGAGTTATTTGAGAAAAATTGGCTATCTCCTATACTTTTAGAGATAATTCGCATTTACTCATTTTGAGTAGGTGAGAAATTAGCTATGGGTCTGAAACTTCACCATGTGAAAGCTCTTCCAAAAGTAAATGAATGAGTTATTTGAGAAAAATTGGCTATCTGCAATACTTTTTGAGATATTTAGCATTTACTCATTTTGAGTAGGTGAGAAATTAGCTACAGGTCTGAAACTTCACCAAGTGAAAGCTCTCCCAAAAGTAGGTGAATGAGTTATTTGAGATAAATTGGCTATCTGCAATACTTTTAGAGAGAATTCGCATTTACTCATTTTGAGTAGGTGAGTAATTAGCTATGGGTCTGAAACTTCACCATGTGAAAGCTCTTCCAAAAGTAAATGAATGAGTTATTTGAGAAAAATTGGCTATCTGCAATACCTTTTGAGATATTTAGCATTTACTCATTTTGAGTAGGTGAGAAATTAGCTACAGGTCTGAAACTTCACCAAGTGAAAGCTCTCCCAAAAGTAGGTGAATGAGTTATTTGAGATAAATTGGCTATCTGCAATACTTTTAGAGAGAATTCGCATTTACTCATTTTGAGTAGGTGAGTAATTAGCTATGGGTCTGAAACTTCACCATGTGAAAGCTCTTCCAAAAGTAGATGAATGAGTTATTTGAGAAAAATTGGCTATCTGCAATACTTTTAGAGAGAATTCGCATTTACTCATTTTGAGTAGGTGAGTAATTAGCTATGGGTCTGAAACTTCACCATGTGAAAGCTCTTCCAAAAGTAAATGAATGAGTTATTTGAGAAAAATTGGCTATCTGCAATACTTTTAGAGATATTTAGCATTTACTCATTTTGAGTAGGTGAGAAATTAGCTACAGGTCTGAAACTTCACCAAGTGAAAGCTCTTCCAAAAGTAGATGAATGAGTTATTTGAGAAAAATTGGCTATCTGCAATACTTTTAGAGATAATTAGCATTTACTCATTTTGAGTAGGTGAGTAATTAGCTACGGGTCTGAAATTTCACCAAGCGAAAGCTCTTCCAAAAGTAGGTGAATGAGTTATTTGAGAAAAATTGGCTATCTGCAATACTTTTAGAGAGAATTCGCATTTACTCATTTTGAGTAGGTAAGTAATTAGCTATGGGTCTGAAACTTGACCATGTGAAAGCTCTTCCAAAAGTAAATGAATGAGTTATTTGAGAAAAATTGGCTATCTGCAATACTTTTAGAGATAATTAGCATTTACTCATTTTGAGTAGGTGAGTAATTAGCTATGGGTCTGAAACTTCACCATGTGAAAGCTCTTCCAAAAGTAAATGAAGGAGTTATTTGAGAAAAATTGGCTATCTGCAATACTTTTAGAGATATTTAGCATTTACTCAATTTGAGTAGGTGACAAATTAGCTACAGGTCTGAAACTTCACCAAGTGAAAGCTCTCCCAAAAGTAGATGAATGAGTTATTTGAGAAAAATTGGCTATGTGCAATACTTTTAGAGATAATTAGTATTTACTCATTTTGAGTATGTGAGTAATTAGCTACGGGTCTGAAACTTCACCAAGTGAAAGCTCTTCCAAAAGTAGGTGAATGAGTTATTTGAGAAAAATTGGCTATCTGCAATACTTTTAGAGATAATTCGCATTTACTCATTTTGAGTAGGTGAGTAATTAGCTATGGGTCTGAAACTTCACCAAGTGAAAGCTCTCCCAAAAGTAGGTGAATGATTAATTTGAGAAAAATTGGCTATCTACAATACTTTTAGAGATAATTCGCATTTACTCATTTTGAGTAGGTGAGTAATTAGCTATGGGTCTGAAACTTCACCAAGTGAAAGCTCTCCCAAAAGTAGGTGAATGATTTATTTGAGAAAAATTGGCTATCTGCAATATTTTTAGAGATAATTCGCATTTACTCATTTTGAGTAGGTGAGTAATTAGCTATGGGTCTGAAACTTCACCATGTGAAAGCTCTCCCACAAGTAGATGAATGAGTTATTTGATAAAAATTGGGTATCCGCAATACTTTTACAGATAATTAGCATTTACTCATTTTGAGTAGGTAAATAATTAGCTATGGGTCTGAAACTTCACCATGTGAAAGCTCTCCCAAAAGTAGGTGAATGAGTTATTTGAGAAAAATTGGCTATCTGCAATACTTTTAGAGATAATTCGCATTTACTCATTTTCAGTAGGTGAGTAATTAGCTATGGGTCTGAAACTTCACAGAGTGAAAGCTCTCCCAAAAGTAGGTGAATGAGTTATTTAAGAAAAATTGGCTATCTGCAATACTTTTAGGGATAATTCGCATTTACTCATTTTGAGTAGGTGAGTAATTAGCTATGGGTCTGAAACTTCACCAAGTGAAAGCTCTCCCAAAAGTAGGCGAATGATTAATTTGACAAAAATTGGCTATCTGCAATACTTTTAGAGATAATTCGCATTTACTCATTTTGAGTAGGTGAGTAATTAGCTATGGGTCTGAAACTTCACCATGTGAAAGCTCTTCCAAAAGTAGGTGAATGAGTTATTTGAGAAAAATTGGCTGTCTGCAATACTTTTAGAGAGAATTCGCATTTACTCATTTTGAGTAGGTGAGTAATTAGCTATGGGTCTGAAACTTCACCATGTGAAAGCTCTTCCAAAAGTAAATGAATGAGTTATTTGAGAAAAATTGGCTATCTGCAATACTTTTAGAGATATTTAGCATTTACTCATTTTGAGTAGGTGAGAAATTAGCTACAGGTCTGAAACTTCACCAAGTGAAAGCTCTCCCAAAAGTAGATGAATGAGTTATTTGAGAAAAATTGGCTATCTGCAATACTTTTAGAGATAATTAGCATTTACTCATTTTGAGTAGGTGAGTAATTAGCTACGGGTCTGAAATTTCACCAAGCGAAAGCTCTTCCAAAAGTAGGTGAATGAGTTATTTGAGAAAAATTGGCTATCTGCAATACTTTTAGAGAGAATTCGCATTTACTCATTTTGAGTAGGTAAGTAATTAGCTATGGGTCTGAAACTTGACCATGTGAAAGCTCTTCCAAAAGTAAATGAATGAGTTATTTGAGAAAAATTGGCTATCTGCAATACTTTTAGAGATAATTAGCATTTACTCATTTTGAGTAGGTGAGTAATTAGCTATGGGTCTGAAACTTCACCATGTGAAAGCTCTTCCAAAAGTAAATGAAGGAGTTATTTGAGAAAAATTGGCTATCTGCAATACTTTTAGAGATATTTAGCATTTACTCAATTTGAGTAGGTGACAAATTAGCTACAGGTCTGAAACTTCACCAAGTGAAAGCTCTCCCAAAAGTAGATGAATGAGTTATTTGAGAAAAATTGGCTATGTGCAATACTTTTAGAGATAATTAGTATTTACTCATTTTGAGTATGTGAGTAATTAGCTACGGGTCTGAAACTTCACCAAGTGAAAGCTCTTCCAAAAGTAGGTGAATGAGTTATTTGAGAAAAATTGGCTATCTGCAATACTTTTAGAGAGAATTCGCATTTACTCATTTTGAGTAGGTGAGTAATTAGCTATGGGTCTGAAACTTCACCATGTGAAAGCTCTTCCAAAAGTAGATGAATGAGTTATTTGAGAAAAATTGGCTATCTGCAATACTTTTAGAGATAATTAGCATTTACTCATTTTGAGTAGGTGAGCAATTAGCTACGGGTCTGAAACTTCACGAAGTGAAAGCTCTCCCAAAAGTAGGTGAATGAGTTATTTGAGAAAAATTGGCTATCTGCAATACTTTTAGAGAGAATTCGCATTTACTCATTTTGAGTAGGTGAGTAATTAGCTATGGGTCTGAAACTTCACCATGTGAAAGCTCTTCCAAAAGTAAATGAATGAGTTATTTGAGAAAAATTGGCTATCTCCTATACTTTTAGAGATAATTCGCATTTACTCATTTTGAGTAGGTGAGAAATTAGCTATGGGTCTGAAACTTCACCATGTGAAAGCTCTTCCAAAAGTAAATGAATGAGTTATTTGAGAAAAATTGGGTATATGCAATACCTTTTGAGATATTTAGCATTTACTCATTTTGAGTAGGTGAGAAATTAGCTACAGGTCTGAAACTTCACCAAGTGAAAGCTCTCCCAAAAGTAGGTGAATGAGTTATTTGAGATAAATTGGCTATCTGCAATACTTTTAGAGAGAATTCGCATTTACTCATTTTGAGTAGGTGAGTAATTAGCTATGGGTCTGAAACTTCACCATGTGAAAGCTCTTCCAAAAGTAGATGAATGAGTTATTTGAGAAAAATTGGCTATCTGCAATACTTTTAGAGAGAATTCGCATTTACTCATTTTGAGTAGGTGAGTAATTAGCTATGGGTCTGAAACTTCACCATGTGAAAGCTCTTCCAAAAGTAAATGAATGAGTTATTTGAGAAAAATTGGCTATCTGCAATACTTTTAGAGATATTTAGCATTTACTCATTTTGAGTAGGTGAGAAATTAGCTACAGGTCTGAAACTTCACCAAGTGAAAGCTCTCCCAAAAGTAGATGAATGAGTTATTTGAGAAAAATTGGCTATCTGCAATACTTTTAGAGATAATTAGCATTTACTCATTTTGAGTAGGTGAGTAATTAGCTACGGGTCTGAAATTTCACCAAGCGAAAGCTCTTCCAAAAGTAGGTGAATGAGTTATTTGAGAAAAATTGGCTATCTGCAATACTTTTAGAGAGAATTCGCATTTACTCATTTTGAGTAGGTAAGTAATTAGCTATGGGTCTGAAACTTGACCATGTGAAAGCTCTTCCAAAAGTAAATGAATGAGTTATTTGAGAAAAATTGGCTATCTGCAATACTTTTAGAGATAATTAGCATTTACTCATTTTGAGTAGGTGAGTAATTAGCTATGGGTCTGAAACTTCACCATGTGAAAGCTCTTCCAAAAGTAAATGAAGGAGTTATTTGAGAAAAATTGGCTATCTGCAATACTTTTAGAGATATTTAGCATTTACTCAATTTGAGTAGGTGACAAATTAGCTACAGGTCTGAAACTTCACCAAGTGAAAGCTCTCCCAAAAGTAGATGAATGAGTTATTTGAGAAAAATTGGCTATGTGCAATACTTTTAGAGATAATTAGTATTTACTCATTTTGAGTATGTGAGTAATTAGCTACGGGTCTGAAACTTCACCAAGTGAAAGCTCTTCCAAAAGTAGGTGAATGAGTTATTTGAGAAAAATTGGCTATCTGCAATACTTTTAGAGAGAATTCGCATTTACTCATTTTGAGTAGGTGAGTAATTAGCTATGGGTCTGAAACTTCACCATGTGAAAGCTCTTCCAAAAGTAGATGAATGAGTTATTTGAGAAAAATTGGCTATCTGCAATACTTTTAGAGATAATTAGCATTTACTCATTTTGAGTAGGTGAGCAATTAGCTACGGGTCTGAAACTTCACGAAGTGAAAGCTCTCCCAAAAGTAGGTGAATGAGTTATTTGAGAAAAATTGGCTATCTGCAATACTTTTAGAGAGAATTCGCATTTACTCATTTTGAGTAGGTGAGTAATTAGCTATGGGTCTGAAACTTCACCATGTGAAAGCTCTTCCAAAAGTAAATGAATGAGTTATTTGAGAAAAATTGGCTATCTCCTATACTTTTAGAGATAATTCGCATTTACTCATTTTGAGTAGGTGAGAAATTAGCTATGGGTCTGAAACTTCACCATGTGAAAGCTCTTCCAAAAGTAAATGAATGAGTTATTTGAGAAAAATTGGCTATCTGCAATACTTTTTGAGATATTTAGCATTTACTCATTTTGAGTAGGTGAGAAATTAGCTACAGGTCTGAAACTTCACCAAGTGAAAGCTCTCCCAAAAGTAGGTGAATGAGTTATTTGAGATAAATTGGCTATCTGCAATACTTTTAGAGAGAATTCGCATTTACTCATTTTGAGTAGGTGAGTAATTAGCTATGGGTCTGAAACTTCACCATGTGAAAGCTCTTCCAAAAGTAAATGAATGAGTTATTTGAGAAAAATTGGCTATCTGCAATACCTTTTGAGATATTTAGCATTTACTCATTTTGAGTAGGTGAGAAATTAGCTACAGGTCTGAAACTTCACCAAGTGAAAGCTCTCCCAAAAGTAGGTGAATGAGTTATTTGAGATAAATTGGCTATCTGCAATACTTTTAGAGAGAATTCGCATTTACTCATTTTGAGTAGGTGAGTAATTAGCTATGGGTCTGAAACTTCACCATGTGAAAGCTCTTCCAAAAGTAGATGAATGAGTTATTTGAGAAAAATTGGCTATCTGCAATACTTTTAGAGAGAATTCGCATTTACTCATTTTGAGTAGGTGAGTAATTAGCTATGGGTCTGAAACTTCACCATGTGAAAGCTCTTCCAAAAGTAAATGAATGAGTTATTTGAGAAAAATTGGCTATCTGCAATACTTTTAGAGATATTTAGCATTTACTCATTTTGAGTAGGTGAGAAATTAGCTACAGGTCTGAAACTTCACCAAGTGAAAGCTCTCCCAAAAGTAGATGAATGAGTTATTTGAGAAAAATTGGCTATCTGCAATACTTTTAGAGATAATTAGCATTTACTCATTTTGAGTAGGTGAGTAATTAGCTACGGGTCTGAAATTTCACCAAGCGAAAGCTCTTCCAAAAGTAGGTGAATGAGTTATTTGAGAAAAATTGGCTATCTGCAATACTTTTAGAGAGAATTCGCATTTACTCATTTTGAGTAGGTAAGTAATTAGCTATGGGTCTGAAACTTGACCATGTGAAAGCTCTTCCAAAAGTAAATGAATGAGTTATTTGAGAAAAATTGGCTATCTGCAATACTTTTAGAGATAATTAGCATTTACTCATTTTGAGTAGGTGAGTAATTAGCTATGGGTCTGAAACTTCACCATGTGAAAGCTCTTCCAAAAGTAAATGAAGGAGTTATTTGAGAAAAATTGGCTATCTGCAATACTTTTAGAGATATTTAGCATTTACTCAATTTGAGTAGGTGACAAATTAGCTACAGGTCTGAAACTTCACCAAGTGAAAGCTCTCCCAAAAGTAGATGAATGAGTTATTTGAGAAAAATTGGCTATGTGCAATACTTTTAGAGATAATTAGTATTTACTCATTTTGAGTATGTGAGTAATTAGCTACGGGTCTGAAACTTCACCAAGTGAAAGCTCTTCCAAAAGTAGGTGAATGAGTTATTTGAGAAAAATTGGCTATCTGCAATACTTTTAGAGAGAATTCGCATTTACTCATTTTGAGTAGGTGAGTAATTAGCTATGGGTCTGAAACTTCACCATGTGAAAGCTCTTCCAAAAGTAGATGAATGAGTTATTTGAGAAAAATTGGCTATCTGCAATACTTTTAGAGATAATTAGCATTTACTCATTTTGAGTAGGTGAGCAATTAGCTACGGGTCTGAAACTTCACGAAGTGAAAGCTCTCCCAAAAGTAGGTGAATGAGTTATTTGAGAAAAATTGGCTATCTGCAATACTTTTAGAGAGAATTCGCATTTACTCATTTTGAGTAGGTGAGTAATTAGCTATGGGTCTGAAACTTCACCATGTGAAAGCTCTTCCAAAAGTAAATGAATGAGTTATTTGAGAAAAATTGGCTATCTCCTATACTTTTAGAGATAATTCGCATTTACTCATTTTGAGTAGGTGAGTAATTAGCTATGGGTCTGAAACTTCACCATGTGAAAGCTCTTCCAAAAGTAGATGAATGAGTTATTTGAGAAAAATTGGCTATCTGCAATACTTTTAGAGAGAATTCGCATTTACTCATTTTGAGTAGGTGAGTAATTAGCTATGGGTCTGAAACTTCACCATGTGAAAGCTCTTCCAAAAGTAAATGAATGAGTTATTTGAGAAAAATTGGCTATCTGCAATACTTTTAGAGATATTTAGCATTTACTCATTTTGAGTAGGTGAGAAATTAGCTACAGGTCTGAAACTTCACCAAGTGAAAGCTCTCCCAAAAGTAGATGAATGAGTTATTTGAGAAAAATTGGCTATCTGCAATACTTTTAGAGATAATTAGCATTTACTCATTTTGAGTAGGTGAGTAATTAGCTACGGGTCTGAAATTTCACCAAGCGAAAGCTCTTCCAAAAGTAGGTGAATGAGTTATTTGAGAAAAATTGGCTATCTGCAATACTTTTAGAGAGAATTCGCATTTACTCATTTTGAGTAGGTAAGTAATTAGCTATGGGTCTGAAACTTGACCATGTGAAAGCTCTTCCAAAAGTAAATGAATGAGTTATTTGAGAAAAATTGGCTATCTGCAATACTTTTAGAGATAATTAGCATTTACTCATTTTGAGTAGGTGAGTAATTAGCTATGGGTCTGAAACTTCACCATGTGAAAGCTCTTCCAAAAGTAAATGAAGGAGTTATTTGAGAAAAATTGGCTATCTGCAATACTTTTAGAGATATTTAGCATTTACTCAATTTGAGTAGGTGACAAATTAGCTACAGGTCTGAAACTTCACCAAGTGAAAGCTCTCCCAAAAGTAGATGAATGAGTTATTTGAGAAAAATTGGCTATGTGCAATACTTTTAGAGATAATTAGTATTTACTCATTTTGAGTATGTGAGTAATTAGCTACGGGTCTGAAACTTCACCAAGTGAAAGCTCTTCCAAAAGTAGGTGAATGAGTTATTTGAGAAAAATTGGCTATCTGCAATACTTTTAGAGAGAATTCGCATTTACTCATTTTGAGTAGGTGAGTAATTAGCTATGGGTCTGAAACTTCACCATGTGAAAGCTCTTCCAAAAGTAGATGAATGAGTTATTTGAGAAAAATTGGCTATCTGCAATACTTTTAGAGATAATTAGCATTTACTCATTTTGAGTAGGTGAGCAATTAGCTACGGGTCTGAAACTTCACGAAGTGAAAGCTCTCCCAAAAGTAGGTGAATGAGTTATTTGAGAAAAATTGGCTATCTGCAATACTTTTAGAGAGAATTCGCATTTACTCATTTTGAGTAGGTGAGTAATTAGCTATGGGTCTGAAACTTCACCATGTGAAAGCTCTTCCAAAAGTAAATGAATGAGTTATTTGAGAAAAATTGGCTATCTCCTATACTTTTAGAGATAATTCGCATTTACTCATTTTGAGTAGGTGAGTAATTAGCTATGGGTCTGAAACTTCACCATGTGAAAGCTCTTCCAAAAGTAGATGAATGAGTTATTTGAGAAAAATTGGCTATCTGCAATACTTTTAGAGAGAATTCGCATTTACTCATTTTGAGTAGGTGAGTAATTAGCTATGGGTCTGAAACTTCACCATGTGAAAGCTCTTCCAAAAGTAAATGAATGAGTTATTTGAGAAAAATTGGCTATCTGCAATACTTTTAGAGATATTTAGCATTTACTCATTTTGAGTAGGTGAGAAATTAGCTACAGGTCTGAAACTTCACCAAGTGAAAGCTCTCCCAAAAGTAGATGAATGAGTTATTTGAGAAAAATTGGCTATCTGCAATACTTTTAGAGATAATTAGCATTTACTCATTTTGAGTAGGTGAGTAATTAGCTACGGGTCTGAAATTTCACCAAGCGAAAGCTCTTCCAAAAGTAGGTGAATGAGTTATTTGAGAAAAATTGGCTATCTGCAATACTTTTAGAGAGAATTCGCATTTACTCATTTTGAGTAGGTAAGTAATTAGCTATGGGTCTGAAACTTGACCATGTGAAAGCTCTTCCAAAAGTAAATGAATGAGTTATTTGAGAAAAATTGGCTATCTGCAATACTTTTAGAGATAATTAGCATTTACTCATTTTGAGTAGGTGAGTAATTAGCTATGGGTCTGAAACTTCACCATGTGAAAGCTCTTCCAAAAGTAAATGAAGGAGTTATTTGAGAAAAATTGGCTATCTGCAATACTTTTAGAGATATTTAGCATTTACTCAATTTGAGTAGGTGACAAATTAGCTACAGGTCTGAAACTTCACCAAGTGAAAGCTCTCCCAAAAGTAGATGAATGAGTTATTTGAGAAAAATTGGCTATGTGCAATACTTTTAGAGATAATTAGTATTTACTCATTTTGAGTATGTGAGTAATTAGCTACGGGTCTGAAACTTCACCAAGTGAAAGCTCTTCCAAAAGTAGGTGAATGAGTTATTTGAGAAAAATTGGCTATCTGCAATACTTTTAGAGAGAATTCGCATTTACTCATTTTGAGTAGGTGAGTAATTAGCTATGGGTCTGAAACTTCACCATGTGAAAGCTCTTCCAAAAGTAGATGAATGAGTTATTTGAGAAAAATTGGCTATCTGCAATACTTTTAGAGATAATTAGCATTTACTCATTTTGAGTAGGTGAGCAATTAGCTACGGGTCTGAAACTTCACGAAGTGAAAGCTCTCCCAAAAGTAGGTGAATGAGTTATTTGAGAAAAATTGGCTATCTGCAATACTTTTAGAGAGAATTCGCATTTACTCATTTTGAGTAGGTGAGTAATTAGCTATGGGTCTGAAACTTCACCATGTGAAAGCTCTTCCAAAAGTAAATGAATGAGTTATTTGAGAAAAATTGGCTATCTCCTATACTTTTAGAGATAATTCGCATTTACTCATTTTGAGTAGGTGAGAAATTAGCTATGGGTCTGAAACTTCACCATGTGAAAGCTCTTCCAAAAGTAAATGAATGAGTTATTTGAGAAAAATTGGCTATCTGCAATACTTTTTGAGATATTTAGCATTTACTCATTTTGAGTAGGTGAGAAATTAGCTACAGGTCTGAAACTTCACCAAGTGAAAGCTCTCCCAAAAGTAGGTGAATGAGTTATTTGAGATAAATTGGCTATCTGCAATACTTTTAGAGAGAATTCGCATTTACTCATTTTGAGTAGGTGAGTAATTAGCTATGGGTCTGAAACTTCACCATGTGAAAGCTCTTCCAAAAGTAAATGAATGAGTTATTTGAGAAAAATTGGCTATCTGCAATACCTTTTGAGATATTTAGCATTTACTCATTTTGAGTAGGTGAGAAATTAGCTACAGGTCTGAAACTTCACCAAGTGAAAGCTCTCCCAAAAGTAGGTGAATGAGTTATTTGAGATAAATTGGCTATCTGCAATACTTTTAGAGAGAATTCGCATTTACTCATTTTGAGTAGGTGAGTAATTAGCTATGGGTCTGAAACTTCACCATGTGAAAGCTCTTCCAAAAGTAGATGAATGAGTTATTTGAGAAAAATTGGCTATCTGCAATACTTTTAGAGAGAATTCGCATTTACTCATTTTGAGTAGGTGAGTAATTAGCTATGGGTCTGAAACTTCACCATGTGAAAGCTCTTCCAAAAGTAAATGAATGAGTTATTTGAGAAAAATTGGCTATCTGCAATACTTTTAGAGATATTTAGCATTTACTCATTTTGAGTAGGTGAGAAATTAGCTACAGGTCTGAAACTTCACCAAGTGAAAGCTCTCCCAAAAGTAGATGAATGAGTTATTTGAGAAAAATTGGCTATCTGCAATACTTTTAGAGATAATTAGCATTTACTCATTTTGAGTAGGTGAGTAATTAGCTACGGGTCTGAAATTTCACCAAGCGAAAGCTCTTCCAAAAGTAGGTGAATGAGTTATTTGAGAAAAATTGGCTATCTGCAATACTTTTAGAGAGAATTCGCATTTACTCATTTTGAGTAGGTAAGTAATTAGCTATGGGTCTGAAACTTGACCATGTGAAAGCTCTTCCAAAAGTAAATGAATGAGTTATTTGAGAAAAATTGGCTATCTGCAATACTTTTAGAGATAATTAGCATTTACTCATTTTGAGTAGGTGAGTAATTAGCTATGGGTCTGAAACTTCACCATGTGAAAGCTCTTCCAAAAGTAAATGAAGGAGTTATTTGAGAAAAATTGGCTATCTGCAATACTTTTAGAGATATTTAGCATTTACTCAATTTGAGTAGGTGAGAAATTAGCTACAGGTCTGAAACTTCACCAAGTGAAAGCTCTCCCAAAAGTAGATGAATGAGTTATTTGAGAAAAATTGGCTATGTGCAATACTTTTAGAGATAATTAGTATTTACTCATTTTGAGTATGTGAGTAATTAGCTACGGGTCTGAAACTTCACCAAGTGAAAGCTCTTCCAAAAGTAGGTGAATGAGTTATTTGAGAAAAATTGGCTATCTGCAATACTTTTAGAGAGAATTCGCATTTACTCATTTTGAGTAGGTGAGTAATTAGCTATGGGTCTGAAACTTCACCATGTGAAAGCTCTTCCAAAAGTAGATGAATGAGTTATTTGAGAAAAATTGGCTATCTGCAATACTTTTAGAGATAATTAGCATTTACTCATTTTGAGTAGGTGAGCAATTAGCTACGGGTCTGAAACTTCACGAAGTGAAAGCTCTCCCAAAAGTAGGTGAATGAGTTATTTGAGAAAAATTGGCTATCTGCAATACTTTTAGAGAGAATTCGCATTTACTCATTTTGAGTAGGTGAGTAATTAGCTATGGGTCTGAAACTTCACCATGTGAAAGCTCTTCCAAAAGTAAATGAATGAGTTATTTGAGAAAAATTGGCTATCTCCTATACTTTTAGAGATAATTCGCATTTACTCATTTTGAGTAGGTGAGAAATTAGCTATGGGTCTGAAACTTCACCATGTGAAAGCTCTTCCAAAAGTAAATGAATGAGTTATTTGAGAAAAATTGGCTATCTGCAATACTTTTTGAGATATTTAGCATTTACTCATTTTGAGTAGGTGAGAAATTAGCTACAGGTCTGAAACTTCACCAAGTGAAAGCTCTCCCAAAAGTAGGTGAATGAGTTATTTGAGAAAAATTGGCTATCTGCAATACTTTTAGAGAGAATTCGCATTTACTCATTTTGAGTAGGTGAGTAATTAGCTATGGGTCTGAAACTTCACCATGTGAAAGCTCTTCCAAAAGTAAATGAATGAGTTATTTGAGAAAAATTGGCTATCTGCAATACCTTTTGAGATATTTAGCATTTACTCATTTTGAGTAGGTGAGAAATTAGCTACAGGTCTGAAACTTCACCAAGTGAAAGCTCTCCCAAAAGTAGGTGAATGAGTTATTTGAGATAAATTGGCTATCTGCAATACTTTTAGAGAGAATTCGCATTTACTCATTTTGAGTAGGTGAGTAATTAGCTATGGGTCTGAAACTTCACCATGTGAAAGCTCTTCCAAAAGTAGATGAATGAGTTATTTGAGAAAAATTGGCTATCTGCAATACTTTTAGAGAGAATTCGCATTTACTCATTTTGAGTAGGTGAGTAATTAGCTATGGGTCTGAAACTTCACCATGTGAAAGCTCTTCCAAAAGTAAATGAATGAGTTATTTGAGAAAAATTGGCTATCTGCAATACTTTTAGAGATATTTAGCATTTACTCATTTTGAGTAGGTGAGAAATTAGCTACAGGTCTGAAACTTCACCAAGTGAAAGCTCTCCCAAAAGTAGATGAATGAGTTATTTGAGAAAAATTGGCTATCTGCAATACTTTTAGAGATAATTAGCATTTACTCATTTTGAGTAGGTGAGTAATTAGCTACGGGTCTGAAATTTCACCAAGCGAAAGCTCTTCCAAAAGTAGGTGAATGAGTTATTTGAGAAAAATTGGCTATCTGCAATACTTTTAGAGAGAATTCGCATTTACTCATTTTGAGTAGGTAAGTAATTAGCTATGGGTCTGAAACTTGACCATGTGAAAGCTCTTCCAAAAGTAAATGAATGAGTTATTTGAGAAAAATTGGCTATCTGCAATACTTTTAGAGATAATTAGCATTTACTCATTTTGAGTAGGTGAGTAATTAGCTATGGGTCTGAAACTTCACCATGTGAAAGCTCTTCCAAAAGTAAATGAAGGAGTTATTTGAGAAAAATTGGCTATCTGCAATACTTTTAGAGATATTTAGCATTTACTCAATTTGAGCAGGTGAGAAATTAGCTACAGGTCTGAAACTTCACCAAGTGAAAGCTCTCCCAAAAGTAGATGAATGAGTTATTTGAGAAAAATTGGCTATGTGCAATACTTTTAGAGATAATTAGTATTTACTCATTTTGAGTATGTGAGTAATTAGCTACGGGTCTGAAACTTCACCAAGTGAAAGCTCTTCCAAAAGTAGGTGAATGAGTTATTTGAGAAAAATTGGCTATCTGCAATACTTTTAGAGAGAATTCGCATTTACTCATTTTGAGTAGGTGAGTAATTAGCTATGGGTCTGAAACTTCACCATGTGAAAGCTCTTCCAAAAGTAGATGAATGAGTTATTTGAGAAAAATTGGCTATCTGCAATACTTTTAGAGATAATTAGCATTTACTCATTTTGAGTAGGTGAGCAATTAGCTACGGGTCTGAAACTTCACGAAGTGAAAGCTCTCCCAAAAGTAGGTGAATGAGTTATTTGAGAAAAATTGGCTATCTGCAATACTTTTAGAGAGAATTCGCATTTACTCATTTTGAGTAGGTGAGTAATTAGCTATGGGTCTGAAACTTCACCATGTGAAAGCTCTTCCAAAAGTAAATGAATGAGTTATTTGAGAAAAATTGGCTATCTCCTATACTTTTAGAGATAATTCGCATTTACTCATTTTGAGTAGGTGAGAAATTAGCTATGGGTCTGAAACTTCACCATGTGAAAGCTCTTCCAAAAGTAAATGAATGAGTTATTTGAGAAAAATTGGCTATCTGCAATACTTTTTGAGATATTTAGCATTTACTCATTTTGAGTAGGTGAGAAATTAGCTACAGGTCTGAAACTTCACCAAGTGAAAGCTCTCCCAAAAGTAGGTGAATGAGTTATTTGAGATAAATTGGCTATCTGCAATACTTTTAGAGAGAATTCGCATTTACTCATTTTGAGTAGGTGAGTAATTAGCTATGGGTCTGAAACTTCACCATGTGAAAGCTCTTCCAAAAGTAAATGAATGAGTTATTTGAGAAAAATTGGCTATCTGCAATACTTTTTGAGATATTTAGCATTTACTCATTTTGAGTAGGTGAGAAATTAGCTACAGGTCTGAAACTTCACCAAGTGAAAGCTCTCCCAAAAGTAGGTGAATGAGTTATTTGAGATAAATTGGCTATCTGCAATACTTTTAGAGAGAATTCGCATTTACTCATTTTGAGTAGGTGAGTAATTAGCTATGGGTCTGAAACTTCACCATGTGAAAGCTCTTCCAAAAGTAGATGAATGAGTTATTTGAGAAAAATTGGCTATCTGCAATACTTTTAGAGATAATTAGCATTTACTCATTTTGAGTAGGTGAGTAATTAGCTACGGGTCTGAAACTTCACCAAGTGAAAGCTCTCCCAAAAGTAGGTGAATGAGTTATTTGAGAAAAATTGGCTATCTGCAATACTTTTAGAGAGAATTCGCATTCACTCATTTTGAGTAGGTGAGTAATTAGCTATGGGTCTGAAACTTTACCATGTGAAAGCTCTTCCAAAAGTAAATGAATGAGTTATTTGAGAAAAATTGGCTATCTGCAATACTTTTAGAGATATTTAGCATTTACTCATTTTGAGTAGGTGAGAAATTAGCTACAGGTCTGAAACTTCACCAAGTGAAAGCTCTCCCAAAAGTAGATGAATGAGTTATTTGAGAAAAATTGGCTATCTGCAATACTTTTAGAGATAATTAGCATTTACTCATTTTGAGTAGGTGAGGAATTAGCTACGGGTCTGAAATTTCACCAAGCGAAAGCTCTTCCAAAAGTAGGTGAATGAGTTATTTGAGAAAAATTGGCTATCTGCAATACTTTTAGAGAGAATTCACATTTACTCATTTTGAGTAGGTAAGTAATTAGCTATGGGTCTGAAACTTGACCATGTGAAAGCTCTTCCAAAAGTAAATGAATGAGTTATTTGAGAAAAATTGGCTATCTGCAATACTTTTAGAGATAATTAGCATTTACTCATTTTGAGTAGGTGAGTAATTAGCTATGGGTCTGAAACTTCACCATGTGAAAGCTCTTCCAAAAGTAAATGAAGGAGTTATTTGAGAAAAATTGGCTATCTGCAATACTTTTAGAGATATTTAGGATTTACTCATTTTGAGTAGGTGAGAAATTAGCTACAGGTCTGAAACTTCACCAAGTGAAAGCTCTCCCAAAAGTAGATGAATGAGTTATTTGAGAAAAATTGGCTATCTGCAATACTTTTAGAGATAATTAGCATTTACTCATTTTGAGTAGGTGAGTAATTAGCTACGGGTCTGAAATTTCACCAAGCGAAAGCTCTTCCAAAAGTAGGTGAATGAGTTATTTGAGAAAAATTGGCTATCTGCAATACTTTTAGAGAGAATTCGCATTTACTCATTTTGAGTAGGTAAGTAATTAGCTATGGGTCTGAAACTTGACCATGTGAAAGCTCTTCCAAAAGTAAATGAATGAGTTATTTGAGAAAAATTGGCTATCTGCAATACTTTTAGAGATAATTAGCATTTACTCATTTTGAGTAGGTGAGTAATTAGCTATGGGTCTGAAACTTCACCATGTGAAAGCTCTTCCAAAAGTAAATGAAGGAGTTATTTGAGAAAAATTGGCTATCTGCAATACTTTTAGAGATATTTAGCATTTACTCAATTTGAGTAGGTGAGAAATTAGCTACAGGTCTGAAACTTCACCAAGTGAAAGCTCTCCCAAAAGTAGATGAATGAGTTATTTGAGAAAAATTGGCTATGTGCAATACTTTTAGAGATAATTAGTATTTACTCATTTTGAGTATGTGAGTAATTAGCTACGGGTCTGAAACTTCACCAAGTGAAAGCTCTTCCAAAAGTAGGTGAATGAGTTATTTGAGAAAAATTGGCTATCTGCAATACTTTTAGAGAGAATTCGCATTTACTCATTTTGAGTAGGTGAGTAATTAGCTATGGGTCTGAAACTTCACCATGTGAAAGCTCTTCCAAAAGTAGATGAATGAGTTATTTGAGAAAAATTGGCTATCTGCAATACTTTTAGAGATAATTAGCATTTACTCATTTTGAGTAGGTGAGCAATTAGCTACGGGTCTGAAACTTCACGAAGTGAAAGCTCTCCCAAAAGTAGGTGAATGAGTTATTTGAGAAAAATTGGCTATCTGCAATACTTTTAGAGAGAATTCGCATTTACTCATTTTGAGTAGGTGAGTAATTAGCTATGGGTCTGAAACTTCACCATGTGAAAGCTCTTCCAAAAGTAAATGAATGAGTTATTTGAGAAAAATTGGCTATCTCCTATACTTTTAGAGATAATTCGCATTTACTCATTTTGAGTAGGTGAGAAATTAGCTATGGGTCTGAAACTTCACCATGTGAAAGCTCTTCCAAAAGTAAATGAATGAGTTATTTGAGAAAAATTGGCTATCTGCAATACTTTTTGAGATATTTAGCATTTACTCATTTTGAGTAGGTGAGAAATTAGCTACAGGTCTGAAACTTCACCAAGTGAAAGCTCTCCCAAAAGTAGGTGAATGAGTTATTTGAGATAAATTGGCTATCTGCAATACTTTTAGAGAGAATTCACATTTACTCATTTTGAGTAGGTGAGTAATTAGCTATGGGTCTGAAACTTCACCATGTGAAAGCTCTTCCAAAAGTAAATGAATGAGTTATTTGAGAAAAATTGGCTATCTGCAATACTTTTTGAGATATTTAGCATTTACTCATTTTGAGTAGGTGAGAAATTAGCTACAGGTCTGAAACTTCACCAAGTGAAAGCTCTCCCAAAAGTAGGTGAATGAGTTATTTGAGATAAATTGGCTATCTGCAATACTTTTAGAGAGAATTCGCATTTACTCATTTTGAGTAGGTGAGTAATTAGCTATGGGTCTGAAACTTCACCATGTGAAAGCTCTTCCAAAAGTAGATGAATGAGTTATTTGAGAAAAATTGGCTATCTGCAATACTTTTAGAGATAATTAGCATTTACTCATTTTGAGTAGGTGAGTAATTAGCTACGGGTCTGAAACTTCACCAAGTGAAAGCTCTCCCAAAAGTAGGTGAATGAGTTATTTGAGAAAAAATTGGCTATCTGCAATACTTTTAGAGATAATTCGCATTTACTCATTTTGAGTAGGCGAGTAATTAGGTATGGGTCTGAAACTTCACCATGTGAAAGCTCTTCCAAAAGTAAATGAATGAGTTATTTGAGAAAAATTGGCTATCTGCAATACTTTTAGAGATATTTAGCATTTACTCATTTTGAGTAGGTGAGAAATTAGCTACAGGTCTGACACTTCACCAAGTGAAAGCTCTCCCAAAAGTAGATGAATGAGTTATTTGAGAAAAATTGGCTATCCGCAATACTTTTAGAGATAATTAGCATTTACTCATTTTGAGTAGGTGAGTAATTAGCTACGGGTCTGAAACTTCACCAAGCGAAAGCTCTTCCAAAAGTAGGTGAATGAGTTATTTGAGAAAAATTGGCTATCTGCAATACTTTTAGAGAGAATTCGCATTTACTCATTTTGAGTAGGTAAGTAATTAGCTATGGGTTTGAAACTTGACCATGTGAAAGCTCTTCCAAAAGTAAATGAATGAGTTATTTGAGAAAAATTGGCTATCTGCAATACTTTTAGAGATAATTAGCATTTACTCATTTTGAGTAGGTGAGTAATTAGCTATGGGTCTGAAACTTCACCATGTGAAAGCTCTTCCAAAAGTAAATGAATGAGTTATTTGAGAAAAATTGGCTATCTGCAATACTTTTCGAGATATTTAGGATTTACTCATTTTGAGTAGGTGAGAAATTAGCTACAGGTCTGAAACTTCACCAAGTGAAAGCTCTCCCAAAAGTAGGTGAACGAGTTATTTGAGAAAAATTGGCTATCTGCAATACTTATAGAGAGAATTTGCATTTACTCATTTTGAGTAGGTGAGTAATTAGCTATGGGTCTGAAACTTCACCATGTGAAAGCTCTTCCAAAAGTAGATGAATGAGTTATTTGAGAAAAATTGGCTATCTGCAATACTTTTAGAGATAATTCGCATTTACTCATTTTGAGTAGGCGAGTAATTAGCTATGGGTCTGAAACTTCACCATGTGAAAGCTCTTCCAAAAGTAAATGAATGAGTTATTTGAGAAAAATTGGCTATCTGCAATACTTTTAGAGATATTTAGCATTTACTCATTTTGAGTAGGTGAGAAATTAGCTACAGGTCTGACACTTCACCAAGTGAAAGCTCTCCCAAAAGTAGATGAATGAGTTATTTGAGAAAAATTGGCTATCCGCAATACTTTTAGAGATAATTCACATTTACTCATTTTGAGTAGGTGAGCAATTAGCTACGGGTCTGAAACTTCACGAAGTGAAAGCTCTCCCAAAAGTAGGTGAATGAGTTATTTGAGAAAAATTGGCTATCTGCAATACTTTTAGAGAGAATTCGCATTTACTCATTTTGAGTAGGTGAGTAATTAGCTATGGGTCTGAAACTTCACCATGTGAAAGCTCTTCCAAAAGTAAATGAATGAGTTATTTGAGAAAAATTGGCTATCTCCTATACTTTTAGAGATAATTCGCATTTACTCATTTTGAGTAGGTGAGAAATTAGCTATGGGTCTGAAACTTCACCATGTGAAAGCTCTTCCAAAAGTAAATGAATGAGTTATTTGAGAAAAATTGGCTATCTGCAATACTTTTTGAGATATTTAGCATTTACTCATTTTGAGTAGGTGAGAAATTAGCTACAGGTCTGAAACTTCACCAAGTGAAAGCTCTCCCAAAAGTAGGTGAATGAGTTATTTGAGATAAATTGGCTATCTGCAATACTTTTAGAGAGAATTCACATTTACTCATTTTGAGTAGGTGAGTAATTAGCTATGGGTCTGAAACTTCACCATGTGAAAGCTCTTCCAAAAGTAAATGAATGAGTTATTTGAGAAAAATTGGCTATCTGCAATACTTTTTGAGATATTTAGCATTTACTCATTTTGAGTAGGTGAGAAATTAGCTACAGGTCTGAAACTTCACCAAGTGAAAGCTCTCCCAAAAGTAGGTGAATGAGTTATTTGAGATAAATTGGCTATCTGCAATACTTTTAGAGAGAATTCGCATTTACTCATTTTGAGTAGGTGAGTAATTAGCTATGGGTCTGAAACTTCACCATGTGAAAGCTCTTCCAAAAGTAGATGAATGAGTTATTTGAGAAAAATTGGCTATCTGCAATACTTTTAGAGATAATTAGCATTTACTCATTTTGAGTAGGTGAGTAATTAGCTACGGGTCTGAAACTTCACCAAGTGAAAGCTCTCCCAAAAGTAGGTGAATGAGTTATTTGAGAAAAAATTGGCTATCTGCAATACTTTTAGAGATAATTCGCATTTACTCATTTTGAGTAGGCGAGTAATTAGGTATGGGTCTGAAACTTCACCATGTGAAAGCTCTTCCAAAAGTAAATGAATGAGTTATTTGAGAAAAATTGGCTATCTGCAATACTTTTAGAGATATTTAGCATTTACTCATTTTGAGTAGGTGAGAAATTAGCTACAGGTCTGACACTTCACCAAGTGAAAGCTCTCCCAAAAGTAGATGAATGAGTTATTTGAGAAAAATTGGCTATCCGCAATACTTTTAGAGATAATTAGCATTTACTCATTTTGAGTAGGTGAGTAATTAGCTACGGGTCTGAAACTTCACCAAGCGAAAGCTCTTCCAAAAGTAGGTGAATGAGTTATTTGAGAAAAATTGGCTATCTGCAATACTTTTAGAGAGAATTCGCATTTACTCATTTTGAGTAGGTAAGTAATTAGCTATGGGTTTGAAACTTGACCATGTGAAAGCTCTTCCAAAAGTAAATGAATGAGTTATTTGAGAAAAATTGGCTATCTGCAATACTTTTAGAGATAATTAGCATTTACTCATTTTGAGTAGGTGAGTAATTAGCTATGGGTCTGAAACTTCACCATGTGAAAGCTCTTCCAAAAGTAAATGAATGAGTTATTTGAGAAAAATTGGCTATCTGCAATACTTTTCGAGATATTTAGGATTTACTCATTTTGAGTAGGTGAGAAATTAGCTACAGGTCTGAAACTTCACCAAGTGAAAGCTCTCCCAAAAGTAGGTGAACGAGTTATTTGAGAAAAATTGGCTATCTGCAATACTTATAGAGAGAATTTGCATTTACTCATTTTGAGTAGGTGAGTAATTAGCTATGGGTCTGAAACTTCACCATGTGAAAGCTCTTCCAAAAGTAGATGAATGAGTTATTTGAGAAAAATTGGCTATCTGCAATACTTTTAGAGATAATTCGCATTTACTCATTTTGAGTAGGCGAGTAATTAGCTATGGGTCTGAAACTTCACCATGTGAAAGCTCTTCCAAAAGTAAATGAATGAGTTATTTGAGAAAAATTGGCTATCTGCAATACTTTTAGAGATATTTAGCATTTACTCATTTTGAGTAGGTGAGAAATTAGCTACAGGTCTGACACTTCACCAAGTGAAAGCTCTCCCAAAAGTAGATGAATGAGTTATTTGAGAAAAATTGGCTATCCGCAATACTTTTAGAGATAATTCACATTTACTCATTTTGAGTAGGCGAGTAATTAGCTATGGGTCTGAAACTTCACCATGTGAAAGCTCTCCCAAAAGTAAATGAATGAGTTATTTGAGAAAAATTGGCTATCTGCAATACTTTTCGAGATATTTAGCATTTACTCATTTTGAATAGGTGAGAAATTAGCTACAGGTCTGACACTTCACCAAGTGAAAGCTCTCGCAAAAGTAGGTGAATGAGTTATTTGAGAAAAATTGGCTATCTTCTATACTTTTACAGATAATTCGCATTTACTCATTTTGAGTAGGTGAGAAATTAGCTAGGGGTCTGAAACCTCACTAAGTGAAAGCTCTTCCAAAAGTATCTGAATGAGTTATTTCAGAAAAATTGGCTATCTGCAATACTTTTAGACATAATTAGCATTTACTCATTTTGAGTAGGTGAGTAACTAGCTACGCGTCTGAAACTTAACCAAGTGAAAGCTCTCCCAGAAGTAGGTGAATGAGTTATTTGAGAAAAATTGGCTAGCTGCAATACTTTTAGAGATAATTCGCATTTACTCATTTTGAGGAGGTGAGTAAGTAGGCCAAAGTTCACCAAACCATTTTCCCCTTAGCATAGGATACTCTAGTACTACCCTGTGGTTCAAAAATTTGCTCGAAATTTCTCTATCTCTTACAGTTTGAGAGATATTTCTGATTTTTCACATTTTCACTAAACGTAGCAATAAAGTAGCCATTACTCACTTGTACATTGAGCAACAGTTGTGAAACTTCAATATGTTACAGTTCACAAAAAAGTACATGAACAACATATTTGAGAGAAATTGTGTAGCTGCAATACTTTTGAAGATATAAGCCATTTACTCATTATGGTTATCATTAAAAATTGAAAAAGTAGCTATTACTCACTTAGCTATAGAGATACACTTCCAAATTACTGACCATGTTGTAGCTGTGGAGAAAGTAGCTGAACATCATATTGGAACAAAATTGTGTAGCTGCAATACTTTTGAAGATATAAGCCATTTACTCATTGACAGTTAAAAGTCATATAATTATATTAGGTAAAAGCGCTATTACTCACTCAAAAGTATGCCAAAGTTCATCAAACCTTTCCCCCCTTAGCAATAGGATACTCTAGTACTACCCTGTGGGTCAAAAATTTGCTCGAAATTGCTCTATATCTTACGGTTTGAGAGATATTTCTGATTTTTCACATTTTCACTAAAAGTAGCAATAAAGTAGCCATTACTCACTTGTACATCGAGCAACAGTTGTGAAACTTAAATCTGTTACAGTTCACAAAAAAGTACATGAACAACATATTTGAGAGAAATTGTGTAGCTGCAATACTTTTGAAGATATAAGCCATTTACTCATTATAGTTATCATTAAAAACTGAAAAAGTAGCTATTACTCACTTAGCTACGGAGATACACTTCCAAACTACTGACCATGTTGTAGCAGAGGAGAAAGTAGCCAAACAACATATTGGAACAAAATTGTGTAGCTGCAATACTTTTGAAGATATAAGCCATTTACTCATTATGGTTATCATTAAAAATTGAAAAAGTAGCTATTACTCACTTAGCTACGGAGATACACTTGCAAACTACTGACCATGTTGTAGCTGTGGAGAAAGTAGCTGAACAACATATTGGAACAAAATTGTGTAGCTGCAATACTTATGAAGATATAAGCCATTTACTCATTATGTTTATAATTAAAAATTGACAAAGTAGCTATTACTCACTTAGCTATGGAGATACACTTCCAAACTACTGACCATGTTGTAGCTGTGGAGAAAGTAGCTGAACAACATATTAGAACAAAATACTGTAAATGCAATAGTTTCAGAGTTATAAGCCATATAATTATATTAGCTAAAATAGCTATTACTCACTCAAAAGTAGGCCAAAGTTCACCAAACCCCAAAAATATTGAAGAGCAAAAAAATTCATTAGGACTTGTGATTTACCAAAAATGTGTAACTGTAGTAGTTTCAGAGAAAACTGCGTGACACACGCACGCACGCACGCACTCACGCACGCACGCACGTACACACGCACATGGTGCAAATTATAATCTCCCTCCGGCGAGCCGGGCGGGAGATAATAAGCACTGTTAATTTTGGCTATCCTCATTTGACCTTGAAAGAGGGGCCAAAGGTCAAATCTGATCACATCAAAAAATTCCTAGCCCATGACTTCCTATAGGTTGATTTAACATTACAAACCTGTAGAACCAATAATAAGCTAGTTATAAGCACTTTTAAGTTTGGCTATCCTCGTTTGACCTTGATGGAGGGGTCCAAGGTCAAATCTGACCACACCAAAAGATCCCCAGCTCATGATTTCCTATATGTTGGTTTACCATCTCAAACCTCTAGGACCAATAATAAGCAAACTATAAGCACTTTTAAGTTTGGCTATCCTCATTTGACCTTGAAGGAGGGGTCCAAGGTCAAATCCGACCACACCAAAAGATTCCCAGCCCATGATTTCATACAGGTTGGTTTACCATTCCAAACCTCTAGGACCAATAATAAGCGAGTTATAACCACTTTTAAGTTTGTTATCCTCGTTTGACCTTGAAGGAGGGGTCCAAGGTCAAATCAGACCACACCAAAAGAATCCCAGCCAATGATATCCTATAGGTTGGTTTACCCTCCCAAACCTCTAGGACCAATAATAAGGGAGCTATAAGCACTTTCAAGTTTGGCTATCCTCGTTTGACCTTTAAAGAGGGGTCCAAGGTCAAATCTGACCACACCAAAAGATCCCCAGCCCATGATTTCATACAGGTTGGTTTACCATCCCAAACCTCTAGGACCAATAATAAGCGAGTTATAACCACTTTTAAGTTTGGCTATCCTCGTTTGACCTTGAAGGAGGGGTCCAAGGTCAAATGTGACCACACCAAAAGAATCCCAGCCAATGATATCCTATAGGTTGGTTTACCATCCCAAACCTCTAGGTCCAATAATAAGGGAGCTATAAGCACTTTTAAGTTTGGCTATCCTCGTTTGACCTTGAAAGAGGGGTCCAAGGTCAAATCTGACCACACCAAAAGAATCCAGGCCCATGATTTCCTATAGGTTGGTTTACCATCCCAAACCTCTAGGACCAATAATAAGCGAGCTATAAGCACTTTTAAGTTTGGCTATCCTCGATGGAGGGGTCCAAGGTCAAATCTGACCACACCAAAAGATCCCCAGCTCATGATTTCCTATATGTTGGTTTACCATCTCAAACCTCTAGGACCAATAATAAGCAAACTATAAGCACTTTTAAGTTTGGCTATCCTCATTTGACCTTGAAGGAGGGGTCCAAGGTCAAATCCGACCACACCAAAAGATTCCCAGCCCATGATTTCATACAGGTTGGTTTACCATTCCAAACCTCTAGGACCAATAATAAGCGAGTTATAACCACTTTTAAGTTTGTTATCCTCGTTTGACCTTGAAGGAGGGGTCCAAGGTCAAATCAGACCACACCAAAAGAATCCCAGCCAATGATATCCTATAGGTTGGTTTACCCTCCCAAACCTCTAGGACCAATAATAAGGGAGCTATAAGCACTTTCAAGTTTGGCTATCCTCGTTTGACCTTTAAAGAGGGGTCCAAGGTCAAATCTGACCACACCAAAAGATCCCCAGCCCATGATTTCATACAGGTTGGTTTACCATCCCAAACCTCTAGGACCAATAATAAGCGAGTTATAACCACTTTTAAGTTTGGCTATCCTCGTTTGACCTTGAAGGAGGGGTCCAAGGTCAAATGTGACCACACCAAAAGAATCCCAGCCAATGATATCCTATAGGTTGGTTTACCATCCCAAACCTCTAGGTCCAATAATAAGGGAGCTATAAGCACTTTTAAGTTTGGCTATCCTCGTTTGACCTTGAAAGAGGGGTCCAAGGTCAAATCAGACCACACCAAAAGAATCCAGGCCCATGATTTCCTATAGGTTGGTTTACCATCCCAAACCTCTAGGACCAATAATAAGCGAGCTATAAGCACTTTTAAGTTTGGCTATCCTCGATGGAGGGGTCCAAGGTCAAATCTGACCACACCAAATGATTCCCAGCCCATGATTTCCTATAGGTTGGTTTACCATCCAAAACCTCTAGGAGCAATAATAAGCAAACTATAACCACTTTTAAGTTTGGCTATCCTCGTTTGACCTTGAAGGAGGGGTCCAAGGTCAAATCCGACCACACGAAAAGATTCCCAGCCCATGATTTCCTATATGTTGGTTTACCATCCCAAACCTCTAGGATCAATAATAAGCGAGTTATAAGCACTTTTAAGTTTGGCTATCCTCGTTTGACCTTGATGGAGGGGTCCAAGGTCAAATCTGACCACACCAAAAGATTCCCAGCCCATGATTTCCTATAGGTTGGTTTACCATCCCAAACCTCTAGGACCAATAATAGGCGAGTTATAAGCACTTTTAAGTTTGGCTATCCTTGTTTGACCTTGAAGGATGGGTCCAACTTCAAATCTGACCACACCAAAAGATCCCCAGCCCATGATTTCCTGTAGGTTGGTTTACCATCCCAAACCTCTAGGACCAATAATAAGTGAGTTATAAGCACTTTTAAGTTTGACTATCCTCATTTGACCTTGAAGGAGGGGTTCAAGGTCAAATCTGACCAAACCAAAAGATTCCCAGCCCATGATTTCCTATAGGTTGGTTTACCATCCCAAACCTCTAGGCCCAATAATAAGGGAGATATAAGCACTTTTCACGACTGACAAAGAAACGCCTGTGGCGGCCATCTTGTTTTTTTTCAAAATGAGGCCAAAATTATTTCCAGTCAAGATTTTATAATGAGGAACATATCCTGCTATCCGGTGGATAAAACTAAATAATCTAAATGCAATATTTTTCAAGTTATAAGTGATTTACTCAACAGTGATAACCTAAAAGTAGCTATTACTCGGCTATGCCATGAGCTACAGGTCTGAAATTTTACTATGTTATAGCTGACCCAAAAGTAGCTGAATAACATATTTACACAAAATTCTCTAAATACAATACTTTTCAAGTTACAAGTGATTTTACTCATGATGGAAGTTACTAAAAAGTCCAAAGTAGCTATTACTCATTTAGCTATTGAGATAGACACCGTAGTTCCTCACCATGTTGTAGCAATGGAAAAAGTAGCTGAATAACATATTTTAACAAAATGCTCTAAATGCAATACTTTTCAAGTTATAAATGATTTAGTGTTGAGTAAGAACCTAAAAGTAGCTATTACTCAGCTATGCACTGAGCCACAGGTCTGAAATTTTACTATGTTATAGCTCACCCCAAAATAGGTGAATAACATATGAAACTAAATACTCTAAATGCAATACTTTTCAAGTTATAAGTGATTTACTCAACAGTGATAACCTAAAAGTAGCTATTACTCAGCTATGCCATGAGCTACAGGTCTGAAATTTTACTATGTTATAGCTGACCCAAAAGCAGCTGAATAACATATTTACACAAAATTCTCTAAATGCAATACTTTTCAAGTTATAAATGATTTAGTATTGAGTAAGTACCTCAAAGTAGCTATTACTCAGCTATGCAAAGAGCCAGAGGTCTGGAATTTTACTATGTTATAGCTCACCCCAAAATAGGTGAATAACATATTGAAACTAAATACTCTAAATGCAATACTTTTCAAGTTATAAGTGATTTACTCAACAGTGATAACCTAAAAGTAGCTATTACTCGGCTATGCCATGAGCTACAGGTCTGAAATTTTACTATGTTATAGCTGACCCAAAAGTAGCTGAATAACATATTTATACAAAATTCTCTAAATGCAATAGTTTTCAAGTTACAAGTGATTTTACTCATGATGGAAGTTACTGAAAAGTCCAAAAGTAGCTATTACTCACTTAGCTAATGAGATAGACACCCAATTTGCTCACCATGTTGTAGCCATGGAAAAAGTAGCTGAATAACATATTTTAACAAAATACTCTAAATGCAATACTTTTCAAGTTATAATTGATTTAGTGCATGATTTCATTAAGTTTAATACACTAAAAATTATTTTAAAAATTCATAAAAAAATAATTAAGAAAGATCCAGGTCTGACGCTCACACACAGGAATCTACATGTGGTCTAGTACATATATGCAAGATATGAGAGAAATCCCTGAAATAGTCACTGAGAAAATTGTGATAAAATGTTGAAATGTTCACACTTTGGGTGGGGGTACCTCTCTTGTAATGGCTCTAGCAAACAAACGAACAGACAGATTTGCATGCCTTGAACACTTTTTCATCCTCGATAGATAAGGTATCTTTTAAAAGAAACAGCATGTCTCTAGGCCTTGTAGTTTTGGAGGAGAAGTTGTTCATGCGGACGCGTACGCCGCAGAGTGACGACATAAAAAGGTGACATTGTGGCTTTACTTGAGGATAACATGTATAACACCATCTTATTCTTACCATGTTCTGGTTGTCTTAAAGTTCCTGGCCATGTCCCAGGCAGGCTGCCAATTGCAATCTCTCCAGGTGAATTTGGCTGGGTTGGGACCTGAACTGAATCACCCTGATCATCCATTTCAACCTCTCCCTGTTCACTGTTCATGACCATAGTAATAAATATCCAGAATAATGGTGGGATCCACTGAATTCCCATTTGAAGATTGTATAATGTATAATCTGGAGTACTAGCAAGGACTAGTTCAAGCTGAGAGAGTAAGATAGCAAAGCAGAATAGATCACTGACATTCATTTTGTTCTTGTTACTTAAAAGTTATCTTTAATTCTTTGCCGTTTCAATTTTACAGAAAATGACAAAACTCTTCTGTATATATATTTAGACTTATTTGTTATCCAAATTTATCACAAGATAACCACAGATTTGAATACATTTTTTTAACAGGGGATCCAGTAAAATTTGAAAATTAGTACAGGAATTAGATAGATAGATAGATAGATAGATCTTTATTCAGCATTACATTACAATGAAATAATACAACAATTTAAAATAAATGCTGAAAGGAAATGTCAGAAGTTCAAATGAACTTATAACTAGACAATCCTAAATTTGGACAGAACTGACAACAGAAAGTTAAGAACATACAATAAATACTGAACAGTAATGTCTGAAGTTCAAATGAACTTATTACTAAATATTACTTAACTTGGACATAGCTGACAACAGAAAGATAAGAATAAATACAGCAGATAATATATATTTCGATTGATGACACAAAGAAGCTATTTATCAATGACCATGCTAATTTGAACTGTTTGTCTATTAATTATATTTTAACATACTTGACAAAGTACTTCATGGTAAAACTATAGATTGAAATACACACAGATTTAGTACACAGATCCGTAACTTCCATTTGTCATACCATAATTTGTTAGATAGACAATGGTTTTTTGTATTTAGTGAGGAATTCTTCTTTTAATCTCTTTTTGAAGCTTATTATAGATGGTAACAATCTTATATGTGATGGAATTTTATTGTACAGTTTAACCCCTATAATACTAGGACATCTACTTTTCTGGAAAGTTTTGGGGATATTTTGATAAATGTTTCCACAGTTCCTTGTATTACAGTTATGAACATGCTTGACATATCTATATTGTTCCATTAGTTTAGGTGGTAGCAAATTCCTATCAGCTTTGAAAATATGAGTACATGTTTTGAATTTTATTATATCCCGTAACTTTAAACATTTGAATGCATTGTATGTGTTGCTTGTTGAATCTCTGTATCTTAAGGAGCCAATCAGTCTCATTGCCCGATTTTGTAATTTTATCAGTTTATCTATTCTGCAGTCATAAGTGTTTCCCCATATTTCAGCACAGTAGTGAAAGTATGGTAGAATAACTGCCGAGTATAACATTAGTAATGATTTGCTATCTAATCGACCTTTGCTCCTACACATGAGTCCAATCCCTCTACTTACTTTATTTTCAATATGCAAGATCTGGTCTTTCCAATTTAATTTTTCATCAATAATAATACCCAGGAACTTAGTATTTTCAACTCTGTCTACTTCTGTTGAATCTATTTTTATTTGTCCTTTGAATTTCTTGACATTCTTATTAGAAAATAAAATATAATGTCTTTTTGACATTAAGTGAAAGTCTATTCACACTGAACCATGTAGTAAGTGTTTGTAGTTCCTTATTCATAACTTCAAATAGGACATTTAAATTTTCATTGGAATAGAAAAGGTTTGTATCATCAGCAAACAATATAAATTTCAATACACTGGATATGTTACATAGGTCATTTATATATAAAATAAACAGTAACGGTCCAAGTATGGAACCCTGGGGTACTCCACATGTGATAAGTAATTGGTTTGATTTTTGTCCATTTAGTTCTACATACTGCTTACGGTTAGATAAGAAGCTTTTAACCCAGTTTAGTGCTAACCCCCTGATCCCATATAAGTATAGTTTGTCCTGTAAAATGTAATGGTCAATAGTGTCGAAGGCTTTCTTTAAGTCTATAAAGAGTCCAATACTGTATTCATTTTTGTCAATTGCATCAGATATTAACTCTACCATATCACCTACTGCATATTCAGTCGAACATTTTTTTCTGAAACCATATTGGTGACAGGAAAATAATTTTTGCTTTTCTATAAAACTAACTAGTCTATTATAGAATAACTTTTCAAGAATTTTTGAAAATTGTGGCAAAATAGACACTGGTCGATAATTGCTAAATTCTTTCCTATTTCCACTTTTAAAAATTGGAATTACTTTGGCTAGTTTCAGTCTTTCTGGGAATATTCCAGTGCTGATTGATCTGTTAAAAATATGTGTTAGAGGGACAACAATACTGTGAATAATGCTTTTAACAGTTTTCATTTTCACTTCATCATAACTCGTTGACATTTTCCCCTTAAATTTTTTCACAATAGTTAATACCTCATTTTCTATCACTGGCTTTAAAAACACTGTACCTGTACTGTTGATATTCATAAATTGTCTATGACTTATACTAGTCTTCTTTTTTATTTTGGCTCCTAGGTTTTGCCCAATCTTCACAAAATATTCATTGATGGCATTACCTATGTTGAGATCCCCCTTTATGATGCAGTTATTGTGAATAAATGAATCAGATATGTTTCTATTTACTTTATTACCCCTTCGAATAATTCTATTCATGATAGTCCAAGTCCTTTTTATATCATCCTTTGATTCATTTAATTTATTCCGGAAGTATTGTTTCTCTGCGTATCTTAGGACCGAAACCAATTTATTCTTATACCTTTTATACCTCAATTCACTTGATTTAGTACGTTTTCTAAGGAATTCCTTGTACAAGACGGCTTTTTTTCTGCAAGCATTCTTAAGCCCCTTAGTAATCCAAACTTTGTCATTACGTTGTTTTCTTACAACTTCCTTAAGAGGGCAGCATGAATTATATATTGATATATATGCATCGTGGAATTTGTTAAAAGCTTCATTTACATCACTAACACAGGTAATATAATCCCAATTAAAATTGCATAATTCTTCGAAGAGTTTGTGGATATTTGCACTATGTTCCTGTCTAACAAGCATAGTTTCGAAATTTGTCTCACATTGTTTACTTTTGGGTTTTATGTTTTGGATGTAGAACACTGGTAAATGGTCCGAGATATCTTCAACAACTATGCCAGATAGGGTCTTTTCAATGTCAGCAATTTTATTGCACCAGATGTTATCAATTAAAGAGGTGCTATCAGCCGTAACTCGTGTAGGTTTGGTTATTTTTGGAATAAAGCCCATACTAAACATTGAATCTATAAAATATCTACTCTCACTATGAGTGTCATATTTTAACATATCAATATTGAAGTCACCACATATGTATACATCAGAATTTGCTTTTGTTAACTCTTCAACATAAGTAAAAAAATTCTCATTAAAATTCTTCAAATTACAATTTGGTGGTCTATATACACATGACACCAAAACTTTTTTGTTACCGAAATGAAGCTGTACAGCTATAGATTCCATATACCCCTTTTTGCTAATTGATAGACTTTCAATTAGTTTAATACTGGCAGAATTTTTAGCATATATACAAACACCACCCCCTTTGCTAAACTCTCTATTTACATAATGCATGTTATACCCGCTTAACATAAGCAATGTCATATCATCGTTTTCTGTCAGCCATGTTTCTGTAATAGCAACTACATCTAATTTCACTTTTAAAGACTCAAGCATAATCTGCAAACTCTCAAAGTTCTTACGTATACTGCGAAGGTTTAAATGGACAATGCTGAAATCACACAATTTATTTTCAGTAGTCTTATTAAATTCATCGATTGTGTAATATAAGGAGCTTTTACTTCTTATATCTTTAAAACATAAGTTAATATCGTTATTAAGATTTTGACACAATTCAGATTCCTTTACTATCACATATTCCATTCTATTCAGATCTTTAATTCTATCCTTAAGTTCACCACAATTCATTGAAAATAACTTATTAAACTCTTCATTATCAACATTACCAAAAGGAAATTCCCTTTGAAAACAACAAGAACAGATACTCACACTATTATGATTTATACTGTGATGATTATCTTCATGTTTTATGTTATGTTTACAATATTGATTCTTACATATTTTTGTAACACAAATATTGCACTTTGTACATTTTACACCTAGGTTATTGCAAGTTCTGACACATTTCAAAGTACTGACAACACTTTGTTTATCACCAGTTTGTGTTTTGCTTGTATGTATCACCATTAATCCGGTATTTATTTCGAGCATAATAATCCTGTCGCCTCTGAGGACCCTGGTCCCAACTTCTCCACTCTTGTTGCCTGTAGGATAAGTAAATATCTAACTCTTCTAGAATGATGTGTTTCAGGTTGTTTGATAGAAGCTTTGTGCCTTCTGAACTCAAGTGGATTCCATCAGGAAGAAAGAGACGCGAGTCTTGCTGGCCCCTGTAGTAGAAATTATCATGGCTACAAAAAACTGACAATTTGCTTCTATTTGCCAACTTCCTACACATTGCATTGGTAATTGATATAGCACAGTTCATTTCTGGATCTTTGACTGGTGGAGCAGCTGAGATGATAACACTCTTTGGTTTCCATTTCTGATGAATTCTTAGTACCAGTGATTCCATTTCTTTTGTTATTTCTGCTGGGCCTTTTGACATTACATCATTTGTGATCAGTTGGAGAACCACACACTTATATGTTTTGTTACACTTGTCAACACACTCCAAAGCACTTGAAGTTGTGAATGCACTTGCTTTATCACTTATAAATTTACTGGAGAGTCTTTCTGGAATTATGCCTTTGAGTATTGAGTTCCCCAGAAGAATCACCTCATTATTGTGCTCATAAGGTTTTTGTCGTGATGAATTCCTTTCAATATCTTCTTTTTCCACCTCAGTATTCCCTTTCACATCTTTTGGTTGATCAGTAGTTTTAACTCTATCACGATATTTCATCAGAATTTTGCCAAACATGTTTAAACCCTCTCCTGACACCCCTCTGCCCCAGAACTCATCTGAGACATCTTCCACAATCATTCTGTCTCCAGTTTTAATAAGAGTTGTTTTAAACAGATTGGACTGTCTTAACATGGCCCCAATAATTTCTTCCATGACAGTTACTTTCCTAGCCATCCACCCTGGATCAGTTTTCATCTTTCCCAGTCGCTTGGCCTGCCCAGCATGAGCTGCCTGTTTGACTTCCTCTGCTAGATGTTCCTTGTTGTGGAACAGTGCTTTCTGGTGAGTGTAGGCATGCTCACGTGACTTGAATGACCTCCCATAAATAACAACAGGTTCAGGGTAGAAGTTTGATAGCACACACTTGTGACCTGAGATGTATATTGGCACTGCCTCTCCTGTTTTGGCTTTGATCTCAATACTGCTAGTTGTGGTTTTTGCTGGACTACTCATCCAACTGTTTATATTATCCCCTGCGCTTAATGACATTTTCAGGTTTATCATTTCATCTTGGATTTTCTCCAAGTTATTTTTGAGTTGCTTGTTTACAGCTTCTGCCTTTTCAAGTTCCTGTTCAGCTACAAGTCTAAGTTTGTTGCTCTTGTCCAGTTGTTTAGAGAAAATAGAGCTCTGTAAACTATAGGCCTCACTCTGAACTCTGATACTCTCAATTTCTGATTTTGCTTTCGATTTATATTGCACCAGTTCGAAGAGATGGTCTTCCTGTGCTTGTTTTTTAACCTTTTCAATCTCTTCCTGTAGGTAGTCACTTGTCTGGGTGCCTACAGTGCAGGTTGGTAGTGAAGTGATTTTATCAGCAGCCAAGCTGTCATCTCTATTACAAAGTGCTTTAGATATGGTTGTTTCCATTTCTTCAAGCCTTTTGAGTATTTCAGGGCACATGCAGTTTACTGATGTATGTACTGCAGAGTACTTGCTGTTTTCTTTTTCACAGCAAGTTGACTTATTTATCTTGATGAACAGAGACTCATCCTCAGCACTAGATGTTGAACTGAGCATATTGGAAGTCTGCTTATTGATGTCTTCATTACAGATGTTTGCAGTAGAAATGCCAATGTTCGTTTGTGATGTATCATTTGACAAAGAGTCTGTATAACTCCCACTTTCCGTGATACAGTTTTTCTCACTTGTATGGCAGTCAGACAGCATTAGCATGACACTTTTTATGGAAGGAAATATATTTTTGGCCCAAATGATGAATCCAATCCCCTGACATTGAACAGTTCCAGTTTCAGTAAAGATAGTGATTGTGTAAATCACTTCTTGTTTCAACTTGACCATAATTTTGATGTCACTTTCTTGGTTTCCCACCCTATCACTCCAGTCTACTTCAACATCAGAATATTCAGACAGGTAGTGTTTGTAGTAGCCTGTAAAGCTGAGCAACCAAAAAGGCATATTTGTTTTTGAGCACTTAATTGCAACAATTTTGGCTGCTGGTTTGTAACTGTCCATAACTAAAACATCAGGGGGCTGTTTTGATAGAACTGGGCTCTTAGTTTTTCTTGATGCCATTTTTGGATATTTCTCCATAATGTCCTCATACAGCCTTGTGTCTTTTACCAGGGAATATATTTCAGCAGGATCCCCCACATTGTGGCACTTGATATCCATTTCATTGGCTGTTAATTGGTTTTCAGTTTCATAGCCACTAACAGATTTATCCATTATTACTTGTGTCTTGAAAAATCTCAGATTGTTTTGGGTTTTTGCCTCCTTTAACCCTTCTGCACTTAATCAATCCAATTAGTGTGGTAGTGTGATGTGTTTATTTTGCATTTATGAAGTAAATAGCCTTTCCAACTCAGATTTCATGTGACACTCTGTCTCTTATTTTTTCAATATAATTTCCATAAAGAAAGCAAAAAAAGGCAGCCAAAACTCACATTTTTATGGGGATTTATATTCCAAAGATACTGGCATCCTTTGAATTATACTTTTATCTTTATTTCCATGAATTTTTTGTCCAGTGTGTTTTTGTTTCAAAAGCAATACTCTTGATTTTTATTTCTCACTAAAAAAAACACTTCCACACACCTCCACACACAAGTGACATTTAGGGCTCAACCATACACTTTTTGTAATGCACTTGCACGTTATTATGCATAATTTGAACAGTGTATCCTTCCTATGGTTTTGAGTAGAGGTATAAAGCCATTAAGATTCATCATTGGCCTCACTCAAATCTTCATCTTCAAAGCCGCTCACACCTATTGCACTGTCAAATGAACTGTTTGGCCCTCTCCCTTCTACCACCACTGTATCATTTTGGTTTTCCCAGGATTGGCTTGGTTTTCCACAGGATTGGCTTGGTTTTCCACAGGATTGGTTTGATTTTCCACAGGATCTGCCTGGTTTTCCACTGAACTGGCCTCATACCTTTCCACTGAAGATATTTAAACAGATGTGGAATAGTTTTTAGTCTCATTTATTAAATACTTAACATTCTCTTAAAAGTGATGAAACAATAAAAATCTTTGTAACTCTTGAAAGTTTCTAAGTCAGAAAAAGTATAACTAGGTAGTTTTAGTGTAAGTGGTGCAGTAGTCTTCACACAGTCAAGAGTACTGAAAAAGCGATAACATGTGACCTTGAATGGCTTGTGCAAAAATATTTTAAACTGTGTAAATCAATACTAGTTACTTCCAAATGGTGTACCAATCCAAAACATTTACAGATTTTGGGATTCCCTTAGGGATTTATTAATACTTAAGACTACAGTTCAAAATGGGTTTACATAACAGCTCTACAATAACAAGCAATCAGTGCCTGTGAACGGGCTCTGTGTCAGCTGACTGTGTGTTTTGAGTTTCAGAGTAGAAGTGACAGAAGAAAAGGACACAAAAGTTGTGCCCTGGAAATGGTGTTCAGAAGGAAAGTAAGAATGTAACTGTTAAGGTGTAAAAAGTAAGTTAAAAACATATTTAAAGAAAATATTGCAAATGCAATAGTTTTAATTTTACTATGTTATAGCTGACCCCAAAATAGGTAAATAACATACTGAAACTAGACCTATCGCATCGGAGAACCAATGCAAATTGTATCCACCAGAAAGAAAACTCACCAAAGCCATTAAAACATGCTTAACCTTGGAGAAGCCCAAGGTGAAATCGGACCATATCAAAAGATTCTTAGCCCATGATTCCTATAGGTTGGTGTGACATTGCAAACCTCTAGGAACACAAATAAGCAAGATATAAGCACTGTTACTTTTGGCTATCCTCACTTGACCTTGAAAGAGGGGCCAAAGGTCAAATCTGATCACATCAAAAAATTCCTAGCCCATGACTTCCTATAGGTTGATTTAACATTACAAACCTGTAGAACCAATAATAAGCTAGTTATAAGCACTTTTAAGTTTGGCTATCCTCGTTTGACCTTGATGGAGGGGTCCAAGGTCAAATCTGACCACACCAAAAGATCCCCAGCTCATGATTTCCTATATGTTGGTTTACCATCTCAAACCTCTAGGACCAATAATAAGCAAACTATAAGCACTTTTAAGTTTGGCTATCCTCATTTGACCTTGAAGGAGGGGTCCAAGGTCAAATCCGACCACACCAAAAGATTCCCAGCCCATGATTTCATACAGGTTGGTTTACCATTCCAAACCTCTAGGACCAATAATAAGCGAGTTATAACCACTTTTAAGTTTGTTATCCTCGTTTGACCTTGAAGGAGGGGTCCAAGGTCAAATCAGACCACACCAAAAGAATCCCAGCCAATGATATCCTATAGGTTGGTTTACCCTCCCAAACCTCTAGGACCAATAATAAGGGAGCTATAAGCACTTTCAAGTTTGGCTATCCTCGTTCGACCTTTAAAGAGGGGTCCAAGGTCAAATCTGACCACACCAAAAGATCCCCAGCCCATGATTTCATACAGGTTGGTTTACCATCCCAAACCTCTAGGACCAATAATAAGCGAGTTATAACCACTTTTAAGTTTGGCTATCCTCGTTTGACCTTGAAGGAGGGGTCCAAGGTCAAATGTGACCACACCAAAAGAATCCCAGCCAATGATATCCTATAGGTTGGTTTACCATCCCAAACCTCTAGGTCCAATAATAAGGGAGCTATAAGCACTTTTAAGTTTGGCTATCCTCGTTTGACCTTGAAAGAGGGGTCCAAGGTCAAATCTGACCACACCAAAAGAATCCAGGCCCATGATTTCCTATAGGTTGGTTTACCATCCCAAACCTCTAGGACCAATAATAAGCGAGCTATAAGCACTTTTAAGTTTGGCTATCCTCGATGGAGGGGTCCAAGGTCAAATCTGACCACACCAAAAGATCCCCAGCTCATGATTTCCTATATGTTGGTTTACCATCTCAAACCTCTAGGACCAATAATAAGCAAACTATAAGCACTTTTAAGTTTGGCTATCCTCATTTGACCTTGAAGGAGGGGTCCAAGGTCAAATCCGACCACACCAAAAGATTCCCAGCCCATGATTTCATACAGGTTGGTTTACCATTCCAAACCTCTAGGACCAATAATAAGCGAGTTATAACCACTTTTAAGTTTGTTATCCTCGTTTGACCTTGAAGGAGGGGTCCAAGGTCAAATCAGACCACACCAAAAGAATCCCAGCCAATGATATCCTATAGGTTGGTTTACCCTCCCAAACCTCTAGGACCAATAATAAGGGAGCTATAAGCACTTTCAAGTTTGGCTATCCTCGTTTGACCTTTAAAGAGGGGTCCAAGGTCAAATCTGACCACACCAAAAGATCCCCAGCCCATGATTTCATACAGGTTGGTTTACCATCCCAAACCTCTAGGACCAATAATAAGCGAGTTATAACCACTTTTAAGTTTGGCTATCCTCGTTTGACCTTGAAGGAGGGGTCCAAGGTCAAATGTGACCACACCAAAAGAATCCCAGCCAATGATATCCTATAGGTTGGTTTACCATCCCAAACCTCTAGGTCCAATAATAAGGGAGCTATAAGCACTTTTAAGTTTGGCTATCCTCGTTTGACCTTGAAAGAGGGGTCCAAGGTCAAATCTGACCACACCAAAAGAATCCAGGCCCATGATTTCCTATAGGTTGGTTTACCATCCCAAACCTCTAGGACCAATAATAAGCGAGCTATAAGCACTTTTAAGTTTGGCTATCCTCGATGGAGGGGTCCAAGGTCAAATCTGACCACACCAAATGATTCCCAGCCCATGATTTCCTATAGGTTGGTTTACCATCCAAAACCTCTAGGAGCAATAATAAGCAAACTATAACCACTTTTAAGTTTGGCTATCCTCGTTTGACCTTGAAGGAGGGGTCCAAGGTCAAATCCGACCACACGAAAAGATTCCCAGCCCATGATTTCCTATATGTTGGTTTACCATCCCAAACCTCTAGGATCAATAATAAGCGAGTTATAAGCACTTTTAAGTTTGGCTATCCTCGTTTGACCTTGATGGAGGGGTCCAAGGTCAAATCTGACCACACCAAAAGATTCCCAGCCCATGATTTCCTATAGGTTGGTTTACCATCCCAAACCTCTAGGACCAATAATAGGCGAGTTATAAGCACTTTTAAGTTTGGCTATCCTTGTTTGACCTTGAAGGATGGGTCCAACTTCAAATCTGACCACACCAAAAGATCCCCAGCCCATGATTTCCTGTAGGTTGGTTTACCATCCCAAACCTCTAGGACCAATAATAAGTGAGTTATAAGCACTTTTAAGTTTGACTATCCTCATTTGACCTTGAAGGAGGGGTTCAAGGTCAAATCTGACCAAACCAAAAGATTCCCAGCCCATGATTTCCTATAGGTTGGTTTACCATCCCAAACCTCTAGGCCCAATAATAAGGGAGATATAAGCACTTTTCACGACTGACAAAGAAACGCCTGTGGCGGCCATCTTGTTTTTTTTCAAAATGAGGCCAAAATTATTTCCAGTCAAGATTTTATAATGAGGAACATATCCTGCTATCCGGTGGATAAAACTAAATAATCTAAATGCAATATTTTTCAAGTTATAAGTGATTTACTCAACAGTGATAACCTAAAAGTAGCTATTACTCGGCTATGCCATGAGCTACAGGTCTGAAATTTTACTATGTTATAGCTGACCCAAAAGTAGCTGAATAACATATTTACACAAAATTCTCTAAATACAATACTTTTCAAGTTACAAGTGATTTTACTCATGATGGAAGTTACTAAAAAGTCCAAAGTAGCTATTACTCATTTAGCTATTGAGATAGACACCGTAGTTCCTCACCATGTTGTAGCTATGGAAAAAGTAGCTGAATAACATATTTTAACAAAATGCTCTAAATGCAATACTTTTCAAGTTATAAATGATTTAGTGTTGAGTAAGAACCTAAAAGTAGCTATTACTCAGCTATGCACTGAGCCACAGGTCTGGAATTTTACTATGTTATAGCTCACCCCAAAATAGGTGAATAACATATGAAACTAAATACTCTAAATGCAATACTTTTCAAGTTATAAGTGATTTACTCAACAGTGATAACCTAAAAGTAGCTATTACTCAGCTATGCCATGAGCTACAGGTCTGAAATTTTACTATGTTATAGCTGACCCAAAAGCAGCTGAATAACATATTTACACAAAATTCTCTAAATGCAATACTTTTCAAGTTATAAATGATTTAGTATTGAGTAAGTACCTCAAAGTAGCTATTACTCAGCTATGCAATGAGCCAGAGGTCTGGAATTTTACTATGTTATAGCTCACCCCAAAATAGGTGAATAACATATTGAAACTAAATACTCTAAATGCAATACTTTTCAAGTTATAAGTGATTTACTCAACAGTGATAACCTAAAAGTAGCTATTACTCGGCTATGCCATGAGCTACAGGTCTGAAATTTTACTATGTTATAGCTGACCCAAAAGTAGCTGAATAACATATTTATACAAAATTCTCTAAATGCAATAGTTTTCAAGTTACAAGTGATTTTACTCATGATGGAAGTTACTGAAAAGTCCAAAAGTAGCTATTACTCACTTAGCTAATGAGATAGACACCCAATTTGCTCACCATGTTGTAGCCATGGAAAAAGTAGCTGAATAACATATTTTAACAAAATACTCTAAATGCAATACTTTTCAAGTTATAATTGATTTAGTGCATGATTTCATTAAGTTTAATACACTAAAAATTATTTTAAAAATTCATAAAAAAATAGTTAAGAAAGATCCAGGTCTGACGCTCACACACAGGAATCTACATGTGGTCTAGTACATATATGCAAGATATGAGAGAAATCCCTGAAATAGTCACTGAGAAAATTGTGATAAAATGTTGAAATGTTCACACTTTGGGTGGGGGTACCTCTCTTGTAATGGCTCTAGCAAACAAACGAACAGACAGATTTGCATGCCTTGAACACTTTTTCATCCTCGATAGATAAGGTATCTTTTAAAAGAAACAGCATGTCTCTAGGCCTTGTAGTTTTGGAGGAGAAGTTGTTCATGCGGACGCGTACGCCGCAGAGTGACGACATAAAAAGGTGACATTGTGGCTTTACTTGAGGATAACATGTATAACACCATCTTATTCTTACCATGTTCTGGTTGTCTTAAAGTTCCTGGCCATGTCCCAGGCAGGCTGCCAATTGCAATCTCTCCAGGTGAATTTGGCTGGGTTGGGACCTGAACTGAATCACCCTGATCATCCATTTCAACCTCTCCCTGTTCACTGTTCATGACCATAGTAATAAATATCCAGAATAATGGTGGGATCCACTGAATTCCCATTTGAAGATTGTATAATGTATAATCTGGAGTACTAGCAAGGACTAGTTCAAGCTGAGAGAGTAAGATAGCAAAGCAGAATAGATCACTGACATTCATTTTGTTCTTGTTACTTAAAAGTTATCTTTAATTCTTTGCCGTTTCAATTTTACAGAAAATGACAAAACTCTTCTGTATATATATTTAGACTTATTTGTTATCCAAATTTATCACAAGATAACCACAGATTTGAATACATTTTTTTAACAGGGGATCCAGTAAAATCTGAAAATTAGTACAGGAATTAGGGCTCAACCATACACTTTTTGTAATGCACTTGCACGTTATTATGCATAATTTGAACAGTGTATCCTTCCTATGGTTTTGAGTAGAGGTATAAAGCCATTAAGATTCATCATTGGCCTCACTCAAATCTTCATCTTCCAAGCTGCTCACACCTATTGCACTGTCAAATGAACTGTTTGGCCCTCTCCTTTCTACCACCACTGTATCATTTTGGTTTTCCACAGGATTGGCTTGGTTTTCCACAGGATTGGCTTGGTTTTCCACAGGATCTGCCTGGTTTTCCACTGAATTGGGCTCATACCTCTCCACTGAAGATATTTAAACAGATGTGGAATATGTTTTAGTCTCATCTATTAAATACTTATCATTCTCTTAAAAGTGATGAAACAATAAAAATCTCCGTAACTCTTGAAAGTTTCTAAGTCAGAAAAAGTGTAAGTGATGCAGTAGTCTTCACACAGTCAAAAGTACTGAAAAAGTGATTACATGTGACCTTGATTGGTTTGTGCCAAAATATTTTAAACTATGTAAAATTGTAATTCAATACTAGTTACTTCCAAAATGTGTTCCAATCCAAAACATTTACAGGTTTTTGGCTTCCCTTACAGATTTATTGATACTTAGGAGTACAGTTCAAAATTGGGTGATATAACAGCTCTACAATAAAAAGGTGACACTGTGGCTTTACTGAGGACAACATGTATAACACCATCTTATTCTTACCATGTTCTGGTTGTCTTACAGTTCCTGGCCATGTCCCAGGCAGGCTGCCAATTGCAATCTCTCCAGGTGAATTTGGCTGGGTTGGGACCTGAACTGAATCACCCTGGTCATTTATTTCAACCTCTCCCTGTTCACTGTTCATAGCCATAGCAGTAAATATCCAGAACAGTGGTGAAATCCACTGTATTCCCATTTGAAGATTATACAATGTATAATCTGGAGTACTAGCAAGGACTAGTTCAAGCAGAGAGAGTAAGATAGCAATGAAGAATAAACCACTGACATTCATTTTCTTCTTGTTATTTAAAAGTTTACTTTAATTCTTTGCCGTTTCTGTATTGATTTCTATAAATGCCACTATTAATTACCTCTGAAATTATGTGGCTTTTCTAACAAATTAATTGTTCAAATATACAACTCTCAATTTTCAGTCTAATGCCAAAAACTGCCTTTCCACCTGAAAAACAAAAAGTGAACATAAACACAATTTTATATTTTACACACAAAGAAATTATGCTGAGATCAATGATAACAAGGCTGCTATCGCAGCGGTTATCTCCTACCCCGGGACCAATAATAATGGTGAACTATCAGAATAGCTATTACTTAGTAACTACGCCTTAGTTTGCTATGGAGCTACAGCTCTGACAATTTGGGAGAGCAAACACTGTGACATGATGTTGCACACCTACATCCCCTAAACAATGTCCCTACAAAGTATCAACTTCATATACTTTACATTTTCTCAGAAATAGCCCAGACAAGATTTTGCAGGTCAATGTCACTACAGCAAGTTTAAAGGTCAAAACAAGGTCACATCATGATGTTGCAAACCTACTCCCTAATCAATGTCCCTACCAAAAATCAACGTCCTATACCTTATGGTTTTTGAGATATAGCCCAGACAAGATATTAAAGGTCAAGGTCACTACAGTAAGGTCAAAGGTCACACCAAGGCAAAACCATGACATTGCACACCTACATCCCCATTCAATGTCACTACTAGGTATCAGCTTCCTGTACATTACAGTTTCCAAGATATAGTAGGACAATCTTTTTAGGGTCAAGGTCACTTCAGCAAGGTCAAAAATCAAATCAAGTCACACCATGATGTTGTACACCTACCACCCCTAACCAATGTCCTACCACATATCAACTTCCTATACCTTACGGGTTCCAAGATATAGCAAGATATATATAGTAAGATATATAACTTTGAAAATTAAATGCTCCTTTAGTATTGTAGCTTATAAAAGCTACATTTAAAATATAATTTACAATTTCATAACAGTGATTCACATGAGATTGGCCTTAAATACTGTGGTGTCGAGGAAAGATTTCTCAGAGAAACTTTTGGTTGGGCAAATTTTCCAGCAAAAATTCTAAATGCTTATAAACGTTTAAAAGCCCATAAGAGAAAGGTTTAGATAAGGTTGAAAATAGGTTTAAAATTAAATACTTAGTAACATTTATGTAAACGTTTTTTAATGTTTCCTCAATGGGTATGTGAAGGATTCGAAAAATGTTTAAAAATTGTGTTTTTTATTTGGCTTATAAATGTTATTAAACATCTGAAAACACCCAGCTTAAAGGTATATAAACATTATACAACATTCCCAACCATCTTTAGTTAATTCATTGAATGAGCAACAAATTGGGGCAACTTCTGTTGCAGGTGTCAATTATGATAACTATTACTACTAACTGATTTTAAAAATAAAAGTAGATTGGGCCAACTCGGCGCCAACATATCCCCAGACAGGTCATCACTCACGCAACATGTTTTGACTGGGTCTTTTCCATGGGACCCCTTCTGTGTGATATAATTTTGAGGGAAAACATAATCAACCACTTAAGAACTAGAGTAATATAATCTACAATATTTTTATTTTGCATAGCAAAATTATATCCCCAGACGACAGATGCGAACCCAGGAACTTTTCCCTCAAGAACTTTGCCCAATGCGAACTCTATCCAGGAGCTTTGCCCACAAGGAACTTTGTCCACAACAATCTTCACAGGGCAGGATGTTCACCCACAATACAAACTAGAGGATCGCTCGCAAAAAAAAAAAGATAATGTTTTTGCATAGCAAAAACAAAGCGTCCCGAAAAGGATATAAAGGTGAGTGCTAAAGTATTAAGAAAATGCTTCGTTTCTAGCCTTATACTGTTGTGGCAACCAAAGTCAGCGCAGTCTGCTCTATCTAGCACGGTTTTCAAGATATAAGCATTTTTGTGTTTTGCAAAAAATTCGAAAATTCAAAATGTCCGCTATATTTGGAGAGACAAATATATTTTGAAAATTGGCATGGCTACTCTGCAGAGATACCCAGCAGGTCAAAAATTTTGTTGAGTTCGCTCCATATAGCACGGTTTTAGAGATATAAGCATTTTTGTGTTTTGCAAAAACTTTGAAAATTCAAAATAGCCACCATTTTTGGGGAGACAAAAATTTTTAAAGGAGAAGAAATAGCTTTTCCGAGATATTCACAATTTTTCATTTTCGTGTGTGAAAGCTCTTCCAAAAGTAGGTGAATGAGTTATTTGAGAAAAATTGGCTATCTGCAATACTATTACGAGATAATTCACATTTACTCCTTTTGAGTAGGCGAGTAATTGCCTACGGGTCTGGAACTTCAAGTGAAAGTTCTCCCAAAAGTAGATGAATGAGTTATTTGATAAAAATTGGGTATCCGCAATACTTTTACAGATAATTCGCATTTACCAGGGCTCGATGTTTCCAGTGGTCCGGCAGCCCGAGTCTGCCGAAAATTCGACCGGGCTGCCATTGTAAACTGATAGGCTGACCGAAGGGCTACTAGCAAATAAAATACATAAATGCGTACATATTTTGATATATTGTAGCTTTATTTTACAAAATAATGGTTGAAATAATTCTAATTGCATCATTGTTTACATCTGCCATGACACTTTTTATTTTCAGCCGTGAATTCATTCAAAGATAATTATTTTCAGCTGCGAATTCATTCGAAAATAATTATTTTCAGCCGTGGATTCATTAGTTTTTTTCACGGGGCCTACAGTGCTTTACATGATTTTATGTTTTAGATAAGTTTAACTGGAATTAGCAATTTTAATGAGATTGATGAGAACAGTTCATCATAAAATATTTCGGGCTCTTCCTTTGGCCACCGGGCTCACGAACACCAACTGTAGGCAGCCTGGTGGGCTGCCAGACAATTTTTCGTAACATCTTGCCCTGTTTACTCATTTTGAGTAGGTGAACAATTAGCTATGGGTCTGAAACTTCACTAAGTGAAAGCTCTCCCAAAAGTAGGTGAATGAGTTATTTGAGAAAAATTGGCTATCTGCAATACTTTTAGAGATAATTCACATTTACTCATTTTGAGTAGGTGAGTAATTAGCTACGGGTCTGAAACTTCACCATGTGAAAGCTCTCCCAAAAGTAGATGAATGAGTATTTGATAAAAATTGGGTATCCGCAATACTTTTACAGATAATTAGCATTTACTCATTTTGAGTAGGTGAATAATAAGCTATGGGTCTGAAACTTCACGGAGTGAAAGCTCTCCCAAAAGTAGGTGAATGAGTTATTTGAGAAAAATTGGCTATCTGCAATACTTTTAGAGATAATTCGCATTTACTCATTTTGAGTAGGTGAGTAATTAGCTATGGGTCTGAAACTTCACCATGTGAAAGCTCTTCCAAAAGTAGATGAATCAGTATTTGATAAAAATTGGGTATCCCCAATACTTTTAAGAGATAATTCGCATTTACTCATTTTGAGTAGGTGAGTAATTATCTACGGGTCTGAAACTTCACCATGTGAAAGCTCTCCCAAAAGTATATGAATGAGTTATTTGATAAAAATTGGGTATCCGCAATAGTTTTTGAGATAATTAGCATTTACTCATTTTGAGTAGGTGAATAATTAGCTATGGGTCTGAAACTTCACCAAGTGAAAGCTCTTCCAAAAGTAGGTGAATGAGTTATTTGAGAAAAATTGGCCATCTGCAATACTTTTAGAGATAATTCGCATTTACTCATTTTGAGTAGGTGAGTAATTAGCTATGGGTCTGAAACTTCACCATGTGAAAGCTCTCCCACAAGTAGATGAATCAGTATTTGATAAAAATTGGGTATCCGCAATACTTTTACAGATAATTAGCATTTACTCATTTTGAGTAGGTGAATAATTAGCTATGGGTCTGAAACTTCACGGAGTGAAAGCTCTCCCAAAAGTAGGTGAATGAGTTATTTGAGAAAAATTGGCTATCTGCAATACTTTTAGAGATAATTCGCATTTACTCATTTTGAGTAGGTGAGTAATTAGCTATGGGTCTGAAACTTCACCAAGTGAAAGCTCTCCCAAAAGTAGGTGAATGATTTATTTGATAAAAATTGGCTATCTGCAATACTTTTAGAGATACTTCGCATTTACTCATTTTGAGTAGGTGAGTAATTAGCTATGGGTCTGAAACTTGACCATGTGAAAGCTCTCCCACAAGTAGATGAATGAGTTATTTGATAAAAATTGGGTATGAAAGCTCTCCCAAAAGTAGGTGAATGAGTTATTTGAGAACAAGACCACTGCCGCGGTATGTATCTCCCGCCGAGTACCGCAGGGGAAGAAATACTACATTGAAATTTTTCCCCTTTGCATAGGACACTGTTGTACCATCCTGCAGGTCGAAAATTCGCTTGAAATCGCACTATCTGTTACGCTTTTTGAGATATTGACACTTTTCCATTTTCAGCAAAAATCCAAGATGGCCGCCGAAAGTGGCGAAAAATGAAATTTTTCCCCTTTGGACAGGACACTCTTGTATCACCCTGCGGGTCAAAAATTCGCTCGAAATCGCTCGATCTCTTACGGTTTTTGAGATATTGACACTTTTTCATTTTCAGCAAAAATCCAAGATGGCCGCCGAAAGTGGCGAAAAATGAAATTTTTCCCCTTTGGACAGAACACTCTTGTATCACCCTGCGGGTCAAAAATTCGCTCGAAATCGCTCGATCTCTTACGGTTTTTGAGATATTGACACTTTTTAATTTTCCGCAAAAATCTAAGATGGCCGCCAAAAGTGGCGAAAATTGAAATTTTCCCCCTTTGCACAGGAGACTCTTGTACCACCCTGCAGGTCAAAAATTTTTTAGAGATAATTCGCATTTACTCATTTTGAGTAGGTGACAAATTAGCTATGGGTCTGAAACTTCACCATGTGAAAGCTCTTCCAAAAGTAGATGAATGAGTTATTTGAGAAAAATTGGCTATCTGCAATACTTTTAGAGATAATTTGCATTTACTCATTTTGAGTAGGTGAGTAATTAGCTACGGGCGTGAAACTTCACCAAGTGAAAGCTCTCCCAAAAGTAGATGAATGACTTATTTGAGAAAAATTGGGTATCTGCAATTCTTTTAGAGATAATTCGCATTTACTCATTTTGAGTAGGTGAGTAATTACCTACGGGTCTGAAACTTCAAGTGAAAGCTCTCCCAAAAGTAGATGAATGAGTTATTTGAGAAAAATTGGCTATCTGCAATACTTTTAGAGAGAATTCGCATTTACTCATTTTGAGTAGGTGAGTAATTAGCTATGGGTCTGAAACTTCACCATGTGAAAGCTCTTCCAAAAGTAGATGAATGAGTTATTTGAGAAAAATTGGCTATCTGCAATACTTTTAGAGATAATTCGCATTTACTCATTTTGAGTAGGCGAGTAATTAGCTATGGGTCTGAAACTTCACCATGTGAAAGCTCTTCCAAAAGTAAATGAATGAGTTATTTGAGAAAAATTGGCTATCTACAATACTTTTGGAGATATTTAGCATTTACTCATTTTGAGTAGGTGAGAAATTAGCTACAGGTCTGACACTTCACCAAGTGAAAGCTCTCCCAAAAGTAGATGAATGAGTTATTTGAGAAAAATTGGCTATCTGCAATACTTTTACAGATAATTAGCATTTACTCATTTTGAGTAGGTGAGTAATTAGCTACGGGTCTGAAACTTCACCAAGTGAAAGCTCTTCCAAAAGTAGGTGAATGAGTTATTTGAGAAAAATTGGCTATCTGCAATACTTTTAGAGAGAATTCGCATTTACTCATTTTGAGTAGGTGAGTAATTAGCTATGGGTCTGAAACTTCACCATGTGAAAGCTCTTCCAAAAGTAGATGAATGAGTTATTTGAGAAAAATTGGCTATCTGCAATACTTTTAGAGATAATTAGCATTTACTCATTTTGAGTAGGTGAGTAATTAGCTATGGGTCTGAAACTTCACCAAGTGAAAGCTCTCCCAAAAGTAGATGAATGAGTTATTTGAGAAAAATTGGCTATCTGCAATACTTTTAGAGAGAATTCGCATTTACTCATTTTGAGTAGGTGAGTAATTAGCTATGGGTCTGAAACTTCACCATGTGAAAGCTCTTCCAAAAGTAGATGAATGAGTTATTTGAGAAAAATTGGCTATCTGCAATACTTTTAGAGATAATTCGCATTTACTCATTTTGAGTAGGCGAGTAATTAGCTATGGGTCTGAAACTACACCATGTGAAAGCTCTTCCAAAAGTAGATGAATGAGTTATTTGAGAAAAATTGGCTATCTGCAATACTTTTAGAGATAATTCGCATTTACTCATTTTGAGTAGGCGAGTAATTAGCTATGGGTCTGAAACTTCACCATGTGAAAGCTCTTCCAAAAGTAAATGAATGAGTTATTTGAGAAAAATTGGCTATCTGCAATACTTTTGGAGATATTTAGCATTTACTCATTTTGAGTAGGTGAGTAAGTAGCTACGGGTCTGAAACTTCACAATGTGAAAGCTCTTCCAAAAGAAGATGAATGAGTTATTTGAGAAAAATTGGCTATCTGCAATATTTTTAGAGACAATTAGTATTTACTCATTTTGAGCAGGTGAGAAATTAGCTACAGGTCTGAAACTTCACCAAGTGAAAGCTTTCCCAAAAGTAGATGAATGAGTTATTTGAGAAAAATTGGCTATCTCCTATACTTTTAGAGATAATTCGCATTTACTCATTTTGAGTAGGTGAGAAATTAGCTATGGGTCTGAAACTTCACCATGTGAAAGCTCTTCCAAAAGTAGATGAATGAGTTATTTGAGAAAAATTGGCTATCTGCAATACTTTTAGAGATAATTTGCATTTACTCATTTTGAGTAGGTGAGTAATTAGCTACGGGCGTGAAACTTCACCAAGTGAAAGCTCTCCCAAAAGTAGATGAATGACTTATTTGAGAAAAATTGGGTATCTGCAATTCTTTTAGAGATAATTCGCATTTACTCATTTTGAGTAGGTGAGTAATTACCTACGGGTCTGAAACTTCACCAAGTGAAAGCTCTCCCAAAAGTAGATGAATGAGTTATTTGAGAAAAATTGGCTATCTGCAATACTTTTAGAGAGAATTCGCATTTACTCATTTTGAGTAGGTGAGTAATTAGCTATGGGTCTGAAACTTCACCATGTGAAAGCTCTTCCAAAAGTAGATGAATGAGTTATTTGAGAAAAATTGGCTATCTGCAATACTTTTAGAGATAATTCGCATTTACTCATTTTGAGTAGGCGAGTAATTAGCTATGGGTCTGAAACTTCACCATGTGAAAGCTCTTCCAAAAGTAAATGAATGAGTTATTTGAGAAAAATTGGCTATCTGCAATACTTTTGGAGATATTTAGCATTTACTCATTTTGAGTAGGTGAGAAATTAGCTACAGGTCTGACACTTCACCAAGTGAAAGCTCTCCCAAAAGTAGATGAATGAGTTATTTGAGAAAAATTGGCTATCTGCAATACTTTTACAGATAATTAGCATTTACTCATTTTGAGTAGGTGAGTAATTAGCTACGGGTCTGAAACTTCACCAAGTGAAAGCTCTTCCAAAAGTAGGTGAATGAGTTATTTGAGAAAAATTGGCTATCTGCAATACTTTTAGAGAGAATTCGCATTTACTCATTTTGAGTAGGTGAGTAATTAGCTATGGGTCTGAAACTTCACCATGTGAAAGCTCTTCCAAAAGTAGATGAATGAGTTATTTGAGAAAAATTGGCTATCTGCAATACTTTTAGAGATAATTAGCATTTACTCATTTTGAGTAGGTGAGTAATTAGCTATGGGTCTGAAACTTCACCAAGTGAAAGCTCTCCCAAAAGTAGATGAATGAGTTATTTGAGAAAAATTGGCTATCTGCAATACTTTTAGAGAGAATTCGCATTTACTCATTTTGAGTAGGTGAGTAATTAGCTATGGGTCTGAAACTTCACCATGTGAAAGCTCTTCCAAAAGTAGATGAATGAGTTATTTGAGAAAAATTGGCTATCTGCAATACTTTTAGAGATAATTCGCATTTACTCATTTTGAGTAGGCGAGTAATTAGCTATGGGTCTGAAACTTCACCATGTGAAAGCTCTTCCAAAAGTAAATGAATGAGTTATTTGAGACAAATTGGCTATCTGCAATACTTTTAGAGATATTTAGCATTTACTCATTTTGAGTAGGTGAGAAATTAGCTACAGGTCTGACACTTCACCAAGTGAAAGCTCTCCCAAAAGTAGATGAATGAGTTATTTGAGAAAAATTGGCTATCTGTAATAATTTTACAGATAATTAGCATTTACTCATTTTGAGTAGGTGAGTAATTAGCTACGGGTCTGAAACTTCACCAAGTGAAAGCTCTTCCAAAAGTAGGTGAATGAGTTATTTGAGAAAAATTGGCTATCTGCAATACTTTTAGAGAGAATTCGCATTTACTCATTTTGAGTAGGTGAGTAATTAGCTATGGGTCTGAAACTTCACCATGTGAAAGCTCTTCCAAAAGTAGATGAATGAGTTATTTGAGAAAAATTGGCTATCTGCAATACTTTTAGAGATAATTAGCATTTACTCATTTTGAGTAGGTGAGTAATTAGCTACGGGTCTGAAACTTTACCAAGTGAAAGCTCTCCCAAAAGTAGATGAATGAGTTATTTGAGAAAAATTGGCTATCTGCAATACTTTTAGAGAGAATTCGCATTTACTCATTTTGAGTAGGTGAGTAATTAGCTATGGGTCTGAAACTTCACCATGTGAAAGCTCTTCCAAAAGTAGATGAATGAGTTATTTGAGAAAAATTGGCTATCTGCAATACTTTTAGAGATAATTCGCATTTACTCATTTTGAGTAGGCGAGTAATTAGCTATGGTTCTGAAACTTCACCATGTGAAAGCTCTTCCAAAAGTAAATGAATGAGTTATTTGAGAAAAATTGGCTATCTGCAATACTTTTCGAGATATTTAGCATTTACTCATTTTGAGTAGGTGAGAAATTAGCTACAGGTCTGACACTTCACCAAGTGAAAGCTCTCCCAAAAGTAGATGAATGAGTTATTTGAGAAAAATTGGCTATCTGCAATACTTTTAGAGATATTTAGCATTTACTCATTTTGAGTAGGTGAGAAATTAGCTACAGGTCTGACACTTCACCAAGTGAAAGCTCTCCCAAAAGTAGGTGAATGAGTTATTTGAGAAAAATTGGCTATCTGCAATACTTTTAGAGATAATTCGCATTTACTCATTTTGAGTAGGTGAGAAATTAGCTAGGGGTCTGAAACCTCACTAAGTGAAAGGTCTTCCAAAAGTATATGAATGAGTTATTTGAGAAAAATTGGCTATCTGCAATACTTTTAGACATGATTAGCATTTACTCATTTTGAGTAGGTGAGTAACTAGCTACGCGTCTGAAACTTAACCAAATGAAAGCTCTCCCAAAAGTAGGTGAATGAGTTATTTGAGAAAAATTGGCTACCTGCAATACTTTTAGAGATAATTCGCATTTACTCATTTTGAGGAGGTGAGTAAGTAGGCCAAAGTTCACCAAACCATTTTCCCCTTAGCATAGGATACTCTAGTACTACCCTGTGGTTCAAAAAGTTTGCTCGAAATTTCTCTATCTCTTACAGTTTGAGAGATATTTCTGATTTTTCACATTTTCACTAAAAGTAGCAATAAAGTAGCCATTACTCACTTGTACATTGAGCAACAGTTGTGAAACTTAAATACGTTACAGTTCACAAAAAAGTACATGAACAACATATTTGAGAGAAATTGTGTAGCTGCAATACTTTTGAAGATATAAGGCATTTACTCATTATGGTTATCATTAAAAATTGAAAAAGTAGCTATTACTCACTTAGCTATGGAGATACACTTCCAAATTACTGACCATGTTGTAGCTGTGGAGAAAGTAGCTGAACATCATATTGGAACAAAATTGTGTAGCTGCAATACTTTTGAAGATATAAGCCATTTACTCATTGACAGTTAAAAGTCATATAATTATATTAGGTAAAAGCGCTATTACTCACTCAAAAGTAGGCCAAAGTTCACCAAACCTTTCCCCCCTTAGCAATAGGATACTCTAGTACTACCCTGTGGGTCAAAAATTTGCTCGAAATTGCTCTATATCTTACGGTTTGAGAGATATTTCTGATTTTTCACATTTTCACTAAAAGTAGCAATAAAGTAGCCATTACTCACTTGTACATCGAGCAACAGTTGTGAAACTTAAATATGTTACAGTTCACAAAAAAGTACATGAACAACATATTTGAGAGAAATTGTGTAGCTGCAATACTTTTGAAGATATAAGGCATTTACTCATTATGGTTATCATTAAAAATTGAAAAAGTAGCTATTACTCACTTAGCTATGGAGATACACTTCCAAATTACTGACCATGTTGTAGCTGTGGAGAAAGTAGCTGAACATCATATTAGAACAAAATTGTGTAGCTGCAATACTTTTGAAGATATAAGCCATTTACTCATTGACAGTTATAAGTCATATAATTATATTAGGTAAAAGCGCTATTACTCACTCAAAAGTAGGCCAAAGTTCACCAAACTTTTTCCCCCTTAGCAATAGGATACTCTAGTACTACCCTGTGGGTCAAAAATTTGCTCGAAATTGCTCTATATCTTACAGTTTGAGAGATATTTCTGATTTTTCACATTTTCACTAAAAGTAGCAATAAAGTAGCCATTACTCACTTGTACATTGAGCAACAGTTGTGAAACTTAAATATGTTACAGTTCACAAAAAAGTACATGAACAACATATTTGAGAGAAATTGTGTAGCTGCAATACTTTTGAAGATATAAGCAATTTACTCATTATGGTTATCATTAAAAATTGAAAAAGTAGCTATTACTCACTTAGCTATAGAGATACACTTCCAAACCACTGGCCATGTTGTAGCAGTGGAGAAAGTAGCTGAACAACATATTGGAACAAAATTGTGTAGCTGCAATACTTTTGAAGATATAAGCCATTTACTCATTATGGTTATCATTAAAAACTGAAAAAGTAGCTATTACTCACTTAGCTACGGAGATACACTTCCAAACTACTGACCATGTTGTAGCAGAGGAGAAAGTAGCCGAACAACATATTGGAACAAAATTGTGTAGCTGCAATACTTTTGAAGATATAAGCCATTTACTCATTATGGTTATCATTAAAAATTGAAAAAGTAGCTATTACTCACTTAGCTATGGAGATACACTTGCAAACTACTGACCATGTTGTAGCTGTGGAGAAAGTAGCTGAACAACATATTGGAACAAAATTGTGTAGCTGTAATACTTATGAAGATATAAGCCATTTACTCATTATGGTTATAATTAAAAATTGACAAAGTAGCTATTACTCACTTAGCTATGGAGATACACTTCCAAACTACTGACCATGTTGTAGCTGTGGAGAAAGTAGCTGAACAACATATTAGAACAAAATACTGTAAATGCAATAGTTTCAGAGTTATAAGCCATATAATTATATTAGCTAAAATAGCTATTACTCACTCAAAAGTAGGCCAAAGTTCACCAAACCCCAAAAATATTGAAGAGCAAAAAAATTCATTAGGACTTGTGATTTACCAAAAATGTGTAACTGTAGTAGTTTCAGAGAAAACTGCGTGACACACGCACGCACTCACGCACGCACGCACGCACGTACACACGCACATGGTGCAAATTATAATCTCCCTCCGGCGTGCCAGGCGGGAGATAAAAACTAGCTATCTGCAATACTTTTAGAGGTAATTCGCATTTACTCATTTTGAGTAGGGGAGTAATTAGCTATGGGTCTGAAACTTCACCATGCGAAAGCTCTTCCAAAAGTAGATGAGTTATTTGAGAAAAATTGGCTATCTGCAATACTTTTAAGAGATAATTCGCATTTACTCATTTTGAGTAGGTGAGTAATTATCTACGGGTCTGAAACTTCACCATGTGAAAGCTCTCCCAAAAGTAGATGAATGAGTTATTTGATAAAAATTGGGTATCCACAATAGTTTTAGAGATAATTAGCATTTACTCATTTTGAGCAGGTGAATAATTAGCTACAGGTCTGAAACTTCACCGAGTGAAAGCTCTTTGGAACAGCTGCTCTACAGAGATACCCTGAAGATCAAAAATTTCGTCGAAATCGTTCTATATAGCACGGTTTTCGAGATATTAGCATTTTTGTGTTTTGCAATTTTTGCGCAAAAATTCGAAAATTCAAAATGGCCGCCATTTTTGGCAAGACAAATTTTTTTTGAAAATTGGCATGCCTACTCTGCAGAGATACCCTGTGGGTCAAACATTTCGTCGAAATCGCTCTATCTAGCACGGTTTTCGAGATATAAGCATTTTTATGTTTTGCAATTTTGCGAAAAATTCGAAAATTCAAAATGGCGCCATTTTTTGCGAGAAATTTTTTTTTGGAAAATTGGCATGGCTACTCTGCAGAGATAACCTGTGGGTCAAAAATTTCATCGAAATCGCTCTATCTAGCAGGGTTTTCGAGATATAAGCATTTTTATGTTTTGCAATTTTTGCGAAAAATTCGAAAATTCAAAATGGCCGCCATTTTTGGCGACACAAAATTTTTTTGAAAATTGGCATGGCTATTTTGCAGAGATACCCTGTAGGTAAAAAATTTCATCGAAATCGCTCTATCTAGCAGGGTTTTCGAGATATAAGCATTTTTATGTTTTGCAATTTTTGCGAAAAATTCGAAAATTCAAAATGGCCGCCATTTTTGGTGAGACAAAATTTTTTTGAAAATAGGCATGGCTACTCTGCAGAGATACCCTGCGTGTCAAAAATTTCGTCGAAATCGCTCTATCTAGTACGGTTTTTGAGATATAGGCATTTTTATGTTTTGCAATTTTTGCGAAAAATTCGAAGATTCAAAATGGCCGCCATTTTTGGCGAGACAAAAAATTTTTGACAATTGGGATAACTACTCCGCAGAAATACCCTGTGGGTTAAAAATTTCGTCAAAATCGCTCTATCTAGCACGGTTTTCGAGATATAAGCATTTTTGTGTTTTCCTTATTTGGAAAATTTGTAATGATTAATTAATCATTAATTACTCGGCCATTTCTTAACCAATCAATGCCAAAATCTAATGATTTCCAGATTTTAAAAGAATGAATGTATTTGCCAAGTTTCAGGTTAATTGATAAAATTCCTTTCAAGTTATCATCCGGACAAGCTTCCCCAACGAAAAAAGACATTTTTGGTCATGTGACCTCTCTGATTGGTTGAAATGTCACTGCAGCATATTCAAACAAGAGGAGAGTGCCCATGAACGGGCACTGTGTCAGCTGAATGAGTGTTTTTGATTTGTGAAGGTGATAATGAGAGGAAAGCATAATTATGAGGGAAAGTGCAGTACAGAAATACAGTAAATGGTAATTGAACAGCATGTTCGAAAGAAATTCCGAAGCTGACAGAAGGACAAAAAAGTTGTGCCCTGCAAATAGTTTTATGAAGGAAAGTAACAAGGTAATTGTTTAAGTGTAAAAAGTAGGTTAAAACATAATTAAAGAAATACTGCAAATACAATATCCTCGCTCGATCTTGAAGAAGGGGTCCAATAAAAAACTCTAACCACACCAAAAAATTCACATCCCATGATTTCCTATAGGATGGTTTACCATCCCTAACCTCTAGGACCAATAATAAGCAAGTTATAGACACTTTTAAGTTTCGCTATCCTTGTTTGACCTTGAAGGAGGGGTCGAAGGTCAAATCCGACAACACTAAAAGATTCCCAGCCAATGATTTCCTGTAGGTTGGTTACCATCCCAAACCTCTAGGACCAATAATAAGCGAGTTATAATCAATTTTAAGTTTGGCTATCTTCGTTTGACCTCAAAGGAGGGGTCCAAGGTCAAATCTGACCACACCAATAGATTTCCAGCCAATGATTTCCTATAGGTTGGTTTACCATCCCAAACTTCTAGGACCATTAATAAGCGAGTTATAAGCACTTTTAAGTTTGGCTATCCTCATTTGACCTTGAAGGCAGGGTCCAAGGTCAAATCCGACCACACCAAAAGATTCCCAGCCAATGATTTTCTATAGGTTGGTTTCCATTCCAAACCTCTAGGACCAATAATAAGCGAGTTATAAGCACTTTTAAGTTTGGCTATCCTCATTTGACCTTGAAGGAGGGGGTCTAAGGTCAAATCGGACTACATCAACAGATTCCCAGCCCATGATTTCCCACAGGTTGGTTTACCATCCCAAACCTCTAGGATCAATAATAAGGGAGATATAAGCACTTTTCATGATTGACAAAGAAACGCCTGTGGCGGCCATCTTGTTTTTCAAAATGAGGCCAAAAATATTCCCAGTCAAGATTTTATAATGAGGAACATATCCTGCGAATTTGAGATCTCCACCTTTTATACCCTTTGCTCTAGGGGGCCAACCAAAGTCATTGTTTAAAGTCGAATAAACGTCCCTGGCGGCCATCTTGTTTTTCAAAATGAGGCCAAAAATATTCCCAGGCAACATTTCATGGTTATTAATATATCCTGCAAACTTAAGAAGGCTAGCTATAATATTTTTTTCGTTAGAGCGGTAATGGTGAAATCTCTCTACACACTGCGGCTATCCAGTGGATACAATGATTTACTCAACAGTGAGAACCTGAAAGTAGCTATTGCTCAGCTAAGCCATGACATAGAGGTCTGCAATTTCACTATGTTATAGATGACCAAAAATTATGTGAATAACATATTTAAACAAAATACTCTAAATGTAATAGTTTTCAAGTTACAACTGATTTACTCAACAGTGACAACCTCAAAGTAGCTATCACTCAGCTATCCAATGAGCTACATGTCTGAATTTTTACTATGTTATTGCTGACCAATAAATAGGTGAACAACATATTTAAGCAAATTACTGTAAATGCAATAGTTTTCAAGTTACAACTGATTTACTCAATAGTGAGAACCTGAAAATAGCTATTGCTCAGCTATGCAATGAGCTATAGGTCTGTAATTTCACTACGTTATAGCTGATCCAAAAGTAGGTGAACAACATATTTTAACAAAATACTCCAAATGCAATATTTATCAAGTTACAGCTAATTTACTCAACAGTCAGTACCTGAAAATAGCTATTGCTCAGTTGTGCCATGAGCTACAGGTCTGTAATTTTACTATGTTATAGCCGACCCAAAAGTAGCTGAATAACATATTTACACAAATTTCATAAATTACACAAAGGTCTGGAATTTCACTATGTTATAGCTGACCCCAAAATACGTGAATAACATAATGAAACAAAATACTCTAAATGCAATAGTTTTCAAGTTATAAGTGATTTACTCAACAGTGATGACCTAAAAGTAGCTATTACTCAGCTATGCCATGAGCTACAGGTTTGAAATTTAACTATGTTATAGCTGACCCAAAAGTAGCAGAATAACATATTTATATGAAATTCTCTAAATGCAATAGTTTTCCAATTATAACTGATTTACTCAACAGTGAGAACTTCAAAGTAGCTATTACTCAGCTATGCAAGGAGCCACAGGTCTGGAACTTCACTATGTTATAGCTGACCCCAAAATAGGTGAATAACATATTTAAACAAAATACTCTAAATGCAATAGATTTCAAGTTATAAGTGATTTACTCAACAGTGACAACCTAAAAGTAGTTATAACTCAGCTATGCCATGAGCTACAGGTCTGCAATTTTACTATGTTATAGCTGACCCAAAAGTAGCTGAATAACATATTTACACAAATTTCTGTAAATGCAATAGTTTTCAAATTACAACGGATTTACTCAACAGTGAGAACTTAAAAGTAGCTGTTACTCAGCTATGCAATGAGCCACAGGTCTGGAATTTTACTATGTTATAGCTGACCCAAAAGTAGCTGAATAACATATTTATATGAAATTCTCTAAATGCAATAGTTTTCCAATTACAACTGATTTACTCAATAGTGAGAACTTCAAAGTAGCTATTACAGGTTTGAAATTTAACTATGTTATAGCTGACCCAAAAGTAGCAGAATAACATATGTATATGAAATTCTCTAAATGCAATAGTTTTCCAATTATAACTGATTTACTCAACAGTGAGAACTTCAAAGTAGCTATTACTCAGCTATGCAAGGAGCCACAGGTCTGGAACTTCACTATGTTATAGCTGACCCCAAAATAGGTGAATAACATATTTAAACAAAATACTCTAAATGCAACAGTTTTCAAGTTATCAGTGATTTACTCAACAGTGATAACCTAAAAGAAGCTATTACTCAGCTATGCCATGAGCTACAGGTCTGAAATTTTACTATGTTATAGCTGACCCAAAAGTAGCTGAATAACATATTTATATGAAATTCTCTAAATGCAATAGTTTTCCAATTACAACTGATTTACTCAATAGTGAGAACTTCAAAGTAGCTATTACTCAGCTATGCAAGGAGCCACAGGTCTGGAAATTCACTATGTTATAGCTGACCCCAAAATAGGTGAATAACATATTTAAACAAAATACTCTAAATGCAATAGTTTTCAAGTTATAAGTGATTTACTCAACAGTGATAACCTAAAAGTAGCTATTACTCAGCTATGCCATGAGCTACAGGTCTGAAATTTTACTATGTTATAGCTGACCAAAAAGTAGCTGAATAACATATTTACACAAATTTCTGTAAATGCAATAGTTTTCAAATTACAACGGATTTACTCAACAGTGAGAACTTCAAAGTAGCTGTTACTCGGCTATGCAATGAGCCACAGGTCTGGAATTTTACTATGTTGTAGCTGACCCCAAAATAGGTGAATAACATATTTTAAACAAAATACTCTAAATGCAATAGTTTTCAAGTTATCAGTGATTTACTCAACAGTGATAACCTAAAAGTAACTATTACTCAGCTATGCCATGAGCTACAGGTCTGAAATTTTACTATGTTATAGCTGACCCAAAAGTAGCTGAATAACATATTTATATGAAATTCTCTAAATGCAATAGTTTTCCAATTACAACTGATTTACTCAATAGTGAGAACTTCAAAGTAGCTATTACTCAGCTATGCAAGGAGCCACAGGTCTGGAACTTCACTATGTTATAGCTGACCCCAAAATAGGTGAATAACATATTTAAACAAAATACTCTAAATGCAATAGTTTTCAAGTTATAAGTGATTTACTCAACAGTGATAACCTAAAAGTAGCTATTACTCAGCTATGCCATGAGCTACAGGTCTGAAATTTTACTATGTTATAGCTGACCCAAAAGTAGCTGAATAACATATTTATATGAAATTCTCTAAATGCAATAGTTTTCCAATTACAACTGATTTACTCAATAGTGAGAACTTCAAAGTAGCTATTACTCAGCTATGCCATGAGCTACAGGTCTGAAATTTTACTATGTTATAGCTGACCCAAAAGTAGCTGAATAACATATTTATATGAAATTCTCTAAATGCAATAGTTTTCCAATTACAACTGATTTACTCAATAGTGAGAACTTCAAAGTAGCTATTACTCAGCTATGCAAGGAGCCACAGGTCTGGAACTTCACTATGTTATAGCTGACCCCAAAATACGTGAATTACATATTTAAACAAAATACTCTAAATGCAATAGTTTTCAAGTTATCAGTGATTTACTCAACAGTGATAACCTAAAAGTAGCTATTACTCAGCTATGCCATGAGCTACAGGTCTGCAATTTTACTATGTTATAGCTGACCCAAAAGTAGCTGAATAACATATTGATACAAAATTCTCTAAATGCAATAGTTTTCAAGTTATAAGTGATTTTACTCATGATGGAAGTTACTGAAAAGCCCAAAAGTAGCTATTACTCACTTAGCTATTGAGACAGACACTCAAGTTACTCACCATGTTGTAGCTATGAAAAAAGTAGCTGAATAACATATTTTAACAAAATGCTCTAAATGCAATACTTTTCAAGTTATAAGTGATTTAGTGCATGATTTCATGAATTTTAATGCATTAAAAATAATTAAAAAAATTTATTTAAAAAAATTAAGACAGATCCAGGTCTCATACTCACACAAGAGAATCTACCTCTGGCCTAGTACATATATGCAAGATATGAGAGAAATCCCTTCAATAGTCACTGAGAAAATTGTGATACAGTGTTGAAATTTTCACACTTTTGGTGGGGGTACCCCCCTTGTAATGTCTCTAGCAAACAGACGAACAGACAGATTTGCATGCCTTGAACAATTTTTCATCCTCGATAGATAAGGTATCTTTTAAAAAAAAACAGCATGTCTCTAGGCCTTGTAGTTTTGGAGAAGTTGTTCACGCGGACGCGGATGCCCACGCCGCAGAGTGACGACATAATGTCAGCTGACTGACAAGTCAGCTGACATAAAAAATTCCCCAAGGCTACTGCCTAAACCTGCCAAATTTGAAAAGAATCCGCCTAACGGTTACAGAGTTATAAGGAAAACAAAATGCGGAGCCGCCGGAGCCTGAAGGTCTCCCATACGGGACGCTTAATTTTTCTTACCACAGACATTTTCATTTTTTTTACCAATCAATCAATCAATCAATCAATCAATACACCATTTAGATACTACTCAGGATATATAGTGTTGAAAGAGATAAACATTAACCGAACTTCCTAAGTTGCACTATATAAAGTAAGTTTATTTCATTAGCATTTAATGCAGTGTTGATAGATTTACAGAGTATTGCAAAATGGAAATAATAAAAAATACCAGAGGTGGTCAAAACCTTTGCAGTGAAGAATACATGTGACTAAAAAGGTTTCAAGAAAGTCCAAGTCATTAAAAATATTATTATATTGTAAACATTAGCTACTTATAATTCAAGAAGCTAACCTTTAATATGGTAGATAGTGTACAGTTATACCTCAATAAAACATTAAAAAGCTAATTTTGTGGATATTATTTCATATCATTGTTGGAGCCCAACTTAGGAGTCGGCCCATCTTAAGATTATTTTGTGCAAAGTTCCTCCCCTGTAAAAATGTGGTGGGAAAAGTACTTTGTGGGCAAAGGTTCTCTTGCCAAGAGTCTTTGTGCGTAAAGGTCCACACACAAGTTTATCTGTTTCTAAACTTTCTATGTTTTAATATGTTAGTGGATAGATGAAATATTATAAAACAAATATGCAATTAGATTTTGTTTTTTTTTCTTCATAATTTGACATGTATCCTTCCAAGCCTTTTACAAAGTAAATTGAAACTGGTTTCACAGTTTCATTTATAATAAGAAGAAACAGTTAAATTCTGACAATAACACTTCTCAGTTCCTCGCAAACAATGAAGTTTTAGTTAATATAGTTCTACATATGCCAGATTTTATACCACCATACTGTTTAAACAAAGAGGATGAGTGCTTTTTTCATATATCTGTATAGAGCAAAAAAAAGAAGATATGGTATAAATCAGGCCCCGGTTTCACAAAGGTATACTATCTCCTTAGTAGGCTTCTAAATGCTAGTAGTCTACTAAGTCTATACTATCTGTTTCACCAAGATAGTATTCTACTAAATATTTAGTAGAGCCTTCTTAGTAGGCTTCTAAGTATTTAGTAGGCTTCTAAATTTTTAGTAGACTTCTACATTTTTAGCAGTCTTCTAAATTTAGTACCCTACTAAATGTGGGGTTTCAGACATTTTATACTATTTTGGGTACTAAATCCCCTACTAAATTTAGAAGACCCTATAGGCTATTCTAAATTTAGTAGGTGTTATGGTAAATGTCGTCTACTTTTGCATGTCTTCTTTTTCACTGGATTTAAGGCTGCTTTTTTGTACATTTGGTAATATTTTGTGGTGATTTTGTTTGAGAAAACATCTTTTGAGTTTGTATATATGCTTGTACTTTGAATGTGATGGCACTTCAGTTGTTACTGGTTCAGAGAGTCATGAGAAGGGGGAGGGTATTTCGGGACCGTTTAAACCCATTGGAGAGGTATGATGACCATGACTTTTTGTACCGATATAGACTTCCAAAGGTGGTAGTCCTTGAAATTTTGGATAATATAGGTGCACAGCTTGAAAGACCCACAAGGAGAAGTGGTGCAGTGCCTGCGGTACTCCAAGTTTGTGTTATGCTGCAGTTTCTGGCTTGTGCCAACTTTCAGAGGAGTGCAGGAGATGTACATGGAATAAGCAAATCAACTGTGTCCAGAAGTATTCGCAGAGTTAGCAGTGCCATTGCAGCCAAAGCCAAGGATTACATCAAGTTTCCAGAAAGGCCAGTTGATGTGCACAGAGTCAAATGTGGATACAATGAATATGCAGGCTTTTCAAATGTCATCAGGTCTATCAATGGTACACAGATCGCCATAAAAGCGCCAAGTGAAGAGGAGTGGCTGTTTGTGAACAGGAAGGGATGTCACAGCATAAATGTGCAGGTATTCTTTACTCCTTTATGCATACAACATCTCTTTTTTTTTATTTCATGGATTCTCATTATGATATCTATAATTTTAGTGGATTGAAAAAAAAAAATTTAACTGAATTTATAAATCACCTGTTAATATTATAGCTGATATGAAGAACTGAACAAACGTGTAAATTTTATGGTACTTTGTTGATTAGTATTTGAAGTATATGTAATATAATAGCATAATATTCTTTGAAGAGTATATATATGTTATAGTTCACGAATATTCACAAATACATTTAATTTGCTCATTTAATTAAAATTTAATATCCAGCTCAGTCTCTGTATATCGATCAAGTGCATTGCTAGATTATGGTCTCTAATTCAAGGTGATGTATGTCTTCATTTTTTTTTTTTTTTTTTTGTTACTAGGAACCACATTTACATGGATTTGACACATAAATTAACGTTATCATAACAAAAGTTTTGTATGTGTCTCAATGTCTAATATAACTGCGCATGGAAATGGTATCACTGTTTATTTCCATCACTTTTAGCACACTATTTATTTAATATTTATTGTTGTAGGCCGTGTGTGATTCTGATCTGAACATATTGAACTTGGTGGCAAAATTCCCAGGCAGCACTCATGACTCATATATATGGAATACATCGGCACTTTGTGCAAAATTTGAAGATAACCTTCAGACAGACGGATACTTGTTAGGAGACAGTGGCTACCGATTAAAGTCGTATCTACTAACACCCTACTTGAACCCTGTAACGGATGCAGAGAGAAACTATACAACAAACGACACAGAAAGGCAAGGTGTTGCATTGAACGAACCTTTGAAGTAATGAAGTCCCGTTTTCATTGTATTAGTAAATTTGGTGGGTCACTTATGTACAGCCCATCAAGGTGTTGTGATATCATTACTACAGTTGCTGTGTTGCACAACTTGTGTAACAAACTAAGAGTTCCGTATGATGAGCAGGAGGTACAAGGACACATTCAGGATGGTGAGGTAGTTGCAGCACAAAACGAGCAAGCACAAGATGGAATACAGCTCCGTAACCAAGTTGCCCTCAGATTGCAAAACAGACAACTTACAAATTAAATAGCATGTTTATTCATCTACATTAATTAATACAGGGAGTCATCTGAACGATCAATTAAGTTCTATGAAAAAGGTCTATTTCAAGTAAAATAATATCATTTAATTTTTTTTTCTTTGTTTACCTGTGAATAAATAAAGTTTTTAACTAACATGTTTCTCAAACTGTGGCTTTCCTTTGTAAATTTATCAAACTTTAATACCATATTTGGCCTTTCTATGTACAAAGTATTAAAACAACATGAAGAATTTATTATGTTATCACCAAGTAATCCCCAAAATTGTAAGTGCAGTATCTGTTACAGTAAAATCAGTTTAATAATTTGATTAAGTTCCTAAAGATTTACAGTCTCTGAAGAAATTTCCACATTAGTTTTGTATTTCACAGATGTTTGATTACTGTTCAGTTTCACACATATTTATTCCCATAAACATGCTCCCTTTTTGTTCATAAAGAAAATCCCTGATATTTGAAATGGTATCACTGTTTCTTTCCATCACTTTCAGCATATTCTCCATTATTGTAATCTTTTGTTTTTTCAGTGCTACTTTCTCCCTCTCGAGTTCAACCAGCTCTTCTGTTGGTGTTCTCTTTTTCTGTAAAAGAAACAAGACAACATACACATATACACTGTATAATACACCAAGATGTTATGCAGTCTAAGGCTGTGACTTCGTTAGACAAATGACACTGTAAATGTAGGTGGAAAGCATATTTAAACAAAATACGGTAAATGCAACAGTTTTCGAGTTACAACTCCTTTACTCAATAGTAAGAACCTGAAAAAAATAGCATCAGAGATGGTTGTACCCCACAGCCTGGGGAAATAGTTTTCAACACCATGAGATATAGAAGTAGTGAAACAGTACAAAGATCGGGATACTTTCAGAGTAGTGTCAGTTATAAAAAGGTCCAAATAATCTTTAAGTAGAGAAAATAGCATGTAAGACAAAGAAAGTGTTTGTAAAGATAAAGTATGAGAACAAGACAATTCAATAGCAAGATGACAACATTAATCAGTAAACTAAAATTATGATGTACATCTACAACCCCGAAGCAATGTCCCTACCATCAACTGCCTACACCTTACGGTTTCAGAGATATTGCCCGGACAAAATTTTAAAGGTGAAGGTTACTATGGGAAGATTGAATGTAAAACTAGAAATAGGACGCCCTGTTGATAGTAGCTGCGACATATGAATAGAAACAGGATAGCATAGAAGAACACACATTATCATGTGTAATGTCCACCCCATGAACCTTTTGGCAAAATTGTACAGTAGTGTTACAAGACCCTGTTTCATTTGTAAAATATATCAATGATGCTTAAATATTTATTAGTGTACATGTAAATTATTTCAGCTTCATGCCTTTTTGCATTGGTTGGGTCGAAAATTTTGACGAAATCACTCTATCTTGCACGGTTAAGAAGATAGAAGCAAATTTCTGTTTTTCTATTTTTGGCAAAAATTTGAAAATTCAAAATGGCCGCCATTTTGGGGAAAAGGAAAAGATTTTGAAAATTACCAAGAGTACATTTCTTAGATACCCTATGGGTCGAAAATTTCGACGAAATAACTCTATTTTGCACGGTTAAGGCCAATTTGTGTTTTTCCATTTTGGGCAAAAATTCGAAAATTCAAAATGGCCGCCATATGTGGGGAGGGGAAAATTTTTTGAAAATTGCCAAGAGTACATTCCTTAGATACCCTGTGGGTCGAAAATTTCGACGAAATCGCTCTATCTCGCACGGTTAAGGAGATAGAAGCAAATTTGTGTTTTGCCATTTTGGGCAAAATTTTGGAAAATTCAAAATGGCCGCCATTTTTGGGGAGGGGAAAATTTTTTGAAAATTGCACAGAGTACATTCGTTAGATACCCTGTGGGTCGAAAATTTCGACGAAATTGCTCTATCTCGCACGGTTAAGGAGATAGAAGCAAATTTGTGTTTTGCCATTTTTGGCAAAAATTCGAAAATTCAAAATGGCCGCCATTTTTGGGGAGGGGAAAATTTTTTGAAAATTGCATAGAGTACATTCCTTAGATACCCTGTGGTTCGAAAATTTTGACAAAATCGCTCTATCTCGCACGGTTAAGGAGATAGAAGCAAATTTGTGTTTTGCCATTTTTGGCAAAAATTCGAAAATTAAATTTAAATTAAAAAGGGTTTTTTTGTGTTGAGGTTGTGGTTTTTTGATAATCAGTGTATTTTATGAAAATACTGAAGAACGTAGAATTATATCAGTTAAAAAGTTATATCATCGGAAAGCTAAGTGGACCAAGGTCTTTCTGATGACTATTTCAGTTGGATTAAATATGTGGAATTATGATTATCCAGGACTTAAAATACTTAAAATACAGGATTTTGAAAATGTTTCTGTGGTATAATTGACATTTTGTTCAGATCACTGAAACCTGTGTTTGCTTTGTCATTAATTAGTTTTAATTAGAAATGCCTTCATGTAATGGCCCCCCGAATGGACCATGTCCTTTTAAAGCCAAGGGAGATCAGGTGCACTTTAATTATGCTGAATTGGACTTATGTGACCACTGTGAACAGAAACACAGGGAGGCTTTCACAGAGGCTAACAATGCCTGTAATACCAGTGTTAAATCAGCCAATTTAGAAGAGAGAAGAAAAAGTTGTCAAGACAAGGTACCTGAGGGGCCTGGAATAAGTAAAAGTTTTGGGTCATCAAGTGTGCTGCTTGATCCACTCCTCTCATATATGGTGTTTAGTCTTCAAAGTGGAACAGTGGAAAATGTGAGGCAAGCTGTTCTTGGGCATTTTTCAAATGAGGATATTGCGCGCACTAAAGACAGTCTGTGGACTCATTGTGGATCTGGAATAATAGGGGAGAAACCTAGAAGGAAAGATTCATCTACAAGGTCTGTAGCAGAGGCACATGTGTCAGATATTCTAACTGCTTGGGGCAAGCTGGATAGAGCAGATGCCATTCCACTGGTAGCAATAGATGCTTTGGCATTAGGTGTGATCCCTAGATCACACCCAGAGGAATTGAATAATATTTCTCTTGTAGATCGCTTAAATCGACTAGAAGCAAGGATGAGCAGCATGCAATCAAATATGGACAACGTGATTGCTCAAAACTTCAACATTAATGACCAACTAAAGGACTTGTCTAGCTATGCTTCGTGTGTGAAAAGAAAACCTGCCAGTATAGTCAAAGGTAATCAAACATTGGAAGGTGGTCTAAAGTCATGCCAAGGGGACGGTACTCCATCAACACATCCTCTTACAGCAAAACCTATCAGTGGGGAGCATTGCATAAAGGAACTGTCAGCACACACAGACTTTTTAGGACAGGCTCGGGACATACCGAATCTAGCTGAATTGAAAGAACAGCACAATAACACACAGCAGGATGACAATGATGGTTTCCAGTATCCATCACATGTTATCAGGAAAAAAAGAAAAGAAGTTGCATGAAAGACGAAGTTTGTGGTTGGACGCTCCAAGAGTAGTGATGTTAGGGGGGCTCCTGAACCCAGCAGAGACATTTTTGTGTATAGGGTTCACAAAGACACTTCTGACCAGGAGATGAAGGATTATATTGTGAGCCAAGGAATTGCTGTCAGTAATATCGAATGTACTTCTAAATGTGAGTCGAGTTTTAAATCTTTTAAAGTAACCTTGCCTGTATCCCATTTAGACAGAGCTTTTGATCCTGGTATTTGGCCCGAAGGAGTTAGGATGCGTCGCTTTTGGCCAAAGCAGTCGTATATTGAGAAACACCCTGATACACTGAACAATGGAGGTCCTACGAATAGTTAGTTACAACTGTCAAGGCCATGGTAGTGGCAGACTTGAATATATCCAGGAACTGATGAAAGATAATGACATTATTCTCATTCAGGAGCACTGGCTTCAACAAATAAAGATAGCATGGTTTGATGCAAACTTAAAAGGATTACAATCCTATGTTGTATCTGGGATGGATCCTGGAGTATTTATGACTGGAAGGCCTTTTGGTGGAACAGCCATATTGTGGCAAAAAGATCTGGCAATGAAGGTTGACATTTTACCAACACAGAGTAAAAGACTAACTGTTGTGAGACTTTCTCTAAATGATGTTTCTATTCTTTTATGTAATGTATATATGCCAACAGACATATCCAAGCATATTGACTTGTACTCTGAAACTTTAGCAGTAATATCTATGTTATGTAAAAGTACGACTGATGATTATTTTATTTTAGCCGGTGATTTCAATGTTGACTTCCTAAGACCGTCATCCAACTGTGACTTATTGAAATCATTCATAACAGATAATAATTTAAAGTTAGTTTCAAATTTTATTCCAAATTCAATAGACTTTACTTTTGAGAGTAAAGGAACTGGGTCAAGATCATGGATTGATCACTTTATTGTGAGTGAAAATCTACTGTGTAATATTCATGATTATAGTGTCATTTTGAGCTGTGATAACTTTTCAGATCACTTTCCTGTAAGAATGTGTTTAAAAAATATAAAAATTGTTTATGAAAAAGACTCTCTAGGGCATGAAAAAAATAATATTGTGCTTAATTGGAATGTAAATCCGGAGATATTGGGGGTTTATAAACATAATATTGATGTCAATTTGCAAAGTACTAAGATTCCATGGACTGCATTACAGTGCGAGAAAAATCAGTGTCGTGAATGCAAATCAAGTGTTGTTAGTTTTTATGACAAACTTTTAGATGTTTTATTGATATCTGCAATCGACATTATCCCTAGTGTAAACAAATCTACTAAAAAATGTAGTAATGGTAATTCTCAAAAGAGAAAGGTTATACCTGGTTGGTCTGATTATGTTGAAAGTCACAGAAAGCAGGCTCTATTTTGGCATCAGATATGGATAGATAATAATAGGCCAAAAGATGGAGTCATTGCTGACATTAGAAGAAAAACAAGGTCCAAGTATCACTTTGCTGTTAGGTGGGTTAAGAACAACAAAGATAACATAAGAAATGGTAAATTGTCTGAATATATGTTACAAAATAACAATAAAGATTTCTGGAACTTGGTATCAACCATTAAGGGGAAGTTTCATAGACTACCCAATGTTGTAGATAATGCCAAAGGCTCCAGGGAAATATGTGAAATATTTAAAGATAAATATGAGCGTTTATATAACTGTGTGTCGTATGATGCAAGTAAAATGAATGAAATTGAAGCAAATATAAATCATCTGATAAATAATACCACCAAAGGTTGTTGTTATTCCCATATTATATCTGTACAAGATGTCAAAAAGGCTGTCAAGAAATTAAAGGCTGGAAAAAGTGATGGAGTTCACCAGTCAATGTCCGACTACTTAATCAATGCTTCTGAAAGATTTTATGTATTGTTATCTATGGTACTTAATAGTCTTATTGTTCATGGTATTGTTCCAGATGAAATGTCAGCAGGAACCATTGTACCTATAATTAAAAACAAAAGAAAACTAGAAATAGGCCGCCCTGCTGATAGTAGATGCGAATAGAAACAGGATAGCATAGAAGAACACACATTATCATGTGTAATGTCCACCCATGAACCTTTTGCCCAAATTGTACAGTAGTCTTACAAGACCCTGTTTCATTTGTAAAATATATCAATGATGCTTAAATATTTGTTAGTGTAGATGTAAATTATTTCAGCTTCATGCCTTTTTGCATTGGTTGGGTTGAAAATTTTGACGAAATCACTCTATCTTGCACGGTTAAGAAGATAGAAGCAAATTCCTGTTTTTCTATTTTTGGCAAAAATTTGAAAATTCAAAATGGCCGCCATTATTGGGAAAAGGAAATTTTTTTGAAAATTGCCAAGGGTACATTTCTTAGATACCCTATGGGTCGAAAATTTCAACAAAATAACTCTATTTTACACGGTTAAGGCCAGTTTGTGTTTTTCCATTTTGGGCAAAAATTCGAAAATTCAAAATGGCTGCCATTTTTGGGGAGGGGAAAATTTTTTGAAAATTGCAAAGAGTACATTCCTTAGATACCCTGTGGGTTGAAAATTTCGACGAAATCGCTCTATCTCGCATGGTTAAGGAGATAGAAGCAAATTTGTGTTTTGCCATTTTTGGCAAAACTTCGAAAATTCAAAATGGCCGCCATTTTTGGGGAGGGAAATTTTTTTTGAAAATTGCAAAGATTGCATTCCTTAGATACCCTGTGGGTTGAAAATTTCGACGAAATCGCTCTATCTCGCACGGTTAAGGAGATAGAAGCAAATTTGTGTTCTGCCATTTTTGGCAAAAATTCGAAAATTCAAAATGGCCGCCATTTTTGGGGAGGGGAAAATTTTTTGAAAATTGCAAAGATTGCATTGCTTAGATACCCTGTGCATCGAAAATTTTGCCGAAATCGCTCTATCTCGCACGGTTAAGGAGATAGAAGCAAATTAGTGTTTTGCCATTTTTGGCAAAAATTCGAAAATTCAAAATGGCCGCCACTTTTGGGGAGGGGAAAATTTTTAAAAAATTACCAAGAGTATAATGCTGAGATACCCTGTGGGTCGAAAATTTTGACGAAATCACTCTATCTGGCACGGTTAAGGAGATAGAAGGAAATTTGTGTTTTGCCATTTTTGGCAAAAATTCGAAAATTCAAAATGGCCGCCATTTTTGGGGAGGGGAAAATTTTTTTGAAAATTGCAAAGATTGCATTGCTTAGATACCCTGTGCGTCGAAAATTTTGCCGAAATCGCTCTATCTCGCACAGTTAAGGAGATAGAAGCAAATTTGTGTTTTGCCATTTTTGGCCAAAATTCGAAAATTCAAAATGGCCGCCATTTTTGGGGAGGGGAAAATTTTTTGAAAATTGCAAAGATTGCATTGCTTAGATACCCTGTGGGTCTAAAATTTCGACGAAATCGCTCTATCTGGCACGGTTAAGGAGATAGAAGGAAATTTGTGTTTTGCCATTTTTGGCAAAAATTCGAAAATTCAAAATGGCCGCCATTTTTGGGGAGGGGAAAATTTTTTAGAAATTACCAAGAGTACAATGCTCAGATACCCTGTGGGTCGAAAATTTTGACGAAATCACTCTATCTGGCACGGTTAAGGAGATAGAAGGAAATTTGTGTTTTGCCATTTTTGGCAAAAATTCGAAAATTCAAAATGGCCGCCATTTTTGGGGAGGGGAAAATTTTTGGAAAATTGCAAAGATTGCATTCCTTAGATACCCTGTGGGTCGAAAATTTCGACGAAATCGCTCTATCTCGCACGGTTAAGGAGATAGAAGCAAATTTGTGTTTTGCCATTTTTGGCAAAAATTCGAAAATTCAAAATGGCCGCCATTTTTGGGGAGGGGAAAATTTTTTGAAAATTGCAAATATTACATTCCTTAGATACCCTGTGGGTCGAAAATTTCGACGAAATCGCTCTATCTCGCACGGTTAAGGAGATAGAAGCAAATTTGTGTTCTGCCATTTTTGGCAAAAATTCGAAAATTCTAAATGGCCGCCATTTTTGGGGAGGGGAAAATTTTTTGAAAATTGCAAAGATTGCATTGCTTAGATACCCTGTGCGTCGAAAATTTTGCCGAAATCGCTCTATCTCGCACGGTTAAGGAGATAGAAGCAAATTAGTGTTTTGCCATTTTTGGCAAAAATTCGAAAATTCAAAATGGCCGCCATTTTTGGGGAGGGGAAAATTTTTTAAAAATTACCAAGAGTACAATGCTCAGATACCCTGTGGGTCGAAAATTTCGACGAAATCGCTCTATCTCGCATGGTTAAGGAGATAGAAGCAAATTTGTGTTTTGCCATTTTTGGCAAAAATTCGAAAATTCAAAATGGCCGCCATTTTTGGGGAGGGGAAATTTTTTTGAAAATTGCAAATATTACATTGCTTAGATACCCTGTGGGTCGAAAATTTCGACGAAATCGCTCTATCTCACATGGTTAAGGAGATAGAAGCAAATTTGTGTTTTGCCATTTTTGGCAAAAATTCGAAAATTCAAAATGGCCGCCATTTTTGGGGAGGGGAAAATTTTTGGAAAATTGCAAAGATTGCATTCCTTAGATACCCTGTGGGTCGAAAATTTCGACGAAATCACTCTATCTCGCACGGTTAAGGAGATAGAAGCAAATTAGTGTTTTGCCATTTTTGGCAAAAATTCGAAAATTCAAAATGGCCGCCATTTTTGGGGAGGGGAAAATTTTTTTTAAATTACCAAGAGTACAATGCTCAGATACCCTGTGGGTCGAAAATTTTGACGAAATCACTCTATCTGGCACGGTTAAGGAGATAGAAGCAAATTTGTGTTTTGCCATTTTTGGCAAAAATTCGAAAATTCAAAATGGCCGCCATTTTTGGGGAGGGGAAAATTTTTGGAAAATTGCAAAGATTGCATTCCTTAGATACCCTGTGGGTCGAAAATTTCGACGAAATCACTCTATCTCGCACGGTTTAGGAGATAGAAGCAAATTTGTGTTTTGCCATTTTTGGCAAAAATTCGAAAATTCAAAATGGCCGCCATTTTTGGGGAGGGGAAAATTTTTGGAAAATTGCAAATATTACATTCCTTAGATACCCTGTGGGTCGAAAGTTTCGACGAAATCGCTCTATCTCGCACGGTTAAGGAGATAGAAGGAAATTTGTGTTTTGCCATTTTTGGCAAAAATTCCAAAATTCAAAATGGCCGCCATTTTTGGGGAGGGGAAATTTTTTTTGAAAATTGCAAAGAGTACACTCCTCAGATACCCTGTGGGTTGAAAATTTCGACGAAATCGCTCTATCTCGCACGGTTAAGGAGATAGAAGGAAATTTGTGTTTTGCCATTTTTGGCAAAAATTCGAAAATTCAAAATGGCCGCCATTTTTGGGGAGGGGAAAATTTTTTGAAAATTGCAAAAAGTACACTGTTGAGATACCCTGCGGGTTGAAAATTTCGACGAAATCGCTCTATCTCGCACGGCTAAGGAAATAGAAGCAAATTTGTGTTTTGCCATTTTTGGCAAAAATTCGAAAATTCAAAATGGCCGCCATTTTTGGGGAGGGGAAAATTTTTTGAAAATTGCAAAGAGTACACCCTTGAAATACCCTGCGGGTCGAAAATTTTGCCGAAATCGCTCTATCTCGCACGGTTAAGGAGATAGAAGCAAATTACTCAAAAGTAGTACTGAAAATACACAATGAAGTACCTAAATGGCTATTACTCATGTACTGACAAAGCTATCAGTCCCAAATGCAATACCAAGCGAGCTATGGACATAACAATCTTGTATTCAAAATTGTAGTAAAATATCTTTAATTATTTTGGCTTAAATGCACGGAAACCAATGGGTACTGAAAATAGCTTTACTTAAGTATTACTCAGTAAGCAAAAGAGGTACAACAGCCAAAAGCAATCCCAAGCAAGCTACTGACCCAATAAGCCTGCATACCAAATTTGGTGACAATAGCTCTAATACTTTTCCTTTAAATGAGCGGAAACCATGCGTGACGCCGGACATCGGACGCCGGACGGCGAAAAAAGCAAAAATAATATATCCACCCCCCAGGGGGGTGGACATAATCAGTAAATGATTCCTCAAACTATAGAAGTGTGGCACTTAGCAGTATTGTTGGAAAAATTACAGATAATGTTATATTAACAAAATTTCAGCATCAATTAAAATGTTCAGATTATCAGTTTGGGTTCAGGAAAAACCACTCTACCACAAAATGTACATTTGTCATAAAAGAAGTTATACAGTATTACAGAAACAAAAATAGTGATGTATATCTCATGTTACTTGATGCTTCTCAAGCATTCGACCGGGTAGATTATGTTAAATTATTTCAGTTGTTATTAAAACGTGGAATGTGTCCTATAATCACTAGATTTTTGTTAAACATTTACACAAATCAGACATTGTGCGTTAGGTGGGGTAACATATATTCAAGTACCTTAGAAGTCTCAAATGGTGTCAAGCAAGGAGGTGTTTTGTCACCTATTTTATTTAATGTGTATATAGATGAACTATTAGAAAGGCTAAAAAAATCAGGATTTGGTTGCCATATTGGTAGCAAGTTTATGGGAGCATTTTGTTATGCTGATGACTGTTCATTGTTAGCCCCATCAATAACCAGTTTAAAAATTATGTTAAAAGTAGTAACTCAGTTCAGTAAAGAGTATGATGTAAAATTCAACTCTGCCAAAAGTCAATTATTAGTTTGTTCCAAAGATAATCATGTAGTTTCTAATCTCTCATTTAATGATTCAGATATATGTTCTTCTAAAGATGCATACCATTTAGGTCATCCAGTTGGGGCAAACGAAAAAAGTATGTGCTTACTAAGGTGTAAAAATGATTTTGTAAGCAAGCTAAACTTTATTATATCTAATTTTGGTTCCTGTTGTACTGATGTGAAGTATAGCCTACTTAAAACGTTTTGCATGAGCCTATATGGTTGTGTCCTGTGGGATCTCTCAGATAAAAGTATAGAAACTTTTTACACCACCTGGAGAGTGGGAATACGAAATCTACTTAATTTGCCTAGAATGACACATGGTAAATACTTACCTGAAATTGTCAATGATATACCAGTTGAATGTCAACTCCATAGGAGAGTTATAAAATTTGTTAATTCTTTATTCGATAGTGAAAACTCGGTCATTAAATGCTGTACTAAATTAGCACTAAATGGAAGTAGGTCTGTTGTTGGCAGAAATATTAACTATGTATTGAGCAAGTATCAATTAAGAAAAGATGAAATAGAACCAGTACCTATTGGTGTTTTTATGTCTAAAGTTAGAGATATTGTAATACAGAAACTAAATACTGATGATCAGATAAATATTGAAAACATAAAATGTCTAATAGATATGAGAGACAGTCTGCGTAACGATTTTTGTGCAAGATCAGATCAGATCAGAGATTTTTCACTATTGGTGATCTGAATGTGTTACTAGAGTATTTCTGCGTGAAGTTATGATGATACTGCTTTTTTAGTTCATGTAAATAGATCAGTTTGAACATATATATAATATTCAACAGTTACTGTTCTTTTTTCTCCCTGTATTTTTTTTTTTTTTTTTCTGTTTGTAACTTACTTGTATACCTTGTGTATGAACAAATAAAAAATAAATAAAACTAGAGGATCGCTCGCAAAAAAAAAAGATAATGTTTTTGCATAGCAAAAACAAAGCGTCCCGAAAAGGATATAAAGGTGAGTGCTAAAGTATTAAGAAAATGCTTCGTTTCTAGCCTTATACTGTTGTGGCAACCAAAGTCAGCGCAGTCTGCTCTATCTAGCACGGTTTTCACGATATAAGCAATTTTGTGTTTTGCAAAAAATAAAACAAGAGGAGAGTGCCCGTGAACGGGCACTGTGTCAGCTGACTGAGTGTTTTTGATTTGTGAAGGTGATTAGAGGACAGAATAATTATCAGGAAAAGGGCTGTACAGAAATACAGTAAATGGTAACTGAACAGCAAGTTCGAAAGAAATTCCGAAGCTGACAGAAGAAAAGGATAAAAAAGTTGTGCCCTGTAAATGGTATTATGAAGGAAAATAACAAGGTAATTGTTTAAGTGTAAAAAATAGGTTAAAACATATTTAAAGAAATACTACAAACGCAATATCCTCGTTCGACCTTGAAGAAGGGGTCCAAGGTCAAATCTAACCACACAAATACATTCCCAGCCCATGATTTCCTATGGTTTACCATTCCAAACCTCTAGGACCAATTATAAATGAGTTATAAGCACTTTTAAGCTTGGCTGTCCTCATTTGACCTTGAAGGAGGGGTCCAAAGGTCAAATCTGACCATACCAAAAGATTCCGAGCCAATGATTTCCTATGGGATGGTTTACCATCCCAAATCTCTGTCACCAATAATAAGCGAGTTGTAGGCACTTTCAATTTTCGCTATCCTCATTTGACCTTGAAGGAGGGTTCCAAGGTCAAATTGGACCATATCAACAGATTCACAGCCCATGATTTCCTGTCTGTTTACCATCCCAAACCTCTGGGACCAATAATAAGCGAGTTATAAGCACTTTTAAGTTTGGCTATCCTTGTTTGACCTTGAAGGAGGGGTCATTAAAGGTCAAATCTGACCACACCAAAAGATTCCCACCCCATGATTTCCTACAGGTTGGTTTATCATCCCAAACCTCTAGGATCAATAATAAGGGAGATATAAGCACTTTTCATGACTGAAAAAAAACACCTGTGGCGGCCATCTTGTTTCTCAAAATGAGGCCAAAAATATTCCCAGACAACATTTTATGGTTATTAATATATACTGCAAACTTAAGAAAGCTAGCTATAATATTTTTTTTCATCAGAGCAGTAACGGTGAAATCTCTCTCTACACACTGCGGCTATCCAGTGGATACAATGATTTACTCAACAGTGAGAACCTGAAAGTAGCTATTGCTCAGCTATGCCATGACATAGAGGTCTGCAATTTCACTATGTTATAGCTGACCAAAAATTCTGTGAATAACATATTTAACAAATTACTCTAAATGTAATAGTTTTTAAGTTACAACTGATTTACTCAACAGTGAGAACCTCAAAGGAACTATTACTTAGCTATGCAATGAGCTACATGTCTGAAATTTTACTATGTTATAGCTAACCCAAAAGTAGGTGAACAACATATTTAAGCAAACTACTGTAAATGCAATAGTTTTCAAGCTACAACTGATTTACTCAATAGTGAGAACCTGAAAATAGCTATTGCTCAGCTATGCCATGAGCTATAGGTCTGTAATTTCACTATGTTATAGCTGACCCAAAAGTAGGTGAACAATATATTTTAACAAAATACTCCAAATGCAATATTTTTCAAGTTATAGCTGATTTACTCAACAGTCAGTACCTGAGAATAGCTATTGCTCAGTTGTGCCATGAGCTATAGGTCTATAATTTCACTATGTTATAGCTGACCTAAAAGTAGCTGAATAACATATTTGCACAAATTTCTGTAAATGCAATAGTTTTCCAATTATAACTGATTTACTCAACAGTGAGAACTTCAAAGTAGCTATTACTCAGCTATGAAATGAGCCACAGGTCTGAAACTTCACTATGTTATAGCTGACCCCAAAATAGGTGAATAACATATTGAAACAAAATACTCTAAATGCAATAGTTTTCAAGTTATAAGTGATTTACTCAACAGTGATAACCTAAAAGTAGCTATTACTCAGCTATGCCATGAGCTACAGGTCTGATATTTTACTATGTTATAGCTGGCCCAAAAGTAGCTGAATAACATATTTATACGAAATTCTCTAAATGCAATAGTTTTTAAGTTACAAGTGATTTTACTCATGATGGAAGTTACTGAAAAGCCCAAAAGTAGCTATTACTCACTTAGCTATTGAGACAGACACCCAACTTACTCACCATATTGTAGCTATGAAAAAAGTAGCTGAATAACATATTTTAACAAAATGCTCTAAATGCAACACTTTTCAAGTTATAAGTGATTTACTCAACAGTGATAACCTAAAAGTAGCTATTACTCAGCTATGCCATGAGCTACAGGTCTGAAATTTTACTATGTTATAGCTGACCCAAAAGTAGCTGAATAACATATTTATACGAAATTCTCTAAATGCAATAGTTTTCAAGTTACAAGCGATTTACTCAACAGTGATAACCTAAAAGTAGCTATTACTCAGCTATGCCATGAGCTATAGGTCTGTAATTTCACTATGTTATAGCTGACCCAAAAGTAGGTGAACAATATATTTTAACAAAATACTCCAAATGCAATATTTTTCAAGTTATAGCTGATTTACTCAACAGTCAGTACCTGAGAATAGCTATTGCTCAGTTGTGCCATGAGCTATAGGTCTATAATTTCACTATGTTATAGCTGACCCAAAAGTAGCTGAATAACATATTTGCACAAATTTCTGTAAATGCAATAGTTTTCCAATTATAACTGATTTACTCAACAGTGAGAACTTCAAAGTAGCTATTACTCAGCTATGAAATGAGCCACAGGTCTGAAACTTCACTATGTTATAGCTGACCCCAAAATAGGTGAATAACATATCGAAACAAAATACTCTAAATGCAATAGTTTTCAAGTTATAAGTGATTTACTCAACAGTGATAACCTAAAAGTAGCTATTACTCAGCTATGCCATGAGCTACAGGTCTGAAATTTTACTATGTTATAGCTGGCCCAAAAGTAGCTGAATAACATATTTATACGAAATTCTCTAAATGCAATAGTTTTTAAGTTACAAGTGATTTTACTCATGATGGAAGTTACTGAAAAGCCCAAAAGTAGCTATTACTCACTTAGCTATTGAGACAGACACCCAACTTACTCACCATATTGTAGCTATGAAAAAAGTAGCTGAATAACATATTTTAACAAAATGCTCTAAATGCAACACTTTTCAAGTTATAAGTGATTTACTCAACAGTGATAACCTAAAAGTAGCTATTACTCAGCTATGCCATGAGCTACAGGTCTGAAATTTTACTATGTTATAGCTGACCCAAAAGTAGCTGAATAACATATTTATGCGAAATTCTCTAAATGCAATAGTTTTCAAGTTATAAGCGATTTACTCAACAGTGATAACCTAAAAGTAGCTATTACTCAGCTATGCCATGAGCTATAGGTCTGTAATTTCACTATGTTATAGCTGACCCAAAAGTAGGTGAACAATATATTTTAACAAAATACTCCAAATGCAATATTTTTCAAGTTATAGCTGATTTACTCAACAGTCAGTACCTGAGAATAGCTATTGCTCAGTTGTGCCATGAGCTATAGGTCTATAATTTCACTATGTTATAGCTGACCCAAAAGTAGCTGAATAACATATTTGCACAAATTTCTGTAAATGCAATAGTTTTCCAATTATAACTGATTTACTCAACAGTGAGAACTTCAAAGTAGCTATTACTCAGCTATGAAATGAGCCACAGGTCTGAAACTTCACTATGTTATAGCTGACCCCAAAATAGGTGAATAACATATCGAAACAAAATACTCTAAATGCAATAGTTTTCAAGTTATAAGTGATTTACTCAACAGTGATAACCTAAAAGTAGCTATTACTCAGCTATGCCATGAGCTACAGGTCTGAAATTTTACTATGTTATAGCTGGCCCAAAAGTAGCTGAATAACATATTTATACGAAATTCTCTAAATGCAATAGTTTTTAAGTTACAAGTGATTTTACTCATGATGGAAGTTACTGAAAAGCCCAAAAGTAGCTATTACTCACTTAGCTATTGAGACAGACACCCAACTTACTCACCATATTGTAGCTATGAAAAAAGTAGCTGAATAACATATTTTAACAAAATGCTCTAAATGCAACACTTTTCAAGTTATAAGTGATTTACTCAACAGTGATAACCTAAAAGTAGCTATTACTCAGCTATGCCATGAGCTACAGGACTGAAATTTTACTATGTTATAGCTGACCCAAAAGTAGCTGAATAACATATTTATACGAAATTCTCTAAATGCAATAGTTTTCAAGTTATAAGCGATTTACTCAACAGTGATAACCTAAAAGTAGCTATTACTCAGCTATGCCATGAGCTACAGGTCTGAAATTTCACTATGTTATAGCTGGCCCAAAAGTAGCTGAATAACATATTTATACGAAATTCTCTAAATGCAATAGTTTCTAAGTTACAAGTGATTTTACTCATAATGGAAGTTACTGAAAAGCCCAAAAGTAGCTATTACTCACTTAGCTATTGAGACAGACACCCAACTTACTCACCATATTGTAGCTATGAAAAAAGTAGCTGAACAACATATTTTCACAAAATGCTGTAAATGCAACACTTTTGAAGTTATAAGTGATTTAGTGCATGATTTCATGAATTTTAATGCATTAAAAATTATTAAAAAAATTTATTAAAAAAAAAGTAAGACAGATCCAGGTCTCATACTCACACAAGAGAATCTACCTCTGGCCTAGTACACATGTGCAAGATATGAGAGAAATCCCTGCAATAGTCACTGAGAAAATTGTGATAAAAAGTTGAAATTTTCACACTTTTGGTGGGGGTACCCCCCTTGTAATGTCTCTAGCAAACAGACGAACAGACAGATTTGCATGCCTTGAACAATTTTTCATCCTCGATAGATAAGGTATCTTTTTAAAAAAACAGCATGTCTCTAGGCCTTGTAGTTTTGGAGAAGAAGTTGTTCACGCGGACGCGTACGCCCACGCCGCAGAGTGATGACATAATGCCAGCTGACTGACAAGTCAGCTGACATAAAAATTAAAAATGTCCGCTATATTTGGCGAGACAAAAATATTTTGAAAATTGGCATGGCTACTCTGCAGAGATACCCAGCAGGTCCAAAATTTTGTTGAGTTCGCTCCATATAGCACAGTTTTCGAGATATAAGCATTTTTGTGTTTTGCAAAAACTTTGAAAATTCAAAATGGCCACCATTTTTGGGGAGACAAAAATTTTTGTCAAGACCACTGCCGTGGTGTGTATCTCCCGCCGAGCATTAAAGCAGAAGAAATAGCTTTTCCGAGATATTCACAATTTTTCATTTTCGTGTGTGAAAGGTCTTCCAAAAGTAGGTGAATGAGTTATTTGAGAAAAATTGGCTATCTGCAATACTATTAAGAGATAATTCACATTTACTCATTTTGAGTAGGTGAATAATTATCTATGGGTCTGAAACTTCACCAAGTGAAAGCTCTCCCAAAAGTAGGTGAATGAGTTATTTGAGAAAAATTGGCTATCTGCAATACTTTTAGAGATAATTCGCATTTACTCATTTTGAGTAGGTGAGTAATTAGCTATGGGTCTGAAACTTCACAGAGTGAAAGCTCTCCCAAAAGTAGGTGAATGAGTTATTTGAGAAAAATTGGCTATCTGCAATACTTTTAGAGATAATTCGCATTTACTCATTTTGAGTAGGTGAGTAATTAGCTATGGGTCTGAAACTTCACCAAGTGAAAGCTCTCCCAAAAGTAGGTGAATGAGTTATTTGAGAAAAATTGGCTATCTGCAATACTTTTAGAGATAATTCGCATTTACTCATTTTGAGTAGGTGAGTAATTAGCTATGGGTCTGAAACTTCACCAAGTGAAAGCTCTCCCAAAATTAGGTGAATGAGTTATTTGAGAAAAATTGGCTATCTGCAATACTTTTAGAGATAATTCGCATTTACTCATTTTGAGTAGGTGAGTAATTAGCTATGGGTCTGAAACTTCACAGAGTGAAAGCTCTCCCAAAAGTAGGTGAATGAGTTATTTGAGAAAAATTGGCTATCTGCAATACTTTTAGAGATAATTCGCATTTACTCATTTTGAGTAGGTGAGTAATTAGCTATGGGTCTGAAACTTCACCAAGTGAAAGCTCTCCCAAAAGTAGGTGAATGAGTTATTTGAGAAAAATTGGCTATCTGCAATACTTTTAGAGATAATTCGCATTTACTCATTTTGAGTAGGTGAGTAATTAGCTATGGGTCTGAAACTTCACAGAGTGAAAGCTCTCCCAAAAGTAGGTGAATGAGTTATTTGAGAAAAATTGGCTATCTGCAATACTTTGAGATAATTCGCATTTACTCATTTTGAGTAGGTGAGTAATTAGCTATGGGTCTGAAACTTCACAGAGTGAAAGCTCTCCCAAAAGTAGGTGAATGAGTTATTTGAGAAAAATTGGCTATCTGCAATACTTTTAGAGATAATTCGCATTTACTCATTTTGAGTAGGTGAGTAATTAGCTATGGGTCTGAAACTTCACCAAGTGAAAGCTCTCCCAAAAGTAGGTGAATGAGTTATTTGAGAAAAATTGGCTATCTGCAATACTTTTAGAGATAATTCGCATTTACTCATTTTGAGTAGGTGAGTAATTAGCTATGGGTCTGAAACTTCACCAAGTGAAAGCTCTCCCAAAATTAGGTGAATGAGTTATTTGAGAAAAATTGGCTATCTGCAATACTTTTAGAGATAATTCGCATTTACTCATTTTGAGTAGGTGAGTAATTAGCTATGGGTCTGAAACTTCACAGAGTGAAAGCTCTCCCAAAAGTAGGTGAATGAGTTATTTGAGAAAAATTGGCTATCTGCAATACTTTTAGAGATAATTCGCATTTACTCATTTTGAGTAGGTGAGTAATTAGCTATGGGTCTGAAACTTCACCAAGTGAAAGCTCTCCCAAAAGTAGGTGAATGAGTTATTTGAGAAAAATTGGCTATCTGCAATACTTTTAGAGATAATTCGCATTTACTCATTTTGAGTAGGTGAGTAATTAGCTATGGGTCTGAAACTTCACAGAGTGAAAGCTCTCCCAAAAGTAGGTGAATGAGTTATTTGAGAAAAATTGGCTATCTGCAATACTTTGAGATAATTCGCATTTACTCATTTTGAGTAGGTGAGTAATTAGCTATGGGTCTGAAACTTCACCAAGTGAAAGCTCTCCCAAAAGTAGGTGAATGAGTTATTTGAGAAAAATTGGCTATCTGCAATACTTTTAGAGATAATTCGCATTTACTCATTTTGAGTAGACGAGTAATTAGCTATGGGTCTGAAACTTCACCAAGTGAAAGCTCTCCCAAAATTAGGTGAATGAGTTATTTGAGAAAAATTGGCTATCTGCAATACTTTTAGAGATAATTCGCATTTACTCATTTTGAGTAGGTGAGTAATTAGCTATGGGTCTGAAACTTCACAGAGTGAAAGCTCTCCCAAAAGTAGGTGAATCAGTTATTTGAGAAAAATTGGCTATCTGCAATACTTTTAGAGATAATTCGCATTTACTCATTTTGAGTAGGTGAGTAATTAGCTATGGGTCTGAAACTTCACCAAGTGAAAGCTCTCCCAAAAGTAGGTGAATGATTAATTTGACAAAAATTGGCTATCTGCAATACTTTATGAGATAATTCGCATTTACTCATTTTGAGTAGGTGAGTAATTAGCTATGGGTCTGAAACTTCACCAAGTGAAAGCTCTCCCAAAAGTAGGTGAATGAGTTATTTGAGAAAAATTGGCTATCTGCAATACTTTTAGAGATAATTCGTATTTATTCATTTTGAGTAGGTGAGTAATTAGCTATGGGTCTGAAACTTCACCAAGTGAAAGCTCTCCCAAAAGTAGGTGAATGAGTTATTTGAGAAAAATTGGCTATCTGCAATACTTTTAGAGATAATTCGCATTTACTCATTTTGAGTAGGTGAGTAATTAGCTATGGGTCTGAAACCTCACAGAGTGAAAGCTCTCCCAAAAGTAGGTGAATGAGTTATTTGAAAAAAATTGGCTATCTGCAATACTTTTAGAGATAATTCGCATTTACTCATTTTGAGTAGGTGAGTAATTAGCTATGGGTCTGAAACTTCACCAAGTGAAAGCTCTCCCAAAAGTAGGTGAATGATTAATTTGACAAAAATTGGCTATCTGCAATACTTTATGAGATAATTCGCATTTACTCATTTTGAGTAGGTGAGTAATTAGCTATGGGTCTGAAACTTCACCAAGTGAAAGCTCTCCCAAAAGTAGGTGAATGAGTTATTTGAGAAAAATTGGCTATCTGCAATACTTTTAGAGATAATTCGCATTTACTCATTTTGAGTAGACGAGTAATTAGCTATGGGTCTGAAACTTCACCAAGTGAAAGCTCTCCCAAAATTAGGTGAATGAGTTATTTGAGAAAAATTGGCTATCTGCAATACTTTTAGAGATAATTCGCATTTACTCATTTTGAGTAGGTGAGTAATTAGCTATGGGTCTGAAACTTCACAGAGTGAAAGCTCTCCCAAAAGTAGGTGAATCAGTTATTTGAGAAAAATTGGCTATCTGCAATACTTTTAGAGATAATTCGCATTTACTCATTTTGAGTAGGTGAGTAATTAGCTATGGGTCTGAAACTTCACCAAGTGAAAGCTCTCCCAAAAGTAGGTGAATGATTAATTTGACAAAAATTGGCTATCTGCAATACTTTATGAGATAATTCGCATTTACTCATTTTGAGTAGGTGAGTAATTAGCTATGGGTCTGAAACTTCACCAAGTGAAAGCTCTCCCAAAAGTAGGTGAATGAGTTATTTGAGAAAAATTGGCTATCTGCAATACTTTTAGAGATAATTCGTATTTATTCATTTTGAGTAGGTGAGTAATTAGCTATGGGTCTGAAACTTCACCAAGTGAAAGCTCTCCCAAAAGTAGGTGAATGAGTTATTTGAGAAAAATTGGCTATCTGCAATACTTTTAGAGATAATTCGCATTTACTCATTTTGAGTAGGTGAGTAATTAGCTATGGGTCTGAAACCTCACAGAGTGAAAGCTCTCCCAAAAGTAGGTGAATGAGTTATTTGAAAAAAATTGGCTATCTGCAATACTTTTAGAGATAATTCGCATTTACTCATTTTGAGTAGGTGAGTAATTAGCTATGGGTCTGAAACTTCACCAAGTGAAAGCTCTCCCAAAAGTAGGTGAATGATTAATTTGACAAAAATTGGCTATCTGCAATACTTTATGAGATAATTCGCATTTACTCATTTTGAGTAGGTGAGTAATTAGCTATGGGTCTGAAACTTCACCAAGTGAAAGCTCTCCCAAAAGTAGGTGAATGAGTTATTTGAGAAAAATTGGCTATCTGCAATACTTTTAGAGATAATTCGCATTTACTCATTTTGAGTAGGTGAGTAATTAGCTATGGGTCTGAAACTTCACCAAGTGAAAGCTCTCCCAAAAGTAGGTGAATGAGTTATTTGAGAAAAATTGGCTATCTGCAATACTTTTAGAGATAATTCGCATTTACTCATTTTGAGTAGGTGAGTAATTAGCTATGGGTCTGAAACTTCACCATGTGAAAGCTCTCCCACAAGTAGATGAATGAGTTATTTGATAAAAATTGGGTATCCGCAATACTTTTACAGATAATTAGCATTTACTCATTTTGAGTAGGTAAATAATTAGCTATGGGTCTGAAACTTCACCATGTGAAAGCTCTCCCAAAAGTAGGTGAATGAGTTATTTGAGAAAAATTGGCTATCTGCAATACTTTTAGAAATAATTCGCATTTACTCATTTTGAGTAGGTGAATAATTGGCTATGGGTCTGAAACTTCACCATGTGAAAGCTCTTCCAAAAGTAGGTGAATGAGTTATTTGAGAAAAATTGGCCATCTGCAATACTTTTAGAGGTAATTCGCATTTACTCTTTTTGAGTAGGTGAGCAATTAGCTATGGGTCTGAAACTTCACCAAGTGAAAGCTCTTTGGGATAGCTGCTCTGCAGAGATACCCTGAAGATAAAAAATTTCGTCGAAATCGCTCTATGTAGCACGGTTTTCGAAATATAAGCATTTTTGTGTTTCGCAATTTTTGCGCAAAAATTCGAAAATTCAAAATGGCTGCCATTTTTGGCAAGACAAAATTTTTTTGAAAATTGGCATGGCTACTCTGCAGAGATACCCTGTGGATCAAAAATTTCATCGAAATCGCTCTATCTAGCACGGTTTTCGAGATATAAGCATTTTTGTGTTTTGCAATTTTTGCGAAAAGTTTGAAAATTCAAAATGGCCGCCATTTTTTGCGAGAAATTTTTTGTTTGAAAATTGGCATGGCTACTCTGCAGAGATACCCTGCGGGTCAAAAATTTTGTCGAAATCACTCTATCTAGCAGGGTTTTTGAGATATAAGCATTTTTATGTTTCGCAATTTTTGCGAAAAATTCGAAAATTCAAAATGGCCGCCATTTTTGGCGAGACCAAATTTTTTTGAAAATTGGCATGGCTACTCTGCCGATATACCCTGTGGGTCAAAAATTTCGTCGAAATCGCTCTATCTAGCAGGGTTTTCGAGATATAACCATTTTTATGTTTTGCAATTTTTGCGAAAAATTCGAAAATTCAAAATGGCCGCCATTTTTGGCGAGACAAAAATTTTTTCAAAATTGGGATAACTACTCTGCAGAGATACCCTGAGGGTCAAAAATTTCGTCGAAATCGCTCTATCTAGCACGGTTTTCGAGATATAAGCATTTTTGTGTTTTGCAATGTTTGCGAAAATTTCGAAAATTCAAAATGGCCGCCATTTTTGGCGAGACAAAAATTTTTTGAAAATTGGGAAATGTACTCCACAAATATATCCTGCGGGTCAAAAATTTTGTCGAAATTGCTCTATCTAGCACGGTTTTTGAGATATAAGCATTTTTGTGTTTTGCAATTTTTGCGAAAATTTCGAAAATTCAAAATGGCCGCCATTTTGGGCGAGACAAAAATTTTTTGAAAATTGGGAAAACTACTCCGCAGAGATACCCTGTGGGTCAAAAATTTCGTCGAAATCGCTCTATCTAGCACGGTTTTCGAGATATAAGCATTTTTGTGTTTTGCAATTTTTGCGAAAATTTCGAAAATTCAAAATGGCCGCCATTTTTGGCGAGACAAAAATTTTTTGAAAATTGGGAAATGTACTCCGCAGATATATCCTGCGGGTCAAAAATTTTGTCAAAATTGCTCTATCTAGCACGGTTTTTGAGATATAAGCATTTTTGTGTTTTGCAATTTTTGCGAAAATTTCGAAAATTCAAAATGGCCGCCATTTTGGGCGAGACAAAATTTTTTTGAAAATTGGGAAAACTACTCCGCAGAGATACCCTGCGGGTCAAAAATTTCGTCAAAATCGCTCTATCTAGCACGGTTTTCGAGATATAAGCATTTTTGTGTTTTCCTTATTTGGAAAATTCGTAATGATTAATTAATCATTAATTACTCGGCCATTTCTTGACCAATCAATGCCAAAATCTAATGATTTCCAGATTTTAATAGAATGAATGTATATGCCAAATTTCACGTGAATTGATAAAATTCCTTTCAAGTTAAAAAAGACATTTTTGGTCATGTGACCTCTCTGATTGGTTGAAATGTCACTGCAGCATATTCAAAAAAATTCCCCAGGGCTACTGCCTAAACCTGCCAAATTTGAAAAGAATCCGCTTAACGGTTACAGAGTTATAAGGAAAACAAAATGCGGAGCCGGCGGAGCCGCAGGAGCCGGCGGAGCCGGCGGAGCCGGAAGCTCTCCCATACACAAACAAGCGTCCCTTGCGGGACGCTTAATAAAAATGGCCACCAGTTTTGGGGAGGGGAAAATTTTTTTTAAATTGCCAAGAATACAATGCTCAGATACCCTGTGGGTCGAAAATTTCGACGAAATCGCTCTATCTCGCACGGTTGAGGAGATATGAGCACATTTGCCTTTTTCAGTATTCAAAATAGCCAATTACTCATTTATTTAATTAATTACTCACTCATCTATGAAGCAATTCCCCCCAAAAGCAATCCCATACAAGCTATTAACCCAATGAACCTCCATACCAAATTTCAGAAAGCTAGGCTTAATAGAATTTCTTAAAATGTCTGGAAACCAAAGAGATACTCAAAAGTAGCAAAGTAGCTATTACTCAGTTAGCTATAGAGCTATCATCACCAAAAGCAATCCCATACAAGCTATTAACCCAATAAACCTGCATACCAAATTCCGGATGCCGGAAAAAGCAAAAACTAGAAATGAACCTTTTGCCAAAATTGTACAGTAGTCTTACAAGACCCTGTTTCATTTGTAAAATATATCAATGATGCTTAAATATTTATTAGTGTAGATGTAAATTATTTCAGCTTCATGCCTTTTTGCATTGGTTGGGTCGAAAATTTTGACGAAATCACTCTATCTTGCACGGTTAAGAAGATAGAAGCAAATTCGTGTTTTTTGGGCAAAAATTCGAAAAATCAAAATGGCCGCCATTTTTGGGGAGGGGAAAATTTTTTGAAAATTGCCAAGAGTATATTCCTTAGATACCCTGTGGGCGAAAATTTCGACGAAATCGCTCTATCTCGCACGGTTAAGGAGATAGAAGCAAATTTGTGTTTTGCCATTTTTGGCAAAAATTCGAAAATTCAAAATGGCCGGCATTGTTGGGGAGGGGAAAATTTTTTGAAAATTGCATAGAGTACATTCCTTAGATACCCTGTGGTTCGAAAATTTTGACAAAATCGCTCTATCTCGCACAGTTAAGGAGATAGAAGCAAATTTGTGTTTTGCCATTTTTGGCAAAAATTCCAAAAATCAAGATGGCCGCCATTTTTGGGGAGGGGAAAATTTTTTGAAAATTGCAAACACTACATTCCGTAAATACCCTGTGGGTCGAAAATTTCGACGAAATCGCTCTATCTCGCACGGTTAAGGAGATAGAAGCAAATTTGTGTTTTGCCATTTTTGGCAAAAATTCAAAAATTAAAAATGGCCACCAGTTTTGAGGAGGGGAAAATTTTTTTTAAATCGCCAAGAATACAATGCTCAGATACCCTGTGGGTCGAAAATTTCGACGAAATCGCTCTATCTCGCACGGTTAAGGAGATAGAAGCAAATTTGTGTTTTGCCATTTTTGGCAAAAATTCGAAAATTAAAAATGGCCACCAGTTTTGGGGAGGGGAAAATTTTTTCTAAATTGCCAAGAATACAATGCTCAGATACCCTGTGGGTCGAAAATTTCGACGAAATCGCTCTATCTCGCACGGTTGAGGAGATATGAGCACATTTGCCTTTTTCAGTATTCAAAATAGCCAATTACTCATTTATTTAATTAATTACTCACTCATCTATGAAACAATTCCCCCAAAAGCAATCCCATACAAGCTATTAACCCAATGAACCTCCATACCAAATTTCAGAAAGCTAGGCTTAATAGCATTTCTTAAAATGTCTGGAAACCAAAGAGATACTCAAAAGTAGCAAAGTAGCTATTACTCAGTTAGCTATAGAGCTATCATCACCAAAAGCAATCCCATACAAGCTATTAACCCAATAAACCTGCATGCCAAATTCCGGATGCCGGAAAAAGCAAAAACTAGAAATAGGACGCCCTGTTGATAGTAGATGCGAATAGAAACAGGATAGCATAGAAGAACACACATTATCATGTGTAATGTCCACCCCATGAACCTTTTGCCAAAATTGTACAGTAGTCTTACAAGACCCTGTTTCATTTGTAAAATATATCAATGATGCTTAAATATTTATTAGTGTAGATGTAAATTATTTCAGCTTCATGCCTTTTTGCATTGGTTGGGTCGAAAATTTTGACGAAATCACTCTATCTTGCACGGTTAAGAAGATAGAAGCAAATTCGTGTTTTTTTGGCAAAAATTCGAAAAATCAAAATGGCCGCCATTTTTGGGGAGGGGAAAATTTTTTGAAAATTGCAAAGAGTACATTCCTTAGATACCCTGTGGGTCGAAAATTTCGACGAAATCGCTCTATCTCGCACGGTTAAGGAGATAGAAGCACATTTGTGTTTTGCCATTTTTGGCAAAAATTCGAAAATTCAAAATGGCCGCCATTTTTGGGGAGGGAAAAATTTTTTGAAAATTGCACAGAGTACATTCCTTAGATACCCTGTGGGTCGAAAATTTCAACGAAATCGCTCTATCTCGCACGGTTAAGGAGATAGAAGCAAATTTGTGTTTTGCCATTTTTGGCAAAAATTCGAAAATTCAAAATGGCCGCCATTTTTGGGGAGGGGAAAATTTTTTGAAAATTGCCAAGACTACAATGCTCAGATACCCTGTGGGCGAAAATTTTGACGAAATCGCTCTATCTCGCACGGTTAAGGAGATAGAAGCAAATTTGTGTTCTGCCATTTTTGGCAAAAATTCGAAAATTCAAAATGGCCACCATTTTTGGGGAAGGGAAAATTATTTGAAAATTGCAAAGATTACATTCCTTAGATACCCTGTGGGCGAAAATTTCGACGAAATCGCTCTATCTCACACGGTTAAGGAGATAGAAGCAAATTTGTGTTTTGCCATTTTTGGCAAAATTCAAAAAATCAAAATGGCCGCCATTTTTGGGGAGGGGAAAATTTTTTGAAAATTGCACAGAGTACATTCCTTAGATACCCTGTGGGTCGAAAATTTCGACGAAATCGCTCTATCTCGCACGGTTAAGGAGATAGAAGCACATTTGTGTTTTGCCATTTTTGGCAAAAATTCGAAAATTCAAAATGGCCGCCATTTTTGGGGAGGGGAAAATTTTTTGAAAATTGCAAAGAGTACATTCCTTAGATACCCTGTGGGTCGAAAATTTCGACGAAATCGCTCTATCTCGCACGGTTGAGGAGATATGAGCACATTTGCCTTTTTCAGTATTCAAAATAGCTAATTACTCATTTATTTAATTAATTACTCACTCATCTATGAAGCAATTCCCCCCAAAAGCAGTCCCATACAAGCTATTAACCCAATGAACCTCCATACCAAATTTCAGAAAGCTAGGCTTAATAGCATTCCTTAAAATGTCTGGAAACCAAAGAGCTACTCAAAAGTAGCAAAGTAGCTATTACTCAGTTAGCTATAGAGCTATCATCACCAAAAGCAATCCCATACAAGCTATTAACCCAATAAACCTGCATGCCAAATTTGGTAAAGATAGGATAAGAACTGTTGCCTAAAATGTCTGGAAACCAAGTGGGACGCGGGACGCCGGACGGCGGAAAAAGCAAAAATAATATGTCCACCCCCCAGTGGGGTGGACATGATTAAGGTCACACCATGACTTTGCACACCTATAACTCCCATCCAATCTCCCTACCCAGTATCAACTTCCTACACCTTACAGTTGCCAAGACATAGCCCGGACAAGAAGTTATAGGTCAAGGTCACTACAGTAAGGTCAAAGGTCACCTCAAGGTCACACAATGATTGCACACCTACAACACCTTACCAATGTCCCTTCTAAGTATCAACTTCCTACACCTAGCAGTTCCTGATATATAGTCTGGACAAGATTTTATAGGTCAAGGTCACTACGGCAAGGTTAAAGGTCAAATCAAGATCACACCATCACGTTGCACACCCACACCCCCTAACCAATGTCCCTACCAAGTATCAACTTCCTACAACTTGCAGTTTCCAAGATATAGCCTGGACAAGATTTTACAGGTCAAGGTCAGTACGGCAAGGTCAAATCAATGTCACACTATGACGTTGCACACCTACATCCCCTAACCAATGTCCCTACCAAACATCAACTTCCTAGGATTTAATTTACCCTTGATGCTGGTGCTTCCTCCTCCTTCACAATTGATGTACATTCTGAGTCTTTCAAATCCTTTTCCTGGGTCTGAAAAGATTTACAACATTATTATTCTCTATGTTTATATTGTTCATAATTAATTGACACTGTTTACTTTGTTTCAATTACTTAAGAAAATATTATAACCTCCAGTGATTTTTTTTTTTTTTTTTTTTTTTTTTTTTTGTGCTTAAAATTTTGAAAGACATAAAATGTATACCTATAATACAACATGTTGCAATAATGAACAGATCCTGCAAATTGGAGAAGTGCACCTATAATACTTTTCCTCGGTAGGGGTTACAGAAAAATCTCGACACACACTGTGGTGGTGTGCCAATGCAAAGTTTGTCCGGTCTGTATCTCAGAAACCGTAAGTTGTAGGAAGTTGATACTTGGTAGGGACATTGGTTAGGAGGTGTAGGTTGCAACAACATAGTCTGACCTTGAATTGACCTTTGACCTTGCCGTAGTGACCTTGACCTATAAAATCGTGTCCGGGCTATATCTCACAAAATGCAAGGTGCAGGAAGTTGATACTTGGTAGGGAAATTACTGTGGGATTGTAGGTGTGCAACATCATGGTGTGACCTTGATTTAACCTTTGACGTTGCCATAGTGACCATGAGTTTTAAAATCTTGTCTGGGCTATTTCTTGGATTCCATGAGGTGTAAAAGGCACTTCTGTATATCATGATGTTGAAAACTATTTTCCCAGATGGTGGGGTATGGGCATCTCTGATACTATTTTAAATTATACATTATCACATTCTAAGTTTATTATGAATGTACAAGAAAATAAAAAAATAAAGAATTATATCTTTACTATGGCATACATACAGAGAATTCCTCTTCCACAGTGTTGAGGTTGATATCTGCTGAATGAAGTGCCTGTGTCAGGATATCTGTCTGAGTCTCTCCATCATTGCTAGTTTGTGACTGAACAAGAGGAGAGTGCCCGTGAACGGGCACTGTGTCAGCTGACTGAATGTTTTTGATTTGTGATGGTGATAATGAGAGGAAAGCATAATTATCAGGGAAAGGGCTGTACAGAAATACAGTAAATGGTAACTGAACACATGTTCGAAAGATATTCCGAAGCTGACAGAAGAAAACGATAAAAAAGTTGTGCCCTGCAAATGGTATTATGAAATAAAATAACAAGGTAATTGTTCAAGGGTAAAAAGTAGGTTAAAAATATTTAAAGAAATACTATAAATGCAATATCCTCGTTCCACCATGAAGAAGGGGTCCAAAGGTCAAATCTGACCATACCAAAAGATTCCCAGCCAAAGAATTTAGGATGGTTTACCATCCCAAACCTCTCGGACCAATAATAAGTGAGTTATAGGCACTTTTTAAGTTTGGCTCTCCTTGTTTGACCTTGAAGGAGGGGGTCCAAGGTCAAATCCGACCACACAAAAAAATTCCCAGCCCATGATTTCCTGTAGCTTGTTTACCATCCCAAACTTGTAGGACCAATAATAAGCGAGGTCTAAGCAATTGTAAGTTTGGCTATCCTCAACTGCCCTTGAAGGAGGGGTCCCAGGTCAAATCTGACCACACCAAAAGAATCCCAGCCCATGATTTCCTATATGTTGGTTTACCATCCCAAACCTCCAAGACCAATAATACGCGAGTTATAAGCACTTTAAGTTTGGCTATCTTCGTTTGACCTGGAAGGAGGGGGTCCAAGGTCAAATCCGACCACACAAAAAAATTCCCAGCCCATGATTTCCTGTAGCTTGTTTATCATCCCAAACTTGTAGGACCAATAATAAGCGAGTTCTAAGCAATTGTAAGTTTGGCTATCCTCAACTGCCCTTGAAGGAGGGGTCCCAGGTCAAATCCGACCACACCAAAAGATTCCCAGCCCATGATTTTCTATAGGTTGGTTTTCCATTCGAAACCTCTAGGACCAATAATAAGTGAGTTATAAGCACTTTTAAGTTTGGCTATCCTCATTTGACCTTGAAGGAGGGGTCCAAGGTGAAATCCGACCACACCAAAAAATTCCCAGCTCATGATTTTCTATAGGTTGGTTTTCATTCCAACCTCTGGGACCAATAATAAGCGAGTTATAAGCACTTTTATGTTTGGCTATCCTCATTTGACCTTGAAGGAGGGTTCCAAGGTCAAATCGGACCATATTAACAGATTCCCAGCCCATGATTTCCTACAGGTTGGATACAATGATTTACTCAACAGTGAGAACCTGAAAGAAGCTATTGCTCAGCTATCCCATGACATAGAGGTCTGCAATTTCACTATGTTATAGCTGACCAAAACGTCTGTGAATAACATATTTAACAAAATACTCTGAATGTAATAATTTTCAAGTTACAACTGATTTACTCAAGAGTGAGAACCTCAAAGTAACTATTACTCAGCTATGCAATGAGCTACATGTCTGAATTTTTGCTCTCTTATAGCTGACCTAAAAGTAGCTGAACAACATATTTAAGCAAAATACTGTAAATGCAATAGTTTTCAAGTTACAACTGATTTACTCAATAGTGAGAACCAGAAAATAGCTATTGCTCCGCTATGCCATGAGCTATAGGTCTGTAATTTCACTATGTTATAGCTAACCCAAAAGTAGGTGAACAATATATTTTAACAAAATACTCCAAATGCAATATTTTTCAAGTTATAGCTGATTTACTCAACAGTCAGTGCCCGAGAACAGCTATTGCTCAGTTGTGCCATGAGCTACAGGTCTGTAATTTCACTATGTTATAGCTGACCCAAAAGTAGCTGAATAACATATTTGCACAAATTTCTGTAAAGGCAATAGTTTTCCAATTACAACTGATTTACTCAACAGTGAGAACTTTAAAGTAGCTATTACTCAGCTATGCAATGAGCCACAGGTCTGGAACTTCACTATGTTATAGCTGACCCCAAAATAGGTGAATAACATATTGAAACAAAATACTCTGAATGCAATAGTTTTCAAGTTATAAGTGATTTACTCAACAGTGATAGCCTAAAAGTAGCTATTACTCAGCTATGCCATGAGCTACAGGTCTGAAATTTTACTATGTTATAGCTGACCCAAAAGTAGCTGAATAACATATTTATACTAAATTCTCTAAATGCAATAGTTTTCAAATTACAAGTGATTTACTCAACATTGAGAACTTCAAAGTAGCTATTACTCAGCTATGCAATGAGTCACGGGTCTGGAACTTCACTATGTTATAGCTGACCCCAAAATAGGTGAATAACATATTGAAACAAAATACTCTAAATGCAATAATTTCCAAGTTATAAGCGATTTACTCAACAGTGATAACCTAAAAGTAGCTATTACTCAGCTATGCCATGAGCTACAGGTCTGAAATTTTACTATGTTATAGCTGACCCAAAAGTAGGTGAACAACATATTTAAGCAAAATACTGTAAATGCAATAGTTTTCAAGTTACAACTGATTTACTCAATAGTGATGACCTAAAAGTAGCTATTACTCAGCTATGCCATGAGCTACAGGTCTGAAATTTTACTATGTTATAGTTGACCCAAAAGTAGCTGAATAACATATTTATACTAAATTCTCTAAATGCAATAGTTTTCCAATTACAACTGATTTACTCAATAGTGAGAACCTCAAAGTAGTTATTACTCAGCTATGCAATGAGCTACAGGTCTGAAATTTCACTATGTTATAGCTGACCCAAAAGTAGGTGAACAACATATTAAAGCAAAATACTGTAAATGCAATAGTTTTCAAGTTACAACTGATTTACTCAATAGTGATGACCTAAAAGTAGCTATTACTCAGCTATGCCATGAGCTACACGTCTGAAATTTTACTATGTTATAGCTGACCCAAAAGTAGGTGAACAACATATTTAAGCAAAATACTGTAAATGCAATAGTTTTCAAGTTACAACTGATTTACTCAATAGTGATGACCTAAAAGTAGCTATTACTCAGCTATGCCATGAGCTACAGGTCTGTAATTTCACTATGTTATAGCTGACCCAAAAGTAGCTGAATAACATATTTATACGAAATTCTCTAAATGCAATAGTTTTCCAATTATAACTGATTTACTCAATAGTGAGAACTTCAAAGTAGCTATTACTCAGCTATGCAAGGAGCCACAGATCTGAAACTTCACTATGTTATAGCTGATCCCAAAATAGGTGAATAACATATTGAAACAAAATACTCTAAATGCAATAGTTTCCAAGTTATAAGCAATTTACTCAACAGTGATAACCTAAAAGTAGCTATTACTCAGCTATGCAATGAGTCACGGGTCTGGAACTTCACTATGTTATAGCTGACCCCAAAATAGGTGAATAACATATTGAAACAAAATACTCTAAATGCAATAATTTCCAAGTTATAAGCGATTTACTCAACAGTGATAACCTAAAAGTAGCTATTACTCAGCTATGCCATGAGCTACACGTCTGAAATTTTACTATGTTATAGCTGACCCAAAAGTAGGTGAACAACATATTTAAGCAAAATACTGTAAATGCAATAGTTTTCAAGTTACAACTGATTTACTCAATAGTGATGACCTAAAAGTAGCTATTACTCAGCTATGCCATGAGCTACAGGTCTGAAATTTTACTATGTTATAGCTGACCCAAAAGTAGGTGAACAACATATTTAAGCAAAATACTGTAAATGCAATAGTTTTCAAGTTACAACTGATTTACTCAATAGTGATGACCTAAAAGTAGCTATTACTCAGCTATGCCATGAGCTACAGGTCTGAAATTTTACTATGTTATAGCTGACCCAAAAGTAGGTGAACAACATATTTAAGCAAAATACTGTAAATGCAATAGTTTTCAAGTTACAACTGATTTACTCAATAGTGATGATCTAAAAGTAGCTATTACTCAGCTATGCCATGAGCTACAGGTCTGAAATTTTACTATGTTATAGTTGACCCAAAAGTAGCTGAATAACATATTTATACTAAATTCTCTAAATGCAATAGTTTTCCAACTACAACTGATTTACTCAACAGTGATAACCTAAAAGTAGCTATTACTCAGCTATGCCATGAGCTACACGTCTGAAATTTTACTATGTTATAGCTGACCCAAAAGTAGGTGAACAACATATTTAAGCAAAATACTGTAAATGCAATAGTTTTCAAGTTACAACTGATTTACTCAATAGTGATGACCTAAAAGTAGCTATTACTCAGCTATGCCATGAGCTACAGGTCTGAAATTTTACTATGTTATAGTTGACCCAAAAGTAGCTGAATAACATATTTATACTAAATTCTCTAAATGCAATAGTTTTCCAATTACAACTGATTTACTCAATAGTGAGAACCTCAAAGTAGTTATTACTCAGCTATGCAATGAGCTACAGGTCTGAAATTTCACTATGTTATAGCTGACCCAAAAGTAGGTGAACAACATATTAAAGCAAAATACTGTAAATGCAATAGTTTTCAAGTTACAACTGATTTACTCAATAGTGATGACCTAAAAGTAGCTATTACTCAGCTATGCCATGAGCTACACGTCTGAAATTTTACTATGTTATAGCTGACCCAAAAGTAGGTGAACAACATATTTAAGCAAAATACTGTAAATGCAATAGTTTTCAAGTTACAACTGATTTACTCAATAGTGATGATCTAAAAGTAGCTATTACTCAGCTATGCCATGAGCTACAGGTCTGAAATTTTACTATGTTATAGTTGACCCAAAAGTAGCTGAATAACATATTTATACTAAATTCTCTAAATGCAATAGTTTTCCAACTACAACTGATTTACTCAACAGTGATAACCTAAAAGTAGCTATTACTCAGCTATGCCATGAGCTACACGTCTGAAATTTTACTATGTTATAGCTGACCCAAAAGTAGGTGAACAACATATTTAAGCAAAATACTGTAAATGCAATAGTTTTCAAGTTACAACTGATTTACTCAATAGTGATGACCTAAAAGTAGCTATTACTCAGCTATGCCATGAGCTACAGGTCTGTAATTTCACTATGTTATAGCTGACCCAAAAGTAGCTGAATAACATATTTATACGAAATTCTCTAAATGCAATAGTTTTCCAATTACAACTGATTTACTCAATAGTGAGAACTTCAAAGTAGCTATTACTCAGCTATGCAAGGAGCCACAGATCTGAAACTTCACTATGTTATAGCTGATCCCAAAATAGGTGAATAACATATTGAAACAAAATACTCTAAATGCAATAGTTTCCAAGTTATAAGCGATTTACTCAACAGTGATAACCTAAAAGTAGCTATTACTCAGCTATGCAATGAGTCACGGGTCTGGAACTTCACTATGTTATAGCTGACCCCAAAATAGGTGAACAACATATTGAAACAAAATACTCTAAATGCAATAATTTCCAAGTTATAAGCGATTTACTCAACAGTGACAACCTAAAAGTAGCTATTACTCAGCTATGCCATGAGCTACACGTCTGAAATTTTACAATGTTATAGCTGACCCAAAAGTAGGTGAACAACATATTTAAGCAAAATACTGTAAATGCAATAGTTTTCAAGTTACAACTGATTTACTCAATAGTGATGATCTAAAAGTAGCTATTACTCAGCTATGCCATGAGCTACAGGTCTGAAATTTTACTATGTTATAGCTGACCCAAAAGTAGGTGAACAACATATTTAAGCAAAATACTGTAAATGCAATAGTTTTCAAGTTACAACTGATTTACTCAATAATGATGACCTAAAAGTAGCTATTACTCAGCTATGCCATGAGCTACAGGTCTGAAATTTTACTATGTTATAGCTGACCCAAAAGTAGGTGAACAACATATTTAAGCAAAATACTGTAAATGCAATAGTTTTCAAGTTACAACTGATTTACTCAATAGTGATGATCTAAAAGTAGCTATTACTCAGCTATGCCATGAGCTACAGGTCTGAAATTTTACTATGTTATAGCTGACCCAAAAGTAGGTGAACAACATATTTAAGCAAAATACTGTAAATGCAATAGTTTTCAAGTTACAACTGATTTACTCAATAGTGATGACCTAAAAGTAGCTATTACTCAGCTATGCCATGAGCTACAGGTCTGAAATTTTACTATGTTATAGTTGACCCAAAAGTAGCTGAATAACATATTTATACTAAATTCTCTAAATGCAATAATTTTCCAATTACAACTGATTTACTCAATAGTGAGAACCTCAAAGTAGTTATTACTCAGCTATGCAATGAGCTACAGGTCTGAAATTTCACTATGTTATAGCTGACCCAAAAGTAGGTGAACAACATATTAAAGCAAAATACTGTAAATGCAATAGTTTTCAAGTTACAACTGATTTACTCAATAGTGATGACCTAAAAGTAGCTATTACTCAGCTATGCCATGAGCTACAGGTCTGAAATTTTACTATGTTATAGCTGACCCAAAAGTAGGTGAACAACATATTTAAGCAAAATACTGTAAATGCAATAGTTTTCAAGTTACAACTGATTTACTCAATAGTGATGATCTAAAAGTAGCTATTACTCAGCTATGCCATGAGCTACAGGTCTGAAATTTTACTATGTTATAGTTGACCCAAAAGTAGCTGAATAACATATTTATACTAAATTCTCTAAATGCAATAGTTTTCCAACTACAACTGATTTACTCAACAGTGATAACCTAAAAGTAGCTATTACTCAGCTATGCCATGAGCTACACGTCTGAAATTTTACTATGTTATAGCTGACCCAAAAGTAGGTGAACAACATATTTAAGCAAAATACTGTAAATGCAATAGTTTTCAAGTTACAACTGATTTACTCAATAGTGATGACCTAAAAGTAGCTATTACTCAGCTATGCCATGAGCTACAGGTCTGAAATTTTACTATGTTATAGTTGACCCAAAAGTAGCTGAATAACATATTTATACTAAATTCTCTAAATGCAATAGTTTTCCAATTACAACTGATTTACTCAATAGTGAGAACCTCAAAGTAGTTATTACTCAGCTATGCAATGAGCTACAGGTCTGAAATTTCACTATGTTATAGCTGACCCAAAAGTAGGTGAACAACATATTAAAGCAAAATACTGTAAATGCAATAGTTTTCAAGTTACAACTGATTTACTCAATAGTGATGACCTAAAAGTAGCTATTACTCAGCTATGCCATGAGCTACACGTCTGAAATTTTACTATGTTATAGCTGACCCAAAAGTAGGTGAACAACATATTTAAGCAAAATACTGTAAATGCAATAGTTTTCAAGTTACAACTGATTTACTCAATAGTGATGATCTAAAAGTAGCTATTACTCAGCTATGCCATGAGCTACAGGTCTGAAATTTTACTATGTTATAGTTGACCCAAAAGTAGCTGAATAACATATTTATACTAAATTCTCTAAATGCAATAGTTTTCCAACTACAACTGATTTACTCAACAGTGATAACCTAAAAGTAGCTATTACTCAGCTATGCCATGAGCTACACGTCTGAAATTTTACTATGTTATAGCTGACCCAAAAGTAGGTGAACAACATATTTAAGCAAAATACTGTAAATGCAATAGTTTTCAAGTTACAACTGATTTACTCAATAGTGATGACCTAAAAGTAGCTATTACTCAGCTATGCCATGAGCTACAGGTCTGTAATTTCACTATGTTATAGCTGACCCAAAAGTAGCTGAATAACATATTTATACGAAATTCTCTAAATGCAATAGTTTTCCAATTACAACTGATTTACTCAATAGTGAGAACTTCAAAGTAGCTATTACTCAGCTATGCAAGGAGCCACAGATCTGAAACTTCACTATGTTATAGCTGATCCCAAAATAGGTGAATAACATATTGAAACAAAATACTCTAAATGCAATAGTTTCCAAGTTATAAGCGATTTACTCAACAGTGATAACCTAAAAGTAGCTATTACTCAGCTATGCAATGAGTCACGGGTCTGGAACTTCACTATGTTATAGCTGACCCCAAAATAGGTGAACAACATATTGAAACAAAATACTCTAAATGCAATAATTTCCAAGTTATAAGCGATTTACTCAACAGTGACAACCTAAAAGTAGCTATTACTCAGCTATGCCATGAGCTACACGTCTGAAATTTTACAATGTTATAGCTGACCCAAAAGTAGGTGAACAACATATTTAAGCAAAATACTGTAAATGCAATAGTTTTCAAGTTACAACTGATTTACTCAATAGTGATGATCTAAAAGTAGCTATTACTCAGCTATGCCATGAGCTACAGGTCTGAAATTTTACTATGTTATAGTTGACCCAAAAGTAGCTGAATAACATATTTATACTAAATTCTCTAAATGCAATAGTTTTCCAATTACAACTGATTTACTCAATAGTGAGAACCTCAAAGTAGTTATTACTCAGCTATGCAATGAGCTACAGGTCTGAAATTTCACTATGTTATAGCTGACCCAAAAGTAGGTGAACAACATATTAAAGCAAAATACTGTAAATGCAATAGTTTTCAAGTTACAACTGATTTACTCAATAGTGATGACCTAAAAGTAGCTATTACTCAGCTATGCCATGAGCTACACGTCTGAAATTTTACTATGTTATAGCTGACCCAAAAGTAGGTGAACAACATATTTAAGCAAAATACTGTAAATGCAATAGTTTTCAAGTTACAACTGATTTACTCAATAGTGATGATCTAAAAGTAGCTATTACTCAGCTATGCCATGAGCTACAGGTCTGAAATTTTACTATGTTATAGTTGACCCAAAAGTAGCTGAATAACATATTTATACTAAATTCTCTAAATGCAATAGTTTTCCAACTACAACTGATTTACTCAACAGTGATAACCTAAAAGTAGCTATTACTCAGCTATGCCATGAGCTACACGTCTGAAATTTTACTATGTTATAGCTGACCCAAAAGTAGGTGAACAACATATTTAAGCAAAATACTGTAAATGCAATAGTTTTCAAGTTACAACTGATTTACTCAATAGTGATGACCTAAAAGTAGCTATTACTCAGCTATGCCATGAGCTACAGGTCTGTAATTTCACTATGTTATAGCTGACCCAAAAGTAGCTGAATAACATATTTATACGAAATTCTCTAAATGCAATAGTTTTCCAATTACAACTGATTTACTCAATAGTGAGAACTTCAAAGTAGCTATTACTCAGCTATGCAAGGAGCCACAGATCTGAAACTTCACTATGTTATAGCTGATCCCAAAATAGGTGAATAACATATTGAAACAAAATACTCTAAATGCAATAGTTTCCAAGTTATAAGCGATTTACTCAACAGTGATAACCTAAAAGTAGCTATTACTCAGCTATGCAATGAGTCACGGGTCTGGAACTTCACTATGTTATAGCTGACCCCAAAATAGGTGAACAACATATTGAAACAAAATACTCTAAATGCAATAATTTCCAAGTTATAAGCGATTTACTCAACAGTGACAACCTAAAAGTAGCTATTACTCAGCTATGCCATGAGCTACACGTCTGAAATTTTACAATGTTATAGCTGACCCAAAAGTAGGTGAACAACATATTTAAGCAAAATACTGTAAATGCAATAGTTTTCAAGTTACAACTGATTTACTCAATAGTGATGATCTAAAAGTAGCTATTACTCAGCTATGCCATGAGCTACAGGTCTGAAATTTTACTATGTTATAGCTGACCCAAAAGTAGGTGAACAACATATTTAAGCAAAATACTGTAAATGCAATAGTTTTCAAGTTACAACTGATTTACTCAATAATGATGACCTAAAAGTAGCTATTACTCAGCTATGCCATGAGCTACAGGTCTGAAATTTTACTATGTTATAGCTGACCCAAAAGTAGGTGAACAACATATTTAAGCAAAATACTGTAAATGCAATAGTTTTCAAGTTACAACTGATTTACTCAATAGTGATGATCTAAAAGTAGCTATTACTCAGCTATGCCATGAGCTACAGGTCTGAAATTTTACTATGTTATAGCTGACCCAAAAGTAGGTGAACAACATATTTAAGCAAAATACTGTAAATGCAATAGTTTTCAAGTTACAACTGATTTACTCAATAGTGATGACCTAAAAGTAGCTATTACTCAGCTATGCCATGAGCTACAGGTCTGAAATTTTACTATGTTATAGTTGACCCAAAAGTAGCTGAATAACATATTTATACTAAATTCTCTAAATGCAATAATTTTCCAATTACAACTGATTTACTCAATAGTGAGAACCTCAAAGTAGTTATTACTCAGCTATGCAATGAGCTACAGGTCTGAAATTTCACTATGTTATAGCTGACCCAAAAGTAGGTGAACAACATATTAAAGCAAAATACTGTAAATGCAATAGTTTTCAAGTTACAACTGATTTACTCAATAGTGATGACCTAAAAGTAGCTATTACTCAGCTATGCCATGAGCTACAGGTCTGAAATTTTACTATGTTATAGCTGACCCAAAAGTAGGTGAACAACATATTTAAGCAAAATACTGTAAATGCAATAGTTTTCAAGTTACAACTGATTTACTCAATAGTGATGATCTAAAAGTAGCTATTACTCAGCTATGCCATGAGCTACAGGTCTGAAATGTTACTATGTTATAGCTGACCCAAAAGTAGCTGAATAACATATTTATACGAAATTCTCTAAATGCAATAGTTTTCCAATTACAACTGATTTACTCAATAGTGAGAACTTCAAAGTAGCTATTACTCAGCTATGCAATGAGCCACAGATCTGAAACTTCACTATGTTATAGCTGATCCCAAAATAGGTGAATAACATATTGAAACAAAATACTCTAAATGCAATAATTTCCAAGTTATAAGTGATTTACTCAACAGTGATAACCTAAAAGTAGCTATTACTCAGCTATGCCATGAGCTACAGGTCTGAAATTTTACTATGTTATAGCAGACCCAAAAGTAGCTGAATAACATATTTATACAAAATTCTCTAAATGCAATAGTTTTGAAGTTATAAGCAATTTACTCAACAGTGATAACCTAAAAGTAGCTATTACTCAGCTATGCCATGAGCTACAGGTCTAAAATTTTACTATGTTATAGCTGACCCAAAAGTAGCTGAATAACATATTTATACGAAATTCTCTAAATGCAATAGTTTTTAAGTTACAAGTGATTCTACTCATGATGGAAGTTACTGAAAAGCCCAAAAGTAGCTATTACTCACTTAGCTATTGAGACAGACACCCAACTTACTCACCATATTGTAGCTATGAAAAAAGTAGCTGAATAACATATTTTAACAAAATGCTCTAGATGCAACAGTTTTCAAGTTATAAATGATTTTGTGCATGATTTCATGAATGTTAATGCATTAAAAATTATTAAAAAAATTTATTAAAAAAAAAGTAAGAGAGATCCAGGTCTTATACTCACACAAGAGAATCTACCTCTGGCCTAGTACATATATGCAAGATATGAGAGAAATCCCTGCAATAGTCACTGAGAAAATTGTGATAAAAAGTTGAAATTTTCACACTTTTGGTGGGGGTACCCCCCTTGTAATGTCTCTAGCAAACAGACGAACAGACAGATTTGCATGCCTTGAACAATTTTTCATCCTCGATAGATAAGGTATCTTTTAAAAAAAACAGCACGTCTCTAGGCCTTGTAGTTTTGGAGGAGAAGTTGTTCACGCGGACGCGTACGCGTACGCCCACGCCGCAGAGTGACGACATAATGCCAGCTGACTGACAAGTCAGCTGACATAAATATTAGATTATACAAGTAAATTTAAAAAGTTTTTAACAAAAACCCTTCATGGTTTAAATGACGTTCTAGTTGAAACTTTTTAATCTGGTTGTAATTAATTGAGATTTTGTGAACTGTCTTTTAGTTGGATCAAACAAACCAAGGAGTAAAACCTGCTTGAAATTTGTGTTTATTTCACAAACACCTTTAATTGGATTAATTTTCTCATTAATAAAACTATTCCTTGATCTTTCAACATTCAGCATGTATCAAGGGCTAAAATATGGTTAATTTCTTTCATTTTGGGAACCTAAATTATCTTTTATGTTTTGTATATCAATTAAGATATTTTATACATTTATGTTTACAGCTGTCACTTTGAAAGGTTACACACTAGCAGGGCATACTAGTATTACAGACTAGTTCACAACTTTGTTGAAAATATTTTGTGCGATTTCCTGGATGCTGGAAAGGTCAAAGGTTAAAGCCTATTGCACAAGAACCATTTGTATTTTGCTTGAGTTCCCATATGGTTAATACATACCCCTTGTGATAACTTTGTACATTCTTCAGGTGCAAAAGTATCTTTTCCACTTGACACACCTTGAACTGCTGTTTCCCCTGCAAAGCATAATAATAATCAATTGCATTTCACAATTATAAACTAGATTGGGCCAACTCGGCGCCAACATATCCCCAGACAGGTCATCACTCACGCCACAGGTTTTGATCGGGAATTTTTTATTTAATCCATTTGTTGTATGCCATAAATATTGGGAAAAGTTATATGAACTTCAGCACATCAATCTACTAAGTTTATATCTTCCCAAGGAAGATGGTGTATCCCCAGACGTCGAATACATAACTCAACAGATCATATTTTCAATCTTCCTGCAATGATAACTCTGAACCTATTTTCAAAGTATTTAAATGATTGATGATTGAATGTCCATTCTAAATTAACTAGAGGATCGCTCGCAAAAAAAAAAGATAATGTTTTTGCATAGCAAAAACAAAGCGTCCCGAAAAGGATATAAAGGTGAGTGCTAAAGTATTAAGAAAATGCTTCGTTTCTAGCCTTATACTGTTGTGGCAACCAAAGTCAGCGCAGTCTGCTCTATCTAGCACGGTTTTCAAGATATAAGCATTTTTGTGTTTTGCAAAAAATAAAAAAAATAAAAATGTCCGCTATATTTGGCGAGACAAAAATATTTTGAAAATTGGCATGGCTACTCTGCAGAGATACCCAGCAGGTCCAAAATTTTGTTGAGTTCACTCCATATAGCACGGTTTTCGAGATATAAGCATTTTTGTGTTTTGCAAAAACTTTGAAAATTCAAAATGGCCACCATTTTTGGGGAGACAAAAATTTTTGTCAAGACCACTGCCGTGGTGTGTATCTCCCGCCGAGCATTAAAGCAGAAGAAATAGCTTTTCCGAGATATTCACAATTTTTCATTTTCGTGTGTGAAAGGTCTTCCAAAAGCAGGTGAATGAGTTATTTGAGAAAAATTGGCTATCTGCAATACTATTAAGAGATAATTCACATTTACTCATTTTGAGTAGGTGAATAATTAGCTATGGGTCTGAAACTTCACCAAGTGAAAGCTCTCCCAAAAGTAGGTGAATGAGTTATTTGAGAAAAATTGGCTATCTGCAATACTTTTAGAGATAATTCGCATTTACTCATTTTGAGTAGGTGAGTAATTAGCTATGGGTCTGAAACTTCACCATGTGAAAGCTCTCCCACAAGTAGATGAATGAGTATTTGATAAAAATTGGGTATCCGCAATACTTTTACAGATAATTAGCATTTACTCATTTTGAGTAGGTGAATAAATAGCTATGGGTCTGAAACTTCACAGAGTGAAAGCTCTCCCAAAAGTAGGTGAATGAGTTATTTGAGAAAAATTGGCTATCTGCAATACTTTTAGAGATAATTCACATTTACTCATTTTGAGTAGGTGAATAATTAGCTATGGGTCTGAAACTTCACCAAGTGAAAGCTCTGCCAAAAGTAGGTGAATGAGTTATTTGAGAAAAATTGGCTATCTGCAATACTTTTAGAGATAATTCGCATTTACTCATTTTGAGTAGGTGAGTAATTTGCTATGGGTCTGAAACTTCACCAAGTGAAAGCTCTCCCAAAAGTAGGTGAATGAGTTATTTGAGAAAAATTGGCTATCTGCAATACTTTTAGAGATAATTCGCATTTACTCATTTTGAGTAGAAGAGTAATTAGCTATGGGTCTGAAACTTCACCAAGTGAAAGCTCTCCCAAAAGTAGGTGAATGATTAATTTGAGAAAAATTGGCTATCTGCAATACTTTTAGAGATAATTCACATTTACTCATTTTGAGTAGGTGAATAATTAGCTATGGGTCTGAAACTTCACCAAGTGAAAGCTCTGCCAAAAGTAGGTGAATGAGTTATTTGAGAAAAATTGGCTATCTGCAATACTTTTAGAGATAATTCGCATTTACTCATTTTGAGTAGGTGAGTAATTTGCTATGGGTCTGAAACTTCACCAAGTGAAAGCTCTCCCAAAAGTAGGTGAATGAGTTATTTGAGAAAAATTGGCTATCTGCAATACTTTTAGAGATAATTCGCATTTACTCATTTTGAGTAGACGAGTAATTAGCTATGGGTCTGAAACTTCACCCAGTGAAAGCTCTCCCAAAAGTAGGTGAATGATTAATTTGAGAAAAATTGGCTATCTGCAATACTTTTACAGATAATTCACATTTACTCATTTTGAGTAGGTGAGTAATTAGCTATGGGTCTGAAACTTCACCAAGTGAAAGCTCTCCCAAAAGTAGGTGAATGAGTTATTTGAGAAAAATTGGCTATCTGCAATACTTTTAGAGATAATTCGCATTTACTCATTTTGAGTAGGTGAGTAATTAGCTATGGGTCTGAAACTTCACCATGTGAAAGCTCTCCCACAAGTAGATGAATGAGTATTTGATAAAAATTGGGTATCCGCAATACTTTTACAGATAATTAGCATTTACTCATTTTGAGTAGGTGAATAAATAGCTATGGGTCTGAAACTTCACAGAGTGAAAGCTCTCCCAAAAGTAGGTGAATGAGTTATTTGAGAAAAATTGGCTATCTGCAATACTTTTAGAGATAATTCACATTTACTCATTTTGAGTAGGTGAATAATTAGCTATGGGTCTGAAACTTCACCAAGTGAAAGCTCTGCCAAAAGTAGGTGAATGAGTTATTTGAGAAAAATTGGCTATCTGCAATACTTTTAGAGATAATTCGCATTTACTCATTTTGAGTAGGTGAGTAATTTGCTATGGGTCTGAAACTTCACCAAGTGAAAGCTCTCCCAAAAGTAGGTGAATGAGTTATTTGAGAAAAATTGGCTATCTGCAATACTTTTAGAGATAATTCGCATTTACTCATTTTGAGTAGAAGAGTAATTAGCTATGGGTCTGAAACTTCACCAAGTGAAAGCTCTCCCAAAAGTAGGTGAATGATTAATTTGAGAAAAATTGGCTATCTGCAATACTTTTAGAGATAATTCACATTTACTCATTTTGAGTAGGTGAATAATTAGCTATGGGTCTGAAACTTCACCAAGTGAAAGCTCTGCCAAAAGTAGGTGAATGAGTTATTTGAGAAAAATTGGCTATCTGCAATACTTTTAGAGATAATTCGCATTTACTCATTTTGAGTAGGTGAGTAATTTGCTATGGGTCTGAAACTTCACCAAGTGAAAGCTCTCCCAAAAGTAGGTGAATGAGTTATTTGAGAAAAATTGGCTATCTGCAATACTTTTAGAGATAATTCGCATTTACTCATTTTGAGTAGACGAGTAATTAGCTATGGGTCTGAAACTTCACCCAGTGAAAGCTCTCCCAAAAGTAGGTGAATGATTAATTTGAGAAAAATTGGCTATCTGCAATACTTTTAGAGATAATTCGCATTTACTCATTTTGAGTAGGTGAGTAATTAGCTATGGGTCTGAAACTTCAAGTGAAAGCTCTCCCAAAAGTAGGTGAATGAGTTATTTGAGAAAAATTGGCTATCTGCAATACTTTTACAGATAATTCACATTTACTCATTTTGAGTAGGTGAGTAATTAGCTATGGGTCTGAAACTTCACCAAGTGAAAGCTCTCCCAAAAGTAGGTGAATGATTAATTTGAGAAAAACTGGCTATCTGCAATACTTTTAGAGATAATTCGCATTTACTCATTTTGAGTAGGTGAGTAATTAGCTATGGGTCTGAAACTTCACCAAGTGAAAGCTCTCCCAAAAGTAGGTGAATGAGTTATTTGAGAAAAATTGGCTATCTGCAATACTTTTAGAGATAATTCGCATTTACTCATTTTGAGTAGGTGAGTAATTAGCTATGGGTCTGAAACTTCACCAAGTGAAAGCTCTCCCAAAAGTAGGTGAATGAGTTATTTGAGAAAAATTGGCTATCTGCAATACTTTTAGAGATAATTCACATTTACTCATTTTCAGTAGGTGAGTAATTAGCTATGGGTCTGAAACTTCACCAAGTGAAAGCTCTGCCAAAAGTAGGTGAATGAGTTATTTGAGAAAAATTGGCTATCTGCAATACTTTTAGAGATAATTCGCATTTACTCATTTTGAGTAGGTGAGTAATTAGCTATGGGTCTGAAACTTCACAGAGTGAAAGCTCTCCCAAAAGTAGGTGAATGAGTTATTTGAGAAAAATTGGCTATCTGCAATACTTTTAGAGATAATTCGCATTTACTCATTTTGAGTAGGTGAGTAATTAGCTATGGGTCTGAAACTTCACCAAGTGAAAGCTCTCCCAAAAGTAGGTGAATGATTAATTTGACAAAAATTGGCTATCTGCAATACTTTTAGAGATAATTCGCATTTACTCATTTTGAGTAGGTGAGTAATTAGCTATGGGTCTGAAACTTCACCAAGTGAAAGCTCTCCCAAAAGTAGGTGAATGAGTTATTTGAGAAAAATTGGCTATCTGCAATACTTTTAGAGATAATTCGCATTTACTCATTTTCAGTAGGTGAGTAATTAGCTATGGGTCTGAAACTTCACCAAGTGAAAGCTCTCCCAAAAGTAGGTGAATGAGTTATTTGAGAAAAATTGGCTATCTGCAATACTTTTAGAGATAATTCGCATTTACTCATTTTGAGTAGGTGAGTAATTAGCTATGGGTCTGAAACTTCACCATGTGAAAGCTTTCCCACAAGTAGATGAATGAGTTATTTGATAAAAATTAGGTATCCGCAATACTTTTACAGATAATTAGCATTTACTCATTTTGAGTAGGTAAATAATTAGCTATGGGTCTGAAACTTCACCATGTGAAAGCTCTCCCAAAAGTAGGTGAATGAGTTATTTGAGAAAAATTGGCTATCTGCAATACTTTTAGAGATAATTCGCATTTACTCATTTTGAGTAGGTGAGTAATTGGCTATGGGTCTGAAACTTCACCATGTGAAAGCTCTTCCAAAAGTAGGTGAATGAGTTATTTGAGAAAAATTGGGTATCTGCAATACTTTTAGAGGTAATTCGCATTTACTCTTTTTGAGTAGGTGAGCAATTAGCTATGGGTCTGAAACTTCAGCAAGTGAAAGCTCTTTGGGATAGCTGCTCTGCAGAGATACCCTGAAGATAAAAAATTTCGTCGAAATCGCTCTATGTAGCACTGTTTTCGAAATATTAGCATTTTTGTGCTTTGCAATTTTTGCGCAAAAATTCGAAAATTCAAAATGGCCGCCATTTTTGGCGAGACAAAAATTTTTTCAAAATTGGGATAACTACTCCGCAGAGATACCCTGCGGGTCAAAAATTTCGTCGAAATCGCTCTATCTAGCACGGTTTTCGAGATATAAGCATTTTTGTGTTTTGCAATTTTTGCGAAAATTTCGAAAATTCAAAATGGCCGCCATTTTTGGCGAGACAACATTTTTTGAAAATTGGGAAAAGTACTCCGCAGAGATGTCCTGCGGGTCAAAAATTTTGTCGAAATCGCTCTATCTAGCACGGTTTTTGAGATATAAGCATTTTTATGTTTTGCAATTTTTGCGAAAATTTCGAAAATTCAAAATGGCCGCCATTTTGGGCGAGACAAAAATTTTTTGAAAATTGGGAAAACTACTCCGCAGAGATACCCTGCGGGTCAAAAATTTCGTCGAAATCGCTCTATCTAGCACGGTTTTCGAGATATAAGCATTTTTGTGTTTTCCTTATTTGGAAAATTCGTAATGATTAATTAATCATTAATTACTCGGCCATTTCTTGACCAATCAATGCCAAAATCTAATGATTTCCAGATTTTAATAGAATGAATGTATTTGCCAAGTTTCAGGTGAATTGATAAAATTCCTTTCAAGTTATCATCCGGACAAGCTTCCCCATCGAAAAAAGACATTTTTGGTCATGTGACCTCTCTGATTGGTTGAAATGTCACTGCAGCATATTCAAAAAAATTCCCCAAGGCTACTGCCTAAACCTGCCAAATTTGAAAAGAATCCGCCTAACGGTTACAGAGTTATAAGGAAAACAAAATGCGGAGCCGGCGGAGCCGGAAGCTCTCCCATACACAAACAAGCGTCCCTTGCGGGACGCTTAATAATCTCAAAAGAGCATATCTGTTTCTATATTTGTTGACAAATAAAATATTATTTTTAACTCAACTCATCATACTTTTCAATCATCCTGCAAAGGGTAACTCTGAACCTATTTTCAAAGTATTTAAATGATTGATGATTGAATGTCCATTCTAAATTCATAATTCCAAAAGGGTATCTCTGTTTCTATATTTGTTCACAAATAAAATATTATTTAAAAATCATATATTATTTATATTATTATTTTATTATATTATTTTTAGAATTTGCATTGTTTTTCAGTTATTCATTTCCTCAATTCCTATATATGTGGTCCATATATATGCAACCTAAATATGTGACACAATCTCAGTTCTGACTCCCTTTGTCTTAGATAATTAGATAATGAAGCAAACACCACCTCCCACCCCCACCCCACCTCTCTCCCCTTCTCCACACCTCTCTCACTATTACAGAAGATCTGTATACCTTTGTTTATTTAGTGTCACTCAATAGCTGGAGGTCCAAGAGGTGGGTGGGGGATGGGGGTGGGTGGGACTACAAAGAGATGGAGTGCTGCAGCACAAATGGTAAACAAACACTTATAATATAAAAGGGGTAATCAAATACAAAAAGCTCAGTTAATCTTATCACTAAAATAAAATCAAATATATAAATAAGGAATGTCCAACAGGAAGATTATATACCTCCAGAATTAAATATAAATTATCAAACGACAAGAACAAATTTATAATAATAATTCAGAATTGAGAATTTTAAGTATGTGACTATCAATTGAAATGAGTTCGTAACTGTAGGAGCTGTGTCAAAATTAAGGCAAGTTGAATAAAACTGGGCTAGTTGAGGGTTAAAAATCCCCTATTTTTACTACATAAGGCTATAATTTCATTAATATTTGGGACTTAAAGCTCACCAGAAAATAACAGTGTCCATTTTGCCTACTTGAATATGTTTAACCAGTTTCATATTAAAAAGTTAAAAACTCAGCAAGCAGAGAGATAACACACAAAAATAAGTTCTTAAAAGCCTAAGATAGCCATAACATTATTAATATTCAAAATTTAAATAGACAGGCACTTCCTTTGAAAAATTCAAAGATTTCAGCTCTATGAGCCACAGTTTGACAGTTACAGGGCTTTAAAGTGGCATAATATCCATAAATTGGGTCTCTGTGGGCATTTTACAATTGTTAAAGAGACCTTAGCAATTAAACTACAGAACTGAAACTTTTTGGGGGACATACACAACAAACAAAAATTATATATAATACAGTTTAAGACTTATCACACTAAGCATTTCCAAATAACAGGGCAAAATACAGAAAACAAGACCACTGCCGCGGTATGTATCTCCCGCCGAGTACCGCAGGGGAAGAAATACTACATTGAAATTTTTCCCCTTTGCATAGGACACTGTTGTACCATCCTGCAGGTCGAAAATTCGCTTGAAATCGCTCTATCTGTTACGCTTTTCGAGATATTGACACTTTTCTATTTTCAGCAAAAATCCAAGATGGCCGCCGAAAGTGGCGAAAAATGAAATTTTTCCCCTTTGGACAGGACACTGTTGTATCACCCTGCGGGTCAAAAATTCGCTCGAAATCGCTCGATCTCTTATGGTTTTTCAGATATTCACACTTTTTCATTTTCCGCAAAAATCTAAGATGGCCGCCAAAAGTGGCGAAAATTGAAATTTTCCCCCTTTGCACAGGAGACTCTTGTACCACCCTGCAGGTCAAAAATTTGCTCGAAATCGCTCGATCTCTTACGGTTTTCGAGATATTGACACTTTTCTATTTTCCGCAAAAATCCAAAATGGCCGCCAAAACTGGCGAAAATCGATATTTTTCCCCTTTGCACAGGACACTCTTGTGCTACCCTTCTGGTCAAAAATTCGCTTGAAATCGCTCTATCTCTTACGGTTTTAGAGATATTCACACTTTTCCATTTTCCGCAAAAATCCAAGATGGCTGCCAAAAGTGGTGAAAATTGAAATTTTACCCCTTTGCACAGGACATTCTTGTACTACCTTGCAGGTCAAAAATTCGCTCGAAATCGCTCTATCTCTTATGGTTTTCGAGATATTCACACTTTTTCATTTTTTTCCGCTAAAATCCAAGATGGCCGCCAAAAGTGGCGAAAATTGAAATCTTTCCCCTTTGCATAGGACACTTTTGTACTACCCTGAAGGTCTAAATGCAATAGTTTTCAAGTTACAAGTGATTTCACTCATGATGGAAGTTAGTGAAAAATCCAAAAGTAGCTATTACTCACTTATCTATTGAGATAGACACCCAAGTTACTCACCATATTGTTGCTGTGGGAAAAAGTAGGTGAATAACCTATTTCAACAAAATGCTCTAAATACAATACTTTTCAAGTTATAATCGATTTAGTGCATGATTTCATTAATTTCAATGCATTAAAAATTATTTTAATAATTCATAAAAAAACTTTAGCATGTGAAATATCTACAAAATGTAGGTGAATGAGTTATTTGAGAAATACTGGCTATCTGCAATACTTTAGTGATAATAGGCAATTACTCATTTTGAGTAGGTGAGTAATTAGATATGGATCTGAAAATTCACTAATTGAAAGTTCTCCCAAAATATAGGTGAAGTGAGTTATTTGAAAAATACTGGCTATCTGCAATACTTTTAGAGATAATTAGCATTTACTCATTTTGAGTAGGTGAGTAATTACCTACAGGTTTGGAACTTCACCATGTGAAAGATCTTCCAAAAGTAGATGAATGAGTTATTTGATAAAAATTGGGTACCCACAATACTTTTAGAGATAATTAGCATTTACTCATTTTGAGTAGGTGAGTAATTACCTACGGGTCTGAAACTTCACCATGTGAAAGCTCTTTCAAAAGTAGATGAATGAGTTATTTGAGAAAAATTGGCTATCTGCAATACTTTTAGAGATAATTCTCATTTACTCATTTTGAGTAGGTGAGTAATTAGCTATGGGTCTGAAACTTCACCATGTGACAGCTCTTCCAAAAGTAGATGAATGAGTTATTTGAGAAAAATTGACTATCTGCAATACTTTCAGAGATAATTCGCATTTACTCATTTTGAGTAGGTGAGTAATTACCTACGGGTCTGAAACTTCACCAAGTGAAAGCTCTCCCAAAAGTAGATGAATGAGTTATTTGAGAAAAATTGGCTATCTGCAATACTTTTAGAGAGAATTCGCATTTACTTATTTTGAGTAGGTGAGTAATTAGCTATGGGTCTGAAACTTCACCATGTGAAAGCTCTTCCAAAAGTAGATGAATGAGTTATTTGAGAAAAATTGGCTATCTGCAATACTTTTAGAGATATTTAGCATTTACTCATTTTGAGTAGGTGAGAAATTAGCTACAGGTCTGACACTTCACCAAGTGAAAGCTCTCCCAAAAGTAGATGAATGAGTTATTTGAGAAAAATTGGCTATCTGCAATACTTTTAGAGATAATTAGCATTTACTCATTTTGAGTAGGTGAGTAATTAGCTACGGGTCTGAAACTTCACCAAGTGAAAGCTCTTCCAAAAGTAGGTGAATGAGTTATTTGAGAAAAATTGGCTATCTGCAATACTTTTAGAGAGAATTCGCATTTACTCATTTTGAGTAGGTGAGTAATTAGCTATGGGTCTGAAACTTCACCATGTGAAAGCTCTTCCAAAAGTAGATGAATGAGTTATTTGAGAAAAATTGGCTATCTGCAATACTTTTAGAGATAATTAGCATTTACTCATTTTGAGTAGGTGAGTAATTAGCTACGGGTCTGAAACTTCACCAAGTGAAAGCTCTCCCAAAAGTAGGTGAATGAGTTATTTGACAAAAATTGGCTATCTGCAATACTTTTAGAGAGAATTCGCATTTACTCATTTTGAGTAGGTGAGTAATTAGCTATGGGTCTGAAACTTCACCATGTGAAAGCTCTTCCAAAAGTAGATGAATGAGTTATTTGAGAAAAATTGGCTATCTGCAATACTTTTAGAGATAATTAGCATTTACTCATTTTGAGTAGGTGAGTAATTAGCTACGGGTCTGAAACTTCACCAAGTGAAAGCTCTTCCAAAAGTAGGTGAATGAGTTATTTGAGAAAAATTGGCTATCTGCAATACTTTTAGAGAGAATTCGCATTTACTCATTTTGAGTAGGTGAGTAATTAGCTATGGGTCTGAAACTTCACCATGTGAAAGCTCTTCCAAAAGTAGATGAATGAGTTATTTGAGAAAAATTGGCTATCTGCAATACTTTTAGAGATAATTAGCATTTACTCATTTTGAGTAGGTGAGTAATTAGCTACGGGTCTGAAACTTCACCAAGTGAAAGCTCTCCCAAAAGTAGGTGAATGAGTTATTTGAGAAAAATTGGCTATCTGCAATACTTTTAGAGAGAATTCGCATTTACTCATTTTGAGTAGGTGAGTAATTAGCTATGGGTCTGAAACTTCACCATGTGAAAGCTCTTCCAAAAGTAGATGAATGAGTTATTTGAGAAAAATTGGCTATCTGCAATACTTTTAGAGATAATTCGCATTTACTCATTTTGAGTAGGCGAGTAATAAGCTATGGGTCTGAAACTTCACCATGTGAAAGCTCTTCCAAAAGTAAATGAATGAGTTATTTGAGAAAAATTGGCTATCTGCAATACTTTTAGAGATATTTAGCATTTACTCATTTTGAGTAGGTGAGAAATTAGCTACAGGTCTGACACCTCACCAAGTGAAAGCTCTCCCAAAAGTAGATGAATGAGTTATTTGAGAAAAATTGGCTATCTGCAATACTTTTAGAGATAATTAGAATTTACTCATTTTGAGTAGGTGAGTAATTAGCTACGGGTCTGAAACTTCACCAAGTGAAAGCTCTCCCAAAAGTAGGTGAATGAGTTATTTGAGAAAAATTGGCTATCCGCAATACTTTTAGAGAGAATTCGCATTTACTCATTTTGAGTAGGTGAGTAATTAGCTATGGGTCTGAAACTTCACCATGTGAAAGCTCTTCCAAAAGTAGATGAATGAGTTATGTGAGAAAAATTGGCTATCTGCAATACTTTTAGAGATAATTCGCATTTACTCATTTTGAGTAGGTGAGTAATTAGCTACGGGTCTGAAACTTCACCAAGTGAAAGCTCTCCCAAAAGTAGGTGAATGAGTTATTTGAGAAAAATTGGCTATCTGCAATACTTTTAGAGAGAATTTGCATTTACTCATTTTGAGTAGGTGAGTAATTAGCTATGGGTCTGAAACTTCACCATGTGAAAGCTCTTCCCAAAGTAGATGAGTTATTTGAGAAAAATTGGCTATCTGCAATACTTTTAGAGATAATTCGCATTTACTCATTTTGAGTAGGCGAGTAATTAGCTATGGGTCTGAAAGTTCACCATGTGAAAGCTCTTCCAAAAGTAAATGAATGAGTTATTTGAGAAAAATTGGCTATCCGCAATACTTTTCGAGATATTTAGCATTTACTCATTTTGAGTAGGTGAGAAATTAGCTACAGGTCTGACACTTCACCAAGTGAAAGCTCTCGCAAAAGTAGGTGAATGAGTTATTTGAGAAAAATTGGCTATCTTCTATACTTTTAGAGATAATTCGCATTTACTCATTTTGAGTAGGTGAGAAATTAGCTAGGGGTCTGAAACCTCACTAAGTGAAAGGTCTTCCAAAAGTATATGAATGAGTTATTTGAGAAAAATTGGCTATCTGCAATACTTTTAGACATAATTAGCATTTACTCATTTTGAGTAGGTGAGTAACTAGCTACGCGTCTGAAACTTAACCAAGTGAAAGCTCTCCCAAAAGTAGGTGAATGAGTTATTTGAGAAAAATTGGCTACCTGCAATACTTTTAGAGATAATTCGCATTTACTCATTTTGAGTAGGTGAGTAATTAGCTACGGGTCTGAAACTTCACCAAGTGAAAGCTCTTCCAAAAGTAGGTGAATGAGTTATTTGAGAAAAATTGGCTATCTGCAATACTTTTAGAGAGAATTCGCATTTACTCATTTTGAGTAGGTGAGTAATTAGCTATGGGTCTGAAACTTCACCATGTGAAAGCTCTTCCAAAAGTAGATGAATGAGTTATTTGAGAAAAATTGGCTATCTGCAATACTTTTAGAGATAATTAGCATTTACTCATTTTGAGTAGGTGAGTAATTAGCTACGGGTCTGAAACTTCACCAAGTGAAAGCTCTCCCAAAAGTAGGTGAATGAGTTATTTGAGAAAAATTGGCTATCTGCAATACTTTTAGAGAGAATTCGCATTTACTCATTTTGAGTAGGTGAGTAATTAGCTATGGGTCTGAAACTTCACCATGTGAAAGCTCTTCCAAAAGTAGATGAATGAGTTATTTGAGAAAAATTGGCTATCTGCAATACTTTTAGAGATAATTCGCATTTACTCATTTTGAGTAGGCGAGTAATTAGCTATGGGTCTGAAACTTCACCATGTGAAAGCTCTTCCAAAAGTAAATGAATGAGTTATTTGAGAAAAATTGGCTATCTGCAATACTTTTAGAGATATTTAGCATTTACTCATTTTGAGTAGGTGAGAAATTAGCTACAGGTCTGACACCTCACCAAGTGAAAGCTCTCCCAAAAGTAGATGAATGAGTTATTTGAGAAAAATTGGCTATCTGCAATACTTTTAGAGATAATTAGCATTTACTCATTTTGAGTAGGTGAGTAATTAGCTACGGGTCTGAAACTTCACCAAGTGAAAGCTCTCCCAAAAGTAGGTGAATGAGTTATTTGAGAAAAATTGGCTATCTGCAATACTTTTAGAGAGAATTCGCATTTACTCATTTTGAGTAGGTGAGTAATTAGCTATGGGTCTGAAACTTCACCATGTGAAAGCTCTTCCAAAAGTAGATGAATGAGTTATGTGAGAAAAATTGGCTATCTGCAATACTTTTAGAGATAATTCGCATTTACTCATTTTGAGTAGGTGAGTAATTAGCTACGGGTCTGAAACTTCACCAAGTGAAAGCTCTCCCAAAAGTAGGTGAATGAGTTATTTGAGAAAAATTGGCTATCTGCAATACTTTTAGAGAGAATTTGCATTTACTCATTTTGAGTAGGTGAGTAAGTAGCTATGGGTCTGAAACTTCACCATGTGAAAGCTCTTCCCAAAGTAGATGAATGAGTTATTTGAGAAAAATTGGCTATCTGCAATACTTTTAGAGATAATTCGCATTTACTCATTTTGAGTAGGCGAGTAATTAGCTATGGGTCTGAAAGTTCACCATGTGAAAGCTCTTCCAAAAGTAAATGAATGAGTTATTTGAGAAAAATTGGCTATCTGCAATACTTTTCGAGATATTTAGCATTTACTCATTTTGAGTAGGTGAGAAATTAGCTACAGGTCTGACACTTCACCAAGTGAAAGCTCTCGCAAAAGTAGGTGAATGAGTTATTTGAGAAAAATTGGCTATCTTCTATACTTTTAGAGATAATTCGCATTTACTCATTTTGAGTAGGTGAGAAATTAGCTAGGGGTCTGAAACCTCACTAAGTGAAAGGTCTTCCAAAAGTATATGAATGAGTTATTTGAGAAAAATTGGCTATCTGCAATACTTTTAGACATAATTAGCATTTACTCATTTTGAGTAGGTGAGTAACTAGCTACGCGTCTGAAACTTAACCAAGTGAAAGCTCTCCCAAAAGTAGGTGAATGAGTTATTTGAGAAAAATTGGCTACCTGCAATACTTTTAGAGATAATTCGCATTTACTCATTTTGAGGAGGTGAGTAAGTAGGCCAAAGTTCACCAAACCATTTTCCCCTTAGCATAGGATACTCTAGTACTACCCTGTGGTTCAAAAAGTTTGCTCGAAATTTCTCTATCTCTTACAGTTTGAGAGATATTTCTGATTTTTCACATTTTCACTAAAAGTAGCAATAAAGTAGCCATTACTCACTTGTACATTGAGCAACAGTTGTGAAACTTAAATACGTTACAGTTCACAAAAAAGTACATGAACAACATATTTGAGAGAAATTGTGTAGCTGCAATACTTTTGAAGATATAAGCCATTTACTCATTATGGGTATCATTAAAAATTGAAAAAGTAGCTATTACTCACTTAGCTATGGAGATACACTTCCAAATTACTGACCATGTTGTAGCTGTGGAGAAAGTAGCTGAACATCATATTGGAACAAAATTGTGTAGCTGCAATACTTTTGAAGATATAAGCCATTTACTCATTGACAGTTAAAAGTCATATAATTATATTAGGTAAAAGCGCTATTACTCACTCAAAAGTAGGCCAAAGTTCACCAAACCTTTCCCCCCTTAGCAATAGGATACTCTAGTACTACCCTGTGGGTCAAAAATTTGCTCGAAATTGCTCTATATCTTACGGTTTGAGAGATATTTCTGATTTTTCACATTTTCACTAAAAGTAGCAATAAAGTAGCCATTACTCACTTGTACATCGAGCAACAGTTGTGAAACTGAAATATGTTACAGTTCACAAAAAAGTACATGAACAACATATTTGAGAGAAATTGTGTAGCTGCAATACGTTTGAAGATATAAGCCATTTACTCATTATGGTTATCATTAAAAATTGAAAAAGTAGCTATTACTCACTTAGCTATGGAGATACACTTCCAAATGACTGACCATGTTGTAGCTGTGGAGAAAGTAGCTGAACATCATATTGGAACAAAATTGTGTAGCCGCAATACTTTTGAAGATATAAGCCATTTACTCATTGACAGTTATAAGTCATATAATTACATTAGGTAAAAGCGCTATTACTCACTCAAAAGTAGGCCAAAGTTCACCAAACTTTTTCCCCCTTAGCAATAGGATACTGTAGTACTACCCTGTGGGTCAAAAATTTGCTCGAAATTGCTCTATATGTTACAGTTTGAGAGATATTTCTGATTTTTCACATTTTCACTAAAAGTAGCAATAAAGTAGCCATTACTCACTTGTACATTGAGCAACAGTTGTGAAACTTAAATATGTTACAGTTCACAAAAAAGTACATGAACAACATATTTGAGAGAAATTGTGTAGCTGCAATACTTTTGAAGATATAAGCAATTTACTCATTATGGTTATCATTAAAAATTGAAAAAGTAGCTATTACTCACTTAGCTATAGAGATACACTTCCAAACCACTGGCCATGTTGTAGCAGTGGAGAAAGTAGCTGAACAACATATTGGAACAAAATTGTGTAGCTGCAATACTTTTGAAGATATAAGCCATTTACTCATTATGGTTATCATTAAAAATTGAAAAAGTAGCTATTACTCACTTAGCTATGGAGATACACTTGCAAACTACTGACCATGTTGTAGCTGTGGAGAAAGTAGCTGAACAACATATTGGAACAAAATTGTGTAGCTGCAATACTTATGAAGATATAAGCCATTTACTCATTATGGTTATAATTAAAAATTGACAAAGTAGCTATTACTCACTTAGCTATGGAGATACACTTCCAAACTACTGACCATGTTGTAGCTGTGGAGAAAGTAGCTGAACAACATATTAGAACAAAATACTGTAAATGCAATAGTTTCAGAGTTATAAGCCATATAATTATATTAGCTAAAATAGCTATTACTCACTCAAAAGTAGGCCAAAGTTCACCAAACCCCAAAAATATTGAAGAGCAAAAAAATTCATTAGGACTTGTGATTTACCAAAAATGTGTAACTGTAGTAGTTTCAGAGAAAACTGCGTGACACACGCACGCACGCACGCACGCACGTACACACGCACATGGTGCAAATTATAATCTCCCTCCGGCGAGCCGGGCGGGAGATAAAAATGTCAAAAAAGCTCACTTGGGCAAATGTCTATGGCCCTCATACACAGGTTAAATGTCTACTAAAAGCCTTGGTTTTCAGCACATGTGAAAAGGACATAATAATGCATTCCCAGATGGGATTTCAGCTCAATCAATCACATAGTTTAACAGTCACAGGGCTTAAAGGTGGCAAAAAGTCCAAATATTGGGTCTCTGTGGGCCTTTTAGAGATCTCGATGTGGTTTTCAAATTAAAGCATCAGACTTAAAATCTGCTACATACTAAGACTACACATAGAATATGTATCTAATACTAAAGTTTGAAACTTCTCAGACTCACCATTTCCAAGTTACAGAGCAAAATATGTGAAAAATGTCTTAAAACGGTCACTCGGGTGGGTGTTAATGGTCCTCATACACATTTTAAATGTCTACTTGAAGCCTTGATTTTTGGCACATGTAAAAAGAACATAATAATGTATTCCCAGATGAGATTTCAGCTCTATCAGTCACATAGTTTAACAGTCATGGGCCTTAAAACTGGCAAAAAGTCCAAATAGTGGGTCTCTACGGGGCCTTTTAGAGACCTCAATGTGGCCTTCAAATTAAAGCTTCAGACTTAAAATTTGTCACATACTAAGATTACACATAGAATATGTATCTAATACAGTTTGAAACTTCTCAGACTTACCATTTCCAAGTTACAGGGCAAAATATGTGAAAAATGTCTAAAAAGGGTCACTCGGGTGGGGATTTATGGTCCTCAAACACAGGTTAAATGTCTACTTAAAGCCTTGATTTTCGGCACATGTAAAAAGGACATAATAATGCATTCCCAGATGGGATTTCAGCTCCATCAATAACATAGTTTAACAGTCACAGGGCTTAAAGGTGGCAAAAAGTCCATATATTGGGTCTTTGGGAGCCCGTCAGAGACCTCAATTTGACCTTCAAATTAAAGATTCAGACTTAAAATCTGTTACATACTAACATTACACATAGAATATATATCTAATACAGTTTGAAACTTCTCAGACTTACCATTTCCAAGTTACAGAGCAAAATATGTGAAAAATGTCTTAAAAGGGTCACTCGGGTGGGTGTTTATGGTCCTCATACATGGGTTAAATGTCTATTAAAGGCCTAAATTTTGGAGTACATACAAGAAAAACATATTGATATATTCTCAGATGATATTTCACTTAGATGAGAGACATAGTTTGAAAGTTACAGTGCTTGAAGATGGCAAAAAGTCCATAAATTGGGTCTCTGGGGGCAATTTTGAGACCTTAAGTCGGCCTAACAGGTAAACCTACAGCCTTTAAATTTTTCACAGACAAGGATTACATATACGAGTTACATCTAGTGCAGTTTGAGACTCATCAGAATTACCACTTCCAAATTATAGGGCAAAATAAGTTAAAAATATAGGAAACAAGACCACTGCCGCGGTATGTATCTCCCGCCGAGTACCGCAGGGGAAGAAATACTACATTGAAATTTTTCCCCTTTGCATAGGACACTGTTGTACCATCCTGCAGGTCGAAAATTCGCTTGAAATCGCTCTATCTGTTACGCTTTTCGAGATATTGACACTTTTCCATTTTCAGCAAAAATCCAAGATGGCCGCCGAAAGTGGCGAAAAATGAAATTTTTCCCCTTTGGACAGGACACTCTTGTATCACCCTGCGGGTCAAAAATTCGCTCGAAATCACTCGATCTCTTACGGTTTTCGAGATATTGACACTTTTTCATTTTCCGCAAAAATCTAAGATGGCCGCCAAAAGTGGCGAAAATTGAAATTTTCCCCCTTTGCACAGGAGACTCTTGTACCACCCTGCAGGTCAAAAATTTGCTCGAAATCGCTCTATCTGTTACGGTTTTTGAGATATTGACACTTTTCTATTTTCCGCAAAAATCCAAAATGGCCGCCAAAAGTGGCGAAAATCGATATTTTTCCCCTTTGCACAGGACACTCTTGTGCTACCCTTCTGGTCAAAAATTCGCTTGAAATCGCTCTATCTGTTACGGTTTTAGAGATATTCACACTTTTCCATTTTCCGCAAAAATCCAAGATGGCTGCCAAAAGTGGTGAAAATTGAAATTTTACCCCTTTGCACAGGACATTCTTGTACTACCTTGCAGGTCAAAAATTCGCTCGAAATCGCTCTATCTCTTATGGTTTTCAAGATATTCACACTTTTTCATTTTTTTCCGCTAAAATCCAAGATGGCCGCCAAAAGTGGCGAAAATTGAAATCTTTCCCCTTTGCATAGGACACTTTTGTACTACCCTGAAGGTCTAAATGCAATAGTTTTCAAGTTACAAGTGATTTCACTCATGATGGAAGACACCCAAGTTACTCACCATGTTGTTGCTGTGGGAAAAAGTAGGTGAATAACATATTTTAACAAAATCCTCTAAATACAATACTTTTCAAGTTATAATCGATTTAGTGCATGATTTCATTAATTTTAATGCATTAAAAATTATTTTAATAATTCATAAAAAAACTTTAGCATGTGAAATATCTCCAAAATGTAGATGAATGAGTTATTTGAGAAATACTGGCTATCTGCAATACTTTTAGTGATAATAGGCAATTACTCATTTTGAGTAGGTGAGTGATTAGATATGGATCTGAAAATTCACTAATTGAAAGTTCTCCCAAAATATAGGTGAAGTGAGTTATTTGAAAAATACTGGCTATCTGCAATACTTTTAGAGATAATTCGCATTTACTCATTTTGAGTAGGTGAGTAATTACCTACAGGTTTGGAACTTCACCATGTGAAAGCTCTTCCAAAAGTAGACGAATGAGTTATTCGATAAAAATTGGGTACCCACAATACTTTTAGAGATAATTAGCATTTACTCATTTTGAGTAGGTGAGTAATTACCTACGGGTCTGAAACTTCACCATGTGAAAGCTCTTTCAAAAGCAGATGAATGAGTTATTTGAGAAAAATTGGCTATCTGCAATACTTTTAGAGATAATTCTCATTTACTCATTTTGAGTAGGTGAGTAATTAGCTATGGGTCTGAAACTTCACCATGTGACAGCTCTTCCAAAAGTAGATGAATGAGTTATTTGAGAAAAATTGACTATCTGCAATACTTTCAGAGATAATTCGCATTTACTCATTTTGAGTAGGTGAGTAATTAGCTACAGGTCTGAAACTTCACCAAGTGAAAGCTCTCCTAAAAGTACATGAATGAGTTATTTGAGAAAAATTGGCTATCTGCAATACTTTTAGAGATAATTCCCAGTTACTCATTTTGAGTAGGTGAGTAATTAGCTACAGGTCTGAAACTTCACCATGTGAAAGCTCTCCCAAAAGTAGGTGAAGGAGTTATTTGAGAAAAATTGGCTATATGCAATACTCTTAGAGATAATTAGCAGTTACTCATTTTGAGTAGGTGAGTTATTACCTATGGGTCTGAAACTTTGCCATGTGAAAGCTCTTCCAAAAGTAGATGAATGAGTTATTTGAGAAAAATTGGCTATCTGCAATACTTTTAGAGAGAATTCGCATTTACTCATTTTGAGTAGGCGAGTAAGTAGCTACGGGTCAGAAACTTCACAATGTGAAAGCTCTTCCAAAAGTAGATGAATGAGTTATTTGAGAAAAATTGGCTATCTGCAATACTTTTAGAGATAATTAGTATTTACTCATTTTGAGCGGGTGAGAAATTAGCTACAGGTCTGAAAGTTCACCAAGTGAAAGCTCTTCCAAAAGTAGATGAATGAGTTATTTGAGAAAAATTGACTATCTGCAATACTTTCAGAGATAATTCACATTTACTCATTTTGAGTAGGTGAGTAATTAGCTACAGGTCTGAAACTTCACCAAGTGAAAGCTCTCCTAAAAGTACATGAATGAGTTATTTGAGAAAAATTGGCTATCTGCAATACTTTTAGAGATAATTCCCAGTTACTCATTTTGAGTAGGTGAGTAATTAGCTACAGGTCTGAAACTTCACCATGTGAAAGCTCTCCCAAAAGTAGGTGAAGGAGTTATTTGAGAAAAATTGGCTATATGCAATACTCTTAGAGATAATTAGCAGTTACTCATTTTGAGTAGGTGAGTTATTACCTATGGGTCTGAAACTTTGCCATGTGAAAGCTCTTCCAAAAGTAGATGAATGAGTTATTTGAGAAAAATTGGCTATCTGCAATACTTTTACAGAGAATTCGCGTTTACTCATTTTGAGTAGGCGAGTAAGTAGCTACGGGTCAGAAACTTCACAATGTGAAAGCTCTTCCAAAAGTAGATGAATGAGTTATTTGAGAAAAATTGACTATCTGCAATACTTTTAGAGATAATTAGTATTTACTCATTTTGAGCGGGTGAGAAATTAGCTACAGATCTGAAACTTCACCAAGTGAAAGCTCTCCCAAAAGTAGATGAATGAGTTATTTGAGAAAAATTGGCTATCTCCTATACTTTTAGAGATAATTCGCATTTACTCATTTTGAGTAGGTGAGAAATTAGCTATGGGTCTGAAACTTCACCATGTGAAAGCTCTTCCAAAAGTAGATGAATGAGTTATTTGAGAAAAATTGGCTATCTGCAATACTTTTAGAGATAATTTGCATTTACTCATTTTGAGTAGGTGAGTAATTAGCTACGGGCATGAAACTTCACCAAGTGAAAGCTCTCCCAAAAGTAGATGAATGAGTTATTTGAGAAAAATTGGGTATCTGCAATTCTTTTAGAGATAATTCGCATTTACTCATTTTGAGTAGGTGAGTAATTACCTACTGGTCTGAAACTTCACCAAGTGAAAGCTCTCCCAAAAGTAGATGAATGAGTTATTTGAGAAAAATTGGCTATCTGCAATACTTTTAGAGATAATTCGCATTTACTCATTTTGAGTAGGTGAGTAATTAGCTACGGGTCTGAAACTTCATCAAGTGAAAGCTCTCCCAAAAGTAGGTGAATGAGTTATTTGAGAAAAATTGGGTATCTGCAATACTTTTAGAGAGAATTCGCATTTACTCATTTTGAGTAGGTGAGTAATTAGCTATGGGTCTGAAACTTCACCATGTGAAAGCTCTTCCAAAAGTAGATGAATGAGTTATTTGAGAAAAATTGGCAATCTGCAATACTTTTAGAGATAATTCGCATTTACTCATTTTGAGTAGGTGAGTAATTAGCTATGGGTCTGAAACTTCACCATGTGAAAGCTCTTCCAAAAGTAAATGAATGAGTTATTTGAGAAAAATTGGCTATCTGCAATACTTTTAGAGATATTTAGCATTTACTCATTTTGAGTAGGTGAGAAACTAGCTACAGGTCTGACACTTCACCAAGTGAAAGCTCTCCCAAAAGTAGATGAATGAGTTATTTTAGAGAAATTGGCTATCTGCAATACTTTTAGAGATAATTAGCATTTACTCATTTTGAGTAGGTGAGTAATTAGCTACGGGGCTGAAACTTCACCATGTGAAAGCTCTTCCAAAAGTAGGTGAATGAGTTATTTGAGAAAAATTGGCTATCTGCAATACTTTTAGAGAGAATTCGCATTTACTCATTTTGAGTAGGTGAGTAATTAGCTATGGGTCTGAAACTTCACCATGTGAATGCTCTTCCAAAAGTAGATGAATAAGTTATTTGAGAAAAATTGGCTATCTGCAATACTTTTAGAGATAATTCGCATTTACTCATTTTGAGTAGGTGAGTAATTAGCTACAGGTCTGAAACTTCATCAAGTGAAAGCTCTCCCAAAAGTAGGTGAATGAGTTATTTGAGAAAAATTGGGTATCTGCAATACTTTTAGAGAGAATTCGCATTTACTCATTTTGAGTAGGTGAGTAATTAGCTATGGGTCTGAAACTTCACCATGTGAAAGCGCTTCCAAAAGTAGATGAATGAGTTATTTGAGAAAAATTGGCTATCTGCAATAGGGCTGCAAGCGAGCCCGAAAATGCGCCTCGATTCCTCGTTTTATAAGAATCGACTCGGACTCGGTTAATCGCTTGATTATCGCCCACGAAATAAACTGCTTCATATTTTGACATACCATGCCTTATTAAATGGTTAGAAACCACACAACAGTAAAGAATTTTGATAATTTATTGAATTTTAGTGAAAAGACGCATTTATAATGCAAAATATAGAAACTTTAACCATCTTTATATTGCGAGATTTGAGGCGTCTTCGAAATACGTTAGAATAAAATGCCGTCTTATAAAACGTTGTTACACAAAGAACTAAAGTTTGCAAATAGTTAAAATATAAAATACTGAAATGGAAATGCCTTATATTAGTAAAAGATATAAATATATTAATATATTTAAAGAAAAAAATTGAATTTTGTAGTAGATTTTACTTCTACGTTTAGTTGTTTTCGAAGACCCGGTTCACTTTTCTTGCCTCGAGTATTGAACTGAATCGTTTCGTTTCCGAGTAACCGAAGAATCGTTGCAGCCTTAATCTGCAATACTTTTAGAGATAATTCGCATTTACTCATTTTGAGTAGGCGAGTAATTAGCTATGGGTCTGAAACTTCACCATGTGAAAGCTCTTCCAAAAGTAAATGAATGAGTTATTTGAGAAAAATTGGCTATCTGCAATACTTTTAGAGATATTTAGCATTTACTCATTTTGAGTAGGTGAGAAACTAGCTACAGGTCTGACACTTCACCAAGTGAAAGCTCTCCCAAAAGTAGATGAATGAGTTATTTGAGAAAAATTGGCTATCTGCAATACTTTTAGAGATAATTAGCATTTACTCATTTTGAGTAGGTGAGTAATTAGCTACGGGTCTGAAACTTCACCAAGTGAAAGCTCTTCCAAAAGTAGGTGAATGAGTTATTTGAGAAAAATTGGCTATCTGCAATACTTATAGAGATAATTAGCATTTACTCATTTTGAGTAGGTGAGTAATTAGCTACGGGTCTGAAACTTCACCAAGTGAAAGCTCTTCCAAAAGTAGGTGAATGAGTTATTTGAGAAAAATTGGCTATCTGCAATACTTTTAGAGAGAATTCGCATTTACTCATTTTGAGTAGGTGAGTAATTAGCTATGGGTCTCAAACTTCACCATGTGAATGCTCTTCCAAAAGTAGATGAATAAGTTATTTGAGAAAAATTGGCTATCTGCAATACTTTTAGAGATAACTAGATTGGGCCAACTCGGCGCCAACATATCCCCAGACAGGTCATCACTCACGCCACAGGTTTTGATCAGGAATTTTTTAAAACATAATTACCCATTATTATATGAACTTCAGCACATCAATCTACTCTGTTTATATCTCCCCAAGGAAGATGGTGTATCCCCAGACGCCGAATACATAACTCAAATTATATTTTCAATCTTCCTGCAATGATAACTCTAAACCTATTTTCAAAGTATTTAAATGATTGATGATTGAATGTCCATTCTAAAATAATAATCCCAAAAGAGCATATCTGTTTCTATATTTGTTGACAAATAAAATATTATTTTTAACTCAACTCATCATATTTTTCAATCTTTCTTCAAAATATTTAAATGATTGATGATTCAATGTCCATTCTAAAATTCATAATCCCAAAAGCGCATATCTGTTTCTATATTTGTTCACAAATAAAATATTATTTAAAAAAAAATTATTTATATTATTATTTTATTATATTATTTTTAGAATTTGCAAATTGTTTTCAGTTATTCATTTCCTCTATACCTATATATGTGGTCCATATATATGCAACCTAAATATGTGACACAATCTAAGTTCTGACTCCCCTTTGTGTTATATGTAATGAAGCCCACCACCTCCCACCCCCACCCCTCTCCCCTTCTCCACACCTCTCTCACTATTACACAAGATCTGCAACCCCATTGAGTTCTTTGTTTCTCATCTGATATCATTAAATACCTTTGTTTATTTAGTGTCACTCAATATAGCTGGAGGTCCCAGAGGTGGGTGGGGGTAATCCGGGTGGGGGATGTGGGTTGAGCATAAATGGTAAACAAACAATCTATATAAAAGGGGTACTCAAATACAAAAAGAATTGAGAATTTTAAGTATGTGATTATCAACTGAAATGAGTTCATAACTGTAGGAGCTGTGCCAAAATTAACTGAGGCAAGTTGAATAAAACTGGGCTAGTTGAGGGTTAAAAATCCCCTAGTTTTACTACATAAGGATATAATTTCATTAATATTGGGACTTAAAGCTCACTTAAAGTGTCCATTTTGTCTACTTGAATATGTTTAACCAGTTTCATTTTAAAAAGTGAAAAACTCAGCAAGCAGAGGTATAACACACAAAAATAAGTTCTTAAAAGACTAAGATAGCCATAACATTATTAATATTCAAAATTTAAATAGACAGGCATTTCCTTTTAAAAATTCAAAGATTTCAGCTCTATAACCCACATAGTTTGACAGTTACTGGGCTTTAAAGTGGCATAATATCCATAAATTGGGTTTCTGTGGGCATTTTACAATTGTTAAAGAGACCTTAGCAATTAAACTACAGATCTGAAACTTTTTGGGGGACATACATAACAAACAAAAATTATACATAATACAGTTTAAGACTTGTCACACTAAGCATTTCCAAATAACAGAGCAAAATACGGAAAAAATGTCAAAAAAGGCACTTGGGCGAGTGTCTATGGCCCTCATACACAGGTTAAATGTCTACTAAAAACCTTGATTTTCGGCATATGTAAAAAGGACATAATAATGCATTCCCAGATGGGATTTCAGCTCCATCAATCACATAGTTTAACAGTTACAGGGCTTAAAGGTGGTAAAAAGTCCAAATATTGGGTCTCTGTGGGCCTTTTAGAGATCTCGATGTGGCTTTTAAATTAAAGCTTCAGACTTAAAATTTGTTACATACTAAGATTACACATAGAATATGTATCTAATAAAGTTTGAAACTTCTCAGACTTACCACTTCCAAGTTACAGAGCAAAATATGTGAAAAATGTCTTAAAAGGGTCACTCAGGTGGGTGTTTAAGGTCCTCATACACAGGTTAAATGTCTACTTGAAGCCTTGATTTTTGGCACATGTAAAAAGAACATAACAATGTATTCCCAGATGAGATTTCAGCTCTATCAGTCACATAGTTTAACAGTCACAGGCCTTAAAATTGGCAAAAAGTCCAAATACTGGGTCTTTATGGGGCCTTCTAGAGACCTAAATGTGGCCTTCAAATTAAAGCTTCAAACTTAAAATTTGTCACATACTAAGATTACACATAGAATATGCATCTAATACAGTTTGAAACTTCTTAGACTTACCATTTCCAAGTTACAGGGAAAAATATGTGAAAAATGTCTAAAAATGGTCACTCGGGTGGGGATTTATGGTCCTCATACACAGGTTAAATGTCTTCTTAAAGCCTTAATTTTTGGCACATATAAAAATAACATACTAATATCTTCTCAGATAGGATTTGAGCTCTATCAGTCACATAGTTTGACAGTCACAGGGCTTAAAAGTAGCAAAAAGTCCAAATATTGGGTCTTTGGGAGCCTTTTAGAGACCTCAATTTGACCTTCAAAATTAAAGCTTCAGACTTAAAATCTGTTACATACTAAGATTACACACAGAATATATATCTAATACAGTTTGAAACTTCTCAGACTTACCATTTCCAAGTTACAGGGAAAAAGATGTGAAAAATGTCTTATAAGGGTCACTCCGGTGGGTGTTTATGGTCCTGATACACAGGTTAACTGTCTATTAAAGGCCTAAATGTTGGGGCACATATAAGAAAACACATAGATATATTCCCAGATGATATTTAACTTAGATGAGAGACATAGTTTGAAAGCTACAGTGCTTGAAAGTGACAAAAAGTGCATAAATTGGGTCTCTGTGGGCACTTTTGAGACCTTAAGTCGACCCCTTTGGGTAAACCTACAGCCCTAAAATTTTCTACAGACAAGGATTACATATCAAAGTTATACCTAGCGCAGTTTGAGACTCATCAGAATTATCACTTCCAAATTATAGGGCAAAATATGTGAAAAGTATAGCAAAAAATCCCTAAGTGGGGGTATTTATGGGCCTCAAACACAATTTTCTCCTCAACTTAAAGTCATGATTTTCGGCACATGTACTAAGAACATATTAATGTGTTGTCAGGTAAAATTTCAGCCAGCTGAGCATCATAGTTTGTGACCTACAGGGCTCTAAGTGGCCAAAAGTGCAATTTCTGACCTTAAGGTGGCCATAAGTTCTTTTTTACTGGGAGTTTAAGGTCACCTTAAAATAGGGATCTTCCTTTGGGCACCCTTAACATGTGTACCAAGTTTGAAAAAAAAATATTAATTTGTTTTTGAGTTATCGCGTCCACAAGGAAATTTCTACGGCGGCGGCGGCGGCGGCGGCGCGACGGACCTGAATCCAATATATCCCCGACTTTCGTCTGGGGATATAATTAGCATTTACTCATTTTGAGTAGGTGAGTAATTAGCTACGGGGCTGAAACTTCACCAAGTGAAAGCTCTTCCAAAAGTAGGTGAATGAGTTATTTGAGAAAAATTGGCTATCTGCAATACTTTTAGAGAGAATTCGCATTTACTCATTTTGAGTAGGTGAGTAATTAGCTATGGGTCTGAAACTTCACCATGTGAATGCTCTTCCAAAAGTAGATGAATAAGTTATTTGAGAAAAATTGGCTATCTGCAATACTTTTAGAGATAATTCGCATTTACTCATTTTCAGTAGGTGAGTAATTAGCTACGGGTCTGAAACTTCATCAAGTGAAAGCTCTCCCAAAAGTAGGTGAATGAGTTATTTGAGAAAAATTGGGTATCTGCAATACTTTTAGAGAGAATTCGCATTTACTCATTTTGAGTAGGTGAGTAATTAGCTATGGGTCTGAAACTTCACCATGTGAAAGCGCTTCCAAAAGTAGATGAATGAGTTATTTGAGAAAAATTGGCTATCTGCAATACTTTTAGAGATAATTCGCATTTACTCATTTTGAGTAGGCGAGTAATTAGCTATGGGTCTGAAACTTCACCATGTGAAAGCTCTTCCAAAAGTAAATGAATGAGTTATTTGAGAAAAATTGGCTATCTGCAATACTTTTAGAGATATTTAGCATTTACTCATTTTGAGTAGGTGAGAAACTAGCTACAGGTCTGACACTTCACCAAGTGAAAGCTCTCCCAAAAGTAGATGAATGAGTTATTTGAGAAAAATTGGCTATCTGCAATACTTTTAGAGATAATTAGCATTTACTCATTTTGAGTAGGTGAGTAATTAGCTACGGGTCTGAAACTTCACCAAGTGAAAGCTCTTCCAAAAGTAGGTGAATGAGTTATTTGAGAAAAATTGGCTATCTGCAATACTTTTAGAGATAATTAGCATTTACTCATTTTGAGTAGGTGAGTAATTAGCTACGGGTCTGAAACTTCACCAAGTGAAAGCTCTTCCAAAAGTAGGTGAATGAGTTATTTGAGAAAAATTGGCTATCTGCAATACTTTTAGAGAGAATTCGCATTTACTCATTTTGAGTAGGTGAGTAATTAGCTATGGGTCTGAAACTTCACCATGTGAATGCTCTTCCAAAAGTAGATGAATAACTTATTCGAGAAAAATTGGCTATCTGCAATACTTTTAGAGATAATTAGCATTTACTCATTTTGAGTAGGTGAGAAATTAGCTACAGGTCTGACACTTCACCAAGTGAAAGCTCTCGCAAAAGTAGGTGAATGAGTTATTTGAGAAAAATTGGCTATCTTCTATACTTTTAGAGATAATTCGCATTTACTCATTTTGAGTAGGTGAGAAATTAGCTAGGGGTCTGAAACCTCACTAAGTGAAAGCTCTTCCAAAAGTATATGAATGAGTTATTTGAGAAAAATTGGCTATCTGCAATACTTTTAGACATAATTAGCATTTGCTCATTTTGAGTAGGTGAGTAACTAGCTACGCGTCTGAAACTTAACCAAGTGAAAGCTCTCCCAAAAGTAGGTGAATGAGTTATTTGAGAAAAATTGGCTACCTGCAATACTTTTAGAGATAATTCGCATTTACTCATTTTGAGGAGGTGAGTAAGTAGGCCAAAGTTCACCAAACCATTTTCCCCTTAGCATAGGATACTCTAGTACTACCCTGTGGTTCAAAAATTTGCTCGAAATTTCTCTATCTCTTACAGTTTGAGAGATATTTCTGATTTTTCACATTTTCACTAAAAGTAGCAATAAAGTAGCCATTACTCACTTGTACATTGAGCAACAGTTGTGAAACTTAAATATGTTACAGTTCACAAAAAAGTACATGAACAACATATTTGAGAGAAATTGTGTAGCTGCAATACTTTTGAAGATATAAGCCATTTACTCATTATGGTTATCATTAAAAATTGAAAAAGTAGCTATTACTCACTTAGCTATGGAGATACACTTCCAAATTACTGACCATGTTGTAGCTGTGGAGAAAGTAGCTGAACATCATATTGGAACAAAATTGTGTAGCTGCAATACTTTTGAAGATATAAGCCATTTACTCATTGACAGTTAAAAGTCATATAATTATATTAGGTAAAAGCGCTATTACTCACTCAAAAGTAGGCCAAAGTTCACCAAACCTTTCCCCCCTTAGCAATAGGATACTCTAGTACTACCCTGTGGGTCAAAAATTTGCTCGAAATTGCTCTATATCTTACGGTTTGAGAGATATTTCTGATTTTTCACATTTTCACTAAAAGTAGCAATAAAGTAGCCATTACTCACTTGTACATCAAGCAACAGTTGTGAAACTTAAATATGTTACAGTTCACAAAAAAGTACATGAACAACATATTTGAGAGAAATTGTGTAGCTGCAATACTTTTGAAGATATAAGGCATTTACTCATTATGGTTATCATTAAAAATTGAAAAAGTAGCTATTACTCACTTAGCTATGGAGATACACTTCCAAATTACTGACCATGTTGTAGCTGTGGAGAAAGTAGCTGAACATCATATTGGAACAAAATTGTGTAGCTGCAATACTTTTGAAGATATAAGCCATTTACTCATTGACAGTTATAAGTCATATAATTATATTAGGTAAAAGCGCTATTACTCACTCAAAAGTAGGCCAAAGTTCACCAAACTTTTTCCCCCTTAGCAATAGGATACTCTAGTACTACCCTGTGGTTCAAAAATTTGCTCGAAATTGCTCTATATCTTACAGTTTGAGAGATATTTCTGATTTTTCACATTTTCACTAAAAGTAGCAATAAAGTAGCCATTACTCACTTGTACATTGAGCAACAGTTGTGAAACTTAAATATGTTACAGTTCACAAAAAAGTACATGAACAACATATTTGAGAGAAATTGTGTAGCTGCAATACTTTTGAAGATATAAGGCATTTACTCATTATCGTTATCATTAAAAATTGAAAAAGTAGCTATTACTCACTTAGCTATAGAGATACACTTCCAAACCACTGGCCATGTTGTAGCAGTGGAGAAAGTAGGTGAACAACATATTGGAACAAAATTGTGTAGCTGCAATACTTTTGAAGATATAAGCAATTTACTCATTATGGTTATCATTAAAAACTGAAAAAGTAGCTATTACTCACTTAGCTATGGAGATACACTTCCAAACTACTGACCATATTGTAGCAAAGGAGAAAGTAGCCGAACAACATATTGGAACAAAATTGTGTAGCTGCAATACTTTTGAAGATATAAGCCATTTACTCATTATGGTTATCATTAAAAATTGAAAAAGTAGCTATTACTCACTTAGCTATGGAGATACACTTGCAAACTACTGACCATGTTGTAGCTGTGGAGAAAGTAGCTGAACAACATATTGGAACAAAATAGTGTAGCTGCAATACTTATGAAGATATAAGCCATTTACTCATTATGGTTATAATTAAAAATTGACAAAGTAGCTATTACTCACTTAGCTATGGAGATACACTTTCAAACTACTGACCATGTTGTAGCTGTGGAGAAAGTAGCTGAACAACATATTAGAACAAAATACTGTAAATGCAATAGTTTCAGAGTTATAAGCCATATAATTATATTAGCTAAAATAGCTATTACTCACTCAAAAGTAGGCCAAAGTTCACCAAACCCCAAAAATATTGAAGAGCCAAAAAATTCATTAGGACTTGTGATTTACCAAAAATGTGTAACTGTAGTAGTTTCAGAGAAAACTGCGTGACACACGCACGCACGCACGCACCCACGCACGCACGCACGCACGCACGCACGCACGTACACACGCACATGGTGCAAATTATAATCTCCCTCCGGCGAGCCGGGCGGGAGATAAAAAGTCCTAAGTGGGGTCTTTATGGGCCTCAAAGACAATTTTTTCCTCAACTTAAAGTGTGTACCAAGTTTGAAAAAAAAATATTAATCCGTTTTTGAGTTATCACGTCCACAAGGAAATTTCTACGGCGGCGGCGGCGCGACGGACCTGAATCCAATATATCCCCGACTTTCGTCTGGGGATATAATTAATGAAAGAAAAAAATATGGGACTAGCAGGTACATGGTGCTAATAATTTGACAGTGGTCTCATTTAAAATTATTGTTGGTACGTTTATTTTTGGTCAGTCCTTGAACAGGTCTGACATAATTATTTTGAGGCATTTCTCACCAGAAAAAAAAATTGTCAAAAACAAACTTAAAAAAATATGTGAAGCAAATTTGATTTGCATTGACTAAACAAATGAAACAAAACTGTGCCTACACTTCAATAGGTATTTATACACACACACAAAAAAAGAAAAAAAAACATTTATCTTTTATGAAATAAATGATACTGTCATATAGCTCTGAAATGGGATTGATCATTGTAAATACAGTGTTTAAATATTTCTGCCTTGTGGGTACTTAGTTATTACATTTCTATAGTGCCTAGAACAATTTTGTTGAATATGTCAAATGTGATAAATAGCATGGTTCAAAATAAAATATCTGAGGCTTTATCAACTAAATTTATGTGAATCTATAAACTGTATTATAATTTGACAATACAAAGCCACAAATAATATGCAAGTAAACATTTTACACAACTTTTCAAATTCATGCACGGTGTTTATTCTTCCCAAAATAGCCTACACAATTTACTTTCAATCCCCCCTCAATCAAGGTAAGACAATCCGACTACTTCAACCAATGGGATGAATGAAGTGTAATTTGTGTGGAAGTGTAGTATGAGATGTACATTGCTAACCCAATCAGATCACTCCTAACAAGACCACATTTGCCTAGCACATGTCATCTGGCCAGATATAACATAATTTGCATAAATTGTCTTGTCAGCTTTGGAGGGAAAACGAACATTCTGATGAACAACATGGTTACATATTTTGTGTATGTTTGTACGGGGATGGCTTAATATATGTAAATATTGAATTAAACTTTTGGATATGTAATCTACTCAATGCAGAAATATAAAAAAAAATAACAAAATAATTGATTTGCATGGTGAGAATATACATTCTTTAGGGTATTTGTGTCATTGTATTGTTAATTGTTACACCAAATACGTGATGTGAATAGCCTTCAGAACATCAAACACATCCATGCATGCTTTTGTTTATTTTGCCCATATAGGTGTATATTTGTGTTGGATATTAAACTGTTGTTTGAGGTGAGTGTTTAAATCTTGTTTATTACTTTTGCATGTTTTTTTTTTATTATTATTTTATTTTATTATAGTGACATGTATCATACATTTTTATAGCCACATTAATTTATAATCATAAGATACAGGATACCCAGCCCTCTAAATGGGCTTATAAGTCACTATAGACATAATATAACAAGTGACAGATAAAGACATTGTCAAATTTTTAGTAAAGAGTATAAACAGAATCTTACCAACATAATATAACTTTGTACTAGGATAAAGATTCAAGCATCAATTTCCTCTTATTCCAGATGGTTTCTACAAAAAATGGCAGTTTACATGGTAACTGTATTGATTCCCCCCCCCCCCCCCAGCTTGTCACATGCAATAATATTATTGTTTATGTGTGGAAAGTAAAATGTGACTGTCGTCTGCAAATGTAAACAAAACTTTTTTTTCTTATTTAATAAAAATCAACATTTACACACATGGTTAGAGGATGAAATGATGACTTTATATTTACTTTGAAAAAACTAGAAATATGCCGCTCACTTTATTGTGAGCCAGCTTTGTATCCCCAAACATAGCAAACCTAAAGAAGCAATAATAAAAGATATCGAGGAAATGAAGAGTTTTACCAATATTATTTCACCTTTAAGGATGAGTCCATGGTGAAATCTGAGATCTTAAAAAGATCCACAGCTTATTATTTCATATAGGCTGGTTTTACAAATGAAACCTATGGAAGCAAAAATATGCAAGATAGACGTACCATAAGGTTGGATTACCATCGTTTGACCTTGAAAAAGGGTCAAAAGTCAACTGTGATTCCATCGATAGATGCACAGTTAATGTTTTTCCATAGGGTATTACATAAGAAACCTCTTGAAGCAATAGTTTTCAGTTTCATGTGATTTACTCGATAGTGAGTCGGTAAAATTTACCATGTGCACATATAAATATTCGCTGATTAGAGGCCTTAGTCACATACAAAGTCTGAACCTTGTGTGAGATCATAATAAGTGCAGCCTAGGTTTCCTGTCAGGTATATGAACATCCCAAACCTCTACCGGCAAGAACCAACTGAAATAAAGGCCTTTGAAAACTAGAAATAGGCCGCCCTGTTGATAGTAGATGCGAATAGAAACAGGATAGCATAGAAGAACACACATTATCATGTGTAATGTCCACCCATGAACCTTTTGCCCAAATTGTACAGTAGTCTTACAAGACCCTGTTTCATTTGTAAAATATATCAATGATGCTTAAATATTTGATAGTGTAGATGTAATTTATTTCCGCTTCATGCCTTTTTGCATTGGTTGGGTTGAAAATTTTGACGAAATCACTCTATCTTGCACGGTTAAGAAGATAGAAGCCAATTCCTGTTTTTCTATTTTTGGCAAAAATTTGAAAATTCAAAATGGCCGCCATTATTGGGAAAAGGAAATTTTTTTGAAAATTGCCAAGAGTACATTTCTTAGATACCCTATGGGTCGAAAATTTCAACAAAATAACTCTATTTTGCACGGTTAAGGCCAGTTTGTGTTTTTCCATGTTGGGCAAAAATTCGAAAATTCAAAAGGGCTGCCATTTTTGGGGAGGGGAAAATTTTTTGAAAATTGCAAATATTACATTCCTTAGATACCCTGTGGGTCGAAAATTTCGACGAAATCGCTCTATCTGGCACAGTTAAGGAGATAGAAGCAAATTTGTGTTTTGCCATTTTTTGCAAAAATTCGAAAATTCAAAATGGCCGCCATTTTTGGGGAGGGGAAAATTTTTGGAAAATTGCAAAGATTGCATTCCTTAGATACCCTGTGGGTCGAAAATTTCGACGAAATCGCTCTATCTCGCACGGTTAAGGAGATAGAAGCAAATTTGTGTTTTGCCATTTTTGGCAAAAATTCGAAAATTCAAAATGGCCGCCATTTTTGGGGAGGGGAAAATTTTTGGAAAATTGCAAAGATTGCATTCCTTAGATACCCTGTGGGTCGAAAATTTCGACGAAATCGCTCTATCTCGCACGGTTAAGGAGATAGAAGCAAATTTGTGTTTTGCCATTTTGGGCAAAAATTCGAAAATTCAAAATGGTCGCCATTTTTGGGGAGGGGAAAATTTTTTGAAAATTGCAAAGATTGCATTCCTTAGATACCCTGTGGGTCGAAAATTTCGACGAAATCGCTCTATCTCGCACGGTTAAGGAGATAGAAGCAAATTTGTGTTTTGCCATTTTTGGCAAAAATTCGAAAATTCAAAATGGCCGCCATTTTTGGGGAGGGGAAATTTTTTTGAAAATTGCAAATATTACATTCCTTAGATACCCTGTGGGTCGAAAATTTCGACGAAATCGCTCTATCTCGCACGGTTAAGGAGATAGAAGCAAATTTGTGTTTTGCCATTTTTGGCAAAAATTCGAAAATTCAAAATGGCCGCCATTTTTGGGGAGGGGAAAATTTTTGGAAAATTGCAAATATTACATTCCTTAGATACCCTGTGGGTCGAAAATTTCGACGAAATCGCTCTATCTCGCACGGTTAAGGAGATAGAAGCAAATTTGTGTTTTGCCATTTTTGGCAAAAATTCGAAAATTCAAAATGGCCGCCATTTTTGGGGAGGGGAAAATTTTTTTGAAAATTGCAAATATTACATTCCTTAGATACCCTGTGGGTCGAAAATTTCGACGAAATCGCTCTATCTCGCACGGTTAAGGAGATAGAAGCAAATTTGTGTTTTGCCATTTTTGGCAAAAATTCGAAAATTCAAAATGGCCGCCATTTTTGGGGAGGGGAAAATTTTTGGAAAATTGCAAAGATTGCATTCCTTAGATACCCTGTGGGTCGAAAATTTCGACGAAATCGCTCTATCTCGCACGGTTAAGGAGATAGAAGCAAATTTGTGTTTTGCCATTTTTGGCAAAAATTCGAAAATTCAAAATGGCCGCCATTTTTGGGGAGGGGAAAATTTTTTGAAAATTGCAAATATTACATTCCTTAGATACCCTGTGGGTCGAAAATTTCGACGAAATCGCTCTATCTCGCACGGTTAAGGAGATAGAAGCAAATTTGTGTTTTGCCATTTTTGGCAAAAATTCGAAAATTCAAAATGGCCGCCATTTTTGGGGAGGGGAAAATATTTTGAAAATTGCAAAGATTGCATTGCTTAGATACCCTGTGTGTCGAAAATTTTGCCGAAATCGCTCTATCTCGCACGGTTAAGGAGATAGAAGCAAATTAGTGTTTTGCCATTTTTGGCAAAAATTCGAAAATTCAAAATGGCCGCCATTTTTGGGGAGGGGAAAATTTTTGGAAAATTGCAAAGATTGCATTCCTTAGATCCCCTGTGGGTCGAAAATTTTGCCGAAATCGCTCTATCTCGCACGGTTAAGGAGATAGAAGCAAATTTGTGTTTTGCCATTTTTGGCAAAAATTCGAAAATTCAAAATGGCCGCCATTTTTGGGGAGGGGAAATTTTTTTGAAAATTGCAAATATTACATTCCTTAGATACCCTGTGGGTCGAAAATTTCGACGAAATCGCTCTATCTCGCACGGTTAAGGAGATAGAAGCAAATTTGTGTTTTGCCATTTTTGGCAAAAATTCGAAAATTCAAAATGGCCGCCATTTTTGGGGAGGGGAAAATTTTTGGAAAATTGCAAATATTACATTCCTTAGATACCCTGTGGGTCGAAAATTTCGACGAAATCGCTCTATCTCGCACGGTTAAGGAGATAGAAGCAAATTTGTGTTTTGCCATTTTTGGCAAAAATTCGAAAATTCAAAATGGCCGCCATTTTTGGGGAGGGGAAAATATTTTGAAAATTGCAAAGATTGCATTGCTTAGATACCCTGTGCGTCGAAAATTTTGCCGAAATCGCTCTATCTCGCACAGTTAAGGAGATAGAAGCAAATTAGTGTTTTGCCATTTTTGGCAAAAATTCGAAAATTCAAAATGGCCGCCATTTTTGGGGAGGGGAAAATTTTTTGAAAATTGCAAAGATTGCATTCCTTAGATCCCCTGTGGGTCGAAAATTTTGCCGAAATCGCCATTTTTGGGGAGGGGAAATTTTTTTGAAAATTGCAAATATTACATTCCTTAGATACCCTGTGGGTCGAAAATTTCGACGAAATCGCTCTATCTCGCACGGTTAAGGAGATAGAAGCAAATTTGTGTTTTGCCATTTTTGGCAAAAATTCGAAAATTCAAAATGGCCGCCATTTTTGGGGAGGGGAAAATTTTTGGAAAATTGCAAAGATTGCATTCCTTAGATACCCTGTGGGTCGAAAATTTCGACGAAATCGCTCTATCTCGCACGGTTAAGGAGATAGAAGCAAATTTGTGTTTTGCCATTTTGGGCAAAAATTCGAAAATTCAAAATGGCCGCCATTTTTGGGGAGGGGAAATTTTTTTGAAAATTGCAAATATTACATTCCTTAGATACCCTGTGGGTCGAAAATTTCGACGAAATCGCTCTATCTCGCACGGTTAAGGAGATAGAAGCAAATTTGTGTTTTGCCATTTTTGGCAAAAATTCGAAAATTCAAAATGGCCGCCATTTTTGGGGAGGGGAAAATTTTTGGAAAATTGCAAAGATTGCATTCCTTAGATCCCCTGTGGGTCGAAAATTTTGCCGAAATCGCTCTATCTCGCACGGTTAAGGAGATAGAAGCAAATTTGTGTTTTGCCATTTTTGGCAAAAATTCGAAAATTCAAAATGGCCGCCATTTTTGGGGAGGGGAAATTTTTTTGAAAATTGCAAATATTACATTCCTTAGATACCCTGTGGGTCGAAAATTTCGACGAAATCGCTCTATCTCGCACGGTTAAGGAGATAGAAGCAAATTTGTGTTTTGCCATTTTTGGCAAAAATTCGAAAATTCAAAATGGCCGCCATTTTTGGGGAGGGGAAAATTTTTTGAAAATTGCAAATATTACATTCCTTAGATACCCTGTGGGTCGAAAATTTCGACGAAATCGCTCTATCTCGCACGGTTAAGGAGATAGAAGCAAATTTGTGTTTTGCCATTTTTGGCAAAAATTCGAAAATTCAAAATGGCCGCCATTTTTGGGGAGGGGAAAATTTTTGGAAAATTGCAAATATTACATTCCTTAGATACCCTGTGGGTCGAAAATTTCGACGAAATCGCTCTATCTCGCACGGTTAAGGAGATAGAAGCAAATTTGTGTTTTGCCATTTTTGGCAAAAATTCGAAAATTCAAAATGGCCGCCATTTTTGGGGAGGGGAAAATATTTTGAAAATTGCAAAGATTGCATTGCTTAGATACCCTGTGCGTCGAAAATTTTGCCGAAATCGCTCTATCTCGCACAGTTAAGGAGATAGAAGCAAATTAGTGTTTTGCCATTTTTGGCAAAAATTCGAAAATTCAAAATGGCCGCCATTTTTGGGGAGGGGAAAATTTTTTGAAAATTGCAAATATTACATTCCTTAGATACCCTGTGGGTCGAAAATTTCGACGAAATCGCTCTATCTCGCACGGTTAAGGAGATAGAAGCAAATTTGTGTTTTGCCATTTTTGGCAAAAATTCGAAAATTCAAAATGGCCGCCATTTTTGGGGAGGGGAAAATATTTTGAAAATTGCAAAGATTGCATTGCTTAGATACCCTGTGGGTCGAAAATTTTGCCGAAATCGCTCTATCTCGCACGGTTAAGGAGATAGAAGCAAATTAGTGTTTTGCCATTTTTGGCAAAAATTCGAAAATTCAAAATGGCCGCCATTTTTGGGGAGGGGAAAATTTTTGGAAAATTGCAAAGATTGCATTCCTTAGATCCCCTGTGGGTCGAAAATTTTGCCGAAATCGCTCTATCTCGCACGGTTAAGGAGATAGAAGCAAATTTGTGTTTTGCCATTTTTGGCAAAAATTCGAAAATTCAAAATGGCCGCCATTTTTGGGGAGGGGAAATTTTTTTGAAAATTGCAAATATTACATTCCTTAGATACCCTGTGGGTCGAAAATTTCGACGAAATCGCTCTATCTCGCACGGTTAAGGAGATAGAAGCAAATTTGTGTTTTGCCATTTTTGGCAAAAATTCGAAAATTCAAAATGGCCGCCATTTTTGGGGAGGGGAAAATTTTTTGAAAATTGCAAAGAGTACACTCCTTAGATACCCTGCGGGTCGAAAATTTCGACGAAATCGCTCTATCTCGCACGGTTAAGGAGATAGAAGCAAATTACTCAAAAGTAGTACTGAAAATACACAATGAAGTACCTAAATGGCTATTACTCATGTACTGACAAAGCTATCAGTCCCAAATGCAATACCAAGCGAGCTATGGACATAACAATCTTGTATTCAAAATTGTAGTAAAATATCTTTAATTATTTTGGCTTAAATGCACGGAAACCAATGGGTACTGAAAATAGCTGTACTTAAGTATTACTCAGTAAGCAAAAGAGGTACAACAGCCAAAAGCAATCCCAAGCAAGCTACTGACCCAATAAGCCTGCATACCAAATTTGGTGACAATAGCTCTAATACTTTTCCTTTAAATGAGCGGAAACCATGCGTGACGCCGGACATCGGACGCCGGACGCCGGACGCCGGACATCGGACATCGGACATCGGACGGCGAAAAAAGCAAAAATAATATATCCACCCCCCAGGGGGGTGGACATAATTCAGTTTTACTGTTTGACCTTGAAGGAGGGCCAGAAGTTGAAATCTGACCACATCAGAAGATCTGAAGGCCAGGGTTTCCTATAAGTTATATCAACATTCTAAACCTATATGAGTAATAACAAGATGCACTCAGAGAGAGCAAAACGCTCGACTCCATGTGACCAGTCTCTCAAGTGATATAAAGTATTGTAAGGAAGACAATGAAATAAAACCAAACAAGTAAATTAATCTTCATAGAAATAATTTAAGTAGAAAGCCAAAGTCATTAAAAATACATTGAAATGAGACCTCTGAAAAATCACGTTTTTTTTGTATCCAAAATAATATCCAGATCTTTCTTTTAGTAACTTCTTCCTTCAGTCAGGTCCTACCCACAAATTTTTAAATAAAGATCTGTTCATTAGTTCTGGAGTAATCTAAACACACACACACACACAAAAAAAAAAAAAAACCCAGACAAATAGACAAATAAACAACAAGCTGAAAGCACTTTTAAGTTTGGTTACCCTTATTTGACCCTGTAGCAGGGGCCCAAGGTGAAGTCTGACCTGATCAAAAGATTCGCAGCCCATGATTTCCTATAAGTCGTTTTCACATTGCAAACCTCTAGGACCAATAATAAGCAGGAGGGGCCCAAGGTCAAATCTGACCACATGAAAAGATTTGCAGCCCATGACTTCCTATAAGTTGTTTTCATATTAATGAGTTATTTGAGAAATACTGGCTATCTGCAATACTTCTAGAGATAATTCGCATTTACTCATTTTGAGTAGGTGAATAATTAGCTACGGGTGTGAAACTTCACCAAGTGAAAGGTCTCTCAAAAGTAGGCGAATGAGTTATTTGAGAAAAATTGGCTACCTACAATACTTTTAGAGATAATTCGAATTTACTCATTTTCAGTAGGTGAGTAATTACCTACGGGTCTGGAACTTCACCATGTGAAAGCTGTCCCAAAAGTAGATGAATGAGTTATTTGATAAAAATTGGATATCTGCAATACTTTTAGAGATAATTAGTATTTACTCATTTTGAGTAGGTGAATAATTAGCTACAGGTCTGAAACTTCACCAAGTGAAAGGTCTCCCAAAAGTAGGTGAAGGAGTTATTTGACAAAAATTGGCTATCTGGAATACTTTTAGAGATAATTTGCATTTACTCATTTTCAGTAGGTGAGTAATTACCTACGGGTCTGAAACTTCACCAAGTGAAAGCTCTCCCAAAAGTAGGTGAATGAGTTATTTCAGAAAAATTGGCTATCTGCAATACTTTTAGAGATAATTCGCATTTACTCATTTTGAGTAGGTGAATAATTAGCTACAGGTCTGAAACTTCACCAAGTGAAAGGTCTCCCAAAAGTAGGTGAAGGAGTTATTTGACAAAAATTGGCTATCTGGAATACTTTTAGAGATAATTTGCATTTACTCATTTTCAGTAGGTGAATAATTAGCTATGGGTCTGAAACTTCACCATGTGAAAGCTCTCCCAAAAGTAGATGAATGAGTTATTTGATAAAAATTGGATATCTGCAATACTTTTAGAGATAATTGGCATTTACTCATTTTGAGTAGGTGAATAATTAGCTACAGGTCTGAAACTTCACCAAGTGAAAGGTCTCCCAAAAGTAGGTGAAGGAGTTATTTGACAAAAATTGGCTATCTGGAATACTTTTAGAGATAATTTGCATTTACTCATTTTCAGTAGGTGAGTAATTACCTACGAGTCTGAAACTTCACCAAGTGAAAGCTCTCCCAAAAGTAGGTGAATGAGTTATTTGAGAAAAATTGGCTATCTGCAATACTTTTAGAGATAATTCGCACTTACTCATTTTGAGTAGGTGAGTAATTACCTACAGGTCTGGAACTTCAGCATGTGAAAGCTCTCCCAAAAGTAGGTGAATGAGTTATTTAAGAAAAATTTGCTATCTGCAATACTTTTAGAGAAAATGCAGAATTACTCATTTTTAGTAGGCAAGTAATTTAGCCACAGGCCTAATTTAGACATAAAGCCTACCAATAGAATACTGTGGTGCACCCTCTAATATACCTTGCAAACTTGAGAAGGCTAGCTATAATATTTTTTTCGTTAGAGCGGTAATAGTGAAATCTCTCTACACACTGCGGCTATCCAGTGGATACAATGATTTACTCAACAGTGAGAACCTGAAAGTAGATATTGGTAAGCTATGCCATGACATAGAGGTCTGCAATTTTACTCTGTTATAGCTGACCAAAAATTATGTGAATAACATATTTAAACAAAATACTGTAAATGTAATAGTTTTCACGTTATAACTGATTTACTCAACAGTGATAACCTCAAAGTAGCTATTACTCAGCTATGCAATGAGCTACATGTCTGAATTTTTTCTATGTTATAGCTGACCCAAAATTAGGTGAACAACATATTTAAGCAAAATACTGTAAATGCAATAGTTTTCAAGTTACAACTGATTTACTCAATAGTGACAACCTGAAAATAGCTATTGCTCAGCTATGCCATGAGCTATAAGTCTGTAATTTCACGACGTTATAGCTGACCCAAAAGTAGGTGAACAACATATTTTAACAAAATACTCCAAATGCACTATTTTTCAAGTTACAAGTCATTTACTCAACAGTCAGTACCTGCAAATAGCTATTGCTCAGTTGTGCCATGAGCTACAGGTCTGTAATTTCACTATGTTATAGCTGACCCAAAAGTAGCTGAATAACATATTTACACAAATTTCTGTAAATGCAATAGTTTTCCAATTACAACTGATTTACTCAACAGTGTGAACTTCAAAGTAGCTATTACTCAGCTATGCAATGAGCCACAGGTGTGGAACTTCACTATGTTATAGCTGACTCCGAAATAGGTGAATAACATATTGAAACAAAATACTCTAAATGTAATACTTTTGAAGTTATAAGTAATTTACTCAACAGTGATAACCTAAAAGTAGCTATTACTCAGCTATGCCATGAGCTACAGGTCTGAAATTTTACTATGTTATAGCTGACCCAAAAATAGCTGAATAACATATTGAAACAAAATACTCTAAATGTAATAGTTTTCAAGTTACAAGTGATTTTACTGATGATGGAAGTTACTGAAAAGCCCAAAAGTAGCTATTACTCACTTAGCTATTGAGACAGACACCCAAGTTACTCACCATGTTGTAGCTATGAAAAAAGTAGCTGAATAACATATTTTAACAAAATGCTCTAAATGCAACACTTTTCAAGTTATAAGTGATTTAGTGCATGATTTCATGAATTTTAATGCATTTTAGACATTTTTGTCTACCAGAGGCCTAATTTAGACATAAAGCCTACCAAAAAGATAGGGTGGCGAGTCCTCTAGCATACCAAGCCACCTGCCAAATATGAAAGAAATCTGGAAAGAAATGTGGACTGTAGGTCGCTAACAGGCAATATTCCACATTTTAGACATTTTTGTCTACCACAGGCCTAATTTAGACATAAAGCCTACCAAAAAGATAGGGTGGCGAGTCCTCTACCATATCAAGCCATCTGCCAAATATGAAAGAAATCCGGAAAGAAATATGGAGTGTAGGTCGCTAACAAGAAATCTCTGCGGACGCGGACGAGGGCGCGGACGACGACGATGATGAATCCATAGTATCCCCGCTTCGCCTCGGGGATACAATAACAATATACCGTAAATGACCTATTTAGCGCATCCGCCCTTGTAACCGCACCCTATCTCTTTTCAAAGCAATATACTGGACAACTTCTAGTGGGTGGACGATTAGACAGTGACAGTGTACAATCGCGGTTGGTTACAAAAGGGTAATAATGACCGATTATTCAGGTTAAATCTCACCTTTCTCAATTTTCTTTAATATCCACATACTTTTTATATAATTTACGTATTTTTACTTAATAAATTGACATTTTTGCCATGGATTTCGAGTTTGTTTTCATCTACCGCCATATTTACAGGAAGTGGGTTCTTTCGGTAGATTCTAAATGTCGAAACACCGTTATTCTTACCGGATTGACCTATACTTCATCCCGGAAAGTGTTTCATAATGGGTGCGCTAAAAGGGGAATTTTTTCTCACCAAAAATTCAATAAAAATAGACTTTCCTTAACGCACTGTGCGCTAAATAGGTCATTTACGGTACTATAACTGCCAAAGAAATATCTTGCCAAAAATAACCAGTTACAAAAAGATAAAACAATAAATACTGATAGTACAAAAAATATATGTATTTCTTACCTATCATCTGCAACACCTTCTCTTCAAATGGTGTGTAATTAAATTTTATTCCTGATCCACCTCCAATTTTATTCCGTTCCCTTATTTCCATCCCAGCTTTTTCTTTCACTTCACTCTTCAGTTTTGTGAATTTAGTTCTCACCTCCTCACTGCCTCTGTCAACTAAACTCACAGCACTTACCGCCTTTGCAATTGAAATCCACACTTTTTGCTTTTTATTATTTGTCACAGTGTCTGTGAATTTGCTGTTTATTAAATCCAAATGTTTTTCCACTTCATTCACAATGCACTCCAATTCCAAATACATTAGTAACATTACCTAATATAACAAAGGGATTGTGTGATACTGCATAAATGGTAAGAGATAACAAACACTCTGATATATATAAAAGGGGTAATAAAATACTCAGAAGTCATAAATATTAAAATCTGTCACATACAAAGATTACATATAGAATTTATATCGAATACAGTTTGAAACTTCTCAAACTTACCATTTCCAAGTTACAGGGCAAAATATGTGAAAAATGTCTTAAAAGGGTCACTCGGGTGGGTGTCTATGGTGCTCATACACAGGTTAAATGTCTATTAAAGGCCTACATTTTGGAGCACATATAAGAAAAACATATTGATATATTCCCAGATGATATTTCACTAAGAAGCGAGACATAGTTTGAAAGCTGCAGTGCTTGAATATGACAAAAGGTCCATGAATTGGGTCTCAGTGGGCAATTTTGAGACCTTAAAAAAAATACTGATCCATTTTTGCGTTATTGTGTACACAAGGAAATTTCTACGGCGAAAGCGGCACGACGGACCTGAATCCAATATATCCCCGACTTTCGCCTGGGGATATAATGACTCAAAACTAATTCTACAATTTTATTTAATAACAGTTAATAAACATCCACTCATGCTATAATATACAGGCTTATGTTTAATAGAAAAAACATATATTATCTATTTGAATAAAATATAAAAATACATGGCTTAGGGAACAAAGAAAACTTAAAACTAGTGCTGTGAAATTGTTTTAAATTTTGGCTTCAATGTTTGGTACATCTAAAAGCTAGCAAATTTAGATCTAGTTCGATCATTGACCCAACAATTTTAAAGCCAAAATGTAAACTGTTACACAGAATCTTGTCACTGTATTTAAAATATGCTGAAAACAATATATCCATAGGTAATTTGGAAAAATTCTACCATATTCTCAATGAAGCATGAGTTTTGAACTTGGGCAAAAATACCCTTTTTTGTGCCATGTTGGCGATTTATAAACATTTTATGGAGTTCAAATTTAAGAAATTTGAACATCTGAACTTTCAGGGCAGTAAACTAATGAACTATAGAACTTTTTACAAAAGCAACACAGAAAAGCAATCATTACAGAATTAACAATAAAGACAAACTTTCAAGTGGCAATTCATGAACTCGCATTCTGACATACATCAATTACAACTAGACCTATGCAATTGGAGAACCAGTGCAAACTTGCATCCATCGGAAACACAACTCACCAAAGCCAGTGAACCAATATTTGACCCTGATGGAGGGGCCAAGGTCAAATCTGTCCACAACAGAAGATTCCCAGCCCATGATTTCCTATAGGTTGGTTTTACATTGCAAACCTCTAGGACCATTAATAAGCAAGTTATAAGCACTTTTATGTTTGGCTGTCCTCATTTGACCTTGAAGAAGGGGTCCAAGGTCAAATCTGAACACATCAAAAGATTCCCAGCCCATGATTTCCTAGAAGTTTGTTTCACACTGCAAACCTCTAGGACCAATAATAAGCAAGTTATAAGCACTTTTAAGTTTGGCTGTTCTCTTTTCACCTTGAAGGACGGGTCCAAGGTCAAATCTGACCACATCACAAGATTCCCAGCCCATGATTTCCTAGAAGTTTGTTTCACACTGATTTGATTAGATTAGATTAGAACAGAAGATTCCCAGCCCATGATTCCCTATAGGTTGGTTTTACATTGCAAACCTCTAGGACCATTAATAAGCAAGTTATAAGCACTTTTATGTTTGGCTGTCCTCGTTTGACCTTGAAGAAGGGGTCCAAGGTCAAATCTGAACACATCAAAAGATTCCCAGCCCATGATTTCCTAGAAGTTTGTTTCACACTGCAAACCTCTAGGACCAATAATAAGCGAGTTATAAGCACTTTTAAGTTTGGCTGTTCTCTTTTCACCTTGAAGGACGGGTCCAAGGTCAAATCTGACCACATCACAAGATTCCCAGCCCATGATCTCCTATAAGATGGTTTAACATTGCAAACCTCTAGGACCAATAATAAGCAAGTTATAAGCATTTTAAAGTTTGGCTATCCTTGTTTGACCCTGAAGGAGGGGTCCAAGGCCAAATCTGACCACATCAAAAGATTCCCAGCCGATGACTTCCTAGAAGTTGGTTTCACATTGCAAACCTGTAGGACCAATAATAAGCAAGTTATAAGGACTTTAAGTTTGGCTATCCTCGTTTGACCTTGAAGGAGGGGCCAAAGCACAAATCTGGCCTCATCAAAAGATTCCCAGCCCATGTTTTCCTATTAGTTGGTTTCACTATCACCAAAAATATGTTTAATGATGTTTAACAGATGTTATGTCACATAGAAATGAATAATGTAAAATATAGTTGTAAATCCAGTTTTATTTTTAAAGCAGAAGAATATACAGCATACATATACATAATCTAGCTCTAGATGATAGATGGGGAGAAGGAGATGTTATCCCGTCAAGAGCTAGTTTCCTTCTCCTTGTCCAGAGGATGGATGTTTATTCCTCTGCTACAATATACCTTCTGAAGTTACTCAAGCAAACTCTGTCTAACAAAGATGTTTGGAATTGTGGGTAATGGTCAGCTATAATAACTGCTAGCCATACCAAATAAATCTGTGATATAAGCTAGGCTGGAGCAAACCTGCTAGTGGAGAGTAGTGAGTAGCCATAGCAACTGTGTGATGATGAGAATCCAGAGAATAGGAATGCATGAGTGAACAGAGCTGCATCTAGTCACAGGCTATTAATAGAACTAGCTCTCTACATGAGATCAAAGCAGCAGAAAAGTTATCTTTAAGAGTTTTACAAATTTGAACTCTGTGACATCACATTGCAAACCTCTAGGACCAATCATAAGCAAGTTATAAGCATTTTTAAGTTTGGCTATCCTTGTTTGACCTTGAAGGAGGTGCCCAAGGTCAACTCTGACCTCATCAAAATATTCCCATCCCATGTTTTCCTATTACTTGGTTTCACACTGCAAACCTCTAGGACCAATAATAAGCAAGTTATAAGCACTTTGAAGTTTGGCTATCCTCATTTGACCTTGAAAGAGGGGTCCAAGGTCAAATCTGACCACATTAAAAGATGCCCAGCCCATGTTTTCCTAGAAGTTGGTTTCACATTGCAAACCTCTAGGACCAATAATAAGTGAGTTATAAGCACTGAAGTTTGGCTATTCTCGTTTGACCTTGATGGAGGGGCCCAAGGTCAAATCTGACCACATCACAAGATCCCAGCCCATGATTTCTTAGATTGGTTTAACATTGCAAACCTCTAGGACCAATAACAAGGGACATATAGGCACTTTTAAAGTCTGCTACGTGGGGTACTTTGGCACTCTGTAGATGAACTTAATTATGGGCTACAAGGTCAAATGTTTGCAAGGTTGTAGAAGACATATATATCTGTTATACATATCACCTATGAAGAGATTCAACCTTCTACATATGAGAACCAGCCAGTATAAAAAGGTAGATAATTTTCAAAGAAGTGCCCGCAGCGGCCATATCTTGTTTTTCAGAATGAGGCTAATTTCAGTCCCAGAGAAGTACCTCCCAATGAACATATCCTGCAAATTTGGTGCAACTAGCTGGTGTAGTTTTTTCCCCTAAGAGCGCTAATGCCGAAAATCTCTATATGCGGTGGATAAAATTAATTAATTTTGATGTAATGATACCCAGATTATGACATACAAGCCATTTCAGACAAATTTTACAGCAAAAACAACACTTTTAATATTTTGGGAAAATCCTCAAAAAAATGCTGAAAATGGTAAATACCATTGTTTTTCACTCAGTTATGTTTGCAGGTTGAATGGGGAATACAACAAAATAGCTATGGAAATACCTTAATTGTTGTATACATTTGTAGGTATTTGTAGTAAATCTCCTTATTTTGACGGAAAAAAAACTAGAAAAAGGACGCATCTGTGGCCAGATGCTGGATGTATCCACCGACAAAGGCCAACTAACATAGTTTAGAAGATAAAAAGCATTTTTCGTTAATAAGCAAGCTGAAAGCACTTTTAAGTTTGGCTACCCTTATTTGACCCTGTAGCAGGGGCCCAAGGTGAAGTCTGACCACATCAAAAGATTCGCAGCCCATGATTTCCTATAAGTCGTTTTCACATTGCAAACCTCTAGGACCAATAATAAGCAGGAGGGGCCCAAGGTCAAATCTGACCACATGAAAAGATTTGCAGCCCATGACTTCCTATAAGTTGTTTTCATATTAATGAGTTATTTGAGAAATACTGGCTATCTGCAATACTTGTAGAGATAATTCGCATTTACTCATTTTGAGTAGGTGAATAATTAGCTACGGGTCTGAAACTTCACCAAGTGAAAGCTCTCTCAAAAGTAGGCGAATGAGTTATTTGAGAAAAATTGGCTATCTACAATACTTTTAGAGATAATTCGAATTTACTCATTTTCAGTAGGTGAGTAATTACCTACGGGTCTGGAACTTCACCATGTGAAAGGTCTCCCAAAAGTAGATGAATGAGTTATTTGATAAAAAATTGGATATCTGCAATACTTTTATAGATAATTAGCATTTACTCATTTTGGGTAGGTGAATAATTAGCTACAGGTCTGAAACTTCACCAAGTGAAAGGTCTCCCAAAAGTAGGTGAAGGAGTTATTTGACAAAAATTGGCTATCTGGAATACTTTTAGAGATAATTTGCATTAACTCATTTTCAGTAGGTGAGTAATTACCTACGGGTCTGAAACTTCACCAAGTGAAAGCTCTCCCAAAAGTAGGTGAAGGAGTTATTTGACAAAAATTGGCTATCTGCAATACTTTTAGAGATAATTTGCATTTACTCATTTTGAGTAGGTGAGTAATTACCTACAGGTCTGAAACTTCACCAAGTGAAAGCTCTCCCAAAAGTAGGTGAAGGAGTTATTTGACAAAAATTCGCTATCTGCAATACTTTTAGAGATAATTTGCATTTACTCATTTTGAGTAGGTGAGTAATTACCTACGGGTCTGAAACTTCACCAAGTGAAAGCTCTCCCAAAAGTAGGTGAAGGAGTTATTTGACAAAAATTGGCTATCTGCAATACTTTTAGAGATAATTCGCATCTACTCATTTTGAGTAGGTGAGTAATTACCTACAGGTCTGGAACTTCAGCATGTGAAAGCTCTCCCAAAAGTAGGTGAATGAGTTATTTAAGAAAAATTTGCTATCTGCAATACTTTTAGAGAAAATGCAGAATTACTCATTTTTAGTAGGCAAGTAATTTAGCCACAGGCCTAATTTAGACATAAAGCCTACCAATAGAGTACTGTGGTGCACCCTGTAATATACTTTGCAAACTTGAGAAGGCTAGCTATAATATTTTTTTTTGTTTGGGAGAATGCGCATTGAATAGCAGTCAGAGTCAGTTGTAGGGGAGTTCATTCGTCGCTAGTGTGGGAACCAAACTTTATCTAAAAGAATACAATAAATAATATTAAACATAGTAAATGGTGGGGTGATGTGTGAGATACTCTAGTGGCCAGACAATTTCCCGCGAAAATGGGGTTCAAAGTAGTCGAACTCCCGCCAAAAATTTAACTTTAAAAGCCAGTGCAGTGTCTGGTATTTTAGTTGTGGGGTTTGAATGCCAAAGGAAAATCACATAATTGCTGGGGATTGAGCTGCCGTACTTGCTATAGTTGTTTCAAGTGAACGCGTTGCAGAGTCAATCACCAGCCATTCTGTGACAATGGCTTCTAAAGAAAAGCAAAAGAAAAATGGTGGAAAGAAAAATGTAAGCAAAAATGTGGAAAATGTAAGCGAAAGCTTAAATGTTAGTGAACAAAGCCAAGATTTAACAGTGGTCAGGAAATTAGACCAGCTATTGGAAGTAGTGAAAGGACTTGATACGAAAATCCAAGAGCAAGATATACGACTTCAAAAGCAGGAAGAACGTGTGAGTCTGCGAGATGTATCAGCACTTCCGTCTGCACAGAGTTCACCTAAAGCAGATAAAGAACTACAACCTGGAAAGATGCCATCATTTCAAGAGCTGAAGGGCGACTCGAAGATACAAGCTGAGGTTGATAAACGTCTGCGAACCTATCAGAACGCATCTCGCACAGACTTCCATGGTAAGTCGAATACTGTTATAAAATCAGGGCGTTATAGAGCAGGCATAGCAAAAATTAAGAACCCAATAAGTTGGCCCCAAGATTATTGTACAGTAAATGTAGGAAATAAGCAGCCAACGTATGACGAAATGAGTTTGGAGCAATGGGTCCAAGCTATGATTTTTTGCATACTCGAACAAAGTGATTCAAAAAGCAAAGAAAATATGCTCATGTACCTGGCATTTTTAATGCAGGATGCGATTGAATTATCAGCGCATACAGCTCGTAGAGCACACGCAGCAGTGTTACAAGAAATGGAAAGGGGCAAGCTAACATGGTTAGAGCCAGAACTAGTAGAAAAAGTCAAAGTTTGAAATACACAAAGAATTTTTCAGAGTCAAAAAGGTGCTCCAAGCTCAGGTATTCAAAGTCAGTGCTGTTTCCATTTTAATAAAGGACAATGTAAATATGACAATGAACATATAGCAAGTGGTATTCTTTATCAGCACTACTGTTCCTTTTGCATGAAAGAAACACAAAGAAAGTACGACCACCCCCTAAGCAAGTGTCTTAGGGCTAAAAATAGTCAAAGTCAGTCAAAAAGTGACAATATGAAGGCCAAACAGGCAGATCAGCGGGTTTAATAGTAATTACCAACGGCCTACGAAGTATTATTCAAATTTGACCTTAAATGGGAAAAAACATAATAATACACACGGCATAGGTTATGCTAATATTTATAATGGTCGTAGTTTACAAAAATGTAGTAAGCACGATATTGTAAACCAAAATTTTATAAATAATATGACAGAAGAAGCTCGTCTTAGCTCATTAGATTTCACATCTTGTGTTAAAGCCAGTACAGGCATTCCTCGATTTACTGACAGTTATGTTATACAAACGGTCAGTAATATTGATATATATATAAATCAAAGCATGGCAGTATTAAAACACTGCAACATACCTAATGATATACACAAGGGTCAAGTGTGTTTTAAAAATGAAAAGTGGTGTTCCACCAATAGAAAGGAAGATGATAGTGATATACCAACTAGTGATATATATGAAAACAGAGATTATAATTCTGTCAGTAATGTTAAGGGTTTCACAATTGGTGATACTAACATAGGCCTACATTGTACTACTGTACACAGCGTACAAAAGTGCCAGGTAAGTACTGGATGCTACAATAATGAAATACTAGATCATGCAGCAACCTATACTAACACGATATCTGATGGTGAACCCTTTCATTACTGTAGCTTGATAAATGGCCAAATATCAAGTATATATAGTTGTAATATGAGAAAATTTGGCAAGCTTGATACATGGCACGACCAGGATTCCCATAGTGATTCAATATGCAGTGCTTCATATAGGGAGCAGGCTAATGATGAATGGGTAGAAAGTAGTATAGACAGAGATCTGAGTTACTCGTACGTTAAAGTGATAGAAAATATGTTAGGCGAATACTGTGACCTTGGCATTCAGCCTCACAACACAAATAGTCAAGAGTTTACAGTAAGCTATAATAATATAAGTATATCTAGCGATTACGAGTATTTTAGTTCTGTTTTTAGTCAAGGTGAGATAACCCAATCAGTTGTTATAGATTATCAAAACACAAATAATATACCCAATAAATTGCTTATGGGTAAAAATAACGACAAAACACTGGGTACGGCTTTGGTTCCCTATCAGGCGAAATGCCAGCAAAGGGAGTTTGGGTTCATTCCTGATTACTTGCCTATATTTCAAAAAATGCCAGTAGCAACAGAAATCGTATGGGAAAATAGTGAAAAATGGTTAAATCTAATTCATAAAGCAGTTAAAAAATATAACCTCCCAAATTATCAAGGTGCCAGAATACCAGTACCTTCGGGTTTAAATATCCCAATGTGGAGGTATATTCTTGCGGACTACGATCTCCCCATTATAGGAGACTATTTGCAATTTGGTTTTCCTATAAATGTAGATTCAGAAATATTTGAATATAATATAGATGTAGTCAATCACAAATCGGCACTACAAAGAAAAGAAGGTGTAGCCAAATATTTCACAACAGAAGTCAATAAAAAAGCAATAATGGGCCCATTTGAACATAAACCATTTTCAACGTATGCACTATTCACCTTTAATGGCTCGTGATAAACCGGACGGGGGGGTCAGGGTCATAGTTGACCTCTCATGGCCATTGGGTAGCAGTGTAAATAGTTACATCCCTGATAATCAATTTGATTGTATGGATTTTAATTTAAAATATCCAACTATAGATATGGTTATTGAAAAAATAAAACAATTGGGCCCCCAGGCATTGTTATATAAAGTTGACCTAGAACGCGCCTTCAGGAACTTACGTATTGACCCTTTAGCTTACCCACTATGTGGCTTGACATGGAATGACATCACATACGTGGACGTTAGCGTGGCCTTTGGTCTGAAAATTGGTGCTGCAGCGTGCCAGATGTGTACGGACGTAATTACGTTCAAATTACGTCAACAAGGTGCGTGGGTCATGAATTATTTGGATGATTATGTCGGGGTAGCAAATAAACAAAAAGCAGAGTCCCAATTTCAGTCTTTATTAAATATCCTCCAGCAAGTAGGTCTACCAGTTAACGAAAAGAAGTTAGAACCCCCAAGCTCTGTCATAACATGTCTAGGCATTGAAATTGACGCCAAAAATGGAAAAATAACTATTCCAAATAATAAATTACAAGAAATTCAGCAAATTTGTAAAATATGGAGCACTAAGAAGAGGGCCACGAAAAAGCAGTTACAAAGCTTAATAGGAAAACTGTTGTATGTTCACAAATGCGTGCACCCAGCACGTTTATTTGTAAACCGTATGCTAGCTGTCCTACGGAATGCCCCAGTTTCAGGAATTTTTAATTTACCTGGAATGTTTTATAAAGACATTGCATGGTTTAACAAATTTTTAGCAGATTTCAATGGTATTGTTAAGATTCATAATACCAAGGTACAGAAGCACAACGTATTCGTTGATGCATCTCTGCAGCAAGTAGGCGGTATCTGGGAAAAACAAGTCTACAGTTGTAACATTCCAAATAGAATTAAAAATTTGGTAACCATTGTTCAGCTGGAAGCAGCAAATATTATACTTGCTGCCAGAGTATGGGGAAAATGTTGGACAAATCAAGAGGTAATGATATGGTGCGATAACCTGGCGGTGGTACATGCATATCAGTCACAAAGAATCAAAGATCATTGGTTAATGGCGTGTTGCCGTACCTTATGGTATATTGCAGCTAAATATAATATAAAATTTTATTTTCAACATATATATGGCATTGACAATGTCAACGCAGATATTCTGTCAAGATGGAGTATATATAAAAATAGTAATACATCAAGAGTGCAAAATTTAAAAAAATGTAACTGGGTTCAAGTTGATAATGAAATGTTATGGCCAGACTTACATATTTAACACCTGATAGCAGTATTCGACTTTAATGTACCTCCACTGGAGGTTTGAATATTTGCCAGTGGCTGCTGCGTTTCATTTGTATTCGTAGGTAATCAACAGTTGGAACAACTACAAAGACAAGCAAACCACAGAATGCAGCGTGCCTTCCGACCTAGAACTACAGCAGCTTACTTGGCCAGCTTTAGACAATTTGTGGCATTTCTAGTGATGGCGGGACTGAACATTCCTTACCAAGAGGAAGTAATTGTAGTGTATGTTGAGTACTTAATACAGCAAGGACTCAAAAGTTGTTCTATCAAAAACACTTTATCAGTATTGAAACATTATTTTGCAATGTTTAAATGGCCAGTAACAGCTTTAGCAGGGAGAAAAGTAACCTTGCTGATAAAGTCAGTGCAAATAAATGCTAAAATGTCTATCAAGGTGAAAGGTGTAATAACTATACCATTGTTAACGAAGATAATTTCAAGGACATTGAAGTATGAAAATGGTGTTATATTTGCAGCTTTGTTTGCAACAGCCTTTTTTGGCTTTTTTAGGCTGTCTTCTTTGTTGCCATCAAAAATCACTGAATTTGAAAAAACAAGGTTCCCAATTCAAAATGACATTGTGTGGGGGGCTCCCGGTGTCCATATGATAATCACTTGTTCTAAGACAATGCAAGCCTCTAATCAAGCCAAGGTTGTCCAATTGCCTAGGTTGAAGGGTCATAATTTTTGCCCAGTCCAAGCGCTTAAAGTATTACTGGCTCGAACCCCAAGGAAAGATAGTCTACCCTTATTCCAAATTCGCACAAAGCAGGGTTGGGTGCCTTTGGTGGCCCCAAAGGCTCGTTCTTTCTTGCGATTGGTTATCATATCATTGGGTCTGAACCCAGCAAGCTATACTTTCCACGCATTCAGGCGTAGTGGGGCCTCCTTGGCATTTAACAATAATGTAGAACTTTCAAAAATTAAACAACATGGCAATTGGAAATCAGAAGCAATATGGACCTATTTAAACTCTACCCCAATTGCTGCAAGCGTTGTCCCCTCCACATTCAAACAGCTACTTGCTACTGACAACTGAACATGTTGGGGTTTGGTAGATTGAACAGTAAAAATACAAACTAACACAGTAAATGGTTACATTCAAAGATGAATTAAAACCAAAAGTCTGTAACTTTTTATCAATTTTATTAATAATTTTAACTGTCAAACGCTTTGTTACAAGCTACCAATGGTGTATATATACATGTACATATATAAAACTAACAAGAAGTAGTAGTTGCTTGGTGTCGAAACTAGATCAGTAACTAGAAGTTACACTTTTGTAAACCCAATTAACGTGATTGTCAAACAGATAACTGTAGTGGTTTGAAGTTACTGTTAAACTAGGCTGATATCTGATGTATAGGGTTCAAGACTTCTAGAATAACTCTAAGAGATTACTGAGGCAACTGTAGTAGTTAACAAAGGTTTATAAATGTATATTAACAAAGTAACAAAGAACTAATGATGTTAACTAATGTTGATGTGTTAATGTATAAAGTTCAATAAACTCCAAATGATGAAGTTAATACAGTGTCTTCAATGTTGTCACTCATCCTGCAACTGTGGGAGAATGCGCATTGAATAGCAGTCAGAGTCAGTTGTAGGGGAGTTCATTCGTCGCTAGTGTGGGAACCAAACTTTATCTAAAAGAATACAATAAATAATATTAAACATAGTAAATGGTGGGGTGATGTGTGAGATACTCTAGTGGCCAGACAATTTCCCGCGAAAATGGGGTTCAAAGTAGTCGAACTCCCGCCAAAAATTTAACTTTAAAAGCCAGTGCAGTGTCTGGTATTTTAGTTGTGGGGTTTGAATGCCAAAGGAAAATCACATAATTGCTCCCTCCCTCCACTCCCATATAGCTAAAAAGCTATTAGTACCACATATATTACCATATACCACAAGGTAGATTGAACAGTAAAAATACAAACTAACACAGTAAATGGTTACATTCAAAGATGAATTAAAACCAAAAGTCTGTAACTTTTTATCAATTTTATTAATAATTTTAACTGTCAAACGCTTTGTTACAAGCTACCAATGGTGTATATACATGTACATGTGCACCCTGTAATATACTTTGCAAACTTGAGAAGGCTAGCTATAATATTTTTTTTTGTTAGAGCGGTAATGGTGAAATCTCTCTACACACTACGGCTATCCAGTGGATACAATGATTTACTCAACAGTGAGAACCTGAAAGTAGATATTGGTAAGCTATGCCATGACATAGAGGTCTGCAATTTCACTCTGTTATAGCTGACCAAAAATTATGTGAATAACATATTTAAACAAAATACTGTAAATGTAATAGTTTTCACGTCATAACTGATTTACTCAACAGTGATAACCTCAAAGTAGCTATTACTCAGCTATGCAATGAGCTACATGTCTGAATTTTTTCTATGTTATAGCTGACCCAAAATTAGGTGAACAACATATTTAAGCAAAATACTGTAAATGCAATAGTTTTCAAGTTACAACTGATTTACTCAATAGTGACAACCTGAAAATAGCTATTGCTCAGCTATGCCATGAGCTATAAGTCTGTAATTTCACGACGTTATAGCTGACCCAAAAGTAGGCGAACAACATATTTTAACAAAATACTCCAAATGCACTATTTTTCAAGTTACAAGTCATTTACTCAACAGTCAGTACCTGAAAATAGCTATTGCTCAGTTGTGCCATGAGCTACAGGTCTGTAATTTCACTATGTTATAGCTGACCCAAAAGTAGCTGAATAACATATTTACACAAATTTCTGTAAATGCAATACTTTTCCAATTACAACTGATTTACTCAACAGTGTGAACTTCAAAGTAGCTATTACTCAGCTATGCAATGAGCCACAGGTCTGGAACTTCACTATGTTATAGCTGACTCCGAAATAGGTGAATAACATATTGAAACAAAATACTCTAAATGTAATACTTTTGAAGTTATAAGTAATTTACTCAACAGTGATAACCTAAAAGTAGCTATTACTCAGCTATGCCATGAGCTACAGGTCTGAAATTTTACTATGTTATAGCTGACATAAAAGTAGCTGAATAACATATTTATACAAAATTCTGTAAATGCAATAGTTTTCAAGTTACAATTGATTTTACTCATGATGGAAGTTACTGAAAAGCCCAAAAGTAGCTATTACTCACTTAGCTATTGAGACAGACACCCAAGTTACTCACCATGTTGTAGCTATGAAAAAAGTATCTGAATAACATATTTTAACAAAATGCTCTAAATGCAACACTTTTCAAGTTATAAGTGATTTAGTGCATGATTTCATGACTTTTAATGCATTTTAGACATTTTTGTCTACCACAGGCCTAATTTAGACATAAAGCCTACCAAAAAGATAGGGTGGCGAGTCCTCTAGCATACCAAGCCACCTGCCAAATATGAAAAAAATCTGGAAAGAAATGTGGACTGTAGGTCGCTAACAAGCAATATTCCACATTTTAGACATTTTTGTCTACCACAGGCCTAATTTAGACATAAAGCCTACCAAAAAGATAGGGTGGCGAGTCCTCTACCATATCAAGCCACCTGCCAAATATGAAAGAAATCCGGAAAGAAATGTGGACTGTAGGTCGCTAACAAGAAATCTCTGCGGACGCGGACGAGGGCGCGGACGCCAACGATGATGAATCCATAGTATCCCCGCTTCGCGTCGGGGATACAATTACAAGGTATTCTTAGGCTAATTGTATATATGGTTGGTTCGGGTTCGACTGGTCACCGCATCTGTACAGTGCAGGCGGCTCAAAATGCATGATCATGGATAACCCTGTCGTGTCATAGGGTACACCGGTGGTCACTGGTCACTAAGATAAACGGTCACGGAGATAAACAGTCTTCAAAGTTTTCAAATTTAAATAGTGTAAAAAGCAAAATCGCAGAAACTAAACAAAATAGACTTAAACAATGCTTTCCATGATTTTGGTTTGTGTTATATTGTTGTTTAAACCTTTTAACTGTTTTTATGTGAGTATTTCTGAGGACCGTTTATCTCAGTGACCGTTTATCTTGGTGACCACCCGCGTGTGCTACTGGTAGCGTGCGTACACATGTATGCGGCTTACGACATCCGATGGCCGATTTGCGACAGCGAATTTTTCCCTCCTTCTCATTTATGTTTGGTTGTTTACATGTGTCCGACTCCGATTTGCGACATCCGACGCCCGATGTGCGACAGCGATTTTTTCGATCTGGGACCGAAAAAATCGGATGACAAGTGAATTTAGATGAATGTCGTCAGAATAATGGGAAGGTTGAAACAAAATTCGCTATCGCAAATCGGCCGTCGGATGTCGTGAGCCGCATACATGTGTACGTAGACTAACAGAATTGTCGATCGACAAGTGCAATCGATTTTCATTTAATTATACATGACAGGAAGTCATAAAAGGTCTTGTTTTGTAGTATTTTATATATATATTGTTACATATATTAAACTTAAGGTTGCCAGTGTAGATATACGCAGTATTTTATTTGATACATGCAGAATGTTTGTTGGAATAATGTCGTCCATCTTTGTGTGTTCTCGATGACGTAGGCAGTTTGTGTGTTTATCAACCAATCTTGCGAGAGAATGAATGACAAGCTGTGTTCGGTGTATGCAAATAAGGTCCGATCACTCTATGAATATTCGCGGAAAATGTGCTGCTTTAATTAATGTATTTCGATTTGACTGTATATTATCGGGATCCGATTGTACGAATTAGTTTTAATATTGTTTTAAAATATTACCTGGCATTTTTAACAACTTCGGTCAAATATTTGGCTTCTAATATTTATCAGATTTTCCCCCTTTTTTGGGGGGCGTGACTCTGTTTGCAAACAGAAGCGCGTGTATTTGACACGTGTTACTACAGAGTTGTAGTATTTCTGTAATTTCTTTTTCTTTGATAACTTTTGGTTGTTGTCCGCTGGGATCTGGCTATTTTCAACATATTTGCAGGAATATGTGTTATGAACTCAATAGCCTCAATTTTTTTATTTATTCCATATTTGTACCAGTCTTTACTATTAGCTGTTATCAGGCTATTTTCGGGAACATTTAAAGATGAGCACTTTACCCTCTTATATATTTTTTGTAATATTTTTTTCATATTTGTACCAACCCATATGTGTCAAATGTTTTATATATATGTCGTGACAGAACTTCCAATTCGACAGAATTTGAAATTCTGTTGACAGAACTTCCAATTGGAAGTTCTGTTGACAGAACTTCCAATTTCTGTATTTCATTGGTTCTAATGGATTAGAAGTTCTGTTGACAGAATTTCAAATTCTGTCAACAGAATTTCAAATCTTGTTGACAGAATTTCAAATCTTGTTGACAGAACTTCCAGTAATATTGAAAATTAATAACACCATTCATTTTCATCTTTATTCAAATGGTACCGGACATGTAGAATGTATCTGTAATCACCATCAGGGCGGCTGGAAAAGTCTATCAGGTCCATCTGGACTCTTGTCAAAAACCCCAATGCAATCATAGGCCTTCCACTGGGAGGATTCTTGGCTGGACGTCTTACACTGTTTACAGGTACTCAGGAAGAGAGGTATTACATCAAACCTGATTCCAGCATAATTTTTCCTTACTTCATCCCAGGTTTTGCGTCTTCCTGAATGTCCCACTCGTTCGTGACATTTGACAAGTGTCTCAAACATGCTTTCTTTTGCAACAACTGGGCATGAAGTTTTGACACAATACACAACATTTAGTGAACCAATCTTTTCCAGTCTATAGTTTTTTTTGCACCAAAATTTGAAATAAGATCCAAATTGACACTTCTCTCCTTTTCCTGTTGCTAGCACTTCCTTGATTTGATCATAACTTTCCTGGGTCACACAAAATTTATCTTGAAATTTCCCGCTAACACTATTAATATGCTGTTCAAGCAACTGATAGAAAACTGTTTTCTGATCCATTGTGATACTTTGCTTACAATGAAGGCAATAAAGCCAGCTCAAGGTTTTATACTTGTGAAGGGGTATACTGGATTGCAATTAACTCCAACTGGTTTTGTGGCTTAGTACTTCAGAGAGAGCCAGAGTAGGTAATTAAGCTTTGTGGTTTAGTTCTTCAGAGAGAGCCAGAGTAGGTAATTAAGCTTTGTGGTTAGTTCTTCAGAGAGAGCCAGAGTAGGTAATTAAGCTTTGTGGTTTAGTTCTTCAGAGAGAGCCAGAGTAGGTAATTAAGCTTTGTGGTTTAGTTCTTCAGAGAGAGCCAGAGTAGGTAATTAAGCTTTGTGGTTTAGTTCTTCAGAGAGAGCCAGAGTAGGTAATTAAGCTTTGTGGTTAGTTCTTCAGAGAGAGCCAGAGTAGGTAATTAAGCTTTGTGGTTTAGTTCTTCAGAGAGAGCCAGAGTAGGTAATTAAGCTTTGTGGTTTAGTTCTTCAGAGAGAGCCAGAGTAGGTAATTAAGCTTTGTGGTTTAGTTCTTCAGAGAGAGCCAGAGTAGGTAATTAAGCTTTGTGGTTTAGTACTTCAGAGAGAGCCAGAGTAGGTAATTAAGCTTTGTGGTTTAGTACTTCAGAGAGAGCCAGAGTAGGTAATTAAGCTTTGTGGTTTAGTACTTCAGAGAGAGCCAGAGCAGCTTGTGGCTCTTAATTATATATTTGTAAAATATTGTTAGACACCCCATTGTAGCCTGACGTTTTCATCACTCTGTGGGTGTACAACTACCAGTATTTGATATTTTATTAGTTCTAAATATTGCGAGAAGACAGGGTGAGGTGCGGTGACAGTAAAATATTGCTGGATTATATATTTGTAAAATATGGTTAGAAACCCCATCGTAGCCTCACGTTTTCAGCACCCTGTGGGTGTACAAGTACCAGCATTTGATATTTTATTTGTTTTAAATATTGTGAGAAGACAGAGTGAGGTGCGGTGACGGTAAAATATTGCTGGATTATATATTTGTAAAATATTGTTAGAAACCCCATTGTAGCCTCACGTTTTCATCACTCTGTGGGTGTACAAGTAGTACCAGCATTTTATATTTTATTTGTTTTAAATATTTCGTGAAGGCAGTATTAGGTGCGGCGACAGTAAAGTTTTGCTGGATTATATATTTGGCCAAAGAAAATATGAGGCCATTGCCCCCCCCCCCCCTCCCATCGCCGCTATCGCCGCATTACTTGGACTGTCGCCGCTATCGCCGCTGGCCATCTAACCCTTCTCATTCTCCTCAATTAAAATTAACGTCGCCGCTATTAGTCCGAGCGGCGATGGAATCGCCGCTTTTGTCCAACTTTTAGGAAGTGCCCTAAGGGTTGTCGGAAAATCATTGATAAGTCTTGTGATCTGTATAATAAACCTACGTACCACTAATAAACCCACTTTGTGATTTTGATACAAGTATGTAGAGTAACCTTTTAAAACAATTTGTAATAGCAGCAGAGGCCAGTGTCAATAAAGAGACTGACCAGTGACCACTGGTTTTTTTTCAAATATTTGTGAGGTTGGCCTCCTTCAGGCAAACAGGTTATAATCCAAGTTCTCTGTTACGGACATTTCACCTTCTCTATATGCAAACTGAAGTCTTGATAGGGTGAAACACTTAAGTTTTTCACAAGAAGCCGCCAACAGTTTTTAAAATGTGGCTAGAAAACCATCCACTCCAGAACACTTACCTGAACACATTCTGAAGGTCCACTGTAGCACATCTCACCCTTTCCTTTGGAGGCTGCCCCCAACTTGCCTCTTAGAGTGTAGCTACATGTACCTGACCTTTTCCAGAGCTTCAATGGCTACCCAAATAAAAGGATTTGTCTGCTCTATCTTCTGATGAAACAAATGGTTCCAGGCTTCACCACTGCGATTTGTTCAGAGATCGCAATTAAGGTTATCAAGTATATATCTTATTTACTAGGGTGCCTTATAAAACTCGGAGCTCCGGAGGTGCGGTCGGAGGGGTGCGGTGGGTGCGGTGGGGTGCGGTAAAAATATTTGTACAATAAGATATTGCTGAATCATATCTCTGTAAAGTATTGTTAGAAACCCCATTGTAGCCTCACGTTTTCATCACTCTGTGGATTTACAACTACCAGCATTTGATATTTTATTTGTTTTAAATGTTGCGAGAAGACAGAGTGAGGTGCGGTGACAGTAAAATATTGCTGGATTATGTATTTGTAAAATATTGTTAGAAACCCCATTGTAGCCTCACGTTTTCATCACTACAGGTAGGGCTGCAAGCGAGCCCGAAAATGCGCCTCGATTCCTCGTTTTATAAGAATCGACTCGGACTCGGTTAATCGCTTGATTATCGCCCACGAAATAAACTGCTTCATATTTTGACATACCATGCCTTATTAAATGGTTAGAAACCACACAACAGTAAAGAATTTTGATAATTTATTGAATTTTAGTGAAAAGACGCATTTATAATGCAAAATATAGAAACTTTAACCATCTTTATATTGCGAGATTTGAGGCGTCTTCGAAATACGTTAGAATAAAATGTCGTCTTATAAAACGTTGTTACACAAAGAACTAAAGTTTGCAAATAGTTAAAATATAAAATACTGAAATGGAAATGCCTTATATTAGTAAAAGATATAAATATATTAATATATTTAAAGAAAAAAATTGAATTTTGTAGTAGATTTTACTTCTACGTTTAGTTGTTTTCGAAGATCCGGTTCACTTTTCTTGCCTCGAGTATTGAACTGAATCGTTTCGTTTCCGAGTAACCGAAGAATCGTTGCAGCCTTACTCTGTAGATGTACAACTACCAGCATTTGATATTTTATTTGTTTTAAATGTTGCGAGAAGACAGAGTGAGGTGCGGTGACAGTAAAATATTGCTGGATTATATATTTGTAAAATATTGTTAGAAACCCCATTGTAGCCTCATGTTTTCATCACTCTGTAGATGTACAACTACCAGCATTTGATATTTTATTTGTTTTAAATGTTGCGAGAAGACGAGGCTACAATGGGGTTTCTAACAATATTTTTACAAATATATGATCCAGCAATATTTTATTGTACAAATATTTTTACCGCACCCCATCGCACCCCCCCCCCCGCACCTCTATTAATGCTGTAGTACTTGTACACCCACAGAGTGATGTAAACGTGAGGCTACAATGGAGTTTCTAACAATATTTTACAGAGATATGATCCAGCAATATTTTCACCGCACCTCACTCTGTCTTCTCGCAATATTTAAAACAAATAAAATATCAAATGCTGGTACACGGGTGGTCATGAAGATAAACGGTCATAGAGATAAACGGTCTTCAGAATTGTTCAAATCTAAGTGGTGTAAACAACATAATCACACAAACTAAATAAGAAAATACAATCAAAGAAAGATTGTCAAGACATCTGGTATTTGGTTTGTGGTATGTTGCTCTTTCGACTACTTATATTTGAAGAATTCTGAAGACCGTTTATCTCTATGACCGTTTATCTTCGTGACCACCCGTGTAGTTGTACACCAAGATCTATATTAGGTGCAGCGGCAGTATCAAGACAACCAATCAGAGGAGGGGTGCAGTAAAAAGGTGCGGTAGAGGTGCGGCTCCGAGTAAAGCTCCAACTCCAGCTCCGAGTTTTATAACCAGCTGTCACTCACCAATGCAAATAAACATCGAATATCGCCCACGTTGGCCGACCGAGTACCGACATAGATCTATGTCGACTTCATAAACTCACCTCAAATCGAAACTATTTCATTGAAATGTAAAATAATATTGTTTTTCTTACCTGATTACACCATTTTAGTGCCATATTTTTCCTTTTATTTTGGTTGTTTATGCATCGTTAAATGTAGGAACACTCTGAAAGCCATCAGTATATTTAAATAATTATCTAATTCCGACTTTACAAAATGCTGTATAATGGCAATATTACAACATATAGTACGCCTCAAATAAATTAGAACTACAGTGGTTTTACACAATATTTGAAAGCTTTACGTCAATTAAATTGACTTACCAAGTGTGAAAAAAATAAAGCTGCAATTCCGAAATTACATTCGGTCATGTGAGTCCATTTGTATGGACTAGGTTAAACCAGACTAGGACTAGTGAAGCGAACGGCAAGTGACCGTTCGTCTGTTTATGTTAGGGTAGAGGATATTTACCCAACGGCTGTGTACGCTAGATCAGTTTCACTGCTAGCGTACCCAACGGTTGTGTACGCAAGATCTATTTGACTGCTAGCGTACCCAACGGTTGGGTACGCAACATTTATATCACTGCTAGCGTACCCAACGGTTGGGTACGCTAACAGAGATATCAGTCTAGCGTACCCAACGGCTGTGTACCCAGGATTTATATTAGTGCTAGTGTGCCCAACGGCTGTGTACATACACTACTGGCATACCCAACTACCCTGCACCCCAGGCATTGAACCCTATGTTCCCAAAGGCTGTGTACACTAGATCAGTTTCACTGCTAGCATAGCCAATGGTTGGGTACGCAAGATGTATTACACTGCTAGCATTCCCAACGGTTCTGTACGCTAGCAGGGATATCAGTCTCAGTCTAGTGTACCCAATGGTTGTGTACGTAAGATCTATTTTACTGCTAGCATACCCAACGGTTGTGAATAGGGCTGTGACGGGTACAAAAAAACGGCATCGAGATTTAGTTCTCACCATTAGAAGTCTTCTGTAAACAAATAGTCGATTCCGGAAACGAAACTTTTGAAGAAAAACGCCTCCTATTTAATCAGATATTATAGATTATGGAGTAAATTATAGGTTTTCAAGGGAAAACAACAACTTTAATTGATGTTATGTGACGGAAATGCAGCATATTTTACACAAACGTTTCATTACGTGGCAATAATACAATACCTCGTGAGTAACTGAGTACTTAAAATGGACTCGAGTACAAGCCAAGATCGACTCGTACACCGAGGCTCGAGTACTCGTTCGCAGCCCTAGTTATGAACGCTAGCAGTGATATTGGTCTAGCATACCCAACGGTTGTGTACGCAAGATTTATATCGCAGCTAGCCTACCCAATGGCTGTATACATACACTACTGGCATACCCAACTACCCTGCACTCAAGGTAGTGAACCCTATGTTCCCAATGGTTGTGCACCCTAGGTCAATAGCTTTCTTAGCATACCCAACAGTTGTGTATGTAAGATCTATTTCACTGCCAGCCTACCCAACGGTTGTGTACGTTAGCAGTGATATGGGTCTAGCTTACCCAAAGACTGTGTATGGAAGACCCATATCACTGCTAGCATACCCAACAGCTGTGTATGTACACTAACGGCATACCCAACTATCCTGCAATCAAAGCAGTGAACCCTTTGTTGTGCACCCTAAAAAAAATCAATAGCATTGTTAGTGTACCCAACTGTTGTGTACACAAGATGTATTTCACTGCTAGTGTACCCAACGGTTGTGTACTCTAACAGTGATATCGGTCTAGCATACCCAACGGTTGTGTACACAAGATATATATCACTGCTAGCATACCCAACGGCTGTGTATGTACACTAATGGCATATGCAACTCTCCTGCATCCAGTTAAAGCACTAAGTTCTGTTTTCCCAATGGTTATGTACCCTAGATTAACGTCATTGATATTTTCTTTTGTTAGTGTAACCAAAAGCTGTTTAAGGTACTGGCATACCCAACTACCCTGTACCCAAGGCAGTAAACTCTGTGTTCCCAATGGTTTTGCACCCAAGATCAATATCATTGCTGGCATACCCAGTGGCTGTGTACACAAGATCCATATCACTGCTAGCGTACCCAGCAGTTGTGATATTGGTCTAGTGTACCCAGTGGTTGTGCACACAAGATCTATATCGCTGCTAGTGTACCCAACAACTCCAAATTTGTTACAGCCTGCCCAATTTCTCATTACCTAAGGTAGTATGCACTTGTGGTGATCGGTACGTGACCAAGACCGGTGTATGGCGGTGCGTCGGTGAATTTGGCGGTTTCGCGCTTACCAGCTTGGATTTCTCCACTTTAAAAGGCGTCATATCGCCTTTTAAGCATTATTTTATATATATTTGTTGATAAATTAATCATATTTTACCTTATATTTGCTTTATATCCTCATATTTTCACATTTTTAAGTGTAATCTATATCCAATATGGCGGTGACCTAGTTATGGGCGCTCGCTAAACCTCGTTTCGTCACGAATTCGTGACGTCATTTTAATTTCGTGACGTCAATTTTACGTCATTTGACGGTGTTTACCGGCGATTCCTATATAAGGAACGTCGTTTCAGGTGAAAAGGTGTGTGGAAGTGAGAGCCTAATATAATGGCGTACCGGCACGAAATACTCACCAGGGCGGCGCTACAATCGATGTGACCTAAACAAAAAACGTATGCGACAGAAGAACCAGGAAGTAGCGAATATTAATTTATCTGATTTCTGGATATATACGCATTTATCTTATAAGAAATAGAATGGAAATAGTGTAATAAATTATGTAAATTACTTCCGTGAAGAATATAGAATTTGTATGAGATATTTTGTAGCAGTTTTAACATAAATCCCCTATTTTCGCCCAGTTGTAGCTTAACGGAGTTATGCTGCGTTCAGAGAGCCCGTGCACACGACCTGTGAGTTGGTACCCACCAGTGGAAAGTTTTGACCGTTCTTCACAATTTACCGCTGGTGTGTTTATGTGTGGATGTAAACAAACACAAATGACAAAGAGAAAGAAATAAAATAAATCACAATACTTCGCTATCCACCATACAAAAGATATATATTTCATTCGTTATTCGTTTTCTGAGGTTATTTATCAAAATCCCGAGTACCGAAACAGTTCATTTAGCAGGTTTTTTATAACAAAAGCACATGTATTCTGCATCTTTGTTGTCACTAGAGGTGAAGGTCAAAGTTTGGAAAGTTTCTGGTGACACCCAACTCACCAGTGGTATATACCACCTGTGAGACCGTTCTTGGCAAATTTACAGGCTGTGAAGTCGTGTTTACGGCCGGCAAGAACGCAGCATAAGTCTACGCACACATGTATGCGGCTTACGACATCCGACGGCCGATTTGTGATGGCGAATTTTTTTTCAACCTTCCCAATTTTCTGTGGACATTCATCTAAATTCACTTGTCATCCGATTTTTTTGCTCCCAGACCGAAAAAATCGCTGTCGCAAATCGGACGTCGGATGTCGCAAATCGGAGTCGGATACATGCAAAGAACCAAACATAGATGAGAAGAAGGGAAAAGATCGCTGTCGCAAATCGGCCGTCGCATGTCGTAAGCCGCATACATGTGTACGTACACTAACGAAGATCTATTTCAGAAAAAAATATTCATTTGAATCTAATGAAAAGAAATTTTTAGAGGAAATCAAAAAAGAAATATTTAAAAGAAATTCATTTCATCAATAAGGCTTCATTTTCTTCGATATTTCCAAAAATATTTAAATCACAAATATGTGATATACATATAATTTTTTTTTTTGTAATTTCATCCCAAATTTTTTCAATTTGTTTTTATTTATGGACTTATTTTACTTATTATTTAAACAAACTGGTGGATAATAAATAAAACACCCAACAAATTGTTTCATATATTTATGTACCTATTTCCTAATATTTTTGTACTATTTTCGTATTATTATCCTATTATAAATTAAATAATCAGTCAAAAATCATCTCCAAAAATAACTGTACAGGTTAAAGAAACCCATTTCGTCCACCTTAGAAGAACAAAAAAAAAATTTTAAAGTACCTTTTCTTGGCCAAAAAAACCCACTATTCTGTAGATCTATATTTATATTTTTGTATAAAAAATTAAGCTTAGTGTGTGTAGTGTACATATTATTTTATCTAAAATTTTCTGAAAATTTTTTACTGATTTTTTGGGCAAATACACAAGTATTTTCAACTAATTAACATGTACGTACCAATTCCTGGTGTTCTCAACCATTTTCTAAATTTATTAGCTAGTATTTTAATGTTTATTTCAAATAAAAAACAACAATAGTTTTTTAACATATAAATTTAATTTAAATAATCAATAAAAAATCATCTTCAGAAATATCTGTACATGTTAATAAACCTTATTTTCGCTCATCTTAGAAGACTAAAAACTATATTTTAAAATATTTTTTCCTGGTGACAAATCGTTGCTTTATATATCGTTATGTATATTTTTTATAAAAAATAAGTTTTATGCAAGAAATTATGTATTATTTACTCTTTTTCTTCATGTAAAAATCACTTCCTGGTTCAGATCTACGTAGATTACATTTTACAACAATAAGTAATACAGTAACATATTCTGACATATTGGGAGACCTGGGTTTGATTCCCAGTGGTGTTCCTCCAAAAACATCATAGCTTAGTGATAAAGCACTCAGTTTGTCAGTTATATTACTCTTTTATTATTTATTCAAAATAAATTCTGCATGGATTTTTAGGGACTACATATGAGCAGAAGCACTGAGGAAATATCTAGTGATATATAGAACATATCTCTGGGTTACATAGTGTGAAAGGTCATGGTGTGACCTTTGACCTTGCTGTAGAGACCTTGAACTTTAAAATCTTACAGTTTCTGCATGTGATTAAAATTCTTTTCCTGGCTATATCTCACAAAGTGAAAGTTGTAGGAAGTTGATACTTGGTAGGAGCATTGCTCTCTTACCATATGATATTTGTGTTATGTACAATGAAATAGATTAATTAATTAATTTTAATTTTTTTTCATAACATATTTTAGTGAACAAGAGCCCAATGAGTCAAACACCACTAATTATGATACATTTTTACCCCCAACGCCCTTAAGGGCTGTCAGGACTTTGTTTTCACCCATGGTGTCCTGATTGGCATTCAGCAGGTGGACGGCCGGAAAAAGTTTGATTTGACCTTTGACCTTGCCATAGTGACCTTGAGTTTGCAGGAGACTTTCAGAGCAAATTATTAGTCACATTTGCACACCTACACCCCCAACCAACATCCATACCACATAATCCAGCGGCAGCGATCAATCGGTCGTACACCCAACCAACATCCCTACCACATAATCCAGTGGCAGCGATCAATCGGTCGCATCCCCAACCAACATCCCTGCCACATAATCCAGTGGCAGCGATCAATCGAACCAACCTGAAAACAAATAAGCACTCCCAACAGTCTGCTCAATAACTCTTGGAAACCCTTATTATAGTCCAGGCAACAAGCTAAATACACACAAAATAGAATATGGCTGGCTGGGGTCAAAAAGGGGTATTTTAAAGGTTCTTCCTAAAAGTTGGACAAAAGCGGCGATGGAATACATCGGCGACGTTAATTTTAATTGAGAAGAAGTGAGGAGGGATAGATGGCCAGTGGCGATAGCGGCGACAGTCCAAGTAAAGCGGCGATGGGGGGGGGGGGGGGGGGGGATGTATACATAGGGGATGTAAGGGTAGTTGGCCAGCAGTTTATTGTCCAAGGCAAGTGGCGATAGCTGAGATGTATTTTTATTTACTATGACCGTGAGTTCTGTAGTTTAAAGTATTTGATCTTTGTCGAGATGTCCATTTTATAAAATATTATTGCAGGAAAATATTGCAGGAAATCTGTGATCTCTGTCAGTTTATTAAATATTTCTAGAAAAAAAAACATTTTTTTTTCTTTGTAAAGTATTGCAGGAAAGCCCCCATATGGAGCCTCATCTTTCCTCAATAATATATGATGTACAAATCAACAATTAGGTCATTCGCGTGGGAAAATATGCGGCAAGTAAAATAAGCTCCGCCCACATGCGCAGTAACAACCAGTACTTACTGGAAACTCAACCACAAAAATGAAAAAAGTAAGTACTTCCCCATGACGTCATTTCTTTTAAATCTGAAAAATAACAGACTGAGTGCTCTGTCACTGAGCTATGATGTCTCATTCCACATCACTGGGAATCAAACCCAGGTCTCCCAGTCTGAGCGGACAGTTAATATTTTGTTACAAGTATGAACATCACGGCCTCTGCCCTTCCAACTGCCCGTCGTGATATGACCTGTACAGTGTTGAAAGCGACGTAAAACCCCAAATAAATAAATAAGCTACAAGAATGAAAAGAAACAAACAAAAAAAAATTCTGATATGACTTGAAAAAAAAATTTTGCCTTTGAGCAATATGTCTCAAATAATGGATAATAATATATGTCTCAAATAATGGATAATTTTTTTACTAATTGTACTGGTATTTAAATCATCTGAGGACATTTTTATAAATTAAATACTCACTGACTGTATAATAAAATTATAACATAATAAATATTGAAATACTAAGGTAGCCAGGGTCTTTTTATTTATTTATTAATTTTTTTAGGCTTTCTTCAACATCAGTGATAAGTTACACTTTTAAAAATGGAACATAAAGGAGCCAGAGGGTTTTATTCAAATTTTATTACTTTAAGGACGACATATAGAGCTAGATTAATATTTACAATTTAAGGTAACCATAAAATCGATGTATCCCCACAAAATTCTCATCCCTATAGTTCAAAACAAAGTACAATGAAGTAAAAACAATTCCAAAGACAAAGTAGTTATTCAGGGGTGGCCATAATCCGGCGATGGCGAACAGGTGTACCATCGTAAAACATGTAAGCACTCCTGACAGACTGTTGGAGTTTCAGATACCCCTATTATCGCCCATTTCACATGATAAATACACTAAAAATAAAACATGGCAGCCGTCATAAACTGCATCAAAATGAGTATTATGCATCAATTGATAATTCTTATATATATATTTTCGAATAACTCTGCTGTATATAACAGGACAAGAATTTATCCTCATTTGTTTATATTAGTTACTGTGTTTGGTTCAAAGGTCACATCGATAACGGCGCCACCTGGATTCGGGTACACGCTACTATTAGTACGCCGGAACGCCATTCTGTTGTTAAATCTTCATCTACGCTTCCATTTTATAAAATATTGTTAGTAAATGCCAGGGGAAATCTGTGACCAAATACAATGATATCAAACGTGTCCGTGACATTAAAACATTGGTCCGTGACACTAGCCTATACTTTCCGTTAACAGATCTGTGACATTAGCCACTATGAAAAAAAAAAAAATTCTGATATGACTTTAAAAAATATTTTCCCTTTGAGCAATATGTCTCAAATATTGGATAATTTTTTTACTGATTGTACTGGTATTTAAAGCATCTAAGGACATTTTTATAAATTAAATATTCACTGACTGTATAACAAGATTATAACATAATAAATATTGAAATACTAAGGTAGCAAGGGACTTAATTTTTATTTATTATTATTTTTTTTTTGGTCTTCAACATCAGTGATAAGTTAGACTTTTAAAAATGGAAAATAAAGGAGCCAGAGGGTTTTATTCGAATTTTATTACTTTAAGGACGACATATAGAGCTACTACATTTATATTTACAATTTAAGGTAACCATAAACTCGAAGTATCCCCCAAATTTCTCATCCCTATAGTTTAAAACAAAGTATAATGAAGTAAAAACAATTCCAAAGACAAAGTAGTTATTCAGGGGTGGCCATAATCCGGCTATGGCGAACAGGTGTACCAACGTAAAACATGTAAGCACCCCTGACAGGCTGTTTGAGTTTCAGGAACCCCTATTATCGCCCATTTCACATGATAAATACACTAAAAATAAAACATGGCAGCCCTCATAAACTGCATCAAAATGAGTATTATGCATCAATTGATAATTCTTATATATCGTCGCACGTCCCGTTATCGACCACTTCCTATTATCGACCGGGAACAAATATCACCTTTCTTAGGTCACATGACTGCGTTTCGAATTTGTCGATGGGAGAATTGAATGTAAATAACTTCTGAAATAATATCTCACAAAACTTTCAAAAAGATGAGGTTAAAGCAGGTATGAAATTTATAAGTTAAAAAGTGTATGTGATAATTGCTCAAGACACTAATGTCCGTTTTTCACAATTTATAAATCTTTAATTTTAAAGTATTTTATAAATGTTTCTGTCAATAAGTTCATTTCTCTACTGTAGAATTCTGTTTATTTTCTATCCAAACCAATAAATAGGTCTAAATTGTTCAGAGTAATGTGTACTAAACCTGAGAGAGTGATATGGTCCTTATGGGTCCTCTCCCAGAAAAGTTAAAAATTGTTTCTCAAATATTTCTTTTACTTCATTTTAAAAGAAGGTTTTGTAGCATATTATTGCAGAAAAATCCTGACCATGTTGTCAAAAAGTGTATCGTTTATGATGCCGATCATCTGATCTTTGCATTGTAAGCTGTGCTTGAGGAAGGTTACTCAAGTAGAGGTGCAGCCAAGTTTTTGAGACTTTTTCTCTTTACTGTGAATAAAAAAGTAGCGATGCATCAGCCCTCCAAACATAAGATATATTCCAGATCCTAATTATTACAATTTTGTGTATGCTGATACACTAAATTTCATACTTTTATCAATTTTTGTTATCAATAGTACTTTTTATTAACCTTACAACCTTAAATCTGCTACTTCTGGCTTTAGATGCAACCTTTAGTCATGTGATCGATAATTGGAAGTGAGGCTTCCTGTATAGCAAGTGTGACATACCTAAGAAAAACAATCATTTCTGTGCAAAATATCATATCAAAACAGGATATATACATGCCAATACATAGATAACAAAATATGACAATAACCAACTGGACATTTGCAAAGGTATGTTATTTCATATTATTTATCGGCAATTTTCCCGCTTATGTGGTTGATAATTGGACGTGCGGGGATATATATTTTCCAATAACTCTGCTGTATATAACAGGACAAGAATTTATCAAGAATTACCGACATTTGTTTACATTAGTTACTGTGTTGGGTTTAAAGGTCACATCGATAATAGGCGTATTCCGGTGGGCGCTTCGATAGTTATTTTTGTTCACAATACTTATTTATTTGTCTTCCGGTGGTACTTTCGAATGAGTAAAATAAGTATTGAAGTGATAGACATATCTCGCCAGATTTCTTTGGTGAATAGGTCACGTGATCCCACATTGGCCAGCTTATATCTGGAAGCACTACAGTAAAATAACAAATAAATACTTCAAATTTTCCTTTCTTGCATTTTTATAGAGTAATGCAACATATATGACCACAAATAAATATTTCTATATTTTTACGACTTTGATTTTTACTTCCTGCTTTGGCAGTTTATCTGTGGTCCTGTTTAACACCAAAATAAATATCAATAATTTTAATGTCAATATGTCTTTTTCATACATAAATATTAATAATAATATAAATATTTATTATCAAGAGTTTACTTTTAAATAACATTCCCCCTTTGACGTTTTGTTTATTTTTCTTGAAAATTCACGAACCTACATAATATAAGTGGGCGGAGCTTAGGGAAAGCCCATTCTGGTGGTACTTATTGCAATACTTATTTTATCCACTGCGCAGGTGGGCGTGGTTTAGAGAAATAAGTACCACCGGAATTAGACGGGAACCAGCCACCTTTAACAATAAAGGGACTGGTATCGGCCACGATGGCCTTGAATACATCGTTTAGCTATCATGTATCGGGAAATCTCGATCATTATTTTAATTACTTATAAGGTTTTTGTATGTATTTAAAACATTTTAAACATTTATTATTGAAATTATAACATCAAATATTGTGAATTAAACTTAAAAATATTTTGAAATGACAATAATCTTTAGAAGCAAATACATATTTTGGGTGATAATAGAAGATGGACAGTACTTAAACTAACGGAAGCGTTGTACGCAAGATGGTGGGCGATACCTGACCCTTTTTTGCAGAGTAGGGTCAGCGGAAACCAGACTACACCGGAATACGCTAAATGGCGCCACCTGGATTCGGGTACACGCTACTATTAGTACGCCGGAACGCCATTGGTTGAAACCAAAGGAAACCTACACTGATAGGGTAATTATAGTAGAGCACCTGCAAGACTCATTCATGCTTGTAGTAACATCTCTTTATTAGGAAATTATTGTACCAAGTATTTATTTAGGGAGGTATTTTGAATTAAATTATTATAATGTCCATGTATTTATTTAGGGAGGTACTTCGAATGTAATGATTGCCATGTAAATTATATTTTATCTGTTGAATGAATATGAAATAAAAATAATATTGTGATTATTTTATGCTGTTTTGGATTTAAATTCAACTAACCTTCTTGGAAACATTAGATATTGGGCCAAAAGTGATACCAAGCCTCATTTATGAATGAGCCCGATATTTGAACCGATAAAGAATTTGGGACTTTTGGTATTTTGAACACAACGCGAAACTTGGCACACAAACGGTAACCCAAACACTGGGACGCTACAGATATTTTATGGTGCCGTGACCAGGATAGGTTAATTTATATTTGGTACAGTAATTTCTTATGTAGTAATTTCTTATGTTTTGTGTCCATTTTTTTTTTAGTCCAAATATATGTCCAATATGTCAAACCCAAAGCACAATCATAGCTGGATTCAAACTGTTCAAGATTGGTTGCCAAGATGGCCCAAAAGGAACAGAGCTCCAGATAATGATAAAGCCATATCAGACTCTGAGGTGCAAATCAATAAAATTCCTCCAAGGTTTCAAAGGCCCACTGAGGCATGTACAGCTCCACCATCCCTGAGTGGAGAAGATTTCCATATTCCTGGTCATGCTGGAGACCCAGCCGTGAATCAGAGTGATGATTTCTATGATTTACACAATCATGTTGATGCTTGTTTATGTCAGTCAACTCCAAAAACATTGCCCAAAGCAATTGTTTCTGAGAGGCCAATTGACAATAGACTAGCAAACAACAAACCATATTGTGAAAATAGAAACAATCACAATTTGAGTCCAAATGCACAAGTCTGGATTCCCCAGAATGACCGAGAATATGATCACAGTGCAGGTGATTTTGAGGAACATGTTACTAGAAAGTCACAGTTCAATCAAAATACCGGCAATCATAGACCACATAGAATTGAAAAACAAACAGGGCAAAATAATCAGGTCAACCACCATGAACATTTCTATAAACCTAGTGGCAGAGATTTTTATTGTGCCAATGGCAACAGAAATAGAAAGCAAAGGGATCCCGACAAATTTGACGGGCATTCAATAGAATGGGCAGATTATTTACACCATTTTGAAATGGTAGCTAGTTGGAATGGGTGGTCACAACAAGAAAAGGCCATGCAACTTGCAATTAGCATGCAAGGCGAGGCACGCCGAGTACTTAGTGACATCTCGTATGTACCTTTGGACAATTATGAAGCTCTGGTTCATGAACTTTCTAATAGGTTCAATCCCATTGAGAAAGAGTCAGCTTTTAGAGCAGAGTTTAGAAATAGGATCAGAAAAGAATCTGAATCACCAATGCAATTTGGTTACTCCCTGAAAAGATTGGCAGTGAAAGCTTTTCCAAATATAAACATGGAAGCTCAGAAGCAATGGGTACTTGATCAGTTTATAAATGGATTGGGCAACATTGAAATACGGAAGCATGTCCAATTTGCACACCCTGCAAATTTGCATGAAGCTATTTCATTGGCCACTGAATTTGAAAGTTTTGAGCAGAATTCCCACAGGAAATTTTCCAAACCAGTGAATTCCAAAGTAATGGCTATTGGAAATAGTGAGTTGCAAAGCACTGAATTTCAAAATCTTTGCAAGAAACTTGATAAAACAGCTTCTGAGATAGAGAAAATTCAGGTTGAATTGAAGAATCTCAAACAAAACAATCAGGACAAACCACAAGGTTCAAACAAAATGGGCAATAAGAAAGTGATCGAGTGTTATAGATGCCATGAAAAAGGACATTACTCTAGAGAATGTCCACAAAATCCAGCAGCTAAGGCTAGTAAAGCTGGAACATCTCCCAAAGCAAAGTTAAACTAGATGTAGCTGAGAATGACAAGGCCGAATTCTCAGCTAACAAAAATGAAAGGCCAATTGAGGGAAAAATTGAAATGATAAATTCGTCATGTTGGTATGTGGATGGCAGTGTCATGGGAATTCAAACAGAATTTTTAGTTGACACTGGATCCACATACACAATTGTGGATTCTATATTCTATGAGAATATTCCTGAAAATATGAAACCACCATTGGAACAAATCAATTTGATATTGAAAAATGCCAGTGGGGAGGTCATGGATGTATTAGGTCAAACAAACATGGATCTTGAGGTCAAAGGTCAGGTGTTTAACGTCCCTGTGAAAGTTGTATCTTTAGGTGATAAGAGTACAATTTTGGGATTGGATTTTATGGAAGGTCAAAACTGTATCTTGAACTTACACAAGGGTACCATGAAATTGAATGGTCTTACCTTTGGTATGAAAAGAAAAGGTGAAATACAATTGGCCTACATACATTCAGAAACGAGTTTTCATATACCCCCAAGACATGAAATGGTCATAGAAGGAGTATTGAAAGACAAACAATTGACTGCAAACTTAAATGAAGGTTTAATTGAATCAAATACTTACCTTACAAATGACACTGGTCTACTAGTTGCAAGGTCACTGGTAAATTTGAAACAAAATACTGTACCTGTGAGAGTAGCTAATGTAAGCGACCAAATTGTCAAAATCAAGAAAGGTACCAGACTTGCCAAACTTGAATCAGTAAAGGAAGTTTGCAATTTTGATAAAGGTGAATCAAAACAAAACGACGAACACATTGCATATGTGAACAAGATTGAACATAGTAAGTTAGGTGACTTACCTGAACATTTGAAACCACTGGTTGAGAAAACAAGTGATTCACTTTCTCCAACTGAACATGACGAGGTCACACAGTTACTATACAAGTATCAGGACATTTTTAAAAGTCCTGAAGGTAGACTTGGTAGAACTGACTTGGTAAAACATCGACTTGACACTGGTAATGCTATACCCATTAAACAACGTCCACGCCGCTTACCAATGGCACAACAAGACGTAGTTGACAAAGAACTTGATAAAATGGAGGCCGAGGGAATAATTGAACCTAGTGATAGTCCCTGGTCTTCTCCTTTGGTTATTGTCAAAAAGAAAACAGGAGACATAAGGGTATGTGTAGATTACAGGGCCTTAAATGAGGTATTAAGGAAATCTGCAGTGCCTTTACCAAAGATTTCAGAATGCTTAGATTCCTTATCTGGGTCAAAGTACTTCTGTACATTAGACTTAGCCCAAGGATACTATCAAGTAGCAATGCATCCAGAAGATAAATGCAAAACTGCATTTACTTCTAGAAGGGGTTTGAGACAATTTACGGTAATGCCGTTCGGTCTGTCAAATGCTCCTGGAACATTTCAGTCCCTAATGGAATTAGTTCTGAGTGGGTTACAGTGGTCTAAAGCTGTCCTTTATTTAGATGATATTATAACCTATGGGAAAACTTTTGAAGAAACAAAGGACAATCTGGAATGTGTATTTCAAAGATTAAGACAAGCAGGGTTGATACTAAAACCTTCAAAATGCAACCTGTTTCAACTATCAGTTGAATTTCTAGGGCATATTGTATCCAGTGAGGGGGTATCTTGTGATCCAAAGAAACTTGAGGCTATTAGAGAGTGGCCAAGGCCTACTTCAGTCAAACAAGTGAGATCATTTTTGGGCCTCGCTTCTTACTATAGGAAATTTTTGAAATCATTCTCAACCATTGCATCACCATTACATGCTCTTACCAAAAAGAATGTCAAATTTGCATGGGATGAAAACTGTGAACTGGCTTTTCAAACCCTGAAAGAAAAATTGAGTAGTGACCCAGTGGTTTTGTCCTATCCCAACAATGAAGGTACATTTGTGCTTGACACTGATGCCAGTTTGTGTGGAATAGGCGGAGTACTATCTCAAGTTCAGGAAAATGGTCAAGAAAAGGTCATAAGTTTTGTTAGTAACACTTTGAGTAAAACTCAACAGAACTATTGTACTACCATGCGTGAACTTTTGGCGGCAGTTGTATTTATCAAACATTTTCACCATTACTTGTGGGGAAGAAAGTTCATTCTGAGAACTGACCATGCTTCGCTGAAGTGGTTAGTTAATTTTAAGGAACCGGAAGGTATGCTAGCCAGGTGGTTATCAGTACTTTGTTCCTATGATTTTGAAACACAACATCGTAAGGGAGTGGCACATGTAAATGCTGACAGTCTTTCTAGACAACCACCACGCAAGTGTAAACGTGATGATTGTGAAGATTGTGCATTAGTGAGCACTCAATGTGTGTGTGTTGTAACTAGAGCTCAGGCTAAAAACCAAGAAGGTCAAGGTCAAGTAGAGACTCAGTTCGATAAGGTCAAAGAACCTGATAATTCAGAAACTAAGTCCAAGACCAAATTAAATAATGACGTTCAAAGTTCTAGTTTAGATGACAGTGAACTTGCTTCAAATGTAATGGGAAAAACCTTGATCAGTAGTCCTACTAGCATTGCGACTAGTAGTGAAAATAGTGAGGTCAATTCACAAGCTACTGTTAATAGGTCAACCATGAAAAACAAGATTAAATGCAACTGGGCTGATACTTGGTCAAATGAGCAGTTGAAGAATGGTCAATCAGAAGATCAAAATATTTCACGTGTTATTAGGTTCAAACTTGAAGGTCAAGGTCAACCTGATAACAATGTGTTGAGTACTGAAAGTCCTGAGGTCAAAATTTTGTGTAGTCAATGGCCTATGCTAGAAATACAACATGGCATGTTGTACAGGAAATGGGAGTCCGAGGGGCCTCATGCCAAACCTGTACTGCAATTTGTGGTTCCTAGTCTAATGAGGCAAGAGATATTGACACATCTTCATAACCATAGGACATCAGGTCATTTGGGGATCAGTAAAACACTAGGTAAAATAAAACAAAGATTTTATTGGCCGGGCTTTAAGAAGGATATTATCCGCTGGTGTCAAAAATGCAAAGTGTGTAACAGTCATAAAGCTGGTCACATGCCAAAAAAAAAGCACCAATGAAGCAAGATTTTATCTCAGCTCCAATGGACAAAATAGCATGTGACATCATGGGTCCGTTACCTGAAACAGAAAGAAAAAACATATACATACTAGTAGTATCTGATTATTACACAAAGTATGTAGAAGCATATGCACTCCCAGATCAAACAGCTCAAACAGTTGCTGACTGTTTGGTGACGGAGTGGATATGCAGATTTGGTGTGCCATTACAGATTTTGTCAGACCAAGGTAGAAACTTTGAGTCTGGTTTGTTTCAAGAAGTATGCAAGTTGCTGGATATGAAAAAAATCCGTACTTCACGCTATCGTCCACAAACAGATGGTTTGGTTGAACGATACAATCGGGCGTTGAAGTCAATGCTTAAATCATTTTGTCAGGTTGAAAAATCTGATTGGGACCATCATTTACCGTACGTGATGATGGCATATAGGGCAACTATTCAGGAAAGTACTAAATGTACACCGAATTTGTTAATGTTTGGAAGGGAAACCAGACTTCCTGTCGACATAGTATATGGGGCAACTAACACTGAAATGTGGCCAAGTTGTCCCATAGATTATGTTGAATGGGTCAGACAAAGTATGTCTAATGCCTTTGGAAAGGTCAAAGAGTCGGTCAAGGCCAACGCTTTACGTCAAAAACGTGCCTATGATCGTAATTCCGCAATGAGAACCTTTAAGGTAGGGGAATGGGTTTGGGTCTACCACCTTCCAAGTGACAAACAAAAATTTGGTCAAGGATGGAAAGGGCCATTCTTGGTAGTTGATAAAATAGGGGACTTAAATTATCGTGTCCAAGAACATAAACTTTCTAGAAAAGTTACATTGCATGTAGATCATATTAAAAGATATGAAGGCGAAAAGTTCACCAACGCTTTCACATTACGCAGGCACTGGGCAGAAGTGCACCGTGAGGAGGTGTCTTTACTGCAGTGTGAAAGTTGCACCCAAGTCTTTAAGAGAATGTCAGACCTCAAGAAGCATGGTGCACGCAAACATAGCAATAACCAAATCAAGGGAGACCAAGTGATGAGGAAGAATAAATATTACATAAATCCCAAATCTGTGACCCCTCCAGAGGGATGTGAGACGGCAGTAAGCAAGGTGAGGACAGGGCCTGTGGAGAGTCAGATGCCACTTCAGACCTCGCAGCTGAGAAACGTACCAACCTGTGCACCCAAAACAGCACCCAGAAAGCCAATCAACCTGGAGGAAAGGATTATGGATGGAACAATTGAAACTTCTAGAGACTTGATCGTTAGAAAAGTGTTGGAGGCTAAAGAGAAAGTGAAGTTCTGGAGTAAAGTTGAGGCACAAGCAAAACAGGCACTACAAAAATTTGATGAGGAAAAGAGACAGGCTTCTATACAGGACTTGAAAAGGAAATTACAGGAGGAACGAGACATCAGAAGAGACTGTGAGGCAAAGATGAGGCGTCTGCAAGAGAAGTCAAGGATCCATCGTCAGATGAACTTTCTAGATTATGTTAACCATGATTTTTGAAAGCAATTAAAGCATAAAATATCTGATTTTTTTTTTGAACTGAGCCAAATTTCTGGTAGGGTAATTTTCTAAATTACTAAAGTCGGGTTCATTCAACATACATAAATTATAAATAGTAAATTGAAACATTTAAGTAACTCTTCATATCTTTCTGAATTTTGAAACATAATTTCAATTAACTTTAAAGAATGTCAATATAGATACATTTTATGCTTATTGCTTCCACTGTGTATGTATTATATGGCTGTTTTAGTCACTGGCGACCTTTTCAGGTCACATTAACAGTTACCTAGGTAGTTTTAAAATGACTGATTTTAATATCTGGATATTTCAATGTGTATGTTTATTGTATGTTTACTGGCTATTTTAGTTAATTGACTTAGTTATGATCTTGTTAGGTCATATTATTACTTTACTTATGTAAAGAGTACTTGAAGAGTATTTGACTCTTGTGTTGAAGTTAATGATATTAATGTATGTGTAAATATATATAAATGCTTTTCACTATTATGTATTTCAGTATATGAGTCTAGTCTCTTATCAGTATTAGAATGTGTTTATAGCTTATGAGTCTAGTCTGTTATCAGTATTAGGTTGTGTTTATAACTTACGAGTCTAGTCTTTTATTTGTTATCAGTATTAGAATGTGTTTATAGCTTATGAGTCTATAGTCTTTATCATATTAGGCTGTGTTTAACTTATGAGTCTAGCCTCTTGGCAGTATTATACTGTGTTTTAAGCTTTTCAGTTTAATCTTTAGCAGCTTTATTTCTGTATTAAACTTTGTGTAGCTTAAGATTTTTTTTTTATAAGTATACATGTTATGGGGACATAACATATTTTTAAGTGGGGGGGTAGTGTGGTGATCGGTACGTGACCAAGACCGGTGTATGGCGGTGCGTCGGTGAATTTGGCGGTTTCGCGCTTACCAGCTTGGATTTCTCCACTTTAAAAGGCGTCATATCGCCTTTTAAGCATTATTTTATATATATTTGTTGATAAATTAATCATATTTTACCTTATATTTGCTTTATATCCTCATATTTTCACATTTTTAAGTGTAATCTATATCCAATATGGTGGTGACCTAGTTATGGGCGCTCGCTAAACCTCGTTTCGTCACGAATTCGTGACGTCATTTTAATTTCGTGACGTCAATTTTACGTCATTTGACGGTGTTTACCGGCGATTCCTATATAAGGAACGTCGTTTCAGGTGAAAAGGTGTGTGGAAGTGAGAGCCTAATATAATTGGTTGAAACCAAAGGAAACCTACACTGATAGGGTAATTATAGTAGAGCACCTGCAAGACTCATTCATGCTTGTAGTAACATCTCTTTATTAGGAAATTATTGTACCAAGTATTTATTTAGGGAGGTATTTTGAATTAAATTATTATAATGTCCATGTATTTATTTAGGGAGGTACTTCGAATGTAATGATTGCCATGTAAATTATATTTTATCTGTTGAATGAATATGAAATAAAAATAATATCGTGATTATTTTATGCTGTTTTGGATTTAAACTCAACTAACCTTCTTGGAAACATTAGATATTGGGCCAAAAGTGATACCAAGCCTCATTTATGAATGAGCCCGATATTTGAACCAATAAAGAATTTGGGACTTTTGGTATTTTGAACACAACGCGAAACTTGGCACACAAACGGTAACCCAAACATTGGGACGCTACAGATATTTTATGGTGTGGTGATCGGTACGTGACCAAGACCGGTGTATGGCGGTGCGTCGGTGAATTTGGCGGTTTCGCGCTTACCAGCTTGGATTTCTCCACTTTAAAAGGCGTCATATCGCCTTTTAAGCATTATTTTATATATATTTGTTGATAAATTAATCATATTTTACCTTATATTTGCTTTATATCCTCATATTTTCACATTTTTAAGTGTAATCTATATCCAATATGGCGGTGACCTAGTTATGGGCGCTCGCTAAACCTCGTTTCGTCACGAATTCGTGACGTCATTTTAATTTCGTGACGTCAATTTTACGTCATTTGACGGTGTTTACCGGTGATTCCTATATAAGGAACGTCGTTTCAGGTGAAAAGGTGTGTGGAAGTGAGAGCCTAATATAATTGGTTGAAACCAAAGGAAACCTACACTGATAGGGTAATTATAGTAGAGCACCTGCAAGACTCATTCATGCTTGTAGTAACATCTCTTTATTAGGAAATTATTGTACCAAGTATTTATTTAGGGAGGTATTTTGAATTAAATTATTATAATGTCCATGTATTTATTTAGGGAGGTACTTCGAATGTAATGATTGCCATGTAAATTATATTTTATCTGTTGAATGAATATGAAATAAAAATAATATTGTGATTATTTTATGCTGTTTTGGATTTAAATTCAACTAACCTTCTTGGAAACATTAGATATACATAGTTTGCGATAAATTGCGGGAAATCTCGTAAGCTGTTTCCGGCGGCCATTTGTAAGGTCAACAAACGTAAACAAAGCAAATAGTTTGAGATAGAAGTAAAATTGTACTTTCTTAATCCTTTAAGGCTTGCAAACAAGTAAAATTGGGTGAGAATGATGAAATTTCACTTTAGAGATAGTTCTTAATCCTTATATTTATAATTTTGTGTTTGTATGTACAAATATAGCCATGTGCATCATATTATCGCCCACATGTGTTTACATTGGCGGTTTACTTCACCACTATTGATTTTGCCACAGTTTCTCTTGCCACAGTTTTTCCTCAGCGATGTTGATTTTGCCACCACCATGGGCATTGATTTTGCCGGGGATCGTTGATTTTGCCACTCTTTGTTGCTTAATAATTATTATAAATTTTAAATAGAGAAATTCAGTGTATCAAATAGTTATTAATACACAATGCATATTTTGATCCACTTTATGACGGTTGCCATGTTCTAATTTTGGTGTACTTACTTTGTAATGTGGGCGATAATAAGGGTACCAGAGAAATGGTTTCTCATATATTGTTCTCTTTTAAGCAGCTCACGGGAGCGCCTACTTGTTTTCATGTTGGTTCGAATGATCGCCGCTGCCAGATTACAGTCTCCCTTGAATAACTTCTTTGGCTTTGGAATTGTTTTTCCTGCGTTCTTCTTTATTATGTCCACCCCTCCAATTATTTTTGCTTTTTCCGCCGTCCGCCATCCAGACACTTGGTTTCCGCTCATTTGAAGGAAAAGTATTTATCCTGTCTTTACCAAATTTAGTATGGGTGTTTATTGGGTTAGTAGCTTGCATGGGATTGCTTTTGGTGAAGATAGCTCTATAGCTAACTGAGTAATAGCTACTTGGCTACTTTTGTGTAATTCTTTTGTTTCCGGGCATTTTAAGGAAAAATATTGGACATATCTTTACCAAATTTGGTATGAGCAATAGTTCATAGCTTGCTTGGGATTGCTTTTAGTGATAATAGCTATATAACTGACTGAGTAATAGGTACTTAGCTACTTTGCCAAAAATGGCAAAAGATAAATTTGCTTCTATGTCCTTAACCGTACGAGATGGAGCGATTTGGCTAAGAAAGACTGCTTTATAACTTTTCTGGTGTGTAAGTAAAGCCATAAATACCATATTATCGCCCATTTAGCAATCCACTTCCTGGTTTGTCTTGGTAGCAGGGGTTATAAAATGCTGAATAACTTTGGCATTTATCAATCGATTTTGGCCAAATAAAGACCACAAGAAAGTACATTGCCAAAGCTTTCCAAATATAAAAGATTAGCAGATATAAGTTCAACGACTGATTTTTGAGTAATTTTTTTTAAAAGCTTAAATATCAGATTTCAACATATATAAATTGCTTTAACATAAGATGAAAACATACATCCACTACTGTAAATCAATTGTGTCTTTGCAGGTATACATGAAAAAAATATCTTTTATATTTTTTGAGATGCAGAACTATTTTTTGGGGGGAATTGTTTATCTCTTCTTACAAAAAAATTAAGTGTTACCTCAGACTGAGAGGCCTGGGTTTGATTCCCAGTGATGTGTAAATCAAGACATCATAGCTTAGTGATAGAGCACTCAGTCTGGGTGTATGCAAATGGAAGCAAAATAAATATTAAGTTATGTACACTAACTTAAGACCTTGCCATATTAATTATTCAGCTGTATTTTCTTACCTTTTTACATCATGGTTATGTACATAACATAAATACAAGACAATACATGGACCTATACAAGGTATTCAAGTGTAAGTGTCAATAGAAATAGCACAGTTAAGTAAAACTACGTATGTGGCCCAGAAAAAATTTTAAAGGTCAAGGTCACTGCAGCATGGTGAAAGGTCAAATCAAAGTCATACCAAGATGTTGTACAATGTACTGCATGGTGGTTCTCTGATGGCATGACAATAGTCAAGGTTGCTTATGAAGTTTATATTGCTTTAATATTTTGAAAAAAATGCAGTCAGTGGTCCAGCAGTAGCCCAGTTGTGGCCCACTATATCCTGGCAGCCCTTAAGGGATGTGTTGTAAAATCATTTTCTTTGCACATTGTTGCATTTTTAAAAACAAGAGCTCTCGGAGAGCGCAGACCTCTGCCAAGCGCAGATCCAGATGATCCAGACAGCGATCCAGCTTTTCTTTTTTACCCCACAGCCCTGAAGGGCTGTCGGGGTATTGTTTTCACCCATGGTGTCCGGATGGGCGGGCGGGCGTCCGGCCGGGCGGGTGGGCAGGCGGCGGGAAATAGTTTGTCCGGGCTGTATCTCAGAAACCGTAAGGTGTAGGAAGTTGATATTTGGTAGGGACATTTGCTAGGGGGTGTAGGTGTGCAGTATCATGGTCTGACCTTGATTTGACCTTTGACCTTGCCGTAGTGACCTTGACCTATAAAATGTTGTCCGGGCTATATCTCGGAAACCGTAAGGTGTAGGAAGTTGGTACTTGGTAGGGACATTGGTTAGGGTGTGTAGGTGTGCAACGTCATGGTCTGACCAGGATTTGACCTTTGACCTTGCCATAGTGACCTTGACCTATAAAATGTTGTCCGGGCTATATCTCGGAAACCGTAAGGTGTAGGAAGTTGGTACTTGGTAGGGACATTGGTTAGGGTGTGTAGGTGTGCAACGTCATGGTCTGACCAGGATTTGACCTTTGACCTTGCCATAGTGACCTTGACCTATAAAATGTTGTCCGGGCTATATCTCGGAAACCGTAAGGTGTAGGAAGTTGATACTTGGTAGGGACATTGGTTAGGGGATATAGTGGTGCAACGTCATGGTCTGACCTTGATTTGACCTTTGACCTTGGCGTAGTGACCTTGACCTATAAAATCTTGTCAGGGCTATATCTTGGAAACCGTAGGGTTGAGGAAGTTGATACTTGGTAGGGACATTGGTTAGGGGCTGTAGGTGTGTATTATCATGGTGTCACCTTAATTTGACCTTTGACCTTGTCCTAGTGACCTTGACCTATAAAATCTTGTTGCACCTTTGGGTCTCTCTTTTGATGCAGATTAAGCACTGTTAAAGTCATATTAGAATTTATTAAGAATTTTACTTTCATAACTTCCCATTGTAAGAGATAGAATTTCATCAAGTGAGCCACAGATTTTGCTCCAACACCACACATAAGCATTCATTAAATGTATTACCACTTCTATATGCATGGTAATATTCAAACCATCTAAACCATAACTTGGCCATGCAGATGTAGATAAAGAGGGTTGAATTTTAGTTTACTGATTAATGCTGTCATCTTGTTATTGAATTATCTTGTTTTAATACTTCATCTTTATATGCACGATCTTTCTTGTAAACATTATTTGGACCTTTATATAACTGACAGTGCTCTGAAAGTATCCTAAAGTTTATACTGATACAGTACTTCTGTATCTCATGGTGTTGAAAATATTTCCCCAGGCTGTGGGGTACGGGCATGTCTGATGCTATTTTTTCATATACTTTCTTGTTGGTTTTTTGTTCTCCTAGACAAAATCACTAGGATTATTCAGACCATGGCTACCATAATCAGGACTGCCAGAGGCCGATTTCACAAAGACTTAAGACTGGTTTTGGGCTTAAGTTTAAGACTTTGGTCTTAAATTCTGTCAAAAATGTGCTAAGTCAGCAGGTTTAGACTTAGTGGATTTCAAGTTTGAATCTTGTGCCGGGCGCTTCATGTTGGAAAGTTGGTAGTTACTTGCCGATGCCCGGTGGTTTACAGTGCAGTATGCACTGGTTTCCTCCACCTGTAAACTACCCATCGCAATATCACCCTGGCTGTTGAACAGGACGTAAAGCAACAAATAAATAAATAAAATGCAGACTGAGCGCTCTATCACTGAGCTATGATGTCTTGATTTACACATCACTGGGAATCAAACCCAGGCCTCTCAGTCTGAGGTTACACTTAATTTTTTTTAATAAGGATAAAAAGTTCCACTGACTTTTACATCTCAAAAACTGTTCTTAATTTCTCCAATTTATATAACAAATGTGCACAAACTGTAAGTTCCAGTAATACAGAGACAATATTTGAAAGGTCAAGGTCGCTATGGCCTGACCTCAAGTGGGATTAAATGTACATGGATTAAATATATTCAACAAAAAATGTTGCTCATGAATATTCATATCTGCAGATGATTTATTACCTTCCAAAAGACTTTATAAAGAGTATAAATTCTAACAGATAAGCAGATAATAGGGAATTCTGGCGAAATTGACCTTTATATGACCTCTGGGTCTTGGGTTTGAACTTAGATCTTTGCTGCCCTTGTGATTATTGGGGCTTCATATTTAAAGGAATTTTACAATTTATAAGACGCTTTTGTTAAATGCAGCCTTGCTGGGCTGATTATAAGATTATAAATTGGGATTATAAATGCTATAGGTTTTAGTTGCTCGAGCTTTTACATTTATGAAATGTATAAATGTATAGTAAAAAGATCATCATAACCTTTCCAATTTTTTCCCAATTTCACATTTTCAAGATGCAGCAAAAATACCTAGAGAACATTACAACATTGGTCCATTGTTGTCACAACAGAGGTCAAATCTAGAAATATGCAGCTTGACAGAGGTTAGAAAGGCAGCTACATTTGGTCCAATAACTTGGTCAAAGGGTGGCAAAAACTGCTGACCATAATTGACCAATAGCCAATATTGGTCCAATGGTGTAATATGCTACTGAGTTTATAAGAGTACTCAGAGAAAACATACCTTCTCGGCTTCTCTAAGGTTCAACACCTCCAATACTGCTTTTGAAAATCCTTTGAATTTTAAAAAAATTTTAATGTACCATTATAATTAAAGAATACAGTTAAAATCACGAGCAAAAGCTAAAACCTTTGTCCTAGGAATCTAACCCAGTTGATTTACATGCAACTCGTGACCACGGCATCTCGTGACCAACAACTCGTACCCACAACTCATACACAAACATTTTATAAGAATAAACACTTGTACATGCAGCTCATAATATTTATGAAGAAATATGAGATCACCTAATTACGTAGGGTTTTCTAACAATATTTTATATTTAATAAATAGAAATGTTGCTTGAAGAGCAAGTATTTTATGTAAGAACGTCTATTCAGTTAGAGATCAAATACTTCATATTCTCGTACTTCCGTGGGGGTTGCCTAGCAATATTATAAAATAAAATATGCTAATTAGAAAACGTGAGGTCATGGAATTCCCAGAGGACTTCCTAGAAGTATTATAAAATTAAAAAAACTTTAGGAAATAGAAGTCCATGGATTTTCCTGCGTTTGTGTAAGAGTGGATTTTCCTGCGTTTGTGTACGAGTTGTGGGTACGAGTTGTTGGTCACGAGCTGCCGTGGTCACGAGATGCTCGTATACCACCCAGTTAACATACTCTTCATCTTTTAAGTAGAGATTAATGACACAAAAAGTCTTAACTTAAATTTGGAAATCTTCCCTGTTTGGCGTAGTGTGATGAGTACCCATCTCATCACTGAAGTTAAGCAGCACTGGGCTTGGTTAGTACTTGGATGGGTGACCGTCTGAGTTCTAATCCAGGTATTAATGAATATATAAACTTAATTTTTAAACTGCGATTTCTCATCCATTTCTTTTGATTTTGATGCCTCTCTATTGATGTATGTAATACATTTGTAGGTTTCAGAAATATCAAAGAAATATTGGCACCTGTTAATAGTACTACAAGGGGGCACAGCGATTCGCGGGGGACAGCGATTCGCCAATTTCTATTGTACCTCAGTTAAAACTAACATCTGTGTTAATACTCAAGGAGCCTTATAGCATAGAAAAGTGTGCAACATGTCTTGATACTTTTGTAAGATTTTAGAACTGAGAGCATGCAGGATTGTAAAGATGAATAAAAAAGTTTATTTGTCAGTGAGAAATATGCCCAACAACATACATCTAACCGATGCAAAGAGCTGTATGTTGTCTAAACTGCGTCTGAGGTCAATATAAATACTATTTATAACTTCATTAAGTGCTAGAATACAATGAGAATAACTGATCTTTAGCTTTAATTATAGTTAGCAAAGTGTTGAACAGTCTTTGTAACTTTTTGGGGAACAGTATAAAAGAATCGGCGAAATGCTGTCCACTTTCCAACAGCCCTAATCTTATTGCCATGGGACAAGTTCTATGCTTGTATTTGTACTTATCACAAAATCTATTTTAGGATGCTACTATCATTTTACAGTTTAAGGAACCTCTTTTCATTCTGATAACTTTTATCAAACCACACTGCATATTTGTTCTCAAGAAACTGCATTTTCCTGTTTTTATGGGCGAATCGCTGCCCCCCCCCCCCCTGTACTGGAAGAATCCTGTAAATGGGCGAAAATAAGAGATTTTAATTCAAAACTACAATTAATACCTTGCAAAACGTCTGTACTGTGTGTGAAACTGCTATATAAACATTAATACAACATTTCCACTGATAATTATTAGGATATATGTAAATCCCAATTATGTTTTCTTGGTAAACTGTTTCTCCAAGCTATAAACGGTTCCGCTTTGTTTACAATATGCTGCCCTCAAAGATGGCCGCCGAGAAACTCGCGGTAAAATTATGACGTCATCCGAAATCTATGTATTGGGCCAAAAGTGATACCAAGCCTCATTTATGAATGAGCCCGATATTTGAACCGATAAAGAATTTGGGACTTTTGGTATTTTGAACACAACGCGAAACTTGGCACACAAACGGTAACCCAAACACTGGGACGCTACAGATATTTTATATTTATATCCTCATATTTTCACATTTTTAAGTGTAATCTATATCCAATATGGCGGTGACCTAGTTATGGGCGCTCGCTAAACCTCGTTTCGTCACGAATTCGTGACGTCATTTTAATTTCGTGACGTCAATTTTACGTCATTTGACGGTGTTTACCGGCGATTCCTATATAAGGAACGTCGTTTCAGGTGAAAGGTGTGTGGAAGTGAGAGCCTAATATAATTGGTTGAAACCAAAGGAAACCTACACTGATAGGGTAATTATAGTAGAGCACCTGCAAGACTCATTCATGCTTGTAGTAACATCTCTTTATTAGGAAATTATTGTACCAAGTATTTATTTAGGGAGGTATTTTAAATTAAATTATTATAATGTCCATGTATTTATTTAGGGAGGTACTTCGAATGTAATGATTGCCATGTAAATTATATTTTATCTGTTGAATGAATATGAAATAAAAATAATATTGTGATTATTTTATGCTGTTTTGGATTTAAATTCAACTAACCTTCTTGGAAACATTAGATATTGGGCCAAAAGTGATACCAAGCCTCATTTATGAATGAGCCCGATATTTGAACCGATAAAGAATTTGGGACTTTTGGTATTTTGAACACAACGCGAAACTTGGCATACAAACGGTAACCCAAACACTGGGACGCTACACACTCAATGGTTGTGCACTCGATATCAGTACCCTTCATAGCGTACTCAACAGGTCTGTATCCAAGGCATTGTGAAGTAATTAGTTTTAAGGAATTTTTTTGAGTAGTCAGAAATGGGCCAAGGACCACTCTCTGAATTAAACTTATTCAGCTTATTGTTACATTTTAACAAAGTTAATTTAAGGAAGAAGTGATTAAAATATGGGTACACTAGCACTGATTTTGTGTACATAGCCGATGGGTACGCTAGCGATGATATCAATCTTGTATACACAGCCGTTGGGTAAATAACCACTCCGTTATGTTATATATCGTCCGTTTCGTAAATCTATTGTTTGTATTATAAACATTCATATATATTGAAGTATATGAAACAAACTATTTACCTTTATATGTTTTCTGTAGTTCTTTGATGAATATTGTTTAGTAAATGGTTACATTGTTCACGTTGCTTTTGGCGATATTAAAGAGTTTGCGAACAACGTTTTTGATGCCCGTATCTACTTTCCGCTACGTTACACGTCATTGATTTCTGTGTGTGATGTCATTTCATAAGGTTTTAACTGCACAAGGTTACGTTTTTTACGTGGCAAATGGCTTTGCCACGTAATCTGCTTCCCTTGTGGATTTATTAATTATTGGAGCAATAAATTGTGTTTTTCATGTCAGTACAGAGTTCTTGAGAGACTGTAGATGATTTTTAGCAACTTTGTCAATTTTTGAAAAACCCAAGTATACAACGACCAGCCTTTTTTCATCCCCTGTCATAAACCTTTTGAGGTAATGAACACAATCTTCCAAAATTTTATGTATGTGTGTTTTATAAGCTATTTAACTTGTGGGTTTACTGGTTGTTTAGCCAATAAAGTTTGTATTATATATCAGTACCCAGTTCATTCAGTACTGTAGATGAATAAAACCAGTGGATTTATCTTTATTGAGTTGTATAATTCCCAATTAATTTAAATAAAATGCATGTAAAAATCCTAGTTCAAACGCTGTTCGCAAACAAAACTGTCCCCCTCAATGGCTTTCTCACGTATTGATCAATTATGTTGCGTATTTTTGCAAGGGGCATTTATGAAACGTAGTGCGCAACCTCTCTAATAGAGAGGTTTAGTGTTATGTTTTGACTATAAAAACGTAAACGCAAACTTATTTACGTCAGCAGTAGATGTGTATCAGGTGATTTTTAGCGTTTTGGGAGTTAATTATGTTACGTTTTATACGTAAAGGGTGACTTCCTTACGTTCACTCACCCCTATCTATTTTATTTAAAAACTACATAATACAAGTAAATATATCACAGCCCCCAATGCAGACAAATATGTACACCACATTTTGGTTAAGTGTCAGTTAACTATATTTTGCCACATAAATACCAAAAGCATATTTGCAAAGCATGCTTCTTTTGTAGTACATCAAATAAACTACGTGGACCTTCATGCATTTGTATGGACGTATTGCTAAACCCTAGCATAGCAAACGCTTCCACTTGAAACCTAACGTATCTCTTACGGAAATTATTTAACGTTACATGCCTTTTAAACGGTGTACTAAACCTCTCTATTGTATCACAGGGGCCCTTCCTAAAAGTTGGACAAAAGCGGCGATGGACTGATAGCGGGGACGTTAATTTTAATTGAGAAGAAATGAGGAGGGGTAGATGGCCAGCGGCGATAGCGGCGACAGTCCAAGTAATGCGGCGATAGCGGCGATGGAGGAGGGGGGGCAATGGCCAGGAGGTATTTTATTTATAAAGTACTGTTGTCGCCGCTGCCCCTCCCCCCATCCCATCGCCGCTATCGCCGCTTAGTCCAAGTAGAATTCCAAGTTGGACAGAAGTCCGAGTTTTAGAATGTACCTAACACAGGAAGTTTTCGCCTGTAACATCCATGAATCTCCATGCTCCATGCTCCGACCTCATCATTTGCTCCGACTTCAACATGATTACAATGTCCTCTTCCAATATTTTATAACAAGAATATCTTTTTAAAAAAGCGTATTACATTATTATAAATGGCTATTCAAAATCTACCAATATTGCAGTTTCAACGAGGTCAGAGGAAATGAAGTCAGAGAAGGAGCAGATGTGTCATGGAGCAAAATCAGCCCATAGATTACACAACTGCTCCATGTATATATTTTGCTCCTTCTCCAACCTCCCTCTGCCTCTTTAATGCAACTATATATTGCTCCTCCTCCCCTGCTATTTTTTGTCTAACACTTCAAATGACTGTTCACTATCATACTCCCATACACATAAAATATTTTGTCTTCAGAGAATGTTTAGATATTTATTTTTGGTTTATTAAAACAGATGTAGTCAAATGTCATGCCACAAATAGATTCATAATGTCCTCTTAAATAATTTATGAACAAAAATAGACTTTTAAAATTCAGCATGTCAAAATAAAGAATATTTTTTGCTAAAGCAATATTTCTTCTTAAAAATAAATTAAAGAATAAAACTCTTATCCTGGCGAAGAAATTTTAATAACATATGACTCTGTCCATGTTGCACCTGTATAACCAATTAATTTTAAAAGTCTCTTCTTGTTCGCAATTATCGAAGGGGACATTATGATTGTTTTTAAGTCGGAGCAAAAAATGAGGGCAGACTCGGAGCATGGAGCACCGAGCACGGAGTTTCATGGATGTTATAGGCGACTGCTACTCCAATAATAGTCGCCTATAACATCCATGAATCTCTCTGCTCCATGCTCCGACCTAATTTCCTCCGATCTCATTTGCTCCGACTTCAACATGATTACAATGTCCTCTTCCAATATTTTATAACAAGAATATCTTTTTAAAATAGCGTAGTACTTGTTTTTCGTGTTTTTCATAGTAGACAATACTGCAACTTTGTTTATTTTGCCCTATAGTAATGCTATTTTGTATCACACAATACTTTTTTCTGTAAATATTAACAAAAACGGATTTATAGAGGAATTATTTGCTGAAGTTTTAAACTTCAAAAGGAACTCAAAAGGGACTCAGAAATCTCTTTTCTCTTAAAATAACAGTACCTTTAACTAAATAATATTTATAATAATGTAAATTATATTTATCTTGATTTTCTCAAAAAGATCAATATATATTACTCTAGCTACAACTTGTACAAAGAAAATAAAATCAGAGGAGCAGATAGATCAGTCATGAAATAAATAATATAATGCTTCAAATTAAAAAATTATTATTTCATGAAGGATCAGTTACTTAAAATTAGTGAAAGATTCTCTGATCACAGAAAAGAAACTCTGTGAATAGGATAATGTAAATGTTGCTGCATTAAAACTTTTTTTTAAAAGTCTCTTTTTGTTCCCAACTATGTAGGAGGACATTATGATGTCTTGAATGTTTTTCTGGCATCAGAAGGCGATATATGGTTTAGTAGGCCAAAAATTTAGATATATTTTCAACAGTTCCTGGAGTCAGGATTTCAATATTCACTTATTGCAAGTGTCAGATGAAAATGGCAGGGGGGGATGCTGGAGGAAGAGCAATATTTATAAGGAGATTGTTTATGGTTGACTAAATGAGGCAGAGGGAGGTTGGAGAAGGAGCAATATTTACACGGAGCAGTTGTGCAATCCATGGACAAAGGTTGCTCCATGACACATCTGCTCCTCCTCTGACTTCATTTCCTCTGACCTCGTTGAAACTGCATATTGGTAGATTTTGAATAGCCATTTGCTTAAAAATATTTATTTCTTGGTTAATAAGGTTAGGAAACATATTTGATATGGTCTTTAATAATATCATGTCAGTAGTAATAGATGTAGTGAAATCGCTCCACGGATGTGATAGGGAATTGATCTTTAATGTAGTTCCCCAACTAAGGTCAATGCAACCAATCACTTCCATATGGAAGCAGCGAAATTTGGAAGCAGGGAACTTACATATGTTACATTTTATCATAAGGCTTTATTTTATTGCTCAAAGGTAATGTAAGCTATGTAAACATGGTCTAGGGGAATGGTAGAATTAAATATATGACATATATCACCTCTAGCCACAATATCATAGTTTATTTACTTGTTAATGAAATCTGAAGTACCCAGATTTTCATCACTTATTTTAGCAATATGAAAGAATTTTAATTAGAGGAGATATTCATCCATATTGGTCATACAGTTATTATTCGCAGGGAACCTACACTGTATGTACACTGTATATTCACTTCCATATGGAAGCAGGGAACTTACACTGTATATGAATGACATATATATGTGCATAAATGAACTAAATAAGGGAGGGAGTATGATATAGGTTATATATATGTATATGTTAACATATGTATTACATTTTAGATGACAACAACAGATGTAATATAATCACCTCAGAAATTTTTAAATATGGAATCAAGACTTAACATGTATGATATATATCTTCATGTGAAGAAAATGAATCTGAAGTCACCAGATGTTTTCCTCACTCTTGTTTTAAGAGAATTTAAAATTATAAATTTAGGACGTTTTTTATGTGCTTTTTTTATATAACCTGTTTTTTTTGGCATTATCCGTCTCATAGTGTTTCTATACTGAAAGCTGTTTGTAATGTTTTTTATTTTAAAATGAAAAATTTTCTTAATAGATGGAAGGAATCATGGCTCACATATTCACCATATGCTGATAAGATGAGGGCACAAATACACTCAGATATAGATCATAGTTGATCCTCAAATCTATAAATTGGGATAACATATCAGAGATATGTTAACTCTAACAATGAATTATAAGTGTTGTTATTGTAATTATTCTATGCTTAGAGCTAATATTCTGGCTAAGCATGAGAAGATATGTACTTTTAATTCTAAGAATAAGAAGAGCTGTGTTATATGTGACAAATTGTTTTATTCATACGATGAATTATTTAAACATTCAAGGACATGTGGAAAGTATGTGTGTTTTCAATGTGATGTTCCATTTTTATCTACAAAGGCATTGGATTATCATATTATATCAAGACATCGGAATGCAGAAGTTAAGAAGAAATCCTACAAATGTGCAATATGTAAAAAAAAATGTGAAAATAGAAAAGAATTGTATTCTCATAGACTAAACCAACATGGAGGAAATGACAATAATCAGGATATACCCCCATTTATACGTGATCATCCAAATGATGAATTGATTCAGGTATATAATACTAACAGGAAGTATATTTTCGCAGAAGATGAGACTGGTGAACTTAAGAAAATATATAACTTTACTACCAATGACCTTCATGGGGGATACAGAGAAATTAGAGGACACCTTTCACAAATATACAACAAGCAAACGAATGCCTATAGAATAAATTTTTCCTTTGGAATGATATTGCAGAACAGTAGTACAGGAGAATATAGATACTATATACCTTATTATAATAACAAAGTTTTGTATTTTCCATTTACAATATCTAATAGGAATAGTATAAATTTTTTGATGCATAAATTAGCTAGAATTGATGTTATTCAACAAGCTAGAGCAGTGAGACCCTCTACCAACTGGATATTGGTTGCCATAACTAATGTACAATATGCAATTTTTTTAACGGATTTCCCACTTGGAACAGCAGAAGATCTACCCTCCTATCTGAAGACTAATAAACATTTGAAAACATTATATATTAATAAAAGAACCAATGAACCCTATAAAGATAATTTATGTTTTTTTAGATGTTTAAAATGTCATTTTAAGAATGTTAATACAGTACTTTATTATTTGAATAGATGGAGAACATATAAGTCTTTGCCTATATTTTCAAATAATCACATTAACTTTAATGGTGTAACATTGGATGATATCTCTCATCTTGAAGAATGTTTCAATATTAAAATTAAGATCTTTAATATGAATCCTAATGGTGCCGTGAATCTCATTTTTGATTCTAATAAAGAAAATAATGACGTTATCTATCTTAATATCTTTGATGAACATTTAAGTTACATTACAGATTTAAGGAAATTTATTAAGAAATATGAATGTGAAAAATGTAGTAAAATGTTTAGAAATGAATGGAATCTGAAAAGACATTATGGAACATGTTATGAAAGGACGAAATACAAATTTCCTGGTGGCTTTCATAAAAATGACCAGACCATTTTCGAAAAATTAGAGTACCTAGATATTTTTCTACCATTAAAGCAAAGGTTTTACCAGAACTTCTCTGTGTGGGATATGGAAGCAATATTACTGAAATTAGATCAAAATGTGACCGAAAAACTGCACTGGATCTCAAGACATGAACCGATAAGCGTGAGTATTGCCTCCAATATAGAAGGGTATAATAAACCAAAATGTTTTGTCGATCTATCTTCTAAAAATTTAATAACAAAAATGATGGATTATCTAAACGAAATAAGCGAAGTAAATGCTAACAACCAAAAATATAAGTACAAATATGTTTTTGACTCGCTTGACCAATTGATTGAACGCTATTCTGAAACCAATGAAATCGAAATCGAAGAGGATTTAGAAAATAAGAGAACAGATATTCACCCTAAAATTGCCTCTCATTTCATTTTAACTATTAATGATATCAGAAAGAAATTCGAGAATTATTTATGCCAATTACCGGTTGTAGGCTTTAATTCAGGGAAATATGACATAAATTTAATTAAAAAGCAAATTATGATGTTTATTTCAGAAAGATATAAAGATAGCGAAATATTCACCATTAAAAAAAATAATTCTTACATATGTATATCAACACCTCAATTGAAATTTTTAGATATATCCAATTTCCTAGCTCCAGGATGTTCCTACAGTCAATTTTTGAAAGCCTACGGATCAGAACTTAATAAAGGTGTTTTTCCATATGAATGGTTTGATTCTCATGAAAAATGATCTTTTCCCTCACTGCCCTCACCCCAAGATTTTTACTCAAAGGTTTCTAACTCAAATCCAATCAAATCTGATGAAGACTACTCAAAACTTTTGCAAATATGGGAAGAAGAAGGCATGCCTTTTGCATTGCCCTTAAAAATTTTATTGACATATATTCATCTCAAGAGGTAGACATTTTTAAAGACTTCGTCACACTCCCAGGAGTGGCTAGGAAAATGTTATTTAATTCATCAAAAAGTAAATTTTCACTAATTAATCCTGCTGATGCTGATCTTTATTATACCCTAAGAAAAAATATTGTAGGTGGTCCTAGTATTATTTTTTCAAGATATCACGAAAAGAATATGACGAATATTAAAGGAATAGATGGTAATAAGTGCAAAGCCATTGTAGGTTACGATTGCAACGGTCTATATTCATACGCAATTAAACAAGAAATGCCTACGGGGGTGTATGTCAGGAGAAGAAGATCTATAAACTTCAAACCCGAGCTTAGTGAAAAATACATAGATTCCTATGTCTGGATGGACTTCTTAATGAAAAAAGAAAAAATTAAGATTTTGCATAAACTGAACAATCAAAAAGAGATTAGAATCAGAAATTATTTGTTAGATGGATATTGTATACAAAATAAAACTGTTTATGAATATCATGGATGCTATTTTCATTATTGTAATGAAGATTGTCCGACTGTGAAGAAAATTAAATCTCATAAATGGCTTGAAAAAATTAAGAAAGTGCAAAGAAAGGACCTGAGGAAGAAAATTTTTTTAATAAATCTTGGTTATAAATATGTGTCTATACAAGAATGTATTTTTAAACGTGATATCAAAGATCAATGTAATCATTTATACGATTTTTATTTGCCATCATATTTTAAAAGAAACATCAGTTTTGTCCACTGAAAAAATTATTAAAGATATAAAAAATGGAAATTTATTTGGAGCAGTCGAGGTTGATATTAATGTTAAGTCAGAATATATTCAAAAATTTAAAGAATTCCCTGCCTTCTTTTGCACATGTAACGTTCCTATGGAGGCTATTGGTGAACATATGTTGGAATACTGTAGAGAAAATGATATTTCCTTTGATTATAAAAGACTTTTAATTAGTACCAATCAAGCCGAAAGAATTTTAATTGCTACACCATTATTGAGATGGTATTTAAAGAATAATTCTGAGGTTACTATGATATATCAAATAATTGAATATCAACCTAAGAAATGTTTTAAAAATTTCATTGATAAGGTTACCAAATTTAGAATTGAAGGAGATAAGAATCCTGATAAGGCCATCATTGGTGACACCTACAAATTATTAAGTAATAGTTCTTACGGATCAGTATTAATGGATAAAACAAAACATACTAATGTAAAATATTTGACAAGTAAATCTAAAATGACTAAAATTATTAATTCCTCCACATTCAAGGCTATGGAAGAATTAAATCATAATATTTTTGAAGTAGAAACCTATAAAAATTGTTTAAAACTAGACACTCCTGTTCAAATTGGTTTTTTCATTTTACAATACGCCAAATTGAGGATGTTAGAATTCTATCATGACTGTATACTTAAATATTTCAAACCTAACTCTTTCGAATTAACTGAAACTGATACTGACAGTATTTACATGGCAATTAATGAAGACACTATAGATGAATGCATAAAGGAAAAATATAAAAAAAAATTCGAAAAAGAAATTTTTCACTCCTGTCGTAATCTTAAGTATACTCAATGGTTTCCGAGGAGATGTTGCCCTACTCATATTGCATCAGGAAGGTGCGAGGTTGGAAGATTTAAATTAGAATTTGAAGGTACAAAAATGATATCATTATGTTCAAAATCCTATATAATTGAAAATGAGGAAGGAAAACAAAAAATTTCATGTAAGGGTGTCTCAAAGAAGACTCTTACTAATGCAATGGAAAAATTTGAGCAAACATTAACTAGTAAAAATGTCACCAAATCTAAGAATATTGGTTTCAGAATTAACAAATGCATTATACATACATATTCTCAAGAAAAGATAGGTTTTAATTATTTTTATTGTAAAAGAAAAGTTCTAGAGGATGGGGTTACTACAGAGCCTCTGGATATTACAGTGACACCGTGGGAGGAAAAAGTTTTGTTGGTAGATGATATTCATAACCCCCTGTCAAATTTATATCAATGCAAACTGTCCTACGATGGCTTTTCTTTTTTTTCCTCAGAACACCTTTATTTTTATTTGATATCTAAAGATGCTAAAAAATATGACCTGTGTAATTGAATTTTAGATGAAATGGATCCTTTTGATTTAGAAATTCTTATGGAAGAATTTAATAAAAACTATCAAAAGGAAGATGATAGAGAAAGAATTATGAGATTTGCTGTTCTCCACAAATTCACTCAAAATCAAGAATTCAGAAAAAAATTGAGAGAATCTTCCAATAGCTACATAGCCTATAAACAAAGCTCATTAAGTAAACAAGATATTTCTTTTTGGGGTGTAACCACATCCTCAAGTCTCGTTCTTGTATTGAGCCCATCATCCTTATCAGGAAATAACCTGCTGGGAAAAATTTTGATGGATTATTCTAAAAAAATAGACTCTATAAAGTAATTTTTTCCTGTGTAATAAAACATTGAAATATGTAATTAGAAATTTTATTGAATACAATCTGTATACAATCATTTTGTTGGAAATATAAATTCATTGAATATGATGTTAAATTTCATTGTTTTAAAAATTAAGATTATTTTGTTTCTTTTACATTACTACAGTATGGAGGATTGATTTATGTAGTCATTATAAAATTTTATTACAATAAATTCATTTTCCTTGTACGTATTCCCGAATCAATGAAGTACTCTAACCATGTCCTCATTACGTGAACTGTAGTAACTGTAAAATAAGCAGAATAATCCACAGGTGTTAGAATACAAAGATTGTAATCTTTTATTATATTTGTATGTCACATTCTGTTTGAATAAAATATTATTTATGTATTCATCGGGTTTTCTTCCTATCGAATCAAAATGTTCCACAATATGATTCGAAATATAATGCAGCACAATCCAATGGCTTCCTTTCTTCTCAGAAGTGTCCAAATTCACTACTATAAGGGATGGATATTCTACATTTTCAGGAATTAAATCTATGGGATACACACCTTTAAAATTTTTTTTTATTTTTTTATCTTTCATCATAAGATCCTTTATTTCTTTACTATCCATGTCTCCTTACTGAATATTGACGTTTCTTGTGTGATCAATTGTCAATGTCTCTGGAAACTTTCCATATACTAGAACATTTATAGTTTCATCTAATGCCTTAGCAAATCTCATGTTTACTTTAAGGTGACCTTTCATCAAATTACTCATAATCTTTCCACTTAGATAACTTTGAATATCAAAGAGAAATAATGTAAATCCCTTATCATACTCTAGTAAATTAATTACCAATCCCTTCTTCTTATTGTATTCATTATCTAATAGACTAAGATAAGACGAAACAAAATCTCCACCCTCGAAATTTGGGCTTAAGGCTCTATTTGGGACAGATTGTCCATCTACAGTAACCTCTAAGTAATTTAAATTCATATGTTTAAAGAAAAAAGGATTTTTGTCATAACTTCCTGAATAAGAAGAATTTGAAACTATTGCTATAATTAATTTACTAGGAATTTTACCGTGATATATATTGTCTGTCATGAAACTTAATGAACCTGATGCCACAGTGAAACTTTTAATGTCGCTTCTCCAGAAGGGGTACAAGGCAGGGCTTATTTTTAAAGCCTCGTTATGAGCAACTATCATTTTTGGGTCTAATGAAATATGACATACTTTCAAAATTGCATCAGTAATTTTAAGTTTATAATCTTTATTACCATTTCTCAATAGTCTGAAAGGGTTAGTAGATTGAAAAAATTTGAAATTAATTGATACCCCATTCAATATTGCTCTATTTTGTCCATTTGCAAAATCCGAAAAAAGAACGCCCTCAATATGTGCCTCCTCCCCATCTTTTGTAGGTCTAGATCTTTCAGAAAATCCAGTATTTCCACCTAGATATGTTACAACATCAAAATAGCCTGGTAAATCCTTAAAATAGAAAGCAGCCTGAGCCTGTGAATTTAGCATATCACTATTCGACTGTAGCAATAAATCTATCATAGCTTTATATGGATAATTGACTCCTACATCAGCAGAAACTATTTTTTGATTTAAAGATAAATCAATTTGACGGAAAATAGAATGCAAGGTAAAATTTACAGGTCCTACTTGATCGCTTTCAGGGGTTGGTTTGCCATTTATATCTCGTTCATCTTTAATTTTTTCTCCATCAGGCCCTGTAATTACATATGTAACATGAATTTTACTTTTAGCTAAATTAATATAATCTAATGATGTCCCTGGTATATTGAATTCTATTATTCCATTTTCTGAAATCGCAGCCACAGGATTGAACTCTACCCAGTACTCTTTTGTTATGGAGTTATCGATCGGAGGTGGAGCAAAAATAGATACAGAGGTCTGAACTACATCCATATTGCTCTGTATGAGGCTGAAATTTTCGGCTTTCTCTTTTCTTTGGTTTTACCTATTTTATCTATCCCCTTTTTTGTTTGACTCTTAGAAATTTCCTTTCATGAATCTTTATTCTTCTTAAGCTTCTTCCTCTTCTTAATCTTATTCAGACCTCCCCTACCTCCAGTTTGATCAGTTTTTCTTTTTTTTGTTCTATTTATAGATAATTCTTGCCTAACCTCATTTTTTGCCTGCTCTACAGCCTGTTGAGTAGGAGTAACCACAGTGACATCTAAATTCTTATCCTTACTGTCATTTGAAATATTAGCTCTATTATCTAATACATAAAACTTCCTCTGATATGGCATTTCACCTCGTATACACTTTTTACAAAAATCCAAATATTTGGTCATTATCTTCGTTTCCTGAAATGAAGTGTAACAGACACGGGTGCAGTAAGACCTGATACCAGTCTTAGTTGATTATCCTTTATATATACTCTTATTCGGTTTAAACTATTAACTTTTATTGGAAAATAAAAAATTTTTGGAAAAATATAACCTGATGTACTGATTGAGGGCATTATGGTGCGTAAAATTGGTTCTAAAGAATTTCTGATGTAACTGTAGTCGACTATATCTGAGAATATGTAACATTTTTCTGGTATATTTTCTGAACAGAAGAAATCACATATTCCAACTTCCCAATCACCTGTTAACTGAAGTCTTTCTTCAAGTTCAACAATAAAATTTGAAGGGACGTTGTCCTGATGGTACAATAAAGAATCCTCTGAAGTCAAGAATATGAAGAAACTCCTCTGTTCCATATTTCAAAAGTTATGTTCAATTTAATTTTCGATAGATTCTACACTCTCCTCTAAAATCCAGGAGTTAAACTTTTTTGGCCAACCTTTCCAGTTAACGAATAATTCTGTTTTCTTATTTCTCGTTCTTTTTTTAAAGATTTTTTCTATTTTATATATTACATCATTATCAAGATATGCTATTTGAAGTTCTGGTTCATAGAAATAACCATCTATGATGTCATTATTATAATCCTTCAATTGGTACATAGGTTGATTCTGATTAATTTTACGGTCAATAACAGTAAAAATTTCACCACTCCATTTTTCCGAGTATTCACGATCAAAAGTTTTTTTTATATAAGGAATTTTAACTCTATCTGCTATATTATATTTAAATTTCTTTCGGTCGCGTACCCCAGAGATCAAATTTTTTTAAATTTTTTGAGCTGAAAAATACGACTTAGGATAAGTTACTTTCGCATATTGATTTGACCAAACCTTATAAGGATCAGAACTCTGTGCATCCTGAGGTGACATCCTAATAGATCTATGTATTGAATTATTGTATCCTCTTGTTAAATCTGATAATACATCTACCCATTGAAAAGTTTCACTCTTTGTAAAATATTTAAATATTTTTAATTTAATCGTCTTTATAACTCGTTCTGCAAAGTTTGCTTTAGTTTCATAATAGGTGAGGATATGCTCGATATTTTCTTTCTGCAATAACGTTTCAAAATGCTTATTTTTATATTCGCTTCCCTGGTCAGTTCTCAATTTCTTTGGTTTAACTCCTTTGTCATTTATTAATCTTTCAAAAATCTTTGTCATCTCAGATCCTGAAAGAGTTCTTAAGGGATAAGTGTATAGAAATCTTGAAAAAATATCAATGAAAACTGCAAAGTAACTATAACCATCATTTGAATCCTTATATTTAACCATATTAGCTGTATCACTATCCCACTGGTAGTTCAAGGAAAAAGCTAGTACTCTAGGACGACTGAAATTTCTGACAACTGGATGGTGTGATGTATAAGATTCTTGCATACTTAACCATTTCTTCAGGTATTTAGGCTTAACTTAAATAATCCATCATTCTTTGTTTTGTTATATAGTTTATAGAAACCACTAAATGATACAGGACTCTTGAGATCGTAGTATAGGTTATGTAAAGAGCTATTCAAATCCTCATTTTTAGAATTTTCTTTCCCACTTTCGTAACCATTCTGGTTTACTTTTCTTCCCTTTACTTCCTTCACCTCTTTGCTGTTCATAGGGACTCTGAGGAATAGCTATGTTGTCTGGTAGACCGGGAGGTGGAATGATCCTGGTGTTTTCCTGCGAATTAAGAGATTTTTTTTGAGATGAAGTTCTTTTATAATCTTTATCAGTATCTATTTCCTGTGAAAAATCCTCAGCAATCTTGTTACTCATTATCTCAGAATCTTGCCTTGATTCATCTTTATCTTTAATTTTCTCGTTACTGGACTTCATGAATGCTTTATACCTTTCATATTGCTCGACAGGAATCATAACGTACTTATTCATTTCAAAATTTTATTCAGGTATTTCCTAAGGGTAAACAAAAGTTCACTTATTTCAATATGATGTCCTCTTGCTAATCTTCTCCTTCTCCCCTCGAATTTAACGAATTTCTGTAAAAATTTCAATTTTTCAAGAAATAGCTCTCTTTTAGTCTTGGCTAGGGGTAAACAAAATACGTTATAAAAAATTTCTGCAATAGCCTGTAAATTTTTGTCGCTCGCGTTAGCTAGTAAATGTCTGTTTAAAGATATATTTTTTTCAAGCAATAACTTTATGAAATGTCTAGATTTCAGTAGATTTCTAGACATAATGTTCTCCTCTCAAATGATAAAATTTGGAATGCTACTTTCTGGGTGTTATTTATATATTACTGTATCCTCAAATGGAAATATATGAGCTCTTAACATATAAGTACTCTCGCATTTTGGAGATAAATCGATCATAAGATAAGAAAAAGGTAATAGTGTTGCATCCTCATACGCAGACATAAGTTTATTTCTAATTCCTAATTGAGTACCTAAATATCTCATTTGTTGACAATCTCTAGGATTTTTAAAAAGAATAAAGTAATGACTATTCAGAGAGATATCCCTAGCATATTTCCCTTGATGAAATAAATTTTGTAATAATAAAAACACTGATAGATTTTTATGATGAGATTCACGACAAAAAAGGTTAGCAATAAAAGGATCATTGAGTGCTGAGATCTGCATGTCGTCTATAACCACTAAATTATGGTCACCATTAGTGAAAGAATTTATTTTTTCTTCAGAAGGTAATTCTCGTACATAAACTAATTTATCTCCTGTAAAACTTTCGAAGGATCTCTGCCATACTCCATAGAAGTAATATATTTTGTTTACAGGTTTTGTAAACATCTCATCTAAGTAGGATAATAAATTAAGTATAAATGTAGTTTTCCCAGATCCGGTAGGTCCTGAAATAATGGCAGTACATGGTGCATTGAAACTTAAACTATCCATCTGAAGAACTATGTGATTTATAACCCTGGCTGATGACTTCAATATCTTTACTACCCTGTTTCCAAAATAAACATTCACCACGCAAATGCTTGGCAGTATTTATACCAATTCATTGCTTTAACCTTCATTATCAAAATTTTCAAGAGACATCTTTTGATAGAATGAGGTAAGATTGACTATGACTTTCTCCAAAATTCCAATATGCAAAAAATTTTTCCTTTAAGTCTGAAACAGTAATATGACACCATTGATAAGAGAGAGAAGATTAAGTTGTTTTTCTCCATGTGCTTATGTTTTGTAGCTATTATATGGTACCTCAGTGTTGTCCACATAAAAAGACATTAGGAAATTCATCTGATTTAAGCTTGTTTTTAGGTAAATTTTTTTTCAATTTTTCTTTCTCTCTTCGCATGAAAACATTGTGATCTCATGCATTCACCTTTCAATATTATTGATTTTTCACCGCTTCAGGTTTTGGCTTTCAGTCATATGTTCGCGAAACTGTGCTTTCTCGCTCTGTTTAACATTATACTGTCATTGCTTTATTATAATATGAAATCATTGGATTATTTGTTTCTCTTTTCATTTAAAAACATTGGATTACTTGCTTTACTTTTGATTATATACCTAATAATGTGTAGTCTCACAACTTTGTTGATACTAACAGCCTTATGTGCTGGTATGTACTTTGATATGAATTATTGCCTCAACGTCCAATGTGAAAGGGATACTAACAATGGTATTGCTATTAAAGATTTTCAAGGGGAAATGATTCTGAGGAAACATTTCGGATTTTGTTCCAATAAAAAGGCAATAGTGTTGACCTTTAAATATTGCAAAGTAGAACAATTTATTATGACAAAGGACATGTTAAAAATATATTACCCAAATGTGAGGACAATAGTATGGCAATGTATCGGTAAATGTATCATCGAGGAAAATAAAAACATTGCAAACATATATGGATGCGAAAAAGGTAAACACTTTAACATTATTCATATATTTTCTGTTTTTTCTTTTTTTTTTTTTTTTTTTATAAAAGGTTCTAGTTTCGAGGATGAGAGCTTATATGAGGACATTATAATAACTCCTTCCAGTCATATCTATAAAGGAAAATACATAGTACGTACTATTTACTGATTGAAATTATGATTAACCTATATGATGTATGTATATAGGGAAATATATATTTATTGAATTTTGTACAATCAAAATGAGACAGTTATTCATGTAAATGACTTTTTTCTTGTTTTTTCCAGTTCAGAAGATGGAGTCTGTGAATGATGAGGCTGACGACGAACTAACTACTGATGGTCAGAATTTCACCTCTATAAAATTACAGGATAACAGATCATCAAAGAATTCGCTGAACCATTTATACAGTCTTTTAGTGATTCCAATTTTCGCAATTTTTATTGGAACTCTTATAGGATTATTGAAGAGATATGGATGTACTTTGTTGGTGAATTTTGCCAGAAGAGTTTCAAACTATGTCCTCAGTATAAATGATACGGATAATGACCTTTCTCTGCATACTCCAAGTGCGGTTAATGAAATTCTTGATGCACTAAGCACTGAAACTTATGGATCCTCCAGTATTTCCAGTCTCAGTTGGGATCCGAGGATTAGGACTGAGGCAGAGGTTATTTCGCGAAAAATTAAAGACATGAATAATCAGACCACCCAGACATCTGATCATTCTTCATCCATTATTAATGATTCAAATGAAAGCATCATAGCCATTGATTATAATGCTCCATTATCTCCAATAGAGTTATACCCTTCCTTTACATTCAATATTCAAGTCGAATCAGATGTTGATGAAGACACTACTCAGGTTTAATTGAGGATAGATCCTGAAGGTTCTCTTATTTCCATTTCTAATGTTACAGGAGGTGAAAATATTAAGAACAACAATATATCCCCCAACATAGAGCTTTATGAGGAGGATTCCTTGGAAGAAATTACATTCAGTCAAAGCTGTACCAGGTCGGGGTTAGTGTACAAGTAGAGGCAAAAAGAAACTGGTAGTAAAACAATACGAATAATGTAAGACAGTTTATTACATACATACATTAATATATATATATTATTAGAATTACAATTAGTTCAATTCAAAGTGAAAAGGAATTGCATGTTCATCCAAGATATTAGTTTATGAATAATATCCAATATTACATTGTGTTAACAAGAAGTAGAATTCTCATTTTTGTACTTTTTCGTAGAAGATAGTAACATAATGTAAATCATGAGTTATCATTTGTTACATATTTGTATGTAGTGTACATATGCTCTTTTATATAACATTCAATAACATAGAACGTATTGCAAGGATTGTTCTTTTTTTTTTTTTTTTTTAAAATAACATTTCTAGAGGTTCCATATGTGGAATGATAGCATTGTTTGATCATATGTTTATGGAGAAACCTCCGTGATGACTGAGTAACAAAGAAAAAGATGTAGGACGTACTGCTACCTACCAGGCTTTATTTATATGCATGTTCTTTTAAATTTAATTTTTTTTAATGTCCTCGAGTATGTACAAATGATTGATGTTACATTTATGAAGGTTTCAATTGTGGAGTATTATGACTAAATAAACATATGATTATAAAACTCTGTCATATCTCTGTAAAAAAATTATAACTGCAGCATCCTGAACGTACGAGACCATACCGAGATTAATTTCATAATGCACTCTCAAATATTTCTAACAAGTACATTCAATGTGGTCTCATGAATATACGCTCATTAATTCCTGTTTCAATTATTTCTTGACATTCAATACATCTCATGGGTGAGTTTCTAGGTTTATTCAAAAGAAAGGATGAGCAAATGGTACAAGAAAAATGTCCACACGAAGTCATGAACAGCTGTTCAATCGGAAAGGGAGCCTTACAGGAAGAACATGTCAGATTTGAAATTCTATTGTTATAATATTCCTTCCATTCACCACAAAGCAAATTTTGAGCATCCGTAGGGGGACTATTTAACATAAATGAACATTTAAAGGCTTCAGCTAGATCATTATTGGTTAATGCCGAAAGAAGGTCATTTTCATAGTCCTTCTTTAGATAAACTACAATTGGTACCCACACAAATAATGACGTTTTTGAGTGAGAGGACATGTTAACAATGTAAGGTTTGGTGAATAAATTATGGAGAAGTAATACCCTACAACATGGACATTTTTTCTTGTCCTTTCCCTCATCCTTCCACATTCTGTACAATTTTCCAGAGCATTGAGAACATAAAAAATGAGAGCATGGGTTGGTAAGAATAATGTCATCTTTCTCAAGTGCCTCCTTACACACACAGCACTGCGCGGATGCTAGTTGCTCCACCATATAACTCACAAATTGAGGGAATCTGTTCCTACAAAAAAGGGACGAATTGATCTTTAACCCTATTTCTTCCTTGACGATGATTAATATTTTTTTGTGAAAGTTATAAAAATATATAAAAATATTTTTAAAAATATTTTTTTTAAAAAATTTCTTCTACTATCCAGGTGATGACAGTAGGTGAAAGATTGGAACGGTTTACAACATTTGAACCCTCAGAAATGTTTAGAAGTGAAATGACCTTTATTTAACTGACAGAAAGAGATAAGAGTATGCAAATCTAATAATAATAATAATAATAATATATATATATATACATATATATATGTGAAAAATTACGAATTGGGTACTTACATAATGTAGCTGGGGATGACATCATTGAGCAGAAGTATCACCATCATGCCTTCACGAAAGGATCCTTCTTCAAGTAAGGATACTACATTCAACAAAGTGGCTGTAGTTGAGACTATAAGTGTGGGATAGTAAACTGCAAATTTCTTTCCCGGAAAGGCGTTGATAAAAGCCTCCATACTTGTATATATTTAAATTATATCCCAATACACTGTATAAATTTCCTTTTAAGAAAAAGTTTTCCCTCAGAACAAATACGACATGAGAATATGAATATGAAATTGGCTTTTATAGTCCCCTATCATTATAAGATATAAGGCAAAAGTGCAATATGTTATGATTAGCCTACTAACTAAATATGATACTAGCTTATGGATTAAACATACCTCACATAATTTCACCTATATATTTGAAATTAGGTTAGTATTTTACGATTTTAATTTTGTAAATCCTTCCTTTTACAGAGGTATCATTATATCGACCTCTCCTAAAGCTGGGGTTTCCATACTTATGCATTCCTGGCATTGAGATGCATCATGGTTAGGTTTATCCTTGTCTAAAAGACAGGAAGAAGCAGTGTATATCTCTTGATGAGTTAAAAAAATTTCTTGAAAAACTCGAAGTAATTCAGTCCATTCTGGGAATTTTAAGGAAATTCCTTTTTGAGTGGGAAAAATTTTCCCTCTGAGTGATTTCTCCCAAAGTCTTATCCCGACGTTCTTATAGGGGCTGTTACATGAAATATGGTAACCTGCTCCAATGTGGTGTTTGACATTGATATCTTTTTCAACATTGTTAATCCTACCTATTGGTTCTTTCATATAGTCTACATAATTGAGTATAACTAACATCTTAGAAATATTTAAATGTACACCCTCATTTATGACCTTACCATTCGCAAATTCTTTAATGTAAATATCCGTAATAAAACCTTTATTTCCCAAAAAAATTAGGTATTTTTGACCGCCTATAAAATAAGTTTTCCTTACAACCTCACCTACAGCCTGTTGCAGAATAATAGTATCCTGGTTTGAGATTAGGTTTCCTGATGTTTGATTAGCCATTGGTGAATTCACTGCAGCATTCGTGGTAGTATGAGTATAGGAAGACTGAGCAGTAGAAGAGTGGTCCAAAGCTTTCAACAGTGACGACTGAGATGTGTTAGATGGAGTGGTGGCCATTGGAACTGCCAGCATTGGTGTCATATTAGGTCTCTTCAATCTCGTAGAAGATGCTGTAGTAGAGTCATTCTTCCTTTTCTTAGTTGAACTTGTGGTTACAGATGATACTTGATTTTTACTATTAAGATAAGCTTCTGCCATCTTTTTCCAAATGTGATTCAGAGTTAATTTACACAAAGTGTACTTGATGATGATTCAATGATTGAATGACAGATTTTATAAGTTTATATAGTGTAAAATTGAACCAGATTTCACGCTTTGATGTGACAAGACCATATGTTAAATATATAAATTTTATATCACATTCTTGTCAGTATTACATTATAGGTCATTCTATTACTGAAGCATTGGAAAAAGCATTAAAATAAAGTCGCAATATGGTGAATGCCTCTTATGTTCATCTATAGGCAAATCAAAGGCTTCCCATTCATTTAAACATATATTGCACCATGGACAAATGACCTTGTCTCCTTCTCCAGTGTAAAAAAATCCTGCCCTGGCTAGTTGATCCTTTCTGACAGGATGAGCTTTGGGCCATAATTTAAAGGTTGCATATCTGTCATCATATTTCCTGAGTGAATTAACATCCATCGATTTATGTATAGGTCTTTGCAGATTAGACCTCTGCGAGGAATGTGGTGATTTATCTGTAGATAAGGCGAAACCAGCATGATAATGATGAGTATTGGTATCCTTTGGTCTCGAGAATCCGTTTAATGAGAGCCCACAGCTCGGTTTTGAGGCAGCAGTACATGTTGCTTCATTAGAATCTGTAGATTCCTTATTATCAGAACAATTCTTTGTGTTGGCAAACATTGTCGGTATATATTTGAATGAATGCTATGAGAGAGGATTTTCTTGCGATTTTTATAGGATTTGATGGCTAATTTTTTGCTGAAACATTCATTCCTTTTCCAGGTGATTAGTTCTACATGTTAGGACATGTTTATGAGATATTCATTGATAGGGAAAATTCTTTGGGTTGATATACATGCCTAGACCTGTTTCAGAAAATAACATTAAAATGAGAGTTTACAAATTAAAATTATGATTAAAGACTGTTTCAATATGCTAGAGAAGGATATGAGTTCAGAGAGTACAAAAAAGGGTAATACCTTTTGAAAAGGTAGTATACACGTGGAGGTGGTCATATGATTCTGTTGATTTAAATCCCTTCATGAAAGGAGAGGTAAACATATGGAGCCTGATTAAATATACAATATTCTATGCTACTTCAGAGGAGAGGTAAACATATGGAGCCTGATTAAATATACAATATTCTATGCTATTTCATGAAGAAAGAGATCAGTTCAGAGAGTAAAAATAAGGATTACATTCACTATAGGTTTTGAAAACATTTGACCAACATATGGAAGAAAGAGACACGTGGAGTTGATTTACCATATGCAGGCTATAGGTCCTCATGTGGGGGTAGGTGAGGAGATATTCTTCCATATGTGGTCATACAGTTAATATTCTCGTCTAATGTTGACTAAGCATGTGGACTAAGTTACTTATACATGTGTTCAGACTCTTCAGCAATTAAAATGTTAACTAAGGACTAATTTACTTATACATGTAAATCTTCAGTCATATATGGTGACCATTGCATTATAAAGATTAAATAAATAAGTGTATGTACATATGTCATTTTCTCCACGTAATAAGATTCCTCCAAACTGGAACGCTTCCATATGGAAGTGATTGTATGCATTGGCCTTAGTTGGTACAAAGGTTGAAGGTTGAATTAATAACTGTATGTACATATCATTTCAGATGTCATATATTTAATTATACCAGTCCCTAGTCCACGTGTAAGCTACAAGCCTTATGATAGTACCATATGCAGGAATTTCTACAGTTTTACATATGTAAGTTTTAAAGTTTGCTTCCATATGAATGTATAATACAGTGTAAGTTTCCTGCTTCCATATGGAGGTGATTGGAATCAGCATTGACCTTAGTTGGGAGTTTATATTAAAGATCAATTCTGATATGTTATCCCAATTTATAGATTTGAGGATCGATTATGATCTATATCTGAGTGTATTTGTGCCCTCATCTTATCAGCATATGGTGAATATGTGAGCCATGATTCCTTCCATCTATTAAGAAAATTTTTCATTTTAAAATAAAAAACATTACAATGGAAGCAGGGAACTTACACTGTATATGAATGACATATATATGTGCATAAATGAACTAAAATGTAACATATGTAAGTTCCCTGCTTCCAAATTTCGCTGCTTCCATATGGAAGTGATTGGTTGTATTGACCTTAGTTGGGGAACTACATTAAAGATCAATTCCCTATCACATCCGTTGGTCAAATGTTTTCAAAACCTATAGTGAATGTAATCCTTATTTTTACTCTCTGATTATGATCTATATCTGAGTGTATTTGTGCCCTCATCTTATCAGCATATGGTGAATATGTGAGCCATGATTCCTTCCATCTATTAAGAAAATTTTTCATTTTAAAATAAAAAACATTACAATGGAAGCAGGGAACTTACACTGTATATGAATGACATATATATGTGCATAAATGAACTAAAATGTAACATATGTAAGTTCCCTGCTTCCAAATTTCGCTGCTTCCATATGGAAGTGATTGGTTGTATTGACCTTAGTTGGGGAACTACATTAAAGATCAATTCCCTATCACATCCGTGGAGCGATTTCACTACATCTATTACTACTCATGTCCTTTTATTATAAACCACTTTATAGTGCAGTCCAATTGAGGTCAGAGGAAATGAAGTCAGAAGAGGAGCATAGCTTTCATGGAGCAAATTTTGATCCATGGACCATACAATGCTCCATGGTAATTATATCACTCCTTCTCCAACCTCCCCATGCCCAATTGATTCAACTATAAAAAGGCTCCATGTATATATTGCTCCTTCTCAAATAGGTTGGAGAAGGAGTGATATAATTACCACGGAGCATTGTATGGTCCATGGAATAAAATTTGCTCCATGAAAGCTATGCTCCTCCTCTGACTTCATTTCCTCTGACCTCAATTGGACTGCACTATAAAGTGGTTTATAATAAAAAGACATGATATCATTAAAGACCATATGAAATATGTTATATGTTATCAACTTTATTAACAAAGAAATAAATAGTTTTAAGCAAATGGCTATTCAAAATCTACCAATATTGCAGTTTCAACGAGGTCAGAGGAAATGAAGTCAGAGAAGGAGCAGATGTGTCATGGAGCAAAATCAGCCCATAGATTACACAACTGCTCCATGTAAATATATTGCTCTTTCTCCAACCTCCCTCTCTCATTTTAATGCAACTATATATTGCTCCTCCTCCCCTGCTATTTTTTTGTCTAACACTTCAAATGACTGTTCACTATCATACTCCCATACACATAAAATATTTTGTCTTCAGAGAATGTTTAGATATTTATTTTTGGTTTATTAAAACAGATGTAGTCAAATGTCACGCCACAAATAGATTCATAATGTCCTCTTAAATAATTTATGAACAAAAATAGACTTTTAAAATTCAGCATGTCAAAAATAAAGAATATTTTTTGCTAAAGCAATATTTTTCCTTAAAAATAAATTAAAGAATAAAACTCTTATCCTGGCAAAGAAATTTTAATAACATATGACTCTGTCCATGTTGCTCCTGTATAACCAATTAATTTTAAAAGTCTCTTCTTGTTCGCAATTATTGAAGGGGACATTATGATTGTTTTGAAGTCGGAGCAAAAAATGAGGGCGGAGTTGGAGCATGGAGCACCGAGCACGGAGTTTCATGGATGTTATAGGCGACTGCTACTCGAAGTTTTCTCTGTGAAAGTGTGTCAGCAACTGAAGTTGTCAGCCAATCATTAGACTGGTACCCTGAGTAATTCTGGTCTGTCTGGGATTTGTGTATATAAGGGGGAAACAACGTCTCAGTTGTGGGTTGATTTTGACAGAGCCAGGTGTTGCACCAGAAGAGAGATGGCAAGGTATTGGTGATTTCATGGTAAAACCTGATAGTTAAGTGGTGATTTCACTTTGGGGTAAAACCCAAAGTTTGAAGTTTAGAATTTGAAGTTTACTTATGATACGCAATTGGAAGTTTCTTTTCTGATTTAGGTTTGGAGTTGGGGTCAAACCCAAACTTTTAATGTCATAGACGTAACTGCAAGTTTCTTTGGTGATTTAGGTTTGGAGTTGGGGTCAAACCCAAACTCTTGATGTCATATATGTAATTGAAGGTTTCTTTGGTGATTTAGGTTTGGAATTGGGGTCAAACCCAAACTTTTGATGTCATCGGAAGTTTCTTTTGTGATTTAGGTTTGGAGGAGTTGGGGTCAAACCCAAAGTCCTGATGTCCTGTATGAGGATGCTGTATATATGCTGAAATATAGAATCTATGTTAATAATACATAGTTTTCTTGATTTCAGGGTCAAACCTGAAAACTTGGGAGAGTTCAAATGAATTAATATCTGAAACTTCTTAATTTCAGGGTGAAACCTAAAATTGTGATTTCATAATATTATGTTCATTAATATTTAATTTACTTTGCGGTTATTGATTTAGAATAACCTGCTTGTGTTTCATTTATGTTTAATTTACTTTGAGGTTGTTGATTGGGAATAACCTGCTTATGTTTCCTTTATGTTTAATTTACTTTGAGGTTGTTGATTTAGAATAACATGCTTGTTTTCACTAGTATGTAATTTATCTTGAGGTTTTTAGCTTGGAATATCATGCTTATGTTTTGTTATTGAAATGACATAGATTTGTAGTTAGAGATGTCAGAATCAGTCTTTTCCTTCTGCATAGTCTGAAACCAAGGGTTTGTTTTAAGATTGAAGCCTAGCCATTTGGCAGTGCATGTTTCGATATCCAAGCCTTGTGTGAAGGACAAAGCTGTAAGGTTGATCAGAGGCTTTTGATGTCTGAAATGTACTATTTCTATGCTAGAGTATTATGTTTAGATTTTAGGGATTCTGATGAGTTCATTGCACATTTGTATAATTTGTATCTAGACTCTGTCAACTCAACCCCAGCCTAGGCTGGTGTTTTTGTATTGCTTTTGAACTTGTTTTATATGAATAAAGGTGTGAAGGCTGGTGTTTTTGTATTGCTTTTGAACTTGTTTTATATGAATAAAGTTTATGTTTTTATAAAATAAGTGTTTCGCTCATACTGCAGCAGATCCAATCCCAAACTTAAGAGCCCACTACCACTTGAAACTTTGGGTAACACCACCTCGGCACGCTACACTAGGTTGTCAAAACGCCGAAAATATATTTCAAAATGCTGGATAATCCTTCACTTTTAAAAGATATTCTATCATTATTATATAGATATGCTAATACCTTTGCAATCGGATTTGAAAAAACAGTTCCGATTATCGCTCATGATAATCCAGTGCAACACTAATAGACAATATCCTAACAAACGATTGTAAAAATAACTTAAGTAGTGGTTTGTTAGTTAGTGATATAAGTGATTACTTACCTGTTTTTGTGTGTAGCAAACAGTCAGTACTCAGAAAAAAGGTAATTAAATACCAGTACAAAAGAATTATAAATACAAACAGTATTAATCAGTTGTATAATAATCTAAGCAAGAGAGATTGGTCAGTTGTAAATGAAAATTCAGATGTAAATGATGCAAATTCAAGTTTCATTAATATGTTTAGAGCGGAGTTTGAGTCTTGTTGTCAGATAAAAAAATTTAGAGTACAGGTCATGAGTAAAAAGAAGCCATGGATTACTAAAGGATTGGAGAATGCGTGTAAAAAGAAGAATAATTTGTATAGAAATTTTCTTAAATGTAAGTCAACTAGCAGTCTATGTAGATACAAAGCTTATAAAAATAAATTAACCACTGCTTTGAGATATGCTGAAAAGGAATATTTTAACAGACTATTGTATCAAAAGAAAGATGACATTAAAGGTACTTGGAAGATTATTAATAGTATGATAAAAGGTAATAAATCAATTTTTCTTATCCAGAAGAGTTTTATGATAAAGGTCAGTGTGTAAAGAATGGTAAGAGTATTGCAGATGGTTTTAACAATTTTTTTACAACTGTTGGCCCCACATTAGCAGCTAATATCAAAACACCTGTTACGGCATTACACATTTTCGAAACGATGGGTATGAAAAATGTAAATTCAATGTTTGTTAATCCAGTAGCACAAGTTGAGTTGTTTAAAATTGTTAATACATGTAAAGCAAAACATTCCTGTGATGTAGATGATATCAGTATGTATATTGTAAAAACACTTTTAAAGCCATAGTTACTCCATTCCTACATATTTGTAATTTATCATTTAGTACTGGAGTGTTTCCAGATGGTATGCAGATAGCCAAAATTGTTCCCTTATTTAAAGCCAAAATTGTTCCCTTATTTAAAGCAGGTGATAAATCTAGTTTTACAAATTATAGGCCGGTGTCTTTGTTCCCCAGTTTTCAAAAATTCTTGAGAAGTTGTTTGACACTAGACTAACTAATTTTGTAAATAAGCATAATATACTTAGTAACACACAATATGGATTCAGAAACTCAAGGTGTACTGCAATGGCTTTGTTAAATTTTATGGAAAACCTAGGTAATGCTTCAGATAAAAAACTCGTCACTCTTGGTGTATTTATTGATTTAAAAAAGGCCTTTGACACTATTGACCATGCATTATTGCTTGATAAATTGTACCATTATGGCATTAGAGGAATAGCTGGTGATTGGCTCAAGTCTTATCTCCTAAATCGTAAACAATTTGTAAATGTAAATGGTGAAAAATCAGATCAGCTAAATGTTGTATGTGGGGTATCACAAGGTTCTATCTTGGGGCCTAAATTGTTTATTTTATACATTAATGACATTTGTAATATATCCCAGGTATTAGATTTAATTATTTTTGCAGACGACACCAATATATTTTGTACTGGAGATGATATACATAATCTATGTAACTTAGTTTCACAGGAAATGAAAAAGTTTCAATATTGGTTTGCAACAAATAAGTTATCTTTAAATATAAATAAAACAAATTTCATGGTATTTGGAAATAAATTTACTAATGTGGATTGTAATGTATTTATCAGTGAGTTCAAAATAGAAAGAGTATATTCTACCAAATTCTTCGGTGTAATGATATATTTAGATTTAAGCTGGAAATCACAAACTATGTATGTGAAAAATAAATTAATTAGAAATCTATCAGCAATAAAGAAAGTAAAATCATTATTAAGTAGGGAATCATTGTTAAAGCTTTATTTTAGCATTTTTCAATCCCATTTGACATATTGCATTGAGGTGTGGGGAAATTGTTGTAAAACATACTTACTGCCAATTATAAAGGCACAGAAAATGGCTGTTCGCATGATATGTAATCTGAAGCATAGGGAACATACTACTTTTTATTTCAAGGAATTAAAAATCTTAAAGTTTCTAGATCTGGTTAAATTTAAAATTCTGCTATTAATGTTTAAAGCTAAAAACATTGAGTTACCTACCAATCTACAAGAACTGTTTGGTACTAAAATAGACAAGAGATATGCAACAAGAAAACAGAATAACTTTATAGTGCAGTATTCAAAAAGCAGGGTAAAATCCATGTGTTTATCAATTTTAGGTGTCAAGTTATGGAATGCTCTTGATGATGATCTGAAAGAATGTAACCTGTTAGTCAAGTTTTAAAAAGTACTTAAATCAACATATTTAGACAAGTACTAATATATTGAGTATTCTTAATTTATTGTTTATCAATGGGTAATTGACATTATCTTGTATAAATATATAATCTTCAATATGATCCATACATCCTATTATTATTTCTAATGCTGTAGCAATATTATGTAGTCCGGATGAGTCCTTAGGGAACAGCCTCGATAAGCTTGGCTTCAGCTGTCTCCATTTCGTTAGTTTCTGTTCATAGTCAAAGTTCTTGGTATTATAATGTACATTGTTATAGTGTAATTGTATGTACAGAAATGAAATAAACTTATATCTATCTATCTATCTAAACCTAGCAAATGATAGTATCGGAAGTAGCGAATGTCGCGACAGCACTATTATTTACATGGCTTGACCCCAGGATACACAGAAAGAGAGACAAGTGGTCTTCAGACTTTTTGAAATCTGAGTGGTGTAAACAACAAAATCGCACAAACTTTGCAACAGAGTACATTACAACAAAACATACCACGATTGTGTACTCCAGTCTCCAATTTTTCTACTAGAAAGCAAAATTTAAATGCTCATTGCTCATACTGAAAGCAAGTTACTTCATATATTCTTAATTCATTAAATGACGAGGAATCAGATAGCTCTTCCAGCACATGATCACTACTGTACAGCTACAGTCAACGGTACATGTACAAGTTTTATGTCCCAACACCAGGGTCATTTGTGAAAAGACTTCAACATTGTCACTTGCAGCAGTCAACCCCACATAGAGGTGACAGCCTGTAATTAGATGTCAAACCTGCTAACCCACTAGTAGCTAGGCCACTGAGGACCTCCCTGTATAGTATGAAATACAGATAGAATGCCACCAATCCACAATGCCACCACGCAATTTCAATCTGTCAATCTAAATATAGATGTCACATTGTATTTATTGTATTTTTTTAAAGTGGCTGTAACTTTTGTGTCACTGTAACAGGCACATTTATACAGCGTATTTGTGTCATTGGAGTTTTCTTGGTACAGTGACTGGGGTATACGTCCTATACAGCTGTAATATTACTATTTTATGTCTTAAATACATAACTAAATACTTTAAAATTGATTTTTTTTAAATTCCAATAAGACCAGCATTTTATATCAGATATGAAGTATAACCAGTTTTCAAAAGTTGTGGTGTATCACAGAATTACCAAATACAATTTTTTTTTTATCTCAGTGTGACCAGAAGTTATCTTTAACTGCCATACATAGTCAATGTTTTACATATCTTTCTAGTGAATTTTAATGAAATCATAAGCTGGGAAGCACCTATTAATTAGGTCATGTTGTGTCCTTGGCTTAATATCAACTGCCTTTAAATATATCAAACCATTTTGAGTCATTTTATCAAGTTTTATTCAACAGAAAATGATTTTTGCAAATCTCTAGTTTTATGTGGGGTTGTGCCAAGGCTCTACACACAAGTAAAGTAGAGCTGAGGTAACCACGTCTAAGGATGCCTTAGGATGGGCGTGAATTGGTCCACCACTACTACTACAAGATCTACTTGGATTTGAAAACTTTGACCAAGGCCGTTTATCTTTGTGACCGTTTATTTCAGTGACCACCCTTGTACAATATGTGCAATAGACTTGAAATAGTTACAACAATCATAAAATGGAGCCCAGATCTAGTGGTGTTTTGCCTGGCGAGTCACGTAAATTACTTAAAGTCGATCACTTAAGGGAGACTTATAAAGAGCGATCGTTGTCACTTAATAAAATTAAATTCAACCCCAAATTATTAGTAGGATACATAACGTATATTGAAAAATACGACTTCATAAAGCAAATAAACTAAGAAACTGTTGCAAGACTTTTAAGATTTTTAGGAAACATACACATATCCACGTGAGTCGTGTTTTCGTGGACGTAATTGACAACTGCAAAAAGTATTCCTTCATACAAGATAAATACATACTTTTATTACGCTACAATATACTTACCTATTGAAACAGTATGCTATTCCGTTGACCACCGGAAAAGCTACCAACGGGTTAAAAGTTGGAAACTTTCCCGGCCGAGTGCGGGGAGAGGTCTCTTCACCGGAGACACTGGTACCGAGATGACCGGATATATGACGACTGCGCAGCAGATCACGTGATTCTTCCTTCTTTCCGTTGGTAGCCATCTTATCAGTTGGCTTTTTAGAACTCTCACTTTGTGATAGTTTTTCATACAGTTCAAGGAGGATATTTACTCTTACTCTTGTTTCTATTATCTCACCGTTGTTTATAGACAACTTTGATATACTTGGCTGTGAGATATTTTGTTTGTGTCTCTTACATTGTGACGCTTTATACTACCATCATGGTAGGTACCCCCCCCCTTGCCAGAAGAGGGGAAAGTGTGGGCACTGGATGCCAGCATTTGACAAACACCTGAAGTGTTATGGCTGTAGAATGCATTGAAGACCCTTGTGCCTCAGGTGCCCCTCTAGAGGCTTGTTCTTCATGTTCCTCTCTCTCAAAGGTGGAGTGGAATCACCTCCGGACTGTATTTCAAGAAAGGAGTGCAGAGCGTGCATCAAAAAATATACCGGTCGATCCTTGAACCGGATGAGGATCCGGAGGCCGGGGAAATAGACGATTCAATCTTGGATCTCAACCCGGAGGACTCCGGCACCAGATATGTGTCACCGACCGGAGTATCAGCACCCGCCGGCCTATCGCCACTACAACCGGTCTCATCTACTAGCGGATCTCAGTTTATTCAACCCTCAATGCCACCCCCGAGGTCCGCAGCATTTCACAAAGTGCCACCTTCTTCCACTTCTTCAGTCTTTTTCAAGAATCCGGCACCAGTCAAACCAAATATTGTGCAGGATCCTCTGTTCTCGTCTGCTCCAGATCCACAAAGATTGGTACCGCCTCCAACTCCACGCACGCAGATGCTCAAAGCACATTTTGAACAACAAAATATGCAAATGATGGAAAATTTATCTCAACAAAATCAGAAGCAAATGATGGACCTTTCTTCACAACTTCAATCAGGCCTTCAGCAGTTTCTGACCTCCTCCATGGAGGAAATGTTTAAGAAATTCTCCCCAGCTCCTCCAGATAGTGCAGCAACATTTTCATCTGTGCAGGCCCAACCTAGCCAGGTCGACCAAACACAACAAGTTAGCCAACCGGTTCCAACCCCTCCAGAACCGATGGATACTTCCTTTCCTCATACTACTATCAAGAAAGGACTAAAACGGGTGAAGGGCTCAGCATCTATCGCACCTTCCACCATCAAGGCGATAGTTTCTCCTCCCCTGCCTCCAACAACCCAGCCTCAACCTCAATCTGAGTCCCCCCTCCAAAGGCTCGAGAAGGGACACTATGGCGTGGAGACAGGATCTTCATACTCTGCAGCTTCACAAATAGAAGACTCAGAACTGGAGAATTTAGCCCCTCCCCCAAGGCAGACTTCCATGCCTTCATTGACCGAGTTCAACAATATCTTGGAATTGATGACCCGGCAAAGATGGAGGATTACAAACTTGGCTCAGGACTCGGCCGCGATCCAAACATGTTCCGCATGGAGCAATCCTCTCGACCACCGTCTCTGAAACTTCCCCTAATGGATGATATTGCCAAACTTCTCCAAAATCAGGATACAGTGGTCAAACCAGGCCCTTCTTCATCAACATCCTTGGATATTGGGCAATTCCTCTCCAACCCACCAAATAGAGGTAACTGGTATCCGGTGGCAGGGGAAAAGTTTGAACAGAGACCACAAGTAGTACCACAGGCCTTCTCTAACATTGCCAGACCTGGGTACAAGGGCCTCCCTACAGCCTCTACCAACCAGAGAGAACTGGTTAAACTGGAACTGATGGTTAGAGAATGTATCGCAGCCTCAAACTTCTTATCCACTCTCTCAACCGCAAGTGAGTCTACCCTTAATAACCTCAGAGCAGCCGGGGATCAAAGGGAAAAGACATTCACACTATTGGCTTCAGAACCAGACCCCAATAATAGGGACCAGTTTCTCCCATAGCTGCTCAACTCAACAATAGAGGACACCCCACAGATGCAGTTTATGCTAGACATCAGCAGGAGCACAGCTGTCGCTTACCAACACCTGCTGGAGAAATTTCTCCACTTATTAACCAATTTGGTTCTCATACGTCGAGACGCCTACCTCAAGAACGCTCATAACAGTCTCAACTCTTACCACCTCAAAAACCTCAGGGCAGCCCCCATATCTGGACCAGACCTATTTGAACGCTCATCAATGCAGGAGTACGAACAACACCTCATAGGTCTCGGGGTCAAGACCGAAAACCAGCAGAGCACCAGGTTTCACCCCTACGGTAAGCACAAGAAAAAGCCCAGAGGCAGAGGCAGAGGAGCGTATCAACAAGGGGGGTTTTACCTTGTTCCCCCTCCTCAGTATGTTATGCCACCTCAGTTTTACCCCCAACAACCACAGAGGGGTGGTTTTCGTGGCGGAAACAGAGGCAGAGGATCTCGCAGGGGCAGAGGCAAGAACAACAGTGGCCCTCAAAACCAACAACACAAAATCAATGACATTCCTCAATCCTCTCCCCCCTCAATCGTGGACAGCCTCCTTCAACCCATTTAGAGCTTCATTGGGTACTCAACAAACCACACGTTCAATCTGGGAGCACTTGCCTACCAGAGAGGCCAAAGACTCTGAGCATCCATACCCCACTGGAGGGGGCAAAGACTCTGCGTGTACAGTTAAGCAAGGCACCTATATATACCCAAGAAAACATCAAAGACCTCCCAGTGGGAGGCAGACTAAAGTGGTTTGTAAAACAATGGGAACAACAGGGCGCTCACCCATTTCATCTAGACATCCTCAAACAGGGTTATCGCCTACCATTCAGGGACCATCACAAGCTGTCCAGAACACCTTGCATTCACAGCGGATACAACGAAATTGACAAAGACAGTGCCTTGTCGACTTCTATACTAGACCTCCTGGACAAAAACGCCATAGAGGAAGTAAACAAACAAGACAGTCTCGGATTTTACAGTTGACTGTTCTTAGTTCCCAAACCAGGGAACAGATGGAGACCCGTGATAGACCTCAGCTCCCTAAACCAGTATCTAACGGTCTAAAAGTTCAAGATGGAAACCCCAGAATCAATCCGCACATCGCTCAGACAAGGGGAATGGGTCACGTCGATAGATCTCTCAGACACATACCTACACATTCCCATTCACCCTCAGTCAAGAAAGTTCCTCAGGTTCCACCACAAGGGAACCTCGTGTCAGTTCACCAGCCTGCCCTTTGGTCTGGCGACGGCCCCTCTGGTCTTCACCTCGCTAGTGAAGGAAGTAAAGCTCCTAGCTCTACAGCAGGATGTTCATCTACATCAGTACCTAGACGACTGGCTAATAAGGGCCTCTTCACAGGACGAAGCTCAGAAACACACCGTCAAGCTTCTCTCCCTGATACAAAACCTAGGGTTTATAGTAAACCTCCGAAAGTCAGAACTCAACCTCCAGCAGAGGTTCGACTTCATAGGCTACCATTTTTTGTTGGACCAAGGTCTTGTCAGACCCACAAACGACAGATGGGACAAGATCCAAATGTCATTCAGCAGAATTTCCAAGAAATCTGTCCTCAGTGCACGAACTCTTATGTCCACCATTGGATTACTGGCAGTAAAAACAGTAAAATTGGGCAGGATACACATGAGACCTTTCCAATGGCACCTCAAGACCCACTGGAGATTCCCAATGCCTCTGAATTCTCCAATTTCCTGGACCCTGAAAATGAAACAACACGGGAAATGGTGGCTAAATCCCCAAAATGTCCTAAGTGGAGAATTCTTACACCTGAGAGATCACGATATTCTGATCTTTACAGATGCATCAAATGCAGGCTGGGGTGCACACTTAAATCACGACTCCATAGGAGGCATATGGTCTCAGGTAGAAAAACAACTACATATAAATGTATTGGAACTAAAAGCAGTGATCCTAGCTCTACGACATTTCTCACAACAATGCAACAAGAAACAGGTGCTACTGGCATCAGACAACACCACAGTAGTAGCCCACATAAACAAACAGGGGGGAACTCATTCATCTGAACTGTGTGCCCTCATGTGGAGGCTTCTCACATGGTGCAACAAAAACCAGATAACCCTCAGGGCAAGACACGTCCCAGGCTCACTCAATGTAATTGCGGACGGCCTTTCCAGGAGAAACCAAATACAACACACAGAGTGGTCTCTGGCACCCCAGATTTTCAAGAAGATCTCTCTACTCTGGGAACGTCCTCAGATAGACCTATTTGCCACAAACCTGAATATAAAACTCCCAACCTATGTGTCTCCTATCCCGGACCCACAGGCTTGGGCAGTGGACGCACTAAACATATCCTGGAAAAACATGATCGGCTACGCCTTTCCCCCCACAGCACTACTACCAAGAGTGGTCCAAAAGTTACTGTCCCAGGAATGCAGGCTCATCCTGATAGCCCCGGGCTGGCCAACGAAATCGTGGTTTTGGGATCTGGTGGAACTGTCTCTCGACCTTCCAAGACAACTCCCACCAATTCGCTCGCTACTCAAACAACCACTGAACGACCAATTCCACACTCACCCAGAGTCCCTCAACCTCCACGCTTGGTATCGAGTTCCATCCTCCAAAACCAAGGTTTTTCTGCAGAAGTGGCAGACAGAATTGCTGCACCTCAAAGACTCTCTACTAGAGCCATCTACGCCTCAAAATGGGCAGTCTTCGAACGTTGGTGCATCGAACAACAGGTGGACTTCAGGGCTCCTTCTATAAAACACATCTGTGATTTCATGTGCTTCCTCTTTAACGAGAAAGACAGACACCCGTCCACCATTGAGGGATATAGGACTGCAATCGCTGACACCTTGGGAAATGCCCCATTAGACATCAGTAATAATGCAGAGATAGCTAGACTTATTGCCAGCTTCCACAAGGATAAGTTGAAAAGTACCAGGAACCTACCCCAATGGGACCTATCCCTGGTCCTTCACCAACTCAAGCAACCTCCCTTTGAACCTTTAGAGGAGGCTTCGATCAAATATGTCACATGGAAAACAGTCTTTTTACTAGCCCTAGCCTCTGGAAAAAGACAGAGTGAAATACACGCCTGGACATTAGACGGGTTACTGTGCCTAGGCGACTGGGACCAAATTCAACTCACCCCCTCACCTTCCTTCATTGCTAAGAACCAATTAGCAAAGGAAGGAATCCAAGCAGTATCACCAGTGGTTATTCCCGCTCTCAAAGCTCCACAAAACAACATCAATGAGGATATCCTACTATGCCCCGTGAGGGCCCTCTCTATTTATTTAAAACTCACTTTGAAGTTAAGACAGGATAAAATTCTGTTATTCGTCTCTTACAAACAGGGCCAATCTAAGGACATCCAATGCTCGACAATATCATCTTGGATAAAAAACATTATCAAATTCTGCTACTCTAGAGTGGGAGACTCGGACATGGACCGGTTAGGGGTCAAGGCCCATGACGTTAGAGCATTCGCTGCTTCCAAAGCTTTCTATGGGGGTGTCTCTATGGACCAAATTCTCCAAGCTTGCCATTGGAAATCTCACAATTCATTTACATCCTTCTATCTCAAGGACCTATCTGGCCAGAACCAGAAAGACTTATCCTTCCACTTAGGATCCTTCGTGGCTGCTCAACAAGTGGTGGCTCCTCCCTAGCAGTACCACCTTCAAAAACGGGGGGGGGGCTACAGGACGACGCATCTAGCAGATGGGGCCGGTCGGAACCCTGACCGCATAGAGCATGGCTTCCTACCATCCAAGGTAAAAATTGTAACCACATAATTACCTACACATATAGTTACGTCTTTTCCTACATTTAGCGAGGTGAGTTTTTTTCTTGAAAGTGTTTCTAACCAAAAAAAAAAAAAGATTTTTTCCTCATTATCTCAGTGGAATTACTGTTAATTTTTCGTTAACCCCAATTCCCCTATCCTAATCTCCTCTATTACATTGTCTTTGCAGCCATATTGGAGTGCTACACTGATGGGCTACAATTCGCCGGACATCCTCCCTTCGGAGCCCTCTTCCAGATATCCAGAAGAGCACACCCCTCAGATCTGATCTTCAACATACCGGGCGGATGCTGAACTCGGGTCTCCTTCCTTCACCAGATAAGGCTCTTCACCAGGTCCAAGTCAGTGAGCTGTCTTCCCTCCATCCAAGATGTTGGAATTCAGCATACTGTTTCAATAGGTAAGTATATTGTAGCGTAATAAAATTGAAAATTTTATATTAAATGTAGCTTTTATAAGCTACAATACTTACCTATTGAAACAGATAAAAGCCCTCCCGGTCTGTCCCCGCTTAACAACACCTCACTGCCGGGATGGTTACCAACGAAAAGAAGGAAGAATCACGTGATCTGCTGCGCAGTCATCATATATCCGGTCATCCCAGTACCGGTGTCTCCGGTGAAGTGAGCCGGCTCCGGGAAGACCTCTCCCCACACTTGGCCGGGAAAGTTTCCAACTTTTAACCCGTTGGTAGCTTTTTCTGTGGTCAACAGAATAGCATACTGTTTCAATGGGTAAGTATTGTAGCTTAAAAAGCTACATTTAATATAAAATTTTCAAATTTAACATATCCTCGCGTACAGTGGTTTACACTTTGAGGTGCCGGTCGGTATTCATGGGGTGTACTAAAACCCAAAATAGAATAGATTAAGGTACTGAAATGCTAGTAAACAATTTTAGCACAGTGTAGACCATAAAGGAACATAAATATATTATATACAAGACATTTGTTGATAGGTATCACCTATCAAGCATTTAAATTATGAAAAGAAACACACACACAAAAAAAAACAAATTAATTATTTTACTTACTTATCTAGATGCATTCAGTTTTCATGTTGTGTTTTCTCCAATGTGTTTATGATTTATTAAAATTTGGTGTTTTATGCCAAGTTTAACTGCCAAGATCATATTGGGACAGGCCCTCAGCATTGCCAGTTGCATCAATTGAACCCAGACTTAGAGGTGACTGCTTGTAATTAAATTGAAAATGAATAAGTGCATGATATACATGCAAGATTGATTTTTTTTTCAGATGGATTTCAAGAAGGTTTTGTGAAGAAAATTAATTCATATTAGTACCTGAAAGAAAAAGGAAGATCAAGAAGTAACACATTAGTTGGAAATTTTCACCATATATTTATAATTGATAATATTATATGCCGTGATGAATCACAGTGCATATCACACAAAATGAAATATTTTTTTTACTTCAATTTGAACACACAAACAGTTCTTATTGGTAAAAAAGGGTTTTCAAAGTACAGTTTAACTGTAATGTTATTCAATGCTTATTATAATACAACACATCAATATTACTTGAGTTACTCCTCAACAGATCTGCAACATGGACATTTAAATATGTCATTTCTCCGAACAACTCTTTCAGGGCAACAAAATCCCAGATGTGTCTAATGACTACAAAGTCACACTTTGCCCACTTCACAATGACTACTTCTGAATACAACTGTTCATGTAAAGAAGGGGGACTGAATCTGTTGCATTTGCAACACAACTCTGAATCATCAACTATTGATTCCTCACTATCTGAAATATAGTATGCAGATGAGCCTGGCTGTGGAACTGTTGCATTGCCACTAGAATTTCTTGCTTTTTTTTACTTTAACTTCACATTTGTATCTTGACTTTTTCTCTTCTCATTTTACCCACTTCCTGCCTTGATCTCAATTCAGAAAAAACATCATCAGTTATAGCTTTACCTGCAACAACACGACTGACAGTGTTTTGAACCTTCTTAACTACAGCCCCAGAATTATCAACTACAGTTTCAACATTTTTTGATTTCAAAAACTCATCAACTCTATTTTCAGTGCAATTTGGTTGTGGTTTTCTGAATATTTTTGATGGGTTTATCTTTTCAGGAGGTAATTTTTGTAAGGCTTCCTCACTAGAATGGAGTGGATAAATGCCTGTTTTTCTAAAAGCTGCCACAAGGTTGTTTGGACAAAGAGCTTTTGTGTATGCTTTTGAAGCAATTGAAGCAACATCATATTTTGAAATTACCCTGCCTGGATTTTGTAGGAGGAATTTTTGGGCCTCTTGGTCATAAAATTTTTATAATGGCCCAAAACTGCAGTAGATGGAAAGTATGCGGTGGAAGGACAAACAATGTAATATCATGATTTCTGGCAAATTCAATAATGTCTGGATGGATGTGACTTACAACAATAGTTTGTTTTTATTACTTCCAGTTTGCATATACATCATGAAATGTTCAGTTAAATATGTATTGAATATTTGGCTGTTAGACCATCCGGTCTCAGATGTACAACCATCAGAACCTGGAGCAGTATTTGCAAGTAAATCCTGATTCATTCGTTTACCCTTAAAAACAAAATAAGGTGGAATGTTGACACCCAAGGCATTGCCAGCACCAATAACTGTCATCATTTCTCTGTCAGATGTTATAGCTTGTGGTTTTTGACTAACGCCACAAATGATTGTTTGAGGATTGTGTGATCTGCTGATTCCCTTTTCATCAATATTGAAAATACATTCTGGGCAGTTACTAAGTCCCAATTCCTCAATCTTTTTTGTCAGCTCAGTGTAGTAAGTCTCAATCACAGAGGGACAACATGATGCAGCTCTGTAACTGTCAAGGGAGCTTGGTTTTACTGTTTTTAATTCCGGCCATCTACCCAGGAAGCCATATAGCCAATGTTTGGTCAACATACTATCAGCAGTCCGTTTGCCTGCAGAAATGGCATATTCTGAGGCCAACAGGATGGTCTGTGACCTTGTTAAACCATAGCCCATGGAGGCCATCTGTTTAAGATGTTGGCAAAATTTCTCTTCCTCAGATTTATTGAAAATTGTTGCACCACCGGCTTGAAAATTTTCAACATCAATTCGACCTGCAACTCGATCTTTCAAAGTAGTTACTGGAACACCATGTATTTGGGCAGCTTTGTTGACAGATAAGTTGTTTTTCATGACATTTTCATATGCCGCTACCAAATTTTTTGCATCATACAGGCGATATCTCTTGGAAATTGGCAATTTGCATGGTTTAGACTGAAATTGAAATTAAATTCCATATATAGTTTTTGCCAAGAACAATCCTCTTACATCTTGGTAAACAATGATTTAAATAATATATTCATTTAAATATAAATGGCCAAAAATACTATAAAATATTAAAAATTCAAATATTTAACTTCATAGCAATATTTATAAAAAACCCGGAATACATTGTGTTCCATATACTTTTACAAATAAAATGAAAACATATTTACCTGCTTGGGTCTCATTTTCTCTGTCAAATTGCAAAAATATGAAGACAACAAAATAGAACCAATTCAAATTAGCGTTGCTAAGGCTCACAAACCGAAAAATGTCATTTTACCAAGTTTTAGCGAGAACCGTCGAATCCACCGTAACGTCGAATCAACCGGACCGGATGATATATTGTAGTAATAAATACTGTGTGTGAGGGCGTTTGTTGCAGGATATACGCCCGAGCATGAGGTATTTATTACTATTATAAAGACCGGCCTACCTGGTTGAAAGAAATATGAATTTATTTTTATGAGGTGACACGAACAAGGACGCCGCCATATTGTTTTGAATGCATGATCGCTCTCGTAAAAGCAGACGATTTTACTACCAACATACAATTGAGCAATCGAAACAGCACTTCCGTTTTTCAGCGGGCCGTTATTGGAGGTTTTACTCCCAGCTGATTCTATGCACAGAGACGGATTTTCGTTCACTGCGCACTTCCGGTCTTTATAATATTAAATCTAACATGACACGGATTTGTCCGTCATTCTGATTGGTTGAGAGCAATTTCTAAACCGTCTAAAATTCTGTATCAACATTACGGCTGTTATCAAATTCCCCATGCATAATCATTGGTTGAAAAACAATTGTCTATAAGTTTGTTTTCATAATTATATTTAAAATACTATGAGATAGTGTATAAAGTTATGCATTTTTGGATTGTTTGCTTGTACCTTGATTCAAAAAAAGTTTACAGTATATTTTTGGAAAAAAAATTACCCCTATTCACTTGATGGAACAGCCAACATGGCGGCGCCCTATTGCGTTCACTTGGATAATTTTGTTAATTTTACAAGTGTTTTAGAGTATTTTATTTAAAACAGTCATGTTAGAATAGGAATATATCACTCAAAAACCGTCCAAACACAGAATTTTATCATGGGTGGCGCTATCAAAGCACTCAGGCTTCGCCTTCGTGCTTTGACAACGCCACCCGTGCTAAAATTTTGCGTTTGGACGGTTTTTGAGTGATATATTCCTATAACAATTATTTTGTGACACTGAAAGATTAAATATCGCAGATAAGTTTCACACTTCAATATAACCAAAATTTACTCCAAATAAAAAAAAAAGTTTTCTGCATGTTCGTGACACTGGACTAATATACTTAGAAAATAAGCTAGCATTCTCTCGCGAGACTTTTTCCTCTCGAAAAAAGATCTCTCTCAGAAACCGTCGTGTCTATGGCCCGCTGCGTACCTACGCACCACTTTACTGTATTAATACGCCAACAAGAATAGTTTTTAAAAAAGATTTTTTTCCATACAGCAGTCGTATGAAATAGTTAAAAAAAATCATAAAATGGTCATTTTTGACTCGATTTTGACAAGTAATTTACCATTTTAAAGCTTACAACATGTGGCATCTATCTAGATTGTTAACACATCCCATTTATGGTGAAAATGTTATGAATTCTTTGTCACAAGTTACCGTGTCATGTAAAAATATTTCCTTATCTAATTTCATCAAATTCTTAAATCCTCTTAACAGGACATGCATATTTTATACTGGAAACAAATATTTTAGATGTCTGCATACAATATTGTAACCTATAATGAATTCTAACTTAAGAGAAACAAATATAAGAACATGGAAAATATTATCAGAAATTGATGTTTGGCTAAAATGTTGCAGAGACAAATTATTTTATAATTTTCAGAAACCTTAATTATTGTGTTTTATTTTTATGAGATATATTACTTGGCTGTCATATATTATAATTTCAAAGCAAAATGAAAATAAATAAAATAAATAATAAAAATAATATTAATAATTTTTTTATATTCTATAAAGAATTTGTTAAATTTTTACATGTATAGGTATGAATTGAAATAAACCATTATTGTTATTACTATTATTATATCTTCAATGTTATTTTTTCATTATTTTTTTATTATTCTCATTTATTGTCAATAATTTTTGCAGCTTTCTAGTAAATTTTAATGATTTTTGGGTCGAACATATACAATTTCCATTCAAAAATATATTTTACTAATATACCATTTTAAAGCTTACAACACTTGGTATCTATCTATAATTACAAGACATCCCACTTAAATGAAGAAGGCATGAGATTTTTTATTATTTAAGAAAATGTGAGATATTTTTAATTTTCAGCAACTAAGCTAATTCTATGTTTTGTGTTTAAGGTCATCTTACTATTTGTATGATAGTTTAAAATTAGCTAAACCCTGATTTTAAATATACTATTGCATATAATTTAAGATATTGTCCTATAAGGCCACATTATGTAAATAAAATCATGTTGTAACTGGAAGTAAAAGTTAATGTAGGCCAATTATATAAAGCATAATTTTGGTTTGATAATGTAAATATTATTATTAATTATTTAAAAGAATGTGGCCCATTTGTTTATGTATGCATGTATAGGTATATATAGAATTGAAATCAATCATTATTATTGTTGTTAAATCGTCTTTAATGTTATTTTGTTTATTTATTTTGCAGCTTCGTAGCAAATGGGGACAAATATATGTAACTTTCCATTGATAAAATAGATAAAAAAGAACTCCATTTTCGCCCACCTCAGAAGACTGAAAATTATATTTTAAAAGATAGTTTCATGAAGAAAAATTACTGTGGTGAAGATATATATGTATATATTTTAAGGAAAATTAAGAAGGGCGTGTGTTATGACAGAAAACATTTATTTTTGAGCATTTTTTATGCTACGGAATCACTTCCTTGTTGAAAAGTAGTTCTTTGTTTACTCCCAGCATGGACCTTTCCGTGGTATCCGGTGACAGATTTGATTGACAGCTCACTGGCCAATCAAATCTTACAGGAAATCCGACGAAAATGAGGATGGATAAACAAACAGCCATTTTGTTTACAGGAAACGCATGTTTACACACTGATAACCTCCTAAAATATTTAATTATTTTATGTTGCATTTTGAAAAAATAATTTTTCTGTGGTTGTAACTTGCATATTTTTTCATAAGCTTTTTACTGAAATGCAGTGTGATGCAACATATACGACCACAAATTAATATTTCTATTTTTTGCCACTTTGCTTTTTACTTCCTGGGGCCGTATTCACAAAAGGGATCAAGCTCAACTTAAGCTAATTTTTGGCTCAAGTTAAGCTAAAAACTGGATCAGGATCAAATTAGTATTCACAAAGAATTTGAGCTGATTTTTGGCTCAAATTTTGGCTTAACTTTGATCCAGCTAGGTTGGTGGATTAAGTTTTGGATCAAAGTTTGTAGCTTTATATTTAACTAAAATAGCAAACATATGAAAAATAAATCATTGGTTAATAATCTTCAATCCTTTATGTTGTTAATTAATAAGTTTTTAATACTTTTTACTTGTTTTAAGTAGGCTTATATTGATGTGTAAAATGGGTCAGATTTTGTTGTTTATTCTGGATCAAAAGTGGGCGGAGCCTAAATTTTTGGATTAAATTTGAAATATTTAAAAATTCTTCAGTAAAAAAAAAGAATGAACCAAATTTATATCAAAGTATATTTTGTGGAAATTCAGACAGAAAAAGGCTGTTTACAATGAATAAAAGTAATTAACTTGTGCGTTGCTAAGAGAAATTTTTACAAATTTTTGGCTCAGCTGATCCTTTCTTTGGGAATACAGACTTGAGCCAAAGATCAGCTGAGCCATTTGCCACATTAATAATAATATTTACATTATCAAACCAAAATTATGCTTTATATAATTGGCCTACATTAACTTTTACTTCCAGTTACAACATAATTTTATTTACATAATGTGGCCTTATAGGACAATATCTTAAATTATAGGCAATAGTATATTTAAAATCAGGGTTTATCTAATTTTAAACTATCATACAAATAGTAAGATGACCTTAAACACAAAACATAGAATTAGCTTAGTTGCTGAAAATTAAAAATATCTCACATTTTCTTAAATAATAAAAAATCTCATGCCTTCTTCATTTAAGTGGGATGTCTTGTAATTATAGATAGATACCAAGTGTTGTAAGCTTTAAAATGGTATATTAGTAAAATATATTTTTGAATGGAAATTGTATATGTTCGACCCAAAAATCATTAAAATTTACTAGAAAGCTGAAAATATTATTGACAATAAATGAGAATAATAAAAAAATAATGAAAAAATAACATTGAAGATATAATAATAATAATAGTAATAACAATAATGGTTGATTTCAATTCATACCTATACATGTAAAAATTTAACAAATTCTTTATAGAATATAAAAAATTATTAATATTATTTTTACTATTTATTTTATTTTATTTTCGTTTTGCTTTGAAATTATAATATATGACATCCAAGTAATATATACAAAAAACGTCAACAGAAAAAAAATGAAATACGCAATAAAGCTGTATAAAATTACATTAAAAAGCTAAACATAAATCGCAAAAAGATGTCTCATAAAATAAAACACAATAATTAAGGTTTCTGAAAATTATAAAATAATTTGTCTCTGCAACATTTTAGCCAAACATCAATTTCTGATAATATTTTCCATGTTCTTATATTTGTTTCTCTTAAGTTAGAATTAATTATAGGCTACAATATTGTATGCAGACATCTAAAATATTTGTTTCCAGTATAAAATATGCATGTCCTGTTAAGAGGATTTAAGAATTTGATGAAATTAGATAAGGAAATATTTTTACATGACACGGTAACTTGTGACAAAGAATTCATAACATTTTCACCATAAATGGGATGTGTTAACAATCTAGATAGATGCCACATGTTGTAAGCTTTAAAATGGTATATTACTTGTCAAATTCGAGCCAAAAATGACCATTTTATGATTTTTTTTAACTATTTCATACGACTGCTGTATGGAAAAAAATCTTTTTTAAAAACTATTCTTGTTGGCGTATTAATACAGTAAAGTGGTGCGTAGGTACACAGCAGGCCATAGACACGACGGTTTCTGAGAGAGATCTTTTTTCGAGAGGAAAAAGTCTCGCGAGAGAATGCTCGCTTATTTTCTAAGTATATTAGTCCGGTGTCACAAACATGCAGAAAACTTTTTTTTTTATTTGGAGTAAATTTTGGTTATATTGAAGTGTGAAACTTATCTGCGATATTTAATCTTTCAGTGTCACAAAATAATTGTTATAGGCCTTCGTGCTTTGACAACGCCACCCATGATAAAATTCTGCATTTGGACGGTTTTTGAGTGATATATTCCTATTCTAACATGACTGTTTTAAATAAAATACTCTAAAACACTTGTAAAATTAACAAAATTATCCAAGTGAACGCAATAGGGCGCCGCCATGTTGGCTGTTCCATCAAGTGAACAGGGGTAATTTTTTTTTCCAAAAATATACTGTAAACTTTTTCTGAATCAAGGTACAAGCAAACAATCCAAAAATGCATAACTTTATACACTATCTCATAGTATTTTAAATATAATTATGAAAACAAACTTATAGACAATTGTTTTTCAACTAGTAATTATGCATGGGGAATTTGATAACAGCCATAATGTTGATACAGAATTTTAGACGGTTTAGAAATCGCTCTCGACCAATCAGAATGACGGACAAATCCGTGTCATGTTAGAATTAATATTATAAAGACCGGAAGTGTGCAGTGAACGAAAATCCGTCTCTGCGCATAGAATCAGCTGGGAGTAAAACCTCCAATAACGGCCCGCTGAAAAACGGAAGTGCTGTTTCGATTGCTCAATTTGTATGTTGGTAGTAAAATCGTCTGCTTTTACGAGAGCGATCATGCATTCAAAACAATATGGCGGCGTCCTTGTTCGTGTCACCTCATAAAAATAAAGTGATATTTCTTTCAACCAGGTAGGCCGGTCTTTATAATAGTAATAAATACCTCATGCTCGGGCGTATATCCTGTAACAAACGCCCTCACACTCAGTATTTATTACTACAATATATATCATCCGGTCCGGTTGATTCGACGTTACGGTGGATTCGACGGTTCTCGCTAAAACTCGGTAAAATGGCATTTTTCGGTTCGTGAGCCTTAGCAACGCTAATTTGAATTGGTTCTATTTTGCTGTCTTCATATTTTTGCAATTTGACAGAGAAAATGAGACCCAAGCAGGTAAATATGTTTTCATTTTATTTGTAAAAGTATATGGAACACAATGTATTCCGGGTTTTTTATAAATATTGCTATGAAGTTAAATATTTGAATTTTTAATATTTTATAGTATTTTTGGCCATTTATATTTAAATGAATATATTATTTAAATCATTGTTTACCAAGATGTAAGAGGATTGTTCTTGGCAAAAACTATATATGGAATTTAATTTCAATTTCAGTCTAAACTATGCAAATTGCCAATTTCCAAGAGATATCGCCTGTGTGATGCAAAAAATTTGGTAGCGGCATATGAGAATGTCATGAAAAACAACTTATCTGTCAACAAAGCTGCCCAAATACATGGTGTTCCAGTAACTACTTTGAAAGATCGAGTTGCAGGTCGAATTGATGTTGAAAATTTTCAAGCCGGTGGTGCAACAGTTTTCAATAAATCTGAGGAAGAGAAATTTTGCCAACATCTTAAACAGATGGCCTCCATGGGCTATGGTTTAACAAGGTCACAGACCATCCTGTTGGCCTCAGAATATGCCATTTCTGCAGGCAAACGGACTGCTGATAGTATGTTGACCAAACATTGGTTATATGGCTTCCTGGGTAGATGGCCGGAATTAAAAACAGTAAAACCAAGCTCCCTTGACAGTTACAGAGCTGCATCATGTTGTCCCTCTGTGATTGAGACTTACTACACTGAGCTGACAAAAAAGATTGAGGAATTGGGACTTAGTAACTGCCCAGAATGTATTTTCAATATTGATGAAAAGGGAATCAGCAGATCACACAATCCTCAAACAATCATTTGTGGCGTTAGTCAAAAACCACAAGCTATAACATCTGACAGAGAAATGATGACAGTTATTGGTGCTGGCAATGCCTTGGGTGTCAACATTCCACCTTATTTTGTTTTTAAGGGTAAACGAATGAATCAGGATTTACTTGTAAATACTGCTCCAGGTTCTGATGGTTGTACATCTGAGACCGGATGGTCCAACAGCCAAATATTCAATACATATTTAACTGAACATTTCATGAAGTATATGCAAACTGGAAGTAATAAAAACAAACTATTGTTGTATGATGGACACAAAAGTCACATCCATCCAGACATTATTGAATTTGCTAGAAATCATGATATTACCTTGTTTGTCCTTCCACCACATACTTTCCATCTCCTGCAGCACCTTGATGTTGCATGTTTTGGGCCTTTACAAAACTTTTATGACCAAGAGGCCCAAAAATTCCTCCTACAAAATCCAGGCAGGGTAATTTCAAAATATGATGTTGCTTCAATTGCTTCAAAAGCATACACAAAAGCTCTTTGTTCAAACAACCTTTTGGCAGCTTTTAGAAAAACAGGCATTTATCCACTCCATTCTAGTGAGGAAGCCTTACAAAAATTACCTCCTGAAAAGATAAACCCATCAAAAATATTCAGAAAACCACAACCAAATTGCACTGAAAATAGAGTTGATGAGTTTTTGAAATCAAAAAATGTTGAAACTGTAGTTGATAATTCTGGGGCTGTAGTTAAGAAGGTTCAAAACACTGTCAGTCGTGTTGTTGCAGGTAAAGCTATAACTGATGATGTTTTTTCTGAATTGAGATCAAGGCAGGAAGTGGGTAAAAATGAGAAGAGAAAAAGCCAAGATACAAATGTGAAGTTAAAGTAAAAAAAAGCAAGAAATTCTAGTAGCAATGCAACAGTTCCACAGCCAGGCTCATCTGCATACTATGTTTCAGATAGTGAGGAATCAATAGTTGATGATTCAGAGTTGTGTTGCAAATGCAACAGATTCAGTCCCCCTTCTTTACATGAACAGTTGTATTCAGAAGTAGTCATTGTGAAGTGGGCAAAGTGTGACATTTGTAGTCATTAGACACATCTGGGATTTTGTTGCCCTGAAAGAGTTGTTCAGAGAAATGACATATTTAAATGTCCATGTTGCAGATCTGTTGAGGAGTAACTCAAGTAATATTGATGTGTTGTATTATAATAAGCATTGAATAACATTACAGTTAAACTGTACTTTGAAAACCCTTTTTTACCAATAAGAACTGTTTGTGTGTTCAAATTGAAGTAAAAAAATATTTCATTTTGTGTGATATGCACTGTGATTCATCACGGCATATAATATTATCAATTATAAATATATGGTGAAAATTTCCAACTAATGTGTTACTTCTTGATTTTCCTTTTTCTTTCAGGTACTAATATGAATTAATTTTCTTCACAAAACCTTCTTGAAATCCATCTGAAAAAAAATCAATCTTGCATGTATATCATGCACTTATTCATTTTCGATTTAATTACAAGCAGTCACCTCTAAGTCTGGGTTCAATTGATGCAACTGGCAATGCTGAGGGCCTGTCCCAATATGATCTTGGCAGTTAAACTTGGCATAAAACACCAAATTTTAATAAATCATAAACACATTGGAGAAAACACAACATGAAAACTGAATGCATCTAGATAGGTAAGTAAAATAATTAATTTGTTTTTTTTTGTGTGTGTGTTTCTTTTCATAATTTAAATGCTTGATAGGTGATACCTATCAACAAATGTCTTGTATATAATATATTTATGTTCCTTTATGGTCTACACTGTGCTAAAATTGTTTACTAGCATTTCAGTACCTTAATCTATTCTATTTTGGGTTTTAGTACACCCCATGAATACCGACCGGCACCTCAAAGTGTAAACCACCGTACGCGAGGATATGTTAAATTTGAAAATTTTATATTAAATGTAGCTTTTTAAGCTACAATACTTACCTATTGAAACAGTATGCTATTCTGTTGACCACAGGAAAAGCTACCAACGGGTTAAAAGTTGGAAACTTTCCCGGCTGAGTGCGGGGAGAGGTCTCCCCGGAGCCGGCTCACTTCACCAGAGACACCGGTACCGAGATGACCGGATATATGATGACTGCACAGCAGATCACGTGATTCTTCCTTCTTTTCGTTGGTAACCATCCCGGCAGTGAGGTGTCGTTAAGCGGGGACAGACCGGGAGGGCTTTTATCTGTTTCAATAGGTAAGTATTGTAGCTTATAAAAGCTACATTTAATATAAAATTTTCAATTTTATTACGCTACAATATACTTACCTATTGAAACAGTATGCTGAATTCCAACATCTTGGATGGAGGGAAGACAGCTCACTGACTTGGACCTGGTGAAGAGCCTTATCTGGTGAAGGAAGGAGACCCGAGTTCAGCATCCGGCCGGTATGTTGAAGATCAGATCTGAGGGGTGTGCTCTTCTGGATATCTGGAAGAGGGCTCCGAAGGGAGGATGTCCGGCGAATTGTAGCCCGTCAGTGTAGCACTCCAATATGGCTGCAAAGACAATGTAATAGAGGAGATTAGGATAGGGGAATTGTGGTTAACAAAAAATTAACAGTAATTCCACTGAGATAATGAGGAAAAAATCTTTTTTTTTTTTTGGTTAGAAACACTTTCAAGAAAAAAACTCAATTTAAATGTAGGAAAAGACGTAAATATATATGTAGGTAATTATGTGGTTACAATTTTTACCTTGGATGGTAGGAAGCCATGCTCTATGCGGTCAGGGTTCCGACCGACCCATCTGCTGGATGCGTCGTCCTGTAGCCCCCCCCCATTTTTGAAGGTGGTACTGCTAGGGAGGAGCCACCACTTGTTGAGCAGCCACGAAGGATCCTAAGTGGAAGGATAAGTCTTTCTGGTTCTGGCCAGATAGGTCCTTGAGATAGAAGGATGTAAATGAATTGTGAGATTTCCAATGGCAAGCTTGGAGAATTTGGTCCATAGAAAGCTTTGGAAGCAGCGAATGCTCTAACGTCATGGGCCTTGACCCCTAACCAGTCCATGTCCGAGTCTCCCACTCTAGAGTAGCAGAATTTGATAGTGTTTTTGATCCAAGATGATATTGTCGAGCATTGGATGTCCTTAGAATGGCCCTGTTTGTAAGAGACGAATAACAGAATTTTATCCTGTCTTAACTTCAAAGTGAGTTTTAAATAAATAGAGAGGGCCCTCACGGGGCATAGTAGGATATCCTCATTGATGTTGTTTTGTGGAGCTTTGAGAGCGGGAATAACCACTGGTGATACTGCTTGGATTCCTTCCTTTGCTTATTGGTTCTTGGCGATGAAGGAAGGTGAGGGGGTGAGTTCAATTTGGTCCCAGTCGCCTAGGCACAGTAACCCGTCTAATGTCCAGGCGTGTATTTCACTCCGTCTTTTTCCAGAGGCTAGGGCTAGTAAAAAGACTGTTTTCCATGTGACATATTTGATCGAAGCCTCCTCTAAAGGTTCAAAGGGAGGTTGCTTGAGTTGGTGAAGGACCAGGGATAGGTCCCATTGGGGTAGGTTCCTGGTACTTTTCGGCTTATCCCTGTGGAAGCTGGCAATAAGTCTAGCTATCTCTGCATTATTACTGATGTCTAATGGGGCATTTCCCAAGGTGTCAGCGATTGCAGTCCTATATCCCTCAATGGTGGACGGGCGTCTGTCTTTCTCGTTAAAGAGGAAGCACATGAAATCACAGATGTGTTTTATAGGAGCCCTGAAGTCCACCTGTTGTTCGATGCACCAACATTCGAAGACTGCCCATTTTGAGGCGTAGATGGCTCTAGTAGAGAGTCTTTGAGGTGCAGCAATTCTGTCTGCCACTTCTGCAGAAAAACCTTGGTTTTGGAGGATGGAACTCGATACCAAGCGTGGAGGTTGAGGGACTCTGGGTGAGTGTGGAATTGGTTGTTCAGTGGTTGTTTGAGTAGCGAGCGAATTGGTGGGAGTTGTCTTGGAAGGTCGAGAGACAGTTCCACCAGATCCCAAAACCACGATTTCGTTGGCCAGCCCGGGGCTATCAGGATGAGCCTGCATTCCTGGACAGTAACTTTTGGACCACTCTTGGTAGTAGTGCTGTGGGGGGAAAGGCGTAGCCGATCATGTTTTTCCAGGATATGTTTAGTGCGTCCACTGCCCAAGCCTGTGGGTCCGGGATAGGAGACACATAGGTTGGGAGTTTTATATTCAGGTTTGTGGCAAATAGGTCTATCTGAGGACGTTCCCAGAGTAGAGAGATCTTCTTGAAAATCTGGGGTGCCAGAGACCACTCTGTGTGTTGTATTTGGTTTCTCCTGGAAAGGCCGTCCGCAATTACATTGAGTGAGCCTGGGACGTGTCTTGCCCTGAGGGTTATCTGGTTTTTGTTGCACCATGTGAGAAGCCTCCACATGAGGGCACACAGTTCAGATGAATGAGTTCCCCCCTGTTTGTTTATGTGGGCTACTACTGTGGTGTTGTCTGATGCCAGTAGCACCTGTTTCTTGTTGCATTGTTGTGAGAAATGTCGTAGAGCTAGGATCACTGCTTTTAGTTCCAATACATTTATATGTAGTTGTTTTTCTACCTGAGACCATATGCCTCCTACGGAGTTGTGATTTAAGTGTGCGCCCCAGCCTGCGTTTGATGCGTCTGTAAAGATCAGAATATCATGATCTCTCAGGTGTAAGAATTCTCCACTTAGGACATTTTGGGGATTTAGCCACCATTTCCCGTGTTGTTTCATTTTCTGAGTCCAGGGAATTGGAGAATTCAGAGGCATTGGGAATCTCCAGTGGGTCTTGAGGTGCCATTGGAAAGGTCTCATGTGTATCCTGCCCAATTTTACTCTTTTCTCTGTGGACGCCAGTAATCCAATGGTGGACATAAGAGTTCGTGCACTGAGGACAGATTTCTTGGAAATTCTGCTGAATGACATTTGGATCTTGTCCCATCTGTCGTTTGTGGGTCTGACAAGACCTTGGTCCAACAAAAAACGGTAGCCTATGAAGTCGAACCTCTGCTGGGGGTTGAGTTCTGACTTTCGGAGGTTTACTATAAACCCTAGGTTTTGTATCAGGGAGAGAAGCTTGACGGTGTGTGTTTCTGAGCTTCGTCCTGTGAAGAGGCCCTTATTAGCCAGTCGTCTAGGTACTGATGTAGACAAATATCCTGCTGTAGAGCTAGGAGCTTTACTTCCTTCACTAGCGAGGTGAAGACCAGAGGGGCCGTCGCCAGACCAAAGGGCAGGCTGGTGAACTGATACGAGGTTCCCTTGTGGTGGAACCTGACGAACTTTCTTGACTGAGGGTGAATGGGAATGTGTAGGTATGTGTCTGAGAGATCTATCGACGTGACCCATTTCCCTTGTCTGAGCGATGTGCGGATTGATTCTGGGGTTTCCATCTTGAATTTTTAGACCGTTAGATACTGGTTTAGGGAGCTGAGGTCTATCACGGGTCTCCATCTGTTCCCTGGTTTGGGAACTAAGAACAGTCGACTGTAAAATCCGAGACTGTCTTGTTTGTTTACTTCCCCTATGGCGTTTTTGTCCAGGAGGTCTAGTATAGAAGTCGACAAGGCACTGTCTTTGTCGATTTCGTTTTATCCGCTGTGAATGCAAGGTGTTCTGGACAGCTTGGGATGGTCCCTGAATGGTAGGCGATAACCCTGTTTGAGGATGTCTAGATGAAATGGGTGAGCGCCCTGTTGTTCCCATTGTTTTACAAACCACTTTAGTCTGCCTCCCACTGGGAGGTCTTTGATGTTTTCTTGGGTATATATAGGTGCCTTGCTTAACTGTACACGCTGAGTCTTTGCCCCCTCCAGTGGGGTATGGATGCTCAGAGTCTTTGGCCTCTCTGGTAGGCAAGTGCTCCCGGATTGAACGTGTGGTTTGCTGAGTACCCAATGAAGCTCTAAATGGGTTAAAGGAGGCTGTCCACGATTGAGGGGGGGAGAGGATTGAGGAATGTCATTGATTTTGTGTTTGTTGTTGGTTTTGAGGGCCACTGTTGTTCTTGCCTCTGCCCCTGCGAGATCCTCTGCCTCTGTTTCCGCCACGAAAACCACCCCTCTGTGGTTGTTGGGGGTAAAACTGAGGTGGCATAACATACTGAGGAGGGGGAACAAGGTAAAACCCCCCCCCTTGGCTTTCTCTTGTGCTTACCATAGGGGTGAAACCTGGTGCTCTGCTGGTTTCCGGTCTTGACCCCGAAACCTATGAGGTGTTGTTCGTACTCCTGCATTAATGACCGTTTAAATAGGTCTGGTCCAGATATGGGGGCTGCCCTGAGGTTTTTGAGGTAGTAAGAGTTGAGACTGTTATGAGCGTTCTTGAGGTAGGCGTCTCGACGTATGAGAACCAAATTGGTTAATAAGTGGAGAAATTTCTCCAGCAGGTGTTGGTAAGCGACAGCTGTGCTCCTACTGATGTCTAGCATAAACTGCATCTGTGGGGTGTCCTCTATTGTTGAGTTGAGCAGCTGTGGGAGAAACTGGTCCCTATTATTGGGGTCTGGTTCTGAAGCCAATAGTGTGAATGTCTTTTCCCTTTGATCCCCGGCTGCTCTGAGGTTATTAAGGGTAGACTCACTTGCGGTTGAGAGAGTGGATAAGAAGTTTGAGGCTGCGATACATTCTCTAACCATCAGTTCCAGTTTAACCAGTTCTCTCTGGTTGGTAGAGGCTGTAGGGAGGCCCTTGTACCCAGGTCTGGCAATGTTAGAGAAGGCCTGTGGTACTACTTGTGGTCTCTGTTCAAACTTTTCCCCTGCCACCGGATACCAGTTACCTCTATTTGGTGGGTTGGAGAGGAATTGCCCAATATCCAAGGATGTTGATGTAGAAGGGCCTGGTTTGACCACTGTATCCTGATTTTGGAGAAGTTTGGCAATATCATCCATTAGGGGACGTTTCAGTGATGGTGGTCGAGAGGATTGCTCCATGCGGAACATGTTTGGATCGCGGCCGAGTCCTGAGTCGAGTTTGTAATCCTCCGTCTTTGCCGGGTCATCAATGCCAAGATATTGTCGAACTCAGTCAATGAAGGCATGGAAGTCTGCCTTGGGGGGAGGGGCTAAATTCTCCGGTTCTGAGTCTTCTATTTGTGAAGCTGCAGAGTATGAAGATCCTGTCTCCATGTATAAAGTGTCACAATGTAAGAGACACAAACAAAATATCTCACAGCCAAGTATATCAAAGTTGTCTATAAACAACGGTGAGATAATAGAAACAAGAGTAAGAGTAAATATCCTCCTTGAACTGTATGAAAAACTATCACAAAGTGAGAGTTCTAAAAAGCCAACTGACAAGATGGCTACCAACGGAAAGAAGGAAGAATCACGTGATCTGCTGCGCAGTCGTCATATATCCGGTCATCTCGGTACCGGTGTCTCCGGTGAAGTGAGCCGGCTCCGGGGAGACCTCTCCCCACACTCGGCCGGGAAAGTTTCCAACTTTTAACCCGTTGGTAGCTTTTCCGGTGGTCAACGGAATAGCATACTGTTTCAATAGGTAAGTATATTGTAGCGTAATAAAAGTATGTATTTATCTTGTATGAAGGAATACTTTTTGCAGTTGTCAATTACGTCCACGAAAACACGACTCACGTGGATATGTGTATGTTTCCTAAAAATCTTAAAAGTCTTGCAACAGTTTCTTAGTTTATTTGCTTTATGGAGTCGTATTTTTCAATATACGTATGTATCCTACTAATAATTTGGGGTTGAATTTAATTTTATTAAGTGACAACAATCGCTCTTTATAAGTCTCCCTTAAGTGATCGACTTTAAGTAATTTATGTGACTCGCCAGACAAAACACCACTAGATCTGGGCTCCATTTTATGATTGTTGTAACTATTTCAAGTCTATTGCACATATTGTACAAGGGTGGTCACTGAGATAAACGGTCACAAAGATAAACGGTCTTGGTCAAAGTTATCAAATCCAAGTAGATCTTGTAGTAGTAGTGGTGGATCAATTCACGCCCATCCTAAGGCATCCTTAGACATGGTTACCTCAGCTCTACTTTACTTGTGTGTAGAGCCTTGGCACAACCCCACATAAAACTAGAGATTTGCAAAAATCATTTTCTGTTGAATAAAACTTGATAAAATGACTCAAAATGGTTTGATATATTTAAAGGCAGTTGATATTAAGCCAAGGACACAACATGACCTAATTAATAGGTGCTTCCCAGCTTATGATTTCATTAAAATTCACTAGAAAGATATGTAAAACATTGACTATGTATGGCAGTTAAAGATAACTTCTGGTCACACTGAGATAAAAAAAAATTTTATTTGGTAATTCTGTGATACACCACAACTTTTGAAAACTGGTTATACTTCATATCTGATATAAAATGCTGGTCTTATTGGAATTTTAAAAAAAATCAATTTTAAAGTATTTAGTTATGTATTTAAGACATAAAATAGTAATATTACAGCTGTATAGGACGTATACCCCAGTCACTGTACCAAGAAAACTCCAATGACACAAATACACTGTATAAATGTGCCTGTTACAGTGACACAAAAGTTACAGCCACTTTAAAAAAATACAATAAATACAATGTGACATCTATATTTAGATTGACAAATTGTAATTGCGTGGTGGCATTGTGGATTGGTGGCATTCTATCTGTATTTCCAAAGATATTTGGATTGCTGCAAATGATTATCATATACACTTTTACATAACTATGTTGAGTTTAAGTTTTTTTTTATTTTTTAATAGAGCATACTGGATATAACTTGAGAAATTTCATTCAAATTTTGCATGTATATGTAACTGGCCATAGATAAGTGTCATACATTAAGATGACCTTAAACTCCCAGTAATAGCACATTGTCAGTGTTGTGGTCACACTTCCTTTCCAGGCAGTATCTCAAAAATGACATGATGGATTAAATTCAAATTTGGCATGTAGATGTATCTGGTATTCACGGTGTGTAGTAGTTTAAGGTGACCATAAACTCCAATGTATAAAAGAATTATGTTGAGTTTTAGTTTTTTATTTAGTATATAGTATAGTATAGAGTATACTGAAGATAACTTGAGAAATTTCATTAAAATTTTGCATGTATATATAACTGTGGAGGTTTAATTGCATGAGAACTTGTATGTGATTGCTTTCTTGGCAATTTCTGCAACAAGTGTTTTCATGGCAACACTTTTTCTGTTTCTTGGTCTTTTATTTTGTGGGCATTTAACATTATTCAAAACTTTCAAAATATGTTCATTACAAGAGGAACTTGTGATTTGGTTTTAGGCAACATTTGCCAACACTTTTCCTGTTGTTTTTCACTTTTAAATTGGTGGGATCTTTATAAATAAAACCCATGTAAAGATTTTAACTAGTATTTTTAGGATATATTTCATGCAAGGGGAACTACAAGAGTAGTGATGATGCTTTTTTGCAAGTTTTTGGTAACAGCTGCTGCCATGGCAATACTTTTTCTGTATTGTTTTTCAAATTGTGATTTTGTGGGTACTCGTCAACATTTTCTCATGTTTCTTGGGTTTAAAAGTCTTTTTGTGGGTTCTTTGCATTCCAAACCTCATGGCAACACTTTATTTTTCCTGAATTTCCTGCTTAGTGCTGACATCTATTAAAAAGGTGATAAGTGATAACTTCATGTGTTTGCCTCTCTGTCTGCCTGTGTCCATTTGTCATATCCTGTACATTGGATCTAGGTTATATTTTTCAACAAGTTGGAGCCTCACCATGGCTCGGTACTTCTCAAGGATTGTCTGGATCTGCAAAAATATTGCCAGTCAGCCAACTATTTATGTCCAGCACAATTTTTGTCCTTTTGAATTTCATCCGCTTCAGTCTTTAACCAAAGCTGGTACAATTCTTCTGAATTCTTGTTTGTAAGCTTTGACTCACTTGATGAAATTCTATCTGCTACAATGGGGAAGTTGCCATATGACTTTAACAGTGCAATCAACTTTAATCTGCAACAAAAGAGACCCAAAGGTGCAACAACCAAGATTCAAGTAAAAAAGAATTAAGAGAGATATAAGAATCATAATTTTATTTTCAGACAATGTAATAAACAATACAGTGATGCAATAATACAGCATAAATAGAATAATACAGTACTTAAAATGCAAAAATGTTGTGATCTGTAACATAGGACTCTGAAAAAAAATTACTGGGATTAGAGTAGATATAAACCTTTCAAAAAGAGCAGTTTTAAAGATTAATGTGCAATGAACACATTTTTAATATTGCATCTAACATGAAGTAACGTAATTCACAAAGTAGTAACATAATTCAATAAAATAAAATAAAAAATAAAATAAAACATAACATAATTCACTTGTATCAGTTACATCTACGTGACATCAAATGTAGCCCAATCTGATGTTTATAAGTTCTTATAATTAATATAAAAATTCTCTAGAATTGATGAGTTAATGATTTACCCTTTAGTTTGACATTTAGGCTCTCATTGACTGCAGTCAATTGTTTATCTGTAGTTTTGCTTGAACCTTATGGATGCATTTTTCCTGTACATATAAAATAACAGATACCAGAGTAAAAATTTAAAGGACTTATTAAGAGTGAAATTAGCTCAAATAGATCACAGGCAAAAACAATATCGGAGTGTGGGAGAAAAGAAGTAGAGTAGGCCAAAGAGTACTGTATACTTACAAACGACTAGGAGTGGGGTGCTTCACTGAAAATGTGAAAAGTTTACTGATGTATGTTTTTGCACTGAAACCAAAATGTGAAGAAGGCCCAGTCTTGTTGTCTGATTGCCTATACAAACAGTAAAGGGTCAGGAATGCAGAAACTTCACGCTGTTGTTCCAATAGAACCAGGCTATGATGGTTTCAGAAAATACATCCATCATTTGTAGTCAGTGTTTTGATGGTGGACATTTTTAGCCTACTTATGATACCTTAGAAAATACATAATTTACAAGGTAATGGTAAGTACAATAAAGACTAATCAAAATCGATTCCATCTACCATTCTTAGAAATAGATTTTGCAGCAGCTCAAAAAATGGCTTGTGAAATATTGATTTATCACATTTACCAAAGTTTAAAATTTCACCAAAAATAGTAGTTTGCAAAAATGTCAAAGATTTGTAGTTTTATATAACGAGAGTTCCTTCCCACCTTCTTTTTTTTTGAATGTGAAATTTGGAAAAAATTCCTTTAAACCTAAATCCACACAAATTTGCTATTCCCACTTTTACTTATCTAATATACAATATCAGCCTATTTATTCTATAATAAAAATAGCACATTAAATACAAGAACAATTATATGTGAAAAGAACTCTTTTAAAATTTGTTTATATGCTGACAGTATTAGAAACTGATCAAAGCACCATGGAATTGCTCACAATATTTGAACTTTTCTGACGTTATACCTGACAGAATATTTATACTGTGGGTCTGGGGTAGATCTTTTTTTCTTTTCAATTTAATTAATTCATGACTACAGGAACATATAATGTTTATCCAAGTTAAAGAATTGGTTTTCAAGTTATTTTGTTAATCAGACATGCTGTCAAAGTATTAAAAACTTGCATTGTGAATTACGTTACTTCATACTGGCTTTACGATTGTTGCAGTAAAAAATTATATAAATGAAATAGTATTCTGCATTTAATTCAGAACTGTAGTAAACTTAATAATAAAACATAGTAAAGCAAATAAAATATCACTGATCTGATTTAATGGTATATTTTTTCTTAAGAGGACACTGTATGGCTGAAAAAAATCTGTAAAACACAATGCAAGTTACAAAAGTAACTTTAAAGAATGCTGCTAAAAAGTAAAAATACCATCAGAAATCCCCATACCCCACAGCCTGGGGGAAGTTTTCAACACCATGACATATAGAAGTAGTAAAACAGTACAAAGATAGAGCAGTGTCAGTTGTATAAAACTCGAAATAATGTTTAAGTAGAGAAAATAACATCTAAGAAAATGTGTCTAAAAATAAGTACTAAAACAAGACAATTCAATAGCAAGATGACAGCACTAATCAGTAAACTAAAACTTATGAAGCTGTAAAATTTATTAATTGGAGAATAGCTGTCATTAGAATTAGTATAATTATGTAAAAGTGTATATGATAATCAGTTGCAGCAATCCAAATATCTTTTTCATAAGAGAAAGAAGTCTCAAATATGGCAGATGAACACACTTTGGCAGAGCAAAAGGGTCACACCGTAAAACACACATACATTTACATGCATCCCCCTCACCAATGTTGTTACCAAATAACAACTTCCTACACTTTACTGTTTCTGAGATATAGCCTAGACAGGATTTTATAGGTCAAGGTCACTATGGCAAGGTCAAAGGTCAAATCATGGTCAGACCATGATGCTGAACACCTACACCCCCTAACCAATGTCATTACCAAGTATCAACTTACTATACCTTATGGTTTCCAAGATATAGCCCAGACAAGAGTTTAAAGGTCAAGGTCACTAAGGCAAGGTCAAAGGTCAAATCAAGATCACATCATGACATTGCATACCTACAATCCCCTCACAAATATTCCTACCAAGTATCAACTTCATGCACCTTACAGTTTCTGAGATATGGCCTGGACAAGATTTTACAGGTCAAGGTCACAATGACAAGTTCAAAGGGCAATCAAGGTCAGACTATGACATTGCACACCAAGATCCCCCAACTAATGTCCCTACCAAGTGTCAACTTCCTACACCTTACCCTTTCCGAGATATAGCCCAGACAAGATTTTATTAGTCAAGGTCACTACGGCAAGGTCAAAGGTCAAATAAGATTACACCATAACGTTGCACACCTACAGCCCCTAACCAATGTCCCAATCATGTATCAACCTCTTAGACCTTACAGTTTCCAAGATATAGCCCAGACAAGATTTTATAGGTCAAGGTCACTACGGCAAGGTCAAAGGTGAAATCAAGTAACACTATGATGTTATACACCTACGCCCCCTAACCAATGTCCCTACTAAGTATCAACTTACTATACACCTTACGGTTTCCAAGATATAGCCCAGACAAGATTTTTAAGGTCAAGGTCACTAAGGCAAAGTCAAATCAAAATCACACCATAACGTTTCACACCTATATCCCTTAACCATTGTCCCTATCAATTATCAACTTCCTACACCTTACATTTTATTGCGCTACAATAGCTTACCATGTGGGACTGAATGCTCGGATGGCCGTAAGGCATGGCCAACGTTTAAGAAAAATAGACATTTATAGTTGGCCGTAGCCTCAAGCTGTCATCACATGATAACCTTTGACCTCTCGACCTACTGTCTCATTGGCCGTTATGAATATGTAGCGTGTATTCTTTACACAGATATTTCATTTATTTCTCAGCACATACGTATTGTTGGATGTTGATTTTTGGTAATTTCATTTATTATATATCATAGAATATTCTGTAAAATTTCCATTTTGACAGGATAAGTATCTTTTATTATATTTGCGTGTTTTGCGTTTTCCATGGTTCAGACTTTTTAGTACGTATTTTTATTGCGTTTAAAATGTCTTCCCACCAAACAAATAAAGACAAACCGAGATCCAGCAAGTGTAGGCATTTTTGCTTCCCATTTGACACACATAATTACTGCCCTACATGTAGGGAAGCTGGCAAGGGTGATGACCCCTGTGTCACTTTTGAAAGCCCATGTCAAATATGTGGTTCTTTTACTCAAGAACAAATGCTTAAAATATCTCAAAGAAAAAGATATATTAAAAAGCAAAAAGCCCTCACTTCCACTTCAAAAAGACGATGAATTAGACCTTCTAGGGGATGACGTGGAGTCATTTACTGGTTCTAATGCAGACCTTGAGAATGCTGCAGACAACTTATTTACCTCACCCCCACGTCCACAACCCCTACCCTTCAGTTCATTGTTTCTCAAAACGCCAGCAAAGACTGTCCCACCCACCCCAGGTACTGCCTTACAGCAGAAAATTGAAGCTAAATTAGAAAAATCCCTGGGTGATTCACTAAACATCCATTTACAGCAGCAAATGGGCTCCTTTCAGGCTTCAATGTTAGAAGCTTTCCAGTCACTCAGAGATGAACTGAATGCCAAAAAACAAGTCGAGGTAGATCAGACCTCGGCATTAGCTTCTAAGCCTGAATCTTCTCAAGCTGCTGTAAATCTGGACCCACCCCCTCCGAGTCATCCTCGGACTGCTTCAAATCTTGAACAAATGGAAGTGGACTATGGTCCTGCACTTCCACCTCATCTTGGCGCTGATCATCAGATGACATCGGATCAGCCTTGTAGTCCAGCCGAGGAACCTTCTAAGAAGGCTTCGGTTAGACCTAAATGGGGCAATTCCTCACAAAGCAGTAACCAATCATTTCCCTCAAGTAGGGGGAAACCAAACTTCAGAGGCTCCAGGGGTCGTTTCGACCCCACAAAAAAGGGTGAGGGCGTGGAAACCCCTCTTCCCAATGACTCCTTAAAAGCCTCCCTCAGTACATCAGTAGGAGGTCACCTCCATTCTTTCAGAAGAGACTGGCAAGCAAACAAATGTTAATCAAATGTGTTAAACATTATCACCAATGGCTACTTACTGCCATTCCTTTCAAAACCAAATTTGGTCAGATTCCCCCTGATTTTGTCAGAGTACAAGGTCCGTCAAAAAGACCAAGCTCTGGCCACTTGTATCCAGTCTCTGCTGTTAAAGAACGCAATCGAAAGGGTGGAAAAGTAAAATCTCTCCGGTTTTACAGTCACCTGTTTCTAGTACCCAAGCCTCACCAAAGGTGGAGGCCAGTCATAGACTTAAGCAGGCTCAACACTTTTCTACACATAGAAAAGTTCAAAATGGAAACTCCAGAGTCCATCAGGACCTCTCTGATTCCAGGGGAATGGGTATCGTCGATAGACCTATCAGACGCTTACCTTCACATCCCCAACCATCCAAACTCAATGAAATACCTAAGGTTTTGCTACAGGTCCCAGGTGTTCCAGTTCACCTCCCTCCCATTCGGACTAGCCACAGCCCCCCAGGTCTTTACAATGATTGTAAAGGAAGTGAAGCTAATGGCCCTCTCCAGAGGACTCAGACTTCACCAAAACCTGGACCACTGGCTGATCAGGTCTCAGGAGGAAGCCCAAGTGAACACTCAGGCAGTGGTAAACCTAACCCAGTCCATGGGTTGGATAATAAATCAGGAAAAATCAGAACCCAAACCTACTCAGGCGTTTTCGTTCATGGGCTACGAATACCATCTAGATTTAGCCCTTGTAAAACCCACTCAAGAGAGATGACTCAAACTTCAGGATTTGATCCTACGACTCAAGTGAAAACATGTTTTGACTGCAAGATGTTTGATGTTGCTAATTGGGTTGCTTGCTTCAACGGAGAAAATGGTCCCCGAGGGACGCCTTCATATGAGGCCCTTTCAGTTTCACCTCAAGGAGCACTGGAGATATCCTCAATCATTGGACAGCCTCCTTCCTTGGACAGAAGCCATTTCAGCACACCTAGACTGGTGGCAAAATCCCTCAAACGTGATGAGAGGTTCAGACCTTCATCCCAAAGACCACAGTATCCAACTCTTTACAGATGCCTCAAACGAAGGTTGGGGCGCTCACTTAGATCAAAGTTCTACAAAGGGTCTGTGGTCAGACCGGGACAAAAGGCTCCACATAAACGTCCTAGAATTGAAGGTGGTCTCCCTGGCCCTTCGACACTTCAAGGACCAGTGCCAGAACCAAACAGTGCTAGTTGCAACAGACAACTCAACAGTGGTAGCCTACATAAACAAACAAGGAGGAACTCACTCAGCAGAGATGTGTGCTCTCCTGTGGAAGATCATGACCTGGTGCCATCACTACCACATAACATTGAAAGCCAGACACATTCCAGGGTGTCTAAATGTGATGGCCGACCTTCTGTCCAGGTCGAACAAAGTACAGTCAACAGAATGGTCACTGCATCCGCAGGTGTTCAAACAGATCTGCCAAAAGTGGTTCACACCTCATGTAGACCTATTTGCCACTCATCTGAACCACAAATTTCCACTGTATGTATCTCCTGTCCCAGACCCAAAGGCTTGGGACATAGATGCTCTGAACATAAACTGGACAGGTCTCACTGCCTATGCTTACCCTCCAATGGCTCTCCTTCACAGGGTCATCCAAAAAATCAGACAATGCTATTGCCTGATCATCGTAATAGCCCCAGGCTGGCTAGGGATGCCCTGGTTTGGGGACCTAGTGCAGCTCTCAACAGAGATCCCACTACAACTTCCGGTGTCAACAACTCTTCTCAAACAGTCCCACAATTATGTGTTCCACAACAATCCACAGCATCTCAACCTCCACGCCTGGTGTCTAGGAGTGGACAGCTCCAAGAACAAGGCTTCTCTGTGGAGGTGGCAGAGAGAATTGCTGCCCCTCAGAGGTCATCAGCAAGGACCATCTACAAATCAAAGTGGGCCTTATTTGAGAAATGGTGCAGAGAAAATTCGGTTGATTTCTCCACTCCATCTGTGAAACATATCTCAGATTTTTTCATGTACCTAAATAGGCGTCCCTCAACCATTGATGGTTACAGGATGGCCATTGTTGACACTTTGGGCCCAGCGGGCCACCATATTGCACAAAGTTCAGACCTTCATAGGTTACTCTCCAGTTTTGACAGGGATCGTCCCAAAATTCCAGGAATCTTCCAAAATAGAACCTTTCTGTTGTTCTCAATGAGCTCACAAAAGCACCCTTTGAGCCTATGAAAGACACAGACCTCAAACATCTTACTCTCAAAACTGCTTTCTTGCTAGCTTTGGCCTCCGGCAAGCGCCGCAGCGAAATCCATGCCTGGGTTGCAAACAAAGTATCTAATCTAGGCCAATGGGAAAAGGTTGCCTTGTTCTCTTCTTCTGACTTTATAGCCAAAAACCAACTAGCAAGAGAAGGTTCCCAAAGTTGTCTTCGGTGACTATTCCTGCTATAACTACCATTGTAGATAGACACTTCAAAGAAGACAGGACCTTGTGTCCGGTGCGGGCCCTGAGGTACTATTTGGATTGAACCAAAGACCTGAGAGGGTCTCGATCCCTCCTTTTCATCTCCTTCAAGAAAGGGCATACCTCAGACATCAGACCCGCTACTCTCTCTTCTTGGTTGAAACAAACCATTCTACTTTGTTATAAACAAGCAGACCAACAAGCCTTGGACTTGGTCCAAGTTAAAGCGCATGACATTCGGGCCTTCGCAGCCTCTAAGGCCTTTTACAGTGGGGTATCGGTGGACCAGATCATGCAAGCCTGTCACTGGAAAGCTCACAACACATTTACAAATTTTTACCTAAAAGACCTTACTTGGTCAGACAACGACAACAATATGTATCTGGGACCAGTGGTGGCGGCACAACAAGTCCTAGATCCTTCCCCTCAGACCAGGTATCCTTGGAAAGAAAAGAAGGGGGAGCACATCCGCTACAACCAAGTCTTCAGGAGTCTAATCCCAGGATCTAGATATAGGTTTACCTCTCAAGATGTTATGGGGAAGGGCATTTTTTATTTTTAGTTATCAGGTATATATGTATTAAGGACTTAGCAATTTGTCATTAATCTCATATTTTGGTGGCAAAAATTTATGAGAATTCCATCCATTGGGCTGGTTTTTCAATCGTGATAGACCCTAAAGGCCCTTACACCTCTAAGTGAGCATGGCTGCACTTATCTCCTACTATCAAAACATCTCGACAGTTTTAGCACTGTCATTCATTCTATTCAGGTTTTTGGCTCTTTACAGGCCCAGACTTCGGGATTGGGGCACTGTAAACGGGACTCAGACTGGTATTTCGAACATTCATTCTAATCTATTATTTCAAAATCTAAGAAAAATTGACATATCTTCTAGTCTCAGCTGTAATCCCACCTCCGGACAGTTGGATTCAGCATTCAGTCCCACATTGTAGACTATTGTAGTGCAATAAAATTGAAAATTTTGATTACTTAAATGTAGCTTTTATAAGCTACAAGCTTACCATATGGGACTGAGAAGAGTCCCACCCTGCCTCCCTATTGTATTACAGCTGAGGGGTAAGGTTTAAAAATTTCAATGAGAAAGTAGTTCAAGAGGTCAAAGGTTATCACGTGACGACAACTTGAAGCTACGGCCAACTATAAATGTCTATTTTTCTTAGACGTTGGCCATGCCTTACGGCCATCCGAGAACAGCATTCATTCCCACATGGTAAGCTTGTAGCTTATAAAAGCTACATTTAAGTAATCAAAATTTTCAAGTTTCCGAGATATAGCTTGGACAAGATTTTAAAGGTCAAAGTCACTACGGCAAGGTCAAAGGTCAAATCAAGGTCACACCATGACACTGCACACCTACACCCCCTAACTAATGTAACTACTAAGTATCATCTTCCTACACCTTCCAGTTTCTGAGATATAGCTCAGACAAGATTTTATAGGTCAAGGTCACTACAGCAAGGTCAAATCAAGGTCACACTATGATGTTGCACACCTACACCCCCTTGCCAATGTCCCTACCAAGTATCAACTTACTAAACCTTACGGTTTCCAAGATATAGCGACAAGATTTTAAAGGTCAAGGTCACTAAGGCAAGGTCAAATCAAGGTCACACTATGATGTTGCACACCTACACCCCCTAACCAATGTCCCTACCAAGTATCAACTTCCTACACCTTAAAGGTCAAATCAAGGTCACATCATGACATTGCACACCTACAATCCCCCCAATTTTCCTACTTATTATCAGCTTCAAGCACCTTACAGTTTCTGAGATATAGCCTGGACAAGATTTTACAGGTCAAGGTCACTATGGCAAGTTCAAAGGTCAAATCAAGGTCAGACTATGACGTTGCACACCTAGATCCCCCAACCAATGTCCCTACCAAGTATCAACTTCCTACACCTTACCCTTTTTGAGATATAGCCCAGACAAGATTTTATAGATCAAGGTCACTATGGCAAGGTCAAAGGTCAAATCAAGGTCACACCATGATGATGCACACCTACACCTCGTAACCAATGTAACTACTATGTATCAACTTCTACACCTTACGATTTCCGAAATATAGCCCTGACAAGATTTTATAGGTAAAGGTCACTACGGCAAGGTCAAATCAAGGTCACACTATGATGTTGCACACCTACACCCCCTAACCAATGTCCCTACCAAGTATCAACTTCCTACACCTCAAAGTTTCCGAGATATAGCTCGGGCAAATTTTCATAGGTGAAAGTCACTACGGCAAGGTCAAAGGTCAAATCAAGGTCAGACCATGACACTGCACACCTACGCCTCCTAACCAATGTCTCTACTAAGTATCAACTTCCTACACCTTACGCTTTCTGAGATATAGCTCAGACAAGATTTTCAAACTCAAGGTCACTACAGCAAGGTCAAAGGTCAAATCAAGGTCAGACCATGACATTGCACACATACACCCCCTAACCAATGTCCCTACCAAGTATCAACTTCCTACACCTTACGATTTCTGAGATACAGCCCAGACGACCGCCCGCCTGGACACCTGCCCATTCGGAGACCATGGGTGAAAACAATACCCTGACAGCCCTTAAGCGCTGTGGGGTTAAAAACTACACATTTTTGGAGAGGGTTCCTATGACTACCACTCTGGTTCAGCTTGTACAAGCATCCTCTTCAACACAAATCAAACAAGCCTGAGGCAGTTCCGCTCTGCATAAAGGTTTCAAATATTCAATATAATAGAGAATGAACCATAGTGAGGAAACATTTGTGCCAAAGTAAAACAGCACTATTTTCATCTGTCATTATAATTTGTTGGGGAGGGATGTGGTATTCTGATTAAAATTGTACTCATATATTGCATTACAATAATTTGGTTTCCACAATGTTGTCATTTAAAATTATCATTCATCTGAATTTGTCTAAAGTGTATCATCTGTATTCTTCAAAATGAGGCTCATAAATATGTAGAGTTTGGTGTAAAGATATACTACACAAGAATAAAGAATTAGAGTCCTGCATGGCAGCCAAGGGTTAAGCAATAAATTATGATATATGTTAAGTTAAGTTTGTTTTAATTAAAACAAACACAAACATTATAAGTAATAGCTTATTTCTAACTTTTCAGCAGTTAGCACAATGCATAAATTGCTTTTGTCTTCAAAAGTATGGCAGGTACACAATTCTGCTGAAGGATGTTGTTCACTCACCTTTTGTGAACTGTAACATGGTAAAGTTTCAGACTGGTTGCTCAATGCATGAATGTGTAATAGCTACTTACTCACTTTAGCAGTTTTAATAATGAAAATAATGTATTTTATCTCTTTTATTATTGATCTTCGAGGTTTGGCATTTGAAGACCACTTATGGGAAATCATGTGGCTTGCATATTTTGGTGTGATCAGATTTGACCTTTGACCCTTCCTTCAAGGTCAAATGGGGGTTTTGATACTGTCAATGCCTGTATCTCCTTTATTATTGGTCCTACAGGTTTTGGATATCAAGGCAGTTTATAGGAAATCATGTGCCCTGAATCTTTTGTTGGGTCTGATTTGACTCTTGACCCTTTTTTAAGGCCAAATGGGGTCATTGATACTTTTAATATCTTATATCTCCTTTATTATTGGTCTTAGAGGTGTGGGATGTGAAGACAACTTCTAGGAAATCATGTGCCTTGAATCCTTTTGTAGGTTCAGATTTGACCTTTGACCCTCCCATCAAGGTTAAATTAGTCCTTGGTCATTTTATTCCCTTTAGTTTCACTTGTACTCTGAATCTCAAAACACAAAGTCAGCTAACACAGAGCCCGTTCACGGGCATCAATTGCAGGTTTATTTATTGTTTATGTTCAAAAGGATGCAATATATCGATATATACCTTATTTAATTGGCATATGGTTACACTGCATCTTTGATTACTTCCATAAGAAAGACAAAGAAAAAGTTAGTTATTCTTTGGACATGAATGCATTTTATGAATCTATGATTTACACTCTCTTCTACTTCGCTAGTTTCTTTTGTGCATATATTTTGTTATTGTTGGTAAGTATTTATTTGAAGGGAACTTGCTAGTTGCTACTGATTTTTGTGAAAAGTTTACTAAAAATTTGCATTCATACAAATAATGTTTGCAATCATGTAAACATGCACTTTGCCCTCTGACTTTCTCAATCCTTATAGTCTTTTTTCCACCCATCGATTCCCCTCAGTACTGCAGCTTTCATAAGACAGCTGTGTGTCAGGGATAGGATGCACAAACTGGTGAGTCTTCAGTTTGGTGGCTTGAGGCCTCTTCTTCTTGTCTCTGGATATGTAAAAAGTAAGGCAAACCAGGAAAATTTTAAGATCCAAAAGATTTCCAATTCACTTTTACGTTGTAATGTTACAAAGTGATAACGTCTACAGAAACACAAATTTGCTTCCAGTGATAGTTTATAGAAGAAACTCTACATGACACTAGAGACAGTTAACTCACTCCACAATGCAATGAAGTTTTCCCAAATTTTAATTTGCATATATATGACCTGCTATTCTTACTATTATTGTCAGAACATATGTATGTAGCAACAAAGTATGAAACCTTGTTTATGCCAAAAATCCTTAATTAAGCATCCCTGAAAGGGCGCTTATTTGGTTTCGCGTCAGTTTCCTCACCGCCGCCACATTATGGTCTCCCTTGAATATCTCCCTTATTATTGCAAGCTTTTTAACCATATTTGGCAGTTATATACCTTAGGCGTGGGAAAATGTTTCCACATGCTTAAATTTGACCTTTGATCTTTATCAAGGTCACATGATCAAAAAATATTTTTTTTGGTACACCCGCATGTCATCGCAGTTCAGGAAAATCTACTGACCGCAGAGGCTTGTAACTTCATACACATGTTTATACTATCAAAAACGTGATCTGATTAGATTTTGGGAGCAATCCGATGAAAATTGACCGATTTATGAGTGATTTTCTCACAGGTACCAATCAGAAAGCTTAAAATTCATGTGAACCCCCCTATTATCTTCTTAAGTATTGCTTTTAGAGCCATAAAATGTATTGGGAGGTAGTATGGAGGAAACCATATGTGGAGAGTCTAGAAAGCAAGTCAAATCCCCCCCCCGACCCCCCTGTAGGGGTCAAACTGGGGTCATAAAATAGCCAATTTCATCTTTTCCCCCTATATCTCCTTTATTCTTGCTTCTAGAGCTTGAGAATGTATTAAGAGGTATTGGGAAACCATATGTGAAGAGTCTAGATAGCCGGTCATATTTACCCCCAGACCCTCCCTTATGGGTCAAACTGGGGTCACAAAATATATAGTCGATTTTGTGTTTTGGCCTTTTATCTCCTTTATTCTTGCTTTTACAGCTTTAGAATGTATTAAGAGGTATTGGGAAACCATATGTGAAGAGTCTAGATAGCTGGTCACATTTACCCCCGGACCCCCCTTGTGGGTCAAACTGGGGGTCATAAAATAGCTGATTTTGTGTTTTTGCCTCTTAGTCTCCTTTATTCTTGCTTTTAGAGTTTAGAATGTATTAAGAGGTATTGGGAAACCATATGTGAAGAGTCTAGACAGCTGGTCCGATTTACCCCCGGACCCCCCCCCTTATGGGTCAAACTGGTGTCATAAAATAGCCAATTTTGTGTTTTTGCCTCTTATCTCCTTTATGCTTGCTTTTAGAGTTTTAGAATGTATTAAGAGGTATTGGGAAACCTTATGTGAAGAGTCTAGATAGCTGGTCAGATTTACCCCCGGATCCCCCCTTTATGGGTCAAACTGGGGTCATAAAATAGCCGATTTTGTGTTTTTGCCTTTTATCTCTTTTATTCTTTTAGAGTTTTAGAATGTATTGAGAGGTATTGGGAAACCTTATGTAAAGAGTCTAGATAACTGGTCAGATTTACCCCCTGTCCCCCCCCACCCCTTTTATGGATCAAACTGGATTCATCAAATAGCTGATTTTGTGTTTTTGCCTTATATCTATTTTATTCTTGCTTTTAGAGATTTACAATGTATTCAGAGGTATTGGGAAACCTTATGTGAAGAGTCTAGATAGCTGGTCAGATTTACCAGACAGATGTGTTCAAAGCATTGTGTCATAAACTTCTTGCCTTTCTAAAGGCTCACATTTTACTATGCCTTTTTCTAAAATGTAAATAGATATATGGCATTTATAAAGCACTGTTACTCTTTAATTAAGTAGTTTTATGGTGTAACTTTCGACCTATTATAAGTATTGATGCTTTATGCATTCTTAGCCAGAGCATTTATTCAATTAACTTTTCGCAATTTATGACGATAGAAAACAAAATAAAGCTTAAATTTTTCTTTCATGTTAATGCATGAACTTCCACACTGTCTGCTTGACTTTCACTTCTTCTCTCAGCACTGCATGTTTTTATTTTCAAAAACCTTTTTCTACTGTATATTATATTGCAGTGAACCTTTTTGGGACGCTTAGTTTTTGTTAGCAAAAACATTTTTCTAGTTGTTTAGGTCTTTACCTTCTTGTAACTGAACTATCCCTACTTGGACAGTCAACATCATGAAACTCACGTTTCTGTGGTGCTTAAGAAATGAAATCTACTGGTAATCTGTTCTTACCTTGTTAAACATTCATTGACAAAGTCAATAGCCTTCGCTGAGAACTGTTCAGGCAAGTCAGGCATAGGGATGTCTTCTGAACCAATGGCATATATTGCAGCAAATGGTTCCCTGTCACCCCTGATTAATAAGCAAGATAACCTGAATATCATTACAAATCATTACAGCATCTAGCTGAAAATACTAATCCTAACAATGAGTAATCTGGCAAAAACTGCAAATCACACTTTAACTAATCTCTTTCATCTTTGATCAGTCTCATCATAAATAATTGTCACATTATTATTATTATTATGTATTTATACTCAGTGCAATATCTCCATATACTACAGGACTCAAAGCGCTATTTAACCAATCCGACTGTACAGGTACAGCCCCAACTCACAAGTAACTGACATTCCCCTAACTGGAAGATAGAGGCTCAAGGATGACCATTTATCAACGTCCTTGAGGTTCTTTAACCTGCCACTGGGGATAGGACCCAATGACAGAGGACCGCCATTTTAAGTGGTCATCCGAGCCACTATGTATCTGCCTGTACCTGGGATTGAACCCACGTCCTCTGAGTTCCTAGACAGTCACATATGACTGAAACTTTTAATCTTTAGTAACTCTTGGCAAAAATAATATCAGAGATGCCCGTACCCCACAGCCTGGGCAAATAATATTCAACACAATAAGATACAGAAGCAGTAAAACAGTACAAAAATTGGGATACTTTCAGAGTAGTGTCAGTTATATAAAGGTCCAAATAATATTAAATAACGTCTAAGAGAAAGAAAATGTATGTAAAGATAAAGAATTAAAACAAGAGAATCCAATAGCAAGATTACAGCAGTAATCGGTAAACTAAAAATTATGAAGCTGTAAAATTTATTAATTGGAGAATAGCTATCAATGGAAAATAGCACAATTATGTAAAAGTACATACAATAATAAGTTGCAGTAATCCATATATCTTTTTTATTAGAGAAACATGTCTCGAATATGGCAGGTGAACACACTTTGGTAGAGTCAAAATTAAAAATCACACCATGATGCACACCTACACCCCTCTAACAAATGTCCCTACCAACCTTATACACCTTAAGAAATCCAAGAAATAGCCCAGACAAGATTTTCAAACTCATGTTTGTTATGACAAAGTGAAAGGTCAAATCAAGATCACACCATGATGTTGCACATCTGCAACCCCTGAGCAATGTCAGTACCAACTATCAACTTCCTACATGGTTTCAGAGATATTGCCCAGACAAGTTTTAAAGGTCAAGGTCACTATGGCAAGATCAAAGGTCAAATCAAGGTCACACCATAACATTGCACACCTACAATCCCCAACCAATTTCCCTATCATGTATCAACTTTCTACACCTTACAGTTGCCAAGATATAGTACAGACAAAACATTATAGGGCAAGGTCAAGGTCAAATCAAGGTCACACCATGACCTTGCACACCTACAACCCCCAAATGACAAAGTTATGACAAAGTGAAAGGTCAAATCAAGATCACACCATGATGTTACACACCTGCAACCCCTGAGCATTGTCAGTACCAACTATCAACTTCCTTTATGGTTTCAGAGATATTGCCCAGAAAAGTTTTAAAGGTCAAGGTCACTATGGCAAGATCAAAGGTCAAATCAAGGTCACACCATAACACTGCACACCTACAACCCCCAACCAATGTTCCGACCAAGTAACAACTTCCTACACCTTACAGTTTCTGAGATATAGCCCGGGGAAGAATTTATAGATCAAGGCCACTATGGCAAGGTCAAATGTCAAATCAAGGTCACACTATGGCGTTGTGCACGTACTACCCCTAACCACTGTTCCGACCAAGTAACAACTTCCTACACATTACAGTTTCTGAGATATAGCTCTGACAAGATTTTATAGGTCAAGGTCACTGCGGAAAGGTCAAAGGTCAAATCAAGGCCAGACCATAATGCTGCACACCTACAACCCCAACCAATGTTCCGACCAAGTAACAACTTTCTACACCTTGCGGTTTCTGAGATATAGTCCCGATAAGAATTTATATGTCAAGGTCACTATGACAAGGTCAAAGATCAAATCAAGATCACCATTGTATATATATAACACCTAACCAATATCCATACCAAGTATCAACTTCCTACACCTTACAGTTTCCATGATATAGCTCAGACATGATTTTATAGGTCAAGGTCACTTTGGCACGGTCAAAGGTCAAATCAAGGCCAGACCATGACATTGCACACCTACACCCCCATCCAATGTCCCTACCAAGTATCAACTTCCAACACCTTACGGTTTCTTATATATAGCCTAGACAAAATTTTATAGGTCAAGGCTACTACAGAAAGTTCAAATCAAGGTAACACCATGATTCTGAACACCTAACCCTCCAATCAATGTTCCTACCAAGTATCAACTTCCTACACCTTACGGTTTCCGAGATATAGCCCAGACAAACTTTCTTCCCGACGCTCGCCCGCCCATCCTGACACCATGGGTAAAACAATACCCCAACAGTCCGTAAGGGCTGTGCAGTAAAAACTATATATCTTCTGTTTTACAATCAAATGCTTATCTCTGTCACCCTTGAGTAATATGGTAATTCAAAAATATTGTAAATATCTTATCATTTCTCTGTTTTATGGCTATACATTCTGTCTTCAGATTGTGAATCTCTTTTGCATATAATTCATAAAATGGTTCCCTGAAAGCCTGATTAATATTACAAAAAACACCAAACTCATGAAAACCCATTGTTGCCAAAGACATAAATGCATGAAAATTGAACAACAGTTTAAAACTTTCACTTTGTATCAGCACAAATAACTTAATGCCAGTACTTGTGAACCCTGATTAATAGTAAAAATCTTCATTAAAGACTGGTATAATTGTATCCACTGGAGGCATCCGGTGGATACTTTGGTTTAGCGTTCGCTAAGCCGCCGCTACCGCCACAGTGCATAGAGAGATTTTCAACGTCAATGCTCTAAGAGGAAAACTACACCAGCTAGGTTCACCAAATTTGCAGGATATCTTCATCGGGAGGTAAGCTTCTCTGGGACTGAAAATAGCCTCATTCTGAAAAACACGATGGCCGCCGCGGGCATTTCTTTGAAAATAATCTACATTTTTCTACTGGCTGTTTCTCATAGGTAGAAGGTTGAATCTCTTCATAGGTGATATGTATAACAGATATACATGTTCTCTACAACCTTGCACACATTTGACCTTGAAGCTCTTAATTCAAGGTCATCCACAGAGTGTTGAAGTAACCCACATAGCAGACTTTAAAAGTGCTTGTATCTCCCTTATTATTGGTCCTAGAGGTTTGCAATGTGAAACCAACCTATAGGAAATAATGTGCTGCAATTCTTCTGATGTCAGATTTGACCTTGGACCCCTCCTTTAAGGTCAAACGAGGATAGCCAAACTTAAAAGTGCTTATAACTCGCTTATTATTGGTCCTAGAGGTTTGGGATGGTAAACCAACATATAGGAAATCATGGGCTGGGAATCTTCTGGTGTGGTCAGATTTGACCTTGCGTCCCTCCTTCAAGGTCAAATGAAGATAGCCAAACTTAAAAGTGCTTATAACTCGCTTATTATTGGTCCTAGAGGTTTGGAATGGTAAAGCAACATTTAGGAAATCATGGGCTGGGAATCTTCTGGTGTGGTTGGATTTGACCTTGGGCCCCCTCCTTCAAAGTCAAACGAGGATAGCCAAAATTAAAACTGTAACCCTTTAAAAAAGAACCTTATATTTATTTCTACTATAAAATAAATTATAATTTATACAGAATCGTCTAAAAGGGATTTAACAGCTAATATATTTATATTTTTGTCCCAAAACAAAGTACTTATGGAAATATCAGTGATTTTTATTAGAATGTGGGTAACAATGAAATATTTGAAATCAAAGTTAATCAGATATTCTAATTAAATGAAAATAAACATAAACCTCAAATGTTCAGAAGAGTATTATGGCCAGATTTAAAAAGAAACTTGGAACTGCTGACTTTGTAAAAAATCGACTTTTAAATTCAATATTTCAATCCTAAACTACTGACTTTCAAAGTCGATTAATCAAGTTAATTGAGTTTAAAAGACTTGCAACATACACAGCTGGGATTGAATAGTTTTGGGTGTGAACGTTACTTTAATTCTTAGCCAAAAAATATCAAGAGTTGTGAATGTAATTTATTTAAATGTGAAGAGTATCAACAGACATAAATTTATGTGAATAAACTGAGTATTTGCATTTCCAAAGTAAACTATGTAGACTTGTTTTCAAACCCATTCACATTCACCATCAACTCTGTCGTACACAAATATGTGTGTTATCCTTTACTTACCATGGTGGGCTTCCTGTCAACATTTCAAACACTGTACAACCTAAGCTCCTGTAATGAGAAATATAGGAGATATTTAAAACTGTGAAAATTATCAAATATGTGTGTTTTCACAACAATAAAATATTGTCAGTAAAATGACTTTCTGGAAATGCCCTCTTCCTGGAGCCATTTGGCATTGACAGTTTATCAAGTTTGTGAACGGCGGAGGGAAAAAGTTTGTCCAGGCTGTATCTCAGAAACTGTAAGGAGTAGCAAGTTGATACTTGGTAGGGACATTGGTTAGGGGGTGTAGGTGTGCAACATTTAGTGTGACCCTGATTTGACATTTGACCTTGCTGTAGTGACCTTAACCTATAAAATTTTGTCCAGGCTATATCTCGGAAACTGTAAGATGTAGGAAGCTGATACTTGGTATTGTAGATGTGCAACGTCATGGTGTGACCATGATTTGACCTTTGACCTTGCCAAAGTGACCTTCACCTATAAAATCTTTTCTGGGCTATATCTCGGAAACCATAAGGTGTAGGAAGTTGATATGTGGTAGGGACATTAGTTGGGGGGCTTGTAGGTGTGCAATGTTATGATCTGACCTTGATATGACCTTTGACCTTGAAGTACTGACCTTGACAGTATAAAATCTTCTTTGGGCTATATCTCAGAAACCGTAAGGTGTAGGAAGTTGATACTTGGTAGGGACATTGGTTAGGGGTTGCAGGTGTGCATCATCATGGTAAGACCTTGATTTGACTTTTGACCTTGCTGTAGTGACCTTGACCTATTAAATATTATTTGGGCTATATCTCAGACACCATAAGGTGTAGGAAGTTGTTACTTAGTAGGAACATTGGTTGGATGTTGTAGGTGTGCAATGTCATAATGGTGACCTTGATTTGACTTTTCACCTTGCTGTAGTGACCTTGACCTATAGTGTCTTGTCCGGGCTATATCTTTGCAACTGTAAGTTGTAGGAAGTTGATACTTGTTAGTGACATTGGTTTAGGGTTGTAGGTAAGCAACATTAAGTGTGTTCACCTGCCATATTTGAGACATGTTTCTCTTATAACAAAGATATATGGATTGCTGCAACTTATTTTTATGTGTACTTACATAATTGTGCTATTTCCATTGACAGCTATTCTCCAATTAATAAATTTTACAGTTTCATAATTTTTAGTTTACTGATTAGTGCTGTCATCTTGCTATTGAACTGTCTTGTTTTAATACCATATCTTTTCATACATTGTCTTTCTGTTAGATGTTATTTTCTCCACTTAAACATTATTTGGACCTTTATATCACTGACACTGCTCTGAAAGTATCCCAAACTTTGTACTGTGTCACTACTTCTCTATCTCATGGTGTTGAAAACCATTTCCCCAGGCTGTGGGGTACGGGCATCTCTGATGCTATTTTTCCTCTCACTGATCCACTTAATGCAGGTTTCGTGCGGCAGATAGCCTTGAGGATTGATTACTTTTAATGAGAAATGGCATTCTTGCTTGCCTGATTGTGAGATCAATTTGACAGAGAATGGAGGTCAATCCTGTTTCTTTAAATTGTCAGGAGCTTGAAAATAAAACACTTCTAACTTTACTGGTAATTGCAAATAGCAAGAAAAATTATTAGAACTTTATTTCTGTAACACACACCAAATATCTGATTTTTTGCCATGGCCACTTTCATTGATCACTTCAGGTGCCATCCAGTAAGGGGTTCCTTTCAATGATCTAAAGTTTAAAATAATAACACATTAGAGTAAGAAATCTAAAATTCGCCAGGAATCTAAAATTTGCCACCTCTAAAACCTCAGTTAATTTTATAAAGTAAATGATGTTTTGTCTTAAAATTAGTATTTTTCAGTTCAGAAAGACATTCAACAAATCTCACCTCAATTTATTTAATTTATTAGTATTTCCACATGTGGCGAATTTTAGATATGTGGCGAATTATAGATTTCTTACTCTAACATTACACAAAACAAACATATGAAGACAGCAACAACTGTACAGTTAATTTCGAACTTAATTGTTTTTCAACCTTCATCAACTTACAATGCCAAAAATATAAAATATTATAACAAATGTAATGTTATAAACTTTATTCGTGACAACATACTGTATTATTGTTTTAAATTTAAGTATAAAAAAGTATAAAAAATATTGCAACAAAAATATAACAACTATTATTTTATTTAGTGACAGCATACTGTAAATATGTAAGAACAGTCTGGAATAAGCTGGTAACTGACATCCCAAATCATTTGCAAGCCAAAAGTTTATGAAATATTCTTTGAGCTCAAATACCAGTATGCCACCCATACATGACAGTTGTCGGAACTACTTTATTTTGTTGCAAGTTTGGAGTAATAGTCTGTCCAAGGTAATACTTTCTTTTGTCTTAACAATTTAGCACTGTAGCATTTCAATGAATCCTAAAAGAGGATGTTGCATCTCCAAGGATATGAAGATATTGTATTTTTGTTATTTCTGGTTATGATTAGTTCACATTTTACTTATACAGTGCTAATTGTTTATCAGCATGAGGCCTGACAGAAAAAAAACAGGCCTTTCATCTTAATTACAACCATGAGAGTCAGGTCTACCAGAAACATCAACACAATCTGGTATATTATGAAAAACACATTTTGTGCCCAACAGATGCCAGGCTACACAATTTTCATGATTTTTTATAGACTCCTTACTTCATGAGCTGACTTCCTGATTTACTGAGTCGAAGCTCCAGCTTTCTGGCACAACCAAAGTCAATCAGCTTTATGACACCCTCTGGCATCAGCATCACATTGGCACTTTTAATGTCTCTGAAAGGTAAAGGTTGGAAATTGCTATGAATTTCAACAGGTGAGGTTACATCAGGACAGACTCTGAGTGCATTCCACTTGTCGTCATGAGGTGTATTTAAATTCATAACAACAGGGGTGATAGCTAAGCCGTTAAAATGCCTAAACTATTTACCCATTTGGTCATGGAGGTATCTTAATGTCTCTGCAGGGAATAAGCAAATCCCTAAGCTCTTTGCTGTGAATTATCAATGAAAATTTATCAGTGAAAATATGTTAGGAATACCAAATCAGTGACGGTTTATATTTTGTTTAGGCATTGATATATTGCTACATAAAAACACTCTGTCCAATCAAAAACAATCAATTAATGTTGATTAATCTGGGTGTGTAATTGCAGATTCTACAATAATGAAGGATCAAACATAGACCAGTAATAGCTGGATTTTTATTCATATTTTCAATTTATGCTGATTTCATCAGATTATATAGCTAGGTCATATCATTATGGGTAGTTGAAGGGGGTGGAGAAAAGTAGTGCCACTAGTTGACTAAGATTCTGCACTGTCAAACAATTTTTAGAACAAAGCCTTGCAGCCAAACTGTAAGGTCTAATATGAGATAGAAAATTATATTTTAATATTAACAGTAAAGTTTAAGTTTTGGGTAAACTTTGATTTATTTCACCAATAGAATCACTTATAGCAGCTGTGACAAGGACAAAAATGTTATAGCAATTTATGCATTAGACATTTCCAAACCAAAAACAGACTAATTTTACTGCATTTGGGTTTCCTTTATATATTGTTTTGTATCAACAAGTATATATGTAAATCATTGCTTCATGTGATATGATCAACAAAGTTTAATTTGGGTTTTCATATTGATTGATATTACAACATTGTTTCTTATTGTAAACTTCGTCACTTAACAAATAAATTCATGCTTCACAGTATGTTATATTATGTACCCTATTTAAAAATAATCATAACTGTCACATTGCATTGAAGTAATCCTTGTAGAACATCAAACTATACATCAAAACAAATCATGTCATCCAAAGGTTACAATTTTGATGTTTTGTAGTAATATCAAAGAACTATGTTGAGCAAATTGCTCATTAATTTCTTGGAAATAATACTGAATTGTATATTTTTAGCATTAATAGTAAAACTCAGCACCATTTATCTATCAACATTAAAATATTAATGTGTCATATCAACACTACTCAATACCCCTGTCATATTTTCTCATAAAGTAACTCTGTGTGTTCCATTTGGAAAACTAGAAAGCACTCCTAGATCACAGACCTCCACAAGAAGGCATCTGCCTAAATTAGACATTCTTTTTTGTATCCAGAGTATGATCTGGATCTTTACCAAAATGTAATCACTTCTTTCTTTGGCCAGGTATAACCCATATAAAAAATCTTGAAGATTTTTTCATTGTTTTTGGAATAATCGGGAACACAGACAAACAAAGGCACCCCAAAACATAATATCCTTGACAACAGTAATAATACTAACCTATGTACAACATTGTTGCTGTGCATATAGCTGATGGCATCCAAAAGCTGCTTAGTGTATCTGGCAGTGATGTGTTCTTCTAAAGGACCAAACTTCTGGATGATGTTACTGAGTGAGCCCCCAGATACAAACTGGGTGAAAATAAAGATCCGGCTGTCTTCTAGACTAGATCCAAGGTATCTGTAATAGATTTGAGTAAATTGATTCATCAAACCCAATCACTATAATAATATGGAAGTGTGATTAAAGGTCACCATTGTGTGGGTTTAATTCCCTTAACTGGTAAAACTGAGGATCTGTCCCAGTATGACCCTGCCTGTTGAATGGGAAATAAAACTCTTTGACTTTTAAAGGCCTGTTCACACTGTTCTGTGCTGTTGTATCAACTTGGTTGGATTTTGGTTCACAAACATTTTGAAAAAGTAGTTTTGTCTGCAAAATGCTATCTGTTCGGTGCAAAACACATCCTACTCAAATACAAAGCCTGACTTGTTTCATCATAAGGATGCTGCTACAACGTGAAAAAAATAATTTATAATTGTCAAGCCAGAAACAATCCAGGACAAGTTAAATATTTCATGTTCAAAACAGTGGGATCAAGGTATTACGGGTTGGACCTGTCAAAGACATACGTATTTTTGGTATCAGTGGAAAAACTTTGATCTCAAACTGTTTAAAGCAAATTTAATGAGTCTGACCATAGATGAACAGGATGGAAAAACCAAATTTATACTTTATCATAGTTAGACTTAAATGTCCCGTTAATAATGCATGACTTTATCTAAATCACCTATTTATGTACTCGAGAGGCTTTTGGCATACAACACATATTTATTGCTTCAGTATACTCTGTGCAAGCAAAACTAGTTTAAGCCAAATGTAAGTACATTATACATCTAACTGGAACAAATTTTAAAGTCCCAACCTCAGAAATGGCTGTATTTGTGGCAGGTATCGGTAGTAATTACCACCAAATATTCTAGTTTTACAGAATCAACTGCTCTGAACATACTGCACAATATTTCGGTGTCTGAGGTTTTTAAGGATGTTGACTTCTCTGTAGATTTTGTCATATTCTCTCTCTGCCTCCATAAAGTCACATGAACTGATGTCAATCTGCTTGACAGCGATCAGCTCACCCATATCTGTCAGTCCAAGGTAGACCTGTTACAAAAAAATACCGGTATTATTAAGAAACATGAAATTTGCATGTATAAGCTTAGAAATTTTGTAGGAACCAAACTTCAAGGAATAAAAGAAAATTCATGGAATAAGAATATTTTTAGAATAAGAATTTTCAGAAAGTGTATTTCAACTAACAAAATCTTCATGCTACTCAATCATGATATCTATTTAATACACAGTTAATGTCGATAATTTGTCATTATTATACATACAGTTTTATAAATTCTAATAAATGTAGAGTTGATATTCTTAGATTTATTTTCTTATTCTTAAAACATTCCTTAATAAATGGGTATTTTCCAAGACAAATTTGTTTGCAAGAATAACTTGAAAAGTTATGAATGGATTTTGATGAAATTTTCAGGAAATGTCGACTATGGCAGAAGGCACAGATGGTTCGATTTTTGGGTTCATTAGGATCACTTTCTGTATCCAAAATTTTTTGAAGGATTTTTTTCTCACTGACCTCATAAACAATATTGGAAGTATTGGGTCTTGGCAGAGATACACACTCTTCAAATGCTCTCGTATTTGTTATAAGATTACATTCTATTGCACTCTAAGGTCTATGAGGGCAAGCATAGGAGAACATAATACAATAAAGTTCTTAAACCCAAAATTCACAAAAAGGTGTTAATTAAGGCTTGACCAAACACAGCAAAGTTATGTTTGATATTTGATACTTTTTTCTCAGTAGAGTGTTATATTAAGAATTAATTAAAACAAATTTTACTTGACTCAAAAATAGTAATTTGAAATTTTACCAGTCAATCAAAAGACTAGCTTCAAGGTTTGGATATAACCTCTGCGACAAAGTGGGGAAACTAAAATCCTGATAACAAGCTTATTACCTCTAACCTTCTAATTCCATGTAGACTTTTATAGCACTAATCTCCTGTTAACTAAGGGGACACTGATGTGTAACAGTGTAACAGCACAAAAACAGCCAGGGAGGTTATATTTTGGGGTTTGTTTCTCTATCAGCCTTACGCCAAAACTGATGCATGCATCTTTATGAATATTTTTATGTTTGTAATGCCTGGATAAAGGCATAAGTGACTAAACTTTGGAAAAGATCCAGGTCATACTCTGGATACAAAAAAAATTTCAAATTTTTAAAAGACCGATTTTTAGTGATTTTTATGGTCATGTTATCCGATTAAGCGGTATATGGCTGAAATTACAATATGGAGAAATTTGGCTGCCTTGCCAGAGGTCTGCACTGTAGGAGTCATTTCTCATTTTTTTGGAAAAAAACATTTATTATTGTGGTAAATGAAAGAAAGCCTCTTTGCTCAGACAAATATTAAATCTAAGAGAAAAAAGTTCAGGAATTTGTAATTCAAGATTTATGGCACTTAATCTCTGCTAACTGCAGATACTAAGGTGAAACATCAGAGAACATTGGTGCCTTGTGAAAAATCAAATCTCATGAACGAGAAATGAAATGAGAACTGGGCAAACTATTTTATTAGAATATGTAATGTGAGATTTTACAATATATTAACAATGGATAAAATATGTTTCAAGATAACCCCAGCATATGAATTACAACATGAAAGTTAACAAAAAAATAGCAACTACAATAATAAAACAATGGCTGTAAGACTAAGAAGGGAATAAGGCAGGGTGGGATATAAAATTTCCTTGCAGGTTATCCATCAGACATAGTAAAACTGTGCAGAAAAGATGAGAACCTTGGTTATATATGAGGCAGTCGCAGCTGATTGGACAGAAGAGAGAGAGACAGTGATTGGAGGAAACAGGTGAAGAAGTCTCAGAGTCTCAAATCAAATATTGGGTAAAAAAGGTCAAGATTCAGATTTAGAGTTATTTTTTTGTTTTACATTGCGTTCAACAGGCAGGTCATATTGCGACAGGTAGTTTACGTGTGGAGGAACCAGTGCATACTAGTTGGTCAAGATTCTGCACTGTAAACCACCAGGCATTGGCAAGTAACTACCAACTATCCAACATGAAGTGCCCCGGGCCGAGATTCAAACTGGCGACCTCAAAGGATGTTGGCAAGCACTCTCACCGCCCCATCACTGAATGCCATGTTAAAGAGGTCAAAGTTGGGATTTTATGTCCTATTCAACAGCCTGGATCACATTGGTACAGGTGCACAGCATGCCCAATAACACTAAATCACAATTATCTGAAAAAACATTCACCAGTCCTTGGAACAGAAGGGCATTTTGTGACTGACCAGTTTCTGTCCTGTGGCAAATTTCATATTTGTGACTCCATGCCTTCCTGTAAACTCCAAGATCATATTGAGAAATATCACAAGTATTTCCCACATGTATTACCATGAATTTAATCAAACCGGTAACCACAGAATTAAGACCCAAGTGATTATCTGCCAATTTGACAATGTGCAACTAAATCTACAGCTTAGTAGGCGATCAATAGGAGCTACCAATTGTTCCAAGCCCATTCTTCTGATATAGTAACCTTCTGAGATGTTAAGACTTCCCATAAGGACAAGGTACTATATTTATCCATCGTGATACAAGGTTACATGATTTGGGAAAGACCACATTCAGCAGAACACACCATTAAGGAAACTACCATATATTTAGAAGTCTATTTCGAATTCAGAAGCCTACGAAAAATAAGGTAGCTTGGGAGAAGGAAACTTTATGAAACTATCCCCTGGTCTCTGGCTGGTAAATTGTAAATATCCGTGATTTACTAACAATCAATTGTTTTAGTTCATAAATGCTGTGGAAGGCTAAGATCTCTGCCACATTTGGTAAAAGTTAGGAACTAATTCTAATGAAATTTTCAAGTGATAAGTTTTGAAGGAAAGTGAAAGTCATTTAAGAAATGAAGGGGTCAACTAGAGGATCGCTTGCAAAAAAAGATAATGTTTTTGCATGGCAAAAACAAAGCGTGAGTGCTAAAGTATTAAGAAAATGCTCTGCTTCTAACCTTATACTGTTGTGGCAACACAAAATTCCAATTTTTGGCAAGACAAAATTGTTTTGAAAATTGCATTGGCTACTCTGCAGAGATACCCTGCTGGTCAAACATTTTGTCGAAATCGCTCTATCTCGCACGGTTTTCGAGATATAAGCATTTTTGTGTTTTCCTTATTTGGAAAATTCGTAATGATTAATTAATCATTAATTACTTGGCCATTTCTTAACCAATCAATGTCAAAATCTAATGATTTCCAGATTTTAATAGAATGAATGTATTTGCCAAGTTTCAGGTGAATTGATAAAATCCCTTTCAAGTTATCATCCGGAAAAGCTTACCCATCGAAAAAAGACATTTTTGGTCATGTGACCTCTCTGATTGGTCGAAATGTCACTGCAGTATATTCAAAAAAATTCCCCAGGGCTACTGCATACACCTGCCAAATTTGAAAAGAATCCACCCAACGGTCACAGAGTTATAAGGAAAAAGAAACGCAGAGCCGGCAGAGCCTGACTTCCTCCCATAAACAAACAAGCATCCCTTGCAGGACGCTTAATGAATGTTGATGGCAGTCAAAAGAAAAGTAACTGTTATAAAAGAAGGTTTGTACAACAGAATAACTACAGATTTAGTGTAATTTAGATAGATATGGACTGTCAGAGTACACTCTCTTTAATCATTAGTAAAGCTGACCTCTCCAAATGATCCAGCACCCAGTTTGTTGCCTCTCTTCCAGTAGAGAAGGTCCATGGACTCATTTGAACACACACTGTCCCGCTCATCTTCTGTCAGGTTACAACCTCGCCAGCTCAAGCGACTTGACAGGTAGGTCTGCAGACATAGGTTAAGGTAAATTTTTTTTTTTTTTTTTTTTTTTTATTGATCTTTTTGGGTATACAACATGTATATGTGCGTATAATAGTTACATAAGGAAACATATTAAAGATACATCTATTCTTTAACAATAACAACTCAATTCATAGTGTTCAAAGTTTCTTTACTCCACTGATTTATGGTTTGGGTAGGTAAGTCAACAAAGGCCCCAAAGATAAATGTATGTCTCTCTTCAGCATTGATTTTGGATGAAACTGTTGATATATGATTCAGTTCAGTATAGCACCTGCATGATCTGTGTTTCGTTAATTCTAGTGATATATGGAAAATAGACAAGCTAAAGATAAGGTTAAGTTATATATTTATAAATATATTTTTCCAAACAGACCAATTTTTTTCAAAAAAATCATTTTTATTACTTAGCTTTGATAGAGTTTCTTGTTCAAGATATTTCTGTTTAATTACACTTTGCAAGTGGTAAATATTCAATTGGCGAGTTGCCTTTGCGCAAGTGAAAATATAGTACCTTGTAACTGTGAGTATTAAGTTTAATGACCAAAAATTTGAATCTGGTTGCACATAGCCCAAAATTTTATCAGCTTTATTCAATTCAATTCTAATAGTAACATTAGAATGTATCCAAGATAGAAGATTTTCCCATAAAACGACTGACTTTCTGCACTCGGTGAAAAGATGAATAATTGTTTCCTTTTGTTCTCCACACAGTCTACATTTGTTTGTATCCGATATCTTTATTTTAAACAACAGATCTTGAACGCCAAGGATTCTGTGTAAGATGCGGTATTGGAACCATGCATAATGGTTGTCTAATATTGAATAAAAACAACTCTTATACAATGGCCTCCATGGGATAACATTACAGTCTAAAGACTGGTTCCATTTTAATTCATTATTTGGAACAATGCCACAACTCTGTTGAAAGACTTTGTAGATATTTTTACTTCCAGCTTGGGGGCCTACTAAGAGTCTAATATTCAAAGGTATATATGGTCTGTGAAACTCAAAATTGTTACCGAAAGAGTTTTGTTCAATAAATTTCTTCAAAAGACTTCTCATAGTAAAATAATTCAAAAAATTTGGTTTAAACCCAAATCTGTTCTTTATTTCATCTAGTGTTAGAAGATGACCATCTGATTTTACAATGTCCCCAATAACATGTATCCCATTTTTAAACCAGTCTACAAAATATATATTTTCTGTTCCTAATGGTTTATTTAACCATAGATTTGTACTTAAAATATCAAGATTTGTTTTGTACATTACATTTTGACTAAATTTATTAAAGTATGTAAATACTGTTTTCCAAAACGGATTTAGTTTGTATATCACAGAAAGGCACCATTGGCTTCCTAAGGATGAAAAGAAGGTCAAATTGATATCATTCTGAAGCAGGTCAAGCCAACTTTTATGATTTGAAATAAGCATTTGTTTAAGCCATCTTGTTTTCATTGACTTTTCAAAATTGTATATATTAGTCATATTCAGTCCTCCGCTTAACCGGGAAGTGCAAAGTCTGTCTCTACCAATTTTATCTGGCTTGCCATCCCAGACAAAGTTAAACAACAATTTATTTATTTCATTCAATATACCTATTGGAGTTGGAATTGCCATAAATAAGTGGGTGAAGACAGAGAGAATCAAAGTTTTGATTACTGTAATTTTCCCAAAGGGAGTTAAGTATCTATATTTCCAGGAATTGATAATTTTTTTTGCCTTACTTATTGCATTCTGATAATTTAAAATTGGTAACATGTTCAAATCATTTGAGAAATTAATTCCCAATAAATTAAAAATGTTTTCACCCCACTGCAGTTTGTGTGAAACTTTTAGCTTTTGTGTTGAAGATATCTCACTTCCTATCCAGATTAGCTTTGTCTTTTCCGTGTTTATTTTTAGTCCTGAAATGTCGCCAAATATCTCTAATATATTCAATGCTGCTTGCAAAGAGTTTGCACTGCCATCCAAAATCAAAGTAGTGTCGTCTGCAAACTGTGTAAGCTTAAACACAGTGTTGCCAATTGATAAACCTATCACATTTGGGGATCTGCTGATTAAAGAGCATAACACTTCTGCTACAAGTATAAACAGGTACGGCGAAAGAGGGTCCCCCTGTCTACATCCGCGCTCAATTAGAATAGGATCAGATAAAAACCCACATTGAGTAACATAAGCTTTAATATCAGTGTTGAATAATTTCACCCATTTGATAAAATTATCATCAAAACCGAAAGACTCCAATACATTATACAAGAATTTCCATGATACAGAATCGAAGGCTTTCTCGAAATCAATTTGCATCAGTAAACCCGGAATATGGTGTTTTTCAGTGTAAAACATTAAGTCGTATATCAATCGAGTACAATCGCCAATACATCTACCAGGTATGAAACCAGATTGAGGTTCACTAATGATAGCATTTAAAAATGGCTTTATCCTCTCCGCAATTACTGAAGATGCTAATTTGTAGATAACAGTCAAAAGTGATATTGGACGCGAATTTTTTATAAACTTTCGATCTTTATCACCCTTGGGTATACATGTAATAATAGCTTGTCTCATGGAGGTACTCATAATTCCCTTTGAATAACAACTATTTATGGCGTTTGTGATAAAAAATTTTAGTTTTCCCCAAAAAACTTTGAGGAAGTCTACTGAAATTCCATCTATACCGGGTGATTTACTATTTTTCATTTTCTTTAGGGCACTACCAAGTTCTGTTACTGATATTGGTTGGCCCAGTTGAACTTCTGGAATGCATTTTACATTTGCTCGTTTAATTTCTTCCTTTTGGTTGTGAGTTTCAACATTACAATCCTTTGATTTAAATAACTTACAATAGAAATTTTGTATCTCTTTCAAAATGTGCTTTTGACCAGTAACAACAGTTCCAGAATTTGTTTCAAGTTTTTTCATTGTCTTTTCTGCACAATGTTTCTTTTCCAATTTACAGAAAAATGAGGTAGGTTTTTCACCCTCGTTTAACCACTGTAACCTTGTACGAGTTATGTGACCTCTAACTTTTTCTTTCCTTAAGTTTTCAAGTTCAAATTTTTTGTCCTCTAATAAGGCAAAATTAGAATTGCCAAGCGTCGTTGTTTCAAGATTAATGATATCTTGTAACAGTTTCTTTTCCTGCGACATTTGTTGCTTTTTCAAAAAAGTTGCAAATTTTATAGTTTCACCTCGAAATTTCAAAAATAACATTTCCAGAAATAAGTCATCATCGATTGAAAAAGTAAGATCTTTAAATTTTTCTTTAATATAGTCAACATTATACACTGGTATACAATATTTTTCTTTTTCCTCATCAATTAATCTATTTATTAAAGCCAGATAATCTTCATTTTTCAGTAAACTATTATTCATTTTCCATGTCCCACGACCAATTACAAAACTACTGATACATATATTAATTTTGATTATCGAATGGTCTGACCGATAACTTGGCTTAATGTCACATGAATCAACCATATCTAGCATTGTATTTGAAGTAAGAAAATAATCAAGTCTACCTTGTTTCAATGGATTTTTTTTTCTCCATGAAAATCGTTTGACATTCTTGTTCAAATATCGAAATGAGTCGATTAAATCTAGATCATTTATCATCTGAAGAACCTTTTGTCTCGCTTGTGGGTTATTAATACTTGTATAATTTTGACAATCAATCGATGGGTTTAAAACTAAGTTATAATCACCACATATCATCACATGGTCTGCATTCTCATTCTGGGCTAACTCTACAATTTTTGAAAAGAAATTTGGATTGTCTTTGTTTGGAGCATAAATATTAATCAAATTAAGCTTGAATGTACCAAAGTTTATCAATAACTGAAGGATGTTACCCTCACCGTCTTGGAAAGAGTCTAAAATGCTATATTCAAAATTATTATTCAGAAGGATTATTACCCCACGAGAGTTTGTTTTTGTGCCGTTTATGTAACACTCTGGCCAAATTTGTCTAATAGATGACCTATCATTTTCTAGAAGGTGGGTATCTTGGAGACATACAATTGATGCATTTGTATCCTTTAAATAGCTTAATACATCAACTCTCTTTTCATAAGTGCGTAGCCCTTGACAGTTTGCAGATAAAACCGTGATTTTGTCTGGCAGTGTCTTTGTTTCATTTTTCATGTTTACTGTATTCTTTTAAAAAGAAGTGTTCATTTACATGCAGGACTCCAAAAACATTATTGAAGAAAGGATTTTCCTTAAATATGTGCTGGCTATGAAGCAAACCACAATATCAACTCTTTCAGCTTTCCATTTTCTATACATGTTAAAATCAAGTGAGAGAAATACCATCATAGGAGCCACTGTTATCCTTCCCAAATATTTCACAAAATCAACTACATGTATATACAGAGGATACACAGAAAAAATAAAACACATATAAAAATTGTAAGTAGTAGTGCAGAAATAATAAAGAAAGACCAAAAAATATATATATATAATGATCATTCGGAGGTAACAAATTTAACATTAATTATCTTGAACAATTAGAAAGAGTGCAAAAAGGAAAATTAATAATCATTTACTATTAAGAGTCAAACTTTTTACCTACATAGCCTATGTTGGTTTAGTAAAATTATATATTTGGTGTTAGATCCAACAAATCAATTATAAAGCTCCAAATACTAATGTAATATAAGTGAGGTGTCATTCAAAATTTTGGTACTTATAAGCTAAAATATATCATAGCAATACAAGTAATTTATACTGATGTTTTATTTATATTAACAAACAATTCCCAAATAGTTCTGTTATGTTGATACTATGCACTCAAAAAGCAAAAATACATATACTTATATTTTAACAATAAAATTTGATATCCTGTTTATCAACTACAATTATTTCTTGAACCAGTTCTTGAGTGTGCTTAAAACATGGTAAAGAACAGTTTTTACATATATTTAATGAAACAAAAAACTATCTCGTAGCAAATCAAACATACCCAGGAACAGAATGTTAAATATGTTCCATAGCAACACATTAGTAGTATATATTTTATATATTACAATACTAGCTTACAACTAATGTAATTACTAAGGTCATAAACCATATGTATTAATCAGCTTTAGAACAAAACCCCAAGTTATTTGCCAGAACAGAACACAGTTTATCTACCACAAAGAATAGTTTGCATAATTTTAAACAAGAAAAATTTAATCTGTCTCACAAGAAATTTTATATATTCTGAAAAAGAATGTTTATTCTGTCTCGTAACAAATTAAGCATACCCTCAAACGTAATGCTAAATCTGTTCTGTAGCAATACATTAGTAGTATTTAAATTATATTAGTAGTATTTAAATTATATTACAAATACCAGGTTAAAACTAATGTTAAGTTACTAAGGTCATAAACCATATGTAATAATCAGCTTTAAACAATATCCAAGTTTGATCTGCCAGAACAGAACACAGTTTATCTACCACAAGGAATAGTTTGCATAATTTTAAACAAGAAAAATTTAATCTGTCTCACAAGAAATTTTATATATTCTGAAAAAGAATGTTTATTCTGTCTCGTAACAAATTAAGCATACCCTCAAACGTAATGCTAAACCTGTTCCGTAGCAATACATTAGTAGTATTTAAATTATATTACAAATACCAGGTTAAAACTAATGTTAAGTTACTAAGGTCATAAACCATATGTAATAATCAGCTTTAAACAAAATCCAAGTTTGATCTGCCAGAACAGAACACAATTTATCTACCACACAAAATAGTTACATAAAAGGAATTCAATCTCATAGGAAATTTTGTAGGCTCTGAGAAAGAATGCTAGATATGTGCCATGGCAACATGGTAGTAGTATTTAAGTTATATTACAATACTAGCTTAAAACAGATGTACACACTGAGCTCACTAACCCATATATATATATTAATTAGCCTTAAACAAAACCATCAAATCTACCCAAAGTAAGTAGACAGCTTTTCTAATATTTTAAGTTCGCAACTCCAAGTGTATTAAGCAGCATAAATACACAGCTTATCTGCCACAAAGAGTAATTTAAATTCAATCTGTCTCATAAAAATATTTTATACTGTGAAAGATAATGTTAAATCTGTGCAACAGCAACACAGTAGTAGTATTCAAGTTACATTTCAATACTGGCTTAAAGCAAAAGTGATTTCTAAACTCACAAACCCATATGTATTAAATAGCGTTAGAACAATACAACCAATCTAAGCAAACTAATTCACAAACTAATTTGAGATTAAGTTCACCAATCCAAGTGTATTAAGCAGCATAAAGAAAACAACTTATGTGCCTCAAAGAACAATTTTATATAAATTTAAAACAAATTCTGTCAAGCAAAATTCAATCTGTTTCATCACAAATATTGCATACTGAGAAATAGAATGTTAAATCTGTACCATAGCAACACAGTGATAGTATTTAAGTTGTATTTCATTACTACCTTAAAACTAATGTGATTACAATGTTCATAAATCCAAGTGTAACTAGAGGATCGCTCGCAAAAAAAAAAGATAATGTTTTTGCATAGCAAAAACAAAGCGTCCCGAAAAGGATATAAAGGTGAGTGCTAAAGTATTAAGAAAATGCTTCGTTTCTAGCCTTATACTGTTGTGGCAACCAAAGTCAGCGCAGTCTGCTCTATCTAGCACGGTTTTCAAGATATAAGCATTTTTGTGTTTTGCAAACAATTAAAAAATTCAAAATGTCCGCTATATTTGGCGAGACAAAAATATTTGAAAATTGGCATGGCTACTCTGCAGAGATACCCAGCAGGTCCAAAATTTTGTTGAGTTCGCTCCATATAGCACGGTTTTCGAGATATAAGCATTTTTGTGTTTTGCAAAAACTTTGAAAATTCAAAATGGCCACCATTTTTGGGGAGACAAAAATTTTTGTCAAGACCACTGCCGTGGTGTGTATCTCCTGCCGAGCATTAAAGCAGAAGAAATAGCTTTTCCGAGATATTCACAATTTTTCATTTTCGTGTGTGAAAGGTCTTCCAAAAGTAGGTGAATGAGTTATTTGAGAAAAATTGGCTATCTGCAATACTATTAAGAGATAATTCACATTTACTCATTTTGAGTAGGTGAATAATTATCTATGGGTCTGAAACTTCACCAAGTGAAAGCTCTCCCAAAAGTAGGTGAATGAGTTATTTGAGAAAAATTGGCTATCTGCAATACTTTTAGAGATAATTCGCATTTACTCATTTTGAGTAGGTGAGTAATTAGCTATGGGTCTGAAACTTCACCATGTGAAAGCTCTCCCACAAGTAGATGAATGAGTATTTGATAAAAATTGGATATCCGCAATACTTTTACAGATAATTAGCATTTACTCATTTTGAGTAGGTGAATAAATAGCTATGGGTCTGAAACTTCACCAAGTGAAAGCTCTGCCAAAAGTAGGTGAATGAGTTATTTGAGAAAAATTGGCTGTCTGCAATACTTTTAGAGATAATTCACATTTACTCATTTTGAGTAGGTGAATAATTAGCTATGGGTCTGAAACTTCACCAAGTGAAAGCTCTCCCAAAAGTAGGTGAATGAGTTATTTGAGAAAAATTGGCTATCTGCAATACTTTTAGAGATAATTAGCATTTACCCATTTTGAGTAGACGAGTAATTAGCTATAGGTCTGAAACTTCACCAAGTGAAAGCTCTCCCAAAAGTAGGTGAATGAGTTATTTGAGAAAAATTGGCTATCTGCAATACTTTTAGAGATAATTCACATTTACTCATTTTGAGTAGGTGAATAATTAGCTATGGGTCTGAAACTTCACCAAGTGAAAGCTCTGCCAAAAGTAGGTGAATGAGTTATTTGAGAAAAATTGGCTATCTGCAATACTTTTAGAGATAATTCGCATTTACTCATTTTGAGTAGGTGAGTAATTAGCTATGGGTCTGAAACTTCACCAAGTGAAAGCTCTCCCAAAAGTAGGTGAATGAGTTATTTGAGAAAAATTGGCTATCTGCAATACTTTTAGAGATAATTCGCATTTACTCATTTTGAGTAGACGAGTAATTAGCTATGGGTCTGAAACTTCACCAAGTGAAAGCTCTCCCAAAAGTAGGTGAAAGATTAATTTGAGAAAAATTGGCTATCTGCAATACTTTTAGAAATAATTCGCATTTACTCATTTTGAGTAGGTGAGTAATTAGCTATGGGTCTGAAACTTCACCAAGTGAAAGCTCTCCCAAAAGTAGGTGAATGAGTTATTTGAGAAAAATTGGCTATCTGCAATACTTTTAGAGATAATTCGCATTTACTCATTTTGAGTAGACGAGTAATTAGCTATGGGTCTGAAACTTCACCAAGTGAAAGCTCTCCCAAAAGTAGGTGAAAGATTAATTTGAGAAAAATTGGCTATCTGCAATACTTTTAGAGATAATTCGCATTTACTCATTTTGAGTAGGTGAGTAATTAGCTATGGGTCTGAAACTTCACCATGTGAAAGCTCTCCCACAAGTAGATGAATGAGTTATTTGATAAAAATTGGGTATCCGCAATACTTTTAGAGATAATTCGCATTTACTCATTTTGAGTAGGTGAGTAATTAGCTATGGGTCTGAAACTTCACCAAGTGAAAGCTCTCCCAAAAGTAGGTGAATGATTAATTTGAGAAAAATTGGCTATCTGCAATACTTTTAGAGATAATTCGCATTTACTCATTTTGAGTAGGTGAGTAATTAGCTATGGGTCTGAAACTTCACAGAGTGAAAGCTCTCCCAAAAGTAGGTGAATGAGTTATTTGAGAAAAATTGGCTATCTGCAATACTTTTAGAGATAATTCGCATTTACTCATTTTGAGTAGGTGAGTAATTAGCTATGGGTCTGAAACTTCACCAAGTGAAAGCTCTCCCAAAAGTAGGTGAATGAGTTATTTGAGAAAAATTGGCTATCTGCAATACTTTTAGAGATAATTCGCATTTACTCATTTTGAGCAGGTGAGTAATTAGCTATGGGTCTGAAACTTCACCAAGTGAAAGCTCTCCCAAAAGTAGGTGAATGAGTTATTTAAGAAAAATTGGCTATCTGCAATACTTTTAGAGATAATTCGCATTTACTCATTTTGAGTAGGTGAGTAATTAGCTATGGGTCTGAAACTTCACAGAGTGAAAGCTCTCCCAAAAGTAGGTGAATGAGTTATTTGAGAAAAATTGGCTATCTGCAATACTTTTACAGATAATTCGCATTTACTCATTTTGAGTAGGTGAGTAATTAGCTATGGGTCTGAAACTTCACCAAGTGAAAGCTCTCCCAAAAGTAGGTGAATGATTAATTTGACAAAAATTGGCTATCTGCAATACTTTTAGAGATAATTCGCATTTACTCATTTTGAGTAGGTGAGTAATTAGCTATGGGTCTGAAACTTCACCAAGTGAAAGCTCTCCCAAAAGTAGGTGAATGAGTTATTTGAGAAAAATTGGCTATCTGCAATACTTTTAGAGATAATTCGCATTTACTCATTTTGAGTAGGTGAGTAATTAGCTATGGGTCTGAAACTTCACCAAGTGAAAGCTCTCCCAAAAGTAGGTGAATGAGTTATTTGAGAAAAATTGGCTATCTGCAATACTTTTAGAGATAATTCGCATTTACTCATTTTGAGTAGGTGAGTAATTAGCTATGGGTCTGAAACTTCACCATGTGAAAGCTCTCCCACAAGTAGATGAATGAGTTATTTGATAAAAATTGGGTATCCGCAATACTTTTACAGATAATTAGCATTTACTCATTCTGAGTAGGTAAATAATTAGCTATGGGTCTGAAACTTCACCATGTGAAAGCTCTCCCAAAAGTAGGTGAATGAGTTATTTGAGAAAAATTGGCTATCTGCAATACTTTTAGAGATAATTCGCATTTACTCATTTTGAGTAGGTGAGTAATTGGCCATAGGTCTGAAACTTCACCATGTGAAAGCTCTTCCAAAAGTAGGTGAATGAGTTATTTGAGAAAAATTGGCCATCTGCCGAAATCGCTCTATCTCGCACGGTTTTCGAGATATAAGCATTTTTGTGTTTTCCTTATTTGGAAAATTCGTAATGATTAATTAATCATTAATTACTTGGCCATTTCTTAACCAATCAATGTCAAAATCTAATGATTTCCAGATTTTAATAGAATGAATGTATTTGCCAAGTTTCAGGTGAATTGATAAAATCCCTTTCAAGTTATCATCCGGAAAAGCTTACCCATCGAAAAAAGACATTTTTGGTCATGTGACCTCTCTGATTGGTCGAAATGTCACTGCAGTATATTCAAAAAAATTCCCCAGGGCTACTGCATACACCTGCCAAATTTGAAAAGAATCCACCCAACGGTCACAGAGTTATAAGGAAAAAGAAACGCAGAGCCGGCAGAGCCTGACTTCCTCCCATAAACAAACAAGCATCCCTTGCAGGACGCTTAATGAATGTTGATGGCAGTCAAAAGAAAAGTAACTGTTATAAAAGAAGGTTTGTACAACAGAATAACTACAGATTTAGTGTAATTTAGATAGATATGGACTGTCAGAGTACACTCTCTTTAATCATTAGTAAAGCTGACCTCTCCAAATGATCCAGCACCCAGTTTGTTGCCTCTCTTCCAGTAGAGAAGGTCCATGGACTCATTTGAACACACACTGTCCCGCTCATCTTCTGTCAGGTTACAACCTCGCCAGCTCAAGCGACTTGACAGGTAGGTCTGCAGACATAGGTGAAGGTAATTTATTTGAATAGTAATTCATCCAGGTAAAACTCCATAACATAATATCATCCTTAATGTTATAATAAACAGAAAGTTATTAGTTAATTACAAGTATTTTTTTTCTAAGCATATTGGCCTGCATTAATTTTTGTAGATCATCTTTCATAGTAAAGAATGGACAAACCACTTGTAAGTAGAAATAATCTGTGTAACCAGCAAGAAATGGCTGCTCCGCAAGAGATTTTCCACTGGTATTTTTATTTTACATTGAGTTTTAAAATGCTTGATTTGTGATCTGTGATTTCCAGTCATGATTTTAGAGTTTGTGTTTCTGTGCTTGCAATTTTTTGGGGGAAATTGCACATGTCCGATCCCAGAGGGAAATCATGCATGTGGAAATAAACATTTAGGATTGAACTCACTTTCAACATTTCTGGAATATTGCAAACATTAAGGAAAAAGTGGAGAGAAGCTGGAAAGTAGGAATATTCATTTTTGTAAAACTGCCATATATATGTTATGACCCAGTTGTGAAATTGTCCATTTTGTTAAAAAGGACAAGGAAATTGTCCATTTCATGAAATGGACATGAAATCTTTTGACCATTTCATGAAATGGACAACTAAGTGTAACTAATACTATACAACAAGGATTAATTAAAATTGACACTATTAAGTTTACTTGTTCACATTAAAAAATTAATCACTTGTTCACATTGATTGCTTTGTTTACTTATCCACATCATCACAAGATTTATGGCAGGCACTTTTGCATCACAGACCTTTTTCAAACATGAGCACCTTTTAACCAAACAGTACAGTAGTGACATCAGATATATGCTTTATCCCCTTGTTTCTTGACAATTTGGTTTCAACCTATTAATTGGACAGCTATTTAGAAAAATCCTATGATCTAACATTTTATGCAGTGGCTTCTGCCTGTTAAATGGGTAGTTATTTGCAATTACCCTCAGATCTAATCATAAAAGGAATAGCTTCTACCTGTTACATGGACAGCTACTTTCAGTTATCACATCTGTTCATAAAAGGAATGGCTTCAAACTAGTAAATGAACAGTGACTCAAAATAATCATCAGATCTTATCATTAAAGGAATCATTTCAACCTGTTAACTGACAGGTATTTTTCCAATCCTCAGACCTAAACATTAAAAGAAAGCCTTACCACTTTTACTAAAACGTAGTTGTAATCAGCCTAATTCAACTTGATAACCTTTGTTTCTGTAAGATTAGTGTACAAAAATAACAAACTACTAGTAAATTTTTAAATCATTACAGTTTCCTTCGATCACTTATTTAGTAAAAGCTAAAAACAATTTTAACTTTTTGAAAGGACAGAATGCTGAAATAATTTTGAAATGCACATTTATGCTTGATTTTACATTGAAACATTCAGTAAACTTAATCTTAAGTGTTAGTTCCAATAAAATAAAAACATCTGCTTTATTCATTTATTTTTAATTTTACACGTAGTAAGTTACTTGAATGAAAATATTACAACAGGATATTCCATATAATTAGTATTTCAGAATAAAATTTTAAAACCTCCATTGTAGGAAATGCCATGAATGAAACTTAAATTTTCATAGATGAATTGGGCCCATTTCATGAAATGGACAATTTCATAACTGGGTCATAACATATATAGACATATGTCATATCAGAAAGTCCAGTCCATCAGAATTTCAAATCCTGACATCACAAACTCAAATTGGAAGTGCCGGTGTCAGAAAGTACAATTGGAGTTTCGATGGATTTTTGCATCACAATTTGAAATTCTGTCAAAATTATTCGTCAGAAACTCCAAATGGACTTTCTGACATCAGAACTTCAAATACTAGTATTGAAGTAAAAACTTTCTTCATTTTCTTTCATGTTTCTGTTTTTCCCATTAACAAGGTCATTTTGATAAGTTGTGATAAATAAATGTGGTAAATGAAGTTGTATTGTTAAGAAAAAGTTTTTTTAAACAATCTTTTTATCTTTATCCATATAATAGGTCCAATCCTTCAATGAAAGTAACAGGATTAGACTTTTTGATGGATTAGACTTTCTGATTCATGGTGATCAGAAACTCCAATCCATCAGAATTTCATATCTTGTTATCAGCACTTCAAATTCATACCTCAGAGCAATCTTAAAATAAAGGAAGAACATAATTGGACTTTCTGATGAATTGGACTTTCTGATACAAGAGAATCAGAAAGCCAACCCATCAGAACTTGAAATTCTGATGTCAGAACTTCAAAGTTGTACCTGAGAGCAATTTTCTAATTAAATAATTGGATTTGACATTCTGACATCAGAACTTCCAATTGGAGTTTGTGATGTCAGGATTTGAAATTCTGATGGATTGGACTTTCTGATATGACATATACATTATATTGCAGTTATATTGCTCTTATTTTAATGAATGAAGTTGTATCTGCCTACATTGTTTACGTCACATGTTTACATTGTTTACGTAGGATAACGTCACATGAAAACATTCATGGTGAAATAACTTACAAAAAAAGAATGTTCACTAAAGAGAGTCAACATGTTGAATTAAGTCATAATCCCCAAGATCTACAAGGTTCATATGCTCATGAGAAAAAAATGTAAAACTGCAGGACTGGCTCAATTAGATGTCAGGACACAAAAATCATGTGATACCAGTAAATATATGAACAAATGATCAAGTGACATTTAAACCACATTGGCACAATGTAGAATGATGAGGTTATAAATCTGGATTTTTTGTCACTTCTAATTATAAATGAATGGCTGAACTTGATATTCTTTTTTGTTAATCCAAATACTGATAAATCTATTGGCCAAATACTTCTCCACCATGTAAGTGACTGTCACATTTCCAGATGATAATATATAAACTCTTTCATGTTGAACTTTCAGGCTGCAATTGTACATTGATGTTAAAAGCATTTATTCCATTTATTTCAACATAAATATTGCTTCTCCCTTAGATTTTTACAGTAGGTGACAAACTTCACTTGAAGAGCAAGAACAGCTGTGTTTTATCCTTGTTACAATTTTTCCTATGATATTATTTCACATTTTCTTCTTTGAAAAAATGGTATTAAAATGCTACCCTGTCAACAGGATACTATTTGACAATAAACTGTGATATTGAACAGTAACAGAACTAACCTTTTCTTTGGCATGTCTGATGTCTGGAAGTTCTCCAATTGTCGACCATTTATCAGTAGACAAAGTGTTTTCTTCTGATTTTTTGACAGACCTGTCAAAACTCAACATCACTGAGTCATTGTCCAGATCATCTAGATGACTTGAGGCATTTGATATTGTGTCACATGGTTCAGAAGACAGAGCTTGTGAAACATCAGACAAAGCTCGAATCTTTGCCGAGACACTCTGTCGGATATTCTCAAAACTTGGCTGACTCTTTGCTGCTTCCTCCAAGGCACCAACTTTCGACTTTCTCCCAAGGGTATCAAAGGTCTTGAAAAGCAAGAGGAACAGAGGCTCTTATAACTGCTTTACAATGGCTTTTAGTGAAGTAAATATCTAATACACTTCATAATACCAATCATTGTCATATTAACTTCTATTTTGTGCATATTAATGGCAGTTTTTACAAGAATTTTCATGGAAAAAAATTGTGAAAATATTGTTATTGTCTACTATAGGTGAATAAAATCAAAGGCCTACTAAATAAACAAGATAGTATCCAACTATATTTACACCTCAGAGCTAACAAAGGGTTCTACTGAGTTTATACTAAAGACCTAGTAAGTGCCTGAGATAGTAAACTTTTAAGTATGGTAACCTGACAATTGCCTATTTGATGTAGCTTGACCAGGTCCCATCTGATCACTAAAGTAAAGCAGCACTGGGCTTGATTAGTACATGAATGGGCGTCAGTCTGAGTTTTTAGCCAGGTGTGGGTAGATACATAATGACTCTAATGATCACTTAAATTTTCAGTCCTCTGCCATTCTTTAATATCCCCAGTGGTAAGCTAAACAGGTACATGATGTTGATAAATGTTAATTTCATCACTGAAACTCTGTCTCTCAGTACGGGAATGTGAGTCACTAGAGAACTTGAGCTGTACTTGTGCAGTCACGATGGGTCTAATAGCACTTTAAGTCCTGTAGTACAAGGACACATTGCACTCTGAGTATATGCAATTGGTCAATCTTTCCTGCTTTCTAAGAGTGAACGGGACTTGGAAGCCAATCTTTGCAGCTTTACAAACCATTCTTTTCACTCTGGATGAATCACATGCCTTTTCAGTTCTCCACACTTTTTTTGACTGGCTCACTCATAAAAAGTTTAACATTGGCCAGGTCATACCATCACCCATGGAAGTGGAACTGGGGCATTTACATTCTTACTCTGGAGGGAAATTCCCTCAATGAATTATAATGCACTAAGGATGGACCTAATTCATACCCATTGGACTTTGGAGGAAATTTCTAAATATCTAACATTACTGCTGTGGACTTGCACATGGATATTATATTACATTTTTTGTTGGTACAAGTTTAATATGACATGAAAGGTGTTAAAAACTTGTCATTTCAGTGAAAATATAGGCCTGCGGAGATCAGTGTAGATGTTACCTGTACAGGTTTGGATAAATGGGCTGGTGAAACAGCAGCGGAGTGTTCCTTCAGTGCAAAGTCATACTCGTCTCGAGATATACAACTTCCCATCCGTGGAGTCAGATTCTTGCTCTCTACTGCTTGGATTGGTTGATTCAGCAGATGTCTTAAAATTGGCACAAACAGGAAGTATATATATATATGTATATATATGTTGTATTGAATATAGATAACCATTGACTGTATACATACAATGGTATAGTCATTGAATGTGTAGATTCAATGGCTTGGCCATTGAATGTACACATTCAATAGCAAGCAGCCATTGAATGTGTACATTTAATGGTTTAACTGTTGAATGTGTACATTCAACAGTCAAAGTCATTGAATTTGTATATACACTTAAGAAATGAAAATAGGTAATTGATTCTGTGTAAAATGAAACTTGTTTTTACCATTTTCTTATTATCACATCTGTTGATAACAATTTAAATACTTTTGCGATGAGTTGATTATCTGTAGTCAGTCACACAGTTATTTATTTAAACAAAGACTGTTTTTGTGTTCTAAAAAAATTGTTTATTTCAGTCTATTTTATGATAATTATATTATCCCAGTTAACCTCTCTAACATTATAGGGGTGCTATTGCGGGGCTAAATACAATTAAATGCCCAAATTTCACACATAATTATATGAATTAATTGCAATCACATTTTAGAATCATACACATGTAGACCATAAACTTACTACTGAGAGGCCAATGGTCTAATATTTGTGAATTGAAGTAGAGTTTATTATACAGCTTTTATAATGGCTTTGATCAAAAAGGATTGATGTGCAGAAATAAGTAAATGCTCTATGCAACAGCAGTGTTGTGCAAAAAAAAGCTTGTTATGTAATAATAATTGATTTCCAATATATAAAAACAGTAAAGTAAATAATGAGATGAAATATTTGAAATATATGTCAGGACATATATGTTTATTAATTTTAATGTTGTAGACTAATCCCTTTTCATGTCAGTTCCTGAAATGTACCACTTTTTTCCCAGTTAATTTAATTGCTTATTTTTAAAATTATAAATTAAGTCCTTGCAATCTGTATCATCATTTCATATTTAATTGTTTATACATCCCATGCCTTGGGTCAGTGAATGTACACATTCAATGATTTTAGCTGTTGAATGTACACATTCCACAGCTCAGCCATTTAATGTACACATTCAATAATTTGTCCATTGAATGTAAACATTCAATAGCTTGACCCATTGAATGTATACATTCAATGGTTATCCACATTCAATATAACATATATAGCATATAAATGTGAACTGTACCTATTCAGTGATATTGTACAAAAATATATACCTTTGATTGGTTGTGTGTTATTATACAGTTCTGTTAATAGAAATCATTTGGTCATCCCTTTCAAAGCTCTAAAAAATAAATTCTTATGTGTGTGGACAGTCACTTTGAATTGTACAGACATGTGTCAGTGCATGATCTAACTTATAAAAATCCATGATTCTTTATAGATAAAACAAAACAAAAATCAATAATTCTTGTTTCCATTTGTGGGCTAAACTGCAAAGTTAAAAAAAGAACTAAAGACATTTTTAACAAGTAGTGCTTGAGGGTGCACAAACACTCTCTCGAGGATCCAGAATGAGATATTGGCAAAATACCCCAAATGCGGATCAAAATCATTTTTGAGGAGGACTGAGCCAGGGTTAACTCCACTTCACGTGAAAACAAGATAGTACCAATGTCATTAACAGATTTTAAACTATGGAGCAGATATGGTCAAAAATCATTGAAAAATAATCTGGAATACAATCTTGATTATCGTTCAGGAGGTCTTCTGAGGTAAAACTTTAACCTGTTATCTGGAAATCCTGTTCATGTAGAACAATAATTAACTGGTCCCATGAGTTTTGACATACGAGGGTTTCATTCTAAGTAATTTAAGGTGGTACATGAAAATAGCTATTAACTGTTACAGTATTGTGCCATTTAACATTACTGTGCTGCTGAAACAAAGTCTACTGTACACATCACAGCAAATCTATTAAGACTGCTCATAAATAAGCATAATATGTATCTTTTTTACAAACACAAAAATAATAGTCTTATGTCTATGGAGTTTAATATACATAAAGTTTTAGAGTATATATTATTTCTCACTCACCTCAATTTGTTAATTATAAGCCAGGTTTATTATTGGTGTTTGGGGATCAAAAGCACTTGTACCCAATACTCCACCTGTCAATAAGAAAGGTTGTCATAATCACAACATTTCTGTTGATATCTGTTTATTTGCACAATTTTGTGAAAGCACAGAAGTATAATATATAGCAATTTGCAGTATCAATATAGAAAGTGTCATGTTTATTGCCATGTATGCATTCTATCCTAAAAAAATATACAGGTAGTATATTAAGTAAGAATGCATCAGATTTTGTTTACATCTCCATATAAGGAAATCTCACTGTGGCGTTTGAAAAGAATGTTCTCAGTTTATTTAAGTCCCTGTTAGTCTGTATCAGGCACAAACTTATATTGTATTATATATCTTGACTCAGTATGATACCTTTTTTACCATAGGACCCAAATGCACAAGTACAGTCCAAGCTCTCAGGTGATAGACATTTCCCTAACTGAAAGACAGACTAGCAATGTCCCTGGTGTACTTTAGCCTGCCACAGGTGAAAGGTTCTACCATTTCAAGGACTACCATTTCAAGTTGTCTTCCTATCCACTTTATATCCGCCTGGGGTCAAACCCATGTCCCCTGTGTTCCTAGGCAAGTTTGTTACCCACTAAGTTTGTTACCCACTAAGTTTGTTACCCACTAAGTTTGTTACCCACTATGTCACAGTGGCAGATGAATGATCATGTAAAATAGACACTTTATTTTCTTTGTTCTTTATTTTTGTTATAAATATAACAGTGGGAAAATAAGAAACCAAAACACTGACAGAATCTAATAATAAGACCAAAAAACAGTACAGTAGATTTTTCCTTATTTTACATTGTTGGATAGTCTGAATGCCCATTTGTCATTTTGTGTGACAATTTTAAGCTTTTATCTCATCTCAGTGAATTATTACACATAGATATTAGTCTTATCTTTTCTCTTCTACATATATATATATACATGTTAATATTCTTCAAGGACATATAATCTGAACCAAGGAGAGCAGTGTTCAAACCCCTATAAAGTTGAAGGAGGGTAGTTATCTAGGAGGGTACTTTTCCATGAAGGTATTTTCCCACAAAGGCTTTTTTTTCCAAGATTGTCAGTTTAGGGTGTGCTTCCAATTGCAAATTAAACATGCTTTGGTAATTTTTTCCATTTTCTTGCTGTAATAAGTACACTTACTCACTTGACTTAATAAGAAGATTTAATAAAAAGATTGTGGATCTTGCAAAACGTAAGAAGTTTGTTTGAATCCCCCAAAATCCTGGTTTTATGACACTTATCACCCAACAAAAGCCCTAAATTGTAGTACAAATAGCTTGTCCGCATGATAGATTATAGACCTTTTTTCTGACTGAGGTATTGCGTGTCCCGCTTCTCGGTGAACTTTATGTTAAGACCCTAATACCTAATAAAATGTAGTAACAGACAAAATAAGTTAAATTCTTCTGTTACACTAGGTTAGGTTCTATCATATTAATTGCTCTGCAATTCATTTACAGCTCCTGTTTTCCACATTCGGAGAGAGGTTCTCAGTGGCCCAGTGGGTTAGCAGGTTTGGCATCTATTCACACAGACTTGTCACCTCTGTGTTGGTTCGACTCCCACAAGTCATAATACTGAGGGCCTGTCCCAACATGACACAGGCTGTTGAATGGGACATAACAACCCAACTTTGACTTTGTCCATTTGAGGACATAAATTTTTTCACTAATACAAATGTATATGATTTGTTCCCAGAAGGGTAAGTTCTAGTCAGCAAAACTGCGGGTGGATCCCATCAGCAGGAAAAATAATTTATTGTAAACTTTTTTATTTTGATACCAGTATAATAGATTGATAATTGATTAAAGTTAACAAAATTGCAGCAAAACATCATGACAAATAACTTACAAAAGTGTATATGTTACAGTGAATATGTGTAATCAGGGAATATGCATATTCCCTGAAAATTTTAGATAATACGTGTATTTCCTGGTTTTGTTAAGCAATTGCTTCACATATTCACTGAATTGAAATCAGTGAATCTGTGTAATGGGACATCATTACAATATAATACTATAAATAAGGTAGAAAATTCACTTACAAATCTAACAATTTAGTGTCTCACTTCTCTTTATGAACTTTTACTTAATTTACTGAATGGGGTACTTGAAGAAATCTTTAAAGTGTACTAGAAGGACAAATTGTACTTTATAGTTTAGTCGTTTACTCAAGCAGTATACTCGATCCAGTATTGGATGCTTTTAAATATTAAACTTTTTTGTTGAGATGATATGAATGTTGCTTTTAAACATTGAACCTTTGTGTAGAGATTGTATGAATGCTATTGTGACTTTGATTTCATGTTTATATCGATCTGCCAAATAAGTGATAACTTTAACTTTAGCTTCACACAGCTGTCTATTTTAGAATATTTAAAATAGACAGGTGTTTTGAATTAATAGAATTTTTAGTTATTTATCCCTGACCAATATTTTTACACAAAAGATATATTTGGATGCAAAGTGAATGGCTTCCTTTAAAATTAAATTTATGATAACAAAGGATTTATTTCTTTAATCTTAATCACCTGTTTGATCGCTGAAGGGTGGATGGCTCCTTTCTAATTGAAAGTATTTTAATATCAAAGAGTTAAGTAAAGACCAATGACAGTACTGGGATGACAACTGGATTAACTGGGAATGTTCAATTAATACTTTAAGCCTTGAGAGAGAATTGCTATGACAAGCTGATATCTAATAAATTATATGCATGCATATTGCTTCATAAATAAATATGTTATAGAGTGAATAGTCACTTTTTTATGCTATTTTTGCTAAAAATATATTTAAATTTGAAATTTAATTTAATTTTGTTGCTCAGTTGAGTGCTAGGTTGTTTCAACTTAATACATTTTTCATTATTAATTCTTGACTAATATTTTTCACACCAAAAGACAATTCAATAGCAACCTACATTGCTTCCCTTAACTCTTAACGCACTCACCATTTTTTGCTATTAATGACCTGTGTACTGGGCATTTTTACAGTTAATTCACAGGACCAGGAAACCAACCATGTTAACTGAGAAAATGTGTCATTTTCTAACCTATTAAAACATCATTTAATGTTTCCAAAATAATGCACTGTAACTGAAAACTCTCCTTTAGCTTTTAAAATCAGTTGGAACTTGTCAAGTCATTTCCAGTGCAGTTTTTAATAATCGTTACAGTAATGTAATATAATGGCTACATCATCTGAAATGAATTAAAAAGAGAACTATTGATAACTGCAAAAAAAGTACTAACAAGAATTTTAATCCATAGGATGAGTAATGTAAGTAAGCTGAAGAGCTCAAGGCTACCTTTGGTAAAGTGATATTTTATGTTTTTTGTTATGGTACAGTGAAAGCTACGTTATAAAATCATGTTGGGAGATGGTAATGGTTCTAGTACATAAACACAGTAACATTATTTTATAAGAATGCAAAGCTGCATTCTCAACAATTTCTACTTAGGAAATACGCATATTCCATCGTCATCAAAACCAGAGAATACGTATATTCCCATGCTCAGTTCATATTTAAGTTCACTTGTCTCTCACCTTTTCGGTCATGGGTTCAAACTCTGATTTTTAAGTGGGGAAGGTTGACAGATTGTTAATAACAAACTACATCTTGAAAGTGACAATCACCCATATTACTGTTCATCTTGATCTGACCTATAAAATATGTCTCAAAAGGGACATTCAAATCAAATAGCTCAAATTCTCTCTAAGGATTTCAAGTACAACCACAATTGTATATACAGTGTATTAGAAATGAATTTATTATTATCACAGCATTTATATCAAGCTATACATCAAGGCTAACTTCAACTGCCTTTACCAATCCTTTTAATGAGTAGGTGTAAACTGTCACACTTATCAGATACATGCTGCAGCTGAGAGCTTGCTATCAGCACTTGTCATTAGAAATTGCAAGGTACAGAAGATTGTTTTCAATAACACACTCAGCAAGGGAACAGAATTCACAAGTCATAACAATAAAAGTCTCTAAGTTTCAGTCAAAAATAAAGTTTTACTATGTTAAAGGTTTTGTTAGTTTATGCATGTCAGTAAAACTTTTAAAATCATTTAAGACAAAAAAAGTTCATACTTATATATTTTGTGTCCTTTCCTCATGAGCTAATTACAGTTTGCATTTATTCCATTGAATTGATCACTCTATGGAAGGTTATTGAATACATTTAGTCAAGTAAGATTAATTAATCCTCTGGCATATTTAACTGCATTCTAGCCTTACCTAATGGCTCATATTTACATGAACAGCCCCACAAATACAAAAAAATAGCATAAAAAAATGCCCCATAGGGAAGTAGCATTGGACACCATGAGATATAGAAAAGTTGAAGAAGTACAAAGGTAAGTAGTCTTTCAGGAAAAAAAAAACAGTGTAAATTATATTAAGGTACAGAAATATTTACACTTTAAAAAGAAGAAAAAAGTTTATGTAAAATATCACTTCAACACCAACATTGCAGCATTAATTTGTAAATTAAGTGTTATAAATCTTATAAAATAGCATCAGAGATGCCCATACCCCACAACCTGGGGAAATAGTTTTCAACACCATGAAATATAGAAGTAGTGAAACAGTACACAGATTGGGATACTTTCAGAGCAGTGTCAGTGTCCAAATAATGTTTAAGTAGAGAAAATAACATCTAAGAGTAAGAAACTGCATGTAAAGATTAAGTATTAAAACAGGACAATTCAGTTAACTAAAAATTATGAAGCTTTAAGACTTCTCCCATTTTGATATTCATTTGTATGGTCGAATCATGGTTTGCAAGTTTTGAATATTACCCATATATACAGATGTGGCAACACATGCTTTTGTGTGGAGTTCGGGCAAAACCTGTGGCTCACATGATGTAATACCATCTGTTACAATGGGAAGTTGCAAAAGTAAAACAGTTAATGAATTCTAATATGACTTTAACAGTGCTTAATCTACATCAAAAGACACCCAAAGGTGCAACAACCAAGATTCAAGTAAAAGATATAAGAGAGATATAAGAGAGATAAAATAGTATTAGATATCTCTGTAGAGAGATAAAATAGCATCAGATATGCAAGATCAAATATAACAAATATATATATCATATATAACACCTGACCAATGTCCCTACCAAATATCAATTTCCAACCACTGTATAGTTTCCGAAATATAGCCCAGACAAGGCATTATAGGTCAAGGTCACTACAGCAAGGTAAAAGGTCAAGTCAAGGTCACACCATGACATTTTACATCTACACATCCTAGCCAATATCCATACCAAGTATCAACTTCCTACACCTTACGGCTTTCCAAGATATACCCCAAACAAGATTTTATAGGTCAAGGTCACTACAGCAAGGTCAAAGGTCAAATCAAGGTCAGGCCATGACGTTGCACACCTACACTGCCTAACCAATGTCCCTACCAAGTATCAACTTCCTACACCTTATGGTTGCCGAGATATAGCAAGATTTTATAGGTCAAGGTCACTACGGCAAGGTCAAATCAAGGTCACACCATGACGTTGCACACCTACACCCCCTAACCAATGTCCCTACCAAGTATCAACTTCCTACACCTTACGGTTTCCAAGATATAGCCCAGACAGGATTTTATAGGTCAAGGTCACTACGGCAAGGTCAAAGGTCAAATCAAGGTCACACCATGACGTTGCACACCAACACCCCCTAACCAATGTCCCTACCAAGTATCAACTTCCTACACCTTACAGTTTTCAAGATATAGCCCGGACAAGATTTTATAGGTCAAGATCACTACGGCAAGGTCAAAGGTCAAATCAAGGTCACACCATGATGTTTGCACACCTACACCCCCTAACCAATGTCCCTACCAAGTATCAACTTCCTACACCTTAAGGTTTCCGAGATATAGCCCGAACAAGATTTTATAGGTCAAGGTCACTACGGAAAGGTCAAAGGTCAAATCAAGGTCAGACCATGACGGTGCACACCTACATCCCCAACCAATGTCCCTACCAAGTATCAACTTCCTACACCTTACGGTTTCTGAGATATAGCCCGGACAAGATTTTATAGGTCAAGGTCACTGCGGCAAGGTCAAAGGTCAAATCAAGGTCACACCATGGCGTTGCACACCTACACCCCCTAACCAATGTCCCTATCAAGTCTTAACTTCCTACACCTTATGGTTTCTGAGATACAGGCCGGACAAACTTCTTCCCGCCCCCAGCTCGCCAATCCGGACACCATGGGTGAAAACAATATCCTGACAGCCCTTTAGGGCTGTGGGGTAAAAATTGATTAATTGATCTATTTAATAACTAAAATATAGCTGTCAATAGAAATAATATAATTAGGACAAAAGAATCAGTTGCAGCCAACAGTGTATAAATTCGCAATAGGAGAAATATGTCTCAAATGTGGCAGTAAAAAACACTGGCAGAGCCAAGGTCAAAAGTCACACCAAGATTACACTTTGTGGCTGCACACCTACACCCGCACTCAATGTCCTTACGAAGGATCAATATCCTACACCTTACAGTTTCCAAGATATAGCTTGGACCTTGTTAAAGGTCAAGGTCACTACAAAAGGGTTAAAAATCAACTCCAGGTCACACCATGATGGTACACACCCACATCCCCAACCCAAGTCCCTGCGAAATATCAACTTTCTATACCTTATGGTTTCTCAGACCATAACTCAGTCACTAAAACCAGTTCAAAGGTCAAATCAAGGTCACAACATAATATTCCACTGTGACCTTCCATAAGCCATGTCCCCACAAAGTATTAACTTTCTTTGCCATGCAGTTTTTGAGATTCTTCCTACCACCCACCTGACTGACCTAATGAGTGAAGATATCATAAAACTTTAAAATACTGAGGGGTAAAATCTCACTGCAGCTTATAATTTTTAGGGTCTCTCTCAAGGGTGGAGGAAAGTGTGGCATACTAGCTTATCAGCATTCTCTTGGGACCAAGATTGGAAGATTATAGGTGGGATGTCAATACAACATCACTACAGCATCATATCCCAGCTTCATTTTTGCCCAAGCAGTAATTTCACTGTGGATAATTTAATCATGAAATTAAGTTTCGTTTTGTTCAAGGCTGAAATTGGATAGCATTCTGAAAGTAACTGTTAACAGAATAGGCCAAGAGTAACATTTTATTTTTCCTTTTGAATTCTGTGCAAATATCCAGTACAACATTTCTCAATTCTTGTGCTGCTAAAATAATTTCTGTAACCTGTCAGATTACCATTGTGTTTACAATGAAAAGCTCTCAAAGACTTCAGGTAGCATTTATATTCCTTGGCATTTCATCCATGGTGTATCCATATGAAGATTTAGGTCAGTATTTCACTTACATATTTTCATTAAATATATTTTCTTGCTAAGAAAATCCACTTGTTTACTGATTCTAGCTCCTATATTGATACTCTTTATATACATATGGCCAAAACAAGTAATTTTTGCTAGTTAATACTCTTTATATACATATGGCCAAAACAAGTAATTTTTGCTAGTTGATACTCTTTATATATATATGGCCAAAACAAGTAATTTTTGCTAGTTCGGAAACATTCTTACTATTTTTAAAACTGTGTACTGTTTTATTGATTTCATTAAACTTGCTGGATATGAAAGAGCAGTTCTAACTTATAAAACACTTTGATACTCTAGGAGTTGTTTTACATAAAAACACCCAGCATAAAGAGGAGCCATTACACATGAGTTCAGATTTTACATACCTTAGGTGACCTTGACAGGGGTTAAATAATATCTTTACATGTGGTGATAAAAAGTGACTGCATTGCTCAAGGTTTTCACAGACAATAATTTGATGTGATTTTTTTCCCATTCTGAAACTCAAGAATTAACAAAGTCTTGTTGACAAACCCATTTGAATTTACATGCCAATTAAATCTAGAAATAAATCCATGGCATCAACAAATATTTTTTCTTCTTGAAAGATTAAGCAAAACTTTTCTTAACTATTTCTGCTTTGCAACATTACAGTCCCTGTGTGTGTAGAGTTTCAAGCCACCCACTTCAATTCCTTTTGCCCAGTATGCCATTCACATTCTTGTCATATAGAGTTATGTGGGTGTTCTACCACACGACTAAGGCTCCTGATTAAGGGTTTTTGAGGGTCGGTTTCAAAAATTTGCTCAGTCCCAGGCGTCCTGTAAGGGTCGGTTGTGGTCGGTTGAGGCCGTGTGAAAAATCAAACATGTTTGATATTTCTCCTGACCCCAACCGATTATTTTTTCCCGCCATAAACAAAATGTCCAGTCCCAGGCTTCCCCAGGCCTCCTCAGACCAAATTTACACAGTCGTATGTTGTCCCAGGCTGCCTGCGACCCTTAGTCGCCGACCCTTAGTCCCCGACCCTTAGTACCTTAGTCCCAGGCCTCCTGCGACCCTTAGTCCCATTGCAAAACAAGAATCGGCTATCTCGGTCTGGGGACGCCTCAGGACACCTTGTGGGGTCAGGACTTAATCGTGGGTTAGTCGGGGCTTAGTCCCAGGAGGCCTGAGGCGTCCTGGGACCCAGTCGGTTTGTCTACGACAGGATCGTGGTTCAAACCGACCAGAAAAATGGCTTAGTCGGTTCTTAATTAGTCCCAGACCAGTTAGGGACTGTCTGGGGCCGCCTGAGGCGTCCTGAGGCTTCCTGAGGACGATCTGTACTTAATCCCAGACTTTGAAACCGATCCAGTTTTCCCACCCATTTTTTTTTTTTTTTCACCAACTGTCCACGATTAAGGGTCCCAGACAAGATCGGGACTTAATCCTTTGGTGGAACAAGGGCATAAGTTATAAGATGTTAACCATTCTGGGCAATATTGCTGTAATTAAATCCTAATATTCTCACTCCACTCAGACTGTCATCATGAATATGGGAAATCTGTTCTTAATAAAAATATAAAGTGCAAAATTTAAGGAATAACTTATCAATAACTTAAAGTCTGTATGTTACACTCATAACATTTGAATGAATATACTCAAACACATACCGGGTACTTACATTGAACACATACTTTTGAAAAGTATACAAGTGGCTCAGGCTTACCAACAGAAAGTCATGTGCAGCAATTCTATTGAGCTTTTCTAACTTTACTAGTTGACTGAAACAAAGGCTATTTTTGTTGTGTTGATTATCTATACAGTGTTACATGACACAACCACATTACTTGACTTTTAACCCAGAAAACAATGTTAGACTATTAACTAATGTACAGAAGAAAGTAATATTTATTTTTCAAGAGAAAGTTTTATTACAACAGAATCAATTAAGATTTCACAACCAGGATGCTTGAACTAATAAAGAAGCAGTTTCAAGGGAATTTGGGTAATGATTTTTCAGTGAAATTTTGAGCAACATTTATTCCACATGCACAGCAAAACAGTTCAACAGAAGCAGTGCCTGAGAATGAATGCACAAACCCAGAGCTTAAAAACATATGAATTGAAGCTGGAAACCTCCTTTGAAGCCTCCAGTTTTTGTGCAGCAGGAATTGATTGTGTCATATACATGTATTAGGGTATTAATGCCAAGCTGTGTTACACACACATGAAGCCATGCAATACTGTTACAAGCTTTTTACAATTGTAGTTTGTTACATGTAACATCATTTTCACTCTACAGCCCTTAAGGGCTGTCGGGGTATTGTTTTCACCCATGGTGTCCGGATGGGCGAGTGAGCGGGCGGCGGGAAAAAGTTTGTCCGGGCTGTATCTCAGAAACCGTAAGTTGTAGAAAGTTGATACTTGGTAGGGACATTGGTTAGGAGGTGTAGGTGTGCAACGTCATGGTCTGACCTTGATGTGACCTTTGACCTTGCCGTAGTGACCTTGAGTTTGAAAATCTTGTCCAGGCTATATCTCAAAAACCGTAAGGTGTAGGAAGTTGATACTTGGTAGGTACATTGGTTAGGGGGTGTAGGTGTGCAACGTCATGGTCTGACCTTGATTTGACCTTTGACCTTGCCGTAGTGACCTTGACCTATAAAATCTTGTCCGGGCTATATCTCAGAAACCGTAAGGTGTAGGAAGTTGATACTTGGTAGGGACATTGGTTAGGGGCTGTAGGTGTGCAAATGTCATGGTGTGACCTTGATTTGACCTTTGACCTTGTTGTAGTGACCTTGACCTTTAAAATCTTGTTGCACCTTTGGGTCTGTCTTTTGATGCAGATTAAGCACTGTTAAAGTCACATTAGCATTCATTAAGAATTTTACTTTTACAACTTCCCATTGTAACAGATGGAATTTCATCAAGTGAGCCACAGACTTTGCTCCAACACCACACATAAGCATTCAATGAATGTATTACAACTTTTGTATGTATGGTAATATTCAAAACATCCAAACCATAATTCGGCCATGCCAGATGTAGATAAACAGTGTTGTAATCTTTAGTTTACTGATTAATGCTGTCATCTTGTTATTGAATTGTCTTGTTTTAATACTTCATCTTTACATGCATTATCTTTCTCTTAGACATTATTTTCTCTATTTAAACATTGTTTGGACCTTTATATAACTGACAATACTCCGAAAGTATCCTGAATGTTGTACTGATACACTACTTCTATATCTCATGGTGTTAAAAATATTTCTTTAGGCTGTGGGGTATGGGCATCTCTGATGCTATTTTTAAATAATGTTGAAAGTTTGGCATGAAATGTAACAGAATTGAAAGTAGCAAACTCAAATGGAGTGCCATTTAAGAAAATACTATCAGGGATGCCCTTACCCGACATTTGGGAAAATAGTTTTTTTCAACGCCATAAAATATAGAAATGAAACAGTTCAAATATCAAATATCAGGAGACTTTCAGAGTAAACAGTGTCAGTTGTGTAAAATCCCGCAAAAATGTTTAGATAGAGAATATACCTTTTAAAAGAGAAAGAATATACACAAAGATGAATTATTTAAACAAGACAATTTAATATTAAGAAGACAGCATTTATCAGTTAACAAAAAATTATGGAGCTGTAATATTTATTAATTCAAGTATAGTTCTTAATGGAAATAGCACAGTTGAGCAAAAAGTAATATAATAATCAATCCCAGCAATCCATATATCTTTGTGAAAAGAGAAATATGTCTCAAATATGGCATGTGAACACACTTTGGCAGAGCCAAGGTTAAACGTCACACTATGATTAGCATACCTATATTTACCATCCAATGAGCCATCGAAAAATCAACTGGCCACACCTTACAGTTTCTGAGATATGGTCTGTACAAGATTTTAAAGGTGAAGGTCACAACAGCAAGGTCAAAGGTCAAATCAAGGTCATGCCATGACAATGGATACCTAACCAATGTGCCTTCCGAGTATCAATTTCTGACACCTTATGGTTTCTGAGATATAGCAAGGTCAAAGTCACTACAGCAGTCACGGTCAAATGGTCAAAATCACTACAGCAGTCATGGTCAAATTATGGTCACACTATGACGGTGCACACATACAACCCCTAACCAATGTCCCTACCAAGTATCAACTTCCTATACCTTACAATTCCGGAGCTATAGTCCGGACAAGATTTTAAAGTTCAAGGTCACTATGACAAGGTCAAAGGTCAAATCAAGGTCACAAGATGATGCTGCATACTTACGTAACCTAACCAATGTCCCTACTAAGTATCACTTTCTTACATCTTATGGTTTCAGAGATATAATCCGGTTAAAATTTTCAAACTCAAGGTCACTACAGCAAAGTCAAAGCTCAAATCAAGGTCACACCATCATCTCACACATCTACAGCCTCCATCCAATGTCCCTACCAAGTATCAACATCTTACACCTCACCGTTTCTGAGATACAGCCCTTACATGCTTTTTTTGGCCCACTAGGCCGGCCCGCCAGTCTGTATGCTACCTTGAATGCATGCTTGCCCATCCAGACACCATGGGTGAAATCAATACCAGCTCAAAAGCCATCCAATGCCAACGATTAATGAATAACAAATAAGGACTGGAAAATCAGAAAAAAAACAACATTAACTTTACAAATTGTATGTAATGATACACTGTATATAAAATAAATACATGTATTACTGAAAACTAAATGTTATATATATATATATGTAATTGGACTCAACACTGATGCCAAATTTTTTCCCCTCTCATGGCAGTTACAATATTTGCCAACATATCACAAGGAGGTAGGAGAGGAAATAAGAATAATAATATGGCTGTGGTGGAGGACAACTGACAAGAGGAGCAGCAACATATAGAAAAATAGGTAGAGAAGATTAATTACAGTGTTTGCACAACATGGTCTGTTCAGGCTACAATTTAAATGGCAGGAGAAGACCATAAAATTTTTTGTTGGGACCAGTAAAAAGAGGAATCAGGCACCTTGGACTGAAGGTGTGATATCAAGCCATCAGAGACACCCTTGTAAGCCAACAGCATAAGGAAAGTTAGGGTCAGGTGCCCAAGAGTTAAGGTAAAAGTCAAAGAGGATGCTGAGCAAGATGGACTTTCTTTCTAGACACTGAATTTCCACTTCAGTTGCAAAACTGTTTTAGAGCAAGCAACTCTCCTTAAAAACAACTACACATACTCTGAATACAACACATAATATCAATTGCTATCATACAAAAATACAAATGTCCCCACGAAAAGTTGAAAATCCCCTTATTTTCTTGAAACTAAAGAAAGTGGGAATAAATATTTTCTCTTTATAATACTCAGCCAATATCTGCTTCGGGATGATTTATTGGACTCTGAAAAGAGCCTATAAATGCAGCATTGGGTTGGATTCTGAGTTATTTGGCCTCTGAGGGGCCACGGTGGCAGAGTGGTAACACTCTCGCTTCCCACCTCTGAGATCAGAGTTTGGTTCCCAGCCCGACCTCAAGTGGGAAAGCTGGTAGTTGCTTGCGGTTGGTCGGCAGTTTACAGCACAGAACCTTGACCAACTGTATGTACTGCATGGTTTCCTCTGCCTTCCTATCGTGATATGACCTGTACAGTGTTGAAAGCGACATAAAAATCCAAAATAAATAAATAAAATTTGCCTTCTGAGCCAGGTACCATAGTATGTTATTTTGCCATGACACTTCTCAAGCTGGGTTGTTATAATAATGCCTTAATACAGTTTGTCTATTGGATGAAACAGTCACCATGTTTCCATGTTGTAGACTTTATAGGCCAACCAGGTTGGCACCAGTCGTGTAAGTTCCTAGCTCTGTCTAGTCTGTGTTTCTCATATTCTTCAACTAGTCTACTGGCTAGCACAAGTGCACCTATGTTTGTATTCTTCAACAGTAACTGCACAGACCTGCTTGACAATACCTCAAAGTATTGTGAACAACCCGAAATCACATAATGATGTGCAATCGATGCCTCCCATGCAAGTGTTTGAAGGTGATAGTAATTAAGTTTTGCAACCTTCATTCAGTGGAATCTTGTAAAAGTGAATTACTCAGCTATGTTTTGGTCCAACCATATACAATAATTTTACAAACAATTCTGCATATATCCTCACATAACACAAAATAGGGTTAAGACTGTCAGTTTGACAATGGTTGCAAATATGTATCTCTGGTGTTGCATTTCAATAATACCAAAAACTCTATGTTGTATCCATAATGTTTCATCATTATAACAAGAATACATTCCTATGTGATATACATGTATATTGCCTAATTGAAATCAAAGAGAAGAAGGAGGATTGGCTTTAACTTCTCCATATTAGCCTCAAATTTGTATCACATTTTTATCTTCTGATTTGAAGGGTGTGAGGTCAGAGCAGTGACATATCAGATGTAAAAAAAAATTTTAATAATTTTCACAATGGCAATATTTTTTAACCAACCAAAGGTCCCCAACTTGATTTACCCTGTTTAATGTGTAAAATATTACATCAGACACAATATATTGCAGAAATGGGCAATGATAAAAAATTACAAACCGGTGTCCAATCTAAATTTCCTATCCAAAAAGCAGTCTAAACAGTTAAATACATACATAAGTAGGGAGGGGTTCTCACACGTCAACCAGTCTGCTTACAGGAGATTACATTCTACAGAAACTGCACTCCTTAAAATCCAAAACGACATTGCTGCTTCAATGGACTCAGGTAAAGCTGTTGCGCTCATATTGCCGGACCTCTCAACACCATTCGACATTATTGACCACAACATTCTTTTTGACTGCCTCAGGGATTGGTTTGGTTTGATGGCACTGTGTTGAGGTGGATCAAATCCTATCTTACTAACCACAAAGAGAAGATTAAACTGGGTAATAGGTTTTCAGATACCTTCTCACTTCCCTATGGTGTACCACAGGGTTCTATCCTGGTGTCCCTCATTTTTGCCCTTTACACACCCCCTCAGTAACAAGTTTTCCACTTAACAGTTAAGAACGTAGGTGTAACTTTTTGACATCTGGAAATTCCTCACTGTGGAGACTGCAGCCCTGTTTGCAAAGTCAATGATTATATATAGCAGTCGAATCGACTACTGCAATTCCCTACTCTATGGTGTAAATAAATATAATGTGGGTAAACTCCAGAAAATTCAAATGCTCTTTTTAGAATTGGTTTTAGACTTAATAGAACAAGCAATGTTTCTCCCTGTCTTCAAACACTACAATGGTTCCCTATTTCATATCGCATCTTGTTTTAATATAATCTCATTACATTCAAGGCTATTACATTCTCCCAACCTACATACCTATCATACTTGATCAAAACCAGTAGCCTCACTTATGGAAATCGGCTATCTCTTTCATCAGCTTGTCCTAGACAGGCCATGGGTAGGTGAGGTTTTGCAATGGCTTCCCCCACTGAATGGAATGTACTCCCACAATCAGTCCATTCACAGCATACAATAACATGTTTCTGGAGCCAGTTGAAAACGTATTTGTTTGGACTAGCATAACTTGCTACACAGTATATTTCACTCAGTGGGTGCTTAATTATTTGGATCAAGACCTGACATGCCCATGAACTTCCCCTTTTCAAGTGTATTAGAGGATGTTGTATCAATTTTGCATCATATAAATGTTTCCATTCTATTCTATTCTTGTAGAATTTCACTTCACTTGGCATTATGAGACAGCTTCACTTGGTGTTATGAGACAGTTTCTGTTTCAGGAGAGGTAAGTTCGTGGAAAAAGCTGCCTTGCATGACGGACATACTGCAAGTATTGGGAGCTATGATTTGGAAACATCACTTTCAAGATAATAAAAAGACTCATATACTCTGGATATCTTTTATTTTTAAACATCCTTCAAATTTAATAAACGTATTTCCCACAATTCAGTATATGATCCAAAAATATGATGTTCCCAGTAACCATTTTTTTCAGTTTTGCAAATGTTTGACAGGAAAACTTTGGCAAAGGTTTAAAAATGATGGGTACAAACCCATTTATAATAGAATATTTTCAAAACGTTTGATGTATACTGTTTATTAAATGGGCCAACATTGGTCCAACATTGGAATGCTATCTGGGTTAGATTCTACATGGGGAAGCTGGTAGTTTCTTACCGATGGTCAGTAGTTTACAGTACAGAACCTTCACCAATTGTATGTACTGGTTTCCGCTGCCCATAAAACTACCCATAATTGTGATATGACTGATGCAGTGTTGAAAGCAACGTAAAAACCCAAATAAGTGACAAAAACTGAGGACCTGTCCCAATATGACCCTGGCTGTTGAATGGAATGTAAAAACCCAACTTTGAACTTTAAAACCCAAATAAATCAAAATCTTTGTTTGGAAATGTTTGAAGGTAAACATTTTATAAGCATTCTGAAAATAAAGGTATAAAAAACCTAAAAAAGCGTATGTGATAGGATGTTTAAAAAGTATTTGACAGAAAACATTTCATAAACATTTTTAAATGAAGGGTATGAAAACCATTTGCTCTCAAATGTTTGTAAAACATTTTCAGAGCAAACAGTTACAAAACATTGTCAGCAAATGTTGTTTAAAAGCTTTATGTATAGTGTTTATCAAAAATTGCATGATGAATGTTTCCATTCACATTTCCAGTATAACCTTCATTTCTTCAGCTGTTTTATAAATGTTTAAACATGTTTCCAGTCAAACCTAAGTTTCTTGAGTTATTTTATAAACGTTTAATAACTGTTTTCAGCAAAAACATTTGCACGTATAGACAATATTAATAAAGCGTGTTATAATCATTACAGTATAAATGTTTACTTGGAAATATTTAGTAATTCAAACGATAGGGTTTAAATAGGTTTTTTTTAAAATTTTTTTTTTATGTTTAAATCATTTTAAAACTTTTTAAATGTTTACTGGGTTGCTGTTCATTAATGTGTTTCCTAAAAAATTAATAATTAAGACCTTTCAATTAGTGTGTATGAATTCCTGTATATGAGGTAGAAAGTTGAAAATTTCTGTTGTATGTGAACAATTTTGATGGATAGTAATGAGTTAAATGTAAATTGGTTGGTGGATGACATGAGACAATATGGAAAGTGTATGCACGCAATTTAACTAGCGAGGATAATGATGGTATTTTATTCATAGTAAGTCTATGTTTCATACTTTCTCAGCCTGTGGAAAATTCAACGCCACAACATGTTCAAATGCCAACAGCGACGTGCTAATTTATTTCATCCTACATTAATCCCTCTGGTATGCTGTTTAAAAACACTTTGAACGAAAGGACACCGAGAATTGCCGGAGAATAATTAAGTGACATCTCGTAGGTATTTCGGAATATTGTAAGTCTGATTTATATGGTTTTCTAAAGCCTCGGCTGATATTAGGATGATTAAATTATTCTTTATAATTAAATACGTATTAGACTAATTTAAAATGAATATATTTAACTTTATTATACGCGATTTTCCTATGACAAAATTAATGATCAATGTCTACGAATAACTGTTGAGTCACTGTGTTTTCGGCATCGTCCGTCGTAGTCATGTGGTAACATTCCACGTCACACAGCATTTTTTGGCAGGTAAGGAAGGATATGCGGAATATTTGTTTGTGTTAAATTGTTACAATTCTCTTGATTCTGGCATCGTTAACTTATTAGACGTATACAAACTCGTGCTGTAAGTAATATAGATTCATTTTGTATTTTCAGATTGCCTTGCTGTGACTTGAATTCAAGAAATAAAGAAAGAAAACAGTTGACCTTCAATTTGTCTTTCTCTGTATTTGCCCCGTCCAGACGAGATACACGACCACCATCTTGAAATCAGACATACATTCTGATTATTAGCATATTAGCTGCCATCGGATAGCTCTGTAGATTTACATATGTTGCACTAATATGTAAATTGTTAATATCAGTTTTAGTAAGTCTGTTAGAATATATTCAACTTTACATTTCTGGACAAATCATTTGAAAAAAAAGTCCTTAAACAAGATTAGCAGTGTTTCAATTGGACAATACTGGGTGAAATTTTAAATACATCTATGAACAAGAATAAATTTATTTTCTAGCTACATTCAGACAGAATATTCAACTTAACATTTCTAGACAAATCATTTGGAAAAAAAGTCATTAACCCTTTCGCTACTGAAGGATCGTTATTCTGGGGGACTGTAGCCATATGACGTCATATCACGTCAGAAACGTCAATAAAGTAAAACATTAACTCCCTACCTTTTACACTTCATTTGCAGTATTTTTCGGCATATTTCATTAGGAATTGATGAAAGTCGAATGGGGAAATTCGTGGGAATTCCCCAAATAAATATAACTACAAGTAAACAATATGCAGTTATATGCGGTAAATACGGCAATATTTACAGAAACCAGTTAAAATAGCTAAAAATGGCGATTTTTGTTTAAAATATGGCATAACATACATATATTTTACTTAAGCAATCGTTTTAATACTGATGAACCAAAGAAAACGTATTGCAGTATACTGAAGGGAAAGAAGAAATCAATATTATTGCCGTCGACCCTGTGTCGACAGACATGGTACCTGGTAATACACATAAGCGTCGACTGCTAGACGTCATAGATGGTAGCGAAAGGGTTAAAACAAGATTAGCAGTGTTTCAGTTGGACAATACTGTGAAATTTTAAATACATCTATGAACAAGAATGGATTTATTTTCTAGCTACATTCAGACTTTATCACTATAATTGTGACTTGGTTTGTGTAGGTATAGTCATAAGAAATTTAAGTTTTATTATTGGAACATTGTTGATTCATGTATGCTATTTACAATAATTTTTCCCATTTCTTTTTGAGCTTGGAAAATTCTAAAGTGTTTGAGAAATGAGGCTTATTGGTAAAGCTGGGCTGGTTTGCATTTAAAGCTGCATACATTAAGGTGGTTAGCTGGGCTGGTTTGCATTAAACCTACGTACATTAAGTTGGTTCGAACTAAATTATACTGAAATTTCATGGTTAATATGGACATAGTTGTTTCACATTTTTGAGTATAAAGTTTAACCATGATTGTATATTGGACGGGTGTATCTGTGAACAGGATGACCTGTGATCTGCTTTATCAAACTTCAAGTGTACTGGTGGACATGGTATTTAAAGACTTATTCCCTGCAAAATACTGGCAGGAAAAAATGAGTATAAAATTAAACTGTGATTTCATATTAAACATGCACATCTATGAACAGGAATGGTTTCACGGTGGCAGAGTGTTCACACCCTAACCTCCCATCTCTGAGATCGGGGTCCGGTTCTCACCCTGACCTCAAATGGGAAGCTGGTAATTGATTCCCATTTGTCGGCAGTTTACAGTACAGAACCTTGACCAACTGTATGTACTGATTTCCTCCGCCCATGAAACTACCCATTGTGATCTGACCTGTACAGTGTTGAAAGCGATGTAAAACCCCCCAAAAATCAGTCTATGAACTGGAGGACCTGTAATTTGCCTTATTGAACCTCGAGTATACTGGCGGTATTTTAAAAATTTATTCCCCAATGAAAAAAAACAGGCTGGAACAAAAATAAACTCTAGCAATGCAAGACTTGTTAGACCGAGCAGTTGGTTATAAGAAATATGTCCTAGTGGTTATAAAATACATTTACTGTAACGGTGGCTGTAAAACTTGGGTTGTGGTCCGACCAATTGAAACGTGCGAGCAATCCACAGCTGAAATATGACCTAGCATGGAAATGATGATCCAAATATAAATTTATAATTTTAGCGCATTTAAATTTGATAACATTCTTTCTGCCAAAAATATTAAGTGGCATTTATTGACCTGCAATTTTAGTTGCTCCTTTGTTTATTCATCTTACTCCACAGAGTCTTGAAATGTGTACTCATTCTCCATCTTGGTCCAGAGTTTTGAAATGGGTACACAAGTTAGGTTGGGTTATTCCAGTATTGATGTTCCATGTATAAGATATCTGCAATATCTGTGACTTTTATTGACCTTAATCTTTAAAGAGCCTGTGGTCAATGCTCTAGGTTGGATCAGGTATTTTGGCCAGCAGCTGTTGGCTAGACTAGCTGTAAGGAAATGCATGGTACAATCCGTAAGTGTTCTGTTGCTGTTTGCCTAATGTTGGGATATATCATGTTTCTCCCATTTAGACTTGTTGATATGTTAGGAAATATCAGTGTAGCATCTTCTAGACTAATAAACCTACATCTTAAGGTTACACTTGTGGCCTGATGATGGTGTTCACACTTTGAGGTGTCTTAAATGTGACCATGCTGCATCTGGCAATGTAACAACCCACCCAGAACAAATCATACAATTGTCAAAAACTACATGCAGTTGATTTGGGCAACATTTCCACAATTTCCCTATATGGTGTACCCTTTCTAACATTTAAAGTAATGTCATAGGTGGCCTAGTAGTGGGTGGATGATTAGACCAATGTTCGATCAATCGTCTGTGTCCTGGTACAATAGTGTTCGGTCACTGACAACTTCTAGAAATCGATTAAATCTTTCCCTTCTTTATGTGTCTCAATATCCACGTATTTTTTATATTTTGAGCAGTTTTCTAAACTTTCGTTTAATAAATCAATAGATTTCTCATGAATTTTGTGTTTGTTTATAACTGCCGCCATATTTACCAGAAGTGGGTGCTTTTGGTAGATTCTAAATGTCGGAAACACCGTTATTCTTAACGGAATGAAATATAATTCATCCCAGAAAATGTTTCATGATATATTGGCCAACATTGGAGTAAAAAAGTCGATTATGAGTCGATCATCAGTCAGATAAATGGACGAATAATCCAACTGTGAAAATTGAGGCAATTCCACTCACTATGGCCTAGTAGTTAGCGTATTTGGCATCTATTCACAAGCAGTCAACTCTGTGTGGGTTTGACCCCCCCACACACACACACAAATGGCACTGCTGAGGGCCTGTTGCAATGACCCGGGTTGTTGAAAGGCACAAGTAACCCAAACTTTGTAACCCCTTTTTAGTGGAGGTGATTGTCATGGTGTTAAATAAGAAATTACTTTATCAAATTGGTGACCCCACCCTGATTACCAATTCCACAAGGCATGCTAGTGTTGTGTAGATCTGTTAGTGGAACAGCTGTGGGGCCTGTTTTTTGGGGTCCTTCCAGCCATGTTCAACTACCAGTACATCCAAATCATTTGTACCAGTATTCAGTGGCTGTCCTTTTGGAAACTTTATTAAATTTTTGGGATAGTGTGCAGTTGCTTTTGGCAGTTTAAAGTAGTGGGGAGTTTGTGGTGCTGGTATCTTGGTATCCAAACCATTAAATTGAAATACCATGACAATACTGCACAACTGCCATCTCCATTCTTGGCAGATGTGTGAGAAAACTTAAAATATAGGAAACTTGTCAAAATCTGAAGAATTTATTGGCTTTTATCCCATATCTTGTCAGACTTTAAGACTCGCTGTACTGATTACTAGGAGCTAAAGTGCCATATTTAGTTTTCATGGACTTGATATAAGTGAGGGTATGCATTGATGCACTAAAACTTTACTTCTGAATCCTGGAATGGGAACAGATTTGCATTGAACTTGGAAAATATGGTACGGTCTTGTCCCTAGTTCAAAGTATTGAATTTTGATTAGATTTGAACAGCAACAAAAACTAGTAATGTAGATGGTATTTTAGATCAGGTAATATGTTCAATGTTGCACAGAGTTGCACACCCACCTCCCACCCACCACCGTTAAACAGTTTTGGCATAGGCTGTCTTTATGCGAGTGAGGCTCCAAAACCTAAAACTACGAACCTGTCTGTAAAACCCCGACTTTAACCATGGTTTCGAATGGGAATTTGCAAAGTTTTTCAATTTGTCTGTTTTGTTTTAATCCCTGGATGAAACCAAAGTTGACCATTTTAGTGTACTAGTTAATATGGCTTGACCTTGCAGTACCAGCTTTGTAACTTCTGTAAACTAGGATTTGCCTAATTTCATCCTTGGCACCTATGATTGGTTGGAAGTGTTGATAAGACCAGTATGCCTTGATCTACATAACAGATTGTGTAGGTTTTTGGGAGTTCTTCCCCACTATCCAGAATGGTGGGTGGGAAATTGTTGGGAGGAGATATGAAAACGGGAATAATTGGAGCACAAGCTATATATGCAAAACTTTTGTAAAGTGAGATTACAGTATTATGGTTGTAGTCCAGGCATAGCATTGTGTTTAGAGCACTAATGCATTCAAGTGCTCACCGGTGTATGCAATTTGTAATGGTGAATTTAAATTCTGAAAAAAGAAGTAATTCTCTACCCTTCAACAGTACAACATTGGACCACAGACTAGTTAATCCATTTTGTGGGTAACCAACAGAATTTATTTGCATTTGTTCGATGTAAGCCTTTTCTTGGGCACTTGACCCACTGATTAACTCCCTGGGTATGACCTGGGCTTTTGAATAAGGTGTAACACCCTAACTTTAACGGTTAAACCTTTGGCAGAGCCACATTACAGTGTAACTTTATTTATCGGTGGCTGTTGGTTTAACTATGAACACTGGTAGTTTTTTTATTCAAAACTGAGGCTAAAATTTAGTGGTATAGCAAAATTTGTAGACCAATTTTTCTTGAGACAACTCTTTGACTAGAGTATAGTGCTTGAATATTAATTCTGTTGCAACCAATTATAGTGGGCATTTTACCTCTGACCACTCTGTGCCAGCATATGATATTAACAATCGTGTACAAATCTTTTTAAGGGATATGTACTCTTCAATGTGGATGAACATACTACCTTTCATCTTTGTAGTTTTGTACCCAAAATATTTTCTTGCAAATTTGTTTTCAAGTAAGTGAAAATCAACTATACAAAGTCATAATCTTGAGTTGATAAAAAGTTGGATGTGTTGTGGCTATACACACTCTCAAATGTGTGTACAAGTTAGGACAAGATTCTCTCTACCATTCGTGAGCAGCTGTTGTGGCTGAGTGCTCGACAAGTTTGGTATTTCATTGTTTGGCTCTGCCTTTTTTGGTGTTGAAGGTCCAGCTAATGACATTGAATGCACAGAGGCCTATTCTTTACCTAAGCTGTTGAAAGAGACTTGGAAACCCTGTATGCCAAAGTGCAGAAATTTAACCGTATTTACTTATTTCTTTGTAAAATGGTAAATGTTCTTTTTGCTTTTCAGATGAGAGTGAAGTTAGAATAAAGAATAAGATCAGACTAATGGTTGATGAAAACAGCTCGGTAAGCCAAATAATCTTGCAATAAAACCCTGTCTTGTCTACATATCCATGACTGACAAATGTATTTCTTTCCTAAATTGGTTGACCTTTCTATATATGTGACTGTCGCTATTGTAGCCTTTGTTGGAGGCAGTTGTATTATTTGAAAGTCTATGCAGCTAGGGGCTGTAGATCTACCAGTCTCGTATAAGGCTGGGTCATTGCCTGGACCTACGCTACACTTAATTAGCATGTCTGATTTTTATATCAAATGGTATTCCTCCTGCCATAGTGTTTCTACACTTGTCTGCAGTTTCTATACTGTAATTTTAACGTGTTTGCTTGTCCACCTGGTTTAATTTCAGTAGCTCCTGGCACGGCCTCATGTGGGAAAGCTGGTAGTTGCTTGCCGTTGGTCGGCAGTTTACAGTACAGAACCCTAACGAACTGTATGTACTGGTTTCCTCTGCCCTTCCAACTACCTGTCGTGATATGACCTGTACAGTGTTGAAAGCTACATAAAACCCCAAATAAATAAATTAATTTCAGTAGCACATTGCTTGGTTGGTTTAAGTTGTATCGCCAGATTGAATGGAGTTGTTAACATCAGTTCATCTTTGTTGAGTTTCACGACTGAGGTGTATTTTTTAGTGCACGATACTGAAATAAACACCTTTATGCTGATTTCTCGTGGCTGTATGTTAGAAATCTATTGCTAAAAAATGTCTCATACTTTACATTATCTTGGATCTTGTCTTGGTACATTTTGGGATTGGATGCTTTGTAATAAACTTTATCTTCTCTCGCACAAACCAAGGTTCTATGTAGTCAAAGACACAAAGGGAAACCTTTTATGTTTCGTTTGACACCCTTAATAAAATCTTGCCGTCTTTTATTTTAAATTACAATCTATGATATTTGATTTGCTCTTTCAGTTTGCAAAGCCAATTTTTGCCAGTTTGAAAGAGTCCAGCAAAGTGAGCATAGTGTATTGATTGATGTGAAGAAATATGAAATTTTTAAACTTTTATTCTATATTTTTGTGCATTTTCAGCCTTTTGGTTAGGAAAAAGGTTTTTTTTTTTTTTTTAAAAAAAGTAACAAGAAATCCTCAAAAGTTGACTAGGCACCAAAAATAATTTATCCAAAAGAAAATAAAATGCAGTGGACAGATCCAATTTAACAAGATTTTTCATGCTTTTCAGTACACTGTCTAGTTTGTCATTGCTCTGAAACAGGAAGTCGTTTGATGAGAACTTAAACATTGCACCAAACTAGTTGTATCAGTTGCATGCATTTTGATGATTTCAGACAATAAATATTTAATTGTATCCACCAGAGGCATCCGGTGGGTACTTTTGTTTAGTGTGCATAGAGATTTCCGATATAACGCTGTAAGAGGAAAACTACACCAGCTAGGTTCACCAAATTTGCAGGATATCGTCATTGGGAGGTAAACTTCTCTGGAACTGAAATTAGCCTCATTCTGAAAAAAACAAGATGGCTGCCATGGGCATTTCTTTGAAAATTATTACCTTTTCTAGGTAGAAGGTTGAATCTCTTCTAGTGTAGGGATTGAAATGCAATTTCAATATTGATATCAAACTCTATTTTGGCTTTGCATATCGATCGATATTGAAATATCGTTTCATGCCGTAAAATCTGTTATTTTGCATCTACTGATTTTTCAGTTATCGTAAATCATTTTGCTAAAATATAAGATATGCTAAACTAACCATGAATTTAATACAAGCAGCCTGTAAAAGCAATTAAATTTCATGAAAAATCTCACAATAAGTCTTTTTAATGCATAAATATTGATGTTCAAACTACAGGGAACTAATAAATTACAGTACTATTTTGAAAATTCTTCCTGGTGGGTGATGGAAACGATATTGAAATTCCCACTTTTAGTATCGATATTGAAATTTAGAAAGACGTATCAATCGATATTGAAATATCGATACATGATCCCTTCACTAATCTCTTCATTGGTGATATGTGTAACAGATATACATGTCCTCTACAACCTTGCAGACATTTGACCTGTAAGCTCCCTGAGTGCCAAAGTACCCCACGTAGTGAACTTTAAAAGTGCCTATATCTCCCTAATTGTTGGTCCTAGAGATTTGCAAAGTGAAACCAACGTATAGAAAATCATGGACTGGGAATCTTCTGATGTCAGATTTGACCTTGGACCACTCCTTCAGGGTCAAATGAGGATAGCCAAACTTAAAAGTGCTTATAACTTGCTTATTATTGGTCATACAGGTTTGGGATACTAAACCAGCTTATAGGAAATCAAAGACATTTAAGATGTATGTGAGACCCATGAATGATCCACTCAGAGGACTTTTTCTGTAAATTGACACACACACACCCCCCCACCCCCCACCCCCCACCCCCACCCCCCAAAAAATAAGGTAAGGTTTGACCAAAACAAAGATGGTTAGACCACCCCCACCCACCCCCCAAAAAAGAAAAAGTTTATAATAATTTTGAATCACACATAACGGGTGCTGCAAAAAATACCCAGTGAATGCTTGTGCTGTGTGAGAGATGGCCTGTCTGGGGATATGGGGACACAAAAATCAAATATTAAATGATATCAAGTAAAATCCACACAAATTACGACAAGTATGACAAAAGTATAATCTAAAAGCCATTCACAGACGTCTCCCTCACTAACAGACCATGCTTGATGTATCCTTACTTGTGATTGGCTGATTTTATGATTACCTTGACAACAGTTGGAAAACCCCAAGGTGTTTCTATTTGTATTTACGTTATTTTTATTGCATTCATGGCTAGTTTTGTGATTTTAGCTGATGAATATTTCAGATTTTTACAAAATATTATTAAGGTTAGCATTTTATTGTGACCAAAAGGCTGCAAAGAAATGGATTTAGCAAATACCGGTTTTACTTAAATTTTACCGATCATTGATTGGCAATGAGCCAGCGAGCGATAATACCGAAGTTTGCAAACATCGTCCCAGCACTAAGGTCAGCTATAACATAATAAAATTTCAGACCTGTAGCTCATGGCATAGCGGAGTAATAGCTACTTTTAGGTTATTACTGTTGAGTAAATCACTTATAACTTGAAAACATTTAGATTATTTAGTTTCAATAAGTTATTCACCTATTTTGAGGCAGCTATAACATAGTAAAATTCCAGACCTGTGGCTCATTGCATAGCTGAGTAATAGCTACTTTTGAGGTTCTTACTCAACACTAAATCGTTTATAACTTGAAAAGTATTGCATTTAGAGTATTTAGTTAAAATATGTTATTCAGCTTTTCAGTAACTTCCAACATGAGTAAAATAACTTGTAACTTGAGAACTATTGTATTTAGAGAATTTCGTATAAATATGTTATTCAGCTACTTTTGGGTCAGCTATAACATAGTAAAATTTCAGACCTCTACCTCATGGCATAGCTGAGTAATAGCTACTTTTGCCTTTGCCTGTGGATACGTTCTGCATCTGGCCACAGATGTGTCCTTAGTCTAGTTATTACTGTGTTGATCAGTAAAGGTTTTTACCCCTGAGCCCTTAAGGACTGTCAGGGTATTGTTTTCACCCATGGTGTCCGGGTGGGCGGGCAAGCGTTGGGCCTGAAAGTTTGAGTTTGATAATCTTGTCCGGGCTATATCTTGGAAACTATAAGGTGTAGGAAGTTGATACTTGGTAGGGACATTTGTTAGGGGGTGTAGGTGTGCAAGGTCATGGTGTGACCTTGATTTGACCTTGCCGTAGTGAACTTGACCAGTGTTTCCGCTTACGCACAAACGTGCGTAAATTTACGCCGAAATCAAGTGATATACGCACATATTATTTACCAGGGGGTCAGACTGACGCAGAAGTATTTGTAAAAAGAAATATCGATATTTTGTCTATATATAAAGCAATTCGTCATTTATTCCAATTTCAAAACAAAAATGGCCGATTTCCTGCTGTTTACTTGTCACTGCGCATGCGTGGTATCAAAAGGTCGAGAGGTGAAGAGTTCGCGAGGTTACGAGGTCACGCATGCGCATTCGGGTTATTCAATTACAAAATCCAAGGATGCAAGATTTTTTACTGAAAGCATATACATGCAATAAAAACAGCACTGAAGGTAAGCTGTATATTTTAAAATTTCTTGTAAGGCGAGAGCTACGCAGAAGAAATCCATCTTAAACAGCCAGTGTTAGAATGTACCGTAGCAAATCTTATTCGAAACGTTGTACATCGAAGGAAAACATGATCTCTGCAAGGAAACAATTGGAAACAACGTCTCCGAACGATGACAGATACCTTGTGCATTGGGAGACAAGTTCTACTAAATCTGGGAAACTCTTGAATTTTTAACCCCGGACACCTCCCCGGAAAATACTAGCTGTGAAATTCAAAAATATTCGCAAAAACACTATAACTCTGGAACCACTCAATGGATTTTTGTCAAATAAAAAGCAAAGTAAACTACAATAATTTGTCTTTCAACCAGTATAAATATTATAGTTGTAGGGTAAATAAAAAAAAATTTAGTCAAGTTTATTTTTTGACTATTTTCTTTACCCTGATGTACACAGGTGAACTGATCAGATATCTTTATGAATATACAGCCATGTACAATGTACTGTAATTTTTTTTGTCAACGTGATAAATAAATCAAATTTATTGCTTTTTAGTAACTAGGTATAGCTAAACATTATTTATTGAGGAAAATGTGGCAGAATATTACTTGTAACCCATTTTAAGTACCCCATGGGATACATGGTACCCCACATTTCATAACTCTAATTCTGGCTTTGCGAGGTATTTCAGCATTGTTTGTCTATTATTTTTCCACCGTGGAGTTTAACTAGAAGGGGTCAAGTCTAACTGACCCTCAAAAATTTGTATTTACCCCCCGGTTTTCAAAAGCGGGGGTCAATTGACCTCCAGAAAAACGAGGCTCAGGAAACACTGCTTGACCTATAAAATCTTGTCCGGGCTATATATCGGAAACCATAAGGTGTTGGAAGTTGATACTTGGTAGGGACATTTGTCAGGGGTGTAGGTGTGCAAGGTGATGGTGTGACCTTGATTTGACCTTGCCGTAATGACCTTGACCTATAAAATCTTGTCCGGGCTATATATCAGAAACCGTAAGGTGTAGTAAGTTGATACTTGGTAGGGACATTGGTTAGGGGGTGTAGGTGTGCAACGTCATGGTGCGACCTTGATTTCACCTTTAATCCTGCCGTTTAGACCTTGACCTCTAAAATCTTGTCCGGGCTATATCTCGGAAACTGTAAGGTGTAGGAAGTTGATACTTGGTAGGGATATTGGTTAGGGGTCGTAGGTGTGCAACATCATGGTGTGACCTTGATTTAACCTTTGATCTTGTTATAGAGACCATGAGTTTTAAAATCTTGTTTTTGCTATTTCTTGGATTCCACAAGGTGTAGAAGGTTGACACTTGGTAGGGTCATTGGTTAGAGGGTGTAGATGCATCATGGTGACGTTTCTGCTCTGCCAAAGTGTGTTCACCTGCCATATTTGAGATATCATTCTCTTATGACAAAGATTATGGATTGCTGCAACTGATGATCATATGCACTTTTACACAGTTGTGCTATTTCCATTGACAGTTATTTTCCAATTAATTCTACAGGTTCATAATTTTTAGTTTACGGATTAATGTGGTCATCTTGCAATTGAATTGTCTTGTTTTAGTACTTTATATTTACATATATTTTCTTTCTCTTAGATGTTTTTGTATTTCCTATAGGAAATCATGGGCTGGGAATCATTTGGTGTGGTCGGATTTGACCTTGGACCCTCCTTCAAGGTCAAATGAGGATACCCAAACTTAAAAGTGTTTACAACTCGCTTATTATTGGTTCTAGAGGTTTGCAATGTCAAATCAACCTATAGGAAATCATGGGCTAGGAATCTTTTGATGTGATCAGTTTTGACCTTTGGGCCCTCTTTCAAGGTCAAATGATGATAGCCAAAATTAACAGTGCTTATATCTCGCTAATTTGTATTCCTAGAGGTTTGCAATGTCACACCAACCTATAGGAAATCATGGGCTAAGAATCTTGTGATATGGTTAGATTTCACCTGGGGCTTCTTCTTCAAGGTTAAGCAATGTTTGAATGGCTTTGGTGAGTTTTCTTTCTGGTGGATACAATTTGCATCAGTTCTCCGATGCGATAGGTCTAGTTTTCTCTACTTAAACATTTTATATAACTGACCCTGCTCTGAAAGTATCCCAATCTTTGTACTGTTTCACTACTTCTATATCTCATGGTGTTGAAAACTATTTCCCCAGGCTGTAGGGTACGGGCATGTCTGATGCTATTTTTAAAACATTGATCTATGCAACAGTTATCCTCATCATTTTGCTGCGATGGTCAGGGAAAATGAAGTCAGTCAGGGAAAAGTTGGAGATTTTTTAAAGCAATCATAACTGGCAACCCTGATAATGTTACGACTCCTGAGTCCTTTATTGTATCCACTGGATAGCATCCGATGGATACTATGGATTTCGCTTTGTTACGCTGCCGCTGCAGTGTGGAGAGAGATTTCACCGTTACTGCTCTAACAAAAAAAAAATATTATGGCTATTGGCTAGCCTTCTCAAATTTGCAGGATATATTCATAACAATAAAATCTTGCCTGGGAATATTTTTGGCTTCATTTTGAAAAACAAGATGGTCACCAATGACGTTTATTCGACTTTAAGCAAGGACTTTTGTTGGCCCTCTAGAGCAAAGGGTATTTATAGGTAGAGATCTCAGATTCGCAGGATATGTTCCTCATTACAAAATCTTGACTGGGAATATTTTTGGTCTCATTTTGAAAAACAAGATGGCCGTCACGGGCGTTTGTCAGTCATGAAAAGTGCTTATATCTCCCTTATTATTGGCCCTAGAGGTTTGGGATGGTAAACCAACCTATAGGAAATCATGAGCTGGAAATTTATTGCTGTGGTCAGATTTGACCTTGGACCCCTCCTTCAAGGTCAAACGAAGATGGCCAAACCTAAAAGTGCTTATAACTCACTTATTATTGGTCCTAGTGGTTTGGGATAGTAAACCAACCTATAGGAAAACATGTTCTAGGCATCTGTTGATGTGATCGGATTTGACCTTAAAGGTACGTATAACTCGCTTATTATTGGTCCCAGAGGTTTGGGATGGTAAACCAACCTATAGGAAATCATGGGCTGGGAATCTTTTGATGTGGTCAGATTTGACCTTGGACCCCTCCTTCAAGGTCAAACGGGGATAGCCAAACCTAAAAGTTCTTATAACTTGCTTATTATTGGTCATACAGGTTTGGGATACTAAACCGGCTTATAGGAAATCATGGGCTGGGAATCGTCCGGTGTGTCAGATTTGACCTTGAACCCCTCCTTCAAGGTCAAACGAGGATAGCCCAATTTAAAAGTGCTTATAACTCACTTATTATTGGTCCTAGAGTTTTGGGATGGTAAACCAACCTATAGGAAATCGTGGGCTGGGAATCTTTTGATATGGCAGATTTTACCTTGGACCCCTCCTTCAAGGTCAAACGAGGATAACCAAACTTATAACTCGCTTATTATTGGTCCTAGAAGTTTGGGATAGTAAACCAACCTATAATAACATCATGGGCTGGGTATCTTTTGGTGTGGTCGGATTTGACCTTGGACTCCTCCTTCAAGGTCAAACGAGGATGGTCAAACTTGAAAGTGCTTATAACTTGCTTATTATTGATCCTAAAGGTTTGCAATGTGAAACCATTCTATAAGAAAGCATGGGCTGGGAATCTTTTGATGTGGACAGATTTGACCTTGGTTCCTCCTTTAAGGTCAAATGAGGATAGCAAAATCTAAAATTGCTTATATATCGCTTTTACTTGGTCCTAGAGGTTTCAGTGTTCGCTCTCGTCAAAAATGAATGCGAGACAGACTGTCTCCCTTCACTTGAAAAGGCGAGACAACTGTGAAAAAATGTGAGACATGTTTTGCGTCAAGATATTTTGAAATATTTAGTTCCAATTTGGGACTGCATAAAATCTTCTTTATTTAAATAATAAGAAATAGATGCTAAACTAAAAGTTCAAATAAATAAAATATTTAATTCTGTTTTTATTTGTCTTTTATTTTTTTTAATTTCACTTCTAAACCACATCTTAATGGCCTAATGGCTGGGTGCTACTGTTTTTTTTTTAACTTGTTTTTTATATTACTGTTATCTGGATTCATCAAATAAATAAATAAATTGCATTTCTTCTCTTTTCTTTGAAGAAATATATATTTTGTCTCTTCCGATAATAGACGAATTTCTTTGGTCAGTAGTTGTTTCGACTGTTTCGCCGGTGACACAATATGCAGAAGACAAGTTAAAAAATAGACATAAAGCACGGAAATCTCGTGAGAATACCCGAAATCTCGCGTGAATTACTGTTAGCTGGATGTATCAAATAAAATAAACTCACTTTCATGTCTTTCTCACCTATTTCTATGAGGAAATATGTACGTCGTCGCTTCCGATAATAGACAAATTTCTTTGGTCAGTAGTTGTTTCGACTGTTTCGCCTGTGACACTATAAGCAGAAGACGAGTTTCAAAATCAACAAAAAGCACGGAAATCTCGCGAGAATACCGGAATTCTCAGGTGAATTACTGTTAGCTGGATATATAAAATAAGATAAACTGCTTTTCATGCTTTTCTCAAACATTTCTATGAGGAAATATGTACGTCGTCGCTTCCGATAATAGACGAATTTCTTCCTTCAGTTTTGAGTGTTTCACCTGGTAGCGACAGCACAGACGCGTTGGTGAGTTTTTATCACAATTTTCTCAGTGACTATTGTAGGGATTTCTCTCATATCTTGCATATATGTACTAGGCCAGAGGTAGATTCTCTTGTGTGAGTATGAGACCTGGATCTGTCTTACTTTTTTTTTAATAAATTTTTTTAATAATTTTTAATGCATTAAAATTCATGAAATCATGCACTAAATCACTTATAACTTCAAAAGTGTTGCATTTACAGCATTTTGTGAAAATATGTTGTTCAGCTACTTTTTTCATAGCTACAATATGGTGAGTAAGTTGGGTGTCTGTCTGAATAGCTAAGTGAGTAATAGCTACTTTTGGGCTTTTCAGTAACTTCCATTATGAGTAAAATCACTTGTAACTTAAAAACTATTGCATTTAGAGAATTTCGTATAAATATGTTATTCAGCTACTTTTGGGCCAGCTATAACATAGTGAAATTTCAGACCTGTAGCTCATGGCATAGCTGAGTAATAGCTACTTTTAGGTTATCACTGTTGAGTAAATCGCTTATAACTTGAAAACTATTGCATTTAGAGAATTTCGTATAAATATGTTATTCAGCTACTTTTGGGTCAGCTATAACATAGTAAAATTTCAGACCTGTAGCTCATGGCATAGCTGAGTAATAGCTACTTTTAGGTTATCACTGTTGAGTAAATCACTTATAACTTGAAAAGTGTTGCATTTAGAGCATTTTGTGAAAATATGTTATTCAGCTACTTTTTTCATAGCTACAATATGGTGAGTAAGTTGGGTGTCTGTCTCAATAGCTAAGTGAGTAATAGCTACTTTTGGGCTTTTCAGTAACTTCCATCATGAGTAAAATCACTTGTAACTTAAAGACTATTGCATTTAGAGAATTTCGTATAAATATGTTATTCAGCCACTTTTGGGCCAGCTATAACATAGTAAAATTTCAGACCTGTAGCTCATGGCATAGCTGAGTAATAGCTACTTTTAGGTTATCACTGTTGAGTAAATCACTTATAACTTGAAAACTATTGCATTTAGAGTATTTTGTTTCAATATGTTATTCACCTATTTTGGGGTCAGCTATAACATAGTGAAGTTTCAGACATGTGGCTCATTTCATAGCTGAGTAATAGCTACTTTGAAGTTCTCACTGTTGAGTAAATCAGTTATAATTGGAAAACTATTGCATTTACAGAAATTTGTGCAAATATGTTATTCAGCTACTTTTGGGTCAGCTATAACATAGTGAAATTATAGACCTATAGCTCATGGCACAACTGAGCAATAGCTATTCTCAGGTACTGACTGTTGAGTAAATCAGCTATAACTTGAAAAATATTGCATTTGGAGTATTTTGTTAAAATATATTGTTCACCTACTTTTGGGTCAGCTATAACATAGTGAAATTACAGACCTATAGCTCATGGCATAGCGGAGCAATAGCTATTTTCAGGTTCTCACTATTGAGTAAATCAGTTGTAGCTTGAAAACTATTGCATTTACAGTAGTTTGCTTAAATATGTTGTTCACCTACTTTTGGGTTAGCTATAACATAGTAAAATTTCACACATGTAGCTCATTGCATAGCTGAGTAATAGTTCCTTTGAGGTTCTTACTGTTGAGTAAATCAGTTGTAACTTGAAAACTATTACATTTAGAGTAATTGTTAAATATGTTATTCACAGAATTTTTGGTCAGCTATAACATAGTGAAATTGCAGACCTCTATGTCATGGCATAGCTGAGCAATAGCTACTTTCAGGTTCTCACTGTTGAGTAAATCATTGTATCCACTGGATAGCCGCAGTGTGTAGAGAGAGATTTCACCATTACTGCTCTGATGAAAAAAAATATTATAGCTAGCTTTCTTAAGTTTATATTTTCATTGCGTTAATACATCTTACCTACCAGACGATAGCTATAGTCCGGCGCCAGCCGGTCCCGCCAAACGAAAGAAAAGACGTCCCGGGTTTCACCCCAAGCAGGACCGGTACACTACTATCCACTCGCCAGGTGGCCTAGTTCCTGCCTCACTCGCCAGAGGGACGTGACGTCATAGCATCTTTTTCGTTTGGCGCGATATTTAAACTTGTGGATTTTTATCTGTGAACTTTTCTTTTTATAATATTGTGGTATATCTGTTTTATTTGTGTCGGAATTGTTGCCATTAGTTGACTTTGCTATCATGGCATCTCCAGGACAGAAAAAGGGTGCGTGTGGCCATATTATGGCTTCATTTGACAAACATAGTAGGTGTGCGTGTTGTCGCGAGAAGGGACAGGGTGATGACCCTTGTGTTCAGAATCTGCAGTGTGACTTTTGCAGTGTCCTTACCCCGGAGCAAGTGATCAAGTTAAGTACTCCTACCTATAAACTCAGGAAGGAAAAAGCTAAAGCAAAGGAAGTGTTGGTTGATCCGTCTTCTGTGGTAGTGCTCGATACCCAGCCAGAACAAGAACCTGATGTTTCTGTTTCTTCTGCTCCGGATTTGTCCCTTCCTGTGCCTCAGTATAAGAAAGACCTTCAAGAACTGGACGAAAAGTGGGCCACTCGTATGGCCAGGCTTGAGGCTCTTATTACTCTAGGACAGCGTCCCTCGCCTTCTGTGCAACAAAACCCAACTTTTTCTCCGGTCAAAGTACCGGTCGCTCATTCTGCTCCAGCAGGTGCTCTTTCCCAGACACCCTTTTTTGTCTCTACTTCGGCTTCTTCCGGCCCAGCCGGTCCGGCTGTTGGCCCGGATGAGCCTAGAGATCAGGATGTTTCCTTTGCTGACAGACAATCTCCACTGCAAAACCTCTATCCGGAAGCAGAACCTATGTTTAAACACCCTGCTCCGGTGGCTACTGTCTCGTCAGCTGCTATGTCTGCTTCCTCTCAATCTTCATTTCAACAACCTGTTTCCGGCTCCGGGCCGGTCACCTTCCGCGATGTCAATCCTCAAGAAACATTTGAAGAAGGCGAATTATCTGACGCAGAGGAATCCCCAGATTTGGAAACCTCAGACCCGGACCGGGTTCTCAGTGAAGATCAAAACTACCGCGAGACTGTGAGAGGCGTCCGCGCGTTCATGGGATGGACACACATTCCCGACCTGGAGTTTTCTCCGCAATCCCGCACTGATAATCCTTGGGCAGGTCACCGGTCGCAGCCTGTGGGCAAGATTTCTGTGGATCTTCCACCGGAAGATTGGTTGTGTCGAAAACTAGAAACTCTAAACCTTGTACTGATAGAAGGATATCCTTCTAAATCTAGTGATCCAGGCGGCCTGCATGTGGACCAATTCCTCAGACCCCCAAAATCACAGAGCAGATGGTATGGGATACACCCGGCGGAGCCCACAGATCCAACTAGGCCGGGTAAGTCAGTGAATTCTTGGCCAAATGACGCGGCAAAAATAAACAGTTCATTTCCCAGGATTTCAACCATTTCTTCTACATCTCCTCAACCTCCATCCCGCCCACTATCACAAGACACTATGCGTAAGTGGGAGAAAGCAGCAAAAGAGTCTTCATATATTTGCAACCAATCAGCGGGGTTTAATCGCTGTATTACTAAAATACAAGATGCCTTCCAAGAACAGTTGCATATTTTACAAAGTGAACTTAAAAAAGGCAAGTCCTCTGTCAAAGCTCAAGGTGCATTAGATGAACTTTTGTACTTATCCTCATTTAACCAGAATGTCAGTTTCGCCATGGGTAAATCTCTACAACATTTGGCAGACTTTACATTTGTACAGATGGCTAATTTGACCCTACTTCGTAGGGATTCATACTTGGAGACTGTGAAACCGGGTATTAAACCGGATACTTTCAATTCCTTGAGAAATTGTCCCCTGAATGGGTATGGGTTATTCCCAGATGCCGCCATTAGAAAAGCGGAGGATGAAATCAACCAGTTAGAAGCTTCCCGACGTACCTCCCAGCCCGGCCCGGGCCGCGGGGGGTTCGCCGGTAGAGGCAGAAAGCAGAGATACCAACCCTACAATACTGGTTGGAAAACACAAGACACTGCTAAAACAACTCCTCAAGCCGGAAAAGAACTCCCAGCTTGGAAAGCTTTTGGTTCCCGCAATAGAGGCCGGGGCAGAGGCCGGGGTGGTCAGCCCGGACGTGGTACCAAGATGGCTCATGAGAAAACACAGTATAAATGACAATTACTGCAAGTCAGGTCCGGTGCCGGTGGCCCGGCCCGTCAGTTCTGTGAAAAGTGTAGTAACAAGAAACTCTTTTGTATCTGTTCCAACAAATGTTGCTTATCATGTTGTATGTCATGTACCTACTGTAACAAGGTGGCAGTCGCAAAAGAAAGGCGTAAGACCAAAATTAAAGATCAAAAGTCAAATAAAGTGTGTGAAAAGTGCTTCTTTTGTCGGTCACTTTGTTTCTGCTCCAAATGTTCCAAATGTCCCCAATGTTGCAAGTGTCCAACCAGTGGGGGGACGTCTTCAGAGTTTTTGGGAAATATGGGCTCACAAGGGTGCAAACCCAAAAGTAGTGTCCATATTAAAGGAAGGTTATGTTCTTCCCTTCAAAGTAAGACCTCCCTTAGTAAGGGATCCCCTGATAGTAAGTGGCTATGCAAACCCCATCAGAGACTCCCACTTGCAAGAAGCTGTACAAGCTCTGATCGAGAAAAAGGCAGTAGAGAGGGTCAGGGTTCAAACCTCACTAGCCTTTTTCAACAGACTGTTCATTGTCCCAAAGCCGAACCACAAGTGGCGGCCAATCTTGGATCTCAGTACTCTAAATCAGTTTTTATGCGTAAAAACATTCAAAATGGAGACTCCAGAGACAATCCGGACCTCTCTACAACAAGAGGAGTGGGTGACGTCGCTAGATTTCAGCGACGCCTACTTCCACATTCCAATTCACTTCACATTCCGAAAGTTCCTCAGGTTCCACTTTCAGAACCAGTCGTACCAGTTTCGGGCACTTCCCTTTGGCCTGTCAACAGCTCCCATGGAGTTCACTGGTGTGGTCAAAGAGGTCAAATTAATGGCTCAGTCACAGGGTATAAGAATCCACCAGTACCTAGACGACTGGTTGATTCGAGCCCCTACCAAAGAATCTTGCCACCAGGGAACCCAGTCCCTCCTAGCCCTTTGCCAGGACTTGGGCTGGATGGTAAACATGCAAAAGTCAGAACTGGAACCCCAACAAGTTTTCGACTTCGTAGGCTACCAGTACGACCTACTCAACGGAGTAGTCAGACCTACTCAAAACCGTTGGGAAGCCCTTCAACAAAAGATAACAGGGCTTTTACAAATCAGATATTGCCGAGTGAGAACTTTCATGTCACTTATAGGTCTTCTCACTGCGACAGAAAAACAGGTCCCCCTGGGCAGACTGCACATGAGACCTATTCAGTGGCACCTCAAGAAACACTGGAGAGTCCCGGAATCTCTGGAAAAGGAGATCCCAATTCCGAGGTCTCTCCATCAGTACCTGCAGTGGTGGACCCAAGAGGAAAATGTCCTAAAGGGTCAGCCCTTACACCCCCTGCGACACGCAGTTCAAATCTTTACAGACGCCTCAAAAGAAGGCTGGGGTGCTCACTTAGGAGACTTCACAGCAAGCGGTACTTGGTCAGTGCCCGAAAGCAAGTTGCACATAAACTTCTTAGAACTAAAAGCCGTATTGTTAGCACTAAAAAGATTCCAACATTTAGTGCAAGGAAAGGTCGTCCTGATTGCCACAGACAACACTACGGTTGTAGCATACATCAACAAGGAAGGGGGTATGAGGTCAGGCTCACTCTGTGCCCTTCTTTGGCGGCTCCTATGTTGGTGCAGCCTCAATCAAATAGTACTGAAGGCCAGACACATTCCAGGCCGTCTGAATGTAATTGCAGACAAATTGTCTCGCCAAAGGCAGGTCATTCAGACGGAGTGGTCCCTTCATCAAGAGATCTTCAACCTCCTTTGTCAAACCTGGCATTATCCCCTAGTGGACATGTTTGCAACAAGGTACAACTGCAAACTAGTTCAATTCGTGTCCCCAATTCCAGACCCAAAAGCCTGGTCAGTGGATGCTCTGACATTGTCCTGGGAGGACCTGGACATGTACCTCTTCCCCCCAGTGTCTCTGATGGGGAAGGTGGTCAGCAAACTGTCAGATCACTGGTATCGCAGAGCAATTCTGATTGCCCCGGGATGGCCCAACATGCCTTGGTTTTGGGACCTAGTGGAGCTATCTGCGAGAGTTCCTCTATGTCTTCCACACCACCCAGATCTAGTGACCCAACCTTTCAACAAGGCACGCCACAGGGATCTGACAAACCTAAATCTCCATGCCTGGCTCCTAGAGCCCAGACAATCAAGGAGCAGGGGTTCTCTAGCCCAGTGGCGTCAAGAATTGAGGCGCCTCAAAGACGTTCAACCAGAACAGTCTACGAAGCGAAGTGGTCCGTTTTTATCAGATGGTGCGAAACAAGTCAGGTGGACTTCAGGAATCCATCTATAAAACAAATAGCAGATTTCCTCCTGCACCTTTTCCAGGAGAAAAATCTCCAGCCCAGCACCATTGACGGTTACAGGTCAGCCATTGCAGACAAATTGGGAAATACCTCGATTAATGTCAGCAAGGATGACAATTTGACTAGACTGTTAGACAGTTTTCACAGGGATAGACCCAAAGGACGCAGGGGGGTTCCTGCTTGGAACCTCTCCCTAGTTTTACACCAGCTTACAAAAGCACCTTTTGAACCCCTCAGAAAGGCTTCTCTGAAACACCTTACTTTCAAAACTGTTTTTCTCCTAGCCCTGGCTTCAGGAAAACGCAGAAGTGAGATACACGCTTGGTTAAACAAAAATATCAGACACCAAGCTGATTGGTCTAAAGTCTCCCTCTACCCATCACCAAGCTTCTTGGCGAAAAATCACTTGGCAAAAGAGGGACCAGAGTGCGTGGCCCCTGTGGTCATCCCCGCCTTAGCCCCCACTCTGGATAAGTCTTTAAAGGAAGACAGATCCCTTTGCCCCGTTCGGGCTCTTCGCTACTACCTGGACAAAACACAAAACCTAAGAGCGGGAAAGGAGTTAGTTTTTGTCTCATTCAAACAAGGTTTTGACAAGGACATCTCTCCTGCCACTATCTCATCCTGGATCAAACAAACAGTAGTGTTGTGTTATGATCTCTCGGACCAAGAGTCCTTGACCTTACATCAGGTCAAGGCCCATGATGTTAGGGCCTTTGCGGCCTCAAAAGCTTTTCAAGGTGGCATATCTCTGGACCAGATTCTAGCAGCATGCCACTGGAAGTCCCACAACACCTTTACACAATTTTACCTTAAGGATGTTGCCTGGGCAGATAAGGAGCTTTTTCACTTGGGTCCGGTGGTGGCGGCCCAGCAGATCCACCACTAGTCCCCTAAGCTTCTTTGTATATAATTATATATAGTGTACATACTAGTTAGTTTTAGGTGCAGGCTCATGTTAGCCTATGCCTTGGCTTCTCAAAGTTTTTTACTTCAGAGTACTTCTCTGGGTATAGGACTTTCCCTACTCCTCCAGGTTAACCGTGGGAATCATGGACTGGAACTCTTGCTCTCTTCCTCCCCTCAGAGCAGTCAGAAAAAGGGGGGGGGGGGGGGGGCAGGTAGGTCTAGATATCCTTGAGACTAACATGTCTCCTCAAAGGACTAGAACCTCACACCTAGGTATAATATAAGAGTTCTTTCCAATCCTCAGAAGGCTGCCCTCCTTCCACTGGGTAGTTATTCTAGCTATCGTCTGGTAGGTAAGATGTATTAACGCAATGAAATTGCAAATTTTAATTAGTAAATTAAATTTTTATTAGTTAATACCTTACCTACCAGACGGGAAATTCCCACCCGGCCTTCCCCGCTTCCAGCCTTATCGTTCAATCTTAAGGACGAAAAAGATGCTATGACGTCACGTCCCTCTGGCGAGTGAGGCAGGAACTAGGCCACCTGGCGAGTGGATAGTAGTGTACCGGTCCTGCTTGGGGTGAAACCCGGGACGTCTTTTCTTTCGTTTGGCGGGACCGGCTGGCGCCGGACTATAGCTATCGTCTGGTAGGTAAGGTATTAACTAATAAAAATTTAATTTACTAATTAAAATTTGCAAATTAATAACCATAAAATGTTGTCTGGGAATATTTTTGGCCTCATTTTGAGAAACAAGATGGCCGCCACAGGTGTTTTTTGTCAGTCATGAAAAGTGCTTATATCTCCCTTATTATTGATCCTAGAGGTTTGGGATGATAAACCAACCTGTAGGAAATCATGGGCTGGGAATCTTTTGGTGTGGTCAGATTTGACCTTCAATGACCCCTCCTTCAAGGTCAAACAAGGATAGCCAAACTTAAAAGTGCTTATAACTCGCTTATTATTGGTCCCAGAGGTTTGGGATGGTAAACAGACAGGAAATCATGGGCTGTGAATCTGTTGATATGGTCCGATTTGACCTTGGAACCCTCCTTCAAGGTCAAATGAGGATAGCGAAAATTGAAAGTGCCTACAACTCGCTTATTATTGGTGACAGAGATTTGGGATGGTAAACCATCCCATAGGAAATCATTGGCTCGGAATCTTTTGGTATGGTCAGATTTGACCTTTGGACCCCTCCTTCAAGGTCAAATGAGGACAGCCAAGCTTAAAAGTGCTTATAACTCATTTATAATTGGTCCTAGAGGTTTGGAATGGTAAACCATAGGACATCATGGGCTGGGAATGTATTTGTGTGGTTAGATTTGACCTTGGACCCCTTCTTCAAGGTCGAACGAGGATATTGCATTTGTAGTATTTCTTTAAATATGTTTTAACCTATTTTTTACACTTAAACAATTACCGTGTTATTTTCCTTCATAATACCATTTACAGGGCACAACTTTTTTATCCTTTTCTTCTGTCAGCTTCGGAATTTCTTTCGAACTTGCTGTTCAGTTACCATTTACTGTATTTCTGTACAGCCCTTTTCCTGATAATTATTCTGTCCTCTAATCACCTTCACAAATCAAAAACACTCAGTCAGCTGACACAGTGCCCGTTCACGGGCACTCTCCTCTTGTTTGTAGTGTTACGATTGAAAGTAAATATGGAAACCGGGTCCCGAAAACAAAAAATCGGTGAAAACCGGATTCGTTCGAATTAGTATACAGTATACACTAAGGCTGTGACGACTCTAGGGCTGGCACGGGTGCTGAAAAGCGACATCGAGTACTCATCCTCTCACAACCGGCCCGAATTCGAGTAACCGCAAGATTTAGTAGCTACCATTAGAAGTCTTCTGTAAACAAATAGTCGGTTCCGGAAATGAAACTTTTGAAGAAAAACGTCTTGTATTTGGCCAGATATTATAGAATATGGAGTAAATTATACGTTTTCAAGCGAAAATAACAACTTTAATTGATATTATGTGGCGGAAATGCTGAAATGTGGCATATTTTACACAAGCGTTTTATTACGTGGGCGATAATACAATACCTCGCGAGTAACCGAGGATTTAAAATGGACTCGAGTACTAGCAAAGTTCGACTCGTCTATCGAGGCTCGAGTACTCGTTCACAGTCCTAGTGACAAGTAGTTAAAATCCATCCGGTACCCGAGCTACGCAGATTCGTCTCGCAGTTCGGTATTCGCAGTTCGGTATTCGCACGTTTTTTCCTCTCCATGAACAAAACGATGGTTTCTGGAAACGATGTCTTAGCATTAAAATAGTGGTGAAAGGTAATCAAAACTTATTATATTGTTATAAAATGAGGAGTATTATAAAAAATTTGACTCGAGTGGACTCGAGTACTAGCAAAGTTCGACTCGTCTATCGAGGCTCGAGTACTCGTTCACAGTCCTAGTGACAAGTAGTTAAAATCCATCCGGTACCCGAGCTACGCAGATTCGTCTCGCAGTTCGGTATTCGCAGTTCGGTATTCGCACGTTTTTTCCTCTCCATGAACAAAACGATGGTTTCTGGAAACGATGTCTTAGCATTAAAATAGTGGTGAAAGGTAATCAAAACTTATTATATTGTTATAAAATGAGGAGTATTATAAAAAATTTCCCAATATCCAAAGAATTCTGCCATTTTGCAGTGTTGTCATTCTTTGTCGTCATAAAAAGCGTGATAATGTGGGCAACAATATAATATATTATAGTAGTTAACGACGATCGGGTGGATCAGAAAGCACTCGAGATCTTCCCAATCGACTCCACTCGCGAATACCGACCACCCGGTTGCAGCCTTAGTATACACCAAGCTGTAAAGTCTTCAGTGCATGTACATGAACCAGTACCTCATAGTGAGTGGAATCGCCTCAATTTTTGTGGTCGATTATTCGTCCAATTTTCCGACCGATGATCTACACATAATCGACTTTTTTACTCCACTGTAAGAAAATATATCATGAAACACTTTCCGGGATGAAGTATTTGTCAATCCGGTAAGAATAACAGTGTTTCCGACATTTAGAACCTACCAAGAGCACTCACTTCCGGTAAATATGGCGGTAGACATAAACCCAAATTCGTGACAAATAGTGGTCTTACGATTAGACGGAAAATCGATTAATCGTCTATTTAAAACTTTTGATGTAGAAAATCGATTCTCATTTTAAGAATCGATTGTGAATCGAAAGTAAGACTTATAAACCACCTAATTTTCCCTTTTTCTACAGATGTTTAACATTTTATTTTCGTAACATTTGTTTACATTATCTGCCATGTTTCTTTCACTGGTATCTACTTCCTGTTGGTTACAACTAAAACTCAAAATTTCTGTAGGTATTTAGAAGATCTTTTAATACAATAAACTAAGTTCAACCTAAATTAAATTTAACTTTCACTGCTTCACACACAACATGTATACTCCCTATAAATGGGGAATAATAACCTTGGCCATAAATCAAGTGGAGAGAGATCACACTACTGTAATACTTCAGCAGTCTGCCATGAATATTTTTGACAAATTTTGTTGAACAAGAAAACTAAAATGTTTACTACATTGCCATACTTAGAATTTTACAGTATCTAAGAAATTATAACTATATGAAATGAATAGGTCATGAAGATCTGCTTAAAAAACGAAATTCATGGAATATTGTTTTCAGGATAAGAGTCAGATTTTCCAGACCCCATCCAATACACATAAACTTGAGTGACAATGCTGAAATACATGTTCACTTGTGCCAAACTGTTTCATATAACCTAGTATATATTACAAAACATCAATATTGACCAGAAACAATAAAAGTCACTCTTCCATTTGATTAATGAAAGTAGCATGTCTTTGAAAAGTGTCCTGAGTTAAAAATGGAAGGAAATTTCCATGAACACATGTCTATGTATTGTTTAGTTCCCAAAGAAGCATTTTATTCAGGATAATTTTCAGAAGCTGCTTGGCAGTCACTGTTCTTGACATATGATAATGATAAGCAGATATTCTATTCTTCTTTGTTGCATATATACAAAGTGTCCTGAGTTCACAACACAGGTGTACCACATGGTGATGTTGAACAAAAGGGGTTGAAATAGACTTGCACCAAGTCTTTGTATTTCTCATCCCACTAAATCTGACATAGATGAAAACATTATACATCCACTTAAGGAGGGAAAAATCCTTCTCTATGCTGAAACAGTACTTTTGTCAGCCCCACATTCTAGTATAAAGTCATACAGTCCTCATATAATACCTTAGAAAAAAAGGACTTGAAGAAAGTCTAGGGTTGAAATATTGTTTATTTTAAGCATGATTGGTTGCTAATCTGCTGATGTTACATTCAAACACTGTAAATGATTTAGCTGATGAAAAGGGAGAATGAAATAAATATTATTTTGTAACTGTTAAGGCCATCTTAATAGATTATTATATTATTGCTGATACACACACTTGTTGACTCTTCAACCTACTGGTTTCCTAACATACCCCCTTCCCTACCCCAAAATGTAAACAAATAACCTAGATTTTTTTCACCACTGACCTATCGGAAGACTACTGTTATTATATTTGGTAAAAAAGAATATTCTGTCTTTCTTACAAAGCAAGCAGAAAAACGATTATAATTGATAATCGATTGCTCAGAGTTACCGATTAATCGATTCTGATTTTTTAGACCGATTCCTAACACTAGTGACAAATCTCATTATTTATCAAAGGAAAGTTAAGGAAACTGCTTAAAATATAAAAAACACGTGGATATTGAGACACATAAGGAAGGGTAAGATTTAATCGATTTCTAGAAGTTGTCAGTGACCGAACGCGATTGTACAATAACGCCGACGATTAATCGAACGTTGGTCTAATCGTCCCTTCACCGGTACCTCAACTAAAATGCCGTTTATTTTTTGATGAAATCTAAAGTTTTGGATATTATTTCAATGTATATTGGCCAAATATTACAGAAGTTAATATTTTTAAGTGTTTCTGTGCAATATTTTATACGTTTGGTGTGAAATATGTTTTGCTTCGGGAACCGGTTCATAAACTTACCAGATTTTGTTTACGTTTATATCAATCGAATAGAAACCAACTATCCGGTTTGCCGTCTTTACCACTACTTATTTGTGTTCCTAGAGTTTTGCAATGTCACACCAACCTATATGAAATTATGGGCTAAGAATCTTTTGATGTCGTCAGATTTCACCTTGGGCTCCTCCTTCAAGGTTTAGTGATGGTTGATAGGCTTTGTGAGTTTTCTTTCTGGTGGATACAATTTGCATCGGTTCTCCAATGTGGTAGGTCTAGTTTTCTGAGGGGGCCAGATTTGAACTGTCAACATATAGGAAATCATGGGCTAGGAATCTTCTGATGTGCTTGGGCCACTCTTTCAAGGTCAAACGAGAATAGCCAAACTTAAAAGTGCTTATAGCTCACTTATTATTGGTCCTATAGGTTAACAATGTGAAGCCCAACTTATAGGAAAGCATGAGCTAGGAAAACGTCAACGCTTTGGTTTCAAGAGTTTCAAATACTATCAGTAGCGTGTTTGTTTGTGTACTAAAATGTGTAGTCCCATTAGTGACCTCTCGATCTACACAGTTTTCATACTGACCCATTCCTAATAGTGAAAGAACCTAAGCAATTAAATTTAACATGTGACTTCAAACAGATTTCCCCATGCTGTTGTGAATTTTACAAAAGGTTGGAGAAACCAACATTCAGTACTATGGAATTTAGTGGTGTGGCGATTAGACGTATTGTCGATTAATCGTCGGTGACAGTGTAGAATCGCGGTCGGTCACTGGCGTTTTCTAATGATCGATTATTAAGCTTATATCTTACCTTTCCTGATTTATATCAATATCCACATATTTTCCATATATTTTACGAATTTTTACTTAATAAATCAACAGATTTGTCATGCATTGCAAGTTTGTTTATGTCTACCGCCATATTTACAGGAAGTGGGTTCTTTCGGTAGATTCTAAATGTTGAAACACCGTTACTCTTACCTGATTGATCTATACTTTATCCCGGAAGGTGTTTCTTAAATAATAAACAATAATGGAGTAAAATAATCGATTATGGGTCGATCATCGCTCGGAAAAATGGATGAATAATCGACCATGAAAATTGGAGGCGATTCCCAGCACTAATGGAATTGAGATGATTTTGCTTTGCTTGGGCACTGATTGGGAACATTTGGCACCATGTCACCCAGGATTAGGGGTGGCACGACTAGCTGACTAATCAACAACGATTAGAATAGTGTTATTAACTGGTTCATATTTTAAGTAAGGCTTCAACGATTCTTCGGTTACTCGGAAACGAAACGATTCACTTCAATACTCGAGGCAAGAAAAGTGAACTGGGTCTTCGAAAAGAACTAAACATAGAAGTAAAATCTACTACAAAATTCAAGTTTTTTCTTTAAATATATTAATATATTTATATATTTTACTATTATAAGGCGTTTCCGTTTCAGTATTTTATATTTTAACTATTTGCAAACTTAAATTCTTTGTGTAACAACGTTTTATAAGACGGCATTTTATTCTGACGTATTTCGAAGACGCCTCAAATCTCGCAATATAAGGATGGTTACAGTTTCTAATATTTTGCATTATAAATGCGTCTTTTCCCCAAAATTCAATAAATTATCAAAATTCTTTCCTGTTGTGTGGTTTGTAACCATTTTATAAGGCGTGGTATGTCAAAATATGAAGCAGTTTATTTCGTGGGCGATAATCAAGCGAATAACCGAATCCGAGTCGATTCTTATAAAACGAGGAATCGAGGCGCATTTTCGGGCTTGCTTGCAGCCCTAATTTTAAGTATGAATAATAGCTGAATTTAGTAAAAGATGGCAGAAGGTCTGAATCCGTCAAATCTGTCCATATTGTCACATAAAATATGTTAAAATCCAACATCAGCCATGCTTTTTGTACTGTTTATTAGTGGTGTGGCGATTAAACGTATTGTCGATTAATCGTCGGTGACAGTGTATAATCGCGGTTGGTCACTTACGTTTTCTAATGGTCGATTATTAAGCTTATATCTTACCTTTCCTGATTTATATCAATATCCACATATTTTAAAAATATTTTAGGTATTTTTACTTGATAAACTGACAGTTTCGTCTTGATATTTCAAGTTGTTTATGTCTACTGCCATATTTACAGGAAGTGGGTGCTTTCGGTAGATTCTAAATGTCGGAACACCGTTATACTTACCAGATTGACCTATACTTTATCCCGGAAAGTGTTTCTTAAATAATAATAATGGAGTAAAATAATCGATTATGGGTCGATCATTGCTCGGAAAAATGGACGAATAATCGACCATGCAAATTGGAGGCGATTCCCAGCACTACTGTTTATACATTCACGTAAATCGAAAGTACCATATATGTCCTATATTGCCCACTTCCTGTGCGACAAAAATGTATCAGAAGTCAGGAAAACAGCAAATTTATTAAATTTACAGATTATAGACATATACTTTAATTTATTTTCACTTTCTTGTACAGTGTGAAACTAAAGATTTGTGGTAGTTTTATAAATTCGACGGTTATTCGGTGCCGACATGAATTGGGGATTAGCCGACATAAAATATTTGTAGTCGTGATGTCCCTACCCAGGATGGGCCACTTTATTTGACTCATGTTCAAGTCATAAATGCAGTGTGTTAAAATACAATAATTCCGTCAACACAAATTTCACTGAATTGCTTGCATCAAGTTTGAACATGGCTCTTTTTGTTTTAGGGTCCGGTGGACCCCCACCAATTGCTGAAGGCACTTTCACCACTGCTGAATTCAGATGGAGGAGCAAAAGGAATTCCTGAAGTGGTCAGAATAACAAAGTAAGTTTTCTTTATGATTGCCTTCACATTATTGGGAAATGAAAATTTAATTGCAGCAATATGTTGTGGTAATTCATTTTTTTTGTGGTACTTTACCAAAAGGATTTTGAGTTCTCAAAAATGGGGCCATATTGACAGACCAAAACAGACCAAAATCAACACTTCATTGTGATTAAACTGAAACTGCCATTGAAGCAAATGTTGTAATTGATGAAAACAAACTTCCAAGGAGGCACAGGTTCATCATATTGTTATTTCACCAGATACTCCTTGAAAATGGGAAATATGAAAATGCAGGATTTTTTGGAATCAAGAAGAATTGCATATATTTTAATAGTTTTATAAGAGTTTTCTAGTTCTCTGTCTTTCAAAACAGTTGACCTGGTTACAAGTACCTACTGTATTTATCTGTATAAATGCCCCCTTCCTATTAATTCCCCCCACCCCTCTGTAACTTTGCAAATTTCATATTTCGGAGTTTTACATCCCTCTCAACACTTTTACGATTCCGGGATTCCGAAAAAAGATGCGTTTTAGTACATCCCCAATCGAATACCGCTTACGAGAAATAAAGAGAATCAGAACAAAACATGGCAGTTTTGATGACTGACGCAATGAAATCAGCAAAAATACAAGATAAACTTTATAATTTCTTCAGATTTAAGGCTTGTTTCTATGTAAATTTCATATTTCGGGGTTTTACATCCTTCTCAACACTTTTGCGATTCCGGGATTCCGAAAAAAGATGTGTTTTAGTACATCCCCAATCGAATACCGCTTACGAGAAATAAAGAAAATCAAAACAAAACATGGCAGTTTTGATGACAGACGCAATGAAATCCGCAAAAATACAAGATAAACTTTATAATTTCTTCAGATTTAAGGTTTGTTTCTAAAATTTTAAGCTCTCCCGCCATTGTACATGTTGGCAAGTGAGTTCAAGCCTGTAAGTGTCCATTATCGCCCATTGCCACTGGACTCGAGAGATGAGTTTTTGTATCTGTAATAATAGCCCCCCCTTTTGAAAAAAATGCATCGCCCCCAAGGTGTTTAAACGAATAAATACGGTATGTATCCTGTAACAGCCCCAATCTATGTTAACTTAGAATTACATATCTTAAATAGCTGTTCCACTGTTGAGATAGTACTGGGCACTGGGTAAGGCTGATTTTTGCGGTCCTGGCCTCTGGGTCATCACTGTAGGTGTAGAAGGGCTACTTGGCCATACATCTGTTGTCAGCAGGGTTGGTTTTCCATGCCATCCATATACTAAAATTGGGACTGGAAAAGTTCTGAACTTGTTTAGAATCTGCCATGATTCTGTAAGATGGCACCTGCTGCTCCTGATGATCCGGGGTCAAGTTGTAGCCTAGCCTCTCATAACAGGCGACCTTTGTCAGCCTGGGTACTCTGTCTCATCCAAAGCGACTTTCAGGTCGATGCAGGCGACCTTTAACCTGCGTTAGTAGCCTGGCAGAAACTAGGGTAACCACCCAACTGGTAGATTGGTCAATAACCACAAGCATGTGGCATAAGGCTTGAGTGCGCCCGGAATCAGTGTGAATGTTTAATTATTTTGAATTTCCTCAGTTTGGTAGGCCACACAAGATCTGGGACCACACCCAGATGGTCCTTGATAGTGGAACTGCTGGTTTATATAAGAATTAAGCCTCACTTGTTCAGCTCAAGCTTCCCCACCTAAGTCAGTTTATTTCCCTCTGTTCACATCAAGGGGACAGTCACTTTTGTCACAATTTTTTTTTTAGAAATTAGTTTGAGTTTAAAAAAGTGTATGTTGTTGCCAAATCTTTAGCATGATGGAATCTCAGTTTGAGTTTGTAACTATTTAATTATGAGTGGTTAGTTGTGGGACCATTTTTAGAAACAAGTCTTTTGGTCTACATGCACAAGCTGCAAAGTCATTAGAGATATGAGTAGTGTACCAGAATGTATGAAAGTCTGGTGACAAAAACAAATTCTGAGTCAAATATATCTCATACCTGGCCTAGAACTTGGACGGACACCCATCCAAGTGTTAATATAGACCTATGGCTGCTTCAGTGATGAGCTGGGTTCCTATCATACTACACCATAATTGTAGGCGTTTTTCGACTTTAAACAAGGACTTTTGGTGGCCCTCTAGAGCAAAGGGTATTATAGGTAGAGATCTCAAATTCGCAGGATATGTTCCTCATTATAAAATCTTGACTGGGAATATTTTTGGCCTCATTTTGAAAAACAAGATGGCCGCCACAGGCGTTTCTTTGCAGTCATAAAAAGTGCTTATATCTCCCTTATTATTGGTCCTAGAGGTTTGGGATGGTAAACCAACCTATAGGAAATCATGGGTTGGGAATCTTTTGGTGTGGTCAGATTTGACCTTGGACCCCTCCTTCAAGGTCAAACGAGGATAGCCAAACTTAAAAGTGCTTATAACTCGCTTGTTATTGGTCCTAGAGGTTTGGGATGGTAAACCAACCTGTAGGAAATCATGGGCTGGGAATCTTTTGGTGTGGTCGGATTTGACCTTGGACCCCTCCTTCAAGGTCAAATGAGGATAGCCAAACTTCAAAGTGCTTATAACTCGCTTATTATTGGTCCTAGAGGTTTGGGATGGTAAACCAACCTATAGGAAATCATGGGCTGGGAATCTTTTAGTGTGGTCAGATTTGACCTTGGACCCCTCCTTCAAGGTCAAACGAGCATAGCCAAACTTAAAAGTGCTTATAACTCGCTTATTATTGGTCCTAGAGGTTTGGGATGGTAAACCAACCTATAGGAAATCATGGGCTGGAAATCTTTTGGTGTGGTCAGATTTGACCTTGGACCCCTCCTTCAAGGTCAAACGAGCATAGCCAAACTTAAAAGTGCTTATAACTCTCTTATTATTGGTCCTAGAGGTTTGGGATGGTAAACCAACCTATAGGAAATCATGGCCTGGGAATCTTTTGGTGTGGTCGGATTTGACCTTGGACCCCCTCCTTCAAGGTCAAACGAGCATAGCCAAACTTAAAAGTGCTTATAACTCACTTATTATTGGTCCCAGAGGTTTGGGATGGTAAACCAACCTATTGGAAATCATGGACTGGGAATCTTTTGGTGTGTTCGGATTTGACCTTGGACCCCTCCTTCAAGGTCAAACGAGCATAGCCAAACTTAAGTGCTTATAACTCGCTTATTATTGGTCCTAGAGGTTTGGGATGGTAAACCAACCCATAGGAAATCATGGGCTGGGAATCTTTTAGTGTGGTCGGATTTGACCTTGGACCCCTCCTTCAAGGTCAAACGGGGATAGCCAAACTTAAAAGTGCTTATAACTCGCTTATTATTGGTCCTAGAGGTTTGGGATGGTAAACCAACCTATAGGAAATCATGGGCTGGGAATCTTTTGGTGTGGTTGGATTTGGCGTTGGACTCCTCCTTCAAGGTTAAATGAGGATAGCCAAACTTAAAAGTGCTTATAACTCGCTTATTATTGGTCCTAGAGGTTTGAGATGGTAAACCAACCTGTAGGAAATCATGGGCTGGGAATCTTTTGGTGTGGTCGGATTTGACCTTGGACCCCTCTTTCAAGGTCAAATGAGGATAGCCAAACTTCAAAGTGCTTATAACTCGCTTATTATTGGTCCTAGAGGTTTGGGATGGTAAACCAACCTATAGGAAATCATGGGCTGGGAATCTTTTAGTGTGGTCAGATTTGACCTTGGACCCCTCCTTCAAGGTCAAACGAGCATAGCCAAACTTAAAAGTGCTTATAACTCGCTTATTATTGGTCCTAGAGGTTTGGGATGGTAAACCAACCTATAGGAAATCATGGGCTGGAAATCTTTTGGTGTGGTCAGATTTGACCTTGGACCCCTCCTTCAAGGTCAAACGAGCATAGCCAAACTTAAAAGTGCTTATAACTCTCTTATTATTGGTCCTAGAGGTTTGGGATGGTAAACCAACCTATAGGAAATCATGGCCTGGGAATCTTTTGGTGTGGTCGGATTTGACCTTGGACCCCCTCCTTCAAGGTCAAACGAGCATAGCCAAACTTAAAAGTGCTTATAACTCACTTATTATTGGTCCCAGAGGTTTGGGATGGTAAACCAACCTATAGGAAATCATGGGCTGGGAATCTTTTGGTGTGGTTGGATTTGGCGTTGGACTCCTCCTTCAAGGTTAAATGAGGATAGCCAAACTTAAAAGTGCTTATAACTTGCTTATTATTGGTCCTAGAGGTTTGAGATCGTAAACCAACCTACAGGAAATCATGGGCTGGGAGTCTTTTGGTGTGGTCGGATTTGACCTTGGACCCCTCCTTCATGGTCAAACGAGCATAGCCAAACTTAAAAGTGCTTATAACTCACTTATTATTGGTCCTAGAGGTTTGGGATGGTAAACCAAACTATAGGAAATCATGGGCTGGGAATCTTTTGGTGCGGTCGGATTTGACCTTGGACCCCCCCTTCAAGGTCAAACGAGCATAGTCAAACTTAAATGTGCTTATAACTCGCTTATTATTGGTCCTAGAGGTTTGGGATGGTAAACCAAACTATAGGAAATCATGGGCTGGGAATCTATTGCTGCGGTCGGATTTGACCTTGGACCCCTCCTTCAAGGTCAAATGAGGATAGCCCAACTTAAAAGTGCTTATAACTCGCTTATTATTGGTCCTAGAGGTTTGGGATGGTGAACCAACATATAGGAAATCATGGGCTGGGAATCTATTGCTGTGGTCGGATTTGACCTTGGACCCCTCCTTCAAGGTCAAACGAGGATAGTACACAAAATCATGTGCTGGGAATCTATTGCTGTGGTCGGATTTGACCTTGGACCCTCCATCAAGGTCAAACGAGGATAGCCAAACTTAAGTGCTTATAACTCGCTTATTATTGGTCCTAGAGCTTTGGAATGGTAAACCAAAATCTAGGAAATTATGGGCTGGGAATCTTTTGGTGTGATCGGATTTGACCTTTGGCCCCTCTTTCAAGGTCAAATGAGGATTGCCAAAATTAGTGTTTATATCTTGCTTATTCGTATTCCTAGAGGTTTGCAGTGTCACACCAACCTATAGGAAATCATGGGCTAAGAATCTTTTGATATGGTCAGATTTCACCTTGAGCTTCCCCTTCAAGGTTAAGCGATATTAGAATGGCTTTGGTGAGTTTTCTTCTGGTGGATACAATTTGCATCGGTTCTCCGATGCGATAGGTCTAGTTTTAATCTTGGCTAGTGGCTTGCTATGGCAGAGATCTGGCCACCCTATTCTTTTGGTAGCCCAGGAGTCAAAATTATGCTCTGGAGAGTCAAAAACGTCAAAAAATTTGACTATTGCTTGTGTTCAAGCTGTGGGGCACAGTTTCTTTTAGATTTATTTTATACTTAGTGCATGGATTGGTGGGTATGATGTCTCACCAGTCACCACTGATTATTTTTTGGAGACCTGGAGTCAAAATGAAGCCAGTAATAGCTATTTTAAGCCTAGGAATCAAAATTATGCTCTGGTAGTCAAAAACCTCAAAAATTTTGATTTGTAACTTGAAAACTATTGCCTTTAGAGAATTTTTTTTAAATATGTTTTTCAGCTACTTTTGGGTCAGCTATAACATGCAGACCTGTAGCTCATTGCATGGCCGAGTAATAGCTACTTTAAGGTTCTCACTGTTGAGTAAATCAGTTGTAACTTGAAAACTATTGCAAAAGTGCTTATAACTCACTTATTATTGGTCCTAGAGGTTTGCAATGTGAAACCAACCCATTGGAAATCATGGGCTAGGAATCTTCTGATGTGGTTAAATTTGACCTTGGGCCCCTCCTTCAAGGTCAAATGAGGATAGCCAAACTTAAAAGTGCTTATAACTCGCGTATTATTGGTCCTAGGGGTTTGCAATGTGAAACCAACCTAGAGGGAATCATGGGCTACGAATCTTGTGATGTGGTCAAATTTAACCTTGGACCCCTTCTTCAAGGTCAATGAGGATAGCCAAACATACAAGTGCTTATAACTCGCTTATTATTGGTCATAGAGGCTTGCAATGTGAAACCAACCTGTAGAAAATCATGGGCTAGCAATCTTATGATATGGTCAGATTTGACCTTGGACCCCTTCTTCAAGGTCAAATGAGGACAGCCAAACTAAAAAATGCTTATAACTTCAGGAATCTTCTGCCTCTATGTCTTTTATTATTGCTTCTACAGGTTTGCTATGTTCAGGGATACACTGCCGCCTCGCAATAAAGTGAGCGGCATAAGTCTAGTTTATGAAAGTCTTGTAACAAAAAAAAGGGGTGGGGGGGGGAAGTGATCTTTATGAGTGTGGGCCTCGCTAATGCTTGTGCTTAAAAAAATTTTTTCTTTGTATATTAGTAGATTTTGGACCCAAATTTATATGGTAGATTGATCGTCCAATTTCCAAACTGATGATTGAGCCAGAATAGATTACTGTATCCACGGGATAGCACCTGGTGGATACAAAGTGTAATGCATGTCTAGCAAATTTTCCCAAAAATCTTTTTTCTGCCATTTTTTGTGGCCATCATGATTTCCTATCTGCGTAAAATGCAAAAACACATTTATCTTGGAAACGGTGCAAGATACAGCAATTTCGGCAAAGTTTTTGACCCCCAGTGTATCTGCAGAGTCATCTGGCTATTTATCCCAAAAATCATTTACCCGCCATTTTTGGCATCCATCCTGATTTGCTGTGTTAAAAGCAAAAATGCATTTATCTCGAAAGGTGAAGGTAGAGAGATTTTAGCAAAATTTTTTAACCCCAGGGTATCCTGTGACTATCCACAGTGTAAATGGTGATTTTTCCCAAAAATTATTTTCCTGCCATTTTTTGACAGCCTTTGAATTTTTGTGGGAGATAGCGATTTCGGCAAAATTGTTTATCCCCAGGGTATTTACAGAGTCTCGGGCAACGTTTCCCAAAAATCGTTTTGCTGCCATTTTGGCAGTCTTATTGAATTTTCGTGTAAAACGAAACAAAAAAAAACCCCCAAAAACACATTTATCTCGGAAACAGTGTGATACAGAGTGATTTTTGTGAATTTTTTTTTATCTCAGAAATGGTGCGAGATAGAGCGATAAAATTTTTTACCCCCAGGGTATCCGCAGTCAACTGGAATTTTTCCCCAAGTATCGTTTCCTGCCTTTTTGGCGGCCATCTGGAATTTCAGCAAACAACTCAAAATTGCATTTTTGTTGGTACTTGCTCTTGGTGCTAAGGGCTCTTCCTCTAGGACCTCTGAGAAAATCAGACTTTTCGGAATTTTAGCTGCCATCTTGAATTTTGATGGGAAAGAAAAATGTCATGGAAAATGTGTTATCAGTGATTACTGAAGATTGCCTGTAAGATGTGAGTTGACTTGAGCTGAACTCAGAAAAAATGATAAGAATTATAAATAAAATAATATTATGTCCAAATTTTGTCATTATTTGTGTTTAGTACTATTTTATTGCAAGGAAATCTTTTTTGTTGCTGGTTAATTGTGTAGACATGTATGTGCACTTCATTTAACAGCCAGGGCCATGGTGGCAGAGTGGTAACACTCTCGCCTCCCACCTCTGAGGTCGGGGTTCGGTTCCCAGCCCTACCTCAAGTGGGAAAGCTGGTAGTTGCTTGCCGTTGGTCTGCAGTTTACAGTACAGAACCCTGACCAACTGTATGTACTGGTTTCCTCTGCCCTTCCAACTACCCGTCGTGATATGAGCTGTACAGTGTTGAAAGCGACGTAAAACCCCAAATAAATAAATAAATCATTTACAGCCACATAAGTAAGGTAAATAAAAAATGACCGTTGCTCATTGGGTTTTGCGTTTTTATGGTTAGATAATCTGCAAAAGTGCTAGTTTGTTAAAAGATTAGTGTATCAAAAAACAAGCTTTTACAAAAACTCAAGCTTAAATTGCATCAAATCGATGTGATCTCCAAATATCTCCTATCGAGTTCGACTCAAGTTATGGTCAACTCATTACAACCCTTTTCACATCCCTAAATATTAGTGGTCGGACCGGTTCTGAAAATTAAAACCGGTTTCCGGGGCTTTGAAACCGAACAAAATCCGGGATTTCGAAAGTGTGCAGAGATATTTTACGCGAGCGTACATGAGGAATATTCCCAAGAGAAACATGGATTTGCGAGATATTTTGAAGTTTGTAAACTTCATTTACCATAATGTAAAGTAAAACTGAAAATGTAAGCTGTTTCCTCAAATAAATACGTTCTTTATTGTTTTGATGAAGTACTAACCAGCAGAAAGGCTAATATAATAACATTTTCAATTACCGGTACTTAAATATTCTTTGCGGATTTCGTCATTTCTACCTAAACAAAACGAATTGCGGTGTACCGGTTTACCGTTCACACCACTACTAAATATTACATTCATCTATTTTGGGGTCAGCTATAACATAGTAAAAGTGCAGACCCGTAACTAATTGCATGGCTGAGCATTTTGTTGAAATAGGTTAATCAACTAGTTTTAGGTCAGCTATAACTGAGGATGTGATCGGGGGGTCTGTATCCACGATTGGGGTTGATCTGGAAAGATCTTGCTTGCTTTTTGGTTCACTTGATAGTTGTTGACTCCTGCAATATATTTAATTTTCGCCCACTTGCCCTTGGTCACATTTTTAAGTACGACAAAACATTACAACACCGCCAAATGTCAGAATTCTTGTATATTTGGAAGTTTTATATAATACTCTTCATTTTATAACAAATTATAAGTTCATCTTTCACAACTATTTTAATGCAAAGACATTAGTGTTGGTATCGAGTAAAAAATATTTTTATCGATATCAAACCATATTTTGCCTTTCGTATTGATCAATATTGAAATATCGGGACATGAGATGTTTTCCTAGAGACATCTTCCAAAGTTTTACTAGGTTCCCAAAATGTAAACAAGTATGGCGTTTCTGCTTTAGCGGTAAGTGAAAGTTGACAAAAATAATATGAAAACCAATGGATTCTTCAAATATTGTACTTTATTTGAATGAAAAATGTGATAGTTGTACCTGTTAAGTAGTGTCTTTCGATATTGATATTGTACTCTACATTGTTGATATTAGCAAACTTAGCTTGAATCGGTAAATATTTCAATATCAATAAACAATTCCAGCATTAAAAGACATCATTTTTTTGACATATTTAGGTAGTTTGGGTACTGGTATGGATTTTAACCACTCGTCGCAGCCTTATAACTTAGTAAAAGTAAAGACCTGTAGCTCATTCCATAGCTGAGAAATAGCTATTTTGAGATTCCAGCTGAGCAAATCACTTGAAACTGTTACATTTTGTGTACTTTTGTTGAATATGTTGCTCACCTACTTTTGCGTCCGCTATGATCGTGAAATTGCGAATGTGTAGCTCATTGCATAGCTGAGCGATAGCTTTTTTTCAAACTCACTGTCAAGTGTCGAGTAGGGCTGGGACGGGTGCTAAAACCCCAAGTACTCGCCCTCTGACAACCAGCCCGAATTCGAGTAACCGCGAGATTTAATACCTGCCACTAGAAGTCTTCTGTAAACAAAGAGTCAATTCCAGAAATAAAATTTTTTTTTTTCTATTCTATTTAACCAGATATTGCAGAATATGTAATAAATTATAATTTTTTAAGCGAAAACCACAACTTTGATATTTTGTGACGGAAATGCTGAGGTGTAGCATATTTTACACAAATATTTCATTGCGTGGGCGATAATACAATACTTCGAGAGTAACCAAGTACTTAAAATAGACTCGAGTACTAGCCAAGATAGACTTGTCTATCAAGGCTTGAGTAACCGTTTACAGGCCTGGTGTTGAGTAAATCACTTTATAATGCCTCTGAAAATTTTTCAATTTTTTGAATTCCAGCTACCATCTTGATATTTGCCGGAAATTGAAAATGTCACTTATCTGGATAACCTTGAGATGGAGCAATGTCCATAGTTTGATTAATTTCCCTGTCCATAATGCCTTAAAAAATTCTGAATTTTCTGAATTCTGGCTGCCATCTTGAATTTTTTCGGAAATTGAAAATGTTGATTATTTTGAAAACCATTAGAGATGTGGAAATTTAGACCAAATTTTATACTTTGAGGTACTACAGAGTATAGACCCTGGTTATAATGCCTCTATAAATTTTAATTTTCCAAATTTCGGCTGCCATCTTCAATTTTGCTTTGTTGATTATCTAAAACCTTTTGAGGAAATTTTGGATCCTTTGGGCGTTGTACACTCTGGATAAAATGACTGAAAATTTTTAATTTTCCAAATTCTGGGCTATCTTGAATTTTGGGGATATTGAAAATATCTGTTATCTCGAAAATCATTACAGATAGCAATTTTGAGCAAATTTTGGGTATTTAAACCCTGCATAAATGCCTCCGAAAAATTTTACCTTTTATGAATTCAGGCTGACCTCTTCAGTTTTGGCCGAAATATAAAAATTTCAATTATTTTGAAAACTGTTAGAGATACATAAATTTTGAACACATTTTGGAACCTTCAGGTTAGGGGTGTGATGGGTATAAATAATTTGGGTTGATTGCTCGCAGATAAAATTTGACTTGACATCGAGCCCTTGCGAAGTTGAGTATCCATCTCACTGTAAGGTTTCTAAAACATGGATTCCCGAAATTGGAACGGTTTTGCATTGGTGGCTTCCCAAGGTACATATTTTTTTTATACCAATCCATCCCAAGTAAATATAACTGTAGGAAAACTTCAAATATTAGAAAATTCGAGTAACTACCTGAAATCATGGCAATATGCAAACAGTCCCAGCACTAGTTCTGTCAAACCCGTACTTTACATTCAATAACAGGAGATCCGTGTGACTGAATGAATTGGTCACATCTCTCAATTTGGCATGGAGCTTGATGATGGCAGAATCCTATTGATTCCCAGTAAATCAAATTTCAGATATAATAAAGCTAAATATTGGAAAAATAAGTTGACCTGGCATGTCTGTAACATATCTCATGATTTGCATAAATATGAAGACTTAAAACTGCCAATTTTGTACACATAAACATGTGGCTGCGAATGGTTACTCGAGCCTCGATAGATGAGTCGGTATTTGCTACTACTTGAGTCAATTTTCACTACTCGGTTACTGGCAGGGTATTATCGCCCGCATAATGAAACGTTTATGTAAAATATGCTTCATTTCTGCATATTCGTCTCATAATACCAATTAAAGTTGTAGTTTTGGGCTGGTTCTCATAAGAAGGATGAATCTCTTCATAGTTGATATGTACAACAGATATACATGTCCTCTACAATCTTGCAGACATTTGACCTTGAAGCTCTTCATTCAAGGTCATCCGTGGAGTGCCAAAGTACCCCTTGTAACAGACTTTAAAGTACCTATATCTCCCTTATTATTGGTCCTAGATGTTAATTTCCTTAATTCCCTTTATTCATATAAAACAAGGCAACTGCCGCAGTGGCCACCTTAAAATAATGGAGAACTAAAGGAGCTATAAGGCCTTTGTAGTAAGATAACCCCACTTGACATTTATAGAAGGGGTCAAAGGTAAAAGTCAGCAATTGGAAAAGAGTCTCAGGCCTTGACTTCCTTCAAGTTGTTTTCACATTTGGAACCCCTAGTAGCAATGATAAGGGAGATATAAGGCCTATAGGATAGGGTAATCCCATTTAACATGTGATATAACAGCCATTTTGTTTTCGAAACTAGGCCAAGTTACTATCAAGCTTACTTTCCTAGCCATATATAAATTTTGTGCATATTTGATGAACCTAGCAGCATCTTAATGATTTTAAAATAATTGGCTATGGCGGCCATTTTGTTTTTCAAAATAAGGCCAAAATTCTTCAGGTGAAACATGTGAAGGCCAGGACTTTTGATGGTCTGTCTTTATATTCTGAAGCCATAGCACCAATAATAAGGGAGAAATAAGGACATTTTAGTGTAGTGCTGGTATTGTTTATCGATGTTGAAATATTTATCGATCCATGCTAAATATACTGATATCGATAATGTAGGGTACAATATCAATATCGGAACATACTACTAAATAGATGCAATTAAGCTGTTTTCCATGTAAATAAAATATAAAAGTTAAGAAATATATTGGTTTTCCTATCATTTTTTGTCAAATTTCACTTACCACTAAACCGGAAGTGCCATATTTGTTTACGTTTCGGGAAACTTCTAATACTTGTGCAAGGGTTTGGAAGCTCTTTCTCGGAAAACACCCATGACCCGATATTTCAATATCAATTGATACAGAAGCAAAAATATGGTTTGATATCGATATACATATTATTATTCGATACCAACACTATTTTAGTGTGATGACCCCATTTAACCTTGAAGCAGGGGTCAAAGGTCAAACTCAACACCTGGAAAAGATTCCCAGGCAGTGACTTCCTACAGGTTGTTTTCACATTCTGAACCCCTAGGAGCAATATTTGGGGAGATAGAAGGCCCTTTTGATAGATTAGATTGATGTGACCGACGTCCATCTGTTGGTCCACATTTTCGGTTCCGGACTCTAACTCGAAAACGGTTTGTCCAATCGAATTTAAACTTGACAGGGAGATAAATCACCATCATAGCTAGGTTCCTTTTGAAATTGGTGTAATTCCGTCTGTTCGTTTGTCCGTTTTTTGTCCATTTGTGTGTCGACATTCTGTTTCGGGACTCTAACTTGAAAATGCTTTGTCCAATCGAATTCAAACTTGACAGGGAGATAGATCACCATCATAGCTAAGTTGCTTTTGAAATTGGTGTAATTCCGTCCTTTTGTTTGTCCGTTTATAGCATAGATACAATTATGTAACCTAGATTACAAGTTTTACATTTCTTAGCATGCCTAACACATTCACCTTAACTGGGTGACCTGACATTTCTTTCCTTGTTTCTAAATGTAATTACAGCGGTCGCTAACTTTATTGCTGGATGCGCAACCTGCATTTTGGGGCATCTTTGACCCTCTTGTTGAGTTAAAGATATACCTCTTATTTTGACCAAATTATTTATGTTACCATTTTAGAATAGGTATAAAGACAAGGTCTCATTCTTTATGGTGTGTTTAACTATTGATCGGCTGTATTAAAGCACTCAGCCCTTCGGGCTTCATGGCTTTACTATTCAGCCAATTGACCTTCAAGGTCAAACAAGGATGGCCATACTCAAATGTGCTTATTACCTATTATCAGTCTCAGAGGGTGGCAATGTGAAAACCAAGTTATGGGTAATCATGGGCTGGGAATCTTCTGATGTGTTCAGATTTAACCTTGGGCCTCTCCTAGCTCAAACTAGGGCTGGGAATCTTATATGGTCGGATTGACCTTGGGTTGCTCCTTCAAGGTCAAATGAGGACAGCCAGACTTAAAAGTGCTTATAACTTGCTTATTGGTCCTAGAGGTTTGCAATGTGAAACCAACTATTAGGAAATCATGAGCTGGGAATCTTCTGATGTGGTGAGATTTGACCTTGGGGCCCTTTCTTTGATATCAAACAAGGATAGCCAAACTTAAAAGTGCTTGTAACTCTCTTATTATTGATCCTAGAGGCGTTGTATATGAAACCAACGTACAGCAAATCATGGCATGGGAGTCTTCTGATGGGCTCAGATATGACCTTGGGGCCCCATCTTTCAAGGGGATATGTGGGTATTGTTTTCACTTTTCACCCATCTGGACAGACTTGTTGGTGTTCAGTTAGGTGCCAGGTTGGGCAGCGGGGAAAAGTTTGTCTGAGCTGTATCACAGGGAGTTGATACTTTGGTTGTGGGATGTATATGTGCAACATCATAGAGTTACCTTGATTATCTTGTCTGGGCTTTATCTTTGAAACCATAGGGTGTAGGAGTTTGCTGTTGGGCATTAATTAGGGGATACCTTATGCAATGTCAATGTGTGACCTTGATTTGACCTTGATGTAGGCACTTTGATAATAAAAATCTTGTCCGGGTTAATCTCAGACACTGTACAGTGTCATGGTGTGACCTTGATTTGACCTTTGACCTTTGTGTAGTGACTTACACCTTTTAAAATCTTTTAAGGACTGTATCTTGGAAACTGTAAGGTGTAGAAAGTTTTTACTTGATGTGGACATTAGTTGTGGAGGTGTAGTGACCTTGAACTTGAAAATCTTGTTCAGGCTATATCGAAACCCTAAGGTCTAAAAAGTTGATACTTGGTAGGGACATTGGTTGGGGGATGTAGGTGTGCTATGTCAGCATGTGACCATGATTTAGCCTTTGTTTTTACCATAGTAACCTTGATCTTTAAAATTTTGTCCGCTGTATCTCTGAAAACATGACGACACTTTTAAGATTTTTGGGTCTTAAACTTTGTGGGTGTTCCACAGGCCAAACCTCTGCATGGATTTTCACCAAATTTTCAGGGTATGTTTACCCCAAGAGGATCTAGAGCTGATCAGGTTTGGGGGGTATCCGGTAACAACTTTTGCCATGGCAACACTTAAATTTTTTGGTCTTAAACTTTGTGGGTGTTCCACAGCCCAAGCCTCTGCACGGATTATCACCAAATTTTCAGGGTATGTCTACCCCGTGAGGATCTGGAGCTGATTATGTTTTGGGGGGGGTATCCAGTAAAAACTGTTGGCATGGCAACACTTTTAAGATTTTTTTGTTTTAAACCTTGTGGCTGTTCCACAGCCTAAACCCATTCACAGATTATCACCAAATTTTCAATGTATGTTTACCCTAAGAGGATCTAAAGCTGATTAGTTTTTCAGGGGTATCCAGTTACAATGGTTGGGTCTTAAAGTTTGTGGGCGTTTCACAGCCTGAACCCATGCATGCATTTAGACCAAATTTTCAGGATATGCTTACCCCAACAGGATCTAGAGCTGATTAGTTTTTCGGGGGTATCTAGCAACAACTGTTGACATGGCAACACTTTAAATATATTAGGGTTTTAAGTACTTTTAACATTTGTGGGTGTTCCACAGCCTGAACTGATTCATGGATTTTCACTAAATTTTCAGGATATGTTAACCTAAACGGGATCTACAGATGAGTAGGTCTGGGAGGATATCGGACAATACCTGTTGCCATGGCAACGCTTTAAATACTTTCAGTCTTAAAATTCTTAATTTAGAAAGGGGCGCTATTAAACCGATGTTATCACAGTTGCATATCTTCACCCAGTTTGCAGAGCATGTTTATTACTGTGAAAACATGTCTGTAAAAAAAGTATGGTACTCGTTTTAAAAAGAACATATCCACCATAGCTGATTGGCTCGAAAATCAATATGTTCAAAAATTTAAAATATTGCAGCTAGCTGTGTCAGATTTGCACAAAACGTAAATGGCTAGGAAAACTTGCCTGAGAGTAATTTTGGCCTTGTTTGAAAACAAATTGGCTGCCTTATCTCCCTTATTGGAATGGCAAAACAACTTCTTGGAAATTGTGGTCTGCAAATGTTTTGCAAGTGTCAAATTTGACCTTTGATCTCTGCTTCAAGGTCATGTAGTGTCATCATGCTAAAGGGGCTTTATAGTATCTCCCTTATAATTGATTCTAGGGCATCAAAATATGAAAACAACTTATAAGAAATCATGGCCTGTGAACCTTAAATGAGACCACATTTTGTGGATTCTGTATACTTCTTACAACTGAAGTTGTTCCTAAGATTTTTCCCAAATCTCAATGTTGTTGCCCATTTAGTTATACCTGTGGGCTAGGGTTCTTGCCTGCCGAGGCTGGCTATTTTTTTTATTGAAAAAAAATGCAGAATTTATTTAAAATATATGTCTGGATTTTATATTTTTATATATGGATTTTATATTTTTATATATGGATTTTATATTTTTACTATATTTTCAATAAAGTAGCAAGATTTTATATCCAGATTTCTGTGTTTCAACTGGTTTCGAAAACCTTGTTCCGACGATCGAACTACATCACAGTTCGCTGGCTTATACAGAGACCAAACATCGAGCCCAAAATTCGAAGCGATCTCACAGCACTAATAACACTAGTCATCATACTAAAAATCTCTTGTATCTTCTTTATTATTGATTCTAAAATTGTACGCTGCGCAGTGACCTTGGACACATCTTTTGCACAATGCAGGAATCGCGAATACAGAATGGTAAATAAAATAATGCTGTTGAATTCTGCGTGCATTGTCCCTTTGTGTAAAAATGTAAACAAACAACTCATGGTAAAATAAACTGGTAAAATAAATGTGTGCAGTAACTATGAGGTCACATGATTCAGTGGAGATTCTTATCAATATTTCAAATAATCTACTAATTAATATTTATGGAATTCTGTGCGGGATTTCCTAACAATTTCCTTACACACACACACACACACACACACAAAAAAAATACAATACAAAAAAAAAATAATAAAAAGGCTGCTTTCACAACAATCACTATGCATGTTTAATTAGTGGCACAGCCAACATGGCTTTGGATTTGTTTTGATTTTTAGGCGGGTTGTGTGTAACTAGGGATGGGTCGGTAGGCTCGGTATCGAGAGCATTTTACTGAAATACCGTGATGAGATTTTAAAACCGCCACTTCGCTTGCAAACAGATAATGGAAGGAAGAGTTAAAATATTAGAAACATACCCCAAATCTGAAGAAATTACAAGCTTTTTCCCATATTTTCGTCAATTTACGGACTTTTATAGTGATACGTTAAGCAGAACTGCCATGTTTTCGTTACGACGCTTTATAACCTCAATTTCGCTTGTCAACTCATATAAATGAAGGAAAACTTAAAATATTGGACATAAACCAGAAATATGAAGATATTGTACGTTTTTATCGCATATTTCATGCATTTGGGAGCTTTTATTATCCTAAACGTCCATGTTTGTTTGGGGTGTACTAAAACGCGCAGTCCCAAATTCGGTACGGTTTTGCATTGGCGACCTCCCGATGTACATATTTTTCATACCGACCCATCCCTACATGTAACCAACCCGCCTATTAGATTGATGTGTCCGGCATCTGTCTGTCCGTCCACATTTTCGTTTCCAGACTCCAACTCAAAATTGCTTTGTCCAATCGAATTCAAACTTGACATGGACATAGATTACCATCACAGGTTTCTTTCGAAATTGGCGTAATTCCGTCCATTCGTTTGTCCGTTTTTTGTCTGTCCGTCAAAATTTCCTTTTCCCGACTCTAACTGGAAAATGGTTTGTCCAATCGAATTCAAACTTGACAGGGAGATAGTTGACCATCATAGCTAGGTTCCTTTCGAAATTGGTGCAATTCCGTCCGTTCGTTTTCCGGACTCCTAACTCGAAAACGCTTTGTCCAATTGAATTCAAACTTGACAGGGAGATCAACATCATAGCTAAACTGCTTTCGAAATTGGTGTAATTCCGTCCTTTCGTTTGTCCGTTTATAGCATAGATACAATTATGTAACCTAGATTACAAGTTTTACATTTCTTAGCACGCCTAACACATTCACCTTAACTGGGTGACCTGACATTTCTTTCCTTGTTTCTAAATGGCAGAGTGGTAACACTCTCGCCTCCCACCTCTGAGGCTGGGGTTCGATTCACGGCACGGCCTCTAGTGGGAAAGCTGGAAGTTGCTTGCCGTTGGTCGGCAGTTTACAGTACAGAACCCTAACGAACTGTATGTACTGGTTCCTCTGCCCTTCCAACTACCCGTCGTGATATGACCTGTACACTGTTGAAAGCGACGTAAAACCCCACATAAATAAATAAACACATTAACTGGGTGACCTAACATTTCTCTACTTGTTTGTAAATGTAATTACAGCAGTCGCTAACCTTGTTGCTGCCTGCGCAACCCGCATTTTGGGGCATCTTTGACCCTCTTGTTGAGTAAGATGTTCCTCTTATTTTGACCAAATTATTTATGTTACCATTTTAGAATAGGTATAAAGACAAGGTCTCATTCTTTATGGTGTTTTTAACTATTGATCGGCTGTATTAAAGCACTCAGCCCTTCGGGCTTCATGGCTTTACTATTCAGCCAATTGATAGTTTAAAACCGTCATAAAGCACTCGAATATGTCTTATTTCCTATATTCTAGGGCTTCCAAATGTGAAAACCATGTCTAGAAAATCATGGGCTGGCCATGGTTGAATCTTTTGCAAATGTTAAATTAGGCTATTGACCCCTGCTTCAATGTTAAGTGGGGTCACCATGCTAAAAAACCTTTTATTATCCCACAGCCTTGAGGCCTGTCAGGGTATTGTTTTTATCCATGGTGTCCGGATGGGTGGGCGGACGGTGGGAAAAAGTTTATCCGGGTTGTATCTCAGAAACCGTAAGTTGTAGGAAGTTGACACTTGGTAGGGATATTGACTTATTAACGATTAACTAAACGTCACAATTTTTCTTAACGATGCAAGTGAAAAATCTTAATTTCTCAGAAACGGTGTGAGATAGAGCAATTTCAGGAAAACCCCTAGGGTATCTGCAGAGTAATCTGACGACTTTTTCCGAAAATCATTTTCCTGCTATTTTTGGTGGCCATCTTAAATTTCTGCAAAAGCAAAAACATGCAAAAACAGTGCAAGATGGAGCGATTTTGGCCATCTTGAATTTTTTGTGTGAAACTCGAAAACACGTTTATCTTGAAAACGGCGCAAGTTAGAGTGATTTCAGCGAAATTTTTTACCCACCAGGGTTTCCATAGAGTCAATTGGCAACTTTTCCCAAAGATTTTTTTCCTGCCATCTTTGGCGGCCATCTTAATTTCTGCGTCAATAGAGTTGTACCTGCTGGCTGGGGTTTTTGCCTGCCAAGGCTGGCATTTTTTTTCTACCATTTTAAGTTTTCCTTCTATAATATGTTTTGACAAGCGTAGGGGGGGTTATATATTTTGTTGAGGTAATTCATTTAAATGCTCTTGATACCGAGACACTAGACCTACCGAAGCATCCCTAATTCAGGCCAATTGTAACCACAATTTTTTTGGAGCCCAGAAAATGTCCACTTGGTAGACCCTGATCAATTTGGTCTTGCCATTTATAACAGTTTCATATTTTTGTTGACACTCTACAATAGAAAACTTGTTTGTTTCAGTTTGATGAAGGAGTCCAGCAAACTAGTGAGTCGTTGTGTGTACATCAGTGTCCTGAGAAGCACGAAAGATGAAGAGGTGTTACAAAAGTAAGTCTACTTCTCTAATTGCCATGATATCCACATATTTCTAAAAGTAGGATATATGTGCAAGTGAGTAATATTGTTACAAGTTTGAAGTGATTAAAATAATCTGGGGTCAATGGTATGTAACTTTGTGTTATTACATTATCAGCAGTATCTATAGTATTTGACAACGGTGTCTTAAATCTTTCTGTGGCTTTCCACTTTTTACACAGTCAACAGTTTTTTGCTCTTAGCACCTTAGATTCAATTACTTGTCATCTTGCCATCAAGGTTCATCAAGCAAGGTGGGTGGGATGTGCTGAATGCCTGGCTGCAGGAGAATAAGACTGAGGACTGCTATGCCTTTCTGCTGGAACTGCTCAAACTCTATGAGAGGCTGCCAGTCACCATTGACTTGCTCAAGAAGAATAACTGTGCAAAGACGGTGAAACAACTCTCTAAGGCAGAGGATGAGCGTGAGTTGCTTGTGCTGATCGGAAAGTTGAAGGAGTATTCTATTAGATAATAAATAGCATTTAAAAAAGCTGTGAACTTCACTCTGTGGCCAATTAGACATTAGTATTGTTAATGTAACACCAGTATACCACAGTTTGTTTCTCTTGGGACTAAAATAGCAACAAATGCCATCAAATTGTGAGAACCAGTCTATCCACAGTGCACAGCTCACATTGCTTTACAATATAAAAAATGTTAGTAAGATTATATAACTATATAACTTATCAATAGTTAAATATGATATCTTTTATTTTTAAAATATTTGACATTCTCTTTTGTATTTATAGTTATGTCTCGTGTTTAAATATTCACATTTTGTACTGAAGCAAATACTAAAAGAAAATACCAGATATTGTTTCATTTTCTAGACCCGGAAAAGAGTAGTACTAATATCCATACGCAAGTGTATAAAGGTTAATACATGCTTGTTTTTTGCAGAATCATCATTTTCCATTCCTTTGTATATTTTGTGATGAAAGAAGGTATCTGTAGTTGAAGTTTCAATTGTGTGATTGTGAATAAAATAGGATATATATTATATAGTACATTCATGGCCAAAGTTCATTGTTAAGTTGCAGTTATATAAGCATAAAGGCCAATTAATTTACAGTTTGTTTAATATGTGTCAGGGTTTTTAATTGGGTTGTATTTACAGGTATTAAGACTTTATCCACAGACATTGTGACACTTTGGATGGACAAGATCAAGTCAAAAAGTGGAGAGGAATCAAAAGCGAGTGGTATGTATGATGGTAAAGGTAACTTTTAATCATTCTCACTTGAGCTACATTTGTAGCCTGTTATTGGCCAGTTTATATATCTGTATGGGTAAAAAGTCTGCACTTTATGAGTGCACAGAAAAAAATCTTTTCATGTTATGTGTTAAAGAATGGGTTTGATCATAAATATAATTAATAGTGGATTCCTCCAGAAGATCATGGGAATATCACCACCAAATGGATTGCTATTGTTGTCTTAGTTTATCCATTTAGTTGGTTCAATATTAAAAAAGGGACATTTATATATATATTACAGAAAAACTGTGTAATGAAGCATTTCACAAAATGCCTTATAATTTCTGTCATTTTGCAAAATCCCTGGTTCACTTAGGGGTTTTGCAAAGTGCCTAAAGATGCTAGACGTTTTGCAAAATGCCTGATTACAGGTTTGCCTGTAACATATACAAAATGTGCAACACATATTCTTATTTTGTAGACATATTGAATATCTTCTGTAGCCCACAATATGCAAAGATTTTGTTAATTTTGTTCTACTTTAAAAGGATGCTCCTCAGTAGCAAATTTCGCAAACTGTAGGGAGTCACAGTTCTTCCTCTATTTTCTTGCTTGGATTTGTAACTTTTAACGACAAAGTTTCACAAAAATGTTCGTATATTTTTTCTGACCAGACTCCTTGAAACATAAGCACAAACATCATCATCACCACAAAGACAAACACAAGGATAAATCCTCCAGCAGCTCTCACAAAGACAGCAGTAAAGAGCATCACAAGAAGCCATCTCCTCACAAAGAACATTCTCATCACCATCATAGGAGGGACAGTGAGACACCAAATGACCCCACTGACAAGGCTGTTGTCACAAGCAAGCCTCACCGATTATCCCAAGATGATGTCCAAGGGGAGAAGCAGAAGTCCAAATCATCGGCAAAAGTAGCACCCCACAAGTTTAGATCCACAGGTAATAGTCCAGATAGTTTGCTCTCATCCGCTAGTGTGGAAACTGAGCGGTCTTTGTGTAGAAAGAGTGGTGGGGGTTATTCAGAGAAAACAAGAGAGATTTGTGAATATTTCTTCTGACAAATTGCATGTAGAATCTCTTTTACCTAAATATTCTAGGGAAGTGTGATTTGTTCATATATAGTAAAAGGCTAATGAAATGGAAGAGAATTATCAGTATAAACTAGTATATAACAAGAACACTCAGAGAGTACATACATCCACCAAGTCTCAACACCTCGAAGCTTGCTTATGAGTGCAATGATACAAAATTTAAAAAAAAAAAATCCTAGATCCAGATCACCACCAAAATTTAATTATCTGTTCCTTGTGTCGACATTTCCTGAAAATTCCATTAAAATCAGTCCACAACTTTTCGATTTATTTTGCAAACACGCACTCGCAAAAACATGTACTTCCTTGATGGAGGTAAAGATTAATATATTTTATAGAGCCACATCATCAAAACATTTAGGGAATAGACCAGTTCAAATGACAGAGGTTCTACTGCAGTTTGTTCAGAGTGGGTAAATGTTCTGATCTGTGTTGGCATGTTGATCTACCCGAGTCTTTCAGTCATGGGATGCAGCTTTGTCATTTGCAAGCAGGTTTTATCTTTGTGATATTATGGTATGACAATGCTGTAGAAATTATATAAGAAGTCATAAACGTTTTCATGAAATTGGGTAAAATTAGCAGTGCATTCCTTGCCACAAATACATTGATAGAATTATAAAAAACAGCCCACCAGTATGTATGGATAGATCATTCACCCACTGGTTGTTGCAATACCAAAATAAAGATGTTTTCATTCAGATATTGTATGTTTCAAAGCATTGGTTAATGTTAGAAATAACACTAAATATCGAAAGCTTGTTTGAGTTCATTCTTTAGATGCCATTTTCTTGTAAAATAAGCTTTGGCAGAAAGAAATGTGGGCAGTATTTTTGGTTATGTCATTTCATATCGGTATTGACCACATTCTCTGTGTTATTTTTATAAAAGTTTGGTAGGGTCATCATTGTAAATTGCAATATCACAAGACACTTCCTCTGAAGGCATTGTGACGACCATTTCAGTAAGTGGGATGTATTGGATACAAGAAAAATTGTTTATATTTTTAGGGGCAAAAAAATATTTTACCTGATGAATATTTAGGACTTCGGTAAAGTGTGACAGATTGAAATCTGTGTCTTACATATATCTTTACCATTGACGTATTGTGTAGTCAGAATGGCACTAAGTGAAGATTTTCAGGCGTACATCCCTCACAAAACTAAATTCATGGCAACTTCAAAATTGTGATATTTGGGATATCACTTTTCTGGTTTGACCTCTCTAGAATTTATTTATGTTATGGGTTCAATTTGGAAAAAAAAACTGTAGGAAAGAAATTTCATTCATAAAATTATTTGAATCATTATCCTGCCAAAGCTTCTTCAGTATTTTTTTAAACAAACGTAACATTAAAAGTATTGGTTCATCGAGTATAAAATTGGTTCAATTATTACTTAATTATTACTCACATTTGTTCCAGTTATGTATGATGTACTGTATATGTAAAACTCATTTGTTACAGCCAGTTTGGCTTGATATTTCTAAAATTTATTTATTCACTCGCAACTATTTACTTGTCTAGTCATTTTGTTCATTAAATCTGCAGAATTTTATGCATTCACTTTACACATTGTGTATACAAGTATGTTTGTGACTGTTTTAAAGATCTCTTTGTTCTTATTCTTTAGTTTTGTGTAATTTTGTGCTAGTCAGAATGTAATAATATTTTTATTATGTCTATGTTAATGCTCAGCGATGTAGAAAGTTATGGAATACGTGTAATTTACAAGTTAATTGATGTTATACAAACTGACTGACTGCAAGTTTCAACTGTCTGTTCAGAGATGTTGTCCAGGTTATTGGTTTCGTAAATCTAGCCATAAATTGGAGATTAATTGTGCAGTGCACTTGAAAAGTTTTTTTCAACAAATACTACTGTTAAACCAGTATTAGTGCCTGATTCCCATGGCCTTTGTTGTCAAGTTTTTGTCAACAAAACTTATGCCTTGTCTTTATCTTTCAAAAGCCTGCAACAACCTGGCAACATCACTGACGTTTCAACATGCAAGTGATGTTACTTATTTGTTTCTTAAAGTTTTTACTGTTCTTGTGTGTAAAGAAATTTTGCGCTTTTTGAGCCAGTAATGTGTTAACAACCGAACTGTTGTATCGGCAGAAAATTGTAGTTTTTCAGCACTTTATGTATAATAATTGACGATGTTACTATGTTGAAAATTTGTGAGGTGTAGTTTGTACTTTGTTACATGTTGAATCTCAGGGAAAGAAGAAGATGCATGCTTACATATCATTTGTTGCGGGACATATATTTTAGAACATTTTATAATTTGATCTGCAGAGATAAAATCTGTATATGAAATGTAGCACGACTACTTACCTGTTGTGAGGAGCTTGTAAAAGCCAAGAATTTACAATCTCCAGAATCTGGTATGAAAACATCAAAACAGCAAATTTTAACAGGATTTAAAACTTTCAGACATCAGTCCAACTGTGGTGTCATCCTTGATCCTGTTTAGCACTTTGTTCATATTTAGACACAAAGAGAAATGATGACTGTACCTTTTACAGATGAACATTATTAACAAGCTGATACTTCTGGGTTAATGTCATACATTACTATAATCATATACCTTCAGAGATACTGATTTTTATATTATAAAAAATTGTTACAGATCTGAATATTAGTGGGTAAAACTCGCAATAAAAAAAAAAAAATCCCCTTTAATTATTGCACATTAATATTTTTTTAATACACACAGATATAAGCCTGGCCTTTGCTCAAACCAAAGTTAAAAAAATAGATTATTTTTAGTTCTACAGGTAATGTAAATACATTCATTAAATGATTAAAAATTACATGCCAAAATGTAAAATCCAAAATTGTGAAGAAAAAACAATGTTGCAGTGAAGTTGAAGACTGCCCAAACTTGTTTACTTTTACAACTGCACTTCATATGAACTCTATGCTTAACCTCCTTGTAAAGAAAGAAAAAACTATATCTTGGGTATAAAATCTTTAAGAGAAGACATCTTAGTATAAAGTCAAGATAAGGTAAGATTAACACTTGGTGAAACTGCTATAGATTTTTAAGGATATTGACGTTTCATTCACTATAATTTCATATGGTCAGTATTCAAGTCCTTGTCAAAAGCCTAGTAACTTAATGTTAGTTGGTCATGCAAGCTATTTGCTGTGTGTGATAGGTACATTTGTCACTTAATGATTAAATGTTTAAAAACGTTGAGGTTTACTGAGTTTTATAGTGACCAAAAACCATACAAGGCCTTTACATTCCCACAATCAGACATTGCTATTCTAGTCTTTAACTATTTTTACGACTTAATGCCACACCTTAAACATTACCTGAAAAGGGAATTGTGTATATCTTCTTTTAAACAATATCTTGCTTTGTATATGCACTGTGGATGGCCACGGTGGTGCGGTGGTAACACACTCGCCTCCCACCTCTGAGGTCTGCCATTCAAACCCCGGACCCTATGTGGGAAAGTCAGTAGTTGCTTACCGATGGTCTGCAGTTTACGGTACAGAACCTTCACCAAGTGTATGTACTTGTTTCCTCTGCCCATAAAACTACCATTCGTGATATAACCTATACAGTGTTAAAAGTGATATTAAACTCAAATAATGTACATGCACTGCCCTTTATGTCTTATCATTTAAAACACGGAATGAATGATCAGATGATCATAAATAACACAGATATTGCTATTGATTGACACTATCCATACAATGAAATGCTGTGATGTCGCCATGGACCTGCTGGACCATGTTTGACAATTTCAACTTGTCCATCTAGTTTGTCATTAAGAGACTGGCCTGGTTGCTAGAAAGTATGACAAATCAATAAATTTTGCCCGACTTGTCATGGGATCAAATCAAGTTCCCCTACATGTGGGGAATTCTGATGGTCACTCCCAATAAAACCCTGGATATTTAAAATCGATATTAAACTTCAATTTGATCTTTCTATTCTCATAAAGTCGCCCAACACCACAAAGAAATACATTGATCGATTGCTATCAAAACTATATATTTTGCTTTGGCCTTATTAGGCCATACCAAGTTACACAAATGAAAGTATTTTTTTGCTGGATTTTCTTGAGTGAATGAATTTCAATGAGTGTTGTACTGATGTGAATTAATTTTGCAATTGATTCATATCAGTAAATCAAATACTTGGGTATGATGTATCAATAGATTTTATTTTGAAAATATACTAGTACAGGCATTGAAGTACAGTTTTAATTTTGACAACTTTTGCTTCTTATTGATTGAAATAATGCAATATTGTTTGAAGCAGGAAAGTGCATCTTATCATAGCCACTGGTGCATTTTTCTACCAAAATGAGAAAAAGGGAGATATTTAAGAAAGATCATAATTAAGTTACAACATAAAACTGTTATATCAAGTAATTAAGTTCCTTGAAGATCTTAAATCTGGCAACACGTCATAAAATACATGTGCTAAAATGCTGCATCATTAAGTATTAGAAATTATATTGAAATGAACACTTGCCAATGATATTGAAATTCTGGAAGCTGTGTTGATCTCAAAATATTGGAACCGTATTCATCCGTTACTAGTTGCTTAATCAAAAATTTAGTCTTTTTCTTTTACATGAAGACCATACACTAAGCGAAAAATTGCCATGACGGATGGAAATGTACCCCACAGAATTTAACAAGTTACTATAATAGGTTTTTCATAAATTTTTAGTTAACAGGTAAGGTAAAGTGTTCTATAAATTGTCAACAGAATAATAATTATTTTAATTGAGTTAAAATTTTTAATTTTATCCAAAAATGGAGTGACTGCAAAATTTTCCAAATTGTTATTGTTTTCCAACAATAATTCCAATGTAAAATTTTTAAAAGGATTAAAATTGGCATGTAAAACTCTGCATTGTAAGCCAGGTAATACTCAAATTGCTCTCTAAATTAACTATTGCGTTAATTGCGTTAATAATCCTATCCAATGGACAATTTCTTATCCGGTCGGCGCAGACTGGCCCGCCAAACGTCAGAAAAAGACGGGAAGGAAGTATGACACGCCATCTGGCGAGTGCACTAGTACTAGGGACCTTCAGGCCGGTGGAAACACATGATGTCTTTTTATGATGTTTGGCGGGATGGTCTGCGCCGACCGGATAAGCAATTGTCCATTGGATAGGGTATTAACTTCTAAAAATTTAATTTACTTACTAAATTTGCAATTTTATCTAGTGAGACCTGAATAAATTAATTTGTATAAAGGCACTTTTCTACACAGGAATATGTTTCATGATTTTACGAAGTTTGTGTGCTCTAAGATGAAGAAAAATGTGATTTGCCATTGGAACAAATTAAATGGACTGGATTATCATTGTTTTTATCCATATTTGTGCAACCAGTTACACATGTTTATTAGTTTATATAAGAGTTTTAACTAACAAGACCTATATTGAACTTAATACAAGATTGTCTCCTGTTTTGATATTTAATGTGAATTAACAGTAATACTGTGGCAACATGGTTTCCAAATTTTGCTATGATGAAGTCTATTCTCATCTTTGGTAGTATCTTTCTGGTATTTGAATTTAGTGCTGAATCTGAAGCAACCAGTGTACCTGCTTTGCATCACCATGGAGCTGTACATACTGATACGGATGAAAATATGAAAAAAAAAAAAAAAAATTGAAAAAATGGAGGTACATGAGTAACACTTTAATCCTAAAAATTTACTCTGTTTTCATCAAAGTTCTGCATATTACTTGCTTTGCATAAGGGGCTTTGGAAGCTGTGGTCATTTTGATGCGAAGTATAAGATGAAATGTGTGATTTATGCCTTTCTTGGTGTAGGTAAATGGTTACACCTGTTGCAATTTCATTTTAAACATGTGCATTTTTATAGCAAAATAGCCATTCCATTTCCTAACGAGCTTTTGGCTTCATTGAACTTTGGCCTTAAATATAATATTAATGAACTGAGTGTTCTTGTGACCTATTCGTCAGAGTATAGACAGTATACTTAAACTCACTGGTATTTTTAAGTTTGTAAAATCCTAAATTTACTTGTCCTTGCCACAATGATGTTCTTCTGCAACAAATGCGTATTGTTAGGAAATTAAAAGTACTAGTATTTCCTGAGAATGTTAAACCATTAAATTTTTAAAATTTATTGCATCACCCACAAAAAACTGTGATCCACATGTAGACATTGTCAAGTTATAATTTTATGTAGTCGCATCTCTCTGGGTTAAATTAAAAATTTTTGTGATATTGTATGCTTTTTTTGTCTATAATTTCCAGAAGGGAATGCTGAAAAAAAACCCGGATATTTTACTGTTGGCCAGTGTTTTCTTTGTGAATTGTTATAATATGGAGATTAAATGTCAAATTATTTCAACTCACTGTTGTTTAAAGCTAAAATTATGCTGGTGTAAAAAAATAAAATTTGAAATAATATATTGTCAATTGGTAAATTTCATTGGAAAATGTTAAGATACAGCTGTAAAAATATAGATATAGACATTGGTTTTATTGTTGGCCAACGTTTAACTTATGAAATGTTAAAATATTGTTAAATGTTTCAAGTAACTTGTGATCTGACTAGAGTTAAAATATTTATGCATTAATGTTTAGTGATATTGTATGATAAGATGCAAGTATATTGTGGTGATACCTTTAAATTTATTGTGTTCACAAAGTAAAGTCACAATATTTTTTACGATTATCTATTGATAAATAGTATGTTTTAATTTCACTGAGTCAAGGAATAATCTGCAATCATTTTTACTGATGTACATGTTTTATATTGTATACTATTGTTACTATATAAATGTTCAGTTCAAAGAATCATAATTATAAAATTTTCTGTGAACTCAGCGTTTTTGTAATGCTATTTGTTGTTCTATTTTCAAGGACTTGAACAAGAAAATGTATTGCCCCCCTCAAAAAAGAAGAAATCTTTAGATAAAAGTGCAACTAAGCGCTCCAGGTAAGAATAAGCCAAATGGTGCAAACTTTGGATTCAACCTAACACCCCTTTAATCCAGTATGCATACCACTAATTCTTTCTGTTCATTTTAGCTGTGCTATGGTGAGTTTTTCTTGCAGAAATGGCGTATTGTTCTATACATATTGGTAGAACCAAAGTGTCCATGGATGGAGACGTCTTGACTTCATCTTGGTGTTCGTGTTATGGATACATTATCAGATATGCCACTGGTCCATTCATTCAGAACAGACCAGATCTGGATTCAGTGAATGGCCAGATGCAGGGAATGTGGTTGTTGGTGCTTACCAGTGACTTGCAAAGGCTCTCATTGGATATACATTATGTGTGTTACATGGATGTTTCCCCTCATGGAATATATCTGGAATTCAACATTATGCTTGAAATGTATGAAGGCGTCTGTTGACAGAAGATTTTCTACTGTTGATCTCCATTCTATTGAGGATATGGACGTACATGTATGGTAACGTTTAAGCTTTGATTACATGATGGCAATCTGTGTCATTTAGGAACTGACTGCAGCTGCAAGAATGTACAAACTCTTTACCCATTGTACTTGATTTTAACTGATGCAAATACAATGCATAATTTTTCTAAAATGGCTTAATAAGAGGATCATCAACTATATACATGTTGCAGACAATTTGTTGTTTCACAAGTTATTCTAGGGTAATGTTAATAAGATTCTTTACAAATAAATGTTTAGCTTCAAATTTTTAAACATGACACACAGACCATGTATTGTGAACTAAATACCACAATAGAGATGTCCAGTGACTAAGTGGTTGTCTGAATTGGCAAGTGGCGACTTTTCCACTTGCTTAAAGGCCTTCTGTCGTCAATGGTTTGAATCAATCTGATGAAAGATTACTCATAGTGACAGGCACAACATCTTAATTCTTAGGAGAGCTACATACCTGGCCAACAATTTTGTCTTCTCTGTTGCATTTGAATCCCGAGGTAAAATCTGAATTTACAGCCGGCAAGTTAGAAAACCTAAATACAGATAATATCATGGTACTGTATGGAATAAGGTTGCAATGACAGGATACACAGATGCCTTGGCTAATAGTAGTTGGATCTTTTGACATGACCTCTTGCATACTAGATGTTAGCAGCAGCCTGTTTTCAATCCAAGTATGTTTTAAAAAGAAGCTTAGCTGCCTGTCATGTGTGCCATTTAAAAGCACTTCTTTCAAAATTCCTGTTAAATTTGATCCCATATGATATATTTTTATTATTGCTCGTGCAATTACAAGCAACTTCTGTGTTTCCCATTGCATACATTTTGTATGGATGTCTGCACAGTTTTATATCAAATGAATATGCCAAGTTTGATCCTATATTGGCACCTTGCTGCATTATCTTGCCTTCATGCCTTCATTAATGAATCATTCAACCTGGTGTTGATGTGGTTTGATTACCTGGAAGGCATCTCTTCACTAATGGAAAATTGGACTGAAAATGCCTTGTAAAACTGGAGAACAACAAAAAAAAATCTTATACCCACCTTATTGCATGGTGTAAAGTTGATGCATTGTTGTTTTTCATTCTTGGTCTTAATCCACGTCTTTCCCAGTCATTTGATTACAAAAAAAACGGTAAAGCCAGGGCTGGTATTCATAAAAAATCTCAATTTCAAACTCAGTGAAAGTCTCGATCTCAGTCCTACATAAGGTATAAACTCAAATTTAGTATTCTCATGTGGAACCCTACCTCAGTAGTATTTAATGAAACTTAAATTAAAAACATAGTCAACCAAAATTAATACCGCCATAATCTCAAGCACTTGAGACTACTTTCATGCAAACTTAAACGATCCCTAAATGTAGCAAGGATAAATGATTTAGACCCTGAGTTTAAGTAAATACTTGAGAATAGGTATTTGAGTTTTAGTTTAAACTCAAATTTAAGTTTGACTTGAATATGATCTCAAATTTAGGGTTTAAACCCTAAGTTTTGGGATTATAATGGAGTCTGAGGTTAAGTTTGAGATTTTTTGTGAATACCAGCCCCTAAATATTTTTAATGAGGTTTAAAAAGTGCTGCAAAGTACAGATACTTGGTTGCACCACTTGACAGGCGGGCATAATCCATCATGATTACAAGCAAATGTCCTTAAGTGATTTTTCAACATCAACCTTAGTTAAAACAATTTTAACTTTTAGTTCTGTGTACAGAGCAACAGGACCTTCTGACCAAGCAATAATGTTTCTGGCCTTTATATGCTATATGGGCCAATTGCCATCACCAAATCTGCATATGATGAACATAATTTGCATACCAGTTGACTATATTGGCTCATTGCCAAAACTTAATACTGCATTTGATCAACATAATTTGCACATTTTTTTCTGCTAATGAATAGGATAATTAGCCTGGCATTCTATGTCGTATGCCAGAATAAGAAGTTAAAATAAAATTGGAGCTACTTCCTTGATCCAGCAATGATAATAAGAATGGTCTAGTACACCTCCGTGTAAATGATTTTCTCTCAAAAAAAAGTTAAAATAAAATTTAGTAAAAGCTATCAAAAGTTGATATGTACCCAAGTGAAGACTTTCTTTAATGAGGTAGTCTTCAGCTTTTTTGCCACAAAACTAAATTAGAATGACCCAAGACCGCCACATACACCAACCTATTTACCAAAGGTTTACTGTATCCTCGATTGTACGATGCATTTCCCTATTTTAGGTAAAAAACTAGGGGAGTGCATAATGAAAAAAAAAAATGAAAAGTCATAGTGGCCTCCTATAGAACATTTTAGGTACGAAGTTCTCTGAAAGAACCGTCAGAATTTAAGTTCTCTTGTTTACCCAGCTGATGGTTTTCGATTTTGATTGTTTTGTAAAGATGTATAGCTCGGGTGGGTGGGGTTGGTACTGATTGAAATAGTGGCAATGATTTAATATTTATTATTGTTTTGACTAACTCATTCTTCGTGTTAGTGAATTGAAAACTACCCTCGGCAAATATACAGCCTATTTTTCTCCCGAAGTAGACGATTTTAATTGAAGCAAATATGTTTTGGTTTACAGTATTTGCTTTGCGATTTATTGATTGGCATACGTATAAGGGAGTCCTAGTGAGACCTACTTGTGCATAGTAGTATTGGTTACGTATTTGCTTTCCTTTCAACAATTACCAGTACAGCAAAGTATTCATACATTGTGGTAGACATTTTTTCCTTGTATGGTTTGGCCACAGAATACAATTCTAAAATAGGATGTGTAACAATTCACTGCCCCCTTTCAGTTCCTATTTGATACTGATTGCTGGATAGATATTTCCCACACTGCAAGAAACGGTATTGATTTTGTAGGCAGTAATACTGTAGGTGTGTGTATTAGCTCAGTGTCCATAAACTAGAGAAAGAACGTGTAGCATTACTATCATATCTCATGGTCATTGATATCGGAGTAACTTTATTTTTTTTTTATTCTTATGAGGTTTAAGTGTAAAGCTAAAACACACTAGACATGCGTGTGCGTAATGGCAAGAAAAGCTGTCAATTTAAATATCAGTACATAAACTCACTGCGTTGCGTATATTGCCTTGCGTTAATTCTCGACGCACTGCATTGCGTATGGGGGGGGGGGGGGGGGGGAGCTTTTAACGCATACGCAATGCGTTAAAGTATTTCAATGATTTTTCTTATGGATTTAAAAAAGAATCTAGTTAGTACTTTATAAAACACTAAAACACTCAGCCTTTGATGCACAAAAGGTATGCACACCCCCTCTTTAGTGTAGTTATGTCAGCCTCAATGCTAAATAGCCTGCTAAAGACTAAGCTGTGAAGGTTTTTTTTTATTTAAGCCAATCTGATATTCCTGGCTAGAAATCTGAAAGTTATGGTTAAATAGTTCTGATAAATTAATAGAATTCCCAGAAAAATACCTGTGGCTTATACAAGTTTTATGAAAATTGTAATTTATTACTGGAAAATTTTTATATTTTAACTCCAGAGTAATTCACCAAGGCTAACACACTTATCTCTTTTTTTTTCCATGTGTGCACTTACACACGAGATTTATGCGTGTTCCAAAAGCTATTTTTTATTTCAAACAGGAACTTTAGTGTATGCAAGTTCTTTTAATCTTGTGGCAATTTATTCAGTTTGACTGGTTTAATGACAAACTACTGAATTCCATATACCAAAGAGAAATAGTGTTGAAAATAAAATTAAGTGATAAGATATATATGTACTGTCACTGTAAAAGGTAAAACAATAAGATATTTTTGACTAATTGAAATTAGTGCATGATTAAAGTGTGACATTTTATTGATTGACATTATCTGTTGGGAATATTTAACTAAATATATCCTACGTGTAAAAATTTAATAACCATTAAACATTTAAATTAATTAATGGTTGTTTTTGCATTCAAACGCTTCCACTGCATATAAAATAGACCTGTTTTTGACTAATCACCGCTGGCTGTTCAATCAGACAGTAGATTTTAGGAGCCTAGTATTTTACTACTTGTTGTAAGATGAAACTACTCGGATGTTAAAACTTAGCACAGAAATAAAGTTCTTGGTTAACCCATATAAAAATCTGTGGTTTTGAACATGAAATGGGTGTGTTTTGTAATGGAGACTTAAAAGGCTATATAAAAGGCTGTAATAAAACACGCCTAGTAGAAGGTTATTCTTAGATTCTTTTGAAGACAAAGAGGTGTATATTGTGAAGTGACTGTGTACTGGCCTTTTATGTCAGGTGTTTTTCATAAAGTTTCCCCTCTTTTTTTTTAACTTTACAACTGTTTGGCTAAATGTCGTAATAAATATTTCACCACCGTTTATGTACAGTAAATCTACACAGGATAAAAAACGGGAGTTTATACTGAACGCATACGCAGGGCTATGTACGCAAATGCGAACGCATACACATATGCAAGTCTAGTGAGTTTAAGCTTAAGTGATAAAGTCAAGAATATTTAGTACATCACAAATGGCTGCAAGGGATAAACAGGAAATATTGGTGAACCCATTTTTACCCCACAGCCTTTGAGGGCTGTGTGGGTATTCACCCGGCCATTGCGTCTGGATAGGTGTGTGGATGAGCGACAGGAAAAGTTTGTCTGGACTGTATCTCAGAAACCTTAAGGTGTACGAAGTTGATGCATGGAACAGATATTGGTAATGGTTTGGGGGTTGTAGGTGTACAACAATCTTGATGGGACATTTGACCCTGCCCCAGTGAACTTTAGTTAGAAAATCTTGTCCAGAAATTTAAAGGTGTAAGAATTTGATACTTCACGGAGACATCGGCTGAAGGGTGTAGGTGAGCAACATCATCATGTGACCTTGATTTGACCTGTGACCTCGACCTTTAAAACTTGTCCTGGCTGAATCTCAGAAACCATAACGTATAGGAAATTGATACTTTGTAGGGACATTGGTTAGGGGGTGTAGGTGTGCAATGTCATGATGCGACCTTGATGTGACCTTTGACCTTGCTGTAGTGACCTTGTTTCAAAATCTTCTGGTTATTTCACAGAATCCATAAAGTGTAGGAACTTGATACTTAGTAGGACATTGGTTAGGTGGTGTAGGTGTGTAGGACAAGTTTTAAAGGTCGAGGTCACAGGTCAAATCATGGAAACCATAAGGTGAAGGATGCTGATACTTATAAAGATCAGTAGTTGGTGGTTGTAGGTGGGCATCATTATGATGTGGCCTTGGTTTGACCTTGCTGTATTGATCTTGGCCTTTAATTACTTGTCTATATCTTTGCCAACTTTGAAAGATCCATTCATGAAAGTAGCTGCATTGTATAATAAGATTGTAACTTGTAAACCAAGGCACTTAAATTCTTGCTCTGAAAGAAGTTTTCAAGTCTTTTTGTTTGTGCACAAAACAGGAACTTTGTCCTTCAAATTGGAACCAAAGGTCCAGTATGACTACATAAAAAGCCACCGATTTCCTACAGGTTGGTTTCATATCCCAAATCTCTAGTTTGTTGGTTACCTTTACTTTTAAGTTTGGATGCACTCGTTGAACCTTGGAAGGGTTCCAGGCCAAATCTGAGTACATAAAAAAAGTCCCAGCATATGATTTCCTATAGTTTTCTTACACATCCCAAGCCACTTTGATCAATGATAAGTTATAAGCACTTTCAAATTTGAATACCCTTGTTTGACCTTTGAGGGGTCCAAGGTCAAATCTCCGTACATCAGAATAATACCAGCGTATGATTTTCTGTTGTTTGGTTACACGAAAATGCCACAGATTTTCTACAGGTTGGTTTCATATCCCAAACCTCTAGTTAGTTACCTGTACTTCAAGTTTGGATACACTCGTTTGACTTTGGAGAGGTCCAAGACCAAATCTGAGGTTATAAAAAAGTTCCAGCATATGATTTTCTATAGTTGTGTTACGTAGCCCAAGCCACTTAGATCAATGATAAACTATAAGTTCTTTCAAGTTTGTTCGAACCTGAGGGTGGGGTCTGATATCAAATCTGAACACATTAAAAGAATCCCAGCATATGTTTTCCAACAGGTTTGTTACACATACCAAACCACTTTGCCCAGTAATAAGTGAGTTATTAGTGCTTTAGTTTGTCAACATTCTCTTCACATTGAAGGAAGTTCCAAGGTCAAATCCCAGCAAAGTATTTCCTTTTGGCTTGAGATGTTTGTTTGATGAACATAAGCTTTTAAAATATACAGCAAATATTTTAGTAGATGTAAAACCTTTCACAAGAGAAATCTCTACACAATGTGGCAAGGTAGAATCTAAAGTGTCCACTCAAGACTTCCAGTGGATAAAATAATTAGTGCCTCATGGTCACCTTGGTCTTTTTTTCCCAACCAAGTCTTGATGCCAACATAGGACCAAGAAAACCAGAAAAGACACATAATGATGAATACTTCTCATTATATTAGCCACAAACATGTCGAGTCTTTTTTGCAACAAGCTAATTTTGCATCATATTTAAAAGAAATGCCACCATGAAAGAAGTTAATGTACCAATCTATCAACCTTGTGACCTTTGCAGTTTTACCTGCCTTTATCATTTCGCAAGTCTACCACACGGGACTCGGGCCACGGTGGCAGAGTGGTAACACTCTCGCCTCCCACCTCTGAGGCCGGGGTTCGATCCCTGTGATGGCCTTAAGTGGGAAAGCTGGTAGTTGCTTGCCGTTGGTCGGCAGTTTACAGTACACAACCCTAGCGAACTGTATGTACTGGTTTCCTCTGCCCTTCCAACTACCCGTCGTGATATGACCTGTACAGTGTTGAAATCGACGTAAAACCCCAAATAAATAAATAAATAAACCACATGGGACTCCCTAACGGTGGAGCCTCAGTTGCCAAATTGTTAATAAGTTAAAGAGCATTTAAACACTTCCCTCCAACCCCTTGGGTCTTGAGTTTGCAGATTATGGTACCATATGGCATGCCCTGAAGGCCTATCCTGGTCATGTGATCCAGGCTGTTAAAGGGTAGTTAAACCCAATTTGACTAATGTTACATGTATTCTTTTTAGAGAGTCTGTTAGGTATGCTATGTTTTGACGGCTGATATTTTAACTGATTTGATATTTTATTTAAACATTTGAATGAGAAAATATTCAGCTTTGTTGGTCCTTATGATCTGTTTTTGCACAATACTAGTATCAACATTTTATGCTAGCCAAAACACCAACTGCAAAAAGAATTGTATGCACTACAGCCCTGCTTATTTCAGTATGTCTAATGCCTTTATGCAGCTATTGGTGTTTGGCTTTTTGGTAGTATTCCTCATTTTGCATATTTTGCTTGATTTTCTATTAGTTTCTATTCCCATAAGTGTTTGTCTTGTAACTTTATCTCTTCAATTTCCATTCCAACTTTAATGGCTTCACATATTCTAATACAAGAGGAAACCACACCGTGAAGCTAAACCGGCTAGGGACAATATGGTTTTAGAGTTGCATCAGAATTTTATTGTGCAAACTACCAGTATATATCCAGTAGACCTTTATTTTTACTTCCCAAGGCAAGCTTTTGAACATGCCCCTTTTCCCGAAGTTAACCTTATTTGAATTTGAAGGTCCCTTCTTGCCATGTTTTTGTACAAACCTATGTTAAGGCATTGTGCACAGTACAGACCTGTGTTAATACATTGTTGATAGTACAAGCCTGTGGTAAGGCTTTGTGTCCAGTACAGACCTATGTTAAGACATTGTGCACAATACAGACCTTTGTTAAGGCATTGTGCACAGTACAGACCTATGTTAAGGCATTGTGCACAGTACAAGCCTATGTTAAGGCATTGTGCACAGTACAGACCTGTGTTAAGACATTGTTCACAGACCTGTGTTAAGGCATTGTTCATAGTACAAGCCTGTGGTAAGGCTTTGTGTCCAGTACAGACCTATGTTAAGACATTGTGCACCGTACAGATACATGTTAAGGCATTGTGCACAGTACAGACCTTTGTTAAGGCATTGTGCACAGTACAGACCTATGTTAAGGCATTGTGCACAGTACAAGCCTATGTTGAGGCACTGTGCACAGTACAGGCCTATGTTAAAAAGGCATTGTGCACAGTAAAAGCCTATGTTAAAGCATTATGCACAGTACAAACTTGTGTTAAGTCATTGTGCACAGTACAGATGCATGTTAAGGCATTGTGCACAGTACAGACCTATGTTAAGGCTTTGTGCACAGTACAAACTTGTGTTAAGACATTATGCATGGTACAGACCTATGTTAAGGCATTGTGCACAGTACAGACCTGTTTTAAGACATTGTGCACAGTAAGTTCTTTTCAAAAGCCTATTTCTACATTAACCAAAATAGGAAAAGCATGGCTTTAAGAACTACAGATTAACAAATATTTTTTCTGTCCCAGCACATTTATAAACCAATGTTTTCTGAGTCTTATAGTGAACAAAATATTATCTCCAGAGGTTCAGAAATGTGTTATAATGTTACAAGATTTTTGTTTAACATGGGATAATCTGTTGTCATGAGTGCAAAGTCATGAGTTTTTTTAACATGGGATAATCTGTTGTCATGAGTGCAAAGTCATGAGTAAAAACTAAGTTTCATTGAACACTAGTTTTCAGTTCGTAGATTTTACTAACTTGTTGCAACCATATTTCATCAAACCCTGCATTTATCATTCAGAGCAAATTACCTGATTAAATTTAGTGCCGTACATTTTTACAGTTTTACAATTCACCAGGGTATATCTTAAGTGATTTTACCATATCAGCATTTCTTGGGAACATAGACATCAGTGTTCATGTTTTGCTTGGTATTTCAGGCTTAATGGTGTTATGGGTAATGCAGAGTATTCCCACCTCTCTGGTTATGGGTTCAATCCCATCCTTGATCTTGGATAGAGAAGTTGGTACATACTTACCATTGCTCAGTGGTTTCAATGTAGAGTACTGTACTCCATCTCCCTCGGCAACCTGTTGTGTCCAGTATAATTTGTTCAAAGTAATGTTAAAACCCAATCTGTCATTGATGGATATTGCAAGATGCTTTGTCCACACTTTCTTCCCATTTGTTGATGGTGACCTAAAGTAAGAAAGTTGGCAGCCAACTATAATTTTCTAATTTGAACTAAACTTTAATTTAAAATAACTAAATATAATCAGGTTATCTGCTTGGAATGATTAAATAAGGTTATCATAAAAGTGAAATGCATCTGGGTTTGATGCAATGTCACTTCCTCGTAAAACTGCATTATTTTGTATAAACTTTTTTTCTTTATTCCCCAAACTGCCAATCTTTATAGATATTTTGAAGTCACAAGGTAGTATTAATAAACTATAAGCTGCACGGTTAGTTTCATTATAGCAGCTTAACATGTTGAATGATGTTTCATCTAGTTAAACATATTCAGTTCAAGAAGAAACGAGGTATCAGGGGTGGGGGGACGGAGAGAAGGAAGGAGGTTGTAGCTGGGACATATCGAGTCTATATGTTCAATAAAATAGGTATATGGTTTTATGTATACTTTAAATACTTCAAAAAATACTTTAATGTTTTAAAAAGTGTCATTCTGTGTTATTGGATGTTGTCCTAGAAAAATATGTTCATTGCATACTATAAAAATAAAATAATAGACTAAATGCTTGTTTTTATTTGCTGAGTTCTCCCCGCAGTTTGATATAAATGGAAGGTATTGCTATGTATCCTCATCAAAGTTGTTGACAGGCTTATTGTATAATATTATCATCAATAATTGTTATTGGCATTATTTGGTACACTGTACCTTATGTGATAACATATACCACATAAGGCAGATCATTTTACTCTATAGCAGAAGCAGGATGAATGTTAGGTTTTGTCTTGGGTCTGGTTTGATTAATTTGTGAGGAAAGTTTTGGTGGTCTAAAACGGTCTGATTAAATTTGTGTAAAAAATGTTATTACAGGTGGTGCAGTATGATTGTAGATAATGCCTGCCACATTTACACATTTTTCAGACTTTTAAACCTAATTGTATATCATGATTTTAATATGACTGTTTTTAATATATCCATTAAGTCATTCCAAAGAGAAAAGAATGTTACTGATGACAAACTTCAATAATGTTGTCAATGGGACTATTTCCTTTACATTTCACATTATTATTCTACTATTTATAATCTCTTTTGTTATTTTTTTTAGTTGGTCCTTTTTACATTGATTATTTGATTGTTTTCTGAATATTTTATTCATGACTTGATAAAAAGTTTTATCTGTACCCTTACTAACTTTGTGTGAACTTTCAAATGACACGAGGGGCTTTGATCCAAACATGTTACCAAGCTTGGGTCTCACCTTGAATGAACTTTAACTTTTTGTCTGGTCATCAGTGAAGATAATCAATTGTCTGAACAGAAATCTTGTTGAGAAGGTGTTTTTTTTTTTTTGAAATATAGAAGCACTTTGTCAATATAACTCTACTAACTATGGATAGCACTCTCATACTTGGTAAACTGAAAATAGGTTAGATAATCGAAGGAATCGGGAATTTAGAATTACTGACTTTATTTTTGGATTATGGCATATAAGGGCAACTGAAAATTGTAATTATACTGCTGTAGTTTGTTACAAAAATGCATGGGGAACTGATGGCATAGTCACTGCAAAGTCAATAAAGAACATTTTAATAACACCAAAGTTTTAAACTAAAATCAATGCCATAAGATTGAGTTTTTCTTGAGTTCAGTTTTTACACCACAGCCTTTAAAGGCTGTGTGGGTGTTGTTTTCATGCATGATATCTGGCTTGGTGGTTGAGTAGTGGGAGAAATCTTGTCCAGTCTATATTTCAGCAACTATTGGTATGCAGTGTTAGTAATTGGGGGGGGGGGGGGGGGGGGACATTGATTAGGGGGTGTAAGCATGCAATGTCATGGTGTGACCTTGATTTGACCTTTGTCTCGCTGTAGTGACTCCGATCTTTGAAATCTTTTCCAGGCTATATTTCAGAAACTGTAACCTGCAGAAAGTTGATGTAAGGTTGGGACATTGGTTAAGGGGTATATACGTGCAGCATTAATGTGTGATCTTGATTTGACCTTTGACCTTGCCATAGTGACCTTGAACTTTAAAATCATGTCCAGACAATATCTCAGAGAAAGATATCGGAAGTTTATACCCGGCAAGGTTATTGGTGCTGTGTTGTAGGTGTGCAAAGTCATGGTATGATCTTCCTTTGACCTTGCTGTAGTGTCTGTGACTTTGTATCTAGTCAGGGCAATATCTTGGAAACCATAAGTGTAGAAAGTTAATACTTGGCAGGGACATTGGTTGTGTGTAGGTTTGTAATGTCATGGTGTGACCTTGTTGTGACCTTTGACTTTGGATGTACCAGAATGTTTTCTTCTGTCACATTTGAGACATGTTTCTCCAAAGCACAAAGCTATGTGGCTTGCTGCAACTGATTATCATACATATTTGACCTAATGGTGCTTTTTCCATCAGCACCTATACTTGTGGTAATAGATTAATTCATAAATCTTACAGTTGCATAACTTTTTAAATTATTGCTGTAATGTTGATATTGTATTCTTATGATAATTTTGTCTTTATGTACATTTTCTATTAAGTGTTCTTTGTCTTGCGCCTTTATACAGCTTAAACACTCCTTGTCATTATTTTGAATCCAGTAGGGTTTCGATGCCATTTAAAAACGTACTTGTTTAGACTTGCATACCCTCCACCACAGTATATCTCCCCTTGTGGGCGCTAAATTTAGATTTTGACCCAGCATGTCCCTAGACTTTAATTTTTCTTGCCCCAAGTGCATTGGAGGATGTTGCGTCAATTTCAAGCTATATAAATGTTTCTATTCTATTGTGGTTTTCACCTCTCTTTTATCTCATTTTCCCAATTCTATTTCCCCAGATTGTAGGGTACGGGCATCATAATGCTATTTTCCACCCTAAAGCTATTAAACAGAGTTGGTAATAAATTGATAGATTTATTTGATATTTAATATACAGCACAGCTGTGTTCCACAATTATATCAGTATATTTGACAGCACATGTTGTATTTCATTTTATTGCTAAAGTTTTAAAAAATTTACTGGTACATCTTGAAGATTGTAGTTTACTGTATCTCATCATGACTTTACTCCAGTGCCAGTTATGATTGTTGCAGTAAAAACCAATATAACTGTTGCCTCTATTCTTAAACTAGTCGAATTTGAAACCTTAATAATTCAGTTTTCAAAATGAAGGCTCCATGTTCGACAGGTTACAGTAATTGTGAAATATCTTACAGCATGTTAAATATGCCAGAGGACCCTAAACTCCCCCCCCCCCCCCCCCCCCCCCCCCCCCCCCTCCCAGTATTTCTTCAGTTTGTGGGAAATACTTTGCACATTTGACATTTTTGTGACTGCATTATGCCTCTGATTTTGATATTTGCATTATTTTTTCTTGATTTCTAAGGTGGCCCTCCCCTGTTTCAAATGTCCCCTTTCTTTCTCTGAAACTCTTTCCTTTCATTTACTTATCCTCTCAGGTTTGAGGGTTTAAGGAGGCAAGGCTATAGGTTACTTGTTAAAAATACACAAGAAAGAAAGTTACTACAAATTTAGGAATGCATCATTAAGTCTTCAGTGACCTAGTTATTAACGAGCTTGGCATCTGGTGACAGGCCGTCACTTTCACTATGATAATATTTGTTATGATAATTTTGACCAGTATTACTTTTGTTTTCTATATATCAGAATTGTTTTGTGTGTTTCAGTTCTGGTAACCTTGCTGCAAATTCCCAGCCACCAGAAAAGAAAACAAAGCAGTCTGCGAACTCTACGTCAAACACAACAGCAGTGTCGCCCTCTGGCAAAGCAAACATACACCTGGTCACGGAAGAAGAAACACATGGCAAGATCAAACTCATCCCCCCAAAGCCAAAACGTAAGTAGAGCTGAAACTTGTAAAGCTCTGCCTTGATGGACCAAAAATTTTATTATTATTAAGAGTTTTTACTATTACTCTCATAATTTTCCAAGGGATATTTCTCAAAACAAAAAATATTTTAATGCCTAAAAATTTTTAGAATTCTACAATTCTAAAACATGTAACATTAGTATTTTAGCTGTCAACAAGCCTGAACTGTTGAAAAAACTGTATTAAAATATACTTTTCTGGCAATGTTAAAAATTTATTCTTGTTGGAATTTTTTCTCAGAAAATTCTTAATTTCTTAGAAAATTCGTAGAAGCATGTTGTAAGAAATAAAGAGCAAGTATTTGTTAATAAGGGCTCATTACATTACTACTACTTTTCAAATGAAAGGGTAAATATCTGTGGGTCATATTTGAGATTTAATAATTTAAAATTTAAGATCTGTTTGTATTTATATCAATCAAATAAAATTTGAATTATAAATTTTAATAATCCAAAAACTCGGATGTTAAACTTAAAACCCATAACAGAATGATTTGCATTTTTATAAAACAAATGAAATTTGATCTTTAAATTTTAATAATCCAAAAACTCTGTTTTTAAAACTCTGTAGCAGACTGTTTTGAACATTTCTTAAAAATGTCTCTCCCAGCTTCTCAATTGGAGCATGAAAAGGACCACAAATCCACAGGTAGACCGTTCACTCTTGGTTTGATTATGTGTTCGTTTGACTGAGTTTTATCCCTTAAACTAACATAAGTAAGCCAGCAAAAGGACATGTTTTGTCTGTCCCTGTAAATGTAGCTGTTTCCAGTAAATTATGATAGACTTTGTCTTTTATTTCTCCAATTAATTTGCATTATTCACATGCATATATATATAAAACACAGATTAGTCCACATAGTATATATTAATAAATTAATTGATCAATAAAATAATAAATTATTAATAAATTAGAACCTAATGGACTATCCAAAAGCTAACATCATACTGTAATAACAGTTTTTGACATGACATATTTTCCTTCTTTTTTAAGAGATAATAGAAAAAAAAAGAGAAATAGCACAAATGACATAATTATTCAAAAATGGGATTGAAGAATGCAAATGTATATTTCTTAAAAAACAATTTACCATCACTGAGTTGTAGTCACATTTATATATAATAACAATATCATATATATAGTTTCAGTAGTTTTAAGAATAGCCTAATTTTCCGGTTATGTGCCGTTTTTGGCAATATTTGAGTGACATTCAGCCTGATCATATCAAAATAAATATTGCGAAGGAATAATGGCCTGTTTCAAATTCACATAACTATTATTCTTCACACTCCAGTATTCTCATTATAACAATGTGGATAACAATACTAAACACATTGGTGTTGCCTTTGTCTTGTGGTCCTGGTGAACTTGTGCTTGTACCCCCAACTCCACACTTGTTCTGTGTATACATGTACTAACCAACTGGCATCATGTCCTAGTGATCCCCATTGTGTTTTCTTGTTTTGTCAAAGCAATTGAATGTAGCTTACTTACGTTCCAATTTTCTGTGGCCTAAAATCTACTGCACCAGACTCCATATTTCTGAAACCTCCATCATCCATAGGATGTAATTCTACTTATAGCTAACTGAAACATTGACTACAGCATATGTTAACATAACCTCAAACTTGATTACACTTACTATTATTTATTTTATGAAATTGATGTAGTATATTGGAATTGGTACAAACTAACATAGAACTGGTACAAAATAACATGAAGTATTGATTATACCACTTGTGACTAAACTCAACTTGCATCAGTTCTAGTTCTACACAGTCTTCTGTGATAATATAATTTCTGTTTTGTCAACCAGTTCATTAAGTTTGTATCACCAAATGAAAAGGTCCTTCATCCAGTAGAATATTAACACTGCACCCTGAAAATTTTGAAGTGATTCTGATCATTGGAGGCATTTTAGTTTAACGTTACTAGTCAAAACAGCGTGCAACTGAATTTAAAAGTTCTATATAATTATTCAAAGGAAATCAGTAACATAAATTTAAAAATTTGGCATGGTTTTGTGCAGTTATATTTTGTTTTGTGTACAATTGTGTGGTCTGCAATTAAGAATTATTCTTTTAACTTAAGTTTGAAAAAAAGTTTTGCATAGTACACTACATAAAAATTTTACATTGACTGCATAGAGTACAACATTTCAGACGCCCAGAGATTGTATATATTTTAAGTATGAAGTAATGCCCCAAAGGTAAGGAACAAAGTTTCATAATTATACACAAATTGTCTGTTGTAGACATTTAGAAGTTCTACTTCATGGGGAATTTAAGGATGTTTTCAAGGCGTAATAGAATTAACAGAACTTTCTTGAAGGTTCACATTAATGCATGGTCTAAAAATGTGGCTCCTCGTATCAATCAGTGTCATCACATTTATATCAGAAATTAATCTGAATGAGACATCTGCATGATATGTACTGAGTGAATTGGGTTTCAACACATTTTAGAGAATCCTATCTCAAGTCATTAAAAATTATTGAGGGGGAAATGGTGCATACATTTAATTTCAAGATGCTGCACTGAAAATCACTGGGCACTTAAGTTTCCCACTTCCAATCTGGTTCAAGATTTTAACCCAAAAGCTGAGAGGTGGGAAGTGAGTATGTTGCCCTTTCAGTACATTGCTCTTTTTGTTGGCATACCAAGACAGTACCGAGAAATTTTTTTTTTTGGTTCCAACAAATGTTTATTTCAGACATTTTTAATCAATGAGCCCTGGATATATTTCTAAAATATAATTGTAGTTCAAAACTGTAAAGTACAGTCTGAAGGTAGCTGAAAAAATAAAGTTTACCAGAATATTAAACATTAAATGACATTTACCTGTTGAAGTTTAATGGTAATTCTATTGAATTATTAATCTTGCTACAGAGGAATTAAATAGGTACCTTATTATAGTTCACCTAATTTCTATCAATTTCCCAGCCTTTTTGACAAGTTCGCCTTGAGACTTTTCCAGTGACAGTTTGTGCCAGTCTTTTAGCCAGTGCTATCTTATGTTATCCCTCTCTAGCCTAATTAATAATTTCTCAGAATTATCATCAAACTTTAGCAGGCAAGTCTTGTGTAATGTTTAATTAAAGTTTACCAGAATGTCCATATTGAAAAGTAGATATCAATGAAACAGGTCTTTCTAAGAAAGCAATAGTTCCGTTAAAAGGGGATTACTAATTAATTTCTCTTACCCTCTGTGTTTCAGCACCACCAAAAGAAGTGTACGAGAGTTCTGGCTTTATGGACGCCATCACCACGACCTACGTCCCCACCTTGAAGCTGAAGAAGAAGAAACTTGGTGGTGTCACAGCAAAGAAAGGTCCCACTTCCCCCACTTCCCCTCCTACCCCTGGTGCTACCTCCCCCAATGGCAAAGACAGACCTGCTATGCCCTCCGTAAGTCTTAATTGGCCAAAGAGGCATTTACCCACAAGTTTTACATTGAAAGTATCTTGTCAAACCACAATGTGTGATAATTTTAGGGCATTTATCCAATACAATACAGAAATGTTACTTAATTGTATCCCCGACGCGAAGCGGGGATACTATGGATTCATCATCGTTGTCGTCCGCGCCCTCGTCCGCGCCCTCGTCCGCAGAGATTTCTTGTTAGCGACCTACAGTCCACATTTCTTTCCGGATTTCTTTCATATTTGGCAGGTGGCTTGATATGGTAGAGGACTCGCCACCCTATCTTTTTGGTAGGCTTTATGTCTAAATTAGGCCTGTGGTAGACAAAAATGTGTAAAATGTGGAATATTGCTTGTTAGCGACCTACAGTCCACATTTCTTTCCAGATTTCTTTCATATTTGGCAGGTGGCTTGGTATGCTAGAGGACTCGCCACCCTATCTTTTTGGTAGGCTTTATGTCTAAATTAGGCCTGTGGTAGACAAAAATGTCTAAAATGCATTAAAAGTCATGAAATCATGCACTAAATCACTTATAACTTGAAAAGTGTTGCATTTAGAGCATTTTGTTAAAATATGTTATTCAGCTACTTTTTTCATAGCTACAACATGGTGAGTAACTTGGGTGTCTGTCTCAATGGCTAAGTGAGTAATAGCTACTTTTGGGCTTTTCAGTAACTTCCATCATGAGTAAAATCACTTGTAACTTGAAAACTATTGCATTTACACAATTTTGTATAAATATGTTATTCAGCTACTTTTGGGTCAGCTATAACATAGTAAAATTTCAGACCTGTAGCTCATGGCATAGCTGAGTAATAGCTACTTTTAGGTTATCACTGTTGAGTAAATTACTTATAACTTCAAAAGTATTACATTTAGAGTATTTTGTTTCAATATGTTATTCACCTATTTCGGAGTCAGCTATAACATAGTGAAGTTCCAGACCTGTGGCTCATTGCATAGCTGAGTAATAGCTACTTTGAAGTTCACACTGTTGAGTAAATCAGTTGTAATTGGAAAACTATTGCATTTACAGAAATTTGTGTAAATATGTTATTCAGCTACTTTTGGGTCAGCTATAACATAGTGAAATTACAGACCTGTAGCTCATGGCACAACTGAGCAATAGCTATTTTCAGGTACTGATTGTTGAGTAAATGACTTGTAACTTGAAAAATATTGCATTTGGAGTATTTTGTTAAAATATGTTGTTCACCTACTTTTGGGTCAGCTATAACATCGTGAAATTACAGACTTATAGCTCATGGCATAGCTGAGCAATAGCTGTTTTCAGGTTCTCACTATTGACTAAATCAGTTGTAACTTGAAAACTATTGCATTTACAGTATTTTGCTTAAATATGTTGTTCACCTAATTTTGGGTCAGCTATAACATAGAAAAAATTCAGACATGTAGCTCATTGCATAGCTGAGTAATAGCTACTTTGAGGTTATCACTGTTGAGTAAATCATTTTATTGCGTTAATACATCCTATCCAATGGACAATTGCTAATCCGGTCGGCGCAGACCGGCCCGCCAAACGACAGAAAAAGTCATCTTATATGAGCGCATATTGCCCTCACAAGCTGGCCGGTCCCAGTGTGCACTCGCCAGGTGGCGCGTAGTACTTCCTTGCTGCCTAGACAACGTGACGTCATAGCATCTTTTTCGTTTGGCGCGTGCACAGTTCAGACGAATTTTATTTGGCGAGATATAATTTCAATTTTAAAGGTTAATATTGCTGTTTTTTATTGTGTGTCACCTTCATTGTACTGTATAGAACTCTTAGATCCTATAATGTCTTCCCCGGGACAAAAACATGGTGGTTGTGGCCATTTAATGGCCGGGTTTGACACTCACAGTTTTTGTGCTAGATGCAGGGAGAAGTGTAAGGGACCTGATCCCTGTGTTTCTAAGAATGATTGTCACGCCTGTAATATTCTGACAGAGGATCAACGTCTTCAGTTATCCACCCCCAGTTATAGAATTAAAAAAGAAAAGCGTGAGTCAAAAAAGCAAGGTGACACTCCACAGAAAAGCTCAGACAGTTCCTCCCTCATTGACCCGTCCACTGTGACGGTAGTGGGGGCTGTGGACGACCAGGGGACGCTACAGTCTCCTGGTTCGAGCTCAGGGGCAGATAAGAAGAAAAAAGACAAGAAACCAGCTCCAGAGAAGCCTAAATCGGGTAAATCCAAGTCTACCGATCCCAAGCCCTCTAAATCTTCCTCTGATGACAGGATAGATGAACTGGATAAAAAGTGGGCTGATCGCTTTAACAGACTGGAGGCTTTGCTTCTCGCCAAGTCTATTGAACAACCGGAGCCGACTTTCCAGGCTCCCAAAGTTGCACCGACCCACCCCCCACCAGTGGGTGCTGTTAAGTCGTCTGCCCCCTTCATCAGACCTCCAACCGACCAACCGACCAAGTCAGATTTGCCTGGTACCGGCTATTCAACCCCTCAGGGACAGGTTACCAGCAAATCGCCTCACCCCAGCAAACAGAAACGTTCTTCCAGCACAGACTTGTCTGGTACTGACACCAAGAAGCAGTCTACTAGCAACCACACTCAGATCAACACCGGCCGACCTTCAGATTTGTCTGGCACCGGCTCTCCTGTAGCTTATCAGGTTACCAGCAAATCGACTGCTACAACCAGAGGCCAGAGTATCTCTTCAATGGACACAGATAGTGACAGTGATCTCTCCGACCGACCACCGGTCGATCTGTTTGTTGACGAAGGGGAGCTCTCTGATCCAGACCAGGATCCCTCTACCGACCCCGACCAAATATTGTCTGAAGAACAGACCTACAGAGAAACCCTCAGAGGTATTCGTTCGTATATGGGGTGGAACCAGATTCCAGATGTAGAATCGACCACTGCAACAGGGGATGATAATCCCTTTGCTGGACCCAGATCACAACCAGCCGGCAAAGTATCAGTCCGCCTTCCTACTGATGACTGGCTGTGCAACAAAATGGCTAAGTTAAATATCACCCTGGTGGAGGGGTACCCCTCTCGCAGTTCTGAGGCCGGGGGTTTGTTAAGAGATCAGTTCGTACGTCCACCTAAGTCCCAGACCAAATGGTATGGGTTGTTCAGTGACCAGAAATCTTCTACTGCCAGCAGAGATTCGGTTACGTCATGGAATACAGACGCATCAAAACTAAATAGTTTAAACAGCAGGATAGCTAGGGCTGCCGGCATTGCTGCAACCCCACCTCCATCCAGGCAGATTACACACGACAACTTGAAGAGATGGGAAAAGTCGGCCCGTGAGGCCTCTACCTACTGTAACCAGGCGGCTGGGTTTAATAGATGCCTCCTAAAGGTGCAAGAAAATACACATAGCCAGTTGAAAATTCTCAAGTCTGAGCTCAGCAAGGGTAAAGGCTCGTCTAAAGTCTCAAGTGCTGTAGAAGAACTTCAGTTCCTCACTGATTTTAACTCAAATATTTCACAAGCCATGGCCAAGACTATGGAACATTTGAGTGATTTTGTTTTTGTTACTGTAGCCAACTCAACACTGGCCAGAAGGGACGCCTATCTGTCACACTTGAAGGCTGGCATCAAACCAGATACCCTGGCTTCACTTCGTACAGCACCTCTACAGATGAACACCCTGTTCCCAGATGAAATACTTAAACAGGCAGAACAGGACATCGCTAATTTTGAGGCCAAGAACCAGCCACCCTCTTCTTCAAAGAAGGGTCGTTTCCACCCGTATGATAGATCTGACAAGCGTGCGGACAACAAGAAACAGGATAGGCCTGCATGGAAGAATCTGGGATACCGTGGTCAGAGCAAGAGAGGCAGAGGCAAGACCTCCCACTACTCTTCGCGACCGGCCAAGGGGCAGCAGTCCTACAAATGACAATCAATTTGTAGTTCCATCAGCACAGGGACTGCTGCCCGGGAGCTTCAAGACAAGGAAACAGTCTCCCAAGTGTACCAACAAGACAATGAACAGTTTAAGTGTAAATTCAAGTGTTGTAGAACATGTACTTTTTGTAAAAGGGCAATCGCAAAAGAAAGATATAAGTCCCGTTATTGTACCAATTTGCAAAGAGAAATTAAAGTCTGTGAAAAATGCTTCTTTTGTCACTCACTTGTCTTGTGCTCAACCTGCAAAAAATGTCAAAAATGTTGTTCAAACTCAAACTGTAGGGGCCAGGCTTCAAAACTTTTGGCAAACTTGGTTGGATCTGGGTACGGGTCCGAAGGTGGTTCAGACCCTAAGAGAGGGTTACATTCTTCCCTTTCGGATCCGACCAAAACTAGCAAGATACCCCACAGTCATAAGCCGTTATGTAGATCCTCGCAGGAACAGCTACCTGTTAGAGGCATTGCATCAGCTTATGGACAAAAAAGCAGTGGAACTAGTACAAAACCAGGACTCCCTAGGGTTTTACAACCGACTATTTTTAGTCCCAAAACCAAACAACAAGTGGAGGCCCATCCTGGACTTGAGCAAACTAAATCTTTTTCTCAGGGTGGAGAAATTCAAGATGGAAACACCGGAAACCATCAGGACCTCCCTTCAGACAGGGGAGTGGGTCACCTCTATAGACTTCAAGGACGCCTACTTCCACATTCCTATACAGGAACAGTCCAGGAAATACCTAAGATTTCATGTCCAGGGTCAAACATACCAATTCAGGGCTCTGCCCTTTGGTCTGTCCACAGCACCCTTGGAATTTACAGTAGTAGCAAAAGAAGTGAAACTGATGGCCCTATACAAGGGTATAAGGATCCACCAGTACCTAGACGACTGGTTGGTGAGAGCCACATCCCGCCAGGTTTGTCTCCAGCATACCCAGTTGTTAGTCCAGATCTGTCAGGACCTAGGTTGGCTGGTAAATTTAGAGAAATCAGAACTGGAACCCAAACAGGTCTTCGACTTTGTAGGTTATCAGTTCGACCTTCAGTCAGGTCGGGTCCGACCCACATCAGAACGCTGGCAGAACCTCCAGCAGAAAGTACTGGGACTGTTAACCCTACCGACCTGTCCGGTCCGGGAGTTCATGTCCCTAATAGGGTTGCTAACAGCCACAGAAAAGCAAGTTCATCTGGGACGTCTCCACATGAGACCAATTCAGTGGCATTTGAAAAACCATTGGAGAGTACCAGAATCTCTGGAGAAAATTATTCCAGTTCCCAGGTCCCTGCACCCTCATCTACAATGGTGGTTGGAAGACGTAAACGTACTCACAGGTCAACCACTACACCCTCTGAAACATGCTCTGCAAATTTTTACAGACGCATCAAAAGAAGGGTGGGGCGCTCACTTAGACGAGCACACTGCAAGAGGAACCTGGTCCTTGCCAGAAAGCAAACTGCATATAAATTACCTAGAACTGAAGGCAGTTTTTCTAGCCTTAAAAGAGTTCCAAAAGCTTTGCTTCAGCAATATTGTTCTGATAGCTACAGACAACACCACAGTGGTGTCATACATAAACAAGGAAGGAGGCATGAGATCGGGCACACTTTGTGCCCTACTGTGGAGGATCCTGACCTGGTGTACCAAAAATCAAGTCACCCTCAAGGCCCGTCACATTCCAGGTCGGCTGAATGTGGTAGCGGACAAGCTATCCAGGCTAGGTCAGATCATTCAGACGGAATGGTCCCTCCTTCCAGAGGTATTTCAAACAATTTGCTGCAGATGGCACCGGCCTCAGATAGACCTTTTTGCCACAAGGTTCAACAACAAACTGCCTCAGTTTGTGTCTCCAGTACCGGACTCCATGGCCATTGCAGTGGATTCCCTCAGTTTGCCATGGGAGGATCTGGATGCCTATGCCTTCCCACCAATAGCTCTGTTGAGCAAAGTGGTGGAGAAGTTGCAGGACTCCCCTTGCAAGAGCATCATCCTGATCGCTCCGGGGTGGCCCAACATGCCTTGGTTCTGGGATCTGGTGTCCATGTCCAGCCAGATACCCTTAAGTCTGCCATTTCTGCCCAAACTCTTGACTCAGCCCTTCAATCGGACTCCACACAGAAACCTGTCACACCTCAATCTTCATGTTTGGCTCCTAGAGCCACAACAATCAAAGAACAGGGCTTCTCTGAGGCAGTGGCGGCAAGAATTGAGGCTCCTCAAAGGCAATCAACCAGATCAGTCTATGAAGCAAAGTGGACCATTTTTACAAAATGGTGTATCACTAATCAGGTGGACTTCAGGGCACCCCCTGTGAAGTCGGTTGCTGACTTCCTTATGTACCTTTTCCAGGACAGGAAGTTACAGCCCAGTACCATTGATGGGTACAGGTCTGCCATCGCTGATAAGTTAGGAAATTCGTCCAGTAACATCAGCAAGATGAAAACCTCACTCGTCTCCTGGATAGCTTCCACAGAGACAGGCCAAAGGGGCGGAGGGGTATCCCCTCTTGGAACCTTTCTTTGGTCTTACATCAGCTGACCAAGGCCCCTTTTGAACCCCTTAAAGAGGCCTCCTTGAAACATCTAACTTTCAAGACAGTGTTCCTATTAGCCTTGGGTTCAGGTAAACGCAGAAGTGAGATTCATGCTTGGCAGAACAAAAACATCAGACACCAGGCTGACTGGTCAAAAGTGTCCCTGTACCCTTCACCCAGCTTTCTCTCAAAGAATCAGCTGGCCAAGGAGGGTCCAGAGAGTGTGGCCCCAGTGGTTATCCCAGCCCTGGCCCCAACTCTGGACAGATCCCTCAAGTCTGACAGGTCCCTTTGTCCGGTCAGAGCCTTGCGCTACTACCTGGATAGGACCTCAGACCTCAGGCAGAACAAGGAGTTAGTCTTTATCTCCTTTAAGAAAGGTTTCGATAAGGACATATCTCTTGCCACCATCTCCTCATGGATCAAGCAGACAGTGATCCTATGTTATGAGCTCTCTGACCAGGAGTCGCACACTCTCCATCAGGTCAAGGCTCATGATGTCAGAGCCTTTGCAGCTTCTAAGGCCTTCCAATCGGGAGTCTCCTTGGAACAAATTTTATCAGCCTGCCACTGGAAATCACATAACACCTTCACACAGTTCTACTTGAAGGACGTGGCTTGGGCTGATTCAGAGCTCTTTCATCTAGGCCCGGTAGTGGCTGCTCAGCAGATCCACCAACAGGCCAGCTCCTAGAGGAGATCTGTACATATGTAAATAGTTGTACATATTTGTATACGTAGTACAGATAGTTAAGAAGTATCAAAAAAAAAAAAAAAAAAAAAAAAAACGATCTTCTGGCGTGTATTCCTTCGGGAGGTTTATTTTATGGGACTGAATTCATCCCTCTCTTCCCCTACCTCAGAGCAGGTCTGTTCAAAAAAAGGGGGGGGGAGCAAGGTCGATTCTGACGGTTCAACCCCGGATAACCGGATGATGATATTCGACCATAGCCTTAGGGTCATTGACCACAAGGTCTACCCAGGCTTGAAGGGAATGTTATTATTTCTGAGTATGAGTTCAATTTTTAGTCCCTAGTAACTTACCCGCCAACCAAGCGGTAGTTATTCAGCAATTGTCCATTGGATAGGATGTATTAACGCAATAAAATTGCAAATTTAATAAGTGAATTAAATTTTTATAAGTTAATACCCTATCCAATGGACAGGGCAATATGCGCTCATATAAGATGACTTTTTCTGTCGTTTGGCGGGCCGGTCTGCGCCGACCGGATTAGCAATTGTCCATTGGATAGGGTATTAACTTATAAAAATTTAATTTACTTATTAAATTTGCAAGTTATAACGTGAAAACTATTACATTTACAGTATTTTGTTTAAATATGTTATTCACATAATTTTTAGTCAGCTATAACAGAGTGAAATTGCAGACCTCTATGTCATAGCAGTGCTTACCAATATCTACTTTCAGGTTCTCACTGTTGAGTAAATCATTGTATCCACTGGATAGCCGCAGTGTGTAGAGAGATTTCACCATTACCGCTCTAACGAAAAAAAATATTATAGCTAGCCTTCTCAAGTTTGCAAGGTATATTAGAGGGTGCACCACAGTATTCTATTGGTAGGCTTTATGTCTAAATTAGGCCTGTGGCTAAATTACTTGCCTACTAAAAATGAGTAATTCTGCATTTTCTCTAAAAGTATTGCAGATAGCAAATTTTTCTTAAATAACTCATTCACCTACTTTTGGGAGAGCTTTCACATGCTGAAGTTCCAGACCTGTAGGTAATTACTCACCTACTCAAAATGAGTAAATGCGAATTATCTCTAAAAGTATTGCAGATAGCCAATTTCTTTCAAATAACTCATTCACCTACTTTTGGGAGAGCTTTCACTTGGTGAAGTTTCAGACCCGTAGGTAATTACTCACCTACTCAAAATGAGTAAATGTAAATTATCTCTAAAAGTATTGCAGATAGCCAATTTTTGTCAAATAACTCCTTCACCTACTTTTGGGAGAGCTTTCACTTGGTGAAGTTTCAGACCCGTAGGTAATTACTCACCTACTGAAAATGAGTAAATGCAAATTATCTCTAAAAGTATTGCAGATAGCCAATTTTTGTCAAATAACTCCTTCACCTACTTTTGGGAGACCTTTCACTTGGTGAAGTTTCAGACCTGTAGCTAATTATTCACCTACTCAAAATGAGTAAATGCTAATTATCTCTAAAAGTATTGCAGATATCCAATTCTTATCAAATAACTCATTCATCTACTTTTGGGAGAGCTTTCACATGGTGAAGTTCCAGACCCGTAGGTAATTACTCACCTACTGAAAATGAGTAAATTCGAATTATCTCTAGAATTATTGCAGATAGCCAGTATTTCTCAAATAACTCATTAATATGAAAACAACTTATAGGAAGTCATGGGCTGCAAATCTTTTCATGTGGTCAGATTTCACCTTGGGCCCCTCCTGCTTATTATTGGTCCTAGAGGTTTGCAATGTGAAAACGACTTATAGGAAGTCATGGGCTGCGAATCTTTTGATGTGGTCAGACTTCACCTTGGGCCCCTGCTACATGGTCAAATAAGGGTAGCCAAACTTAAAAGTGCTTTCAGCTTGCTTATTAACGAAAAATGCTGTTTATCTTCTAAACTATGTTAATTGGCCTTTGTCGGTGGATACATCCAGCATCTGGCCACAGATGCGTCCTTAGTCTAGTTTTAAGATGTAGTCTCACATTTTGCACAGAAGGAGTCGATCCTTTTTTAATGGATATTATTTTTTTAATTGGATAATTATGTCAGGTTCATTATTTTTGGATCAAATTTAAGTCTTTCATCTAATCTGTCAAATAAACTCAATGAATTTAACTTCTTGATGCTGTAAGCAAAAGCATAAATGTTATGGTCTGTGTGAGTTATATGGTATCAAAAATACCATATAAAAAGTGAAAAATCCGCCAACAAACTCATGAATTCTAAAAATGTCAATGTGAAAAATGAAGGCACATTAGTGTAGCCAACATGGTTGGAAATCGTTTCAGCCAATGGAGCAACATATGGTATCTCTGATATACAAACACAAATTGTGGATATTCTCCATGTACCTCCTGAATACACTTTGGCTTCCAAATTATACAGGACCATTGAGAGAAATATAGTGTGTGCTCCAGTGCACCTCAGGGCCTCAAAATCCAATGCCATCCTAGAGCACCCTACTTATCAGTTATAACATCTAAAGTTTGTGTGAGCATGTTGGGAAAGCTGAGATCCAGTCCCTTATACCACCTTAGTTATTACAGGGATGTAAACCCTTCTTTCTTTTACTGCAGCTTTCATAGAAAACACTAAAACAATTGTTATTTTTGTTCTTGTAGTTTTATAAGGACACTCTGGAGATGCCCACTTCTCCTGTGGAGGATGACTCTAGTGAGAAATCCTCGAACAAAGATACAGACTCAAAAAATGGCGATGTGAAAGATGAAGGTAAGTTTGTGAATCCAACAGAATCCTGGTACTCTGAGTACTCTGTGTTTGTATCTGTTCATTTCTGTTACATTTGCTTAAAATAATTATATTACTACAGGTGAAAAACCCAATAATTACCAGATCCGTGTGGGAAATGGTTTAGACTGGAATTTTGTAGCTAGGCTAATACTGTATTGAACAAATTTGAATTTCTTTTAATTTTTGTTTTATGGACCCTGTTTTAAAATTTGTTTTTGATTGTAACCTTATCCTGTTGTATTAATTGTGTACACAGAAGGCAAGGATGAAGACGCCAAGTCAGTAGTGAGTGACATCAGCTCCGAGTCCAGCAAGAAAAAGAAGAAGAAAGTGAGCTGGGCAGCGGAAAAAGACCTCAAGTCATTCTTCTATTTTGAATTGGACGAGACTGAAAGAGGTAGGAAACATATATGAAATTTAACCACAGAGGTTTGAAAACTGGCCAATATTGCATCCCTTAAAGTTTTGTAAAATGAAATAAAATTCATTGAAATTGTGTAATATATTATCAGTGTTGGTAATGAAGCTGAAATAATGCAGTTGCCAAAAATTCACTGGTGTAATAAATGTAGAGAACAAACAAATCTCTTTATACCTTTGATTAAAGTCTTTAGAATATTTTGGTCAGGTATTAATATTCTCTCGAGGTGATCATAAATGAAGGTTTCAGACTAAAATTTCAGCAGTTTTATAGATAATATGTATTCATATTTCTCAGAAGAAAATAATAATGCTAACTTCCTGTTTGATAAGTGAGAGTTAATAACTTAGCATTGGCTACCTTAACCAGGCTTTTGAGCCAGTAGATCACATGATCATGTAGGATTAATTTATTATTTTGTGTAGTACTTTAGTTGCTATCTTCAAGAAGCGCTTTCAGTTACTTATAATAATAATAAATTTGGATACTTTTTGCATCTAGTGAATGTGAACAAGATCAAGAGTTTTGAGGACATCAAGAAGCATGAGACGATGATGGAGAGGCAGGCTATAGAGAATGCGAAAAAACTACATGATAGCAACAGCAAGGAGCGCACACAGCCTGGATGTATTCCTGTAAGTTTAATATAAAAAATACGAGTGTGTATTCAGAGAGGGCATAGAGAATGCTAAGAAACAGCATTATGTGAAAATATTAAACATACATTCAGAGAAAATGCTTTAATTGCATGATAGTGATTTCAAGGGGCCATAAGGAGCTCTGGAAAGAAACTGCATAAAAGTTGTGCAAAAGAGGGAACAGCAGCATGCATGTGTTTCAGTCTGTGTCATTTCACAGGAAAATACCTGAAATAATTTAAATATTTCAGAAATATTGATGTATCATACCAATTTTTGTGTTGTTATTGCTTGTACTACTTATAAGTATTGGTAACAATTTGTACAAAAGTATGAACAGATTTTGTACAAGATAATTAACCTTTATTACTTAATAAGTAAGTGCATCAATTGTACGGTTTTGTTTTAACAGTGGAGGTTGCCTGTGCTGGTAACAGGTCACAACATACAGAATAATGTCGTCCCAGGATGTAACAGTACCGAGATAGAGACACAGAGACTTAGAGAGGAGGGCGTGTTACAGGCATTGTTCTTCAGTAAACACATGTGAGTACCATTCAGAGCACAAAATTAAGAATGGAGTACCTTTGGGACACTAATATTCTCCTTTACCTTTAATGAGGTGTATGTGTGACTTGAAAGAGAAGATCATGTGGATTGTGGCTACTTTGTGCTAAAAAGAGTGTGACTTTGAATGGGTCAAGATGGGTAGGCACGGGTCGTTGGCTGGTATGCTAATGAAAGAAGGTTGGAAGGTTTTACTGTGATATAAATACATTGTCAAGATAAAGTGTGAGTAAACATGCAGTAAAGTGATTTGGTAAAATATGTTGTTTGTGTGAGTAAATGAGTATAATAAAGCAGTTCACATATAATGAACAGCTTTAACAATTCTAATTGCGATTGGACTTTTAGGGTGCTTAATCTGCTCTTTACTTAGGGAACTCTAAGGTGCAAAAATATAACTTAATAACATTAAATATTCAGATAAAAAAGGTTAATACATAGAAAGTTGATATGATGTCTCATGGAATATATTTTTAACAGGATCCCAGACTCTGCAAAAGAACCAGACCCAGAAGAAGTGGAGTATGCAGAGCCCAAAAACATCCCACTAGAAGATGTAAGTTTGTCAGACATTTTAAAGTGACATACCATAACCATTTAATGACAGTTGCTTTTTGTTGAAACCTAGAAACTAAATGGCCAACACCATTTTAAGTGTACATCTGTTGTATCTGTAAATCCTAGGAATGTTGTTGTGGCTAAAATAACACTGGGTGGTTTATACAATGCTGGACAGTTATTTACATTGGTTTTTACTTCACAGAGGCCTTGATGAAATATATTTTAAAATACTGAAGTGTTGTACACTTGTGACAGCTTTAGTGGTATTTCTGAGCCCTGTCTTTGTGGATCTGAATTCTCTAATTCTTCCTTAAACTATAAAATTGATGGTAAATTTTCTGTCTCAGTCCAGCTGTGATTTAGATCCAGTTTTCACACTTTGGCATATATTTTTACAACACAAGGAGAATATGTGTTATATAATTTGTGTTAGTTGGTTTCCATCAGTTATTTAATTCAATATAGAGCAAGACAAAAGATATTCAACACATTTCCTATATCCAGCCCTGGGATTAGGTAATAAGCAATATAACATGATGTGGCAATTACACATTGCAACAGCAAGATTGCATCACTTTCAGCAAAACATGTCCCTAAAATATATCTTTTCTGCATTGAAATCATTCATATAAGTTTGTCCAATACATACTTCAATAACAAAATGGACACCCTAAGTTTATCAATTAGCACAAGTTAACATTTTTTTTATATTCAATTTGTGTTGAAATACCTAACCAGACACAAGGGCAACAGTCCCAGTATGCACTCATTGTACAAGAGATGCTAAATACATGGTACTACAGTTTACCACAACTTGTTTTAAAATTTTCAAATTTACAGGAGAGTGGTGGGGGTGAAGCCTTTATGGACTACACAAACTACCCAGTTCCTCAACCAGTTTCTGCTCCAACGTCATCTTCCTCCATTCACCATCATCATCATCATTCATCTCAACCATCCCAGTCCAAACAGCAGTCCAAAAGTCATCATCAAGCCAACCAGCAACAGTATCACCAACATCCGCAAGACAAGCACCCGGGATCTGGCGGTAGTAGTAGTGGGTCACAGTTCTCTCTGCCCCCAGACATTGCCAATATGCTTTCCAGCATGGCCAACCACTACCAGGATCCAAAAGCCGGATCAAACCAGTCATTGTCAAAGGATGGAGGGAATCCTGGGAGTCAGACAGGATCCGGTGGTAGTGATGCAGGACAGGTTTCCAATGGAGACATAACTCAGGGTCTGCCACCGGATATGCAGAATATACTCAAATCTATTGTGGTGAGTTAGTGTGCTGGTTAATAATTTAATAATTAAATGATTAAGGTTATAAGAACCATCGACATTTCTTTAAAAGACCAAATTTTATGTATATCCAACAGAATGCTGCATGATGTTGATTATATTCACTATTTTGTACAAAATTTTACTTAAAATGATTTTATATAAAAAAAAAAACTTTTAGTATTTACTTTCTGTATGAAAATGGGTATGCACTAAAGAATTTGGATTTCTTTCAAAATTCATTCATGATGTGATCCCAAAGCAATGCTTTATACTTTTTAAACTATACTGCTGAAATAAACAGGAAATAACATACTGATTATGTATAACAAATAGTCTGTCAAGGTTTGTTCTACTCAGATATCAATTACCTGAAATACTTGTGAAAAGTAACAGTGTAATCTGCTGATGCAAAATAAACTTTAAAGCTATTGTGTATTTGTGTGCAGGGAAACAACCAGTCAGGTGGTGAAGAGGATGAGTGGTACAAGCAAATGAAGAAAATGGTAGAACCCTACAAAGACCAGATAAAAGGTGGGTGAAAACTGTTACAAATTAGCTTCTCTACATCTAGTTAGATAGAGAAAAATACACAAGGAAAGTGATTGAGGTTAAAGTTGGGATTTTACGTCTTATCAGAATTATTCAGATCATTTACAAGAATCAAAACTGGTTTCTAGGACTGTGAAAAACATTGAAATTGTTTTGTTTACTTGGTCACTGGTTTGCTGAAACATGGGAAATGGGAAATGTCTTCACAAGATATCATAAAGTTAGGAAACTCCATTTTGACTCCATATCAAGACAAAGTTTTAAATATTTAACTGAATTCATGGGTTTTTTTTTCATTTTTTTAATGAAATATTACCCACAGAGACGGTGAAATGTAGGTGTTTTCAAATATTGGTTTGCCATAAGAAAGCTACATAAACAAAGTTATTGTTGACCCTTGTCAAAAAGATTGGTGCTCAGTTGAAGTATGCAGATGTTGAAAGTGCACAAGGAAATATATCACAGAATAAACAATCGCTTTTACTTAATTTTGTAGGTGATGAATGTCAAATAGAGTAAGTAATCTAAAATTCACCACCTATACAACCTGAGCAAATTTACAGAAGAAAGTAATGTATTGTCGTAAATTGGTATTGTCTTAAATTGGTATTTCTTAGTTCAGAAAGCCTTAATCTGCTAGACTTTCAGCACATTTGGCCTCACTTTGTTTATTTTATAAATATTTCTAGATGTGGCGAATTTCAGATATGCGGCAAATTTTAAATTCCATACTTTATCATTGTGTGCATAACATCACAAGGGTTAAAGTTTTTAAGATATAGGTCACTGATCTAATTTTCCTGTTGTATTTTCTGTCACACCTACAGACATGCTCCAACAACAGCAGCCGTTCTCACAAGAAGGCGACACCAGTAATAACCCCAACAATAACAGCAACAGTGGAGGGAACATGAACAATTATCCCCATGGTTACCCACCCCCATTGCCTCCCTTACCTCCCGGCATGGCTGGAAATGGAGAGGCACTTCTGGGTAATGGCCCGGGTATGCCATATGGTATGCCTCCCCCGCCACCACATCCAAACTTCATGAGGGGACCGCCACCTCCGATGCCTCCGCCACCCCCCATGATGGGATACGGACCACGACCAGGTACCCCAGTAGAAGGTTGACTCACTTATTAAATTGTAATGCATGAAATGTAATTTATTGAAAGAAAATGTATAAAGTTCCAATACCCAGCAGAGAAAGAATATAAACTAAGGCTGTGATAGGTTAGGCGGTTACCCGAAATGGTCCAAATTCTTTGAGAAACTGAGTGCAAAGTAGTAAAGCGTATAAATGAAAAAGTATTTTAATACAGTTTAAATCAGTAACATGTGTGGGTAAGCATACTTCAGTCAGATTTCTCTACACAATATCAGTTTTCAAGTATTTTTCCTAATTTTTGATAAATATTTAACATTAAATTTGTGACATTTTGTTTACATCATCTGCCATATTTGCTTCATGGGTACTTCCACACAGTCACCAAATTCGGGCCAGTTCTTTACAGACGAATAGGGGGCCGTGGCGGCAGAGTTGTAACACTCGCCTATCACCTCTGAGGCCGGGGTTCGGTTCACGGCTCTACCTCAAGTGGGAAAGGCAGTTTACAGTACAGAACCTTGACCGACTGTATGTACTGGTTTCCTCTGCCCTTCCAACTACCCGTTGTAATATGACCTGTACAGTGTTGAAAGTGACAAAAAAACCCAAATAAATATATAAATTTACAGATGAATATCTGGTGTTGTTTTTCTGATAAAATCACGGCCATAATTATAATTGTGAAAATTAAAATAAAGATAACCACTGAAATGTTGGAAAATGAAAGCAAAGGTAAATGGCCTGATGTTTGTTTCTTTTAAGTGAGATAACCCTTTCATAAATACATTGTCTGTGAGATGCCTGGACTGTTATTTTTTCTTCAGGTGGTCCAATGTTCAGAGGAAGAGGTCCACGACCACCCATGGGTGGTCCAATGCGAGGAGGAAGAGGTGGCCACATGCGCCCACAAGGTAAGCAGGGAGAAAAAACTTCTACTTTTTCTAATTTGTTCATATATGCATCAAATCCATTGCAACAGTGTTTGTACAAAACAAACAATATACAAGAAGTTACTATCAATAATTTCTAGTGTACATTTATTACCATTATATTTGGTCACTGTTCCATCTGTTTTAACAAGGCCGAACATAGTTTTGGTATGCTAGTGCGTGCTGCAAAGCCACTGGAGACATGAGTAGTGCACTGAAGCGGTCACCCATTCCAGGACTAATGTAGCCCATTGCCACTTAACTTCAGTGAAGAGACAGGCACTCCTCATGCTACTCCACAAAATTCATGAAAGTCCAGAGACAAAAAAAATGAAATAAAAAAAAGTTACCTCTTGTTTGTATCCATTTCTACACCAATGGACCTTTTACATTAAAGCTGTGTCTCTGAGAGATAACCAGTCCAGGAATCGGCTTGGAAAGGAGCTGCCTAAAACTTGGCAGCTACTTCAGTGATAAGCAGCTAAATATGGAGTGAGATAAATATGGAGGCTGATATAAACAAATTTAAAATATAATGTTAAATATCAGTGAAGATAAGGGAAATTACATGATACTTGTGTTATTTTATGGAAATAAACTGTATTTTAATAGTCTTTGAGCACCCAGTTTGCTGATTTGTACTCGGGGTTTCTGAATATCGTCTGCTTTGGGGTAACCTGTTACATACCTAATTAGGGCAGGCATTCTACTCTCTATCCTGCTTAATTTAACACACAATGAAAATAAGGCAACAAGAACATCCAGAGAGCATGTACCCTGCTAAAGCCCAACACCTTCAATATTGCTTATATAAGTGCAATAATAATAAATCCTTTAAAGAATTCATGGATCCTGATGGTGATCTAGCTCACCACCAAAATTTAATCATCGATTCCTTATACCATGGTCGACATTATTATAGAAAACGGAAACAGACAAACCTATACGTTTCACCAATTACATAACCTCTTTGGCGGAGGTAATTAAATCATCTAGCTAATCAAGATTGTTGAATCACTGATATAAAAGTAGTGATATGTAAGCTGTTTATTGATTGGTCCTTGTCATTTGCCAATTTGAGGCCCAGGTGTCAAGTAAAAAGTGTGTTATCGCCTGTTTCAAAAACACTCTAAAGCATTTAATTATTCAGTATTTTAATGTGAAGTATATTAATTGCAAGGTATGCTTTCGTCAATGCATGTTTTTATCTAAAGAAATCCAGTTTAAATTACACAAAGCCAGCTTAAATAAACAATTTTTGTTCTAGTTGTGCTAATCTATACAGCAAACTTTAGATTTTCAGTTCAATTACAGATTATCAAGATTATTAAAATAATTACAGATAAAAATGCGCCTAAGTTTAATTGGAAAATCTATGTAAGAATTTCCACATATAAAGATGGAAAGAAATGGGTCTCAACGTAATTGGAAAATCTACTTTTCAAAGGTTCCATATATGAATGAATATCTTTTTTTTTTTTCAGGCAAATCAGCAGTGTGCAGAAACTTTTTACGTGGAAAGTGCCAACGAGGGAAGAACTGTAACTACTACCACCCACAGCAGTCCAACAACTCATAGCATTTTGAGGACACTGTGTGTTTGTGTATGTCTGTGTGTGAGTGTGGTTAAATGTATGACTGAAAAAGACACCTTGCGTGTTCTTACACAATTGCAGCAGATGTGATATTTGTACATATTTTTTTTTCTCACTAGTTCAATGTGTGTTCATTCTTCAAGAGTTCATGTGTATTTGTTATCAGAGATGGTGTATAACATATTACACTGTCTTTGATTTCAACTGTTACTTATAGTTTATGGGTCTATAAGTATCATTAGATTCTTTGAATGTGCTTTATTAATGGTTGTCTAGGGCCCTGTTCACAAAAAAATGGATTAAACTGAGCCAAAAATCAGATTAAAGTTTACAGAAAATGGTTTGGCTAATCTTTGGCCTAAGTTGGTATTCACAAAGTTAGGCTGAATCTCTCTTTTAATAAGTACAGAAAAATTCAACCATATTTAATAAAAAACTTAATCATTTTAATTTAAGTCAGTCCAATATTTGAGGCAAAATTCAGTCTTCTGTGTGAATACAGACTTAATTCTGTTCCATTTATTGTATCCCCGACGCGAAGCGGGGATACTATGGATTCATCATCGTCGTCGTCCGCGCCCTCGTCCGCGTCCGCAGAGATTTCTTGTTAGCGACCTACAGTCCACATTTCTTTCCGGATTTCTTTCATATTTGGCAGGTGGCTTGATATGGTAGAGGACTCGCCACCCTATCTTTTTGGTAGGCTTTATGTCTAAATTAGGCCTGTGGTAGACAAAAATGTCTAAAATGTGGAATATTGCTTGTTAGCGACCTACAGTCCACATTTCTTTCCAGATTTCTTTCATATTTGGCAGGTGGCTTGGTATGCTAGAGGACTCGCCACCCTATCTTTTTGGTAGGCTTTATGTCTAAATTAGGCCTCTGGTACATAAAAATGTCTAAAATGCATTAAAATTCATGAAATCATGCACTAAATCGCTTGTAACTTGAAAAGTGTTGCATTTAGAGCATTTTGTTAAAATATGTTATTCAGATACTTTTTTCATAGCTACAACATGGTGAGTAACTTGGGTGTCTGTCTCAATAGCTAAGTGAGTAATAGCTACTTTTGGGCTTTTCAGTAACTTCCATCGTGAGTAAAATCACTTGTAACTTGAAAACTATTGCATTTAGAGTATTTTGTTTCAATATGTTATTCAGCTATTTTTGGGTCAGCTATAACATAGTAAAATTTCAGACCTGTAGCTCATGGCATAGCTGAGTAATAGCTACTTTTAAGTTATCACTGTTGAGTAAATTGCTTATAACTTCAAAAGTATTACATTTAGAGTATTTTGTTTCAATATGTTATTCACCTATTTCGGAGTCAGCTATAACATAGTGAAGTTCCAGACCTGTGGCTCATTGCATAGCTGAGTAATAGCTACTTTGAAGTTCACACTGTTGAGTAAATCAGTTGTAATTGGAAAACTATTGCATTTACAGAAATTTGTGTAAATATGTTATTCAGCTACTTTTGGGTCAGCTATAACATAGTGAAATTACAGACCTGTAGCTCATGGCACAACTGAGCAATAGCTATTTTCAGGTACTGACTGTTGAGTAAATGACTTGTAACTTGAAAAATATTGCATTTGGAGTATTTTGTTAAAATATGTTGTTCACCTACTTTTGGGTCAGCTATAACGTCGTGAAATTACAGACTTATAGCTCATGGCATAGCTGAGCAATAGCTATTTTCAGGTTCTCACTATTGAGTAAATCAGTTGTAACTTGAAAACTATTGCATTTACAGTATTTTGCTTAAATATGTTGTTCACCTAATTTTGGGTCAGCTATAACATAGAAAAAATTCAGACATGTAGCTCATTGCATAGCTGAGTAATAGCTACTTTGAGGTTATCACTGTTGAGTAAATCAGTTATAACGTGAAAACTATTACATTTACAGTATTTTGTTTAAATATGTTATTCACATAATTTTTGGTCAGCTATAACAGAGTGAAATTGCAGACCTCTATGTCATGGCATAGCTTACCAATATCTACTTTCAGGTTCTCACTGTTGAGTAAATCATTGTACCCACTGGATAGCCGCAGTGTGTACAGAGATTTCACCATTACCGCTCTAACGAAAAAAATATTATAGCTAGCCTTCTCAAGTTTGCAAGGTATATTAGAGGGTGCACCACAGTATTCTATTGGTAGGCTTTATGTCTAAATTAGGCCTGTGGCTAAATTACTTGCCTACTAAAAATGAGTAATTCTGCATTTTCTCTAAAAGTATTGCAGATGGCAAATTTTTCTTAAATAACTCATTCACCTACTTTTGAGAGAGCTTTCACATGCTGAAGTTCCAGACCTGTAGCTAATTACTCACCTACTCAAAATGAGTAAATGCGAATTATCTCTAAAAGTATTGCAGATAGCCAATTTTTCTCAAATAACTCATTCACCTACTTTTGGGAGAGCTTTCACTTGGTGAAGTTTCAGACCCGTAGGTAATTACTCACCTACTGAAAATGAGTAAATGCAAATTATCTCTAAAAGTATTCCAGATAGCCAATTTTTGTCAAATAACTCCTTCACCTACTTTTGGGAGAGCTTTCACTTGCTAAAGTTTCAGACCTGTAGCTAATTATTCACCTACTCAAAATGAGTAAATGCTAATTATCTCTAAAAGTATTGCAGATATCCAATTTTTATCAAATAACTCATTCATCTACTTTTTGGAGAGCTTTCACATGGTGAAGTTTCAGACCCATAGCTAATTATTCACCTACTCAAAATGAGTAAATGCAAATTATCTCTAAAAGTATTCCAGATAGCCAATTTTTGTCAAATAACTCCTTCACCTACTTTGGGGAGACCTTTCACTTGGTGAAGTTTCAGACCTGTAGCTAATTATTCACCTACTCAAAATGAGTAAATGCGAATTATCTCTAAAAGTATTGCAGATAGCCAATTTTTGTCAAATAACTCCTTCACCTACTTTTGGGAGAGCTTTCACTTGGTGAAGTTTCAGACCCGTAGGTAATTACTCACCTACTGAAAATGAGTAAATGCAAATTATCTCTAAAAGTATTCCAGATAGCCAATTTTTGTCAAATAACTCCTTCACCTACTTTTGGGAGACCTTTCACTTGGTGAAGTTTCAGACCAGTAGCTAATTATTCACCTACTCAAAATGAGTAAATACTAATTATCTCTAAAAGTATTGCAGATATCCAATTTTTATCAAATAACTCATTCATCTACTTTTGGGACAGCTTTCACATGGTGAAGTTCCACACCCGTAGGTAATTACTCACCTACTGAAAATGAGTAAATTCGAATTATCTCTAAAAGTATTGTAGGTAGCCAATTTTTCTCAAATAACTCATTCGCCTACTTTTGAGAGAGCTTTCACTTGGTGAAGTTTCAGACCCGTAGCTAATTATTCACCTACTCAAAATGAGTAAATGCGAATTATCTCTACAAGTATTGCAGATAGCCAGTATTTCTCAAATAACTCATTAATATGAAAACAACTTATAGGAAGTCATGGGCTGCAAATCTTTTCATGTGGTCAGATTTGACCTTGGGCCCCTCCTGCTTATTATTGGTCCTAGAGGTTTGCAATGTGAAAACGACTTATAGGAAATCATGGGCTGCGAATCTTTTGATGTGGTCAGACTTCACCTTGGGCCCCTGGTACAGGGTCAAATAAGGGTAGCCAAACTTAAAAGTGCTTTCAGCTTGCTTATTAACGAAAAATGCTTTTTATCTTCTAAACTATGTTAGTTGGCCTTTGTCGGTGGATACATCCTGCATCTGGCCACAGATGCGTCCTTTTTCTAGTTTATTTATTTATTTTAGCAGCTCAACTTAAACTGATTTGTGGCCTAAGTCTGATCCCTTTTGTGAATACAGTCCCTGCAAATTAGTTTGGACAGTCTGTTTAATCTGTGGCATCACTTGTTACATCAAGAAAATTTAAGAAGTTAAGTTTTTGGCATTTTACATATGATACAGTAGAAGAAGCCTTAGTGTTTGATCTTTTAATATAGATTTGGCATTTAATTAGTTGACTCTCTTCTCTGTCGCTGTAAGTTATATTACAACTCGTATCAGCATTTGCCATACACTGTGGGCCTGTCCTTATATGACCTCAACAGTTAAAAGGAACCTAAAGTCTTGACTTTGAGTTTATGATAGTAGGATTTATACGATCTTCCCCTAAATTTTTGAACTTGGATTGTAAATTAAGATATCTTCTGTTCTATGAATTCATTTATCTAGCAGTGTGTGTGTCTGCAGAATATAGTAACACGCGGCTGTATATGTTTCCCCCAATATGTACCAAAATAAACATTATGTTCCACACTATATGAAAAATTATGTGTAACATACATTATTTTTTTATAAGTACTATTTAAGGGGTATTTAAGAACTCCTTAACAGGTCCCATATGTAGTGAGCATTTTGACTTCTACAGTGAAAGCTATGTATCTGTTTAGTTTTCTTAAGTTATAGAAGTTGCTCAGGAATCACAAGATTAGTGGAATAAAACATATTGTAATTTCACTGAAGAAATGGCTAGAATATCAAGTTCTTCTCATCATGCAAGCTAATAGTACAGGTCTGTCATACAGTAGTGATTAATATATGCAGTAATTTTTTTATATATTATTTTGTCTAATTTACATTGTTTGACTAAAAGTGCTATTCTCATGCCAGAATCTTCATCAGTGCAGACCAAGAATGTCTTTAGGAAAAGCACTTTTAAATTGAATATGTGACCACTAGTAATTAAGGACCCTAATTCCAATAATTCCAAACTTTTGGCCAATTTTGCAAAAGTTAATCAAAAACTGGCAATGATAAGTATAAAAGTGTGGATCTTCACAAATCATCCCGTTAAAATTCATCTTTAAATAGAAAAAGTAGAAGACAGAAAAGCTTATCTTCAAATTTTAATGAACTTACGGAGGCCGAAAGGTTAACAAGTTTGGCGTTCAATCACTTGACTGTATGCTGTGTGGTCATGGATTCAAATACAGCCCATAACAATATGTGGGCCTCTCCTCACCTTAGCTGCTGAACTGGACATAACTCAACAAATTTAACCTCCAGCAAATTGTTTAAATGTGTAAAACAAAGGAAGATATGAAGTGTGTCCTTAAAGTTTTAATGCTATGGATGGAACTACTTTTGCGAGTGGGAATGGCACTTCGGTACAAACTGGTTTTGTATTGTTAAGGTAGGTTCAGATAAAAGGCGGAAAAAATCCAAAACATAAAAGAGTTTATGTACCATGTGGTCACTCATATGATAATTAATGTCATATTTTTGCAATCTTTTGGAAAGATTTTTCTGTGGTTTTGTACATTTTGTTTTCTGTGAAAACATTGGATCTTTCTTTTTGATTTGTTGAACTTGTTGAAATATTTGTCCAAATGAGAAAATATTGTATGATACAATATATGTTACTGTTGTTTTTGTTATCATTTGCATCATGTTCATCTGTACATAATCCAGCTATGTTTTCACAACAGACATTTTTTATATGTGATTGACATATATTTATATTTTTAAGCGCTATTTTTATATTGAAAACAAGTGAAGAAAATAAAAGTGCAAAAACCTGTGTTACTATTGTTTTTTCCACAACTTCTTCAGCTGCATTATAACAAGCACAGAAGTCATTTCAAGTAACCAGATTCTCTAGAACTCTCTTAATTCCATCACATATATATACATTTGGTTTCTTATATAGCCAACACTTTGAATTCCAGATGTGCATGAAACAGTAACTTCACCTTGCTTGACCTTTCATTTGTTGTCTAAAATACCCCCAACTTCCACTCTGGTTGAAATAAAGTATTTCCTTTTAGATGCCAACCATATATCCACAGCTTTGCACAAAAGGTAGCAAAACTTCCAAGCTTCTTTACACCTTGTGATCTTGGTTTTGTTGCTGGTGACAAATATTGGTTTAGTGGACTGAACAGGTTTTGGAAAGTCTGAGAAAATCTACAGTGACCTGTTATTCTCCATGCCACAGCCTCCAGATTTTTAAACAAGTCTACTACAGTTTTACACTAACATGGCACAAAAATGTAGCATTACTTGTACTTATTATTTGTGATGCAATATTTCAGAGCATGGATCCTGTGTGTAAGAGGGGACTTTTACAGGCTTGGGTATCCCAAAACAATTTTCATATTGCATGTTAATTTTCCTGGAATTGTATGGGCATAAAAATTTTGGCACTTGGGTACAGCACTCTTCTGACTGCAACATGAAGAAATGTATATCTCTGGTTTTTATTCAGGTGTAACAGGAGAGTGATCACCTTGCTTTCATTTTCCCATTGTATCTGGACAATGGGGCAAAAAAATTCCCTAGAGCATGTTCTTGACTTGAGGGGACCATGCTACAATAACATTATACAAATTCATACCTAGCACAGAGTTTCCAATACTTTATAGAGGATATACTAATTGTTAAAATATCAGCACTCGCTGGCAACAAAACATTTCAACACTGGACCTTAAAAGGGGGAACCTAGGTAAAACCAGATTTGGGGAACGCCATTTGAAATAATAAAAATTGGGTAATCCAAAAATAGGCAAATTATTTTTACTAAAGAATTCGAGAAATTATATTTCTGAGTTCATTGTTTCTTTGAACAGGGGTATGTTGTCATTGGAAACCAAGGTTTATTTTTGCAGCATTTAATTGGGTCGAGATCATTAAATACAATTCCCTGCATTTCGGTCTCTATTGATCATATTTGATTTATATTGACCTAGGTATAATTCTCACCAGCAACTATCATTCACTAAAAATTCAACACCATCATTTATATGTTCAGGGATCAAGGCAATGTAAAAATCTATTAATTAGAATGTAAAATTTGAGCCAGGTCCTCCAACTGGACTTTGGTGTTTCAGGCCTTATTCTACATGTAGGTTGCATGTATTGTTGCCACATTGACTGTACAAGGGTTATTTTATTATTTTTTTTTGAGGTGAAATAAGCTTTAAGTTGCAACGGTTTATTTGCTGTGAGCTAATAAGGTAAAAACCCCAGTTATTGAACTAACAAGAAATGCTGACTGAGGTACCTTGAAATGACTTCACGTATTTATGAGAAAATAATCTTCATTTGTATCAGTCCTTAATTACAGGACAAAATTAGTGTGTCGCAATTATTTTTCAAGTGTAATGTAAACTGCTGCGACGTTTTGTGTGTATTAGCCTCTGAATTATGTGCTTTTGTGATGTAAACATGGATATAGCAGATTGTTCCCTGGATTACTTTCTGTTCGTTTGTAGTTATTTTTCTGTTATTTTTGTATTTGCTTTTGGGTCAGCTGTACATAAAATACTGCAATAAAGAAGCCAATATAGTTAAATCACTTTTGTATTTTACTGTGTTTCTTTGTATGAAGCCCTCAGTCAAACATTTGACTCAAAGATATCAGTTGTCACGTGTTTTTTTTAAAGATTCAAGTTCATTGAAAAAGAGTAGATTATTGATTTACTTTTTATTGGCATACATTTCACATCACGACAAAACAAAGCTTCCAACGCCCGTTCACACATATACATTGTACATAGTTTTATATTTGTAGTGCCATCATATCAGAACAGATCACCACTTGTAGCAGGTTGTCAGGTTTCAGACTTGCCATCTCACTACCATATCTGTGTCCCTCCCTTGACAAATGCTGTTTTAGGACTGATCTGCTTGTCGTTGAGCTCTCCTATCTTTCACAAGCAGCTCTTCAGAGGATGTTGACATTAATTTAACAAGACCTAAATTTCTAATACTAATGTTATATTATATTTCATTTATTATCTTAGTTGTATCATCATTACCAAACTGTAGGCCAAAATAAAAAGATTGGTGACGGGCAAATACGGATATCACTAACCTTATCTCTGTATCCGTAGCGGCTGGAAAGGCAGCACATGTACATGCCTACCAATAAACAGTAAGGTTGGATTTTAGCACCAAGAATTCACAACTTATGCCAAATTGAGCTGAAACTTGATTGATTTTCTGCCAGTTTCTGACAACCCAGTTAATCTCAATTAAACTAAAGAGTTCACTCAAAAGCCAATGAAGACGCAAAGTTTGAAAAAAAAAAAAAAAAAAAAAAAAAAAACGCTCGAGTACAAGTTGTGTTTGAGTTAAATTACCAGGCGAAACGCGAAAGGTTTACTTAACATTTCAAAAAGGACCAAATGTCCAAATCTTAACATTTTTGGTTTCTTTTTAGTGAACAAATAAAGCATCCAAAGAACATTTTGATGTCAACATATAAGCACCTAAAACATTTCTGTGCAATTGCTTAGCTTAAAAACATTAAAAATTTAATCACACCCCTTGTACAGGTAGGACATACACGTATAGGTAATGTCAACATACTGTCTTAGCTTTAGTGAAACCAATAGCCCCAGTGGCTGAGAATAAATTAATCATTCGACAAGCTTGTGACCACAAGGTCACTGTTGAAACCTTTCTAAATTTTTCCATGGCAGAATTGTGAATCTGGGTTTGTCAATACAACTACAACTTTAAAATTACGTAATTATGGAATTCACTGAAGATCCCCTTGAGATGCTTAACTCACTGCATGCCTTCGTCAAGAAACTAGCAATTATTGTAATGGAAGAAATTATTAAAACCCCTATCATGAACCTCACCAAACAATTAAGTCTCCACTTATGTTTTACATTGGACAGTAGTACATCAATTTAGACAAATGTAATAGAAGCGAAGTCAGCCTTTAAAATTACCAATCTAGAAAAATTATGTGAGGCAACCAGAAGTGTGATGTAATTGTTTGACAAGAAACAGCAGTTGGAAGAGCCATAAAACCCAACGTTGACCTGTGTATTATAGTTAATACAAACTATTGTGATGACGGTCAGTTCCAAAAGTAGCAACAGTTCTTTAACCAGTTAATTTCCCTGGTAACTAAAATGGTGGAATATCAAGAAACGGAGCTGAAACACATGCTAATTTAACACGTCTGTTCACTATTAAGAATATAAGGTCTCAACGGACGTGCGGTTTTGCATTGAACAATTTTTCCTACACCCAAGTGTGTGTGGGTTTGAATCCATTTCAGCCTGCCCTATTTCTGAGAGTAAGCAAAGATCGATGTGGGACTAATGTTGAAGGGTGATTAAGCTATCTGGGGCTTATGAAAATGTTCGAATGAAATTGCCTGTTTCATGGAAATGTGTTATTATAAGGATTATGCCAAACATACACAAAACGTGAAAAAGTAATGTTAAACCAAGGTAAATTCTGTTCGAGTTTCAACTCATTGTTGTTTTAAGCCTGTAAAAAAGTTCATGCAAAAGTGCAAACTTCAGAATCTATAGATGAATTCCTACAACAAGAGAAATTTCAAAAACTAAAACTGAGATTCTACTGACAAGGTGAAACATTTCGCTCTAGAGCCCTACCATTTTGCCTTAGAGTGACTGATCTATTGATCACTGTTTCGGTCTGGGAGGTCAGTTGTATAACACAGAAAAAGAGAATATGCCTCCATCAGAATCTAGACCACTGGCTTATTTGAGCCCATCCAAAAGAGCTGTTGCATTGGAAAAAGACTGAAACCTATTTTGTCCTTTCCAACCCATTGGACGGATAGACAACAAGAAGCCAGATTAGGATATAAAGTAGATATTCAAATTATGTGGGCTACACCTGGAAAAGGTCTTGTCCAACCGGTACATAAAAATGGTTAATCCTTTCTGCAAAGCTACAAGAGCTGACAGGAAGGTCTTGCATGGTAAGGCAGTTAATACCCTTGATAAGTCTATTTACAGCCACACAAAATTATGACCTTCAGGCATGTTTTAAATGACACCTATACGATGGCACCTCAAAACTAATTAGAACCTACTCGAATCCCTTCAACAGGGGAATCTTCTGCCCAAATCTCTACACCCTCGTCTCCTTTGGTGGCTAAAGTAAGACAGTGTCCTGCCAAGTCAGCCTTTGCATTTCTTTCTGGGCAAGCTTCAGAGTTTTCATACCCATGAAACACTATGTTAGGACGCTAATTTAGGAGAGTCAAGGCATCTGGTCAGCCCAATAATCAAGACTTCATACAAACTTTTTGGAACTAAAATCAATCCTTTGACCCTCATGATATTCTGAATGCAATGCTTAGTAAAATTAGACCAGTGGTGGTGTCCTACATCAACAAGCATTGTGGATAAAATCAGGATATCTTTCTGCACTTGTGAACAACATGCTTTGCAGAGAGATTGATGTAAGAGCAAGATAAATTCCAAGGGATAAATGTGACGGCTTACAAGGTGCTGACAACTGATTCATACAGCATATTGAATCCTTCAAGAATTTTTTGACTGAATATCTATTTAAAGGACATGCTTGTCAAAGGTTACAACCACAGGATTCCTCAGCTGGTCTCCCCAACTCCACACTAGAAAGCCATGATGGCCGATAAACTGAGCATGTCAACGTAGGGGACGAATATCTATGCCTTCCCCCCACTCCTCTGTTTTGAAAGGTAATCCACAAAACTATGACACACCACTGCTCGGTGATTGTGATTGCTACATGATGTCCCAAAATATTGTGGTTTATGATGGAGAAGCACTGTCGCCCCAAGAACCTTCACAAATACCCCTAAAATCAGACCTTTTGACACCACCATGCAACAGAGTCACGTACAAGGATCTATCGATCCCCGATCATCAGAGAACAAGGGATTTCTCTGAAGGACAGGCAGTAGGAATTAGGAATCCTCAGAAACAATTATCCAGAACTTCCTGTGGGGTGAAGTAAACCCTTTTTGTCTGGTGAACTTTAGACCCCCAAGGTGGCCTTAATGGAACCCGGCATAAACAATTTGGTAGATTCTTTGCAACCAAGTACCAATGACTATTATAGGACCACAACTACAAACCACCATGAATGTCAGAAGGAATGAAATCTTGCATAGACGTCTGCACAGTTTCCATGTGCATATGTCTTTGGGCAGAACAGGTTCATGTATACTTCGTCTCTGCTTTTACTTCGGCGTACAAAAACAAGTTTGAGCCTCTCAAGTATATGGCTCTCAAAGACTTAACTTTTAAGATGTATATGCGAGATCTAAGCTTAACTGAGAAACAGTATTTAGACATCGGGCGAAATATATCTCTATTGTCATCACAACAGAGAGTAAATTGGCAAAAGATGTCCCCAAGAGTGTGGTGTCAAAGATAATTCCAACCCCAGGCGCCCACTTTATCAAAATTACTGCATGTATCCACCATGAACCCTTTGCTATATTACCTGGATAAGAGTTGTAATCTCTGGGATAAAAAAGAAATCTGTTTTTATTCAAGGAAGCTTTGGAGAAAGATATTTCATCACCCACCATCTCTTCATGGATGAAACAGGGTGTTTTGTATAACCAGGTGCCTGGCCAAGAAGTGCTGACTTTAAATTAGGTGAAGGATCACTGGAAGTTGCACGACAGTCTCAGTGATTTATAATTGAAGAAGACTCGGATGTTGGTTGGCAAAGCTGCTCTTTCCTCCTTTTAAAATGATTCTGGTTAGTACAGGGATAGCCTGGAACCAAGACCAACCCCTTTCTTTTGCTGATTGTAGCTAGAAGCAAGACATCCCCGCTCTATCTGCAGTCACAATGGTTACTATCTGCCAAGTGATAATCACCGGGTTGCCCACTGGCTTCATATTTTCGGTCACTATCTTGAAGGCAAGGTCATTATGTAATGATACATCACTATCGTTTTATTTGACCTAGCTGTACCTGATTTTTCAACATCATATTCAATTATTCTTTTGAGGCCAGGACATGCATGTATGTCCCTCTTATTGAGGACTATGTATGAACTTGCTTATGCAAGGGAATATATGGCCAATCTAACAGAAAGCCGTTTCAAAATCAACAAAAATAATGGTGATTAATTTTTCTATAGCAAAATATTTCAAGGAGCTAACATTTGCATGGCACTTATTATTTATCTATTGTAAATATATTGAAAAGTTGAAAATATATATTTCTTGTACCAATTTCACTGTTATACCAGATGCCTGAACCCGAATTGTCATGCTCTGTTTCAATTTTTATATATTATTTAAGTTATCTGGGTGTTTGAAAACTGGGATCCCAAAAGGGTTTAGTTTAGAGACTAGAGTTTGAAGCTATTTTCCCCCTAATACAACTCAGATTTCCAGAGATAGTTTCAAAAACTTTGTATCAACATTCTGAAGAGCCACTGTCAAGTTTTGGACAGCCAAGTCTAAAACTGTGCTTTTTTCGAAATTGCTCAAATTTATCTTTTTGAACCTACCTATTAAATCCATCCTAAATACACTATCAGATTTACCACGATTTAGAGTGCTTTCTGTGGCCTGTACAGATAGCTTAGTCTTTTCAGACTTTTTTAGTAAGTAGTAAATTTGTTTTAAATTTAGCTCACAGATTACCTGACAGGCAAGAGAGCTATTGTGAATGTGTTTGGATCTCTTTTGCCCTTTTACGTAATTGTTTTTAATCTTAGCAACTTCTTATGTAGTTATGTAATTTACTCTCTGTATAAATTCATGTTTCTTTTCTTTTTTTGCAAAATAAAAAGGCTCTCTCCCCCCCCCCCCCCCCCCCCCCCCCCCCCCCCCCCCATTCACTGTGTATATAACTTGAGTGTTGACTAGCAGTACTCTATACATTACCATTCAGCATAACTGAACTCAAGACCTACCTTGTGTATATTGCATTGACCAGGCTTGGCTGTGTTGCATGTTTTTGGCAATTCCATTGTGCCAATCATCCTCCCCAATAGTTGTGAGACCATGAAAATTGCACATTCGGGAGTGTTTGGGAGGTTTATCATTTCTCTGTGTGTATTCATTTGTGGAGGAATCGGGAATGTTTCAGGAATCAGTTGAAAGCTTTTAGCCCCAATGACAACGTCAATCAGAAAGCTTTCTAAAAAGTATCATAAACTAATACTAGTACTTCCTACTCTTTCAGCTCTTTCGCGAGGTCATTGAGATGTATATTAATTAAAGTAGGTGACAAGTTATCACCCTGTTGTACCCCTTGTAAGGTACCAAACCACGTAGTAGTAAAATTATTGATTTGAACACATGATTCTGTTTCTTTGTAAAGTGCAATAATTGCCTTGTAAGAATTACTACTACTACTACTACTACTAATAATAATAAGAAGAACAATAATAAAATTATTGTATCTTATAAACTGCGTGGATATGACAATTAGTTGAGATTATCATATATCATAAGATAAAAAAGCACAAATGGTGAATTCTCAGGTGATATTTAGCTATGACACCATCACATACATTAATGACCATATGGAAATTTAACAGGTGTCTATAATCTGACCTGAATGTTTTAACTGTGCATGGTACATAAATATAGCTTATGTAGGATCTCCATTGCAGTTTGCATCACAAAAGATGTTGTCACTGAGACTGGTTTGCGCATTGGCCCTAACAGTTGCATGTGTAAGACATTTTAAATTTATTTAAAAAGATTTAAAATTTTCTTAATTATTGTTTACTAAATGTATTATTTAATGTATTTACTAGTAGATTTATGCATTATGTTTAAGAAATAAGAGATATAATGTAACATAGCCTTGAAATTAAACACTGTAGGTTTACTTTGTTGTCAACAACACCTGGCCAGTCAGGGACGTTTTGTATACAACCCAAATGTACACAACCAATCTTCTGATTCTATAAAGAAGAATAAGAAGTGCTGGCAGTATGATACATCTTATAAAGTCCCAATTACACCGTTGGTCCACTGAGGATGAACCCTCTAAATTTGTAGTTTTCAAGTGCGCGCCTCAATAGAGCTCGCGCTTCTAGAGATCACTTTTTTTTTTCTTTTTTTTTTTGTCTCTGGACTTTCAGGAAATGTGGTGCAGGGTGATGAGTATTTCTGTGTTCACTGAAGTTAAGCGGCAATGGGCTATGTTAGTACTTGGATCGGTGACCGTCTGAGTTCTAGACCAGCTGTGGGATGTGTCTGAGTTGGAATTTCTTTGTGTCCCCAGACATTCATGAATTCTAGTGCACTACTCATGTCTCTGATGACTTTGCACTCACGCTAGGGGACCAAAATACCTTTTGGCCTTGTTTTTATTTTGTAGACAATAGGGAAGACAGAGACTACACTTAGGGTTTCCTTGTTAATTCTGATTCTCTACTGTGGCAAAAGGTTGCAGGCAGTTTCACAAACAGAATAGTTTTGGACTCTGTTTATTCCTACCGCCTTTACCACAGGAAAGGGGCCACGGTGGCAGAGTGGTAACACTCTCTCCTCCCACCTCTGAGGCCGGGGTTCGATTCCTGGCACAGCCTCAAGTGGGAAAGCTGGTAGTTGCTTGCCGTTGGTCGGCAGTTTACAGAACAGAACCCTAACAAACTGTATGTACTGGTTTCCTCTGCCCTTCCAACTACCCGTCATGATATGGCCTGTACAGTGTTGAAAGCAACGTAAAACCCCAAATAAATAAATAAATTTACCACAGGAAATACCAGCTCAAATATAACCGATTCATTATGCCCCATTCACACTCCAGACTGTATGTCCTGTGGTACTCGGTGGTGGATCTGCCTCCAAGAGAGTCCCATACCTTCCGAGACTTGGTGTAGAATTCACACTACAGGCGGTGTAATTTGTGGTGTGAGGCGTTGGGCAAAACTCCCCTGTTCTTCAACTACTACCTGAGGTTTGTATGCGACCTTGTGACACAATGGCAAAATGTCCATGTACCTCCACTCGCCTTATGTCGCAATGTTACACCAAAAGACGACCAAGTCGCAACCTGATGTACATCGTGGACCACACCTTCAGTTACTGTAGTAAGAAATTCATACGGACATGTGTGGAATCGTCTATGCATGCTCATGGTACCAAATTCAGAGGTGGAAATTTTAAACATTTTAAAATTTCAGGATGCTAGACTGTACAAATTAATGGGTGGCCACTGACTCGCAAGTTTGCAAATTGATGTCAGGCGGTGATCCAAGGACAGGGACGTTTCACCAAACACGGGGCACTGGGGGTGATACTGCCTGTAGTATAAAAAGGGTGTTAGCAATGAAAGACATTCTGCCTTGCTATAGGTTGCGTGGAGATACAATACTAAATGTCTTGGCCTTTCTGTCAAATGTTTTAATTAGTCATGCATCCATACATTTCCAAAATAGAGTTGCATATTAAAATGTGCTAAATTATAGTTATTTGGAACTGTGTTAAGAAAAATATTGTTTATATTTCTGTAGAATGTGCACTGTTTTGATGTGGAGAATGCTATAGAACACATGCTGGATGAAATATCTAACATGAGAGAAGACATCAAAGCATTGCAGCTTAAGACTCAGAAGCTACGTAAGTGTATGATGAAATCAAGGTGGGGGCCTTTGAGCTTTTAGAGGAGCTAGATTTCACAAATGCTGGTTTATGCCAATAGGGAAAATAGTAGGAATATATATGATGTGTCTCAGCTCATTACTTCTGTGACCAACAGTCTACAATCTGTGTAATAGGATTTTTTTTCAACAAAGTATCATGCTAAACTGAAATTTGTGAGAAGAATAATTTATATTTTGATGGACTAGAATCAATTTTTCAGTCGGGGTTTTACGTGCCGTTCAACAGCCAAGGTCATATTTGGACAGGTCCTCAGCATTGCCACTTGTGAGACTTGAACCCAAACAGAGGTGCCAACCTATTTTTAGATGTAAAACCTGCTTACCCACTAGGCCACTGAGGACCTTGTCGTTTTTTCAGGGAACAGGGGCTCATGAGAGGTGTCTAAGAATGGCTGGCTAAAATCTGTCTACAAATAAGATTGACATTTAACAGTGAAATATTTTTAAAAAATTGCTCAAAAATTGATATATATCTCTGCATCTACTCAATTTATTTTTTGTCAAAAATGAGTCACAAACTATAAAGGATTTGTCTTTGGCTTATTGAAAAAAAAGTCATTTTCAGTACCATACCTCTGCTGTTACGAAGAAATTTTCCAACATCCTTGGCCAATTGCTGCACCCGCTTCTTTGAAAAGAAGCCCAGAAAAAGTAACAATTTGTTTTCAAATTGGTATAAATAACTTAAATAAAACAACCAAGTTGAATTATTTTTCAATCAAATCCCAGTACGAAGGAGTCTGTGAAAAAGTGGTGAGTGGTTTAGAAATAGTTTAGAAACATAAATATTTATGCTACATAAATTACTAAAAATTGTATTTTGGAACGGGTGATTATAGAAGACCTTAATATCTGCAAATTTGACAAATGTCACTTAAAAAGTGTCTTTTCACAATTAATTGACAAGATTATACCCTGGGTATGCTGCAGCCGTTATCTTATCGCTTCTTCAGAACTGAATGTGTATGGAGCATTTAATAATCATATTTAATTAAATTACCCCTACCTGGAGATTATGCTTTTGTGTGTGTGTATTGTCTGTTTATCTGCCTGAGTTCATGATTACTCCTAAAGCAATGAACAAATCTTTAGTAATTTCTTTATGTGGCTTGACTGCAGAAGAAGTGATTATATTTTTAGAAAGATCAGGTTCATATTCTGGATAAAAATAGCAATTTTTCAAAGGTACACTTTACAAACTTGTTTTCAGTGACTTTGTGTATTTGTGGCTTTCTGATTGGCATTACTCCAAAATAAGAATGGATCTTCATAATTTTTTGTGGGTTGGGTCGGATACAAGGAAGAAGAGATGAAAGTTTAGGAAAGTTCACACAATCATACTCTGGATACCAAAAAAAAAATCCCAAATTTTTGGATATGCGCATTAGTGGAATTCAGCATATTCTGATTAGTTCCAGTGGTAATTCAGCATACTTTGAAAATAGCATTGTTACTTGGGCTTGTAGCATGATGTTACTTTTTCATGAAGTTACTTTTGATTCATTTGAAAAATATTTACTTACTTTTCATTAAAAACATTTTTTAGAAAAAAAACTGAGCAAAAATAAATTAGGTCAAAACCAATAACCGTTCACAAACTGTAACTTTTAAATTATTTATCCGAATTTGTTGAAATCTACACAAATCAATTTGGGATGATTGGCTGCACCATGGTAGCTTCTTATTTATACAAAGCAAGATATAGCAATAATAAATAACACATAATGTAATAGCTTGTTATGAAAGCCGTTAAATAAAAAGTGCTATACTTTATAACATACGTGCATATGTTAATATATTTCAGGTGACACCAACTTCATTGGATTTGCAGTTCATTCAGTAAATTCCAAACAATATGACCATGGGGCAACTGTACTGTATGACACAGAGACTTATGATATTGGCAGTGGCTACGACTCAAGTACAGGTATTTCAACACACCTGATAATTCAGAACTTGTGACATTTCTAGTACTCCCCAAAGAGGGCTGGATAGAGAGAACAGGTGTATGTGTGGATTTATGTGTATTGGTCAGTGGGTAAACTACATTTTTTGGGAATAATATCCTTGATGTTATTAGTTTAAGAATATAAAATACGATAGTTTTACTGCTCAGAACTCACTCAAATCAGGTATCAATAGCATTGTCACAAATTATAAAAACATCTGGAGAAGAAATTTGAAAAAAAAAAGAAGCAATATATAGAGTTCAAGGTAATCCACGCTACTTTTACTTTGCCCCTAAATGCTAGAGGTTGTTGTTAGGTGGTGAAGAGACAGACATTTCTTTTATTAGGGTTTACTCAAGACAAATCTTATATATTTCACTCAATGGCACTATAAACCTAGGCAGACACTACCAAATCTTATTGAGATCTGTGTATAATTTTTATTATTTTTTACTACTTGTTTATTCTCCAATCAAAATGGCACTTAATGTTCATTTTTAACTGTGTTATTCTTCATGGCGCCAAAATAATATCATTATATCAAAACACTTAAAGACTTGGTGGTACTGTGATACAAAACTTTTGTCATAATAAAGCCTCTAGTTGTAATGTCAAAATCACGCCTAGGGTACTCAGATGCCTAAACTAATGTTAATCCAGTGTTGTCAAGGAGTGTCCTCAGGTATAAATCTTAGAGTTTATATAGAATATCCTTTCTGGGATTGGGTGCTGTAGCTATCTAATAGTTAATAATTTCGTAAAATAGGCACTTTTTGTATGTAGTTTGCTTTAAGGTTTACAGAAGTAAAATGCCTTCAGAGAATGTACTATATTAGCTGTCAGATTAGGCGTTAACAGTATTGTCACAAACAACAGAAGATCCAAAGACAAGATTTAAATAAACAAAACTGAATCCAAGTACATCCCTATGATACTGGAAGATACTGGTTTATGCTCCAGGCTAAGTGGCCGTTCATGAACATTTTGTAGTCTTTAATACTTTATGACTGTGGTAATAATCTATTATTGAATAGACTTGACACAGAGTTGTAGTCAGTTTAGTACAATGAAGGTAAACCAATTTTGCCTGTTAAAAACCCTCCTTTGTTTAATTCAGGTGAATACGCCTGTCCATACCCTGGCTACTATTTCTTCTCTGTGTCACTTTCCACCAATACTGAACATCATTCTAGTGCCATGCTTTACAAGAAAAATTCAAATGGGGATCAGACAGCATATGTAGCAGCATTTGCTGACAAAAGTGTAAGTACTCAGATAGCTGTGTCAAATGTGTTATATTAAATTACACAATTACATTTTACAAAGTTCCTGGATAAGATGGCAGCCTTATGGACAATCCATATTTATTTGGCTAAAACATATCAAAGACGTCACATAAATGTAATTAATATACATTTCACACGTTATTTTGTTTCTATATAGCATGTCAGCATTTTGCGTTTGATAAAAGCTGAAGTTGTCACAACAGTAATATCTTTTTTTTTTCAGATTTTCCATACATTTGCACTAGTTTCAGTCAAAAGGTCTGACTTGGTCATAAAGATGTGCCCATAGGCTTCTCAGTTATTGTTAATTTATAAGAAACGGATACTTTATTGAATATTTGTGTACATGTAGAAACTGAAGTTGTACTGGTTCAATTTTATGACTGTTATTTTTTAAATTGAATGTCCTGGGTGACCTTTTGGTCAGCAAGCTTGGCATCTTATGACAAGCTGTCGCCAGGTTGGACTACCATAAGTGGTAATGCTGTAGACCTGTCCCAATATGACCTCAGCAACTATACTGGGACATAAAAATCTAACTTTGGCATCGACTTTTTCAACAGAATAGTACTGACAGTAATATGCGCATTAAGTATATTCACCATAAAATGATGTATGTGTCACAGTAAATATGTGAAATCAGTAAATAAGCGTATTCCCTAAAATTTTCAGTAAATACGCATATTTACTGATTTATGACCTGTGTTATTTCACAAGTTCACTGGCTTGACTTTCAGTAAATATGTGAAATGAAGCTTTGATGTTCACTGGTTGTAAATATGTAATGTTGAACTATAAACCAAAATATACATTATATTGAAACATTTTACTCTCTTATATTGACTATTAGAACATACTTAGCAATAAGCATACCTCATTTTACAATATATTACATGCAAATATTATGTTGAAAAATAGCACAAGACTTTTAAACATTTATGTTTACAAACTTTAGTTATGTGCTTTCAATAAATATTTCTTTTAAGCTTACATTATTTTCAATCCCACAGCTACAAAGGACCTATGACATCCCTGCAAAGACTAAAGATCATTTAACTGTTCATCATTTTTGTGTGACTGATACATAAAAAGTGTTTTTATTGGCAATAAATAAAAGTTTTCAGAAATTAATTTAAGTCTGAGTTTCAAAATTTTAAAATATAATATTTTAACTATACTTTCATTCAACTGAAATTTTACCTTATCATTTAAGACAAAATGATTTACACTCAAACAGATCCAAATGTATTCTTTAATAATCCATTTTTAATGAGGGATTATCATTAAGTGGTTTCTTTATTTTATTTTAATAAAAGCTTAACATTTTGCTATTTTCTGGTATATATATGACTTTAATGTAGGTATTGGCTACTTGATCAAATAATTATTGTTAGAAACAATGAAAAGGCAAGCTAGCCCCTAATTGGATTTGATCATAGGATTTGATCATAGTCTTTCAGAGGGACTTACTTCCTTTTAAGGCATCTATGGTTATGGTGTGACTTCCTGGAATAAGAGGACAACATTAAAGAGAGATGTTATTTAACCCTAATTATATATCTTAATTTTATTGATAACCTTTAAAAAATAAATACATTGTTAAAACTACAGTGAAATTCAGTTTTTGAACAAGAAATATATCTTAATCTTATTACATTACTTGTTGTTCCTTATACATCAAGTATCATAATTTGACAAATATTTGGATATTTAAATTTATAAACTTGTCACTTTACATCACAAGAAAGAAAGGTTTTATTCTGTAAATATGGAGACATAGCAGATAACATCCAACTATTAAAGATATGACATGAAGACATAGCAGATAACATCCAACTATGATTTTAGTAAATATTCGTATTTACTGGACCAAAAAAACCCAGTAAATTCGTGTTTTTGTTGAAATTTTCAGGGAATGCATGTATTTACTGTCCAAATCAGTAAATACGCGTATTTACTGATATCACATATTTACTGTAACATATAGATTACAACATCACTCTGTGCTTTTAAAGCAACATTTCTTGTGACCATAATAAGCATATTTTCAACTTTCCGTTTATATGGTTAAAAAGCCATAGTTCAGAAAATTATTAGTCCAATTTTATATAAAAAATTCTTTGTTTTATATTTTTGTAACTTTTCAGAGAAGTGGCAATCAAAAATGTACATTTACATTGTTTTATAACTTATAAAATGATCCTTTTGTCTAACAATACAACTACATTTTTTTCATTCGTATATCCTTCATAAATTCGTATATCCTTCATAAATGCTTATTTCAAAGTTTGATCTCTTTCGAAGAAATCATTTTCTTTCTGGTTATTGGAAATGGAAGCAGTGTTATTGACAAACAAATCTTATTCATCTCCAAATGTCAAAGATATCTTGTGCTATGTACATAAAATGAATAGGTTGAAATCATGTGTAAATATTTGACATCTAATACATGTATATGACAAAATAACAAATGATAAGTTTGCCAAAGTTAAACCTAGGTGTAAAAATAAGACTGTTGAGAAGTGTTACATGAAATTATGACATCTTCTTGTTATAGAACAATGACCAGGGATCCATCTCATATATCATCCAGTGTGACAGTGGTGATAAAGTATTTGTTAAACAAGAGAATAACAGCGGGGGTACTATGGATGGAAGCAGGAGTGAATACGGAGGTCCCCTGAATGCTTTCACTGGCTTCCTTGTAGAACAGATCTACTGAGATGCTGTTGTCAGATCTCATCAAAAAATTTTAAATGTAAAATTACTTTTAATTAGAAAAAAAACATATAATAAAAAATATTAATGATATAAAGAGCACAAAAACATGCAGCTGTTGATGAAATTGGTTCTTGAAAAGTAAAGTATGTCTGATGTCACTGCAGTTTTTTTATATGCTTTTGTTTAACTTTACTATCTCATCAGCAACAATGTTACCTAAGGTCCTCAGTGGCCTAGTCGTTAGGAAGTTGGCCATCTAATCACATCTAACGGCACCTCTGTGTGAGTTGGACTTGCTCAAGTGGCAATGCTCAAGAACTGCTCTAATATGCCACTGTTGGGGGCAAGGCCTGATAGGGGACTGCCTAGGCAGTTGTAACTATAATAATATTTTACATACTTTAAGGTGCATTCGGTTTAATGCTTTCTGTGAACTCTAGGCATTCACCTATGACATCTAGGTCAACCAATCACCTATGGGTCCTTGCTGCTTGATTGATTTTCATCCCTGAATGCTTGACCATTTGAACTTGAGTTAACATTGGAACAACACCTTGAAAATAGAATAGATTGGTGATTTGTGTACACATATGATTTTATATTATTTTATCGGAGTTTTAGTGTTTTAGTGTTTTAGCTACTAATGGTTTTATATATTCTGTGATATTGCAATGAAATCGAATATGAAGAACAAGAAAACTCCTGCATCAACCACCAAGAAGAAATCTCTTCCTGCTGCCACATCGAGGTCATGCAGGAAGGCTGCCAGAGAGGTTGCAAGAGGGACACAGTCAAATGATGGTTCGTATTTGCTTTCTGACGCTAATATTGCTTCTGACACTCCTGCCATGCCGTCAACCTCATCAAATTCTCCCTCTGCCAAATTCAGCAATCACACTCTTATGGCCTTCCTCCAGAAATTAGATGACTCTACTAAACAAATCATGCGTCCTATGGATGACTTAGAAAGGCAGAACACAGTCAACTTGACACCTGTACATTCACCTACTGCTAATGCTCGACTGGTCAGAATAGATGATAGACCTATAACTCATGCGCATAATCAATGGGACAGGACAGTTTCCATAGATCCTGTAAATTCCAGGGAACTATTCACAGCTCAGTCATTATCCACGTCTCATGAATCTACTGGGCACCAGAAAGGCAACCATCATACTTTGCCCAATCCAGGGGTTGGGAATCACACTGGCAAGTCTAGTCACGTTCGTCCCTCAAACTCGGATCCGTTTGCTTCATTTAATGCTCATCTGAATCATGCTGTTTTCAGATCAACTGATGATTCTACTGTCAGGCACCCCATTGAGGAGGATGCCTACTGTTAATGACGCTGTTACATTATGAGCAGGGAAATGGCCATGAACTTATCCAAGGTAAGCCAGCATCTAAAAGATCTGGTAGATATAATAGAGATACAAGTGTTTTACAACTGCAATTCAGGTGGCCCAATGAGGGCTATACTGGTGGGGCTACAAAGAACAGGGTTGGTTATGACGACCTCTCAGTTCCACAATGGGTGGCAGGGCAACTGACCAATGCTATCCAGATCCAGGACAATGACGTTTTAAGGTCAGTTCTTACACAAATGATTTTCACCATGAGGGATGCCTCATCCATTCCTTGGCCTGCATTGTCCATGCACGAAGTAGAGGAAGCCACTGACTTGGAGTGATGCCACACAGTGGGCCTTGAATAGGCTCAGTGCCTCGCAGGTAGCTCTCATAAATTCTCACACTTTATCGCAACAACAGAAGGGAAAGACATGTAAGTTCTATGATGAAAATTCCTGTAATCACGAAGGTCACCATGGTATTTACAAACACAGTTGTGCATACTGTTGGAAACAGGGTAGGACAAGTAGTCACCCAGAGACAAAGCATCATTTTAAGGGTAACATCAAGCAGCAGGACAAGCAATCTAGCAAATAGGAGAACATAGGATCACCTGGAACTTCCAGTAACTGTCACATAATTTCTTCTTCGCAAGATAGTTTTGAGCAAAGGAACATTGTAAATAATCTAATCTAGTCTAATGTGGACTTTTATAGCGCTTAATCTCCATCACTGATGGACTCTAAGGCGCATCTAAACATAAAGCAAGGCAGTTAGCGTTAATCAAGGGACATAGCCAGGTTGTACCAAGGAGACACAGATGTGACAGGAGAGGCTATGGTGGATAGGCTTTTGCAAACAGGTAAGTTTTAAGCTTCTTTCTGAAGGAGGCAACTGATGTTGCACTGCGAACATCTTGAGGGAGGTCATTCCAGATCTTAGGAGCATCAAAGGCAAGACTATGGCCAAAATGTTTGGCTGACTTAAAGACTGATGAATGGAAAAGAGGAACTGTAAGGTATTGACGATCTGGGTGACTATGCCTAGTACTATAGGGACAACTACTAAAAGACAAGAACGGTTCGAAGTATGAAGGAGAACCACTATGCAAAAATTTATACACAAGTGTTGCGGTTTTGAAAATACAACGATACTTAACAGGCAACCAGTGGAGTTTCTGTAGAATGGGTGTAACATGAGCATACTTTCTATGATTTGTAACAATACGAGCAAGGGTGTTCTGAATACTTTGCAATTTGTGCTGATTGAAACCGGACAAACCTCTGAACAGAGAGTTACAATAGTCCAGAGGACTACTAACCAAGGCATTTGCAGCAAGGACTGCCACTTCAGAAGTGAGATACTTTCTAATTCTACGGAGGTCACGCATCTGAAGGAAGCACGCTTTGCAAGTCCTCTTGATATGCTCAGAGAATGAAAAATCTGCATCAAACCACACACCTAAATAATGGTGTTAATAATAAATTAGAGTTGTCACAGAATGATAATGTCTTTGGTGTAAATGCTGTAACAGATAATAGTGTCACTAAAGGCATTGTTAGTAACTGTGATCACACAGATGTTTATCACAATGATAATGATTGTACATTAGTTCTTAAACCTTGTAAATCTGCTGGTAAATCCATTGTGCATTATTATTTGCAGTATAGAGCAGCAGATGTTGGTTGCCAACTTGTTTATGCAGCTGATGAGCTTAATGTCTCTTCCATTGCAGGGCATTATGTGGGTGACGTGATGAACATTGATGAAGTTGCCAGCATCAACAAGGTTAATACTAACATTACTAACTCACTGTCACAGGATAGCTGTCTATCAAGTAAACGTATCAGAGTTGAGAATATTAAAGTGGATGGTGCTGAGATGCCAGATATTAATGGTATGGATGGAGTTAAGATGATGTCTATCATGAATTGGGTCAAATTAGGGGAAAATTTTCTTGAACATAGGTTGGTTTATATTTATCCTCAAAGAAATTCTCAATTGAAAGGTTTTTATTGGGCTGAGCATCATGGAAGCGATGACATCTGGTATCTCAGTCCTTGTCTGTCAGTTCCTGAAGGTAACCTACAAGTCTTGCATTTCTTAGATGTTGTTATGGATGATTGTCTTAATCCAAGTACTATTAACGATATGGATGTAGATATGTATCTGGATTATGTCAGAGACTTGCAATGTATAAAAACTTTTGGTTATGGTTACACTGAGTATATGCAGCAACTAATTGATCAACTGTGTCAAATGCAGGACGTTAGTCCAGCAAAAGAAATAGTCTTCAGTGACATTAGTCCACATGGCCATACAGAAATGCTCTCTGTAAGTGAGACCACTCTCCAACTTTACAATGGTAATACTGTTTCAGACGACAGCTATCCTGAGGTTAATATGCACAAAGCTAATGTAACTAACACACTTTCAGATCCACCAGAGATGTCTTTGCAGCCGATTAATGCCAGCCATTGTCATTCTCCCACTTGTTCGAGTGAGCTGCTCACTCTCACCTGAAATATAAATGATCCGCATAAGACTACCGGGTATCTGGCACATGACTCGACCGACTTTTACTTTGTGGGTCCTGATAGACTTCCACAAAGCATTGATACTGTAGACCAATTTGTGGCTGTGGCCAAGATTATACAAAGTACTGATCTTCCAGATTACAAAATGGCTAGGATTCCCGATTCCCTTCTTCTTTAAATATCCAAGCTTGGGAACACTATTTGTCTGATTATCCAGATAAAAGTGTTATCCAGTACTTAAAATTTGGTTTTCCTCTCTCTTTATTAGATGAACATAACTTGCACAATACTGACATATCCAATCATGCTTCGGCTGTACAGTATCCTAAAGCTGTTGAAGAATATTTAAATAAGGAGATAGAATTGGGTGCGATTTTGGGCCCTGTTGCAAATGTGCTTTAACAAGCGAAGAATGATACTTAATGATACTTTTGACAACTCACGCTTCACTCTGAGATTTCAAACAATTGATAATATTGTTCAAGAGATCAAAAATTGTAACGAAGATCCTTACCTCATGAAGATTGATGTTTCACGTGCTTTTAGGAACCTTAGGGTTAACCCTAAAGATTGTTTAAAATTTGGACTTAAGTGGGGTGATAGCTATTTCATTGACGGGACTATAGCATTCGGGTTCACGGGAGCGCGTCGTTTCAATTAGTGGCTGACGCCGTCAGATTCATTATGAAACAGAAAGGATTTGATGTGTTTGCGTATGTTGACGATTTTATGATAGTGTCACCTAAACACAAGGCACACTTAGCTTTTCGTACTCTATATGACCTTTTGACAGAGCTAGGACTCCCTATTAACCCCGACAAATGTAACCCCCCTCAAAGGTCCTTATATATCTTGGTATTGAAGTTAATATTGATGCTAATACTATCAGTATCACAAAGTCCAAAACTGATATTATTCTTGACGAATGCTTGTCCATTTATGGTAAAAAACGCATTAGCAATCATACTTTTCAATCTGTTTTAGGCAAACTATTATATGTGCACAAGTGTGTACATCCTGCTCGCACATTTATAAACAGAATCATTAATCTGTTCAGGAAAAATTATCACAAAAAATGCATACAGCTTGATGAGGATTTCAAAAAGGACTTGATTTGGTTCATTAAATTCCTTCCCTCCTATAATGGCATTACATTTTTCCAGAAAGAATCTCTTGAGGAAAATGAATCTTTATGTATTGATGCTTCCTTCACTGGGGTGGGAGGAATTTGGGGTAACAAAGTTTATTCTACTCCTATTTTTGGCATTCCTAAGCATTACAGAAATATTGCGAATTTAGAGATGTTAAACATCAAAATAGCCCTTAGAGTTTGGGCTGATCAATGGGCTCATAAGAAGGTCCTATTTAGATGTGACAACCTGGCAGTTGTCCAGGTGATCCGTACTAGTAAGACCAGAGATGAATTTCTGGCATACTGTTTAAGGAATATATGGCTGATTGTTTCAGTATATGATATTAAATTGGAGATACAACACATTAGTGGTAAAGATAATAGGGTGGCAGATGCATAAACCTATTGCAGATGATATTAAATATCAACTTGATACCAAATATCAGTTCTATTGAGTTGCACCTAATTATTTTAATTTGGACCTTACCATCTAATTTCAGGAGCCGCTCCTGCCTCCTTGCAGCTTATCTCACTGGCCACTTCAAGAATCAGTTCAGCCTACCAGAAATTCTCACAGCACTCATTTCAGGACCTTCCTTGGATTCACTGTGTTTATGGGTTTAGATCCATCTTTTTCTTTGAATAATATTTTGTGCTTTCTGGAATTCCTACATGTCAATTCACTTTCTCCTAGAGTGATCAAGAATTATCTGTCCTCACTTAGAACCATGGCAAAATTTTACAAATTATCTGCTGAAGATCTTTATAATCATTCTGTGACCTTATACTTACGAAGCCTCACAATAAATTCAAAATTTAGACCCGTTCCCAGAGATACTTTTGACATTCCCACACTTCTCCTGATATCACAAGCTTGTGAGTCACTTTCAGACCCTCCCCTATATAGGGCAGCATTCCTGTTAGATTTCTTTGGGTTCTTAAGAATGTCAAACATAGCCCCAGATTCCATTCAAAAATTAGATTATTTTAGGCACCTGAATCGTCAGGATGTTATCTTTGCCACCCCTGGTGCACATATTTTATTGAAATGGACTAAAACTTTACAAGATAGAGTTGGCCACCATGTGGTTCAAATCCCCCACCAGGATCATCCTCTTCTATGTTCAATATTAGCCCTGAAGAATCTTTTGAATTCTCGCCCATTGTCACCTTCTTTCCCTCTTTTCGCTTCTAATCAGCATCCTTTCCATCCTGTGATTGATACTCATATCAGAGATGTCCTTAGATCCATCACTGTGTCCTTGAACCTTGATCCAGTAGCATATGGCTTCCATGCCTTCCGCAGGTCAGGTGCCACTTTAGCTTTTGATTGACAAGTCCCCTTGCAAAATATCATGGTCCATGGTCTTTGGAAAAGTCCCTCTGTATGGACTTATCTTCAGAATGCATCTACAGCAGCATCTATCATTCCTTCCACTTTTCCTCTGTCATTCCCTCTTCTTTGTGATTGGGTTTGGGCCAGTTATAATTTTATAATTTTATCCTGTTTTATCTAACATCATGTGTACATAACTAACATGTGTAATAAAATTTCACAAACATTGTTTCACTGTGTTAAGCAACCAATTCTGTCTAAGTGGATTGACCTGTTAGTTCACTTTGACCTTCTGACCTTGACCTCCAGTTCACCTTGTGTTTAACCTTGGTTCTGTGTGCATTACAAATCTGAACTTTGGCAGAAGTACTTTGGCGGATTTAATAGATTCTGTAGAGCCTGACAGATTAACAGCTAATTCATGTTGGCAACCTTACTTGAGCCCTGCCTTGACCTTCCAGATTAAGGTCGGTGTCTTGATTCAGTTTCTATAATATGAATCCACAGCTATGGTCTATTGAGTCACAGGCTTTTCTCTGGTCTAACAACTGGCTGTTGAACATAATGTAAAACCGTAACTTTGACTTTTAACTAAAATGCTGTCCTATTTGAATTTAGTTGCTGTACAATGCATGATAATTGTCCCTGGATACTGAAATTGATTGACTGTTTTGGTTTTGTTGCCCCTTAGAGTCCCCTTTGAATAGGGAAGATTAAGTGCTATAAAAGTTCAATTACAATTATAATAATAAGACTAATGATTCATTGTTGATAAAAATATAATAAATAAATAAAAGATTGGATTCAAAGAACCAAAAAGGCCTCAGTTCAACATATAAAGCCTATTGAAAAGTTGAATAAGCTTGAATTTTTCTCACCAGTTATATGGGCCCAAATGAGCATTTTAGGTACAAAAGTAACACACTCTTCTTAAAACATTGGATAAAAAGTGGATTTATATATGTTAAAGACTTATTTAATGATGATGGTACTTTTGTTAATGAACAATATGTATTTCAAAAATTATCATGTAGAACAAATAGGATCAGTGAATTTGTTATTGTTAAAATATGTATTTGCAAATTAGCTAAAAGTTTGATTCAAAATGTTGTAAATATATTAATGTTAAAATGTCGCTTGAAAGGAGATTGATGTTAGAAAATTCACTGCATGATCTTAAGGATATAAACACAAAGCTCTGTTACGACACATTAGTAAATAAAAAGTTTATAAAACTCTACACAGAAAAAATGTGGCAAAACCAGTGTCGAACTCCTTAGAATAGATTGGATATTTATTTACACCACCAATTCAAAACTCCAACCAAGGAAATTTTCAGAATTCAAATATAAAATTTTATTGAATTTTTTAGGCTATGATGAAAGACTTAGACAATGGAATAAAGAAGTATATAAATATTGTGATGTTGGCAGGGAATCTGAGAATATTGCACATTTATTATTTCTTTGCCCAAGGGTTAATAATATCTGGAAAGAGGAGGTGACAGCACAATGGCTTGACAAGTGCATTTTTTCTAGAGTAGAGTTTTCAACAATTGTATTGCAAGTAGATTGATATAGTTAACAAGAAATAAGGATGTGTTAAATAAAAGTATGGAGAACATTATAAAATAATTATTATGTTAAATTGTAAAATAAGTTTGGATCTAAACTAGCAAGAAGTTTTGGATTTAATACTGTTCCCACCTTTATGGTGATGCATATGCCACAAATGGATTGCCCTATTTGGATATATTAACAAAATACCTAATCTGCATCAAGTCCAGTGGAAGGAAATTTGTGCACTGATGTGGTGTGTTCATGTTTATTGGAACATAACATTTTCAAGGGCTTGATATGTGTGATTGGCTTTTTGCAGACTTCTATTAACTGGTTTGTTTTAACCCATTTTAGACTTGTTACACTGTGTTTAATATTCTGCTTGAAAAGACTGACTGGCTTTTTGTGGACACCTATTAACTGTTTCAACCCAGTTTTGACTTCCTGCATAGTGTTTAATATTCTGTTTACAAAAACAGACCATGACCGTTACATAAAAGCTACTTCATTTCTATGGGTTGATATTTACTACAGACACTGTATACTCTTTTCTACAAATAACTGAAATACTGAAGATATGATAGCAGACTTTTAGACTCAAAGTTGCAAAGTATGTATTCCATATTTATGTAATTCAGATTGATGAATACAATGATTCAATAATAGCTCATAAAGTTGAAAGCTCCAAACCCTCCACAAAGGGTGTTAGAAAACGTACTCCTGCACCACCCAAATCCCAGAAAAGAGGGTTTGAAGTCATCTCACCTGCCTCTCCTGACAGTTCTGTCCCACAATCTACCTTACATGCGATGTTTCAAGAGTTCATTGAACCTGTTACTTTTGATTTAGACTCAATGAAAAAATCTCTGCAAACCATCTCAGAAAAACTGGACAATCTTGCACAGTTAACTGAGAAGTGTTCAAAGCTGAAAATATTCAATTAAAAGACAAACTTCAGAAAACTAACTTCAAGTGTGAAAAGTTGGAAGAAAGAATTATTTCTTTAGAAGTAGCTTCACGAAGAAACAATTTGAAGTTTATACCTATGAAGAATACAGCAACTGAGCTTTGGCAAAATGAAGAGTGTGACATCTTGATTCTGGAGCTGTGTACAAAATATGGGCTTGATCTTGACCAAACAAGTATTGAGCGGGCCCATAGACTGAGTAATAGACAGAAAATTACTCCTATCATTGTTAAGTTTCTCAATTACAGGGATAGGCTTAGAGTTCTAAAGGCAAAACAGAAATTTAGAAACGGGGGTATTCTCTTAGTGGAAGACTTCCCTTCAGAAGTTGTGTGACAAAGGAGGCAGTTTTCCACTGTCCTAACTGCTGCCTAAAAATCACCTAAACAGTACAAAGCACACTTATCAGTTGACAAACTAATCCTTGGTGGCAAGATGTACACAACTAGCGACTTAGACAAGCTGCCCAGTGAACTGAGGCCAAGTAATCTTTCCACAGTTACCAATGGCAATATCACAGCCTTTTATACCTCCCAGTCCAAACTCTCAAATCACTTTCTTGTTCATTTACAACAGGTGAGGGTACCTTCTATTTGGTGGAACAGTACTTTATGTACCAAAAGCTAATCACTTTGGTGATCATGCTGTGGCTAAACAGATTCTGGAAAGTGATGACCCAGTTACTGCAAAAGCTTTTGGGAGAAAAATTCATAATTTCAAGATAGATGAATGGAAAGACGCCAGGGACCAATATATGCAGTTTGGAATCCGTGCTAAATTCGATCAGAATGAGGCATTGGCTACATTTTTAAAAAGTACAGGAGATACCACTTTGGTAGAAGCTAGTCCCTATGACAACTACTAGGGGGTTGGCTGCTCATTGAATGATCCTGACCTGTGGGTACCTACCAAATGGAAAGGCACAAACACTCTGGGGAAGATGCTTTCTGAATTAAGGGACAATCTTAAGTGATAATATCAGGGGCCACAGTGGCAGAGTGGTAACACTCTCGCCTCCCACCTCTGAGGCCAGGGTTCCATCCCCGTCATGGCCTTAAGTGGGAAAGCTGGTAGTTGCTTGCCGTTGGTCGGCAGTTTACAGTACAGAACCCTAGCGAACTGTATGTACTGGTTTCCTCTGCCCTTCCAACTACCCGTCGTGATATGACCTGTACAGTGTTGAAAGCGACGTAAAACCCCAAATAAATAAATAAATAAGTGATAATATTGCATTTGAAAAAAATTTTTGTTTTTCTTTCTCTTACTTTCATTTACTATTCAAAAGACTTATAAAAACTTGAAACAATAGTGTTAAATAACATTTAAAAAGCTTTGTTGTAAATGATTTTTCCTACACATGCAACCTGTTATTTCAAATTTGATTAAGATTTGTAATTGTTCGAAGTTGTTATTTTGGGACTTCTATATTCTTGCCCAAGCAATATTTTTATTGTCTTTTTTCAGTTAAACGAATGTTTGTATCAATTAACTGATTAAAATGGCTTTTTCTTGTAGTTTGTATGTATAGTTAAAAATTGCATTTCAACTGTAGTGGTTAATAACTATAATTACAATTATAATGCATACAATGTACTAAACGGCTTTTTTTAAAGGTTTCGTACAGGTATGATGAACAACATTTTGAATACAGTTTTTTGTATGTGTAATCATAGTGTAAAAATTTGGCATTACAACGTGCATAATGTAGTTGAGTTGATGTTCTTGATATCTCATAAAGATACACCAAAGAATATTTCTTGGTATGCTGACTGAATTATGTATTTTATGTATGGTGCATGAATTATAACTTTATTATTACTGTTGTGTTTAACTGAAATCAGAGGGATAATATATATAGTATATTATATAATCTTGTTCAAGTTGCTTTTCAGTCAGCTTGGTATATTTCTTTGTTTCCTTAATTGCAAAATGCCTTTAGGTATGAATTATAGCTGTATGATTACTGTTCTGTATAAATTAATTGCAAAATGCCTATAGGTATGAATTATAGCTGTATGATTACTGTTCTGTATAAATTAAACCTGAGGTATAATATATATAATCTATTTATAGTTTTGCTGTAGGAGGAGTTTCGACTGCTTGGTCAGTTATAACTTTTGTTAATATAATGCGCACGTGCAGGTTGACATGATATTCTTTAACATGTGATGTAGTTTTATCAATTTATATAGAAATTTCTTATTTCTCATTTAGTAATGCTTTTAAGGTATGTAATATAACTTTACCTTTTATATTGTTTGAAAACTATAAATACTACATTAGGTATGCAAAATTTGACATTTTAGCCTAATTTGACTGTTTATTATAATATACCCAGTTATGTATAGTTGTCCTATCTGAGGGATAACTTTAATATGCCAAAGAATATTTAGTTGTATTTTTAACAATACTAAAACCTAAAAGGTTTGTTAATAATTAAAGTGCATCAGCAAAATCACAGAAAATGCTCTATGGCTACTTCATAGAAGACAATATTTGATAATTCGAATAGTTAACTGTATTAATTCAAGTTTTAATCTAGTTGTTTTACCATATTGGAATTGTCAATATCTTTTGTCATCTTAAACAATGAATGCAATTAATTCAGGTTTCAATCTAGTTGTTTTAACATATTGGAATTGCCATAATATTTTTTGTCATCTTAAACAATGATGGTAACTGTGCTTTATTATAATGTATATATACCTTACAATGAAACTTTTTAATAAGCTTTACTACTTGAAAATGTTACAAATGTCTTAAGATACATGTAATTTGACATGAATTCCCATTGATAGCAGCTAAACTTTTTCTTACTTAGGTTGATAAAACATTCTTTATAAAGTTATTTTTTTGAAATAGTAAATTGACATTATTTTAGAATAAAGCTATATAACAGTAGGTGAGACTTTGCAGATTACTAGTCAACGGGACTTTGCAGATTACTAGTCTTCTGTAGGATGGATTAATAGTTTCTTTTAAAAAAAGAATTACATATTGGAATTGCCATTATATTTTTTGTCATCTTAAACAATGATGGTTATTGGAATTGCCATTATATTTTTTGTCATCTTAAACAATGATGGTAACTGTACATAATGTGCTTTATTGTAATGTATATACCTTACAATGAAAATATTTAGTAAGCTTTACTACTTGAAAATGTTACAAGTGTCTTAAGATACATGTAATTTGACATGAATTCCAATTGATAGCAGCTAAACTTTTTCTAATTTAGGTATATATACATACATTCTTTATAAAGTTATTATTTTGAAATAGTAAATTGACATTATTTTAGAATATAGCTATATAACAGTGGGTGAGACTTTGCAGATTACTAGTCAATGGGACTTTGTAGATTACTAGTCTTTTGTAGGATGGAATAATAGTTGTTTTATAAAAAAAGAATTAATTAAAATGGCTGTTAGATTTAATTTAACATTAGCTGATAAAGTAGTCTAATGCAGTTTTATTATTTATTTACCTTATCAGGTTAATTTAACATTATGTTGATAAAATAGTCTGTCGTAGTCTTATTAGTTTGGATAAAATAATCTGTCTTAGTCTTATCATTTTTGAATAATATAATCTTCACTGGATTTTTCTTTTGTGCATGTAAAAGTGCTAATGTTAATGTTATAGCTTTTAAATTTATTATGCATCTAATTGTTAAGGCATTGGAAATGATGTAGTTTATTACATGGAAGTATTGGCTAAGCCTTAATTCTTTATACTCTGATCAAATATCATATGACCCAAATAGAATAATCAATTGATTGAAACTCAGCACCTAACTCCGTTGATTGTAAAAGTTAGTTATATCAGGTATTGTGTTTCTTTTGTCATGTTTCTAATGACATACATGTGCACTCCTAATTTCTTACACAATTTATTTACAGTAACATTGTTACTATGTACTCATATATTAACACCTACAAGTCATTTTGAAGAATATTTGCTTGTTCACCTTAAATACAAAGTGGCCTTTTGGTAAAGTTTATGTTTAGCATTTATTGATAATTCTGTGTTGCTTCTCAGAGAGTCCAAGGATATTTTTAATGTCAGTTGGTGAAGAACTTGTAGTATTATCAGCGAATTGTCAGGGTCTTCAAAACAAAAATAAAAGATGAGATGTAATTGATTATTTAAGTAACACTAAAGCGGGCATAAAATGTTTGCAAGATACCCATTGGACATCAAAAGATGAAAACACTGTAAGGTCAATGTGGAAAGGGGAATGTATTTTAAACAGTGAATCCTCGAATTCATGAGGTGTTGCAGTTTTGCTAAACACTAATTTTGAATACAACATGTCAGTTTCTAAAGATATTGATGGCAATATGATAGTACTTGACCTAAATATTGGAGATATATCTATAAAATTGCTAAACATATATGCTCCAAATAAAGATTCACCAGAATTTTTTAATCATATTAGAGATATTATTGAATGAAATATCCAAACTTATATACTTTTATGTGGGGATTTGAACCTTGTACTTGATCCTCTACTAGACTATGACAATTATAAGCATATTAATAATCCTAAATCCAGATACCTTCTCTTAGAAATCATGAATAGTTTTAATTTAAGGGACACTTTCCATTTATTTCACCCTTTGGTGACGAGATACACTTGGAGAATGAAAAATCCAGTCCGTCAGGCCAGATTAGACTATTTCTTAGCATCACATACCATGTGTGATATCATAAAAAGTTGTTGTATCAATCCTAGTTATAGAAGTGACCACTCAAGTATACAAATTAAAATACTACTTAACAAATTTGAGCGAGGAAAGGGACTGTAAATTAACTGTAGTCTCTTGAAAGAGCAGGAATATATCGATTTAGTTAATTCTATAATTCAGGAAGAGAAATATAAATATCCTCTCCCAGTATACAACTTAAGATACTTGGACATAGCTCCCGATGATGATGTTAATTTTACTGTCAATGATGGACAATTTTTGGCATTGCTATTATTACGAATAAGGGGTGAAACAATTAAGTTTGCATCTTACCGTAAAAAAGAAGAGAATAAACATGAAAATAGACTGAAATATGGAGATCAATTTTCTTGAAAATATTGGCAATATTGCCTTAGCAGAAATTATAGACATAAAAAAATCAGAATTAGAAAATATTAGACAAAAATCTACAATTGGTAGTGCTATTCATGCCAAAACTCAATGGCTTAATGAAGGTGAAAAACCCTCAAAGTTTTTTTGCTCTTTGGAAAAGTATAACTATACTGAAAACTAGGGCTGCGAACGAGTACTCGGTGTACGAGGCGGTCTTGCCTTGTACTCAAGTCCATTTTAAGTACTCAGTTACTCGCGAGGTATTGTATTATCGCCCATGTAATGAAATGTTTGTGTAAAATATGCTGCATTTCAGCATTTCCGTCACATAATATCAATTAAAGTCATTGTTTTCGCTTGAAAGCATAGAATTTACTCCATATTTTATAATATATGTTGAAATAGAAGACGTTTTTCTTCAAAAGTTTCGTTTCCGGAACCGACTATTTGTTTACAGAAGACTTCTAATGGTGGGTACTAAATCTCGCGGTTACTCGAATTCGGGCCGGTTTTCAGAGGGCGAGTACTCGATGCCGTTTTTTTGTACCCGTCACAGCCCTACTGAAAACACAATAAAAAGTATCCAGCTACAAGATGGTCAACGCATTACTGACCAGAAAAAAATACTGGAAGAGATTAAAAATTTCTATTCATCACTCTTTTCTGAAAAAAAACACAAGATCAAAATTTAGATACTTTATTTAAAGAAAAACATGTAAGAAAACTGTCCTTATCTGAATCAAAAATTCTAGAAGGGGAATTAATGCTTGATACAATATTAGCCTAGCTTTAAAGCAGATGAAAAATAATAAATGTCCTGGGGTAGATGGCTTTCCAGCAGAGTTTTTTAAAATATTTTGGGGACGTATTAAATATTTTGTTCTCAGAGGATTAAATTATGCATATAATAGTGGTGAAATGACAGTTTCATTAAGAACTTGCATCATAAGCTGTCTCCCTAGAGGAAATAAGCCCCGTGAATTTTTGAAGAATTGGAGGCCAATCTCTTTACTATCAGTCTTATACAAAATAGCCTCTTCAGCAATTGCAAACCGTTTGAAAAAAGTACTCGACATCTTAATATCTAAATCACAAACTGGTTTTATAAGTGGGAGGTTCATTGGAGAGAATACAAGACTTGTCTATGATATCATGCATTATGTAGAGAAAAACAATTCACTCCTCATGCTTGTTGATTTTCAAAGGGCATTTGACTCTGTTTCATGGAACTTTTTGTCAAATGTGCTCAACTTTTATAAATTTGGGACTAGTTTTTGTAAATGGATTAGTGTTTTCACCAAAAATATAAAGGGATCTATGATACAATCAGGATTTCCGTCAAAGCCAATTAACATAGAGAGGGGATGCAGACAAGGCGACCCCATAACTGCTTATGTGTTCTTACTATGTGCACAAATTTCTCTTCTCATGGTTGATAATAACAACAGTATTGCTGGAATTTCAATAAAGAAGCACAGTTATAAAATCACACAGTTCGCTGATGATACAATATTTCTGGATGGAAGTAAGGACTCTCTGATTGCAACACTGAACACATTAGAAATATTTGGCTCTCTATCTGAACTCAAAGTGAATACAGATAAAACCAAAATAATATGGTTGGGGGAAAAACATTCTCAGGATATGTATGAAACCCCACAGAAGCTTGACTGGGGTACAACTGAATTTAACTTGCTGGGGTTACAATTTTTGGTTGATCTGAATAAAATACCTACAATGAATTACAGTTTGATACTTAACAAAATAGAAAAAATTCTGATTAGGTGGAGAAGAAACATTTGTTTTAAGCAGTTTAAATCATATATTTGCTTCTCTTCCTTCTCCAGATAAACAAACAATTAGGAGTTTAAATAAATTAATGTATTCCTTTCTATGGGATAATAAACCTAGTAAGATTAGTCGCGATCAAATTACAAATGATTTTTTTCAATGGAGGACTAAAAATACCTCTACCTGTGTGTTTTGTGAAACGTCTGTAGAGACTATATGCCACATTTTTACTTCGTGTCCAGTGGTCATACAATTTTGGAATAACTTAAAATTGTGGCGCCAGCAGTTCTTCAACATGTACCTAGATCTTAATCCAAAGATTATTATCTTTGGTATACTTGAAAAGGAAGTAGACTTTTTCCCCAAAAATATTACTATTATTGTTGCAAAAAAGTACATATTTACATGTTCTAGAAATTCAAAAATACTTGACTTATTTGGTTTTCAAAATTTTCTAAGAAGTGTATGCATTGATCAAGAATATATAGCCAAAACCAATAACCAGTTAGAACAGTTCTTAGCAACTTGGTCAATACTTGAGAGAATAAAAGGGAGCTGAAAGTATCAAAGTGCCTTGTAGTTAAATTGAAAATTAATTATGTACTTTATATACTTGTAGTTTATAAATCAATGGTTATTCAAAGCTGGCTTCATGTTACTGTATTTTGATAAATGCTTTTTTCTCTATTTTGTGTGCACATGTATATTTGTTTTTCTCTTGCATATGAAAATGAATAAAAAATAATAATAATATCTGGAAACTGATAGGTATGGAATTGAATCTACATATTAAATTGAAACATATCATCTTTGGATTTGGATTAACTCAGAAAATTTGTATGTACGGAATGTATTAAATGTAATCATATCATACTCTATACATAGTACATGGATGAAATGTATATTAGAAAGTAAAAGTTCTGCACTGGTGAACATTACGATTAATATTAAAATGAATCTTGTGTACTATGGTGCACTATTTTTCTTACTTCTTGATAAAACAATTTTAACAGAGTTTAATAAATTTGTGAAAAAGATCATTGAGGTGTTGTAGAAATTATACTTTAATTGGTTTATCACCTGATGGTAATATTGAGCAAACTATAATTTGCTACAACTACATAGTACTATAAACAGTTACATGTGATGTTGTATTTGATTGGTGATTGAACATTTGTACAATGTACTTGTAAGAAGTCTGGGATAATGTCATATTAAACATGGCAAGCACTTTTAATCCACTCAATGGAGGGTTTGATCACTTGCCTTCCCAGATTTTTTGGCACTAAAAGGTCTAATAAAGATGTAAACTTAAAAAAAAATAGTCACCTAATAGAATCTTAAAAATTGAAAATGAACATGTCTTTGTAAGTTTTTATGCATATTTTAATAGTCCCATTTTGTTTTTGTGATTGACATTATCATGGCCATGCTGAGTACTCGGCTGCCTTGGTGGAGGTTCGTGCTCTATTAATGCTTGCCAGTTGATTCCTTTATTGTCTCACTCCATTTTATAAGTAGATCACAAGATCAATAGTAAATTTTGTAGTGATAACTATCTCAAGTATTATATAATGTATGTTAACGATTGGATGGAAATTGTGCAGATGTTTGCAATCTGACGTGTATATTTTAAGCTGCAGGGGATGCATAAAGAAAGTTTATGTAAGACTTCTGTTATGAGTTTAGCCTTTCAACATACTGAAGATGTTTTTGCTGAAATTGATATGCGCCTTGACTCTTACAGTTGCATATGTAAGACATTCTAAATTAAAGTTATTAAAATAAAGCAAGTTGAACTTGTTATTTAAAACATATCAATTTTTTTTTAATTTGTAATAATCTGTGCATATCAAGCCAGAAAATTTCAATCTGGCAAGATATTTAAATTTGATGACTAAAAGAACAGTTCTAGTATATTTTTTTCCTAAATATATTATTTAATGTAATGTGTTTACTTTTATGTTCAATATGTTTCTACAATATGTAAATTATATGTATCATTTATTTATTTGTCACGGTGGGTAGTTTTATGGGCTTAGGAAACCAATACATATAGCTGGTCAAGGTTCTGCACTGTAAACTGCTGACCATCGTTAAGCAACTACGAACTTTCCCACATAAGGTCCGGGATTTAAACCGCAGACCTCAGAGGTGGGAGGCGAGTGTGTTACCACTGCTCCACTATGGCCCCAAATATCTATCTTAGTACTGAAGTAAAAATACAGGATGTCTGAGAAACAATAGATATGTCTACACAGGTCCGCTGTGTTGTCAACAAGTCTTCAATCAGGAAAATTTGTGTATGTCAGTGTCTAAATGGAATCATGAAAGACAACGAACAGCCTCCATATTATGTGTTTTTGTATTAAAGATGTGCTGAATAATGTGCCAGTCCCCTTACCAAGGAGGTTCTGACTTTGGAGATTTTTAATGTGTCTGTCTGTGTTCACCATCAATCTAACAGATTTATAAGAAATTTTCTATGTGGTTACTGCCAAGCCAAAAGAAAAAGTGATCGTATTTTGAGAAACATTAGGTTCATATTCTGGATATAAAAAAAAAACACCCAAATTTTTAGGTCCCTTTTTCTGTGACTTTGGCTTTTTGCTTGATTTTTTTTCAAAAGTTAATGAGCAGATCATCATGAAACCTTTTGTATTCATAGGTCCTGCTAAGCAAAAATGCATACATTTTCAGAAAGCTCTGGATCATATTCTGTATACAAAATGTCCAAAATTTTCAAAGGTCCCATTTTCAGTATATTTTCAATGACTTTGGGCTTTCTGGAGGACCATACTCCAAGAATGTTAAGTGGATCTTCATGACTATTTTTATGTAAGTAGGGCCTGGCAAAAGAAAGGAGAGAATTGCATTTTTGGAAAGATCTGGATCATACTCTGGATAGAAAAAAAGTTTTAAATTTCTGGAAATGCCTCATTTTGGCGATCTACGAGTACTTTCTAGATTTTATTAGATGAACAAAGAAACCTATTTGTATTTCATGTATGATGTAGAATGTTCACTGTTTGCATGTGGAGAATGCATTAAAATACATAAAAGATGAACTAACTTATATGAGAGAAGACATCAAAACATTGCAGCTGAAGACTCAGAAGCTACGTAAGTGTTAAACAGCCTGATTGTCTCAGTGCACATTAAATAATACACATTCAGAATGTTTTGTTAAAAGACATTACATTATTCACACCTTTTCCCCGTTAAGACACACACCAGTTTGGAAATTTATCTTTCAAGTCTAGCAGCATGTTTCACATTGTTTTTTTAAGTGTGGTAAGCTTGCCTTCGTATCTGGACCCTGGATATTTTAAACTGTGTAAAAAGCTATTGTGGGTGCATCTACTACACCTGCCATGTACTCTTAAGGCACTACAGTGTCTAAGTTTGACCTATATGGTACTAGATGGCGTCATGTGATATCTGCAACAATCTCAGTACTGTGACTTGATAACTTCATTTGCAGAAATATAGACAGATGCATTTGCTTACTCCTTCTTTGTTGTATACTGTTTATAACAAGAACGAAAAGTCTTCGGTTTACACGCACGAGCTGCAAAGCCATCACAGACATGAGTAGTGCAATACAATTAAGGAAAGTCTGGTGACAAAAACAAATTCACAACATACCTGGCCTAGAAATCAGACTTTTACCCATACAAGTACTACCTTAGGAACTGCTGCTTAACTTGAAGTACTCATCATGCTACGCCATAATTCAGGAAAGTCCGGTGACAAAAAGTTAGCCCTACTAGAGTTCACACTTAAAAAGACAAGTTAAGATCTAGTGACAAAAAAGTGAGCCCCACTAGAGTTTGCACTTAAAAGACAATTTAAGATCAGTGGCACATGATGGAGAAGTGTGCAAGTTCCTCTGAAAATACATTGCAAATAGATATCAATACAGTCTGTTCTGCTGTGAAAAATGACAATCTCAAACTAATTTTGGAAAGTGTCTAAAAAGTCTAAAATCTCATCACTGTCAAAGACCTGAAGGCTCAAGTGTCACAGTCGTCTAGTAGTTTACTAGAAGGTTGCATTGAGGTCAAGCAGGTAGTAAATCCTATATGGATCTCTCATATTAATAAGAGTCTACTCTGTGGCTTGAGATGTCTGATCAGAGAGAGCAATGCTAGAGCCAATACCACCCCAAGATTCCTGATATTTCAAAGACTATCAGCCAGAAACAGAGAGAAGAGCTGTTTCTGATTGCTTTTGAACACCTACAAAAACAAGCATACAAAAAGGAAACAGTTTACTACCTAACACATATGAATGTCGTTGCTAATATATTTCAGGTGACTCTAACTTTATTGGATTTGCAGTTCATTCAGTAAATTCCAAACAATATGACCACGGAGATACTGTGGTGTATGACACAGAGACTTATGATATTGGTGGTGGCTACGACTCAAGTACAGGTATTTCAGCACACATAATAAGCAACAACTTGTGATAATTCTACTATGCAAAGAGGGTTGGATATATTGAAAAATTGTGTACATTGTATTTATGGGTTTATGTGCATTGGTCGGAGGGTTAACTACTTTTTGTAGACTCGTATCCTTAATAGTTTTGGATCTTACAGTTGACAATGTGGCCTAGTGGGAAACACACTTGCCTAGGAACATAGAGGTGATTTCAAATCCAGGTACAAACAGTGGCTCAGATGACCACTTAAAACGGCAATCCATTGTCACTGGGTCCTATTCCCAGTGGCAGGCTAAAGAACTTCAAGGATGTTGATCATCCTTGAGCCTCTGTATTCCAGCTAGGGAAGGTGGGATTGGATCAAATATCACTTTGAGCCCTGTAGTACAAGAATATATTGCACTGACTGTAAATATACAATACAATATTATACTTTCCTCAAAGAACTCGGATTAGTCAATACCAGCATTGTCCCACAGGAAAGAGGATGCCGAGAAGAGATTCAAAGAAACAAAATTGAGTTCAATGATATCCCCATGGCTTTTAGAAGATATTGGTATCCCTGTATAAGTGGCACTTTATGAACATTTTGTGTTCTTTTTAATACTTTATGAATATGGCCATAATCTATTATCAGACAGATTTGAGAGAGTTGTAGTCTGATTGGCAATTTAGTACAATGAAGGCAAGCTAGGCCATTTTAGCTCTTGAAAAATACTCATTTGTTTAATTCAGGTGAATATGGCTGTCCATATCCTGGCTACTATTTCTTCTCTGTGTCACTTTCCACCAATACTGAACATCATTCTAGTGCCATGCTTTACAAGAAAAATTCAAATGGGGATCAGACAGCATATGTAGCAGCATTTGCTGACAAAAGTGTAAGTATAAGAAGTTATCTTAAATTATGATAAGTTTATATTTAATGGAACAATCAATCCTAGTTTAGTTTTCAGGAACATGATCACACTCCTCAAAATCTTTTATTGTGAACCAGTAGTTTTATTTTGAAGTGTTTTGTCAAGGCTTTATGTGAACCTGTTGTTTTACTGTTTCACTGAAGTCCCTTTTAATCTTCATAGAAGAAATTTAAATGTTAGCATTTACCAAAGAGTTATAAAAGAGTACCTTTATGGCTAAGATTAAAAAGGAAAACACAATTTTTGTTCTGTGATAATATTTATTTTTAAAGTGACCCAGATATCTGTGAGACTGGCTACGATAAATTTCAAAATGAAACAAACAGATTTTAAATATGTTTGCAGCAGTACATCTCCATTGCATAAAGTACATGCCCATTTGTATGAAAATCCTTTTCCAATTTAGATTTGTTAAATATGACAGTTATAGAATAAGTGTTTTGAACTAGTCTTGTGGTAAGATTAATAGATGGATAAAAACAGGTGATCACCCAGTGATAAATGCTGAATTAAATTAAGACAGTATGGGCAAATATAAACTCCCCTGGGCCGGGATTCACAAAGATTCATAAGTAAGAATTCTTACTAAAGTACTACATCTGTCGTTAAATATAACCACAGATGTTGTACTTAAGTAAGAATTCTATACTTAAGGCCCTGGTTCAGTTTGCCAATCTTAAACTCAGATGAAACAAAACTATGCTAATTGTTTCAAATTTTAATATCGTTTTGCAGGACAATGACCAAGGATCCATCTCATATATCATCCAGTGTAACAGTGGTGATAAAGTCTTTGTTAAACAAGAGAATAACAGTGGTGGTACTATGGACGGAAGCAGGGGTGAATACGGAGGTCCCCTGAACGCTTTCACTGGCTTCCTGGTTGAACAGATCTACTGAGATGCCGTCAGACATCAGATAATGTTAAAAAACATAAAAGTCACTAAATGAAAAGACAAATAATATAAAATAACATTAAACTAATCAAATAAACAAAGTAATTACAAATATCCAAAATATGTTTTTGGTCTTCTGAGTTCATAAATAATCCTTTCGTCTTTCTGGACCAAAAAACCTTGATGGTTCCTCTAAATTTTTTTTCTTCTTGCGGCTGCATAAAGGTTCCTTCATATCATATGTCTTGGCCGAGTTTATACTTTAATTGCATGTTACATCAATGTAATATTCTACACTTCCCCTCAGTTCTGCTACACAGTGTTGTGTGTGTATGCCTGTGTCAGGATACAACTACCAAGTAAACATATATACTTAAATACATTCATGTATTATAATTTAGTAGTAACTGCATAACAATTGCTTTTTAATTTACTTCCATAAAAGTGAAATCTTGCACAGGAAACCTGTACATGTTGTCCGCTGCTAAGGGAAAATGTTTACAGTTTCACTAAACTTTTCTACTACTGCATTTAATCACATTTATTTCACCTATCACTGTATTATAATTTAGTATCACATAATGATTTAATGCATCTTGAAAATGTTAATAGATTTAACATAAATATAAATTTGTTGCACACATATCTTAATTCATTGTATCACCCTCTTTATTGTATTTGCAGTTCATAACATTTTAAACTTCCTATTTTCTTATTAGAGATATACTGTCAATTATGCACGTGTTCCACTGGAGCCGATCCTGCAACCGACCATACGACTAGGATTGGTTACAAAAGTCATAGAGTCATGGGAAAAACCGCAAAAATGCTAAGTCAGATATGAAATCCGCGACAGGTCGGTATATTTACAGACAGGACGTGATGCCTATCATGACAAGACGTAGGGTTGGGGACGTTTTGTGCATGGCCAGTCATAGAACTACTACGACAAGCCTTAAACCCCTAACAGACCAGCCTGATCACAAGCAGACAAGCTGTAAAGACAAACAGACACGTCGGGAGTATGTTCCCGACCCTTCCTGACAGGACTGATTGTTTTTATGGGTCGGTATGTAAAAGTCAGGATCCAGAATCGTGATCTATATCACACTATATAAACCTCCCTCCCCTGGGATGTGCCATTCATTTCACACTTCAAATATGACAGGAACACATCAAGAGCAACTGATAGATCACTTGAAGGTCTTTTTGTTTTTATTAAGTTCAATTTTTTATTGCCAGCATCACAATCACTTCCAACCCCTAGAAGGAGAAGGAAGCCACAGAATCCATGGGTCATGCCCTGGATACTGTAGAGAGAGGAGAGATGTTGCTACAGAACACTCTTGGACGAGTTAATCACCACTGACATACCAGGCTACAGAAACTTTACCAGGATGCAACCAGCATTTTTTGACTTGATTGAAGAAAGAATCATTCCCCATCTCAGGAAGTCAATCACCAACTTCAGGAAGCCACTGGAAGTCAGCTTGAAAATGGCAATTACTTTGAGACACTTATCCACAGGGGAAAGCTACACTTCACTGCAATACCACTGGAGGGTTGGAAGAACAGCTATCTACAAATTTGTCCCATAGGTCTGCAAAGCCATTTTGAAAGAATTTCATCACAAGTACTTGTCATGTCCCACTGATCCTAGAGACTGGAAGAAAGTTGAAGAAATATTTAGAAACAGATGGAATGTCCCCCATGCAGTCGGTGCACTAGATGGAAAACACATTGCTATCAAGAAGCCCAAGAAGTCAGGCAGTGAATATTTCAACTACAAGGGCTTCTTTTCCCTGGATACTTTTGGCTTTAGTTGATGCAGATTACAAGTTCCTGTGGGTCAACGTGGGGGTCAATGGGCCATCTTCTGATGCTCAGATATTCAACTGCAGCAAACTGAAAAGAAGAATTGAGAACAGAACCTTGGGACTACCACCACCTGAACCACTTGGACCTGGGGGGGCCAGATCTACACTACATCCTGCTGAGGGAAGATGGCTTTGCCCTGATACCTTGGCTGATCAAGCCTTACAGTAGACAAAAACTGACCAGGGAGGAGAGAATAGCCAACTACAGGATATCCAGGGGGGGGGGGGGGTGGTGGTGGTCAAGAACTCATTTGGTATACTTATCAAGAGATTCAGGGTTGCTGTTGACCACCATGGAGCAGAAGCAAAAAGTAGTCAGAGATATTGTGTTAACATGTGTGGTACTACATAACATGTTGAGAAGCCATCGGGGGGGAGCAGACAGACCACCCACTTCAGCCGATGACTTACTAGCACCACAGGCAGACCAGGGGAACAGGGACACCATGAGAACTTGAGAAACCCATCGGAGGAGACCAAACATCAACGAGACTTACTGAAAGACTATTTCAATCACGTGGGGGCGCTGGCTTGACAGGACAGAGTATAAGAAGACTGAGGGGAGAAGACTGAGGAGAACATGCTGTCATCTATCAGTCCTTTTAAGGACTACCCAAATAATCCAATAATTCATTCAAATTCAATTTCACCAAAAATATTCCCTATCACAAACAGAAGTCCCTCCCAAACTCAGTTCACAAAATCAAATATCATCTCATACAGATTTAAACCCAGATCCTCAATTTACAATGTTCACATACCCCACCAAAATTACATGCGTTTATTTAAAAAAAAATAAACTGCTAAATAGTATAACGAAAAAGATCCCATTTTAATATGAATTCTGGCCCCTGAATATTACAAACAGAAACAACTTTGCTGCGAAAGTTTGTGCAAAAACTAGAAAAAAGATTAAAAATGTAAATTCCAAGACACTTATATGTTTGAGTGTTTTGTTAGGTCTCGCCATTTGTTTGTCTGTCAGTCCCTCCACACATTGAAATCAACCGATTTGTATGGTGGTTGGGTTTCATTTCAATTTTGATCTGGGGAGGGAGGGATGTGAATTGGTGTCTGGATCTTTGTTATTTTGGGGTTGGACTTTTCTAATTTTTGGAGGAAGGGTTGGGGGTGGGCTGCTTTAGAATTCTTGGGGGACAAATTTTATTTCATTTGTTTTTCTTTGTTTCTAATTTTTTTTAAATTTTTTTTGATTTTCTATAATTTTTTCGTAACATTTTAAAATTTTTTTTTCTTTGTTTTGTGGTGGAACTTTATTAACATTTGTTCAACATTCACTCATTCATTCACACAATTTTTTTCATGTACTGTAGGGAAGTGTAAGTGTTGAACGGTGTGCTTTTTTTTTGTTTTTGGGCAACAACAGTTGAATAATTGGTTTTGGACGATTCGGGTGGTCCTAAGAAGGGCCGGTTTTGGTGTGACTTGTGCTAGCTAATCCGCTGATTTGGGCTGACTCTGCTGGCTGGACTGGCTGGAAGGTTTTGCCTGTTCATGATGAGTGGAAGATGACACTGGTGATCGTGCTAGTTGAAGTTGAGAGGGTGAAAATGGCTGTGGTGTGTTGATCTGCTGGTACTGTAGCACACTTGGAATAGCTCCAAAGAGACTGGATAATCCTGAAATGTTGTGTTAATTCTCCTCCTATTGTGAAGGTGGGTTGAAACTCATTATGGCCTTATGCTTTGTCGTTCTTTTTTCACCAGAAATTATGGCAACCGTCTCTTCTGCTAGCAGGTTTTGTGATTTTGTGTCCAAATATTTTACAACTACGGAGTATCTACCAAAGGAATGAGAGCCCTGTACACCAAAACCGGCCCTTCTTAGGACCACCCGAATCGTCCAAAACCAATTATTCAACTGTTGTTGCCCAAAAACAAAAAAAAAGCACACCGTTCAACACTTACACTTCCCTACAGTACATGAAAAAAATTGTGTGAATGAATGAGTGAATGTTGAACAAATGTTAATAAAGTTCCACCACAAAACAAAGAAAAAAACTTTTAAAATGTTACGAAAAAATTATAGAAAATCAAAAAAAATTTTTAAAAAATTAGAAACAAAGAAAAACAAATGAAATAAAATTTGTGTGCAAACATTTGTAAAACTATTCCCAAATAGGCAGTTCAATGTTAGAATGCATACTGTGTATTAACCATTGCAAAAACACTTACCTAGCTTTACTTTCTTTTAATCATTGTGGTACGGTTCCACCAAGCAGACTAGACAACAATGGTTCACAACCAAAGGTACATGAGCTCTTTACGGTCGTAGCTCTTGACTTCAACATGGGAAGGTGTGACCTAGTTATTACTTATTCTGTGAAGAAAACCAACAGTTGTAATGGCTACTGTTTATTAGATATTCTATATTGGTAGACTGCGCAGTGGCATCTTTTTCGGCAATTCTCAAATTGCAAATATAGAATGGTAAATAAGTATGGCTGTTGAATTCTACGTACATGGTCCCTTGGCACACACAATATATGTTGAATTTTGTGCCCCAAATTACTGTCTCCTGTGCCTGAAGGTTGTAAAACCAGCGGGGGAAATGCCTTAATGCGTACAAAATAAAGAAAACATGGATAGAAAGGCAGTTTTACCATGTAATTTTGTTGAAGCTGAAATTATAAAGTATAAAGAAAAAAACTGTGCCATTTTGGAAATCAAATAGAGTGATCTGGGATACAAGTTATAAGATATTGACATTGAGGAAACCATTGTCACAACAAATGATAACCTTAAAATGCATTGAAGACCCTGGGATTTTTCTATAAATATGCATGATAGGGGAGAGAATACTATTATCTTTGATATGGACATCAAGAATTTAGAGGGATTGAATGAAGAACACAGAGTTGACAGTGGTGAGGTATTTGATTTTGTGGAACCAATAGCTTCTGTGCAACCACAGCTGAAGCAAAGACATGCCAGTCTTGATGTTGATCACTTGGACAAGATAGCAGCTAAAAATAGTGAAAAAAGCACCATTAACTCTACCAAATGGATTGTGAAGTTGTTCAAAGGTTTGATTTCTGCTAAATTTTCCTTCACTTTTTTTATATATACATACATATCAGGTTTTTGTTGCAGAAACCCTTTAGTATCTAAAGATCCTTGTTATAGTTGTAAAATAAGTGTTACTTTATTATATTCAGATTGGCTGGCTGAGAATAAGGAAGACCTGGCATTTGAGCACCTTTCTGCGGAACAATTAGCTCTGATACTGTGGGTGTTTTATGGCAAAGTCAACCCTCTAAACCCTCTACCAAACTCTGAAGTTGGAACATACTCAAGATCGTCTTTAATTGACATATGGGCTGGCCTCAACTGACATTTGTGGATCATACCACAGTCTGTTTCTCACCATGTATTTTTAAGGTGAACCTGTCGCCTTTGTGGGATTAACTTGCCCAATCAATAGCTGTAAACCATCATAAAGCACTGGAATATGTCATTTATTCCTATATCAAAAGCAGTATTAAAATTCTTACTTTGCAATAATTTTGTGACATCTTGTCTGGTCTGTACAAAGGACAGTAGTTATATTATCGCTAAGTTCATGAGATAAACAACTGTTAAAATTCTCACACTACAATAATATTTGTACCATCTTAACTACTCTGTTGAAGAAGAACAATTGCTGTATTGGCAATAGATTCTAAGACATAGATACTGTATTTACCTGATCTTACAACTCTTGGAATATGTTGTTACTGACACTGATGTTTGGCTTGGCTCTAACTCTAACATGCGTAAGACATTCATTTTCTTAGTAGTTTGTGGGCATATTGTACGCAGCTTTCACCTTAACCCAATGTGTCAAACTTAATAAATCTAATTCAAGGAGGAAGATATGATCCTTGTTTAGAGAAAATGAAGTTTTTACTAGATTATTTTAGTATCACTGAACCTGGATTGAACAATGCATGCTACTTTGCTTCTCTATATTCCTCATCTGTTTGTGCCATATCAAAATAACCTTAAAACATTAATGATCTACTTTTCCTACCTTAAACTCCCCTATAATAAAATAATAAACACTCTACCTGAATGTCTTGTAATTTTATGCTATGATCAACCCCCCGAAAAAAAAATAATAATAAACACATTCAATTGGCTGCTGAAGTATGGCATACCATCTCCTTGGTAGAAAATCCAATATAATCTTGTTTACTCATACCTGATTTGATATGTACACCCATCAAGTGGTACTTGTCATGTTAAAATGTTTACTTAAGCCTCACTTTTGTCAGAGTCTCCTTAAACGCTCTTTAACCTTTTTATTCTTTAATTTACTTAATCAAGGGAATCCTTCCTACTTTTTGTAGCAAACAATTGACTAGGCAAATATCAAAATTAATTAGTTATGAGTCACCTGTATCTGGCTCATTACTTTAGATAATCCCCACTTTGCATAATCTTTACCATGTCAAGGGCTCCAGGGGTTGCCCAAAATGTTACCGGAATATTACCTTGTGATATTAGTGGTTACATTACTGTAACATTATCCAGTGTTCTTGTTGTTGGGGACTAGATTGGTTAAAGACAGAAAGTCAAGGAAACCCCCAAGAAAAGAAATAATCTCATTTTGTCTCAATCACAATACAGGCAGTATCACAAATGTTTATAACATGTTCATACTTCATTCGTCTATGCACTGCCAGACCTCTGTTAGTAACCTTCACATAACTTTCTGTTAGTAGCCTTCAGAAGTACTTCTGAGGGCAAACCAAACTGAAGCCCCAGAAAACCTTCTGGTGATAGAGCAATTTGAGTTGAATCTTATGTGTAAACATAAATAGAATTTTCTAATTCTGTAGAATGTTCATTGTTTGGATGAAGAGGATGCATACATACTGGATGAACTGACTGCCTTGAGAGAAGATGTCAGGGAACTGCAGCTTGAAAATCAAAGATTGCGAAAACGTATGATAAAAAAAGCAAAACCCTTTACAAACATATAAATAGTTCTGCAAAGCATTTGCTTATAGTTGTTGACCTTTGTACAGATTATTCTGCAGTTATCCAATAAATGAAATTGAATTGTGTTTTCTTGTGAGGACAGTAGAGTTTTGAGGAGAGGGTTCTGTCATAATTCAAGAGCATATTTTAACTTTCAGCCAATATATCCATGGAAAACTAAAGAAAAATATCCAGTAACAAACACTTTCTGCATTGGTAGAAGATATGTAAGTAGTTGAAAAGAAAACGAAAAGGAAAGCTGTTGTTTGCCAACACTACATATGTAATCAAATCTTATCTCATTATATTTATTTGGGTTTTAACGTTGCTTTCAACACATTGTATAGCTCATATTATGGGTAGTTTTATGGGCAGCAGAAACCAGTACATACAGTTGGTCAAGGTTCTGTACTGTAAACTGCCAACCCACGGCAAGGAACTACCAGCTTTCCCACTCGAGGTTAGGCCCGGAACTGAACTCCGACCTCAGAGGTGGGATGCGAGTGTTACCACTCTGCCACCGTGGCCACCTTTATCTCATTTAAAAGTATCAGTGCAGTTTTTTCCTTCACCATGAGGTTATGTTTCTGGGTTTGTTTGCCCGACTGCCTTCACCATTACTCCAAATGTGATAAACATATTTTTATGACTTTTGATGTGTTTTAGGTCTGGACAAAGGAAGAAGTGACTAAAATTTTGGAAAGATCAGGGTCATATTCTAGATACAAAAAAAACCCGAATCTACAAAATAAATCCCAGAAATGCTCCTGGCAGAGGTCTGCACTCCACGAGTAGAATAATTACAGCTGTGTACACGACTTTCACTGGGATCAGAACAATATAAATCAAAGTATATACTGAAAGATTTTAACCCATTTTTTAATGTTAATATATTTTAGGTGACACTAACTTCGTTGGATTTGCAGTTCATTCAAGAAATACCAGGCAATATAATCATGGGGAAACTATTGTGTATGATACAGAGACTTATGATGTCGGCAGTGGCTATGACTCAAGTACAGGTAGACTCTTTTCTCACACACATTCCGAGTCACAACCTGTAAAAGGGGGTTTAAAATAAAATATGTTTGGAATGATGCATCCATATTGGTCAGAGGGTGGACTACTGTTTGGAAAATAATATCCTTAATCTAATCTGTTGTTGGATGTTAGAACTGGATTCTAACATAAAACTCCCTCAGATTAATCATATTGATTGACTGGTTGGTTGGTTTGAGTTTAACATTGCTATTAGCTACTATATGCACGCCATATGATAAATGCAGCAATGTGTACTAGCTGGTCAATGTTCTATACTAGACATCAAAAAGCTACAACCACATTTCTTACTAAACTTAGGGCCAGATGTAGAGAGATAGATAGATAGAGAGAGAGAGAGAGAGAGAGAGAGAGAGAGAGAGAGAGAGAGAGAGAGAGAGAGAGTAAGTGATTTTACGATCCATCCAAATGACAGACAATTACAGAAGCTCTGAACTGTCAAAATTTATTTGATATTTAGTTAAACATTTGACTTAGCCAGTCGCATATTTGACCTACTAAGTATATAAGTGAATGAGTCATATATATGACGTAGTTGCTTGCATTGGATCAAATGCATAGCTTCTAACTATATAAGGTTTGGCCAAACACATGACAGGTGGAAAGGTCAGGGCAAGGTCAAATTGAGAAAGAAATAACACTGCTAAAATAAAGAGTATAGCTAGTATAGCTTGGGAATTTTTATTTAGCCGTTAGTAAAAACTGAAAGTTGCAGACATTTTAAAAGGGGGTTACTGCTTCAAATATTTATACGCCCCAAATCCAGATCAATAAGTCATATAAAAACAGGTTGGCAAGTCTTATACATAAGGTGGTAAGTTATATAATCAAGTTAAAAATTGGTGCATTCCATCTTATAGTGAGCTTAATATATGACTTATTATTAAGTGGTATACACAAGATACTAAGAAGCATATAATCAACTTATTGGGTCGTATATACAACTTAATAATTTGAATATACCTTATACTAGATTGTATAACTGATATATATATATGTCGTAGTATTTTATATACATATGACATCTCTGCAAAACAGTGCACAACCTCAAATGGATTTTTTTTACTTTCCTTCTAATTACCAACCTCTACATCATTTAGGTGAATACTCATGTCCATACACTGGCTACTACCTCTTCTCTGTGACAGTGATGACCAACCCTAACCACCACACTAGTACCATGCTGTACAAGAAAAATCCTGACGGAGTCGAGACCGCATTTGTGGCTGCATTTGCTGACACAGGTGTAAGTATAATATAAAAACTACCCAAATAACATATTTTTCAACTTTATCAAGAGAGAGAAGACAAATGGTTGTTGCCTGAGTCTGTAGGGCGGGGATTGTTATATTTTGCCTTTGTGAGTGAAATACTTGAATAAATAAACTTGAAATATATATATATATATATATATAGCAAGGGTTATATGACATTTATCATTCCCCCACCCCAAGATCAGTAAATGACACACTATCTCCTGCAGAATAGAAGCAAGCAAAAAAAACACCAGGGCCTAACCCACAGCCCAGTTGTGAATGACCTAAAGGTTAAAAATGCACAAGGTCAAATCAAAGGTCATATAATTGACCTGCAAATGTGAACCCAACAGGGAAAACAATACCTTGGGGTTGATACTACCAACAAGTGAAATGTTTGGCTATCCTTCCAAGCCTCACTAAGAGGGGCTGAAACCTGACCTCACAAAGGTCATCCACTCCAAGCATGGAGTGACCTAGAGGTAATGAACCACGAGGTCAAATGAAGGTGAAAGAATTGCCTCATAAAGTAAGAGTGACATTGACACCCAATACCTTAAGAGATTCATGCTACAAAGACATGAGTACACTGGTTATCCTTCCAAACCTGCACAAGAGGTGGGACATAAGACCTCACAAAGGTCACAGAGGGGTCACCGTTCCCTGGTCAATGTCCATAAAGATTCCCAGATGCAATCCACAAGAGCCACTGGAAGCAGGGCCCAAAGCCAGATAACTGGAGTCAAGCTAAACCCCCACAAGTGGTAGGTCAAAGATCAAGGTTTAGCCAAGGTCACTGCAAAGGTCAAGCTGACTGCGAAATCCATAGTAGTTATATTGCAAGAGATGAAGAAAACCCATAATTGGGTTTTAACCTTTATTGGTAATATAATATTTTATTAAATGACATAACACTAATATACTAAAAGCTTTTTGTAGAATCATGATACACTGATAAATACAAATGGATATAATATTTAAATGTTATTAAGGAGTGCCATATAAACTGGAATAATGCCCTCCTACAGTATAGCCATAGAAGTTGGACCATTTATGAAATTTTTAAGCTTGTGTACAAACTATCGCATAAATCAAAACCACACAAGCAAAAAATACCCAATTTAAGATATAAGTCAAACACTAAATGATATAATAGAATTGAAAAATTTTTAAAAATTTTGAAAAGACACCCAAACTGTGAGATTGTGTTGAAATATAACGTCATACACAGTCAGGCCCAAGTGCCTTGTTGTTTAATGGCATCAATGGGAACCCCATGCTGATAAGCCCAGGAGGCACCAGACCTCCTGAAGCAGTGGAAAGTGAATCTAAAGTGTTGCCAATGCAAGATATTAATGATTCTCTTGAAATGTTTCCTAACCATACTATCTGTCAAAGGAGTAAGTTAACCTTGCTTGGAAATGGTGAACAAGGGATCATTTTGAGTACCAGGTACAGCTTGTAGGAGCAACTTAAGTGCAGCAACAGGGCATAATGAGGAGCCCGAGAGGGCAGGAATTGAAATTCTGGCTACTTTGTCCCTAAATTGGTTGGTTTTTGACCATTTGACTGCAATGATTGCCAAGTCCTGGCCAAAAATGATGTCACCACGAGCCAAATGTCTTGAAACATCAAATGTTGAAGTAGAATGGGGGACTATGTTGGATAATCTTAAAAATGAGAAGAAGGCCAAAAGGTAAATGGCAGAAAATACCAAAGGGTTTTCCAACTGATGACACGCCAGAATAACCTGATTCAACATATGTTCATCAAGGACAGAATGAGATTTTAAGGTCAAAGGTCGGTTTAATTTTAAGGACCTGATAAATAACTGGATCTGTTGATGTTTGAAACATTCTGTGGGAAGGTCATATATTATTGATAGAGCTCTAATTGCAGCTAGATAATTAGCAATATTAGAAACAGTACAGTTGTTCTGGTGTAAGTATTCTAAAATGCCAATGAGATATGGACATTTACCTGACCAGGACGCAGCCCAGAGACCACCAGAAAGGCCATATAGTCCGAAAACATTCTAGACTAGGTCCTCTGAGTGGAGGGTCTGAAGGCTTGAAGCAATCGGTCGAACGCCTGGGTGGTCATCTGGGCTGCTCCTGGTAAGGCTAAAAAACTAAATGTTATGATTTAAACAGGTTAAATCTACATGAGTGGGGATCCAAACCGGATCCGAAACATATTTTTTTAGCAAATTCCAGGAAGTTTGATCAAATTTGAATCTAGATAATAGATCTGCAATGACATTACATTTACCAGGTATGTGTTCAATATGAATGGAGATATTAAATAAGGCAGTCAACATCCAAATATTCCTGGCACAGGTAGCTAACATGATGTCCTTAGTTTTACCAGACAGCAAAACCTCAACTACAGCCATGTTATCACACTTTATACGTACCTTTTTATTAGCCCATTGGCTACAATGTTTAACATTTCCAAGTGGACGATAGTATAATTATTAAAACCTCTTAGAATTGAAAGAAAATAACATTGGTTATCAAAAATGCCTCCTAAACCAGTAAGAGATGCGTCTAAATGAAGCCCAGCTTGGACAGGTGTGGTATCATAGTATACTATGCCATTGAACTGGTTCAGAAAATTTTTGAACCAGGCAACCTGTGATATTTTGACTGACCTTCTATCCCCCATATCTCATAAAAATTGAAGCATGCGATTCAAAAAAGCCCTAGCTGGCTTAACACACTTAGAGATATATAAGAGGGAGCCCAATAAGGACTGTAGCTGTTGTTTAGTACATGTTATTTTATTTTGCCACTGATGACACAATTCTGAAATATGATGTAATTTTTCAGAGGGAACAGACATGGTCCTAGTTTCTGTATCAATTAGAATGCCTAAACATGTAACGGAAGTAGATGGGGGAACCAATTTTTTGGGACTTATCTGGAGTCCTAGCTGTACAAGGAGGGATGAGAGCATTTCATAAGCTTGAAAAATCGTGGATGGAGTTCCACAATAGATTAAATCGTCCACATAATTGTACAGATCCGGAAATCCATGGTTTTTCATAATAAATCTGATGCTATCGGTCACTTTTTCAAAGAAAATCGAGCCATGTCTGTACCCAAATGGGACCGATTCATCAATAAAGTAGGAGGTTTGTTTTAAGCCCAGAAGATCAATGTCCTCAGGGTCGACCTTAAGGTGACAAAAAGCTCGAATGATATCAATTTTAAATAACATAGATCCAGGTCCTAACTGTATGAGCCTGTCAATAATGTTGTCAACAGAGGGATAATTTAACAAAAATTTTGTACCCAAATACATATCTTTAGCAATGCCTGAGTTAACAGATTGACCTTTTGGCCAGCTAAGGTCAACAATGGTTCACCTAAGATAGAATCTGCTTTCTCCCTTGTCATAAATGGGGAGACATGTAAATGCAACGGTTTTTGATCAAATGGACCTAACATGGCCCCATACGACAATTCTTCTTTGATGTATTCATCAACATGATCCGAAAATTTACTAGCTGATGCATGGTTAACTTCTGTGGAGACCAGATCCGAACCTCTATCAAAATCAAGTGGGAACCCGAATTCCAACAAGTCCACCAACTGTTGATCCCAATAATTTTCAAGATGAGATCTCCATGCAGGTATATTGAGATTTGAATGAACAGGAATTCGCAAGCCCATGAAGTTGGGACGGCCTGAGGCACGAACAAGGAGTTGAACTAGCAATGGATCAGTGAATTTTTTATTATTTGTTCAACCACCAGTATAAATTTTTAGAGGGGACAGTGGAATAACTCCAAAAGGTCTGTCCATTTGAGATTTACATCTTACATAATCATCACATGATTTGGCCCGAACAATAATATCTTGATCAATCTTCTTCCTAAGTAAAATTTTGTCAAAAATATCACAAGCAATATTTTGATTACCAGGTGAGACTTTGCAAGAACAGGGAGAAGTACACTGAAAATCCCTATCTGAAAATTCATATTGAGAATCAGAATCTCTAACCAATTCCTGGTCATCTACTGACTGTAAAATAGCAAATCTGTTAAACAGAGATATGTCACTATCAGCAGTGTTGGTGTTTCTATTGGCAGGAGTGATTCGAACCTGGGGACTAGAAGTGCAACGTATATTCGCCCCCTTGACTAACCCAGGTGACATGCCCTCTGGCTTGTGCATCTGAGTCGCCTCCAGAGGCACAAATTTTTTGGCACTAGTATTGCATGAGTCAGCATTTTGATTAACTACATCAGCAAAAGTCCTACCAGGTACCAGAGGTTTACAAGAGTTACTATCACTTAGCCACTGTTTCCACAATGAGAATGGAGCTTTATAAGCTTTTTCTATACCTGGGACATCAATACTACTGTTATATACATGTCTACTAGGATGAATTTGTTTATTTACAATTTTTACAGGAACTTCCCCAGCATAGCCAGGTTGTAAGGTAACCTCAATGACCATGCTCAGGGTTAATCGTTTTTTTATTTCTGTTTACAATCAAGAGCACTGTGTGTACTAATCTTCCCATCCTGGGCAAAGCAAGAACTACAAATGTGCCTATGAAAAGCCTTTTTGTTTCATGGTGCTTTGAATAATTACAAGATTTATCATTGAAGAACACACATGGCATGGATTTTTGGCCTGAAGCATTTTTCTTGAATTTTTGGTTGCTATGACCTGACTGGGATGGAGGAAGATGTTTCTGAGCATTAGCTCTGTGAATCCGATCAATCTTATCAGTCTGTGACCAACTGGTTACCTCACCTTGCTCCATCCGACACAATAAAACTGCATGGCTGGCCTTGGCTGCCTGCCACGAGAAGTCATTTGAATCATCGAGAAGAGAGATAAGATAGTCTAACATATGATCTTTCGTTATCTGACATGATTCCTCTCTCATAATCCGACAAAAGCCTGCCATGAATTGTGTGATATTGAGTTGGTTGTAGGTGACCCTGTCTTTTGTTGTACCAGCCAGGACGTATTCATGAGGCCATTTAATTTTTTCTTTTACAAAAATGTCAACAGAAGCACCACGCTGAGATTTAATTCTCGGATCCGTACCTTTTTTATCAGAATTCGACAACTGCCTAATACGCTCCTCAACTTGCTCTTGAATCAGTTTATTATGTTCTAATACTGTGTAAATCGGGTAGTTTTGCCTACATGGTGTCCTCTGAGGAACTGGGGAGACTTGAACTCGCAGTAGTACTACCACACACAGAATCAGAATTTTTTGTTTTAGAACCGGCAACAGAGTTTTCAATTACAGACAACCGCTTACCAATTGCATCTAGCTAAGATAGTATTCTTTGATTAATCAAAGTCTGATCCGGTTGAACTTCTGATCTCGGATCCAATCTTACTTTCCCCTTGGCACGCATAGCTTTCCTGGAAGTTTTGAAATTATGAATTTGTTTATGTACAGGGGAAGTATCCTCAGAGTCGGTACTACCATGAGAAACAAGAGTATCAACAAGCGATTCAATATCAGATTCAGTGTCCGACCTAGAAACTGAACCCCGAACGAGAAAATTCATTCAAAAAAGTGTGATCATTTTCAATTTGAAGTTCAACCGGTATCTCAACCTTTTTCCGCAAATTGTAAGGGTTACTTGCCTGCTTTTGCTTCTTTCTTGCTGCCATACCGATGAAACTCAAAAAAATGTGTGAAGGTAGAGACAAGACAACAAGTAACTAAAAATAAAATATAAAAATTTTAAAATTGCTTTTTGTAAAATGTAAACTTGTCTTGTCGGCTGCCAGTTCAAATCTGGCCATTATCCCCTTGACCAAAGCAAAGGACAAAACACTGGCCAATCAGAAAAGGCCATGTGTCATTTAAACGACCCACTAAATGACGGGGGTGATACAAAAATAGGGGTGAAGGAATGATTAAGGTTGGCACCTAAATGCCAACCCGCAATATCCACCATTTTGACTAAGTAATAAATGAAGTCCGTATTTTGCTAATTAATAAAAAAATTACTGTGAAACGCATCCTTGTAATTGGGGCCAGTGAGTATTAAAATTTTTAACTTAAAATTTGTCTCCCATTTCTGTATGGATTTCAATGCGAAAAATGAGCAGAAGCTCTGTAACAAAATACCATTTTGTATAATCGGAGATCTTTAGATATCTCAGTAAATAGTCATATTATATACTTATTATTTACAAAGCTGGCATTGACTTAACTAAATAAAGGCTTTCTCTGCCTTTTCTGTGGTTTTTATTTGATTTGTGTGTCACACACAAATCTCACATCATGGCTCTGAAAAGAGACCTTGAATCTTGTTGGTTTCGAATACCAACATGCCATTGAAACGCAATGAATACGTCCTGCCCCAAAATTAGGACGACCAAACCACAAACAAATGTAGACATGCTGGTTTATTTTTAGCCCATGACCTTAGCATAGAAAGGTATGACGTAAATACTCAACCAGCCTGAAGAAACTTTGTAGACAAGAGAGGCAGTTTTGAAAACTGGAACAGAAGTCAGGTCGTCAGTGGTCTAGTGGGTTACCAGGTTTGGCATCTAATCACAGGCTGTCACCTCTGTGTGGGTTCGACCCCCCCCCCCCCCCACACACACACACAAGCTCAGGACCTGTCCCAATACGACACTGGCTGTTGAATGGACGTAAAACCCCAACTTTGACTTGGAAACAGGAATAGTTATAGTATATGTATAGTAATTTGTATCAGTGGGCGCGGTGGCAGAGTGTTACCACTCACCTCTGAAATCTGGGTTTCATTCCGGACCGGACCTCGAGTGGGAAAGCTGGTAGTTGCTTGCCATTGGTTTGTAGTTTACAGTACAAAACCCTGACGAACTGTATGTACTGGTTTCCTCTGCCCTTTGTACAACCCGTCGTGATATGACCTATACAATGTGTTGAAAGTGACATTGAAACCCAAATAAATAAATAAATATAATTTGTATCTACATTGGTTTGTTTCACTTTTACTTCATCATTCAGATTCTGCATACTACATCAAATTAGTCAATGTGTCCATTTACTGAGAAGATAGATTTCAGCGACTGTTTGATTGTGTTTTTCTGTAGAACAATGATCAGGGATCTATATCATACATCATCCAGTGTAACAGTGATGAGAAGGTGCTTGTTAAACAAGAGAACGATGGTGGTGGCACTATGGAAGGGACAGTGACTGAGTTCGGAGGTCCTCTGAATGCTTTCACTGGGTTCTTGATTGAACAGATCTACTGAGATGCTGCTGACATGTGTGAAATGTTACATAACCTCTAAGTACACTTACAGGATTATGTAAACAATGACATAATTATACATGATTCAAAACCACAGACAGAGTGTAGTTTTTGTGAATAAAGAAAACAAAATGGGTTTCGGGTTTTTATGTATTATCTTTACTCCTCTGACGCTGAATCTGTGAGTGGTAGAGCTTGAAATATTATTCTTTCTCCATGTTAAATTTGCCATAAAGCCAGTGTTACATATATTGGACACTATATTAGTACATTGTATATTACATATATTAGGCACTATATTAGTACATTGTTTAATTTAAGCTTTATGTTTATACATTGTCATAAAAGATAATTATGTTGTTGGTTCTTTTTGTGTGCTGACATTAAGGTATCTCAACGTAAGTAAGGGAGTTATTGATTTTTGTGTTTTAGTGTTTATTGATCTGTTCACAGACTGGGGGAAATCCCCCCTCAGTGGTTATGTTAGATTTGGGGAAACCCAATTGCCAGTAGTTTCTAGAACTTCCTCATTTGGCCTAGATGGCTCAATCTTCTTTTGAGTTGGTTCTATACAATTCCAGAGGAATCTGTGAATGTATATAAGGAATGTACATCTGACCACAAGTGAACTTTGTATTCGCTTGCTATAAGGAGAGCTATTGTGTTTTGGAGTATAATATATGCTTATATCACTGTGAACTTTTACTGGAGTGAACTAGATACATTGTCTGGACAGATTTATTGCACTTTGGATATTTTTGGATATTGTACAGTTATATAACAGAGAGTGGATTTACTGCATTTTGGACATTGTCCATATCTTGGAGCAGACAGTACAATTGTGTTAACTCTCTAAAAATCTCCAGACAGACCTTCTGTGTGACTGGATATATAAAGGATAGCAGGACAAGCACCTTTTGTGTTGTTGAGTGTGGGACAGGTCACAGGATATAGATATCTGTGTGTGAGTGAACGCTGGACAGATCACGGGACAGACCACAGGACATTGGACAGATCACAGAATATACCACAGGACGGATTACAGAACAGATTGCGGGATACGGCGGATAAACTTATTCTTAATCTCATTGTCAGGTCAGCTAGATCTTGTTATTGTATTAGTGTGCTTAGTTAAGGGCATACCAGTTGACTGTAATCATTATTGTTGACTATCAAATAAATTTGTTAAGTTTAACTTTTTGCTTTTTCTGTTACAACTTAAAGACAACCGGTAATTGCTACCGCGCTTGCCCGTGACCGTAACAGGAAAATTGGGGGCTCGTCCGGGATCTAACCATTTGATTACAACCATTTGATCAACCGTTCAATTAACATTTTGAAAATCCATTTGATTTAGTAATTGGTTACAGTCAACAGTGCTCAAAATGGCTAGTGCTAAAGAGTTTGTACAGTCACCATCTATGGAAGTTCTGGAAACTTTTAAAAAGGATATGTTAATGCAGATAGCACAAGAGTTACAGTTAGAGGTGAAAAGGTCAACACGTAAACATGAACTTAAAAGGCTTATTGTTGAACAGTTAGTTGATGAAGATGTTTTACCTGATAGTTGTTTAGAAGTGTATAAGCCTCTACCAATGGAACCTTCTGGGCAATATGAGATCAGGCGATTAGAAATTGAAAGAGAGTTAAGACTTAAAGAGCTTGAAACTCAAGCTCTAGCTCAACAACGAAAAGAAGAGCTTGAAGCTCAACAACGAAAAGAAGAGCTTGAGGCTCAACAGCGAAAAGAAGAGCTTGAAGCTCAACAACGAAAAGAAGAGCTTGAAGCTCAAAAGGAAGAGCGTGCACTTAAACATGAAAGAGAAATGAGAGCTTTAGAACACAATGCTCGCAGAATTGCCCATGAAGAGTCCATTGCTACCAAATTTGATTTGGGTAAAAATGTGCGACTGGTACCACCTTTCAATGAATCAGAAGTTGATAAGTACTTTCAACACTTTGAAAGAGTAGCTCAAAATTTGAAATGGCCTATAGACCAGTGGCCTTTATTGCTGCAAAGTGTTTTGAGGGGAAAGGCCAGGAGGCATACACGGCTTTGCCAATTTCTGAATGTGTGGACTATAACTCTGTCAAAAATGCTATTTTGAAAGCATATGAGTTGGTACCAGAAGCATATCGTCAAAAATTCAGAAATTATCGTAAACAAGAAAGTCAAACTCATGTTGAATTTGCCCATGAGAAAGAAGTGTATTTTGACAGATGGTGCAATTCTAGGGAAGTAGGTACAGACTTTGAGAAACTTAGGCAAGTTATTTTGATTGAAGAGTTCAAAAGGTGTGTTCGTGATGACATTAAAACCTATCTAGATGAACAGAAAGTTGAAAATTTGGCAAAAGCAGCAGCTTATGCTGATGATTATGCGCTAACTCACAAGTCCACTTTCAACAAAAATAAGTCCTTTGGTCCTGCTAAAAAGTCGTATCCAGAAATAGGAAAGAAATCTGAAAATGTAGCTCCAGAAAAGAGTTCAGATAAGGGTCAAACTTCAAATCAGACTATGAGTAAGGATAGGAAACCCAGATCCTTTGCTCCTGTTTGCCACTATTGTAAGAAACCTGGGCATGTTATGTCTGACTGTTGGCTCTTAAAGAAGAGAAGAGAAAAGGAGGCAACGCCCAACGCCTTTGTGTCTAGCAAGTCTAACTGGCGTTCAAATCCCAATAGAGCAGAGTCTAGTATTGGTTTAGACAAGTCTGAGATTATTAGGGAAGAGTTCAAACCTTTTGTGTCTGAGGGTTTTGTATCCTTGGAAAGTAGTTCCAGTCAGGTCCCCATTAAGATATTAAGAGACACTGGAGCTACTTAGTCCTTACTTTTAGAAGGTGTATTGCCATTGAGTGTAAGCACATCTACTGGTGAGAGTGTCATTGCTCAAGGTATTGAAGGAGGCTGTGTGAACGTTCCCTTGCATAAGGTCAAGTTAGTATCAGACTTAGTTACTGGTTCTGTTGTTGGGGGTACCAGGCCCACTTTACCCATTAAAGGGGTATCTTTGTTGTTGGGAAATGATCTTGCAGGTGGAAAGGTAGTTGCTGATCCTAAGGTTACTTCTAAGCCGATCACTTTGGTTAGCACTGAGAAATTAGAAGAGGTTATTCCTGGTATTTTTCCCTCCTGTGCTGTGACTCGAGCTATGGCCAAAAAGGCCCAAGAAGAACCAAAAGATTGTAAACAATCTACAGATGTCTTAGTTGATTTGTCAGATACATTCTTAAACAACTATGACCATGATGTGCAGAATTCTAGTGATACAAATCCCAAGGCCAGGGTAGATTCTGAAAAACAAGACTCAATTGACTGTCAAGATGTATCACTTTCAAAATCAAAATTGATTTCAGAGCAGGAAGATGATCCTGAATTAGCTCCTTTATTCAAGTTGGTCTTGCCACCAGTAGAGCTAGATAAGGTCCCTGTAGGCTATTATGTCAGAAATGGTGTGCTTATGCGAAAGTGGAGGCCACCAAATATCCCTGCATCTGAAGAATGGTCAGTAGTACACCAGATTGTTGTGCCAAAAGTGTACCAAAGTGAGATATTAAAATTGGCTCATGAATCTCCAATGGGTGGCCATTTAGGCATCAACAAAACTTACAACAAGATAACCAAACATTTCTATTGGCCTCAAATTCGGCACTGTGTGGCAGAATTTTGCAAGACTTGTCACATTTGTCAAATGGTAGGAAAGCCAAACCAAAAAATTCCTGTAGCTCCTCTCAAACCCATTCCAGCATTTGAGGAACCATTTAGCAAGGTGATAATTGACTGTGTAGGTCCCTTACCAAAAACTAAATCCAGAAACCAATATCTTTTGACCATTATGTGCGCCTCAACCAGATTTCCCGAAGCCATAACATTGACCAACATAACAGCTCCCAAAATCTCAAAAGCTCTGGTTAATTTCTTTACTTTAGTTGGCTTACCAAAAGAGATCCAGTCAGATCAAGGGTCAAATTTTATGTCAGGACTATTTCAACAGGTTGTATTTCAGTTAGGTGCCAAACAGATCAAATCTAGTGCTTATCACCCAGAATCCCAAGGTGCACTTGAAAGGTTCCATTCCACTTTGAAGAATATGATTAGGACATATTGTTTAGATAATGAAAAAGACTGGGATGAAGGCATCAGCTTATTATTGTTTGCAGTTAGAGAATCTGTTCAAGAGTCTTTAGGCTTTAGTCCCTTTGAGTTGGTCTTTCGCCATTCAGTCCGTGGTCCTCTCAAGCTGTTAAAGGAAAATTGGTTATTTGAGAACACCGAGAGCCTAATTCTGTTAGATTATGTCTCAAGGTTCAGAAATAAATTAAAGAAGGCTTGTGAGCTGGCGCAACAAAATTTGAAAACTTCTCAGTCAAAAATGAAGATGCTTTATGATAAGAAATTACAAAATCGTATCTTCAATCCTGGAGGCAAGGCTTCAGTGTCATCACCTGGCCAAATGAATAAACTACAGGCCAGAGATCTAGGGTCATACCCAGTAGCAAGGAGAGTAGAAACTCTCCAAAAGACCATTAAAAACTGTGATAACAGACATTCAAACCAAATGTGGGAAATAACTATGGTAAAGCCATACTTCGAAAGAGGTATAACATAGCTTATGATGGCTATTAATAGAAACACTGTTAAAGATAGGAATTCAGTGTATAAACAGGACTTTGAAAAAGTAACATATGGCGTCCGCATGGATACGCCCTATCCAGAAGCTGTATTTAAAGTGTAATTTATATACCTGTAATTAGTAAGTTTATAAAAGTTATACATGGTATCAATTTTACTTTTGTATTTAGACAAAAATGTTTTGTAAAATGTTATTACCTGTGTTTGTATACATCATGAAAATCTCTTGTAAAATTTTGTAATCCCTTGGTTTCCAAAATTTTTCTTTAAGGGGGGAGGTGTTACATATATTGGACACTATATTAGTACATTGTATATTACATATATTAGGCACTATATTAGTGCATTGTTTAATTTAAGCTTTATGTTTATACATTGTCATAAAAGATAATTGTGTTGTTGGTTCTTTTTGTGTGCTGACATTTAAAGTAAGGGAGTTATTGATTTTTGTGTTTTAGTGTTTATTGATCTGTTCACAGACTGGGGGAAATCCCCCCTCAGTGGTTATGTTAGATTTGGGGAAACCCAATTGCCAGTAGTTTCTAGAACTTCCTCATTTGGCCTAGATGGCTCAATCTTCTTTTGAGTTGGTTCTATACAATTCCAGAGGAATCTGTGAATGTATATAAGGAATGTACATCTGACCACAAGTGAACTTTGTATTTGCTTGCTATAAGGAGAGCTATTGTGTTTTGGAGTATAATATATGCTTATATCACTGTGAACTTTTACTGGAGTGAACTAGATACATTGTCTGGACAGATTTATTGCACTTTGGATATTTTTGGATATTGTACAGTTATATAACAGAGAGTGGATTTACTGCATTTTGGACATTGTCCATATCTTGGAGCAGACAGTACAATTGTGTTAACTCTCTAAAAAATCTCCAGACAGACCTTCTGTGTGACTGGATATATAAAGGATAGCAGGACAAGCACCTTTTGTGTTGTTGAGTGTGGGACAGGTCACAGGATATAGATATCTGTGTGTGAGTGAACGCTGGACAGATCACGGGACAGACCACAGGACATTGGACAGATCACAGAATATACCACAGGACGGATTACAGAACAGATTGCGGAATACGGCGGATAAACTTATTCTTAATCTCATTGTCAGGTCAGCTAGATCTTGTTATTGTATTAGTGTGCTTAGTTAAGGGCATACCAGTTGACTGTAATCATTATTGTTGACTATCAAATAAATTTGTTAAGTTTAACTTTTTGCTTTTTCTGTTACAACTTAAAGACAACCGGTAATTGCTACCGCACTTGCCCGTGACCGTAACACCAGCGTGTCATATGACAATTATATTGAAACGTATATGCTATAATGATTGTTTCAAGGTCATGTTTTTGACACAAAAGAATAAAAAAATATCTGAACGACCTTATAGCCTGCTGCCTTTCAACTGCTGCCATCAGTTTTAGTAGAGTTTTTACATTGAAACCATTCCTACCCAGGGTAGTACTCTGACCTATTTGTGAATTACCAATGAAATCATTTAAAAGGCATGTGGGTGGAGCTTAAAGTAACCATCAGGGGTAGTATGGGTGGTCAGTGGTGTACAAAGGGTGTTTTAGCTCATTAACAAAGAAAATTTTAATATTAACCCATTTTATTGGAGGGATGAAGGGCATAGTTAACATTTCACCATTAGCAGGGCCAAATATGACTGTTCTTCTTTATGCAAATGGTCAGTGCAAAGGAACATGTATGTACAGTATTGTACACCTTTTGGCTTTTGCTAGTCTTATTCTCGGCTCTTAGATATTTTTTTAAAGTTTCATATTTTATATATTTTTATATATTTTTTATATTTTTCCAATAGCAAGTACTAAGTGTAACTGAAAGAAACAATCTGACCTACAGAAAACATAATTAATTTTCAAAGGGAATCAGCATTACATTTTATGGTACATTCTACTTAATTCTAACCAGAGCCTATTAGCTAAGGTCCAGGATCTAATACCAAGTTTTTATGTTTCATGTAAAAGCCACCGTAGTATTCGTACAGACTTACAATATTTTATGTATTCAGTTAGGGGCTCTGGTACAGACCATGGGCAAGGCTAGATGTATTGGTACACTGAATTGATAATATGATACACCAGGGTGTGGGGTTGGTGTATCGAAAATATCACTTGATGTAAATGTATGGAAGAGTATTAGTGCCACAGAAAAATTTTTTTCTCCACATGTCGATATAATATCTCAACATGTTGAGTTACTATCTTTACATTTGCATAGTGAAGAACAATTACTTAATATCTCAAAAAAAAGCTTTTTTTAATTGTCAACTTATTATCTCAACATGTTGAGTTAGTACCTCAACATGTTGACTTAGTATCTTAACATGTTGACTTAATATCGCAACTTGTTGAGGTAATATCTCAACTTGTTGAGTTAGTATCTCAACATGTTGACTTACCATCTCAACATGTTGAGATACTAAGTCAACATGTTGAGATATTAACTCAACATGTTGAGATACTAAGTCAACATGTTGAGATACTAACTCAACATGTTGAGATAATAAGTTGACAATTAAAAAAAAGCTTTTTTTCTGTGGCACTAACACTCTTCCATATATATGACATATTTCAATGATGTGTAAAATTTATCAAGTTACACAAATAACAATTTCTTGGTACTTCCTTTTTCCAAAATATCCTGCACCAGTTTATGTAAAGTATAGAAAAGCCCTACAGAGAAAACCCATACAGAAAAAAGTCATACAATTTGTGGACCTCATTGAAAACACCCTACACCATTTTTGAGACTGGATAGTCCTTTTCAGATAGTACAATGTGCAAACATAAACTGTTTCCAAGTTACATATCACTTTTATTTTTTCAAAATTATTATTGTTTTTTACGGAGCCCAGGAAGGTACATAGAACTGTTTTCTTGGCATTTTTTTATCTCGTTCCCATGAGATAGGAAGTTATGGCCATGAGTTAGCAACTCATTACCACAAGTTACAAGTTGTTCCTACAAGTTAGCAAGTTGTTCCCACAAGATAGCAAGTCATTCCCACAAGTTATAAAGTCATTCCCACAACATAGCAAGTCATTCCCACAAGATAGCAAGTCGTGCCCAGAAGTTAGAAAGTCGTTCCCACAAGTTGGAAAGTCGTTCCCACATGATAGCAAGTTGTTCCCACAACATAGCAAGTCGTTCCCACAAGTTAGCAAGTCGTTCCCACAAGATAGCAAAATAGCAAAATGCCTGTTTTGTGGCACTTTCTTTGGTCTTTCTAAGATATTTCAGTATGTTACATTGGACTGGGTGCTATTAGGCACAACATACCTTGCAGTATCTCAATTGCACTGGATTCTCATACAAGCTATGTACCTGGATGCAGCAAAACTCGTGTTTGCTAACTTGTGGAAACGACTTGCTAACTTGTGGTAATGGCTTGCTATCTTGTGGGAATGACTCGCTATCTTGTGGGAATGACTTGCTATCTTGTGGGAACGACTTGTTAACTTGTGGGAACAACTTAGTATCTTGTGGTAAAAACATTGCTAAGTTGTGTAAATGAGCTTATATCTTGTGGTAATGACTTTGCTATCTTGTGGTAACAACTTTGCTAAGTTGTGGGAATGAGTTTATATCTTGTGGTAATGACTTTGCTAAGTTGTGGGAATGAGTTAGTATCTTGTGGTAATGACTTTGCTAACTTGTGGGAAAGAGTTAGTATCTTGTGGTAACGACTTTCTAACTTGTGGGAATGATTTACTATCTTGTGGTAATGACTTGCTAACTTGTGGGAATGATTTTCTAACTTGTGGTAATGACTAACTATCTTGTGGTAACAAGATCAAAAAATGAGAGAAAAACAGTTGTATGTCCCTTTCTGGGCTCTGTAGTTTTTAGTATTTGCTAAATACACATTTATGGTCCCCCAAACTAAAATATAAAGAAATACTTTTAACATTCACAATACAAATAACATTTAAAAAATTATTGTATTACTATTGAAAGGAAAATAAACAAATCCCAATTGTCAAAAACAAATTCTAAGTTCAACTGACTGTAAAAATTCTGGAACATAACTTCATTTCTGCTTGAACTTTCACTGCAATGTTCTTTTTGATCAGTTATCATCGAGAGATTGAGTAACTGTAATCAAGTGTGGTTTTACTTTGCTAACAAAGTGACTATTTTATTGTTTCTAAAACTACAAAGGAGCGTGGGGATTGAAAATTAAAGCATATGGTAGTTTGAATAGCAATTGAAATACCCTTTAAGTAATGATCAACCCTTTACTTTGTAAACTAACCATAATTTATAGGGCTTTCTCCAAGATCTAAAAATGGTATCTTGCATTTCTACATGGATATTAAAAACTGTTGGGCTTTTTCCCTGTAGGGCTTTTCTTTGTAGGGCTTTTTTCCAATTTCCAATCAATAACACTTTAAAACTAGCCACTTGAGACTTCATAATAGATTCTACTGGCCAGTCCTTAAAAGGTTCCAACAGACAATACATCATTTTGTCCAGTTTTTTATGTGAATACAAATATTGCTCTACACATACATAAAGTTGCCACCCCTTAAATTTTATTTAAATCAGGCACTGCCATATTAGGCATGTCACTACCCGGCTTACTTCCCACTGGTGTACAATGTAAAAACTCTAGTACGTTAAAATACTGAGATGTTATGTTAAATTACTGGGATATTATCTTTAAATGACTTGTATAATATCATTATTTTTATTGCACTATTTTCTGAAATTATAATATTTGCAACGTTGCAGGTAACATTTTCCACTAACATAGTATATAAATAGAACGGGGAATACAGATAATTTTGTGAACCTCCATAACAAAATAACCATACAACCATGTTTGTGTTGTCATTTTTTTATCTACAAATGACATTATTAAGAGTACTCTGAGAGTGAATACCTGCATCAGGGGCGTACAACTCCAATATGCTTAGAGTGCAATGATTAAAATTTCCTTGATCCAGCGGGTTATTTAAACCACCACCAGTATCTAATCATTTGTTCCTTGTGTCACTGTCGTCATTTATTGAAAACTTGATCAAAATTGTTTTATAACTTTTCTAGTTATTTTTGCTAACAAACAAACAAAAGCACACCACCAAAGACATAACATCTTTGGCCACATAACTACTTGTAACACACCTATGTTGAGGGTTTGAACCCTTGTCCTCCTTGATCTTTTGCAGTGAAAGGACCAATAGGGGTATTTTATGTGTGAGAAAAATATTTAAATTTGAATGTGTAGGTAAATGCTAAAATGAGTCTGTAGTTGAATTATCAACTTATTCCCAGTTGTTTAAACTATACAGATGTATACATCATCCAATGGAATCACATACATTAAACAGTCATAGCTGAGAGGATATTTGAGTTACGAGAATTACATCACCGTTTTGAAGATATTTTATATCACTGTTTGATCCTTGTTTCATTGTAAATTCTGCAAGAAATATTTAATATTTTGGTCAAAATAAGAAACTTGATTTGATAAAAAGAACATACGTGCAATTATGTTAATACTGAAAACGGCAACAAAAGACACACTGTCTTAAATAATTCACACAAAAAGACGAGTATTTGTATGATACATTTAACATTAATGGTGACGAAAGCTATCTTGAATTATTGTTTATCAAAAAAAAAATCCGTCCTTATTTTCCAGATTACATTTAATGTTATTTGTGTCTGATGATTTTCTAAGTTTCATAAAGTTAACTTAGAATTTTTCTTAATCGGAAAGATTTTCATAAATTTTAATGTTACCCCATTAAATATAACATGTTGCAAATAATTGGAGATATTACCTAAAATTTAAACTTAGTAAGAACTAACGACACTTGCATATATTTCACCAAAATGTTTTAATATTAATTATATGAATAATATACATATGCATTGTTACCAAAACTAAGTCGTGTGATCAATATTGAGGCAATTAAATAAATAAATACTTAAATAAGATTCATGAATAACTAAAGCTTCCCCAGTTCACAGTCTTTGCATAAATTTATTACTGGTTATCGCTTTAATCTGTGTGTGTCTTTGATGTGTGCCATATTAACCAATAAATGTCTTATTGTCAGAGAAATCTGTAGACTTCCATCAATAGTCATATGTCTACATAAAGAGATGAGCATGATTTTCTATGTGTAAACTGTAAATCTCTGATGAGTGTGACTTGATCAGTGTAGGATTGTTACCAACTCACTTCACAACTGTGAGACAAACTGGAGGTGTGAGGAAATTATTTGTAATTAGAAAGAGGTGCAGAGGAAGTTGACTTGCAGGATGCATGTTAAATTGAGTATTGTATTTCTATTGGTCTTTGGGATGGTGTCCCATCTACCCACAACAGTAAGTATTGTTTTACTTATCATTTTTTGTAAGAACAGAGAAGTAATATGAAAATTTTATATTGAGATTGAGACACTTAGGCACACGGATAACACACTTGTCACTGCTGAGGCTGTTTAAATCTATGCTTTGAATGTATGTGTGGTAACTAGTGGTGTTTAAAGCAGCCTACAGCCGTGTTTACAAAAGGGTTAAAGTGGAAGATCAGTGAAAGGTCCCTTGCTTGTCCCTTTTGTCAGTAAAGCCCCTAGGGTCAAAGTATCCAATCTGAGGGTTTTTTTCTTAAATCTTAAAATTTACTTCTGTCACCAATTTCCTTCTCATTTTGCTTTCACTAATGATCTCAGACTTCTCTTTAAATAAAACAAGACTGTTACAATGGTGATTTACATCTCTCACCTTGACACCCTTGCAAAAACGGGACCAAAAAAAATGGACCACCATGTCACAGTGATAACACACTCGCCTCCCACCTCTGAGGTCAGAGTTCAAATCTTGAACTCAAGTGGGAAATATTGTAGTTGCTTGTTGTTGGTCAACAGTTTACTATTTTTGTCTGAGATATATTTTGAATATTCCTTACAACTTGGGAAAAAATTCAGGGTAAGAAATCTCAAATTTGAGAACCTGGACCATTTGTGAATTCGTGATAACCCTATCTTACAAGTACAAACTATATGTATATGTATGTTAGGTGCTGTAATCAATAATTTATTACCTCTGCCAATAAGGTTATCAATTTTTTGTGTGTCTGTCTGCCTGTTTGTGATTATTCTGAAAAGTATTTTTTTATGTGGGTAATGCCTGGGCAAAGGAAGAAGTGGTTAAATTTTGTGTTGGAAAGTTTCAAATCATACTCCTGAGACAAAGAAAAAAAATCCAATTTCAACAGCCCCATTTTCAATGACTTTCATCAAAGCTATCTCAACAGGAGTGTTAAACTGAAAGAGCAGTATGTTTGGGTGAAATTACAACATGGCAATACCCCACTTCCTTGATAGAGGTCTGAGCTGTATCACTTCTTTCCAGTGTTTAGTTGTGTACTGTAAAGTTATTTCCATGCTATATTCCTTTGAAACTGCATGATGATACATTCTGTTATATCAACGGGTAAAGTGGTTTAGTGGATAATTTACTCGCCTCCCATATATCAGGCTGTTGTATTTATTCCTGGCAGGACCTGAAGTAGGTACTTGCCAGTGACTAACGTTTTTCAGTTCAGAATTTTGCTCAAATAGTATGCATTGGTCTCCTCCATTCCCTCAACCACATGTCTTGATATTTTTTTATCTATTTTATGTGGGTTTTACATCGCTTTCAACACTGTACAGGTCATATCACGGCAGGTAGTTATGGGGGCAGGGGAAACCAGAACATATAGCTGGTCAAGGTTCTGCACTGTAAACTGCTAACCATCGGTAACCAACTACCAACTTTTCCAGGGTTTGAATCGCTGACCACATAGGTGGAAGGTGAGTATGCTACCACTACACCACCGTAGCCCCCATCTTGATATGATCCAGATAATGTTTAGAAGGAGGTGTTAAACTCATTTTGATCAATGTCATGTCAAAGCTACACAGAACTGAGAAGTAACAGGTTAAGGTGGTAAAAAAGGTACAATGTTTACATTTACTGTGTACAAGTTGACTGTGTACTCTCAATTTTTCCCTCCTGTCAAACAGATAAATGTGACAGCACCATTATTAAGATATCATATACCGTCACAACTGTATTTTCATCTCAACATAATTACTTCAGGCATTACCCTGTAAGTTTTTGTTGTGAGTGGTAGCAAAATCTCTTTAAAAATAAATACAAAGATATAAAACAAAGATATAATAAACATAAATGTTGCTGATGCCAATCTGTCTGATTAAGCTATAAATCACCTGATTGAATTAATTAATATGTCTCAGAAAATCATCTGCCACCATTAATTACCTTCGTAAGCCCCTGTTGGTGATATTCGACTTTGTACCAACTCATAAACAAAATAAAACTACTAAACTGATCCAAAGAGCTTTCAAGTCCCAGCCATACTCTGTGCTGAAACCTATATGTGCCCTACAGTGGTCCAAAATCTTCAATAGTTTAAAAACATACCTGGTTATGGATAAAACGTGTAGCTGATTAGACCCTTTGTAAAAGTAACTGACTCTGTAACAGACTCGGACATAAATGTTTAGCAGTCCTACAGGATTTACAAGACATTTTATCACATCTGCCACTGTGGCCTAGCGGGTAACACACTTGTCTAGGAACTCAGAGGACGTGGGTTCAAACCCAGGTACAGGCAGATACATAGTGGCTCGGATGACCACTTAAAATGGCAGTCCTCTGTCAATGGGCCCTATCCCCAGTGGCAGGCTAAAGAACCTCAAGGACGTTGATAAATGGTCATCCTTGAGCCTCTATCTTCCAGTTAGGGGAATGCCAGTTACTTGTGAGTTGGGGCTGTACCTGTGCAGTTGGATGGGTTTAATAGCCCTTTGAGTCCTGTAGTATATGGCCATATTGCGCTGAGTATAAATACACAATACAATACAATGCTGTGCAGATACATTGGGATAATTCCAATATATTTTTACTGGCAAGAAATGTCTAAGTTATGTTCTATGGTTAAGAGCTAAAATTAGGCCAGGCATAAGGTGCATGTGTTGTTTTCACATTTGGAACCCCTAGTAGCAATAGTAAGGAAGATATAAGGCCTTTTTAATAGGATAATCCCATTTAACATGTGATATGACAGCTATTTTGTTTTTAAAACTAGGCTAAACTAGAGTATTGCTTAACAAGCAGAAAAGAAATTGTTTTGCACAGCAAAAACAAAGCGTCCCAATAAGAATTTATGAGTTTGTAGAAATGACCAGCTTCCTGTGTTTAATATGTTTTCCATTTATGACAAAATGCAAGTTTTCGTAGATGAATCTGGTTTGTTTATTTTTTTTATTTTATTTTATTTTTTTTTTTTTTTTTTTTGCATTTTACGCGGAAATTCAAGATGGCCACCAAAAGTGGTGGGAAAACAATTTGGGAAAAAATCATCAGTAGACTCTGCAGATACATTGCGGGTCAAAAACTTTGTCGAAATCACTATCTCGCTCCGTTTCCGAGATAAACGCTTTTTTGCATTTTACGCAGAAATTGGCGGGAAAACAATTATTGCAAAAAGTCGCCAGTAGACTCCACAGATAACCTGCAGGTCAAAAATTTTCTCGAAATTGCTCGAGATAAACATGTTTTTACATTTTATGCAGAAATTCAAGATGGCCACCAAAATTGGTGAGGAAATAATTTTTGCAAAAAGTCTCAAAAATTTCGCCGAAATTGCTCTATCTCACTCCGTTTCTGAGATAAACAGGTTTTTGCATTTAACACAGAAATTCAAGATGGCCACCAAAAGTGGTGGGGAAAACAATTTTGGGAAAAGGTGCCAGTAGACTCCACAGATACCCTGTGGGTCAAAAATTTCATCTAAATTGCCTTATCTCGCTCCGTTTCGGAGATAAACACGTTTTTGTGTTTTATGCAGAAATTCAAGATGGCCGCCAAAAGTGGCGAGAAAAGGATTTTTGTGAAAAGTCACCAGTAGACTTTGGAGATACTCTGTGGGTAAAAAATTTCGTTGAAATTTCTGTATCTTGCTCCGTTTCTGAGATTTGCATTTTCCGCGTTAAGAAAAATCATGACATTTAGTTAATCGTTAATAAGTCGGCCATTTTGTATTGGATCACTTCCAAAAGTTAATGATTTCCAGATATCTATATAACAAACCACAGCCTTTTGAAAAACATGTTTTTGGTCATGTGACTTCTCTGATTGGTCAAAATGTCATGACACCATATTTAGAAATTTTTCCCAGAGCTACTGCATACAACTGCCAAGTATGAAGAGAATCCACCTTATGGCTGCGAAGCTATTGTGAAAAGAAAATGCAGATCCGGCGGAGTCGCTTCTCCCATTTACAAACAAGCTTCCCTCACGGGATGCTTCATTATTATCAGGCTAACTTTCCCAGCCATATATATTTTGTGCATATTTGATGACCCTTGCTGTAATATTTCAAGTTCTATAGCATCTTAAGGATTTTTAAATAATTGGCTATGGCTGCCATTTTGATTTTTCAAAATAAGGTCAAAAATTTTCTCAGGCAAAACATTTGAATTCCAGGACTTTTGATGGTCTGTCTTTATATTCTAAAGCGATAGCACCAATAATAAAGGAGAAATAAGGACGTTTTAGTGTGATGACCTCATTTAACCTTGAAGCAGGGGTCAAAGGTCAAATTCAACACCTGGAAAAGATTCCCAGGCCATGACTTCCTACAAATTGTTTTCACATTCCGAACCTCTTGGAGAAATATTTGGAGAGATATAAGCCTTTTTAATAGGATAACCCTGTTTGATGTTAAACATGTGATATGGCGGCCATTTTGTTTTTTGAACTAGGCAAAAATTACTATCAGGCTAGCTTTTCTAGCCTTATAGCTTTTGTGTAAATTTGATGAAGCTAGCTGGAATATTTCAAGATTTAGAACATCTTTATGATTTTCAAACAATTAGCTATGGCGGCCATTTTGTTTTTTTTTAAATGAGGCTAACATTTTGCAGAGACAGGTTTTTATAGCCATAAACATTCCCTGCAAATTTGGTGAAGATATCTTTATAAATGAATGAGATATTAAGGTTTATGTAAAAACGTGACGAACAGACGGACGCACCGACGGACGGACACACGGAAGGCGTTTTATAATTTCCTGACCACGACCTTCGTCTGCAGGAGGGAGATAATAACAGCATCTCACATGCTACATATTGATTCCATCACTAACCCACACATGTTACACTTCACATACTGTATTTAAGTGAAAGAAAATCAAATACTATTACAATGGATCAAAATATACTTTGATTGAATCACGTGCACAATTTTGAACTCAAAGTATTCCTTGTATGATTTATTTATGTCATTTATTAAAGTTATAATCCTCATCATAATTTTGATAACTTTTTCAACCTTTGAGTATTTGTCACTTTGTAAAATGTGCCCCCTCGTAACTTGCAGTCGTTTATTACAAGTTGTCCAAATGTTATAATATTTCTACCTGTGTATAAATACACTTTAGACCCCTGTTCCATACACATGATACCGCCCCAAATATGTGATTAGGAGCAGAAACATTTCACTCATGAATTCCATGAGGGCAATCACCACAATCGTAAACACTAGCTCTGAGGAGGCAAACCCCTAAGTTGTGGTTTAAGAGTTCAGTGGCGGGCCAAAGTTGCAGAGTGGTGAGAGATTTGTGTTGAAAGCTAGAACAAACAGAATGAGCTTATAGAATTTTATTTACGTGATTAGTTAGGTATTTACAGAATTTAAAAATCTTACCAGAGATGAAATTAGAACCACCAGTATACAGACTTAGCTAAACTGTCTTAATGATTATAGCAAAATGCATTACACATTACAGGTATAACCTATTCATAGTCTTACTTGCAAAATATTAAAGTCAAGAACAACTTGTGAGATATTATGACAATAGAGTCTAACAAGTAGGATAATTTTGACTTGCAAAGAAACGTCTTGATCACACAATTAAAATACAGAAAACTTTAGTATGATATAACTTAATATAACTGGTTAAACATGTGTGACCTTGAAAGGTATTTCGAGAGAACCGAGGAGCAATACACACTACACTTTGAGAATATCGTAAAATTTGAATGTCTATCCAGAAAAAGATCCTGTTATGTGACCTATAAGGCCACAGACAAGGTCAACCCGACCCACCATCGCAAACATGCATCTCATTTTTCAAACAAGTTTACAAGTGTGCATTTTTTTTCTAAATTACTAGTTTCCAATCTTGTGAGCTTGATAAGACCTATCTTTTTCATCTCAGAACTTGCCTTGCACATTTTATTCACGATACAACTAATCTTTCTGTTAAAAGAGTGACTCCCATGAGAAAATAATTCTTGTAGGGCTGTGGTATATCCATGATTGGCGATGGATTGGGAAAGAATAGCAATGTTTTCGAGAACCAATCAGAAGCCTTTGAGACCTAATGGCAATGTTAATTGTAATGCCATATGAAAGCCATCATAAAATCCACCTATGCATCACAAATGGGTATCTTTTTTTTTCGAATCAGCATAATGGAACTGCCTAATTACATGTCTCTTAACTAACCTTCCCTGCTTTCCAATTTTGATTGAGAGTTAGTGTTACGAGTTATCGTTTTGAAAAATAGTGATTAGGGGCTCACAGAAGCTAATTGTCTAAAGTTTAATTTCCAGAATGGCTAAAAATGTTATATTATTCTAAATGACTTGCTCCAATTAATATTTTTATTTCTGTTTTAATAATAAATGATGTTTCTAAAAGAACTGATTCACTTTCTTTCTGCTTTCAGGCAGCCAGGCCATTGGTAAGTTGTACCCAGCTTCATTTTCTCATTTTCAATTTCTTTAGTTTTTTTTTATTTCTGCTATCACATTAATCTTGAATAACTCAGAGGTTGTTTATAACATTTGGAAAATCTTTGGGTATTTCTAATTTCTATCAATTTCTGAATTAAAAGGCATGTACTCCAAATAGTAATAGCACATCTCTAAGGTTGCATGTTTGAATCTCAAACTAAGTCAAAATTGCTAACGTTAACAGTTTCCTGTTTATTCCAGGTAGCTTACAGTGGAGTTTTGTCATCAATTAATGGGCACCTCCCCCAGCCTTTTACTCTCTTCTCTTATTTTTGAGAGTGACAAAAAATCAATCAAATTTGATGTAGTTGTATATCTACTTTCATACCTTGACGGTGTAAAATTGCGCAATAATGCTAAACGGATTATGCTTTAAGATAGTAAAGATAAACTGTCACATTTAACTACTTACTTTCAGTGCTGGTGACTACTTTAGTCACTTAGCACAACCCTTTTCATAAATACAAACAAATCACTGACCTAATAAACTTAACGTCAGTTGTTAAGGGGCCAGACATGAAATTTCCAAGTCATTCTAATTCATTTTTCAAAACGATAGTCTTTCAAAACTAAGAAATTTGTAACATGATCAAATTTCAGTTTCAAAATCTTATTTCTTTTCAACATGTGATCATGTTTGGTTAGTGTTCGTATTTACTTATAATTTGTTGTTTGGGCCAATAAAACCCAATACCAACGTCAATATTGAGGCTTTACGCCCAGTTCAACAGCCAAGGCCATATTAGGACAAGTCCTCAGTATTGCCACTTGTGGGAGTCAAACTCACACAGAGGTGACAGCCTGTGACTAGATGCCAACCTAGCTAATCAGGAAGGCTACTGAGGACCTTACCAGGCGGTAGATTGCAGAGATCTCACAATGCATTTTGATGCCTGTTTTAAAGAAATTATTTGAATAATAATGTAACTTTTGTAAACGCTCATTTAATATTAGTTTAATATTTTTGACAAAAACGGCATGGTTTGGATAACTGCAACAAATTTTCAATTAAACATAATATCATTTTCATATATTTTCAGGTGTTCCTTGATAGCATAACATCAACTGTAAGTATCTTCTGTTTTTTTTTTTGTTTTTTTTTTCCTGCGTTTGTTTGTCAGAGGTAGTGCTGTTTAATGCTGTGGTATAGAAAACAAATTATACAATCCAACTGTATGGCATTTTCCGTGTTTTTTTCTGTATTTTGTGTGAAATACCAAATTGTTTTTGTATTCCCAGGATATGACTAACAGAAGTGAGCATTCCAAACAAAATCATAATGGTTTCAATGTTTTTACAATTCTACAAATTACTTGTCAAACATAACTTTGTTTTTAGTGCCAAAAACAACATTGCTATCTGACACCAAGATGAGTAAAGAACTTTTGAATCTAATGTTAACTTGAAAAAAATAATGGACCACTGTGGTACAGTGATAACACACTCGCCTCCTACCTCTGAGGTCAGAGTTCAAATCTTGAACTCAAGTAGGAAATATTGTAGTTGCTTGTTGTTGGTCAGCGGTTTACAGTACAGAACCTTGACAGACTGTATTTACTGGTTTCTTAATTAATCTTGAATTAATTTAGCATAACATTGTCGAATAGCTTGAAACAGTATTTCTAACCTTTTTCACTAAATGTATTGTCGTTCAATCATAAAAACCGCTAAATATTGTCATTTACAGCAGAAACTATGAAATTGTATCCACACCTTTTCTCTTATTCTTTATCAATATCAAATTCCCTCAAATATCTATTGATGAATATATCTCAGTTTGCTTAGTTTGAAATATTTTTTCTCAAAAGTAGTGTTTTAAAACTTTGTCCAGAACTGTATGGTCCACTTCACAAATAAGTTTGAATGAACAGCCATGTTATGGTTCCCAAAACACACCAGTATTTGTCAATGTACTTAACGGGCAGGTTGCTAGATAAAAAAAACTATGAGAAATATTCAAGGAATTTCCTTAAGTAAACCTCAGTACTAACTTTGGGTCACTTAGACGCCAGAACCAGACAAAATTCAACTGATTTTTTTCACAGAATATTGCAATAGTTCCTATAATCTTTCTCTAAATCTTTCCCAGTATTAAATTATCCAAATATATGCTGATGCATGAATCAAATTTTTATTATAAATTATAATGCTTTACTAAATACGTACTGTTTTATTTTCACAGCTCACTACTATCAGTTCTACTTCACAAGTAAGTTAGCATTAACTGTTGCATGGTTTCAAGAAAACACAAAAGGTTTTATCTGTAAAGAAGCTTTTTGTATAGAAATTTAACTGAGATGGAAGGCTATGGCAAGCTTTTTTCTATCAAAATGTACATATCTTTAGTTAATCCATAGATATATTACTGAGCTTCTTCAAACAAGTATCTTCAAAGCTAGTTACTGATAATGATATCATCCAATTGGCAGAATTATATAATTTTGAAATTCCTGAACCTTGCCATACCTGAACCAGACAGCTTGAAATTATCATAAAACATTGCAATGGTTTTATCAGAATACTATATCTATTCTCTTTCTCATTATAAAACTTCTCCACGTATATGCTATAATGCAATTTCATAGTCTTTTTTTCTCAGTTGAGAAAACTGCCATGCTTCTTAATAGCAAATATCAAATTCTTACATCCAGCATATATGCTGGTTTCTACTTGCATGTAAAACATGTTACTTAATTTGGTATATGTCAATGAAAATTACTCAATTATTTCTTACTGAATTTGTATAATCGACCTAAAATGATTGATTTATTTCTTTTACAGTCCAGTACTGAAGGTTCCACTTCACAAGTAAGTTCATATTATCAAATATGCTATAGTATCAAGAAGATAGAAAAATTTTATCTGTTAAAAGGCTCGGCTTCTGGAAATTTAATTGTGATAATAGATCATTACAGTTGTATAAATGACAAGAATTATCAAACATAAAATGTGCAAATTTTAGTTAATTGATAGATCATCAAGCCTTTTCAAAAGAAGTATTCTGAACCATTTTACTCACTTTTACTCACTTTCATGTTACATAATCAGCATAGCGACATAATTTTGAAATGTATGCCTGAAAATGTCAAGCTCTTTTATGAGTCTCCCATATCTTTTCTTTTAATTCCTTGCTAATATCAAATTCTTTCTGGCAATGTACACCGGTTTCTATGCATATATAAAGGAAATTACTGAATTTGCAATGTGGATCTGAAATGACTGATTTGTTTCCTTTACAGCCCAGCACTGAAGGTTCTACTTCACAAGTAAGTTTGTATTAAAAACTTAGTAATGACTTTAACAAACATGTCATGATAATATCTGTCAAATACTTTATAAGCATGTTGCTGGATATAAAATCATGCTAAATATTCTTGGAATTGTCTCATTAACCCCAGAACACTGAACTTTGAGTCACTAGAACCAGACAAGTAAAAAATTATGCCATAACATTGCAATATTTTCAAATAAAATAAATCTATATGTGCTAGAACATCTATCACAGTTTACTAAATGAACAATATTTTATTAAAAAGTACTGTTTTCTTTTGTTCACAGCCCAGTACCGGTAGTTCTCCTTCACAAGTAAGTTTACATTATCAACTATGTTGTATTTTCAAGAGCATAGAAAAACTTTATCAGTTAAGATGCTCAGCCTTTAGAAATTTAATTGTGATAACGGATTATTGCAGTTGTATTAATGACAAATATTATATCACATAAAATGTATGTATTTTAGTTGATTGATATATTATCAAGCCTTTTGAAACATGTATTCTGAACCATTTCACTGACTTTAATGTTATATAATCAGCATGGTGACACAACTATGAAATGTATTCCAGAAAATGTCCAGTGATTTTATGATTCCTGATGCGTTTTCTTTTATTCTTTACCAATCTTAAATCTTTTCAGGTAATGTATGTTTTAGTTTCTATGCATATATGAAAGCGGTTACTGAATTTGTAACATTGATCTAAAATGACTGATTTATTTCTTTTACAGTCCAGTACTGAAGCTTCCACTTCACAAGTAAGTTCATATTATCAAGTATGCTATAGTATCAAGAAGATAGAAAAATTTTATCTGTTAAACGGCTCAGCTTCTGGAAATTTAATTGTGATAATAGATTATTACAGTTGTATAAATGACAAGAATTATCAAACATAAAATGTGCAAATTTTAGTTAATTGATAGATCAAGCCTTTTCAAAAGAAGTATTCTGAACCATTTCACTGACTTTTATGTTATATAATCAGCATGGTGACACAATTATGAAATGTATTCCAGAAAATGTCCAGTGGTTTTATGATTCCTCATGTCTTTTCTTTTATTCTTTACTAATTTTAAATCTTTTCTGGTAATGTTTGTGCTGGTTTCTATACATATATGAAAGCAGTTACTGAATTTGTAACATCAATCTAAAATGATTGATTAATTTCTTTTACAGTCCAGTACTGAAGGTTCCACTTCACAAGTAAGTTCATATTATTAATTATCTTATAGTTTCTAGAAGATAGAAAAGTTTTATTTGTTAAAAGGCTCTGCTTCTAAAAATTCAATTGTGATAATAGATTATTGCAGTTGTATAAATGACAAGTATTATCAAACATAAAATATGCATATTTTGGTTAATTGATAGATCATCAAGCCTTTCAAAACAAGTATTCTGAACCATTTCACTCACTTTCATGTTACATAATCAGCATAGCGACATAATTTTAAAATGTATACCAGAAAATGTCAAGCTCTTTTATGAGTCCCCCATATATTTTCTTTTAATTCCTTGCTAATATCAAATTCTTTCTGGCAATGTACACCGGTTTCTATGCATATATAAAGGAAATTACTGAATTTGCAATGTGGATCTGAAATGACTGATTTGTTTCCTTTACAGCCCAGCACTGAAGGTTCTACTTCACAAGTAAGTTTGTATTAAAAACTTAGTAGTGACTTTAACAAACATGTCATGATAATATCTGTCAAATACTTTACAGGCATGTTGCTGGATATAAAATCATGCTAAATATTCTTGGAATTGTCTCATTAACCCCAGAACACTGAACTTTGAGTCACTAGAACCAGACAAGTAAAAAATTATGCCATAACATTGCAATATTTTTATGAGTATCCCTTTTCTTTTAGTCTTTTTTTTCAAATAAAATAAATCTATGTGTGCTAGAACATCTATCACAGTTTACTAAATGAACAATATTTTATTAAAAAGTACTGTTTCCTTTGTTCACAGCCCAGTACCGGTAGTTCTCCTTCACAAGTAAGAATACATTATCAACTATGTTATATTTTTAAGATCATAGAAAAACTTCATCTTTTAGGATACTGAGCTTTTAGAAATTTAATTGTGATAATGGATTATTGCAGTTGTATTAATGACAAATATTATATCACATAAAATGTACATATATTAGTTGTTTGATATATTATCAAGCCTTTTGAAACATGTATTCTGAACCATTTCACTGACTTTAATGTTATATAATCAGCATGGTGACACAATTATGAAATGTATTCCAAAAAAAGTCCAGTGATTTTATGATTCCTGATGCGTTTTCTTTTATTCTTTACCAATCTTAAATCTTTTCTGGTAATGTATGTTCTAGTTTCTATGCATATGTGAAAGCGGTTACTGAATTTGTAACATTGTTCTAAAATGACTGATTTATTTCTTTTACAGTCCAGTACTGAAGGTTCCACTTCACAAGTAAGTTCATATTATCAAGTATGCTATAGTATCAAGAAGATAGAAAAATTTTATCTGTTAAAAGGCTCGGCTTCTGGAAATTTAATTGTGATAATAGATTATTACAGTTGTATAAATGACAAGAATTATCAAACATAAAATGTGCAAATTTTAGTTAATTGATAGATCAAGCCTTTTCAAAAGAAGTATTCTGAACCATTTCACTGACTTTTATGTTATATAATCAGCATGGTGACACAATTATGAAATGTATTCCAGAAAATGTCCAGTGATTTTATGATTCCTGATGCATTTTCTTTTATTCTTTACCAATCTTAAATCTTTTCAGGTAATGTATGTTCTAGTTTCTATGCATATATGAAAGCGGTTACTGAATTTGTAACATTGATCTAAAATGACTGATTTATTTCTTTTACAGTCCAGTACTGAAGCTTCCACTTCACAAGTAAGTTCATATTATCAAGTATGCTATAGTATCAAGAAGATAGAAAAATTTTATCTGTTAAACGGCTCAGCTTCTGGAAATTTAATTGTGATAATAGATTATTACAGTTGTATAAATGACAAGAATTATCAAACATAAAATGTGCAAATTTTAGTTAATTGATAGATCAAGCCTTTTCAAAAGAAGTATTCTGAACCATTTCACTGACTTTTATGTTATATAATCAGCATGGTGACACAATTATGAAATGTATTCCAGAAAATGTCCAGTGGTTTTATGATTCCTCATGTCTTTTCTTTTATTCTTTACTAATTTTAAATCTTTTCTGGTAATGTTTGTGCTGGTTTCTATACATATATGAAAGCAGTTACTGAATTTGTAACATCAATCTAAAATGATTGATTAATTTCTTTTACAGTCCAGTACTGAAGGTTCCACTTCACAAGTAAGTTCATATTATTAATTATCTTATAGTTTCTAGAAGATAGAAAAGTTTTATTTGTTAAAAGGCTCTGCTTCTAAAAATTCAATTGTGATAATAGATTATTGCAGTTGTATAAATGACAAGTATTATCAAACATAAAATATGCATATTTTGGTTAATTGATAGATCATCAAGCCTTTCAAAACAAGTATTCTGAACCATTTCACTCACTTTCATGTTACATAATCAGCATAGCGACATAATTTTAAAATGTATACCAGAAAATGTCAAGCTCTTTTATGAGTCCCCCATATATTTTCTTTTAATTCCTTGCTAATATCAAATTCTTTCTGGCAATGTACACCGGTTTCTATGCATATATAAAGGAAATTACTGAATTTGCAATGTGGATCTGAAATGACTGATTTGTTTCCTTTACAGCCCAGCACTGAAGGTTCTACTTCACAAGTAAGTTTGTATTAAAAACTTAGTAGTGACTTTAACAAACATGTCATGATAATATCTGTCAAATACTTTACAGGCATGTTGCTGGATATAAAATCATGCTAAATATTCTTGGAATTGTCTCATTAACCCCAGAACACTGAACTTTGAGTCACTAGAACCAGACAAGTAAAAAATTATGCCATAACATTGCAATATTTTTATGAGTATCCCTTTTCTTTTAGTCTTTTTTTTCAAATAAAATAAATCTATGTGTGCTAGAACATCTATCACAGTTTACTAAATGAACAATATTTTATTAAAAAGTACTGTTTCCTTTGTTCACAGCCCAGTACCGGTAGTTCTCCTTCACAAGTAAGAATACATTATCAACTATGTTATATTTTTAAGATCATAGAAAAACTTCATCTTTTAGGATACTGAGCTTTTAGAAATTTAATTGTGATAATGGATTATTGCAGTTGTATTAATGACAAATATTATATCACATAAAATGTACATATATTAGTTGTTTGATATATTATCAAGCCTTTTGAAACATGTATTCTGAACCATTTCACTGACTTTTATGTTATATAGTCAGCATGGTGACACAATTATGAAATGTATTCCAAAAAAAGTCCAGTGATTTTATGATTCCTGATGCGTTTTCTTTTATTCTTTACCAATCTTAAATCTTTTCTGGTAATGTATGTTCTAGTTTCTATGCATATATGAAAGCGGTTACTGAATTTGTAACATTGATCTAAAATGACTGATTTATTTCTTTTACAGTCCAGTACTGAAGGTTCCACTTCACAAGTAAGTTCATATTATCAAGTATGCTATAGCATCAAGAAGATAGAAAAATTTTATCTGTTAAAAGGCTCGGCTTCTGGAAATTTAATTGTGATAATAGATTATTACAGTTGTATAAATGACAAGAATTATCAAACATAAAATGTGCAAATTTTAGTTAATTGATAGATCAAGCCTTTTCAAAAGAAGTATTCTGAACCATTTCACTGACTTTTATGTTATATAATCAGCATGGTGACACAATTATGAAATGTATTCCAGAAAATATCCAGTGGTTTTATGATTCCTGATATCTTTTCTTTTATTCTTTACCAATTTTAAATCTTTTCTGGTAATGTATGTGCTGGTTTCTATACATATATGAAAGCAGTTACTGAATTTGTAACATCGACCTAAAATGACTGATTTATTTCTTTTACAGTCTACTACTGAAGGTTCCACTTCACAAGTAAGTTCATATTATCAAGTATGCTATAGTATCAAGAAGATAGAAAAATTTTATCTGTTAAAAGGCTTGGCTTCTGGAAATTTAATTGTGATAATAGATTATTACAGTTGTATAAATGACAAAAATTATCAAACATAAAATGTGCAAATTTTAGTTAATTGATAGATCAAGCCTTTTCAAAAGAAGTATTCTGAACCATTTCACTGACTTTTATGTTATATAATCAGCATGGTGACACAATTATGAAATGTATTCCAGAAAATGTCCAGTGGTTTTATGATTCCTCATGTCTTTTCTTTTATTCTTTACTAATTTTAAATCTTTTCTGGTAATGTTTGTGCTGGTTTCTATACATATATGAAAGCAGTTACTGAATTTGTAACATCAATCTAAAATGATTGATTTATTTCTTTTACAGTCCAGTACTGAAGGTTCCACTTCACAAGTAAGTTCATATTATTAATTATCTTATAGTTTCTAGAAGATAGAAAAGTTTTATTTGTTAAAAGGCTCTGCTTCTAAAAATTCAATTGTGATAATAGATTATTGCAGTTGTATAAATGACAAGTATTACCAAACATAAAATGTGCATATTTTGGTTAATTGATAGATCATCAAGCCTTTCAAAACAAGTATTCTGAACCATTTCACTCACTTTCATGTTATATAATCAGCATAGCGACATAATTTTAAAATGTATGCCAGAAAATGTCAAGCTCTTTTATGAGTCTCCCATATCTTTTCTTTTAATTCCTTGCTAATATCAAATTCTTTCTGGCAAGGTACACCAGTTTCTATGCATATATAAAGGAAATTACTGAATTTGCAATGTGGATCTGAAATGACTGATTTGTTTCCTTTACAGCCCAGCACTGAAGGTTCTACTTCACAAGTAAGTTTGTATTAAAAACTTAGTAATGACTTTAACAAACATGTCATGATAATATCTGTCAAATACTTTACAGGCATGTTGCTGGATATAAAATCATGCTAAATATTCTTGGAATTGTCTCATTAACCCCAGAACACTGAACTTTGAGTCACTAGAACCAGACAAGTAAAAAATTATGCCATAGCATTGCAATATTTTTATGAGTATACCTTTTCCTTTAGTCTTTTTTCAAATAAAATAAATCTATGTGTGCTAGAACATCTATCACAGTTTACTAAATGAACAATATTTTATTAAAAAGTACTGTTTTCTTTTGTTCACAGCCCAGTACCGGTAGTTCTCCTTCACAAGTAAGAATACATTATCAACTATGTTATATTTTTAAGATCATAGAAAAACTTTATCTTTTAGGATACTGAGCTTTTAGAAATTTAATTGTGATAATGGATTATTGCAGTTGTATTAATGACAAATATTATATCACATAAAATGTACATATATTAGTTGTTTGATATATTATCAAGCCTTTTGAAACATGTATTCTGAACCATTTCACTGACTTTTATGTTATATAATCAGCATGGTGACACAATTATGAAATGTATTCCAAAAAAAGTCCAGTGATTTTATGATTCCTGATGCGTTTTCTTTTATTCTTTACCAATCTTAAATCTTTTCTGGTAATGTATGTTCTAGTTTCTATGCATATGTGAAAGCGGTTACTGAATTTGTAACATTGTTCTAAAATGACTGATTTATTTCTTTTACAGTCCAGTACTGAAGGTTCCACTTCACAAGTAAGTTCATATTATCAAGTATGCTATAGTATCAAGAAGATAGAAAAATTTTATCTGTTAAAAGGCTCGGCTTCTGGAAATTTAATTGTGATAATAGATTATTACAGTTGTATAAATGACAAGAATTATCAAACATAAAATGTGCAAATTTTAGTTAATTGATAGATCAAGCCTTTTCAAAAGAAGTATTCTGAACCATTTCACTGAATTTTATGTTATATAATCAGCATGGTGACACAATTATGAAATGTATTCCAGAAAATATCCAGTGGTTTTATGATTCCTGATGTCTTTTCTTTTATTCTTTACCAATTTTAAATCTTTTCTGGTAATGTATGTGCTGGTTTCTATACATATATGAAAGCAGTTACTGAATTTGTAACATCGACCTAAAATGACTGATTTATTTCTTTTACAGTCCAGTACTGAAGGTTTCACTTCACAAGTAAGTTCTTATTACCAAGTATGCTATAGTATCAAGAAGATAGAAAAATTTTATCTGTTAAAAGGCTCGGCTTCTGGAAATTTAATTGTGATAATAGATCATTACAGTTGTATAAATGACAAGAATTATCAAACATAAAATGTGTAAATTTTAGTTAATTGATAGATCATCAAGCCTTTTCAAAAGAAGTATTCTGAACCATTTTACTCACTTTCATGTTACATAATCAGCATAGCGACATAATTTTAAAATGTATACCAGAAAATGTCAAGCTCTTTTATGAGTCCCCCATATATTTTCTTTTAATTCCTTGCTAATATCAAATTCTTTCTGGTAATGTACACCGGTTTCTATGCATATATAAAGGAAATTACTGAATTTGCAATGTGGATCTGAAATGACTGATTTGTTTCCTTTACAGCCCAGCACTGAAGGTTCTACTTCACAAGTAAGTTTGTATTAAAAACTTAGTAATGACTTTAACAAACATGTCATGATAGTATCTGTCAAATACTTTACAGGCATGTTGCTGGATATAAAATCATGCTAAATATTCTTGGAATTGTCTCATTAACCCCAGAACACTGAACTTTGAGTCACTAGAACCAGACAAGTAAAAAATTATGCCATAACATTGCAATATTTTTATGAGTGTACCCTTTCTTTTAGTCTTTTTTTCAAATAAAATAAATCTATATGTGCTAGAACATCTATCACAGTTTACTAAATGAACAATATTTTATTAAAAAGTACTGTTTTCTTTTGTTCACAGCCCAGTACCGGTAGTTCTCCATTACAAGTAAGTTTACATTATCAACTAGGTTATATTTTCAAGAGCATAGAAAAACTTTATCAGTTAAGATGCTCAGCTTTTAGAAATTTAATTGTGATAATGGATTATTGCAGTTGTATTAATGACAAATATTATATCACATAAAAGGTACATATTTTAGTTGATTGATATATTATCAAGCCTTTTGAAACATGTATTCTGAACCATTTCACTGACTTTAATGTTATATAATCAGCATGGTGACAGAATTATGAAATGTATTCCAAAAAATGTCCAGTGATTTTATGATTCCTGATGCATTTTTTTTATTCTTTACCAATCTTAAATCTTTTCTGGTAATGTATGTTCTAGTTTCTATGCATATATAAAAGCGGTGACTGAATCTGGAACATTGATCTAAAATGACTGATTTATTTCTTTTACAGTCTACTACTGAAGGTTCCACTTCACAAGTAAGTTCATATTATCAAGTATGCTATAGTATCAAAAATATAGAAAAATTTTATCTGTTAAAAGGCTTGGCTTCTGGAAATTTAATTGTGATAATAGATTATTACAGTTGTATAAATGACAAGAATTATCAAACATAAAATGTGCAAATTTTAGTTAATTGATTGATCAAGCCTTTTCAAAAGAAGTATTCTGAACCATTTTACTGACTTTAATGTTATATAATCAGCATGGTGACATAATTATGAAATGTATTCCAGAAAATGTCCAGTGGTTTTATGATTCCTCATGTCTTTTCCTTTATTCTTTACTAATTTTAAATCTTTTCTGGTAATGGTTGTGCTGGTTTCTATACATATATGAAAGCAGTTACTGAATTTGTAACATCAATCTAAAATGATTGATTTATTTCTTTTACAGTCCAGTACTGAAGGTTCCACTTCACAAGTAAGTTCATATTATTAATTATCTTATAGTTTCTAGAAGATAGAAAAGTTTTATTTGTTAAAAGGCTCTGCTTCTAAAAATTCAATTGTGATAATAGATTATTGCAGTTGTATAAATGACAAGTATTATCAAACATAAAATGTGCATATTTTGGTTAATTGATAGATCATCAAGCCTTTCAAAACAAGTATTCTGAACCATTTCACTCACTTTCATGTTACATAATCAGCATAGCGACATAATTTTAAAATGTATGCCAGAAAATGTCAAGCTCTTTTATGAGTCTCCCATATCTTTTCTTTTAATTCCTTGCTAATATCAAATTCTTTCTGGCAATGTACACCGGTTTCTATGCATATATAAAGGAAATTACTGAATTTGCAATGTGGATCTGAAATGACTGATTTGTTTCCTTTACAGCCCAGCACTGAAGGTTCTACTTCACAAGTAAGTTTGTATTAAAAACTTAGTAATGACTTTAACAAACATGTCATGATAATATCTGTCAAATACTTTACAGGCATGTTGCTGGATATAAAATCATGCTAAATATTCTTGGAATTGTCTCATTAACCCCAGAACACTGAACTTTGAGTCACTAGAACCATACAAGTAAAAAATTATGCCATAACATTGCAATATTTTTATGAGTATACCTTTTCTTTTAGTCTTTTTTTTCAAATAAAATAAATCTATGTGTGCTAGAACATCTATCACAGTTTACTAAATGAACAATATTTTATTAAAAAGTACTGTTTTGTTCACAGCCCAGTACCGGTAGTTCTCCTTCACAAGTAAGTTTATATTATCAACTATGTTCTATTTTCAAGAGCATAGAAAAACTTTATCAGTTAAGATGCTCAGCTTTTAGAAATATAATTGTGACAATGGATTATTGCAGTTCTATTAATGACAAATATTATATCACATAAAATGTACATATTTTAGTTGATCGATATATTATCAAGCCTTTTGAAACATGTATTCTGAACCATTTCACTGTCTTTAATGTTATATAATCAGCATGGTGACACAATTATGAAATGTATTCCAGAAAATGTCCAGTGATTTTATTATTCCTGATGCCTTTTCTTTTATTCTTTACCAATCTTAAATCTTTTCTGGTAATGTATGTGTTAGTTTCTATGCATATATGAAAGCTGTTACTGAATTTGTAACATTGATCTAAAATGACTGATTTATTTCTTTTACAGTCCAGTACTGAAGGTTCCACTTCACAAGTAAGTTCATATTATCAAGTATGCTATAGTATCAAGAAGATAGAAAAATTTTATCTGTTAAAAGGCTCGGCTTCTGGAAATTTAATTGTGATAATAGATTATTACAGTTGTATAAATGACAAGAATTATCAAACATAAAATGTGCAAATTTTAGTTAATTGATAGATCAAGCCTTTTCAAAAGAAGTATTCTGAACCATTTCACTGAATTTTATGTTATATAATCAGCATGGTGACACAATTATGAAATGTATTCCAGAAAATATCCAGTGGTTTTATGATTCCTGATGTCTTTTCTTTTATTCTTTACCAATTTTAAATCTTTTCTGGTAATGTATGTGCTGGTTTCTATACATATATGAAAGCAGTTACTGAATTTGTAACATCGACCTAAAATGACTGATTTATTTCTTTTACAGTCCAGTACTGAAGGTTTCACTTCACAAGTAAGTTCTTATTACCAAGTATGCTATAGTATCAAGAAGATAGAAAAATTTTATCTGTTAAAAGGCTCGGCTTCTGGAAATTTAATTGTGATAATAGATCATTACAGTTGTATAAATGACAAGAATTATCAAACATAAAATGTGTAAATTTTAGTTAATTGATAGATCATCAAGCCTTTTCAAAAGAAGTATTCTGAACCATTTTACTCACTTTCATGTTACATAATCAGCATAGCGACATAATTTTAAAATGTATACCAGAAAATGTCAAGCTCTTTTATGAGTCCCCCATATATTTTCTTTTAATTCCTTGCTAATATCAAATTCTTTCTGGTAATGTACACCGGTTTCTATGCATATATAAAGGAAATTACTGAATTTGCAATGTGGATCTGAAATGACTGATTTGTTTCCTTTACAGCCCAGCACTGAAGGTTCTACTTCACAAGTAAGTTTGTATTAAAAACTTAGTAATGACTTTAACAAACATGTCATGATAGTATCTGTCAAATACTTTACAGGCATGTTGCTGGATATAAAATCATGCTAAATATTCTTGGAATTGTCTCATTAACCCCAGAACACTGAACTTTGAGTCACTAGAACCAGACAAGTAAAAAATTATGCCATAACATTGCAATATTTTTATGAGTGTACCCTTTCTTTTAGTCTTTTTTTCAAATAAAATAAATCTATATGTGCTAGAACATCTATCACAGTTTACTAAATGAACAATATTTTATTAAAAAGTACTGTTTTCTTTTGTTCACAGCCCAGTACCGGTAGTTCTCCATTACAAGTAAGTTTACATTATCAACTAGGTTATATTTTCAAGAGCATAGAAAAACTTTATCAGTTAAGATGCTCAGCTTTTAGAAATTTAATTGTGATAATGGATTATTGCAGTTGTATTAATGACAAATATTATATCACATAAAAGGTACATATTTTAGTTGATTGATATATTATCAAGCCTTTTGAAACATGTATTCTGAACCATTTCACTGACTTTAATGTTATATAATCAGCATGGTGACAGAATTATGAAATGTATTCCAAAAAATGTCCAGTGATTTTATGATTCCTGATGCATTTTTTTTATTCTTTACCAATCTTAAATCTTTTCTGGTAATGTATGTTCTAGTTTCTATGCATATATAAAAGCGGTGACTGAATCTGGAACATTGATCTAAAATGACTGATTTATTTCTTTTACAGTCTACTACTGAAGGTTCCACTTCACAAGTAAGTTCATATTATCAAGTATGCTATAGTATCAAAAATATAGAAAAATTTTATCTGTTAAAAGGCTTGGCTTCTGGAAATTTAATTGTGATAATAGATTATTACAGTTGTATAAATGACAAGAATTATCAAACATAAAATGTGCAAATTTTAGTTAATTGATTGATCAAGCCTTTTCAAAAGAAGTATTCTGAACCATTTTACTGACTTTAATGTTATATAATCAGCATGGTGACATAATTATGAAATGTATTCCAGAAAATGTCCAGTGGTTTTATGATTCCTCATGTCTTTTCCTTTATTCTTTACTAATTTTAAATCTTTTCTGGTAATGGTTGTGCTGGTTTCTATACATATATGAAAGCAGTTACTGAATTTGTAACATCAATCTAAAATGATTGATTTATTTCTTTTACAGTCCAGTACTGAAGGTTCCACTTCACAAGTAAGTTCATATTATTAATTATCTTATAGTTTCTAGAAGATAGAAAAGTTTTATTTGTTAAAAGGCTCTGCTTCTAAAAATTCAATTGTGATAATAGATTATTGCAGTTGTATAAATGACAAGTATTATCAAACATAAAATGTGCATATTTTGGTTAATTGATAGATCATCAAGCCTTTCAAAACAAGTATTCTGAACCATTTCACTCACTTTCATGTTACATAATCAGCATAGCGACATAATTTTAAAATGTATGCCAGAAAATGTCAAGCTCTTTTATGAGTCTCCCATATCTTTTCTTTTAATTCCTTGCTAATATCAAATTCTTTCTGGCAATGTACACCGGTTTCTATGCATATATAAAGGAAATTACTGAATTTGCAATGTGGATCTGAAATGACTGATTTGTTTCCTTTACAGCCCAGCACTGAAGGTTCTACTTCACAAGTAAGTTTGTATTAAAAACTTAGTAATGACTTTAACAAACATGTCATGATAATATCTGTCAAATACTTTACAGGCATGTTGCTGGATATAAAATCATGCTAAATATTCTTGGAATTGTCTCATTAACCCCAGAACACTGAACTTTGAGTCACTAGAACCATACAAGTAAAAAATTATGCCATAACATTGCAATATTTTTATGAGTATACCTTTTCTTTTAGTCTTTTTTTTCAAATAAAATAAATCTATGTGTGCTAGAACATCTATCACAGTTTACTAAATGAACAATATTTTATTAAAAAGTACTGTTTTGTTCACAGCCCAGTACCGGTAGTTCTCCTTCACAAGTAAGTTTATATTATCAACTATGTTCTATTTTCAAGAGCATAGAAAAACTTTATCAGTTAAGATGCTCAGCTTTTAGAAATATAATTGTGACAATGGATTATTGCAGTTCTATTAATGACAAATATTATATCACATAAAATGTACATATTTTAGTTGATCGATATATTATCAAGCCTTTTGAAACATGTATTCTGAACCATTTCACTGTCTTTAATGTTATATAATCAGCATGGTGACACAATTATGAAATGTATTCCAGAAAATGTCCAGTGATTTTATTATTCCTGATGCCTTTTCTTTTATTCTTTACCAATCTTAAATCTTTTCTGGTAATGTATGTGCTAGTTTCTATGCATATATGAAAGCTGTTACTGAATTTGTAACATTGATCTAAAATGACTGATTTATTTCTTTTACAGTCCAGTACTGAAGCTTCCACTTCACAAGTAAGTTCATATTATCAAGTATGCTATAGTATCAAGAAGATAGAAAAATTTTATCTGTTAAAAGGCTCGGCTTCTGGAAATTTAATTGTGATAATAGATTATTACAGTTGTATAAATGACAAGAATTATCAAACATAAAATGTGCAAATTTTAGTTAATTGATAGATCAAGCCTTTTCAAAAGAAGTATTCTGAACCATTTCACTGAATTTTATGTTATATAATCAGCATGGTGACACAATTATGAAATGTATTCCAGAAAATATCCAGTGGTTTTATGATTCCTGATGTCTTTTCTTTTATTCTTTACCAATTTTAAATCTTTTCTGGTAATGTATGTGCTGGTTTCTATACATATATGAAAGCAGTTACTGAATTTGTAACATCGACCTAAAATGACTGATTTATTTCTTTTACAGTCCAGTACTGAAGGTTTCACTTCACAAGTAAGTTCTTATTACCAAGTATGCTATAGTATCAAGAAGATAGAAAAATTTTATCTGTTAAAAGGCTCGGCTTCTGGAAATTTAATTGTGATAATAGATCATTACAGTTGTATAAATGACAAGAATTATCAAACATAAAATGTGTAAATTTTAGTTAATTGATAGATCATCAAGCCTTTTCAAAAGAAGTATTCTGAACCATTTTACTCACTTTCATGTTACATAATCAGCATAGCGACATAATTTTAAAATGTATACCAGAAAATGTCAAGCTCTTTTATGAGTCCCCCATATATTTTCTTTTAATTCCTTGCTAATATCAAATTCTTTCTGGTAATGTACACCGGTTTCTATGCATATATAAAGGAAATTACTGAATTTGCAATGTGGATCTGAAATGACTGATTTGTTTCCTTTACAGCCCAGCACTGAAGGTTCTACTTCACAAGTAAGTTTGTATTAAAAACTTAGTAATGACTTTAACAAACATGTCATGATAGTATCTGTCAAATACTTTACAGGCATGTTGCTGGATATAAAATCATGCTAAATATTCTTGGAATTGTCTCATTAACCCCAGAACACTGAACTTTGAGTCACTAGAACCAGACAAGTAAAAAATTATGCCATAACATTGCAATATTTTTATGAGTGTACCCTTTCTTTTAGTCTTTTTTTCAAATAAAATAAATCTATATGTGCTAGAACATCTATCACAGTTTACTAAATGAACAATATTTTATTAAAAAGTACTGTTTTCTTTTGTTCACAGCCCAGTACCGGTAGTTCTCCATTACAAGTAAGTTTACATTATCAACTAGGTTATATTTTCAAGAGCATAGAAAAACTTTATCAGTTAAGATGCTCAGCTTTTAGAAATTTAATTGTGATAATGGATTATTGCAGTTGTATTAATGACAAATATTATATCACATAAAAGGTACATATTTTAGTTGATTGATATATTATCAAGCCTTTTGAAACATGTATTCTGAACCATTTCACTGACTTTAATGTTATATAATCAGCATGGTGACAGAATTATGAAATGTATTCCAAAAAATGTCCAGTGATTTTATGATTCCTGATGCATTTTTTTTATTCTTTACCAATCTTAAATCTTTTCTGGTAATGTATGTTCTAGTTTCTATGCATATATAAAAGCGGTGACTGAATCTGGAACATTGATCTAAAATGACTGATTTATTTCTTTTACAGTCTACTACTGAAGGTTCCACTTCACAAGTAAGTTCATATTATCAAGTATGCTATAGTATCAAAGAGATAGAAAAATTTTATCTGTTAAAAGGCTTGGCTTCTGGAAATTTAATTGTGATAATAGATTATTACAGTTGTATAAATGACAAGAATTATCAAACATAAAATGTGCAAATTTTAGTTAATTGATAGATCAAGCCTTTTCAAAAGAAGTATTCTGAACCATTTTACTGACTTTAATGTTATATAATCAGCATGGTGACATAATTATGAAATGTATTCCAGAAAATGTCCAGTGGTTTTATGATTCCTGATGTCTTTTCCTTTATTCTTTACTAATTTTAAATCTTTTCTGGTAATGGTTGTGCTGGTTTCTATACATATATGAAAGCAGTTACTGAATTTGTAACATCAATCTAAAATGATTGATTTATTTCTTTTACAGTCCAGTACTGAAGGTTCCACTTCACAAGTAAGTTCATATTATTAATTATCTTATAGTTTCTAGAAGATAGAAAAGTTTTATTTGTTAAAAGGCTCTGCTTCTAAAAATTCAATTGTGATAATAGATTATTGCAGTTGTATAAATGACAAGTATTATCAAACATAAAATGTGCATATTTTGGTTAACTGATAGATCATCAAGGCTTTCAAAACAAGTATTCTGAACCATTTCACTCACTTTCATGTTACATAATCAGCATAGCGACATAATTTTAAAATGTATGCCAGAAAATGTCAAGCTCTTTTGTGAGTCTCCCATATCTTTTCTTTTAATTCCTTGCTAATATCAAATTCTTTCTGGCAATGTACACCGGTTTCTATGCATATATAAAGGAAATTACTGAATTTGCAATGTGGATCTGAAATGACTGATTTGTTTCCTTTACAGCCCAGCACTGAAGGTTCTACTTCACAAGTAAGTTTGTATTAAAAACTTAGTAATGACTTTAACAAACATGTCATGATAATATCTGTCAAATACTTTACAGGCATGTTGCTGGATATAAAATCATGCTAAATATTCTTGGAATTGTCTCATTAACCCCAGAACACTGAACTTTGAGTCACTAGAACCATACAAGTAAAAAATTATGCCATAACATTGCAATATTTTTATGAGTATACCTTTTCTTTTAGTCTTTTTTTCAAATAAAATAAATCTATGTGTGCTAGAACATCTATCACAGTTTACTAAATGAACAATATTTTATTAAAAAGTACTGTTTTGTTCACAGCCCAGTACCGGTAGTTCTCCTTCACAAGTAAGTTTATATTATCAACTATGTTCTATTTTCAAGAGCATAGAAAAACTTTATCAGTTAAGATGCTCAGCTTTTAGAAATATAATTGTGACAATGGATTATTGCAGTTCTATTAATGACAAATATTATATCACATAAAATGTACATATTTTAGTTGATCGATATATTATCAAGCCTTTTGAAACATGTATTCTGAACCATTTCACTGTCTTTAATGTTATATAATCAGCATGGTGACACAATTATGAAATGTATTCCAGAAAATGTCCAGTGATTTTATTATTCCTGATGCCTTTTCTTTTATTCTTTACCAATCTTAAATCTTTTCTGGTAATGTATGTGCTAGTTTCTATGCATATATGAAAGCTGTTACTGAATTTGTAACATTGATCTAAAATGACTGATTTATTTCTTTTACAGTCCAGTACTGAAGGTTCCACTTCACAAGTAAGTTCATATTATCAAGTATGCTATAGTATCAAGAAGATAGAAAAATTTTATCTGTTAAAAGGCTCGGCTTCTGGAAATTTAATTGTGATAATAGATTATTACAGTTGTATAAATGACAAGAATTATCAAACATAAAATGTGCAAATTTTAGTTAATTGATAGATCAAGCCTTTTCAAAAGAAGTATTCTGAACCATTTCACTGAATTTTATGTTATATAATCAGCATGGTGACATAATTATGAAATGTATTCCAGAAAATATCCAGTGGTTTTATGATTCCTGATGTCTTTTCTTTTATTCTTTACCAATTTTAAATCTTTTCTGGTAATGTATGTGCTGGTTTCTATACATATATGAAAGCAGTTACTGAATTTGTAACATCGACCTAAAATGACTGATTTATTTCTTTTACAGTCCAGTACTGAAGGTTTCACTTCACAAGTAAGTTCTTATTACCAAGTATGCTATAGTATCAAGAAGATAGAAAAATTTTATCTGTTAAAAGGCTCGGCTTCTGGAAATTTAATTGTGATAATAGATCATTACAGTTGTATAAATGACAAGAATTATCAAACATAAAATGTGTAAATTTTAGTTAATTGATAGATCATCAAGCCTTTTCAAAAGAAGTATTCTGAACCATTTTACTCACTTTCATGTTACATAATCAGCATAGCGACATAATTTTAAAATGTATACCAGAAAATGTCAAGCTCTTTTATGAGTCCCCCATATATTTTCTTTTAATTCCTTGCTAATATCAAATTCTTTCTGGTAATGTACACCGGTTTCTATGCATATATAAAGGAAATTACTGAATTTGCAATGTGGATCTGAAATGACTGATTTGTTTCCTTTACAGCCCAGCACTGAAGGTTCTACTTCACAAGTAAGTTTGTATTAAAAACTTAGTAATGACTTTAACAAACATGTCATGATAGTATCTGTCAAATACTTTACAGGCATGTTGCTGGATATAAAATCATGCTAAATATTCTTGGAATTGTCTCATTAACCCCAGAACACTGAACTTTGAGTCACTAGAACCAGACAAGTAAAAAATTATGCCATAACATTGCAATATTTTTATGAGTGTACCCTTTCTTTTAGTCTTTTTTTCAAATAAAATAAATCTATATGTGCTAGAACATCTATCACAGTTTACTAAATGAACAATATTTTATTAAAAAGTACTGTTTTCTTTTGTTCACAGCCCAGTACCGGTAGTTCTCCATTACAAGTAAGTTTACATTATCAACTAGGTTATATTTTCAAGAGCATAGAAAAACTTTATCAGTTAAGATGCTCAGCTTTTAGAAATTTAATTGTGATAATGGATTATTGCAGTTGTATTAATGACAAATATTATATCACATAAAAGGTACATATTTTAGTTGATTGATATATTATCAAGCCTTTTGAAACATGTATTCTGAACCATTTCACTGACTTTAATGTTATATAATCAGCATGGTGACAGAATTATGAAATGTATTCCAAAAAATGTCCAGTGATTTTATGATTCCTGATGCATTTTTTTTATTCTTTACCAATCTTAAATCTTTTCTGGTAATGTATGTTCTAGTTTCTATGCATATATAAAAGCGGTGACTGAATCTGGAACATTGATCTAAAATGACTGATTTATTTCTTTTACAGTCTACTACTGAAGGTTCCACTTCACAAGTAAGTTCATATTATCAAGTATGCTATAGTATCAAAGAGATAGAAAAATTTTATCTGTTAAAAGGCTTGGCTTCTGGAAATTTAATTGTGATAATAGATTATTACAGTTGTATAAATGACAAGAATTATCAAACATAAAATGTGCAAATTTTAGTTAATTGATAGATCAAGCCTTTTCAAAAGAAGTATTCTGAACCATTTTACTGACTTTAATGTTATATAATCAGCATGGTGACATAATTATGAAATGTATTCCAGAAAATGTCCAGTGGTTTTGATTCCTCATGTCTTTTCCTTTATTCTTTACTAATTTTAAATTTTTTCTGGTAATGGTTGTGCTGGTTTCTATACATATATGAAAGCAGTTACTGAATTTGTAACATCAATCTAAAATGATTGATTTATTTCTTTTACAGTCCAGTACTGAAGGTTCCACTTCACAAGTAAGTTCATATTATTAATTATCTTATAGTTTCTAGAAGATAGAAAAGTTTTATTTGTTAAAAGGCTCTGCTTCTAAAAATTCAATTGTGATAATAGATTATTGCAGTTGTATAAATGACAAGTATTATCAAACATAAAATGTGCATATTTTGGTTAACTGATAGATCATCAAGGCTTTCAAAACAAGTATACTCAACCATTTCACTCACTTTCATGTTACATAATCAGCATAGCGACATAATTTTAAAATGTATGCCAGAAAATGTCAAGCTCTTTTATGAGTCTCCCATATCTTTTCTTTTAATTCCTTGCTAATATCAAATTCTTTCTGGCAATGTACACCGGTTTCTATGCATATATAAAGGAAATTACTGAATTTGCAATGTGGATCTGAAATGACTGATTTGTTTCCTTTACAGCCCAGCACTGAAGGTTCTACTTCACAAGTAAGTTTGTATTAAAAACTTAGTAATCACTTTAACAAACATGTCATGATAATATCTGTCAAATACTTTACAGGCATGTTGCTGGATATAAAATCATGCTAAATATTCTTGGAATTGTCTCATTAACCCCAGAACACTGAACTTTGAGTCACTAGAACCATACAAGTAAAAAATTATGCCATAACATTGCAATATTTTTATGAGTATACCTTTTCTTTTAGTCTTTTTTTCAAATAAAATAAATCTATGTGTGCTAGAACATCTATCACAGTTTACTAAATGAACAATATTTTATTAAAAAGTGCTGTTTTGTTCACAGCCCAGTACCGGTAGTTCTCCTTCACAAGTAAGTTTATATTATCAACTATGTTCTATTTTCAAGAGCATAGAAAAACTTTATCAGTTAAGATGCTCAGCTTTTAGAAATATAATTGTGACAATGGATTATTGCAGTTCTATTAATGACAAATATTATATCACATAAAATGTACATATTTTAGTTGATCGATATATTATCAAGCCTTTTGAAACATGTATTCTGAACCATTTCACTGTCTTTAATGTTATATAATCAGCATGGTGACACAATTATGAAATGTATTCCAGAAAATGTCCAGTGCTTTTATGATTCCTGATGCCTTTTCTTTTATTCTTTACCAATCTTAAATCTTTTCTGGTAATGTATGTGCTAGTTTCTATGCATATATGAAAGCTGTTACTGAATTTGTAACATTGATCTAAAATGACTGATTTATTTCTTTTACAGTCCAGTACTGAAGGTTCCACTTCACAAGTAAGTTCATATTATCAAGTATGCTATAGTATCAAGAAGATAGAAAAATTTTATCTGTTAAAAAGCTCGGCTTCTGGAAATTTAATTGTGATAATAGATCATTACAGTTGCATAAATGACAAAAATTATCAAACATAAAATATGCAAATTTTAGTTAATTGATAGATCATCAAGCCTTTTCAAAAGAAGTATTCTGAACCATTTTACTCACTTTTACTCACGTTCATGTTACATAATCAGCATAGCGACATAATTTTGAAATGTATGCCAGAAAATGTCAAGCTCTTTTATGAGTCTCCCATATCTTTTCTTTTAATTCCTTGCTAATATCAAATTCTTCCTGGCAATGTACACTGGTTTCTATGCATATATAAAGGAAATTACTGAATTTGCAATGTGGATCCGAAATGACTAATTTGTTTCCTTTGCAGCTCAGGACTGAAGGTTCTACTTCACAAGTTAGTTTGTATTAAAAACTTAGTAATGACTTTAACAAACATGTCATGATAATATCTGTCAAATACTTTATAGGCATGTTGCTGGATATAAAATCATGCTAAATATTCTTGGAATTGTCTCATTAACCCCAGAACACTGAACTTTGAGTCACTAGAACCAGACAAGTAAAAAATTATGCCATAACATTGCAATATTTCTATGAGTATGCCTTTTCTTTTAGTCTTTTTTTCAAATAAAATAAATCTATGTGTGCTAGAACATCTATCACAGTTTACTAAATGAACAATATTTTATTAAAAAGTACTGTTTTCTTTTGTTCACAGCCCAGTACCGGAAGTTCTCCTTCACAAGTAAGTTTATATTATCAACTATGTTATATTTTCAAGAGCATAGAAAAAGTTTATCAGTTAAGATGCTCAGCTTTTAGAAATTTAATGTGATAATGGATTATTGCAGTTGTATTAATGACAAATATTATATCACATAAAATGTACATATTTTAGTTGATTGATATATTATCAAGCCTTTTGAAACATGTATTCTGAACCATTTCACTGACTTTAATGTTATATAATCAGCATGGTGACACAGTTATGAAATGTATTCCAGAAAATGTCCAGTGATTTTATGATTCCTGATGCGTTTTCTTTTATTCTTTACCAATCTCAATTTTCTTTTATTCTTTACCAATCTCAAATCTTTTCTGGTAATGTATGTTCTAGTTTCTATGCATATATGAAAGCGGTTACTGAATTTGTAACATTGATCTAAAATGACTGATTTATTTCTTTTACAGTCCAGTACTGAAGGTTCCACTTCACAAGTAAGTTCATATTATCAAGTATGCTATAGTATCAAGAAGATAGAAAAATTTTATCTGTTAAAAGGCTCGGCTTCTGGAAATTTAATTGTGATAATAGATTATTACAGTTGTATAAATGACAAGAATTATCAAACATAAAATGTGCAAATTTTAGTTAATTGATAGATCAAGCCTTTTCAAAACAAGTATTCTGAACCATTTCACTGACTTTTATGTTATATAATCAGCATGGTGACACAATTATGAAATGTATTCCAGAAAATGTCCAGTGGTTTTATGATTCCTCATGTCTTTTCTTTTATTCTTTACCAATTTTAAATCTTTTCTGGTAATGTATGTGCTGGTTTCTATACATATATGAAAGCAGTTACTGAATTTGTAACATCGACCTAAAATGACTGATTTATTTCTTTTACAGTCCAGTACTGAAGGTTCCACTTCACAAGTAAGTTCATATTATCAAATATGCTATAGTATTAAGAAGATAGAAAAATTTTATCTGTTAAAAGGCTCGGCTTCTGGAAATTTAATTGTGATAATAGATCATTACAGTTGTATAAATGACAAGAATTATCAAACATAAAATGTGCAAATTTTAGTTAATTGATAGATCATCAAGCCTTTTCAAAAGAAGTATTCTGAACCATTTTACTCACTTTTAACTCACTTTCATGTTACATAATTAGCATAGCGACATAATTTTGAAATGTATGCCAGAAAATGTCAAGCTCTTTTATGAGTCTCCCATATCTTTTCTTTTAATTCCTTGCTAATATCAAATTCTTCCTGGCAATGTACACTGGTTTCTATGCATATATAAACAAAGCTGCTGAATTTGCAATGTGGATCTGAAATCACTGATTTGTTTCCTTTACAGCCCAGCACTGAAGGTTCTACTTCACAAGTAAGTTTGTATTAAAAACTTAGTAATGACTTTAACAAACATGTCATGATAATATCTGTCAAATACTTTATAGGCATGTTGCTTGATATAAAATCATGCTAAATATTCTTGGAATTGTCTCATTAACCCCAGAACACTGAACTTTGAGTCACTAGAACCAGACAAGTAAAAAATTATGCCATAACATTGCAATATTTTTATGAGTGTACCTTTTCTTTTAGTCTTTTTTTTCAAATAAATAAATCTATATGTGCTAGAACATCTATCACAGTTTACTAAATGAACAATATTTTATTAAAAAGTACTGTTTTATTTTGTTCACAGCCCAGTACCGGAAGTTCTCCTTCACAAGTAAGTTTATATTATCAACTATGTTATATTTTCAAGAGCATAGAAAAACTTTATCAGTTAAGATGCTCAGCTTTTAGAAATTTAATTGTGATAATGGATTATTGCAGTTGTATTAATGACAAATATTATATCACATAAAATGTACATATTTTAGTTGATTGATATATTATCAAGCCTCTTGAAACATGTATTCTGAACCATTTCACTGACTTTAATGTTATATAATCAGCATGGTGACACAATTATGAAATGTATTCCAGAAAATGTCAAGTGATTTTATGATTCCTGATGCATTTTCTTTTATTCTTTACCAATCTTAAATCTTTTCTGGTAATGTATGTGCTAGTTTCTATGCATATATGAAAGCGGTTACTGAATTTGTAACATTGATCTAAAATGACTGATTTATTTCTTTTACAGTCCAGTAATGAAGGTTCCACTTCACAAGTAAGTTCATATTATCAAGTATGCTATAGTATCAAGAAAATAGAAAAATTTTATCTGTTAAAAGGCTCGGCTTCTGGAAATTTAATTGTGATAATAGATCATTACAGTTGTATAAATGACAAGAATTATCAAACATAAAATGTGCAAATTTTAGTTAATTGATAGATCATCAAGCCTTTTCAAAAGAAGTATTCTGAACCATTTTACTCACTTTTACTCACTTTCATGTTACATAATCAGCATAGCGACATAATTTTGAAATGTATACCTGAAAATATCAAGCTCTTTCATGAGTCTCCCATATCTTTTCTTTTAATTCCTTGCTAATATCAAATTCTTCATGGCAATGTACACTGGTTTCTATGCATATATAAAGGAAATTACTGAATTTGCAATGTGGATCCGAAATGACTAATTTGTTTCCTTTACAGCTCAGCACTGAAGGTTCTACTTCACAAGTAAGTTTGTATTAAAACTTAGTAATGACTTTAACAAACATGTCATGATAATATCTGTCAAATACTTTATAGGCATGTTGCTGGATATAAAATCATGCTAAATATTCTTGGAATTGTCTCATTAACCCCAGAACACTGAACTTTGAGTCACTAGAACCAGACAAGTAAAAAATTATGCCATAACATTGCAATATTTCTATGAGTATACCTTTTCTTTTAGTCTTTTTTCAAATAAAATAAATCTATGTGTCCTAGAACTTCTATCACAGTTTACTAAATGAACAATATTTTATTAAAAAGTACTGTTTTCTTTTGTTCACAGCCCAGTACCGGTAGTTCTCCTTCACAAGTAAGTTTACATTATCAACTATGTTATACTTTCAAGAGCATAGAAAAATTTTATCAGTTAAGAATCTCAGCTTTAGAAATTTAATTGTGATAATAGATTATTGCAGTTGTATTAATGACAAATATTATATCACATAAAATGTACATATTTTAGTTGATTGATATATTATCAAGTCTTTTGAAACATGTATTATGAACCATTTCACTGACTTTAATGTTATATAATCAGCATGGTGACACAATTATGAAATGTATTCCAGAAAATGTCCAGTGATTTTATTATTCCTCATGCGTTTTCTTTTATTCTTTACCAATCTTAAATCTTTTCTGGTAATGTATGTGCTAGTTTCTATGCATATATGAAAGCGGTTACTGAATTTGTAACATTGATCTAAAATGACTGATTTATTTCTTTTACAGTCCAGTACTGAAGGTTCCACTTCACAAGTAAGTTCATATTATTAATTATCTTATAGTTTCTAGAAGATAGAAAAGTTTTATTTGTTAAAAGGCTCTGCTTCTAAAAATTCAATTGTGATAATAGATTATTGCAGTTGTATAAATGACAAGTATTATCAAACATAAAATGTGCATATTTTGGTTAATTGATAGATCATCAAGCCTTTCAAAACAAGTATTCAGAACCATTTCACTCACTTTCATGTTACATAATCAGCATAGCGACATAATTTTAAAATGTATGCCAGAAAATGTCAAGCTCTTTTATGAGTCTCCCATATCTTTTCTTTTAATTCCTTGCTAATATCAAATTCTTCCTGGCAATGTACACTGGTTTCTATGCATATATAAAGGAAATTACTGAATTTGCAATGTGGATCTGAAATGACTGATTTGTTTCCTTTACAGCCCAGCACTGAAGGTTCTACTTCACAAGTAAGTTTGTATTAAAAACTTAGTAATCACTTTAACAAACATGTCATGATAATATCTGTCAAATACTTTATAGGCATGTTGCTGGATATAAAATCATGCTAAATATTCTTAGAATTGTCTTATTAACCCCAGAACACTGAACTTTGAGTCACTAGAACCAGACAAGTAAAAAATTATGCCATAACATTGCAATATTTTTATGAGTATACCTTTTCTTTTAGTCTTTTTTTCAAATAAAATAAATCTATGTGTGCTAGAACATCTATCACAGTTTACTAAATGAACAATATTTTATTAAAAAGTACTGTTTTCTTTTGTTCACAGACCAGTACCAGTACTTCTCCTTCACAAGTAAGTTTACATTATCAACTATGTTATATTTTCAAGAGCATAGAAAATCTTTATCAGTTAAGATGCTCAGCCTTTAGAAATTTAATTGTGATAATGGATTATTGCAGTTGTATTGATGACAAATATTATATAACATAAAATGTACATATTTTAGTTGATTGATATATTATCAAGCCTTTTGAAACATGTATTCTGAACCATTTCACTGACTTTAATGTTATATAATCAGCATGGTGACACAATTATGAAATGTATTCCAGAAAATGTCCAGTGATTTTATGATTCCTGATGCGTCTTCTTCTATTCTTTACCAATCTTAAATCTTTTCTGGTAATGTATATTCTAGTTTCTATGCATATATGAAAGCGGTTACTGAATTTGTAACATTGATCTAAAATGATGTATTTATTTCTTTTACAGTCCAGTACTGAAGGTTCCACTTCACAAGTAAGTTCATGTTATCAAGTATGCTATAGTATCAAGGAGATAGAAAAATTTTATCTGTTAAAAGGCTCGGCTTCTGGAAATTTAATTGTGATAATAGATCATTACAGTTGTATAAATGACAAGAATTATCAAACATAAAATGTGCAAATTTTAGTTAATTGATAGATCATCAAGCCTTTTCAAAAGAAGTATTCTGAACCATTTTACTCACTTTCATGTTACATAATCACCATAGCGACATAATTTTGAAATGTATGCCAGAAAATGTCAAGCTCTTTTATGAGTCTCCCATATCTTTTCTTTTAATTCCTTGCTAATATCAAATTCTTCCTGGCAATGTACACTGGTTTCTATGCATATATAAAGGAAATTACTGAATTTGCAATGTGGATCTGAAATGACTGATTTGTTTCCTTTACAGCCCAGCACTGAAGGTTCTACTTCACAAGTAAGTTTGTATTAAAAACTTAGTAATGACTTTAACAAACATGTCATGATAATATCTGTCAAATACTTTACAGGCATGTTGCTGGATATAAAATCATGCTAAATATTCTTGGAATTGTCTCATTAACCCCAGAACACTGAACTTTGAGTCACTAGAACCAGACAAGTAAAAAATTATGCCATAACATTGCAATATTTTTATGAGTATACCTTTTCTTTTAGTCTTTTTTCAAATAAAATAAATCTATGTGTGCTAGAACATCTATCACAGTTTACTAAATGAACAATAATTTATTAAAAAGTACTGTTTTCTTTTGTTCACAGCCCAGTACCGGTAGTTCTCCTTCACAAGTAAGTTTACATTATCAACCATGTTATATTTTCAAGAGCATAGAAAAACTTTATCAGTTAAGATGCTGAGCTTTTAGAAATTTAATTGTGATAATGGATTATTACAGTTGTATTAATGACAAATATTTTATCACATAAAATGTACATATTTTAGTTGATTGATATATTATCAAGCCTTTTGAAACATGTATTCTGAACCATTTCACTGACTTTAATGTTATATAATCAGCATGGTGACACAATTATGAAATGTATTCCAGAAAATGTCCAGTGATTTTATGATTCCTGATGCCTTTTCTTTTATTCTTTACCAATCTTAAATCTTTTCTGGTAATGTATGTGCTAGTTTCTATGCATATATCAAAGCGGTTACTGAATTTGTAACATTGATCTAAAATGACTGATTTATTTCTTTTACAGTCCAGTACCGAAGGTTCCACTTCACAAGTAAGTTCATGTTATCAAGTATGCTATAGTATCAAGAAGATAGAAAAATTTTATCTGTTAAAAGGCTCGGCTTCTGGAAATTTAATTGTGATAATAGATTATTACAGTTGTATAAATGACAAGAATTATCAAACATAAAATGTGCAAATTTTAGTTAATTGATAGATGAAGCCTTTTCAAAACAAGTATTCTGAACCATTTCACTGACTTTTATGTTATATAATCAGCATGGTGACACAATTATGAAATGTATTCCAGAAAATATCCAGTGGTTTTATGATTCCTCATGTCTTTTCTTTTATTCTTTACTAATTTTAAATCTTTTCTGGTAATGTTTGTGCTGGTTTCTATGCATATATGAAAGCAGTTACTGAATTTATAACATCAATCTAAAATGATTGATTTATTTCTTTTACAGTCCAGTACTGAAGGTTCCACTTCACAAGTAAGTTCATATTATTAATTATCTTATAGTTTCTAGAAGATAGAAAAGTTTTATTTGTTAAAAGGCTCTGTTTCTAAAAATTCAATTGTGATAATAGATTATTGCAGTTGTATAAATGACAAGTATTATCAAACATAAAATGTGCATATTTTGGTTAATTGATAGATCATCAAGCCTTCCAAAACAAGTATTCTGAACCATTTCACTCACTTTCATGTTACATAATCAGCATAGCGACATAATTTTAAAATGTATGCCAGAAAATGTCAAGCTCTTTTATGAGTCTCCCATATCTTTTCTTTTAATTCCTTGCTAATATCAAATTCTTCCTGGCAATGTACACTGGTTTCTATGCATATATAAAGGAAATTACTGAATTTGCAATGTGGATCCGAAATGACTAATTTGTTTCCTTTACAGCTCAGCACTGAAGGTTCTACTTCACAAGTAAGTTTGTATTAAAAACTTAGTAATGACTTTAACAAACATGTCATGATAATATCTGTCAAATACTTTATAGGCATGTTGCCGAATATAAAATCATGCTAAATATTCTTGGAATTGTCTCATTAACCCCAGAACACTGAACTTTGAGTCACTAGAACCAGACAAGTAAAAAATTATGCCATAACATTGCAATATTTCTATGAGTATACCTTTTCTTTTAGTCTTTTTTTCAAATAAAATAAATCTATGTGTGCTAGAACTTCTATCACAGTTTACTAAATGAACAATATTTTATTAAAAAGTACTGTTTTCTTTTGTTCACAGCCCAGTACCGGTAGTTCTCCTTCACAAGTAAGTTTACATAAATTATCAACTATGTTATATTTTCAAGAGCATAGAAAAACTTTATCAGTTAAGATGCTCAGCTTTTAGAAATTTAATTGTGATAATGGATTATTGCAGTTGTATTAATGACAAATATTATATCACATAAAATGTACATATTTTAGTTGATTGATATATTATCAAGCCTTTTGAAACATGTATTCTGAACCATTTCACTGACTTTAATGTTATATAATCAGCATGGTGACACAATTATGAAATGTATTCCAGAAAATGTCCAGTGATTTTATGATTCCTGATGCGTCTTCTTCTATTCTTTACCAATCTTAAATCTTTTCTGGTAATGTATATTCTAGTTTCTATGCATATATGAAAGCGGTTACTGAATTTGTAACATTGATCTAAAATGATGTATTTATTTCTTTTACAGTCCAGTACTGAAGGTTCCACTTCACAAGTAAGTTCATGTTATCAAGTATGCTATAGTATCAAGAAGATAGAAAAATTTTATCTGTTAAAAGGCTCGGCTTCTGGAAATTTAATTGTGATAATAGATCATTACAGTTGTATAAATGACAAGAATTATCAAACATAAAATGTGCAAATTTTAGTTAATTGATAGATCATCAAGCCTTTTCAAAAGAAGTATTCTGAACCATTTTACTCACTTTCATGTTACATAATCAGCATAGCGACATAATTTTGAAATGTATGCCAGAAAATGTCAAGCTCTTTTATGAGTCTCCCATATCTTTTCTTTTAATTCCTTGCTAATATCAAATTCTTCCTGGCAATGTACACTGGTTTCTATGCATATATAAAGGAAATTACTGAATTTGCAATGTGTATCTGAAATGACTGATTTGTTTCCTTTACAGCCCAGCACTGAAGGTTCTACTTCACAAGTAAGTTTGTATTAAAAACTTAGTAATGACTTTAACAAACATGTCATGATAATATCTGTCAAATACTTTATAGGCATGTTGCCGAATATAAAATCATGCTAAATATTCTTGGAATTGTCTCATTAACCCCAGAACACTGAACTTTGAGTCACTAGAACCAGACAAGTAAAAAATTATGCCATAACATTGCAATATTTCTATGAGTATACCTTTTCTTTTGGTCTTTTTTTCAAATAAAATAAATCTATGTGTGCTAGAACTTCTATCACAGTTTACTAAATGAACAATATCTTATTAAAAAGTACTGTTTTCTTTTGTTCACAGCCCAGTACCGGTAGTTCTCCTTCACAAGTAAGTTTACATAAATTATCAACTATGTTATATTTTCAAGAGCATAGAAAAACTTTATCAGTTAAGATGCTCAGCTTTTAGAAATTTAATTGTGATAATGGATTATTGCAGTTGTATTAATGACAAATATTATATCACATAAAATGTACATATTTTAGTTGATTGATATATTATCAAGCCTTTTGAAACATGTATTCTGAACCATTTCACTGACTTTAATGTTATATAATCAGCATGGTGACACAATTATGAAATGTATTCCAGAAAATGTCCAGTGATTTTATGATTCCTGATACGTCTTCTTCTATTCTTTACCAATCTTAAATCTTTTCTGGTAATGTATATTCTAGTTTCTATGCATATATGAAAGCGGTTACTGAATTTGTAACATTGATCTAAAATGATGTATTTATTTCTTTTACAGTCCAGTACTGAAGGTTCCACTTCACAAGTAAGTTCATGTTATCAAGTATGCTATAGTATCAAGAAGATAGAAAAATTTTATCTGTTAAAAGGCTCGGCTTCTGGAAATTTAATTGTGATAATAGATCATTACAGTTGTATAAATGACAAGAATTATCAAACATAAAATGTGCAAATTTTAGTTAATTGATAGATCATCAAGCCTTTTCAAAAGAAGTATTCTGAACCATTTTACTCACTTTCATGTTACATAATCAGCATAGCGACATAATTTTGAAATGTATGCCAGAAAATGTCAAGCTCTTTTATGAGTCTCCCATATCTTTTCTTTTAATTCCTTGCTAATATCAAATTCTTCCTGGCAATGTACACTGGTTTCTATGCATATATAAAGGAAATTACTGAATTTGCAATGTGTATCTGAAATGACTGATTTGTTTCCTTTACAGCCCAGCACTGAAGGTTCTACTTCACAAGTAAGTTTGTATTAAAAACTTAGTAATGACTTTAACAAACATGTCATGATAATGTCTGTCAAATACTTTACAGGCATGTTGCTGGATATAAAATCATGCTAAATATTCTTGGAATTGTCTCATTAACCCCAGAACACTGAACTTTGAGTCACTAGAACCAGACAAGTAAAAAATTATGCCATAACATTGCAATATTTTTATGAGTATACCTTTTCTTTTAGTCTTTTTTCAAATAAAATAAATCTATGTGTGCTAGAACATCTATCACAGTTTACTAAATGAACAATAATTTATTAAAAAGTACTGTTTTCTTTTGTTCACAGCCCAGTACCGGTAGTTCTCCTTCACAAGTAAGTTTACATTATCAACCATGTTATATTTTCAAGAGCATAGAAAAACTTTATCAGTTAAGATGCTGAGCTTTTAGAAATTTAATTGTGATAATGGATTATTACAGTTGTATTAATGACAAATATTTTATCACATAAAATGTACATATTTTAGTTGATTGATATATTATCAAGCCTTTTGAAACATGTATTCTGAACCATTTCACTGACTTTAATGTTATATAATCAGCATGGTGACACAATTATGAAATGTATTCCAGAAAATGTCCAGTGATTTTATGATTCCTGATGCCTTTTCTTTTATTCTTTACCAATCTTAAATCTTTTCTGGTAATGTATGTGCTAGTTTCTATGCATATATCAAAGCGGTTACTGAATTTGTAACATTGATCTAAAATGACTGATTTATTTCTTTTACAGTCCAGTACTGAAGGTTCCACTTCACAAGTAAGTTCATGTTATCAAGTATGCTATAGTATCAAGAAGATAGAAAAATTTTATCTGTTAAAAGGCTCGGCTTCTGGAAATTTAATTGTGATAATAGATTATTACAGTTGTATAAATGACAAGAATTATCAAACATAAAATGTGCAAATTTTAGTTAATTGATAGATGAAGCCTTTTCAAAACAAGTATTCTGAACCATTTCACTGACTTTTATGTTATATAATCAGCATGGTGACACAATTATGAAATGTATTCCAGAAAATGTCCAGTGATTTTTATGATTCCTCATGTCTTTTCTTTTATTCTTTACTAATTTTAAATCTTTTCTGGTAATGGTTGTGCTGGTTTCTATGCATATATGAAAGCAGTTACTGAATTTATAACATCAATCTAAAATGATTGATTTATTTCTTTTACAGTCCAGTACTGAAGGTTCCACTTCACAAGTAAGTTCATATTATTAATTATCTTATAGTTTCTAGAAGATAGAAAAGTTTTATTTGTTAAAAGGCTCTGCTTCTAAAAATTCAATTGTGATAATAGATTATTGCAGTTGTATAAATGACAAGTATTATCAAACATAAAATGTGCATATTTTGGTTAATTGATAGATCATCAAGCCTTTCAAAACAAGTATTCTGAACCATTTCACTCACTTTCATGTTACATAATCAGCATAGCGACATAATTTTAAAATGTATGCCAGAAAATGTCAAGCTCTTTTATGAGTCTCCCATATCTTTTCTTTTAATTCCTTGCTAATATCAAATTCTTCCTGGCAATGTACACTGGTTTCTATGCATATATAAAGGAAATTACTGAATTTGCAATGTGGATCCGAAATGACTAATTTGTTTCCTTTACAGCTCAGCACTGAAGGTTCTACTTCACAAGTAAGTTTGTATTAAAAACTTAGTAATGACTTTAACAAACATGTCATGATAATATCTGTCAAATACTTTATAGGCATGTTGCCGAATATAAAATCATGCTAAATATTCTTGGAATTGTCTCATTAACCCCAGAACACTGAACTTTGAGTCACTAGAACCAGACAAGTAAAAAATTATGCCATAACATTGCAATATTTCTATGAGTATACCTTTTCTTTTAGTCTTTTTTTCAAATAAAATAAATCTATGTGTGCTAGAACTTCTATCACAGTTTACTAAATGAACAATATTTTATTAAAAAGTACTGTTTTCTTTTGTTCACAGCCCAGTACCGGTAGTTCTCCTTCACAAGTAAGTTTACATAAATTATCAACTATGTTATATTTTCAAGAGCATAGAAAAACTTTATCAGTTAAGATGCTCAGCTTTTAGAAATTTAATGTGATAATGGATTATTGCAGTTGTATTAATGACAAATATTATATCACATAAAATGTACATATTTTAGTTGATTGATATATTATCAAGCCTTTTGAAACATGTATTCTGAACCATTTCACTGACTTTAATGTTATATAATCAGCATGTTGACACAGTTATGAAATGTATTCCAGAAAATGTCCAGTGATTTTATGATTCCTGATGCGTTTTCTTTTATTCTTTACCAATCTCAAATCTTTTCTGGTAATGTATGTTCTAGTTTCTATGCATATATGAAAGCGGTTACTGAATTTGTAACATTGATCTAAAATGACTGATTTATTTCTTTTACAGTCCAGTACTGAAGGTTCCACTTCACAAGTAAGTTCATATTATCAAGTATGCTATAGTATCAAGAAGATAGAAAAATTTTATCTGTTAAAAGGCTCGGCTTCTGGAAATTTAATTGTGATAATAGATCATTACAGTTGTATAAATGACAAGAATTATCAAACATAAAATGTGCAAATTTTGGTTAATTGATAGATCATCAAGCCTTTTCAAAAGAAGTATTCTGAACCATTTTACTCACTTTCATGTTACATAATCAGCATAGCGACATAATTTTGAAATGTATGCCAGAAAATGTCAAGCTCTTTTATGAGTCTCCCATATCTTTTCTTTTAATTCCTTGCTAATATCAAATTCTTCCTGGCAATGTACACTGGTTTCTATGCATATATAAAGGAAATTACTGAATTTGCAATGTGTATCTGAAATGACTGATTTGTTTCCTTTACAGCCCAGCACTGAAGGTTCTACTTCACAAGTAAGTTTGTATTAAAAACTTAGTAATGACTTTAACAAACATGTCATGATAATATCTGTCAAATACTTTACAGGCATGTTGCTGGATATAAAATCATGCTAAATATTCTTGGAATTGTCTCATTAACCCCAGAACACTGAACTTTGAGTCACTAGAACCAGACAAGTAAAAAATTATGCCATAACATTGCAATATTTTTATGAGTATACCTTTTCTTTTAGTCTTTTTTCAAATAAAATAAATCTATGTGTGCTAGAACATCTATCACAGTTTACTAAATGAACAATATTTTATTAAAAAGTACTGTTTTCTTTTGTTCACAGCCCAGTACCGGTAGTTCTCCTTCACAAGTAAGAAAACATTATCAACTATGTTATATTTTCAAGATCATAGAAAAACTTTATCTTTTAGGATACTGAGCTTTTAGAAATTTAATTGTGATAATTGATTATTGCAGTTGTATTAATGACAAATATTATATCACATAAAATGTACATATTTTAGTTGTTTGATATATTATCAAGCCTTCTGAAACATGTATTCTGAACCATTTCACTGACTTTTATGTTATATCATCAGCATGGTGACACAATTATGAAATGTATTCCAGAAAATGCCCAGTGATTTTATGATTCCTGATGCGTTTTCTTTTATTCTTTACCAATTTTAAATCTTTTCTGGTAATGTATGTGCTAGTTTCTATGCATATATGAAAGCGGTTACTGAATTTGTAACATTGATCTAAAATGACTGATTTATTTCTTTTACAGTCCAGTAATGAAGGTTCCACTTCACAAGTAAGTTCATATTATCAAGTATGCTATAGTATCAAGAAGATAGAAAAATTTTATCTCTTAAAAGGCTCGGCTTCTGGAAATTTAATTGTGATAATAGATTATTACAGTTGTATAAATGACACGAATTATCAAACATAAAATGTGCAAATTTTAGTTAATTGATAGATGATGCCTTTTCAAAACAAGTATTCTGAACCATTTCACTGACTTTTATGTTATATAATCAGCATGGTGACACAATTATGAAATGTATTCCAGAAAATCTACAGTGGTTTTATGATTCCTCATGTCTTTTCTTTTATTCTTTACTAATTTTAAATCTTTTCTGGTAATGTTTGTGCTGGTTTCTATGCATATATGAAAGCAGTTACTGAATTTATAACATCAATCTAAAATGATTGATTTATTTCTTTTACAGTCCAGTACTGAAGGTTCCACTTCACAAGTAAGTTCATATTATTAATTATCTTATAGTTTCTAGAAGATAGAAAAGTTTTATTTGTTAAAAGGCTCTGCTTCTAAAAATTCAATTGTGATAATAGATTATTGCAGTTGTATAAATGACAAGTATTATCAAACATAAAATGTGCATATTTTGGTTAATTGATAGATCATCAAGCCTTCCAAAACAAGTATTCTGAACCATTTCACTCACTTTCATGTTACATAGTCAGCATAGCGACATAATTTTAAAATGTATGCCAGAAAATGTCAAGCTGTTTTATGAGTCTCCCATATCTTTTCTTTTAATTCCTTGCTAATATCAAATTCTCTCTGGCAATGTACACCGGTTTCTATGCATATATAAAGGAAATTACTGAATTTGCAATGTGGATCTGAAATGACTGATTTGTTTCCTTTACAGCCCAGCACTGAAGGTTCTACTTCACAAGTAAGTTTGTATTAAAAACTTAGTAATGACTTTAACAAACATGTCATGATAATATCTGTCAAATACTTTACAGGCATGTTGCTGGATATAAAATCATGCTAAATATTCTTGGAATTGTCTCATTAACCCCAGAACACTGAACTTTGAGTCACTAGAACCAGACAAGTAAAAAAATAAGCCATAACATTGCAATATTTTTATGAGTATACCTTTTCTTCTAGTCTTTTTTTTCAAATAAAATAAATCTATGTGTGCTAGAACATCTATCACAGTTTACTAAATGAACAATATTTTATTAAAAAGTACTGTTTTCTTTTGTTCACAGCCCAGTACCGGTAGTTCTCCTTCACAAGTAAGAAAACATTATCAACTATGTTATATTTTCAAGATCATAGAAAAACTTTATCTTTTAGGATACTGAGCTTTTAGAAATTTAATTGTGATAATTGATTATTGCAGTTGTATTAATGACAAATATTATATCACATAAAATGTACATATTTTAGTTGTTTGATATATTATCAAGCCTTTTGAAACATGTATTCTGAACCATTTCACTGACTTTTATGTTATATAATCAGCATGGTGACACAATTATGAAATGTATTCCAGAAAATGTCCAGTGATTTTATGATTCCTGATGTGTTTTCTTTTATTCTTTACCAATTTTAAATCTTTTCTGGTAATGTATGTGCTAGTTTCTATGCATATATGAAAGCGGTTACTGAATTTGTAACATTGATCTAAAATGACTGATTTATTTCTTTTACAGTCCAGTAATGAAGGTTCCACTTCACAAGTAAGTTCATATTATCAAGTATGCTATAGTATCAAGAAGATAGAAAAATTTTATCTGTTAAAAGGCTCGGCTTCTGGAAATTTAATTGTGATAATAGATCATTACAATTGTATAAATAACAAGAATTATCAAACATAAAATGTGCAAATTTTAATTAATTGATAGATCATCAAGCCTTTTCAAAAGAAGTATTCTGAACCATTTTACTCACTTTTACTCACTTTCATGTTACATAAGCAGAATAGCGACATAATTTTGAAATGTATGCCAGAAAATGTCAAGCTCTTTTATGAGTCTCCCATATCTTTTCTTTTAGTCCCTTGCTAATATCAAATTCTTCCTGGCAATGTACACTGGTTTCTATGCATATATAAAGGAAATTACTGAATTTGCAATGTGGATCTGAAATGACTGATTTGTTTCCTTTACAGCCCAGCACTGAAGGTTCTACTTCACAAGTAAGTTTGTATTAAAAACTTAGTAATGACTTTAACAAACATGTCATGATAATATCTGTCAAGTACTTTATAGGCATGTTGCTGGATATAAAATCATGCTAAATATTCTTGGAATTGTCTCATTAACCCCAGAACACTGAACTTTGAGTCACTAGAACCAGACAAGTAAAAAAATAAGCCATAACATTGCAATATTTTTATGAGTATACCTTTTCTTTTAGTCTTTTTTTCAAATAAATAAGTCTATATATGCTAGAACATCTATCACAGTTTACTAAATGAACAATATTTTATTAAAAAGTACTGTTTTCTTTTGTTCACAGCCCAGTACCGGTAGTTCTCCTTCACAAGTAAGTTTACATTATCAACTATGTTATATTTTCAAGAGCATAGAAAAACTTTATCCGTTAAGATGCTCAGCTTTTAGAAATTTAATGTGATAATGGATTATTGCAGTTGTATTAATGACAAATATTATATCACATAAAATGTACATATTTTAGTTGATTGATATATTATCAAGCCTTTTGAAACATGTATTCTGAACCATTTCACTGACTTTAATGTTATATAATCAGCATGGTGACACAATTATGAAATGTATTCCAGAAAATGTCCAGTGATTTTATTATTCCTGATGCGTTTTCTTTTATTCTTTACCAATCTTAAATCTTTTCTGGTAATGTATGTGCTAGTTTCTATGCATATATCAAAGCGGTTACTGAATTTGTAACATTGATCTAAAATGATGTATTTATTTCTTTTACAGTCCAGTACTGAAGCTTCCACTTCACAAGTAAGTTCATATTATCAAGTATGCTATAGTATCAAGAAGATAGAAAAATTTTATCTGTTAAAAGGCTCGGCTTCTGGAAATTTAATTGTGATAATAGATTATTACAGTTGTATAAATGACAAGAATTATCAAACATAAAATGTGCAAATTTTAGTTAATTGATAGATCAAGCCTTTTCAAAACAAGTATTCTGAACCATTTCACTGACTTTTATGTTATATAATCAGCATGGTGACACAATTATGAAATGTATTCCAGAAAATGTCCAGTGGTTTTATGATTCCTCATGTCTTTTCTTTTATTCCTTACTAAATTTAAATCTTTTCTGGTAATGTTTGTGCTGGTTTCTATGCATATATGAAAGCAGTTACTGAATTTATAACATCAATCTAAAATGATTGATTTATTTCTTTTACAGTCCAGTACTGAAGGTTCCACTTCACAAGTGAGTTCATATTATTAATTATCTTATAGTTTCTAGAAGATAGAAAAGTTTTATTTGTTAAAAGGCTCTGCTTCTAAAAATTCAATTGTGATAATAGATTATTGCAGTTGTATAAATGACAAGTATTATCAAACATAAAATGTGCATATTTTGGTTAATTGATAGATCATCAAGCCTTTCAAAACAAGTATTCTGAACCATTTCACTCACTTTCATGTTACATAATCAGCATAGCGACATAATTTTGAAATGTATGCCAGAAAATGTCAAGCTCTTTTATGAGTCTCCCATATCTTTTCTTTTAATTCCTTGCTAATATCAAATTCTTTCTGGCAATGTACACCAGTTTCTATGCATATATAAAGGAAATTACTGAATTTGCAATGTGTATCTGAAATGACTGATTTGTTTCCTTTACAGCCCAGCACTGAAGGTTCTACTTCACAAGTAAGTTTGTATTAAAAACTTAGTAATGACTTTAACAAACATGTCATGATAATATCTGTCAAATACTTTACAGGCACGTTGCTGGATATAAAATCATGCTAAATATTCTTGGAATTGTCTCATTAACCCCAGAACACTGAACTTTGAGTCACTAGAACCAGACAAGTAAAAAAATAAGCCATAACATTGCAATATTTTTATGAGTATACCTTTTCTTTTAGTCTTTTTTTTCAAATAAAATAAATCTATGTGTGCTAGAACATCTATCACAGTTTACTAAATGAACAATATTTTATTAAAAAGTACTGTTTTCTTTTGTTCACAGCCCAGTACCGGTAGTTCTCCTTCACAAGTAAGAAAACATTATCAACTATGTTATATTTTCAAGATCATAGAAAAACTTTATCTTTTAGGATACTGAGCTTTTAGAAATTTAATTGTGATAATTGATTATTGCAGTTGTATTAATGACAAATATTATATCACATAAAATGTACATATTTTAGTTGTTTGATATATTATCAAGCCTTTTGAAACATGTATTCTGAACTATTTCACTGACTTTAATGTTATATAATCAGCATGGTGACACAATTATGAAATGTATTCCAGAAAATGTCCAGTGATTTTATGATTCCTGATGTGTTTTCTTTTATTTTTTACCAATTTTAAATATTTTCTGGTAATGTATGTGCTAGTTTCTATGCATATATGAAAGCGGTTACTGAATTTGTAACATTGATCTAAAATGACTGATTTATTTCTTTTACAGTCCAGTAATGAAGGTTCCACTTCACAAGTAAGTTCATATTATCAAGTATGCTATAGTATCAAGAAGATAGAAAAATTTTATCTGTTAAAAGGCTCGGCTTCTGGAAATTTAATTGTGATAATAGATCATTACAGTTGTATAAATAACAAGAATTATCAAACATAAAATGTGCAAATTTTAGTTAATTGATAGATCATCAAGCCTTTCAAAAGAAGTATTCTGAACCATTTTACTCACTTTTACTCACTTTCATGTTACATAATCAGCATAGCGACATAATTTTGAAATGTATGCCAGAAAATGTCAATCTCTTTTATGAGTCTCCCATATCTTTTCTTTTAGTCCCTTGCTAATGTCAAATTCTTCCTGGCAATGTACACTGGTTTCTATGCATATATAAAGGAAATTACTGAATTTGCAATGTGGATCTGAAATGACTGATTTGTTTTCTTTACAGCCCAGCACTGAAGGTTCTACTTCACAAGTAAGTTTGTATTAAAAACTTAGTAATGACTTTAACAAACATGCCATGATAATATCTGTCAAATACTTTATAGGCATGTTGCCGAATATAAAATCATGCTAAATATTCTTGGAATTGTCTTATTAACCCCAGAACACTGAACTTTGAGTCACTAGAACCAGACAAGTAAAAGATTATGCCATAACATTGCAATATTTTTATGAGTGTACCTTTTCTTTTAGTCTTTTTTTCAAATAAAATAAATCTATATGTGCTAGAACATCTATCACAGTTTACTAAATGAACAATATTTTATTAAAAAGTACTGTTTTCTTTTGTTCACAGCCCAGTACCGGTATTTCTCCTTCACAAGTAAGTTTACATTATCAACTATGTTATACTTTCAAGAGCATAGAAAAACTTTATCAGTTAAGATGCTGAGCTTTTAGAAATTTAATTGTGATAATGGATTATTGCAGTTGTATTAATGACAAATATTATATCACATAAAATGTACATATTTTAGTTGATTGATATACTATCAAGCCTTTTGAAACATGTATTCTGAACCATTTCACTGACTTTAATGTTATATAATCAGCATGGTGACACAATTATGAAATGTATTCCAGAAAATGTCCAGTGATTTTATTGTTCCTGATGCGTTTTCTTTTATTCTTTACCAATCTTAAATCTTTTCTGGTAATGTATGTTCTAGTTTCTATGTATATATGAAAGCGGTTACTGAATTTGTAACATTGATCTAAAATGACTGATTTATTTCTTTTACAGTCCAGTACTGAAGGTTCCACTTCACAAGTAAGTTCATATTATCAAGTATGCTATAGTATCAAGAAGATAGAAAAATTTTATCTGTTAAAAGGCTCGGATTCTGGAAATTTAATTGTGATAATAGATCATTACAGTTGTATAAATGACAAGAATTATCAAACATAAAATGTGCAAATTTTAGTTAATTGATAGATCATCAAGCCTTTTCAAAAGAAGTATTCTGAACCATTTTACTCACTTTTACTCACTTTCATGTTACATAATCAGCATAGCGACATAATTTTGAAATGTATGCCAGAAAATGTCAAGCTCTTTTATGAGTCTCCCATATCTTTTCTTTTAATTCCTTGCTAATATCAAATTCTTCCTGGCAATGTACACTGGTTTCTATGTATATATAAAGGAAATTACTGAATTTGCAATGTGGATCTGAAATGACTGATTTGTTTCCTTTACAGCCCAGCACTGAAGGTTCTACTTCACAAGTAAGTTTGTATTAAAAACTTAGTAATGACTTTAACAAACATGTCATGATAATATCTGTCAAGTAGTTTATAGGCATGTTGCTGGATATAAAATCATGCTAAATATTCTTGGAATTGTCTCATTAACCCCAGAACACTGAACTTTGAGTCACTAGAACCAGACAAGTAAAAATTATGCCATAACATTGCAATATTTTTATGAGTATACCTTTTCTTTTAGTCTTTTTTTCAAATAAATAAGTCTATATATGCTAGAACATCTATCACAGTTTACTAAATGAACAATATTTTATTAAAAAGTACTGTTTTCTTTTGTTCACAGCCCAGTACCGGTACTTCTCCTTCACAAGTAAGTTTACATTATCAACTATGTTATATTTTCAAGAGCATAGAAAAACTTTATCAGTTAAGATGCTGAGCTTTTAGAAATTTAATTGTGATAATGGATTATTGCAGTTGTATTAATGACAAATATTATATCACATAAAATGTACATATTTTAGTTGATTGATATACTATCAAGCCTTTTGAAACATGTATTCTGAACCATTTCACTGACTTTAATGTTATATAATCAGCATGGTGACACAATTATGAAATGTATTCCAGAAAATGTCCAGTGATTTTATTGTTCCTGATGCGTTTTCTTTTATTCTTTACCAATCTTAAATCTTTTCTGGTAATGTATGTTCTAGTTTCTATGTATATATGAAAGCGGTTACTGAATTTGTAACATTGATCTAAAATGACTGATTTATTTCTTTTACAGTCCAGTACTGAAGGTTCCACTTCACAAGTAAGTTCATATTATCAAGTATGCTATAGTATCAAGAAGATAGAAAAATTTTATCTGTTAAAAGGCTCGGATTCTGGAAATTTAATTGTGATAATAGATCATTACAGTTGTATAAATGACAAGAATTATCAAACATAAAATGTGCAAATTTTAGTTAATTGATAGATCATCAAGCCTTTTCAAAAGAAGTATTCTGAACCATTTTACTCACTTTTACTCACTTTCATGTTACATAATCAGCATAGCGACATAATTTTGAAATGTATGCCAGAAAATGTCAAGCTCTTTTATGAGTCTCCCATATCTTTTCTTTTAATTCCTTGCTAATATCAAATTCTTCCTGGCAATGTACACTGGTTTCTATGTATATATAAAGGAAATTACTGAATTTGCAATGTGGATCTGAAATGACTGATTTGTTTCCTTTACAGCCCAGCACTGAAGGTTCTACTTCACAAGTAAGTTTGTATTAAAAACTTAGTAATGACTTTAACAAACATGTCATGATAATATCTGTCAAGTAGTTTATAGGCATGTTGCTGGATATAAAATCATGCTAAATATTCTTGGAATTGTCTCATTAACCCCAGAACACTGAACTTTGAGTCACTAGAACCAGACAAGTAAAAATTATGCCATAACATTGCAATATTTTTATGAGTATACCTTTTCTTTTAGTCTTTTTTTCAAATAAATAAGTCTATATATGCTAGAACATCTATCACAGTTTACTAAATGAACAATATTTTATTAAAAAGTACTGTTTTCTTTTGTTCACAGCCCAGTACCGGTACTTCTCCTTCACAAGTAAGTTTACATTATCAACTATGTTATATTTTCAAGAGCATAGAAAAACTTTATCAGTTAAGATGCTGAGCTTTTAGAAATTTAATTGTGATAATGGATTATTGCAGTTGTATTAATGACAAATATTATATCACATAAAATGTACATATTTTAGTTGATTGATATATTATCAAGCCTTTTGAAACATGTATTCTGAACCATTTCACTGACTTTTATGTTATATAATCAGCATGGTGACACAATTATGAAATGTATTCCAGAAAATGTCCAGTGATTTTATGATTCCTGATGCGTTTTCTTTTATTCTTTACCAATCTTAAATCTTTTCTGGTAATGTATGTTCTAGTTTCTATGCATATATGAAAGCGGTTACTGAATTTGTAACATTGATCTAAATTGACTGATTTATTTCTTTTACAGTCCAGTACTGAAGGTTCCACTTCACAAGTAAGTTCATATTATCAAGTATGCTATAGTATCAAAAAGATAGAAAAATTTTATCTGTTAAAAGGCTCGGCTTCTGGAAATTTAATTGTGATAATAGATCATTACAGTTGTATAAATGACACGAATTATGAAACATAAAATGTGCAAATTTTAGTTAATTGATAGATCATCAAGCATTTTCAAAAGAAGTATTCTGAACCATTTCACTCACTTTCATGTTGCATAATCAGCATAGCGACATAATTTTGAAATGTATGCCAGAAAATGTCAAGCTCTTTTATGAGTCTCCCATATCTTTTCTTTTAATCCTTGCTAATATCAAATTCTTCCTGGCAATGTACACTGGTTTCTATGCATATATAAAGGAAATTACTGAAAAATTTGCAATGTGGATCTGAAATGACTGATTTGTTTCCTTTACAGCCCAGCATTGAAGGTTCTACTTCACAAGTAAGTTTTGTATTAAAAACTTAGTAATGGCTTTAACAAACATGTCATGATAATATCTGTCAAATATTTTATAGGCATGTTGCTGGATATAAAATCATGCTAAATATTATTGTAATTGTCTCATTAACCCCAGAACACTGAACTTTGAGTCACTAGAACCAGACAAGTAAAAAATTATGCCATAACATTGCAATACTTTTATGAGTATTCTATACCTTTTCTTTTAGTGTTTTTTTCAAATAAAATAAGTCTACATGTGCTATAACATCTATGACAGTTTACTAAATGAATAATATTTTATTAAAATGTACTGTATTGTTTGTTCACAGCCCAGTACCGGTAGTTCTCCTTCACAAGTAAGAATACATTATCAACTACGTTATATTTTCAAGATAATAGAAAAACTTTACCTTTTAGGATGCTGAGCTTTTAGAAATTTAATTGTGATAATGGATTATTGCAGTTGTATTAATGACAAATATTATATCACATAAAATGTACATATTTTAGTTGTTTGATATATTATCAAGCCTTTTGAAACATGTATTCTGAACCATTTCACTGACTTTTATGTTATATAATCAGCATGGTGACACAAATATGAAATGTATTCCAGAAAATGTCCAGTGATTTTATGATTCCTGATGTGTTTTCTTTTATTCTTTACCAATCTTAAATCTTTTCTGGTAATGTATGTGCTAGTTTCCATCCATATATGAAAGCAGTTACTGAATTTGGAACATTGATCTAAAATGACTGATTTGTTTCTTTTACAGTCCAGTACTGAAGGTTCCACTTCACAAGTAAGTTCATATTATCAAGTATGCTATAGTATTAAGAAGATAGAAAAATTTTATCTGTTAAAAGGCTCGGTTTCTGGAAATTTAATTGTGATAACAGATCATTACAGTTGTATAAAGGACAAGAATTATCGAACCTAAAATGTGCCAATTTTAGTTAATTGATAGATCATCAAGCCTTTTCAAACCAAGTATTCTGAACCATTTCACTCACTTTCATGTTAGATAATTATCATACAACATAATTTTGAAATGTATGAAAATGTCCAGTGGTTTTATGATTCCTCATGTCTTTTCTTTTATTCTTTACCAATCTTAAATCTTTTCTGGCAATGTGTGTACTGGTTTCTATGCAAATATGAAAGTGGTTACTGAATTTGTAACATTGATCTAAAGTGACTGATTTATTTCTTTTACAGTCCAGTACTGAAGGTTCCACTTCACAAGTAAGTTCATATTATCAATTATGTTATAGTTTCAAGAAGATAGAAAAGTTTTATTTGTTAAAAGGCTCTGCTTCTAGACATTCAGTTGTGATAATACCTTATTGCAGTTGTATAAATCACAAGTATTATCAAACATAAAATGTGCAAATTTTAGTTAATTGATAGATCATCAAGCCTTTTCAAAACAATTATTCTGAACCATTTCACTCACTTTTATGTTACATAATCAGCATAGCGACATAATTTTGAAATCTATGCCTGAAAATGTCAAGCTCTTTTATGAGTCTCCCATAGCTTTTCTTTTAATTACTTGCTAATATCAAATTCTTTCTGGCAATGAACACTGGTTTCTATGCATATATAAAGGAAATTACTGAAAAATTTGCAATGTGGATCTGAAATGACTGATTTGTTTCCTTTACAGCCCAGCACTGAAGGTTCTACTTCACAAGTAAGTTTGTATTAAAACTTTGTAATGGTTTTAACAAACATGTCATGATGGTATCTGTCAAAATACTTTAGAAGCATGTTGCTGGATATAAAATCATGCTAAATATTCTTGTAATTGTCTCATTAACCCTACAAGATTGAACTTTGAGTCACTAGAACCTGATAGGTTATAAATTATGCTATAATAATGCAATGGTTTTATGAGAATTCTATACCTTTTCTTTTAGTCTTTTTCAAAATAAATTATATAAAATTAACAATACTTTATTAACTGTTTTCGAACTTTAGGCTCACAGATTTGTGGAGTTCTTTACTGAAAAAAATACACTCAACTTTTTCTACTTCACTGAATTTCCAACACATCACTCCAGACTCTCGCCCACCCATGTTTGCCTCTTTCTTTACTGTAACTGAAGATCAAGTCACCAAAATCATTATATAATCCAACTAAATCATGTTCCCTTGACCCACTTATCTTGTTCTTGAATATCTGGATATTCTCATCACCCCCATCACTTCAATAATCAATGCCTCTCATGAACAAGTAAGTGTCCTAATTTTTTTAAGCAGGCCCATGTAACCCCAATCCTCAAAAAATCATCCTTAGACAAAGAAATTGTCAAAAATTACAGGCTCCAATCTAAACTTTTTTTGATACTTGAAAGGGTAGTAGCAGCCCAGCTACAAACTCACCTTGATGAAGCTAGCCTGATGACTTCCTTCCAATCAGCTTATAGAAAACACCATTTTACTGAAAGTGCCCTCCTTAATATTCACAATGATATTCTTGTCAATATATCCAAAGGGTCTGTTACAGCCCTTACCCTTCTAGATCTCTCCGCCACGTTTGATACCATTGACCACACCATTCTCCTGGATAGACTTAATGGTACTATGGAATCAGTGAACTGGCACTCGGCTGGCTCAAATCAAACCTGTCAGGAAGGACACACTCAGTCAAAGTAGGCAGCACACTCTCTCATCCTGTTGCCCTCCAGTATGGGGTCCCCCAGGGCTCCGTCCTTGGTCCAATTCTTTTTTTCTCTCTACACTAACCCAATCAGCTCAATCATTCACTCTCACAGTAGTATTAATTACCATTTCTAGGCCGATGACACCCAGTTATATATTGCACTCTCTCCAGCAAATTTCTCTCACTCTATACAAAAACTAAAGAATTGCCTAAACGACATTCAAATTTTCATATTGAGTTCGTAGAGTTCATAAATCAATTAAACACTTCTCTAATTCTTTTAGTCACTACGCGCCCAGTTCTTTGGAACTCTTTCCCCTTCCAAATAAGAAACAGTCCCTCTGTCGCATCTTTCAGGAAACATCTCAAAACCCACCTTTTCAATTCTAGTTTCCGTACTTAATATCCTTCCCTCTCAGTCTCACCCACAACTCTGGAATACTGACCTTGAATGCCCCTCGACTCTCCTTATTAAAAATGATTTTTGTTAACTAGTGCACTGAGTTCCCCTTAGTGGAGAAGATATTGCGCCTGCGAAGCAGTAGATTAGATTAGATTATTTGGCAAGTGTGTTACCACTGCGACACCTTGACCCCCTTACGCTGGTTTCTGTGTATATATAAAGAGGTCACTGAATCTGTTTATAGATTATTGCAGTTGTACAAATGGCAAATATTATCTCACCTAAATGTACAAATTTTAGTTGATTGATGGAGGTATTATTAAGCCTTTTGAAACAAGTACCCTTAACCATTTTACTGACTTTTATGTCACATAATCAGTATGGTGACACAATTTTGAAATGTATGCCAGAAAATGTCCAATTTTTAGGATTCTCCCATTTTTTTTTTATTCCTTGCTAAAATCAAATGCTGGAAACATATATTCTTCTTTCAATTATGTGTATCTGAATTTGTAATGTGTTAAAATCAAAGATAATAGTAATAACAGCATTTGCAATCCCATCTTTAAAGCACGTTTTAAGATAATGCAATCATTTGGCTAAGGTATAAAATTCTGTATAACATTTTAGATACCAAAAAATTACTGAATAAAATGAAAACTTAATATTCTAAATTGTGTGGTTTCTGTAAGCAATTTCCAGAAATAATCAAGTATCTTTTTATGAATGTTTAGAAATATGTGACTTTTGAAAACCATAGAAAAATGGATATTTTTATGGGACTAGCATTAAACTTACGGATGACATTAAAATTTTTGGTTATTATCAACTGAATCAGAATTATTGGCCAATAAACTTGATCTTACAACAAAAAGGTATATATGTTGGTGCTCACAGAAAACTTTCAGTCCAAATACATACCTTTTAAAACCTGAAATCAAAAAGTATTTTACCAAACAAAAGCATTAATTATGTAAACCTATATTGACACAAAGAGTAACACAAGCATACTGTATATCTTTTGTAATATGTAATATTTTTTGTTATATAGAAAAAAAAATTGGGTCACTTGGAGACCAAAATCAGATAACTTGAAAATTATCACATAATATTTTAATGGCTTTGTGAGTATTTGATACCCTATATCTATATGCTGATACATCTGTCATAGATTACTAAATTTACAATGTTTTACTAAATCTACTATTTTATTGTTTTACAGTCTAGTACTGGTGCTTCTACTTCACAATTACATTTGTATTTTCAAGTGCTATTGTTTAAATGATGCACAACAATTTTATCTGTCAATATAAGTAGTAAGCAGGTCCCTGGACATATGATAAACATTCATGTAACTTTCTTACTTAAACCACAGCACTAAATTCTGGGTCACTTAGTTACCAGACAAGTCTGAAAATTATTACATAAAACTGTTTGTGTTTTAGGATTTTTCATGCAGGTTATCTCATTTCTTTGTCAATATTAATTTTCAGTATGTTATGATGCGTTAATAAATTAAACATGAAAAGTTTAAATGAAAAGTATTTTTTATGTTTTTTCACAGCCCAGTACTAGTGGTTCTACTTCCCTGGTAATTTTGAATTATCAAGTGTCATGGTCTAAACAATACAACTGTTTCACCTTTCAATATGCTTAACGGGCATGTTGCTGGATAATAAATCACTATAAATATTCATGGAATTATCCCATAAACCTCTCAACACTGTACTCCACAGGTCTTTTACAATATAAATTTCCAGCATTTCATGATATGCTGACACACTAATACTGAAAAGTTTAACTGAGGAGTATTATTTTCTAAATTTCATAGCCCAGTGCTGGCAGCTCTATTTTACAAGTAAGTTTGAACTAAGCGCTATGTTTTGGTTTAAGGAACAAATAAAATTTGCATCTGTTAAGATGGTAGTTTTATGGTCAGGCCCCAACTGTGTTAAGCCAGAGAAAATTACACAATAGGAAGGAAAGAACTTGCTAACTAAATAATTTATTTACAATATGTATAAATCAGTATTAAAAGAACCAAGATAACATGCATTCAGAATAGAATAGAATAGAAACATTAATATGGTGCAAAATGGATACAATATCTTCTAATGCGCTCGAGTTCAAAAAGGATGTCTGTTCCATACAGTGGGGGAAGCCATTGCAAAACCCTGCCTTTCTAGGACAAACTGAGGAAAGAGATGGCCAATTTCCACGAGTGAAGCTACTGGTTTTGATCAACGATGATAAGTATGTAGTTTGGGAGAATTTGATGGCCTTGAAAGTAATTAGATTATATTTTAACAAAATGCAGTATTTAATGGGAAGCCAGTGTAGTTTTTTGAAGAAAGGGAGTGACGTGGTTTGTTCTATCAAGTCTATAACAATTTTGCAAAGGGTATTTGGAATATTTTGGAGTTTAGCCACATATTTACTTACACCATAGAGTAGCGAGTTACAGGAGTCTAGTTTACTGCTGATCATTGAGTTTGCAAGGAAGGCTGCAGTCTCCACACTGAGGAAGTTGCGGATGCATCTTCAGTCCTTCAGGTGATAGTAACAGGCACAAAAAACCTTGGTTATGTGACTGGTAAAGGTGTTTCTAGAGTCGAATGTAACACCTAGGTTCTTGCCTATATTGATATCGGAGATAGAATTTCCAAGAAGTTGGGTGGGAAATTTCTGGATGAGGGACTCTCTGGCTTGTCTATCGCCAATGATAATAAATTTTGTTTTATCTTGGTTGAGTTTCAGTTTGACACCGTCCATCCACTTTTGAACACAGGTAAGACACTCAGTGAGCTCAGCAAAACTAGTATCAAAGTTCCTATGGTCAAGTGATAGATATATTTGGGTGTCATCGGCATATAGATGGTGGGTGACATTGACACTTGAAATGATATTACTGAGGGGGGTAGTGTAAAGGGTAAAAAGGAGGGGACCCAAGACAGCGCGCAGGGGTACTCCATAGGGGAGTGAAAAGGCATCTGAAAAACTATTACCTAGTTTAACCATTCCCTGAGGCAATTAAAAGAATTTTATGGTCGATAGTGTTGAATGCTGCTGAGAGGTCCAGCATTGTGAGTATAATAGCTTTACCAGAGTCCATTGAAGCAGCAATATCGTTTTGGGGGGGATTTTAAGGAGTGCTATTTTTGTAGAATGCAATCTTCAGTAAGTGGATTGGTTAACATTGGAGAAACCTCTCACAATCAATGTAACTATTTAACTGTTTAACCAATACTTTTTCGATCAGTTTAGATATGAAACTAAGGTTGGACACTGGTCTGTAATTTTTGAGAAGATTTCTGTCTAGATTAGGTTTCTGGAAAAGGGGTGAGACATATACAGTTTTGAAGCAGTTTGGAAAACTCCCTTCTTTGAGCGAGTAATTTATAATATTGGTGATTGGAGTGACAAGAATGTCCGCCCACTCTTTAACTAGTGAAGTTGATATTGGGTCCAGATCACATGATTTGGTGGGGGAAGAATTTAGGATTTTTAGGATGTCGCCCTCAGATTTGTTTTTTATTTATTTCGGATTTTACGTCGCTTTCCACACTGTACAGGTCATATCACGACGTGTAGTTGGAAGGGCAGAGGAAACCAGTACATACAGTTGGTTAAGATTCTGTACTGTAAACTGCAAACCAACAGCAAGCAACTACCAGCTTTCCCACTTCAGGTAAGGCCTCAGAGGTGGGAGGTGTGAGTGTTACCACTCTGCCACTGTGGCCCCTAAGATACTGGCTTGAGGGAGGATAGGACGCTGTTGTTGCTTCTTGGTCTTGTATGAAACAGGCACTAGTGACTGTAGTGCCACTCTAATTTTCATAAATTTTGTCCAAAAAATGTCTAAAGTTGTTGGCTAAATTAGTGGGACCAATGTGAACAGGTAAGATGATAGTTGAGGATTTATTTTTATTTATTTATTTGGGGTTTTACGTCACTTTCAACACTGTACAGGTCATATCATGACAAGTAGTTGGAAGGGCAGAGGAAACCAGTACATACAGTTTATTAGGGTTCTGTACTGTAAACTGCTGACCAACGGCAAGCAACTACCAGTTTTCCCACTTGAGGCGGTACCGTGAACCGAACACCAGCCTCAGAGGTGGGAGGCGAGAGTGTTGCCACTCTGCCACCATGGCCCCTTGAGGATTTATGTAAGATTTTTTTGAAAGTATTCCCCAGAGCTGTGGGGTTACTAATATTTTCAGCAATGACTGTGCAGTAGTGCCTGCATCTTGACTGTTCCAGTAGAAAATTATAACGATTAACAGCAGCTCGAAATCTACTCCGGTTGATCGCAGAATTGTCACTGTGCCATGCTCATTCATACTTCTGCTTAAGACGCTTTGCTGAGAGGATATCTGTATTCACAAAACCTATATCTGGGTGCAATGGTGTATAACTTTCCTTTTGATTGGAGCATGCTTGTTAAGAATGTTGTGCAGGGCATTAAAATACTGGTGACTGAGTAAACTGGCTGTCATGTGAGGATGTCTGATTAGATCAGAATTCAGGATGTCATCTCTTATATCAGTAATATTTATCTTGTGAATTTCCCATGTATTAAGCTGCCTGAAATTGCAGGGTACCTTGATAAAACATAAACTTGTGTAACTGTTAATGATATTAAAATTTTAAAGTTATTTAAAGTATTTCATACAGATCATTCACAGATTAGAGTTCATATAGCTTTGCCAATGTTCAAATAGAAGGTATTGCATGATTACTTGAAAGTTTATAGTGACCTGGTCTTGTATCTGTTGTAAGAGCTAATTTGAAAAGTTGATTGTCTCTGATCAGTGGAACTTTGAGGATAACAGCAGTGTAATATTAAGAAACATGTCCATGTAATTTAAAGTGCAATGAGATACTGATGTAGCCACTGTATGTTTTAAATATGTCGCTAAATTTATGTCACAACCTTTGACTATTGCTAGGGACTTTAAGATGTCATTGCAGTGTGTATTAGGTAACTGAGCCATAAGAGCATGTGGTGTTGAAAGTGTGTTAGTGTCCCAAATGTAGTATATATAATATTTTTAAAAAAACTTGAGTTTTGACAGAAAGGCCTGTCAGCACTATACTTCAACTAGAGTGTTTTTGGTTTGTATCCTGAGCAGTTTCCTATCTGCTTTATTCTTGTTTCTTTCAAAGGCTTTGGGCCAGAACCATATTGCTTGTTATTCAGTTCTATGTCATGATACAGTGAGTTTGGGTATGTTGTGCCTGGTTGTTTTCATGGGATGCCAAATCCAGTCATTCTGTAGCCCAATTACATTGATTGCATGTCATTGTCCAAGCCACCTAATATGTTTTAAGCCATTGTCACTATTAATGCTCGATTTAAAACCTAGGTTCACCAATTTTTTTAAAGCACTTTATTCCTATAAATATATAGTAAGTTTGTAATACAACAAAGTTTAAAGTATAGGGTTTTATGTCCCATTCAATAGCCAGAATCATTCAGGGATAGGCCCTCAGCATCCCCACATGTGGGATTCAAATTCATTACCCCAGAGATGGCTGCCTATGATTAGATGCCGAATACAACTATAACAAATTTTTATACAGTTTAGGTTTAACTATTTGCAGATTAGTGTGGATCCAGAATAGATATGAGTTTAGAGACCCTATGGCCTAATGAAGGTCTTCTTTGAGCAATTTTCTAGTTTCTGAAGGCCCTCACCCTCCAACTGCTTCCCGAATTTTTGCTTAAGTTAGCTTGCAAGTTGGAATTTGATCATTTTGTGTTTAATCATACTAGTGTTTTAAGCAAAATTAACCATTGATTTTTTTTGCATTTTCTCAATGATACAGTAACTTTTGTTAGTGTAAAAGTTTGTTGTATATTCATGGAAGATTCTTTTAAGATTAAAGACAAATTCTTCAAATTATTTTGCAGTGTATGTTCAATTTACCTTTGTTCCACAAAAATGATACTAAAAGTTTGAAATAATAGCTTTAGGACTCAACCCCCTCCCCCCAAATTACAAAAATATTTACATTTTAACTTAACATCCCCTTGACTCCTTGAGAATGGTATCACTTCAACCGGTGTCATAAAAGTTAATTAGTGTCACAAAGATTGAGTTTAACTTTGGCCTCCCCCCTCACTTTTCATACGCTTCCTACGCTACTGTAACATGATCGATAGTAACTGTTGTCAAAGTCTCCTTCTCCACTGTGCTCGACTTCTTGCCCCTGTTGTCTGCAGTGAGTTTCACCCTTTATTGCTGTGCTCCACTTCTTTGCTCTTGTGCACTGCACTCCCACTTGATCTGCTGGATAGTGTCTTTTTCACCACGCCAATCAGTTCTTCAATTAAAAAATGTGTAACAAATGTGTTGATACATATGTTATGTACATGTTGTGATTTTGTACAAGTTGCAACTTGTGCAAAAAGCTTGTACAAGTTAGAACTATTACAGGTGCAAAATTTGTACATGTTGCAACTTGTACAAGTCTACTTACATAACATATATATACTTAACTTAGATTACTGAATTTGCAATGTTATTTAATAAGAGTATTTTTTGACCCAATACTGACAATTCTATTTCATAAGTAAGTTTGTATTAACCCAACCATGGTTTCAACAACAAACTTTTGATTTGTTAAAATATTTCAGACATGTTGCTAGGTATAGATATGATAACTATTCATGGTTTAGTTTAGTTTATTAGTTTATTATAGTGACATGTATTATGTTGACAAGGATTATACAAAAAAGTATTGAAGTAATACCCAGCCCTATATGGGCTTATAAGTCACTGTAAACGGATAGTAAATAACAAACAGAGCAAACATGGTACTTGATTGATTTGCTTGATTAGCAATTTTGCAATTTTGAACTGTATGTGATTTAGTATGGGTCCTGTTGATCCTGTCTCACCAGTCTGTGTAGTTCTAGGTCCGTGTGCTGCTTTTTGATTCATGACATAACACTGCATGTGCAGCTTTGACTCCCTGCTTACTAAAGTCAGTGGTATCCAGAGTGAGGTCTGTTATATACACTATAGTTTTATCACATTCACCTCTTTCTTGCTCGTTCAAAATGTTTTTATAGAACCCTTGAACCCACTGCAACACAGTGGGCGAATCATAGGTCATGTGGGACCCGTTAGGCCCTCGTACTTTGATATCATGCGAAAACATGGACGGCTTAGATTGGGAAGTAATTTTTTGGAAATGGTCTATTTCTGATTTCTCTCCATTATATTTGGAGCATTTATTTTTTAAGAACACCTCTAAAGCTCTCCCAAGTTTCTGAGGGAAAGCGTTAGAAATCGTAAGTCACATGACCAAAAGCAAGACATGTTGTCAAAAAGTGCTTCCCCATGATGTCTGATTTTTATTTAGATTGTTTGATTGTCACATTACCTTTTTAATTTTGTATCTAATTTCAATCGAAATTTCTTTGTAGGGTGAAACAGGAAGCACTACAGAACAGGTAACTTAATTCTTCTTTTATTTGTCATCTATATTCTCAAAATGACAATTATGTCATTTGCAATACATGCTGATAAAATACCAATGTGGTGTCCACATAACAGAACACAATTATTTTAACTTCTTGCATGACGTTAAAAAGCTTTCTGTTTCTTTAACATTTATGGTATTAACTCCTTGACCTGTTTTAGATGATGGCTGAAAACCTCTTTATTCAACAGAACTTCTCCACAATATTACCCCTTAGTTGCCCATCCTTTCCAGGGCTTATGATCTATCCTTATGTTTTGGCTTTAAGATTTTAGAACAGAGCACCACTGCAAATACAGAGTTTAAGCATTATCCAACCCAGTAAACATTAGAAACGTTTTAAAATGGTTTAAACGTTTGCAAAACGTTTTTAAAGCCTACTTAAACACTATCATACGGTTTTCTAAACGTTTACTTGGAAACGTTTACAGTGTAATGTTTAAAAAACGTTTTATAAACATTCTCTATAAAAACGTTTTTACTGAAAGTGTTTTTTAAACCTTATAAAATAACTCAAGAAGCTAGATTTGACTTGAAAAGTTTTTTATACATTTATAATATAGCTGAAGAAATGAAAGTTATGATGGAAATGTTTTTCAAATATTCATCATGAAATGTTTGAGAAACATTCCCCATAAATGTTTAAACAATGTTTGTTGAGTAAACATTTGCTCTGAAAATGTTTTAGAAACGTTTTGTAGCTACTGGTTTTCATACCAATCATTTTAAAACATTTTTAAATGTTTTCTATCAAATGCTTTAAAAACATTCTATCAAAAACGTTTTTAAACCCCTATTTTCATAATGCGTATTAAACCTGCAACCTTCAAACATGTCCAAACAAAGATGGCGGTGAGCAATAATAGGGGATTTTAGAGGCCCCACATGCAGTCTGTAAAAGTAAGAATTGAATGGGGGCACAATTTCTAAGCCACTAACTTACAATTGTAGACATAAAACTAATATTTTCATTAGTGAGCAACCTTAAAAAGCTATTGAATTTGACCTCTGACCCCATTATTATTCAGACATTATTACGTTCATTTGTAATGTTTTTCTAACATTTTGTCATTAAACGCTTAATAAACGGTATACATAAACCATTCTAAAAACATTCTATTGTGAATGGTTTTCGTACCCATCATTTTTAACCATTCCCAAATGTTTCCTTTCAAACATTTTTAGAACCCAAAAATGTTTACTGGGAAGAAACATGACATGAGTTTGAATTTGGATAATTACCCTCTCCACCCAAAGGGGAAGGGCATGTGAGCCTCTCTAACTCCAAAACTGTAAATCGGATCTTACTTTTACACAAATGGAGGTTACCCATAGCTCCACTTCAAAAATGATCCAGATCCGGATTGAGTCTCCTGAATATTTTTAGGAATTGCTCCTCAATATTTGCTCTACAGCCCAAGCCTAATGATAATATTGGTGTCTTAATTGCACACATTTTGAAGTCTACCCCGGATTGTCCTCCTCAAAGGTAATCCGTAATTGCATAGTACTCCAGAATTTTGGATGGAGTTTTTCCCCAGTATCTGGCTTGTAGTATGAAGTAAATACTTGCAAAAAAGAAATACAGAAATATATGGTGTATATTCTTCGCCACACTTTCCTAAAATCAGATGCACTTTTTTCAGGCTGTAGAAACAACCACCACTGAGGTATGTGAACCGTTAATATGTTTTTAAAGTATGCAATCTAGTTATTATCACTTGAACAGGAATTTGATGTCTCATATAAAAATCTCAGTGAGTGATTCTAAAATGGTCGCATGTGTTTAAAATAGTGACCACCAGCAGGAAACCTCAAAACTATGGAGACAACTTCTCTTTTAAAATAAATTCTTATCATTATTCAATATAAAATTCCGTGTGCATATAGTTCTTTGCACATTGTTCATTGAAATGTGTTAACATTTTTGAAGCATTAAAATATATATTTTTTACAAATTATTCAAAATGTTAATCTGCTATTGGTATTATATGTCCTGTTTCCTAAACTGAACTACACTTTATTTTTAGGCCCCAGAAACAACAACCACAACACAGGTAGGTAACTAGTAATTCAGACTGTAAACCAGAAATATGCCATGAAATACAAGCATGACCCCAAGAGATTAATGGGGTTAATGTATAAATTTTTTTAAAAGATGCTACATAAATATTCTTCAGTTATCATTCTGAGAGATGCCAGCCCCACTTGCCTAGCTTATGAGAAATCCAGAAAGAAATGTGAATCCTAACTTTACCAAATGATTACAGCGTGCTAGTTGACTGCATCATACTTATAAAAGTCACATTTCGCCTGTGCCCGATCTTAATTACTATTGCAACACAGACTTTGAGAAAAAAATAAATTTCCTACTAGGGACAGTCAGACAATGCATGCAAATGCTCTTATCAATAGCAATCTGGATTATTGCAACATAATTTGGTATGGATTGTCCAATTGTCTCCCAGTGGAAAACATTTTTCTATCCATTATAAATTGTGTTATTTAAGGCTCTAAATGTGAGTCAGCCCTGATCAATCTGCATTTCAAACTAGTTAAAATTGATGTATATCTTTTTTATAAAAGTCTTATAACTGCCATTTACTGTTTTCTCCTAGTGGAGGCTTTTCTTTTTCTTGGTTTTTATAATGCTAAAATATAATTACATTTAAATTAATGTATTTGCAATTTGTATTCTATGTCCCCTAAAATGAAGAACATTTTGTTTGTTTTAGGCTCCAACAACCACAACTGAGGTATGTCTGTATGTCGAAAGCTCAACATAAAATTTACAAACTACTTTCTGTAATTTTAATATATCATGTGGGAAGGAACCACAGATAAACATCTCAGTGATGAACTTATGGTGACCCTTGCATTTGAAAAGGACGTCTCATAAAAGTCCAAATATTCAAGAGAATGTGTCATTCTATTTCTTTCACATACTAACCTAGAGTTTACAGTTATGTCTGCATATGTGCTCTTGATTCCCAGTTCTGTACTGGGGTTATATATTTAATTAAAGTAACAATTTGCAGTATGTATTACATGCCTTATTTTCTCAAATGAAATGTTATCTCAGCAGTTAAAATGTAAGCATCTACAACAGCAAGTCCCAAAAATAACATGGGAGTTAAAAGTTTTTCATTGTACCTATCTGATCTTGGCAATTCATTTTGTGACTCTTAATGCATTTTGATTTGCTAATTTTGTTAAGTTGAAAGAGAAGTATTATATCGTAAATTATCTGAAACGCATAGCATGCATATCTGATGCTTAAATTCTAAGCGATACTTCCTGTAATAAACTGTGTCTCTTGAACATTTTTAGGTTGAAGACACAACAGCCACTACTGAGGTATGTCAGAAATATAATAGATATTTTACAAGACAATCATTTTAAGCATAGCTGGTAATGTTACTTTACCATGTGGAAAAAGACATATTTAGCTTAGTAGTTAAGATAGCAGCCCCTGCTTTTACAAGGGTTACAGCAAAGCAAAATACTGCAAGAAACATGGGATTAGGAATTTTCATTTCCTTGATATCCTAACCCAATCCTAATGAATATGTTTGCAGCGGAGTATTTATCTCCTTTCTTTGTTCTTAATTGACTTCGTTTATATCCTTGTGATCTTGATCAATCAGTTTCAGTCCAAGAGTAGGAGGGCGTGCAAAGTGAAAGTCGGGGTTTTACATCTCATTCAACAGCCAGGGTTATATTGGGACAGGTCCTCAGCATTGCCCCTTCTGAGAGTCAAACCCACACAAAGGTGACAAGCCTGTGATTCAGAACTTCTAGCCCACAGAGGACCTCCTGGGAGGGGAGGAGCTTACAGCAACAGAAGTTAATATGGTCTGCAGATCTGATGGAAGACAAGTTTGGCCCCAGAATACCCTGAAGAGGCAGCTCCATACTCAGATTTCCCAAGTGCAAGAAATGCCAATAGGCACAGGCACCATAGTGATCTAGGTGATTTCAGCATAACACCTGAGCCAATCACGAAGCATAACTTCTACCTTTGTTGGAGAGTCTTGATGTAGCATCTGTTTCTTCATTCTTTAGGGGCTTTGGGGACAGATACTCAGTAGATAACGTCTCAGTAAATCAAATGACCTCTGCCTTTGCTAAGTTTATTGGCCCTTATCAGGGCAGCCTGGCTGTTTCAGGAACTTTTAGTTGTGTAAATGTTCCACAGAGACCCAAATTTTAAGAAACACAACTCCCCCGCCTCAGTCTCCAGAAAAATCACAACCTTTAAGTTTAAAGAAGTGACCCCACAAACTCAAAGTGTTATGTCACACTGTGTGCATGTGTGGTTTCAATTCAGAGAGTTCAGGGTTTGAAGTTACTCTGTGGGCGTCTGGGGTGTGGACAATGTTGTTTTGGGGATTTTATTTATCTCTGGGGTACAAGTAATGTTCGGGTCTTTATGACTGGTCTGTACTGTTTGGATAAATAAGCATCTCCAGGTGCAATGTGTTGCAGGGTGCCAAATTAAAACATTCAGATAAAACTGTCGTATCCAGGCCTTATAGATATAATGCAAGCACATTTGGCGATCCATATAGCCCGATGACCTCAAATGAGCCAAAATCCTTGGTAATCTGTGACCATTATGGGAGAAGTTCCTGTTGTTATTTTTTTACATTTATATTAAATTTGAGAGGCATCCTTAGCATCATAAATCGATCAGGAATCAATTGGGACAGGATTCTTTACCTTTGGGAACATTTGAGGACCATTCATAAGAGCTCACCTAAATCTTTTCTACATTCATATGCATGTCATTTGGAAGTTTCTGGGGGACCAAGACTTTGGAAGCATCCGTTAGTACAATTTATCAAGCACTGGATGAACAGTAATTATGCAAGAATCCCCCTTCCAAAGTGGCCCCGTGGTTACTTGTAGCAAGTTTGGCATCTTATTGTGGGCTGTTACTACTGTGTGGATATGACGATCACAAAATGGTAATATGACCCTGGCTGTTGAACGGGACATGAAACATGAAGTTTGACCTTTGGCGCCCCAACCCCCAGCCCACGAGCAGGAATGTTTAAAAATGCTCATTTGGGAAGGTCCCAAAACTATTTGAAGTGATACAGCCCCTATAATATGATCAGTTTAGAAAATAATTATCCATGTACCTATCACTATAATTTATATCAATTATAAACATTAACACATTAATCCAGCCCTTGTCACACAAGCGCAAACCATGGCAGTATACATTCATTTTTGTACATTTAGATGTGTATCTTTACTTAAAATATATTTCTAGCCATTGAAAAATGTTGCATTATCTTATTATTAATGCAGTGCTGGTAGCCAAGTTCACAGGTAAATACTTAAAACATGCAGGTAACTTGCACATTTTTGTGTGGACACTTTATTGCACTTCTCAAAATTAGGTGCACAGTTATATATGGTATCTCAAGTGTGAAGTGTTTTTCTGCCAATGTAAATATCAGAAGTGAAAAATTTAGTGTACCTTACGTACATAACCTAGTGTCTATGAAACCTGTACATCAATTTTCTTTTTCAGTAGTTCATAATTTGTACATAATGTTAGAATTGCATCTATGTAAATATTGACAAGCCATATAAATCATGACAAAACCAAACACAAGTGTAATGAAAAATATGAGACAAACTCAAGATTGACACACGAGCACATTATCAACAACCACTCTTGGTTTTGGGCTAACATGTCTTATCTTGTGTCACATATATCAGAGTCAGTGTCAATATATTGACTTCAAAAAGCAGCAGTAGTTCAAAACTTAATACCCCATTCACACTTCTCCCAAAAGGCGACTTAGTGTACAATTGTTTGGTACCATGTGATATTGATTGTAAAATGGTCAGTTCACTTTCTGAATATCTAATGACAGACTGCCGCCTTTGTATGGGTTCAACTCACACAAATGGCAATGCTGAGGGTCTGTGCCAATAGGACCATGGCTCTTTAACGGATGTTAAACCCCAATTTTGACTAGGTTTTCACTGTTGTTATTGTGACCATGTTTGACTTACCCGATTGACCTTTTCATGTTAAAATTAATTAATGTCCAGTTTTCATATTACAATTTAAAGTAGACCGCTAACAGCGTCATTCACCAATGGCTTTTGGTAATTGTTAGAAAACGCTTCCAGATACAGGACATTGTGGGGACAATAAGTTATATGAAAGAAAAATTAATCACCAATGTAACATGTCATTTGATTAATTTTCATCTCTCATCAGTTTCAACAAATTGTGTAGATCATGAAAAACTGGATAACTGAGGGATGGATGATTTATTTTTAATAAATTGGGTTTAACGGCAATTTTAAATAATTCAACTACCAAGTTTCCCACATAGGATCAGGTCTGGGATTCAAACTGCCATCCACAGAGGTGTGAGGCGAGTGTGCCTCCCTCTACACCATGAATCCAAAAATTTAGCCGGATTTTAAACTGGTTGTAGTGGTTTTTTTGTATGTACAGACATTTCACTGGAGGCCACTCAATTTGTGACCTTGATAAGCAAACTTAAAGGCCACTGCCACACAAATAAATGTAAAGGTGACACTTTATCAGATTTTAATCTGATACTCTCATATTCTTCACCCAGTTGTAGTCTAATTTAACATCACTCTTTCAGTGTCACTGGTTTGTGCTTCCTCATCAACTACAGAGTTTTATGTGTCACTGTGTAAAATATTTTCCAAGATTTATATAGATTCCTTTTTTTTAAAGTGCCACTGTTTAATTTTTCATAATTGCTTTCGGGTATTTAGTGTCAACAATAATGCAAGCCAAATTCTCATTGTTTAATATGGCATTTTCAAATATGTCCTAGCGGCAGGCGGATGTTTTTGATGACTGCAACGTACACACTGACTATTTGCCATGGAATCAGGCTTAATATTGAGAGAATCAAGATTTGAAAGCTAAAAAAAAATATTTTAACAGCCAAAGGGCAATTTGCCATACCCATACAAAAAACATGTGCATTGTAAAGGATATGGAAGGTTTGGTCCATACATTCTCTGTTCTCAACCAACAAAATTTTTGCAAGGTTTTCAAGGTCATTCACGAAATGCCCTGCTGATGGTTTTACATATTTTCATTCATAAAAATTATTATTAATGAATACTTAACACAAAACCATTATAATAGAAATTGAGTACATAATTAACTATTTTTATTCAGGTAGATGTTTTTGTTTGAAACAAACTGATCAAAAATCCTTCTGATAATAATACATTCTTGAAATTTTTTTCAGAATGCACACAGACGAAAGAAACTGAGAAGACATTCAAAGAAAAAACATTTGTTTTAACAAGATTTAACAGCGTTTTGAACAATCCTTATTGAATCAGTTACACGATTTTCTGAATGGAGTATAATGATAATGATATTATGATACTTGCACAAAAAATGTTGAATATGAATAAACCTTGCATAGAATAAAATGACTAGAAATATATATCAGAAGCCTGGGGGTATGTCGATATTTTGACCTCATTTATGTTAGTACTTAACTCTTAAATCTCTCCAATGGTTACATTTTACCAATTAAACTAAACAATTATGTGTGTCTTTTCTTTTGTGACCATAAAACTGCATTTACTCTTCAAAACTGTGAAAAAAGCACTGTATCTAACAAGGTTTGTTTGTCCAATAAAATAGGCTTAATTAAAATAGTCCTAACTTTCCAAACTTTTTCAAAAACTCTGGTGATATTGTTTCATATGGCTGGGAGCCGATCTGGATATTTATGAAAGAAGAATTGTTTACATGAATAAGTTCCATAATGAAGATCAATTACAACGAAAGCTTGTGAGAATCATGTGTTCTATTTTTCTATAAACAAATGAAAATAATATACAATATGTAATAAAAAGTAAAAAAAAAGCTATAGAAAACACTTAAATATCACACTTCAACTTTTGTTCAGTTATTAGCAAATGAACTACTAGTATCAAGCTTTGCAAGCCTGTGTCTGTAACCGTCTTCCAGTCTTTCCTCATAAAAGCTCATGTGTTTATCTTCCACAAACGTGAACCTTTCTGGATACTTTCTGAAAGTCTCCATAGGCTGGTTTCTGTAGTGATGCAGTACACCTTCGCTTGGATCCACCATGTATGGTTCCGCCCCTGTCACCAGTTCATAATGGTAATGGACATCGATTTTCACTGCCAGTTGCCCATTGTACATGGACTTGCATCTGATTTTACCTGCTGGGTACACTGTGTCCGTCCTCCAAAAAGAATTCTGTGTCACAAAGTATGGGACCTTGTCAGTGTCATTTCTTCTGAAGTAGAAGTGCTGAAACATGTACAGCCCATAGTGAGGTTGGTATAAGTTGTGTTTGAAGAACAGTTCTTGCCATGTTGTCCCTTTTCTGGGAACCATCACCTCATCAAGATCTTGAACTGCTACAAATTTATGTCTATGTGCCAAACGGTAGAGACAGTCATTCAGGGCAGCTCGCTGGATATTCAGGGAAACCGTCTTAGAATTTCCACCAGGGATTTTCCATTGATAGACATGAATGTTTTCATTGGAATCGGTATTGTAACTATGAAGAACAGCATCGGTGGACTGGTGTACTGAGTTATCGTATGCAACGATTTCACTGGCTCCAAGTAATTTGTGCATCTCAAACATTTCTATGACCATGGTCCAGTTTTTAAACCTCATGTAAATGGGGGACAAACATACACCAAATGTATCCGTTACAACTCGAGCATCTCTGTTTAAAATGAACAAGTGATGCTCAGCAGTTTCACAAGGTGTACCAGTTAATGAAACAGCATATGGTACAGTGGTCCCCAGATACTGAGTAGGGATCTTGCAGATTACAAAATGGGCCACCCACATGTCTGGGTGCATTGTACTCTGGTATATCACCTTGTACTCTGCTGAAACTGAAATTGGCTTCATTCGATCAGAGAACCAGATCTGGCAAAACAGTGCACCTATGTCATTGTAAGCTGCCTGGTAGCCAGCAGCAAGAATTCGCACTGAAATACCATCTGCTTGCATTCTTCGCTCATAAAAGGCAGAATATGACATGACTTTTCTGTCTTTCACAGGATACCAAGTATGCGATTCAGCCCTTATTTTTGGATGTTCCAGGTCTTTGCAGTGTTGAAAAGCTTTGTCATCTGTGTATTTAGAATGATACTTATCAAATAGCCAGTGATTGACAACTGAATTCCAAGTCATTGCCACAGTTATTTGTTTTGATTTAGCGGGAGTATCCACCAAGTAGTAACTGAAATCTTGTAAGTCTTGTAAGTCACATGTCATCAGTTCTCCATGTACAATATTATTTCTGGCGTTTATCATAAAAGCAGTGAAGTATAGCAATATTGTGAACTTTACAAAATACCACTCTCTTTCCATTTTATAACTTTATACACCACATGAAAGAGAGACAAAAAGAATACACAAGTGTATGGTATTCATAAATGTCCTTTACATACTTGGGCTTTGAGATCAATCTCATGAAGCTTCTACTGCATGGTCAATATACCAATTGTAAATTGTTGGAAACCTCCAAGTACTTGTATATGCCAATACAAACACTTCACATATAAGTACAAATTATAACTACTCGATCATATACTGTAACACTATATAAATATACATATACTTTTATTCCAACTTTTTTTCATATTCCAACACAGGTTTCTCGCGCTTATTTTGTTATTTTTGGGGCGCAAGTTTAGCACTACTACAGTACGGAAACAATATTATTTCAATCAATATTCTTGAATATGATTATTTGATGATACTTTACCTCGAGCATCCGCATTTGTGGGTTACAAAAATCAATAATGTAAACACGACGGGGAAACTTATGAACTCATGTTGAACAAATTTTAAATACACAGTTTTTAATGCTCGACGATAGGAGAGGGTTATTGTAATCAGTTTGTTTCTGTCTTTCTGTCTGTCTGTCTGTGCACCGTTTCGCCCTTGTAACTCAAAAACTATACCACCAATCGAGCTCAAATTTGGTGGGCAGGTATTTTATGGGGGTACAGACGGATTCTTTCAAATTTGGTGTAATTTGTGTGAAAACTAAAGCCAGAAGAGAGTTTTTCTTATTTTTAATTGGGCTTTTACAGTGAAATCTGCTTCTCTGTCTGTGCACCATTTTGCCCTTATAACTCAAAAACTATAACTTCAATCAATCTCAAATTTAGTGGGAAGGTATTTCATGGGGTACAGACAGATTCTTCCAAATTTGGTCTAATTTGTTTGAAAATTAAAGCCAGGAGAGAGTTTTTACCCCACAGCCCTTAAGGGCTGTCGGGGTATTGTTTTCACCCATGGTGTCCGGGCGGGCGGGCGGGCGGCGGGAAATAGTTTGTCCGGGCTGTATCTCAGAAACCGTAAGGTGTAGGAAGTTGATACTTGGTAGGGACATTGGTTAGGGGGTGTAGGTGTGCAACGTCATGGTCTGACCTTGATTTGACCTTTGACCTTGCCGTAGTGACCTTGAGTTTGAAAATCTTGTCCGGGCTATATCTCAGAAACCGTAAGGTGTAGGAAGTTGATACTTGGTAGGGACATTGGTTAGGGGGTGTAGTTGTGCAACGTCATGGTCTGACCTTGATTTGACCTTTGACCTTGCTGTAGTGACCTTGACCTATAAAATCTTGTCCGGGCTATATCTCGGAAACCGTAAGGTGTAGGAAGTTGATACTTGGTAGGGATATTGGTTAGGGGGTGTAGGTGTGCAACGTCATGGTCTGACCTTGATTTAACCTTTGACCTTGCCGTAGTGACCTTGACCTATAAAATCTTGTCCGGGCTATATCTCAGAAACCGTATGGTGTAGGAAGTTGATATTTGGTAGGGACATTTGCTAGGGGGTGTATGTGTGCAGTGTTATGGTCTGACCTTGATTTGACCTTTGACCTCGTCGTAGTGGCCTTAACCTATAAAATCTTGTCCGGGCTATATCTCGGAAACCGTAAGGTGTAGAAAGTTGATACTTGGTAGGGATATTGGTTAGGGGGTGTAGGTGTGCAATGTCATGGTCTAACCTTGATTTGACCTTTGACCTTGCCGTAGTGACCTTGACCTATAAAATGTTGTCTGGACTATATCTCGGAAACCGTAAGGTGTAGGAAGTTGATACTTGGTAGAGACATTGGTTAGGGGATGTAGTTGTGCAACGTCATGATCTGACCTTGATTTGACCTTGGTGTAGTGACCTTGACCTATAAAATCTTGTCCGGGCTATATCTTGGAAACCGTAAGGTTGAGGAAGTTGATACTTGCTAGGGACATTGGTTAGGGGCTATAGGTGTGTATTATCATGGTGTCACCTTAATTTGACCTTTGACCTTGTCGTAGTGACCTTGACCTATAAAATCTTGTTGCACTTTTGGGTCTCTCTTTTGATGCAGATTAAGCACTATTAAAGTCATATTAGAATTTATAAAGAATTTTACTTTCATAACTTCCCATTGTAAGAGATAGAATTTCATCAAGTGAGCCACAAATTTTGCTCCAAGTGAGCCACAGATTTTGCTCCAACACCACACATAAGCATTCATTAAATGTATTGCCACTTCTGTATGCATGGTAATATTCAAACCATCTAAACCATAATTCGGGCCTTGCAGATGTAGATAAAGAGGGTTGAATTTTAGTTTGCTGATTAATGCTGTCATCTTGTTATTGAATTATCTTGTTTTAATACTTCATCTTTATATGCATGATCTTTCTTTTAAACATTATTTCTCCATTTAAACATTGTTTGGACCTTTATATAACTGACAGTGCTCTGAAAGTATCCTGAAGTTTGTACTGATACAGTACTTCTGTATCTCATGGTGTTGAAAATATTTCCCTAGGCTGTGGGGTATGGGCATCTCTGATGCTATTTTTATTTTTCTTATTTTAGTTGGGAATACACAGTGAAACTGCTTCTCCTCATCACATACGTAAAAATCAATATTTTGCTTTCTGATGATGTCATTACTAAGTGATGTCACAATGTAACTGCCATTGTGAGGTCACAAACCTAGCTTGTGATACTTGATGTCTTTAAGTAAAAATATTTCTTCTCATTGTATGTCTTGAAATTGACATAAACATAATAAAGAGAGAGGTGGTATATTCATCATTTTTATTAATTATTATTTCTGTTTTATTTTCTCTTTTTTCTTTCAATTCCTTGACAGTCCATCACAAAAAATTACCATGCATGATTTTCACCAAGAAGTGACCTTTAAGCAGAATTTTTACCTCCACCAGCAGTTTATGTTTTTGTGTGTTAATTGTTTATGTTTGTTTTATTTATTTATTTTTTTGTGTGTGTGTGGGGGGGGGCCTGTGAGTAGGACCTGACTGATGGAAGAAGTTACTAAAAGAAAGATCAGGATCTTATTTTAGATACAAAAAATTCATGATTTTTCAGAGGTCCCATTTCAATGTATTTTTAATGACTTTAGCTTTCTACTTGTGAAAATTAATTTACATGTTTGGTTTTATTTTATTGTCTTCCTTACAATATTTTATATCACTTGAGAGACTGGTCACATGGAGTCGAGCGTTTTGCTCTCTCTGAGTGCATCTTGTTATTTCTGTATCACTATTACGGAAATGTGGGATGAAACTATCAAAGCAAGGTTTAATTTATATATCATCCCAGAGCGATCTTGCTCAAAGGGTAATATTTGGCATTTAAATGCAGATTCAAAAGTGATTCATTGTCACAGTTTGAGCTGATCATTCTGCTCACTTTCGGTGACAGAATTATTAAACCGTGAAGAACATTAACAACTAATCTCAAAAGTATGGGAGAAGAGCAAATGAAGCTACAGTACCCATGTGTCAATTGTCTTGCAGATCATGTGAGCAAATCAGATTTAAACTTATATTAATATTATTATTATTATTACTATTACATCTACATCAGGTCATTATGCAGACTTTCCTCAAGTCCTTGTCTCAGTTATTATAAGAGGACTGAATGACATTTTCCCCCCAGAATTTGGTGCTGACAAAAGTATTTTATCAGACAGGGCTCATCGGGTGTATTCATAATGATTCGATGTATGTCAAATTTGGTGGAATAAGAAACACAAAGACTTGGAGCAAGTCTAGTCATTATGATACATTTAATAGTCAAAGGGCAAACACTGTAATGATTGGTTTTGGTATCAGCTGGAAAAATATATTAAAAAGCACTGACGAAAGAAACGTCTGATGACCCCCGCCACTTGATCAGCTGTTTCCTGATACATTGTTACGGCACATCTGGGGCCGATTTCACTAAAGGACTTAAACTAAGACCCTTTATTGGCTAAGTCTTGGACTTAAATCTAAGACTTTGGTCTTAGCTAGCTCTGGGACTTAAATGGATTTCACAAAGGGGTGACTTAACTAAGTCCAAGCTTATCAAATAACCACAGTGGCTTTCTGTGTCATATGACATTTTATATCCTTCATTTGATGCATTTTTTCTGAGGATAAGTGCTGTTTTGAAATAGAAAACCTTGTTACATCATATACAGGATCTGTGGGCCAACCAAAAGTAAACAGAGTACATTGAAAATTGATTGATTGATGCATAAAATATAACCCACAGAAAGAATCGTCAAGTTGAAATCCTCAGGATTTTATTCAGAAAGTATACAAGCACCTGGCGTATTCCTGGAAGGCAGCTGATACCACTGTACCACTTCAAAGACTCACACAATGACCTCAGTGATTCATAAATCAGTAGTCTGTGGGAAAAAGGGTTGAAAAAAACTGGCAAAACGTGAACTTTTGTCCAGGTGAAAAGATGTCTTCGAAGTTGTTCCTGACTTCTTTGACTCATGAAAACAATTCATCATAATGAGCCATGGTAAATTCTGTGCAGTACTAGAGACACTCAAACGACTTTTATGACTAATCCTCGGAACAGAAATGTTCAGTTGCAAAGGTTTTAAAATATATTTAAAAAATAAAAATAGTGATCATGATTGCTCTGAGTCTGCTTCAGACCTTCACGAGTGAAAAGATAGATCATACCAGTTTGGAGGTAAATTTCAATAGCTGAACTGGAACATTAACAACTAATTTGGAACTTGGTCCACTGCACACCTGCAAACCGCATCACGAAGGTATTACAGAAGTATCAGACCAGCTCAGAAAGATCTGAACAAAAAAGTTATTCTATTTATGAGAATTCTTGCCTTAAAAGATCTATATCTCAGGAAATGAAGTGTTACGACATATATTACAATAAATATATTTAATACATATATATATATATTATGATACATATTGATATGAATAATAAAAACCATATGTGTATATATATATGTTACAGTGAATATGTGTAATCAGGGAATACACGTATTCCCTTAAATTTTTAGGGAATACACATATTCGGTCAGGGAATATGCGTTTTGTCGAATGGTTGCTTCACATAATTATCCACAGAACTAAAATCATACCTGTTAGTCTTTTGTATTCATCAAATAGTTCTCATTTGAAACTGTCTTCAGCATGAGTATCAGTTATGCTACACTCCTCTGACACAGTGTAGTACAGTGTAATATTGTATATTCTGGCTTATAAGTCCTGTGAATTAACTGTACTTATTACGATCTAAAATGTGTCCAGTAAGAAATATATTTATTAAAGGATTAAACTAAAAACTATATTAAGTTGCAACAACCTAATATTTTACTTTTAATTTAAAAGTACACAATAATTAAATATAGAGCCAAAGTAAAAAGCTAAATGAATATAGTTTCAAATTTAAATACATTTCTGGTAAAAATAAAATAAGAAGCTGGAAATATTACATATTTTATTCATCAAACAGTATGCATAAAATTTATTAGATATCAGCTTGTCACAGTATTTTTCTCTCAAGGCTTTATTTATTAATTGTACATTCTCAGTTAATCTAATTGGGGTCTCAATCTTGTGATTTGTTTTTACTTAGCTCTTTGATCTTTAATACTCTCAATCAGACAGAAGCCATCCATGATTCAGTGATCAAATTAGGTGATTAAGATCAAATAAATATTTCCATAGTTATTACAACTTTAATCTTACAGGAAGCCATTCAGTTTGCAATTAAAACGTCTGTGTCTTTTAATTTCTCAAAAAAACACCCATTATAATGGTCAAGTACACAGCTAAGGTAAACAGGTACACAAACTTAAAAGTTTTTTATATATTTTATTCCCCCAAAATATGAAAAACTGACTTATCACAATATATTACAATATTTACCTATTAAACAATATCCCAGTTAACATAGCAAATGTTTATAAACGTTTAGTAAACCTATAAACGTTTTTTAAACCAAATATAAACCTAAATATTGACAATTATTCAATATTATGGGTTTATAAACGTTTCAGCAACATTAGTTTGGTTTATAAATGTTTATAAACGTTTTTAAACCTTTACAAAGGGTTAAAAACATCTTAACCTAACTTTCATTTGGGATGATGACATCAGTACAGCCATTTTGAGAGAAACTGGAGAAATATTTCTGTTACTATATCTTGCTGTATCACTGTTGTTTGAAGGCATCATTATATTCTAAGTAGAGATATAAAAGTATATAATATCATCTAATTATATACTTCTATATATCTACTTAGAATGTAATGATGGCTTCAAGCAATAGTGGTACAGCAAGATATACTTACAGAAATATTTCTCCAGGTTTTAAACACGTGTATAAAAGTTTATAAACATTTATGTATAAACGTTTTTATGTATAAACGTTTATAAACGTTTATGCTTAAACGTTTATAAACGTTTATAGGCAAACGTTTAGGGACCCATCATTTTAAACCTAATCTAAACCGTTGCTAGTTAGGTTTATAAACGTTTGTAATGTTTACTGGGATGTATCACTATTATTTATTAGGTTGTTATATCTTAGTATAGAATGCACCTTTTCCCTCCTTAACCTATTCATGCTCTAAAATTGTAACTCATCCTTCTAGTATACTTTTTATAGTATCCTTAAGTATGCCTTTTAGTAAACTTACATAAAGTAAAGTACGATGAGAAGTGAGGCAATAAATTGTTAAATATATATCTGAAGTTTCTAGCTTATTTCTAGTGTAAAACTTTAAAAATGACCCATTACACATATTCACTGGTTTTAGTATTCCCTGATAACACATATTCACTGTAACATATACGTTACAATTGTGATAAGTAGTTCTTGCTTCCTTTATTTTCAGAATTTCTTGAGGTTTCTGTAAGAGTTTCTTTTTGGTAAAAGTATAGCCTCAAGACTATGTAAATAAGCCATTCTAAATACCATGCATTTACCATTGTTGGCTGTTCTAATTAATGAGTATAATTTCAATTCAATACTGAACACTTCCTACAAACAGGAGGAATGGCAATGAAAATTTTAAGTATCTTCGATTATGCTAATGTATAAAAGTTAAGTTATTGGTGGTACTCAACATGTTTCTTGTTACACTTTATACAATACACTGATGTACAATCTGCCCTCAGCATCAACACATCCAAAAAGCATTATGAATACAGTATCATGTGCCTAATGCGTAAGTATTTGTACCCTAGAACGTGATTTTAAAGCCAACTCTGCCAATCTCACTAGATATAACATCGGAAAGGCCCATAAAAGCGTCTCAAACACTTGAACAAAACCCAACATTAAGGCTAAAATAAATTGACGAGCATTAAATCAAAAATAAACCAAAATAACATTATACTAAGGAATCTTATCCCCTCAAGTTAGAAAATAATCGAATCTAGGGCATATTAGAATGTCTGTTTCTCAACAAAATAAACCGTGATGATCCTCAGAAATCTCTTTAATAAAAGAAACAAACTCAGCTATTCCAAAATTATCCATCCACCCCATATACTCAAAAAAAACCCTCTTTGACCTTTCCCTATCTGAAAAATATTTGATTTTTATAATCATTGTCCCTCCATAGTCTAAAGGTGCCCCTTTGGCAGTCTCAATGGATGGACACTTTATAGTTAAATGCCATATACTCTGAAAAGGTACGTGGATAATATATTGGATGGTAACCAGACGATTTTGAACTAGAAAGAATAAATAGAATTCTATTGTGCCAAGCCTAAATAACTTGTAACAACATCCTTAAAAGATTTTAAAACTACAAATTATCTGTAAAAACATACTACGTTTGGCATATTGCACTAGTTGGAAAGCAAAATAGACCATAATTGACTTCAACATGTGTCAATAACCCAGTAAACATTACAAACGTTTATAAACGTTTATAAACCTAACTAGCAACGGTTTAGATTAGGTTTAAAATGATGGGTCCCTAAACGTTTGCCCATAAACGTTTATAAACGTTTATACGTAAACGTTTATAAACGTTTATACACGTGTTGAAAATCTGGAGAAATATTTCTGTAAGTATATCTTGCTGTATCACTGTTGTTTGAATCCATCATTACATTCTAAGTAGATATATAGAAGTATGTAATTTGATAATATTATATACTTTTATATCTCTACTTAGAATATAATGATGGCTTCAAATAACAGTGATACAGCAAGATATCGTAACAGAAATATTTCTCAAGTTTCTCTCAAAATGGCTGTGCTGATGTCATTATCCCAAATGAAAGTGAGGTTAAGATATTCTTCACTCTTTGTAAACATTTAAAAACGTTTATAAACATTTATGCATAAACGTTTATAAACGTTTATATATAAATGTTTATAAACGTTTATATATAAACGTTTATAAATGTTTATAAACCAAACTAATGTTGCTGAAACGTTTATAAACCCATAATGTTGAATAATTGTCAATATTTAGGTTTATATTTGGTTTAAAAAACGTTTATAGGTTTACTAAACGTTTATAAACGTTTATAAACCTTTGCTATGTTTACTGGGAAATAATTTCAATTGGTTTTGCTTATTCCTTCCAATAAAAGGTGAATAGCTGTAACTGTTTTAATTAACTTGGTCTACCACACAGCTTTGTCATATTTTTTTCACAGAAATATACTTGTTTATCATAAACTGTGAATTTTACCAAAATATTCCCAAAGCAATTGTTTTGTAACTTGAATACTATTTTGTACTTCTACTTGTTCATATGTGATTCAGCTGAAATTTTTGTCGCTACACTATATGCTTTGTTTTAACCAAAACTTGCAAGTTTACATTCAACTCAAACTACATTTTTACAAGTAAACTGGCTTTTATTGATTCTCACAAAGTTTTTGCCCCCCCCCCCCTGCATTTTACTCAAAAGTCACTTTTATGTCAATGACACCCACTTGTTTGTTCATATGTCTTGCAAAAATTTAGTTTTGGATCTTAGAAAATTCAATTCTAGATGTTCTAGAGTGGATGCCGTTTAGAATGCTAAAATTAAAGCCATGCAAAACAAAGCTTATTTTCTTTGGATCTAATTCTCAGCTCAATAAATTAGATTCCTCCCTCTCTGTCAGAATATTTGTAATTTTATCATCCAGCAATCATTGTTAGAAACCTTGGTATCTGGTTTGATGCAAAGTTTTCCTTCACTGATCATGTCCTCAATATTTATGAGACTTGTTTTGTTCAAATGCATGATTTCCGGTGGGTTAGACAGTGTTTGACTGATGAGGTTGTTATCCTGGCTGCAAATATCTTGGTGAGTAGTCATCTTGCTTATTGTAATCCTCCATTCAGAAGTCTCCAGTTTTAACGTAAGCACATTCCAGCGTTTCCAAATAGACTGGTTAGTACTATCACCAAACTGTAATAGATACACATGGGCATCTGTTATTCTCAAAAGACTCCATTGGTTGCCAGTTGAATATTGCTGGTTGCTGTTCTTCAAAATGGCTACTTTAGTTTGTCCACTTCTTCTCAGGGGTCATCACAGCTTTTTTGGTTGTCAAGTATCTATTCATTGTAATAGATATGTCACAAGATATAGCTGTCCAGACAAAAGGTTTTGTGAGTTTCTCAATTCTACCCATCTGTCCATAAATAAAAAAAAAACTTTGGGCAGTTTTGGTTTTGATGTTTCCACAGTTTGGAAGGATTTACCTGATGATGTTCATTCTGTCCCCACTCTTGCCTGTTTCAGGAAATATTTAGAATCTTATCGCTTTAAAATGGCCTTCCCACCTAAGTCTATAAACTATCCACCGTCTCCACCGTCTCGACCTGGTAATGTCTATGGAATAATAATTATTGAATTGCTTCCTGGCGTTGCACCTTAGAGTTTGCATTGGGCAAAGATTAAGTGCTATAAAATTCTAGTATGAAATAAAAATACATAGTCTGATTTATGGGGGTGTTCCACTGGAACTGACTTGTTGATAACTAGGTATTTTTCAAGGGTCGGGAGCAATGTTTACAGAGTCGATTTGGATCGGTTGTAGTTTCGTAGCTTGACGCAGTGGATCAGGTTTCACTTCCCATCTTGTCCTATACTGAAACCGTCTTGTCATCCTGTCTTGCTGAAGTACCAAGACTCCACCTCAGGACAGCCTGTCAACACTAACCAACCTTACTGGAAAGCAAACAAAACCAACATGACTTGGACACTTCCTATCAAGATGGGAAGTGTCCAAGTCTTCAACTCTAGAGTCGGTAACATCTCAGCAGGACAAGCTGGCAACACATACAGACAAGCTGTAAACACAAACTGACAAGGCAGTTACATAACAGGCAAGCTGGGAACTGTGTAGGACAAGTTGGCTTCATTTTTAAAACCCACGGCTTTTCTTCTGGTGAAATCTCTGTCTATATAAGGTGAGTTGGTATGAGCAATGCATCATTTGGAATCTGGCATCTGACTGGTAACATCTGGCAGCATTTCAAGAATAGGAATTTGTTGGGTTTTTTTACAATCATCTTGGGCAGTGTTAAGTTGTAATTGGCTGATTTTATATTTTAGAATTTTGTTTTTTACAAAACGCTGCTTATTTAACAAAGAAAAATGGGTCATAAGAAGGGCAGATGTGTGAGGAAGAAAGAAGTTCCCACTGACAGTATTCCTGAATTTGAGCTGGGGGACACAGCGGCAGAGGGAGGAGAGGGAGGCAAGAGATAGAGAGGAGACACAGAAACAGAGGGAGGATGCCAGGAGGAAGTAGGCAAGAAGGGAGGAAACACACTTGCAAGAGGAGGGAGTGGCAGAAAAGTATGCAAGGACAGACAAAAGTAACACTGAAACAGAGGCTGGAGGAGAGGCGGGAACATCACAGTCACAATACAAGAGGGGGGCACATGACCAACATATACCAGACAGACTCAGATGAGGAGGCTATTGTAGACTTTGTAAAGGACCACGGGGAGTTGTACAATATTAGTGAGGATTTCAAGGACAAAGCAAGGAAAGGGAAAGGTGATGGAAAGTCAGAATTGGATACAGGATAAATTTGGATTCCTGAGGTTGCACATTGGATGCAAGGGACTCAACAAATCATCAGGCTTCAAGTCCCAGGCCTGAGGAGTCAGTGCTTCAGCACACAACATCTGCAGAGCTTCAACCGACTCGGACAGTATGGAGATCAGCATGTGGTCAACAGACACCACATTACAGCCTCGGCAAGTCACAAGCCCACCACAGCTTCAGGATGCTCTTTGGTCGACCAGCAGGTCATGGACCAGTTCACACAGATGAAAACCATGCTGTCATCATTCCTCGGGTAAAAGCAGGAGACACCACATACAGATTTCTGCAACTACCTGGCACTGGAGGTGGAGGGATTAGAAGAGAAAGACTTTCAGACATTTAGAAACAAGGCTGTAAAGATTCTTAGCAGCATTCAAAGCAAGGCAGAAGAATGTGGTCATCAGCCACAGTAACCACAGGAACAGACACTTTCACGAACCTCAAGTGCAACTTCAACATTTTTGCCACAGACATTTCAACAGCCACAGCAACCACCAGTTACAAGGGAATACATATAAACCATCCCAGAGACTCAGATGCCTTCAAACCAGGTCATCCTACCCACTCAGCAGAGCCAAGTGGCAACAAGAGGACAGCAGCAGCAATCCAAAGGGTATCCGACTTATTTCCTAGTCATTGACGACCAACAGGCTGGACCTGGACCACTTACCTTCACATTGACATGAACAAAGAACTTCAACCCTCCATCAGTTGCCTCTGCTACAGGCTAAGAAAGTAAACACAACAAGCAGCACTCTGAAGCCTCTTCAGAAATACACCCTCAGGGCTGAGCTACCAGCAGATTGACACTCTGCAGACCTTTTCACCAGCTGACACACAACCACCAGCTGCCTTTCCTCCAACCACAACCACCTCACAGCAAGAACATCAACAGGAACCAGCCTCAGTGTCCTCCACAATCAGCCAAAGCCAAACAGCAGCAGCAGAAAAACCACTGCCATTGCCTTGGAAATTTGAGCAACACCAGTTTAAATAAAAGTTCTTGGAATTAGTGGGTAGTCCTGAAAACGACTGATAGTAGTCCTGAAAAGGAATGATAGATGTCAGCTTCTTCCCCCAGGGTTGTTGGTTGAAACATCTCAGATCCTGTCCTCCTGCCCACTTGATTGAAGTAGTCTTTCAGTAGTTCTTGTTGAATGGTGGTCTCCCTCAAAGGATTCCTATAGTTCCCATTAGGCACATACACCATCTCTTCATTTTGTAGGGCCACTACATCATTTGCTGGGGTTGGTGCCCTGTTTGCTCCTCCCTGGTGTGTCCTTAGCATGTTGAGCAACACCACAGATGTAAACACAATGTCTCTGACAACCCTTGCCCTTTGCTCCATGGTGCCCAGTAGTACCCTGAACCAGCTCATTATAATTAAGATTCCAAAGGCTTTTTCAACCACCTATCTGCCTCTGGAGATCCTGTAGTTGGCTATTCTTTCTTCCCTTGTGAGTTGTCTTCTGCTGTAGGATTTCACTATCCATGGCATCAAGGCGTAGGTGTCGTCACCCAGCAAAAAATGGTGCAAATCTGGCCCTCCTTCCCCCAGTGGTTCAAGGGGCGGAAACCCCAAGCTGCCATCTTGGATCTTCTCCCTCAAATCACTTCTGTTGAAAATCTGTGCATCTGAGCAAGAACCTCTTGACCCACAGTCTATCCACACAAATCTGGATTCTGCGTCAACTAAGGGTAGCAGCATCAGGAAAAAGAAGCCCTTGTAGTTGTAATATTCACTGCATGGTTTCACTGCCTGATTGGCTTCTTCATGGCAATATATGCTTCGATCCTGTCTATTGCCCTATACAGCATGGGGGACATTCCATCTGGTTCTGAATTTCTCTTCCATCCTTTTTAAATCATCAGGGTTATTGGGGCAGCACAAGCATTCATTCTGAAATTCCTCAAGGATGTCACCTTAGACCTGGGGGACGAATTTGCAGATAGTGCTTTGGCCAACCAACCATTGATATTGCAAGGTGTAAGTCTCTCCAGCTGCCATGTGTCTCAGCTTTATTGCCAGTTTCAGTCTGACTTCTAAGGGCTTCTTAAAATGGTGACTGACTTCTTGATGCAGTTGTGTTTTAGTTCTTCCATGAGGTCAAAAAAGGCCGGTGGCATCCAGACAAAGCATTATGTTTTTTGTCCACGATTCCCCGACTTTTGCAACCAACCCTTGAGTCATAGAGTCGGTTACATGTTTGGTTCCAGTGGAACACTGACATTAGATTACAGTCCGGGAATAGGAACAATACCCATCAGGGTATAGGTTATAAAACCATAAAAGAAATAAAGTCCAAGGGTTGGTACTTTATGACCTGTATAACAGGACAGTACTTACTGCAGCACGAGTCCATTATGCCGGAAGTTCCATCCTTTGACACAGGTCATAGTATGAACATGAAGACTTTATTTCTATTATAAAGACCAGTTCATTTATTTATCCATAAATATTATCATAAATATAATTTTCCGTACACATTTTGGGACACTTAATTCTGTCTGTATCGTTAGTTTTTCTCTTTCGAGAAAACACCCTATGGCCTCTGACGAGACTGACTTTTAGTTGGTACCCGAATCTTTTTGTTTATCGATCGTATGCTGTCAAGTATTTGTCAGCATGTTGTTGATTTCAGTTTTCACTAAAGTGTTTTTAAAACTGAAAACCGAAATATTACTGCAGTTGCAGAAGTGATATCAGGTTTGTTACAACCATCTTTTTATTAGATACGAGTTGCACTATTATTATTGTATTAGTGGACAATTTTCGTTTTATAAGAAGTATGATCGGAAAGAGAACAACTCTTGGCACCTTTTGATCAGCAAGTGGGAGTTCGTCCATACTGCTCAGCCAGTGAATTTCGTCACCCAAGTGAAGTTCGTCACCTGCCGTAAAAATGGCCACGGATAGGGGAACAAGTGAAGATAGAGGCGCCGCTCGGCATATTTAAATAAATGGAATAGCTGCTTTCAGCAACAAGGTACGTACTGTAGTGGTGGTGGACCAGTTCACGCCCGGGTACCAATTCACGCCCACCCCTAAATTTATCCAAAACAATTACAGTTAAACAATAAATTACAAATGTATACTAGTAGATCAATATGATGATTATCTATAATGTGGTAAACATCTTCTCTATGAAAAATCATAAATCTTCAAGAAAATTGAGGGTGGGCTAGACCGAGTTTCTGTCCCGTCGCCAATTGTTAATGATATGTTGATGGACACAATGGCAAGGGACAGAGCTCACATGTACTTGTTTTCTGTGTAAATTTTGAACGACATATTTCTACACATATTACAATAAGTATAAAGTGTTATTTGAATTCTTTAACTTATGTATATGTGCCGTTCACTAATATTTAATGCCAATTAAACTGGTATGTAAGTATTTTAACCTGTTTTAAAATATAAACAAACCTTCAACATTACATAGTTATCTACAAAAGAAATTCCTGGCTTGTAAAAGCAGTTTAGTTTAACACCATATGTACTGTAAACCGGATACGGCTATATGGACATAATAATTACTTTTTAAAGTAAATGAAATCATTTCCCATAGTTTGAGATTTACACAGAAAACAAGTACATGTGAGCTCTGTCCCTCGCCATTGTGTCCATCAACATATCAATAACAATTGGCGACGGGACAGAAACTCAGTCTAAGGGTGGGCGTGAACTGGTCCACCACCACTATACATGTATGCCGGAAAAACTCTTTAATATTGCCATAAAATGCAGGTGACGAACTTCACTGGGGTGACGAAATTCACTGGCTGAGCAGTAGAACTCGTATAAAATAGGCTTTTTAGTAGACATGGTTACCTCGGCTACTGCTTCTAGGCATAAGTTGGCCGCCATCACCAAATTTAAAAAGTGATTGCAATCGTAAATGGTCCATTATTATTACATTTATGCTTTTTATTCGTTTTAAACACTGTACAAAGACTTATTTGTCTGTTTGGCCCAATTAAATTAGTGGCGGCCAACTTATGCCTAGAAGCAGTATACTTTACTTGCCTGTAGAGCTGTGGCACTACCCCACATAAGGCTAGGGATTTGTGTAAAACACAAATACCATAAAAAATATACACACAACAGTTCCCACAACTAATTTGTTACATTTACCTCAACAGTCAGCAGGCCTGGGCAAAATGTATTCGTATTCATAAGTATTCGAATACATTTTTTAAAGTATTCATATTCGTATTCGAATACTTTTGTGAAAAATGCAAAGTATTCGTATTCATATTCGAATACATTTCAAAAGTATTCGTATTCATGAATACTTTTATGAATACATTTAATAATTTTCAGTTTTTGTTGATTTTTTTCACCCTGCACTGACAAGTTTTAGATATAAATATGAAATTTGGCTGTCTATCATTATGTGCCTAAGAAAACTAACAAGACATATTTAATAAATACTTTTAGTCAGTAAATATTATATAACATAATAATGACAGGGTCATGTTGGAACAAAATAGTGAGGATTATAGCTTTTTCTCTTACATCTCATAAATGCAATCAGTCTGTGTTTAACTTTTATATTGATAAATGACATCATGTGTGTTTTAATCCACATTGGTTTTCATAATGTAGTGTTATGTTATTATAAAATTCATGAAATTATAAACACCAAGCTACCTACCTTAAAATGACAACTGTGTTTGCCTTTGCTACAATAGGGGATTAACTTGTATGTGTTTCAGTACCAGTGTCATTGGTCATATATGGGTAATTCTTAGACAAACTTACGTGACACCAATTGTGACAGTCTTGTTGTAATAGTAATCCCATTATAAAGATTTCCAAAACAATGGCTATCTCAGTCAAATACAAGATGTTTAGGGCACTATGATATCCTTTTCAAACAACAACAAAAAAAAAATGGAAAAAAAACCCTCTTGAGTAGCTCATGTTTATTAAGCGTCCCGCAAGGGACGCTTGTTTGTGTATGGGAGAGCTTTAGGCTCCGCCGGCTCTGCATTTTGTTTTCCTTATAGCTCTGTAACCGTTAGGCGGATTCTTTTCAAATTGGGCAGGTTTAGGCAGTAGCCTTGGGGAATTTTTTTGAATATGCTGCAGTGACATTTCAACCAATCAGAGAGGTCACATGACCAAAAATGTCTTTTTTCGATGGGGAAGCTTGTCCGGATGATAACTTGAAAGGAATTTTATCAATTCACCTGAAACTTGGCAAATACATTCATTCTATTAAAATCTGGAAATCATTAGATTTTGGCATTGATTGGTCAAGAAATGGCCGAGTAATTAATGATTAATTAATCATTACGAATTTTCCAAATAAGGAAAACACAAAAATGCTTATATCTCGAAAACCGTGCTAGATAGAGCGCTTTCGACGAAATTTTTGACCCACAGGGTATCTCTGCGGAGTAGTTTTCCCAATTTTCAAAAAATTTTTGTCTCGCCAAAAATGGTGGCCATTTTGAATTTTCGAAATTTTCGTAAAAAATTGCAAAACACAAAAATGCTTATATCTCAAAAACCGTGCTAGATAGAGCGATTTCGACGAAATTTTTGGCCCGCAGGGTATCTGTGCAGAGTAGTTATCCCAATTTTGAAAAAATTTTTGTCTCGCCAAAAATGGCGGCCATTTTGAATTTTCGAATTTTTCGCAAAAATTGCAAAACATAAAAATGCTTATATCTCGAAAACCCTGCAAGATAGAGCAATTTCGACGAAATTTTTGATCCACAGGGTATATCTGCAGAGTAACCATGCCAATTTTCAAAAAAATTTTGTCTCGCCAAAAATGGCGGCCATTTTGAATTTTCGAATTTTTCGCAAAAATTGCAAAACATAAAAATGCTTATATCTCGAAAACCCTGCTAGATAGAGCGATTTCGACAAAATTTTTGACCCGTAGGGTATCTTTGCAGAGTAGCCATGCCAATTTTCAAACAAAAAATTTCTCGCAAAAAATGGCGGCCATTTTGAATTTTCGAATTTTTCGCAAAATTGCAAAACACAAAAATGCTTATATCTCGAAAACCGTGCTAGATAGAGTGATTTCAACGAAATTTTTGACTCCCAGGGTATCTCTGCAGAGTAGCCATGCCAATTTTCAAAAAAATTTTGTCTTGCCAAAAATGGCGGCCATTTTGAATTTTCGCGCAAAAATTGCAAAACACAAAAATGCTAATATTTCGAAAACCGTGCTACATAGAGCGATTTCGACGAAATTTTTTATCTTCAGGGTATCTCTGCAGAGCAGCTATCCCAAAGAGCTTTCACTTGGTGAAGTTTCAGACCCATAGCTAATTGCTCACCTGCTCAAAAAGAGTAAATGCGAATTACCTCTAAAAGTATTGCAGATGGCCAATTTTTCTCAAATAACTCATTCACCTACTTTTGGAAGAGCTTTCACTTGGTGAAGTTTCAGACCCGTAGCTAATTACTCACCTACTCAAAATGAGTAAATGCTAATTATCTCAAAAACTATTGCAGATAGCCAATTTTTATCAAATAACTCATTCATGTACTTTTGGGAGAGCTTTCACATGGTGAAGTTTCAGACCCGTAGATGATTACTCACCTACTCAAAATGAGTAAATGCGAATTATCTCTTAAAAGTATTGCAGATAGCCAATTTTTCTGAAATAACTCATTCACCTACTTTTGGAAGAGCTTTCACATGGTGAAGTTTCAGACCCATAGCTAATTACTCACCTACTCAAAATGAGTAAATGCGAATTATCTCTAAAAGTATTGCAGATAGCCAATTTTTCTCAAATAACTCATTCACCTACTTTTGGGAGAGCTTTCACATGGTGAAGTTTCAGACCCATAGCTAATTATTTACCTACTCAAAATGAGTAAATGCTAATTATCTGTAAAAGTATTGCGGATACCCAATTTTTATCAAATAACTCATTCATCTACTTGTGGGAGAGCTTTCACATGGTGAAGTTTCAGACCCATAGCTAATTACTCACCTACTCAAAATGAGTAAATGCGAATTATCTCTAAAAGTATTGCAGATAGCCAATTTTTCTCAAATAAATCATTCACCTACTTTTGGGAGAGCTTTCACTTGGTGAAGTTTCAGACCCATAGCTAATTACTCACCTACTCAAAATGAGTAAATGCGAATTATCTCTAAAAGTATTGCAGACAGCCAATTTTTCTCAAATAACTCATTCACCTACTTTTGGGAGAGCTTTCACTTGGTGAAGTTTCAGACCCATAGCTAATTACTGCGGCCATTTTGAATTTTCGAATTTTTCGCAAAAATTGCAAAACATAAAAATGCTTATATCTCGAAAACCCTGCTAGATAGAGCGATTTCGACAAAATTTTTGACCCATAGGGTATCTCTGCAGAGTAGCCATGCCAATTTTCAAACAAAAAATTTCTCGCAAAAAATGGCGGCCATTTTGAATTTTCGAATTTTTCGCAAAATTGCAAAACACAAAAATGCTTATATCTCGAAAACTATGCTAGATAGAGTGATTTCGATGAAATTTTTGACCCCCAGGGTATCTCTGCAGAGTAACCATGCCAATTTTCAAAAAAATTTTATCTTGCCAAAAATGGCGGCCATTTTGAATTTTCGAATTTTTGCGCAAAAATTGCAAAACACAAAAATGCTAATATTTCGAAAACCGTGCTACATAGAGCGATTTCGACAAAATTTTTGATCTTCAGGGTATCTCTGCAGAGCAGCTATCCCAAAGAGCTTTCACTTGGTGAAGTTTCAGACCCATAGCTAATTGCTCACCTACTCAAAAAGAGTAAATGCGAATTACCTCTAAAAGTATTGCAGATGGCCAATTTTTCTCAAATAACTCATTCACCTACTTTTGGAAGAGCTTTCACTTGGTGAAGTTTCAGACCCGTAGCTAATTACTCACCTACTCAAAATGAGTAAATGCTAATTATCTCAAAAACTATTGCAGATAGCCAATTTTTATCAAATAACTCATTCATGTACTTTTGGGAGAGCTTTCACATGGTGAAGTTTCAGACCCGTAGATGATTACTCACCTACTCAAAATGAGTAAATGCGAATTATCTCTTAAAAGTATTGCAGATAGCCAATTTTTCTCAAATAACTCATTCACCTACTTTTGGAAGAGCTTTCACATGGTGAAGTTTCAGACCCATAGCTAATTATTTACCTACTCAAAATGAGTAAATGCTAATTATCTGTAAAAGTATTGCAGATAGCCAATTTTTCTCAAATAACTCATTCATCTACTTGTGGGAGAGCTTTCACATGGTGAAGTTTCAGACCCATAGCTAATTACTCACCTACTCAAAATGAGTAAATGCGAATTATCTCTAAAAGTATTGCAGATAGCCAATTTTTCTCAAATAAATCATTCACCTACTTTTGGGAGAGCTTTCACTTGGTGAAGTTTCAGACCCATAGCTAATTACTCACCTACTCAAAATGAGTAAATGCGAATTATCTCTAAAAGTATTGCAGACAGCCAATTTTTCTCAAATAACTCATTCACCTACTTTTGGGAGAGCTTTCACTTGGTGAAGTTTCAGACCCATAGCTAATTACTCACCTACTCAAAATGAGTAAATGCGAATTATCTCTAAAAGTATTGCAGATAGCCAATTTTTGTCAAATTAATCATTCACCTACTTTTGGGAGAGCTTTCACTTGGTGAAGTTTCAGACCCATAGCTAATTACTCACCTACTCAAAATGAGTAAATGTGAATTATCTCTAAAAGTATTGCAGATAGCCAATTTTTCTCAAATAACTCATTCACCTACTTTTGGGAGAGCTCTCACTTGGTGAAGTTTCAGACCCATAGCTAATTACTCACCTACTCAAAATGAGTAAATGCGAATTATCTCTAAAAGTATTGCAGATAGCCAATTTTTCTCAAATAACTCATTCACCTACTTTTGGGAGAGCTTTCACTCTGTGAAGTTTCAGACCCATAGCTAATTACTCACCTACTCAAAATGAGTAAATGCGAATTATCTCTAAAAGTATTGCAGATAGCCAATTTTTCTCAAATTAATCGTTCACCTACTTTTGGGAGAACTTTCACTTGGTGAAGTTTCAGACCCATAGCTAATTACTCACCTACTCAAAATGAGTAAATGCGAATTATCTCTAAAAGTATTGCAGATAGCCAATTTTTCTCAAATAACTCATTCACCTACTTTTGGGAGAGCTTTCACTTGGTGAAGTTTCAGACCCATAGCTAATTACTCACCTACTCAAAATGAGTAAATGCGAATTATCTCTAAAAGTATTGCAGATAGCCAATTTTTCTCAAATAACTCATTCACCTACTTTTGGGAGAGCTTTCACTTGGTGAAGTTTCAGACCCATAGCTAATTACTCACCTACTCAAAATGAGTAAATGCGAATTATCTCTAAAAGTATTGCAGATAGCCAATTTTTCTCAAATAACTCATTCACCTACTTTTGGGAGAGCTTTCACTTGGTGAAGTTTCAGACCCATAGCTAATTATTCACCTACTCAAAATGAGTAAATGTGAATTATCTCTAAAAGTATTGCAGATAGCCAATTTTTCTCAAATAACTCATTCACCTACTTTTGGGAGAGCTTTCACTCTGTGAAGTTTCAGACCCATAGCTATTTATTCACCTACTCAAAATGAGTAAATGCTAATTATCTGTAAAAGTATTGCGGATACCCAATTTTTATCAAATACTCATTCATCTACTTGTGGGAGAGCTTTCACATGGTGAAGTTTCAGACCCATAGCTAATTACTCACCTACTCAAAATGAGTAAATGCGAATTATCTCTAAAAGTATTGCAGATAGCCAATTTTTCTCAAATAACTCATTCACCTACTTTTGGGAGAGCTTTCACTTGGTGAAGTTTCAGACCCATAGATAATTATTCACCTACTCAAAATGAGTAAATGTGAATTATCTCTTAATAGTATTGCAGATAGCCAATTTTTCTCAAATAACTCATTCACCTACTTTTGGAAGAGCTTTCACACACGAAAATGAAAAATTGTGAATATCTCGGAAAAGCTATTTCTTCTGCTTTAATGCTCGGCGGGAGATACACACCGCGGCAGTGGTCTTGACAAAAATTTTTGTCTCCCCAAAAATGGTGGCCATTTTGAATTTTCAAAGTTTTTGCAAAACACAAAAATGCTTATATCTCGAAAACCGTGCTATATGGAGCGAACTCAACAAAATTTTGGACCTGCTGGGTATCTCTGCAGAGTAGCCATGCCAATTTTCAAAATATTTTTGTCTCGCCAAATATAGCGGACATTTTTAATTTTTTTATTTTTTGCAAAACACAAAAATGCTTATATCTTGAAAACTGTGCTAGATAGAGCAGACTGCGCTGACTTTGGTTGCCACAATAGTATAAGGCTAGAAACGAAGCATTTTCTTAATACTTTAGCACTCACCTTTATAGCCTTTTCGGGACGCTTTGTTTTTGCTATGCAAAAACATTATCTTTTTTTTTTGCGAGCGATCCTCTAGTTAGACTGAATATTCAGATCTTGGAGCAAAAATTAATTCTTGTCAAATATGATGTGAATTTGAACCATCATTTACTGAATTGTGCTTTCATGTTTGTATATTTTATTCAGAAAGGTAAAATTATTAAAATTCATTAAAAATGATTGTATGAATTGGGGTTTAGTTAAAATGTATTCATAAATGTATTCGTAAATGTATTCGAATACTTTTCAAACTCTACAGCTCTACACTTTTCGAATACTTTTGAAACTCATGTATTCGTATTCATATTCGTATTCATGGAAATGAAAAGTATTCGTATTCGAATACTTTTGAAAGTATTCGTCCCAGGCCTGACAGTCAGTCCACATGCAAACATATTTGACAAAAAAAAAAGATATTTTTACATTTTCAATATTTTTTGGACCATTTCTCCAAAAATTTAAAAATGTTCTTTTGTTATGAAAGCTGTATAAAATAGGATATATATCATACACATATCATATTTCCTGTGTCCTTGGCTTAATATCGACTGTTTTTAATTATATCAAACTATTTTGAGTCATTTTATCAAATTTTGTTCGCCGTCAAACATGGGTTGGGGTGGGGGAGATCTTCAATACATTTAGTACATGAGCTGCACCTCAGTCTTCCCCTGTTTCCGTAAGTGATATGCATCTCTGCAATTAGACGTGGTTACCTCGGCTCTACTTTACTTGCGTGTAGAGCCGTGGCACGACCTCACATAAAACTGGAGATTTGCATAAAACACAAATACCGTACAAATTATACACACAACTGTTCCCACAACTATTTTGTTACATTTACCTCAACAGTCAGTCAACATGCAAACATATCTGATAAAAAAAATAAATAATATTTCTTGACTTTCGACATTTTTTGGACCATTTCTCCAAAAATGTGAAAATGATCTTTTGTTATAAAAGCTGTATAAAGCAGAATATATGTTATATGTATATTGTATTTGCTGTGGCCTTGGCTTAATATGAACAGTATCAAGCCATTTTGAGTCATTTTATCAAGTTTTATTCAACAGAAAATGATTTTTTGCAAATATGTAGTTTTATGTGAGGTCGTGCCACGGCTCTACACACAAGTAAAGTAGAGCCGAGGGAACCATGTCTACTCTTCAATAAGCCTACTTGGAGTTCGTGGAAAACGTATGTGGATAAAAAAACCTACATAGATCTTAACCAGTAAGTCATTTTTACATGATAAAACATGAGAATATTAAATATTTTCTTGACAACACACATTGTATTTAATTTTTATAAAAAAATATGCATATTGATCTATGGAATCATCATTTTTTATCAGGAAAAGACGCTTTAAAATACTGTTTTGAGAGTTTGGGCAAAAATGGGGGTTTCTGGACCTGAAGAATTTGTTTTACAACTAAAGGTTTGATTGCCTATTGAAATTAGCTATAACATTCAAAATGGCATTATTGTAGTTTCTGATACTTTTTAATTAAATAAATTGGCAGAGTGTTGAAAAAGTTAATTTTGAGAGTGTTAAATACAATAGAAATTATACGTTGAAAAACCATTTCTTGCAATAAAATGACATACATTAAACATTCATAATGGAAGTAAAAATATGACATGTCTACAATACCTGATGACATTTTATTGTAGTTTTAGTTTTCCTCTTAGTTTAAGGAAATTAGTTGTGGATTTGATAAGATATTATATAAAATGGTGTGTACAGCATAGGAAAGTAGACTGTTATAACCCTGTTATATCTTGGAAACTGTAAGATTAAGATGATTGACACTTGGTAGGGACATTGCTTAGGGGAATGATAGATGCTTTGTCATCTCACACTTTTTACTCTGAAAGTCTCCTGATCTTTGTACTGTGTCACCTCTTCTATATCTCATGGTGTTGTAAGCTATTTTCCCGGACTGTGATGTACGGGCATCTCCGATGCAATTTTATGAGGTTAAAAGCAAATGGTATTTTGCTAAAGACACAGATAGCTTGATTTATAAGCTATTTCATGATACTTTTCCATAAAGGATACTTTCAGGTTTTTTTGAGTAATCTTTTAAAAGCATTGAAAACAAGGAACATCATTTATATTTACTTGTGATGGAAATATAACAAAGAAGTTGTGAGAGTACAGGTGATACCATAGAAAGGTTATTTATGTTTCATGTGAATCTCCATATGCAAATAAAGTGGTGTCAGTGCAATCATGTATAGTTGTATCCCCGACGCGACATCGTTGTCGTCCGCGTCCACAGAGATTTCTTGTTAGCGACCTACAGTCCACATTTCTTTCCAGATTTCTTTCATATTTGGCAGGTGGCTTGATATGGTAGAGGACTCGCCACCCTATCTTTTTGGTAGGCTTTATGTCTAAATTAGGCCTGTGGTAGACAAAAATGTCTAAAATGCATTAAAAGTCATGAAATCATGCACTAAATCACTTATAACTTGAAAAGTGTTGCATTTAGAGCATTTTGTTAAAATATGTTATTCAGATACTTTTTTCATAGCTACAACATGGTGAGTAACTTGGGTGTCTGTCTCAATAGCTAAGTGAGTAATAGCTACTTTTGGGCTTTTCAGTAACTTCCATCATGAGTAAAATCACTTGTAACTTCAAAACTATTGCATTTACACAATTTTGTATAAATATGTTATTCAGCGACTTTTGGGTCAGCTATAACATAGTGAAATTACAGACCTGTAGTTCATGGCACAACTGAGCAATAGCTATTTTCAGGTACTGACTGTTGAGTAAATGACTTGTAACTTGAAAAATATTGCATTTGGAGTACATTGTATTTTGTTAAAATATGTTGTTCACCTACTTTTGGGTCAGCTATAACATCGTGAAATTACAGACTTATAGCTCATGGCATAGCTGAGCAATAGCTATTTTCAGGTTCTCACTATTGAGTAAATCAGTTGTAACTTGAAAACTATTGCATTTACAGTATTTTGCTTAAATATGTTGTTCACCTAATTTTGGGTCAGCTAGAACATAGAAAAAATTCAGACATGTAGCTCATTGCATAGCTGAGTAATAGCTACTTTGAGGTTATCACTGTTGAGTAAATCAGTTATAACGTGAAAATTATTACATTTACAGTATTTTGTTTAAATATGTTATTCACATAATTTTTGGTCAGCTATAACAGAGTGAAATTGCAGACCTCTATGTCATGGCATAGCTTACCAATATCTACTTTCAGGTTCTCACTGTTGAGTAAATCATTATATCCACTGGATAGCCGCAGTGTGTAGATAGATTTCACCATTACCGCTCTAACGAAAAAAATATTATAGCTAGCCTTCTCAAGTTTGCAAGGTATATTAGAGGGTGCACCACAGTATTCTATTGGTAGGCTTTATGTCTAAATTAGGCCTGTGGCTAAATTACTTGCCTACTAAAAATGAGTAATTCTGCATTTTCTCTAAAAGTATTGCAGATAGCAAATTTTTCTTAAATAACTCATTGACCCACTTTTGGGAGAGCTTTCACATGCTGAAGTTCCAGACCTGTAGGTAATTACTCACCTACTCAAAATGAGTAAATGCGAATTATCTCTAAAAGTATTGCAGATAGCCAATTTTTCTCAAATAACTCATTCACCTACTTTTGGCAGAGCTTTCACTTGGTGAAGTTTCAGACCCGTAGGTAATTACTCACCTACTCAAAATGAGTAAATGCAAATTATCTCTAGAAGTATTGCAGATAGCCAGTATTTCTCAAATAACGCATTAATATGAAAACAACTTATAGGAAGTCATGGGCTGCAAATCTTTTCATGTGGTCAGATTTGACCTTGGGCCCCTCCTGCTTATTATTGGTCCTAGAGGTTTGCAATGTGAAAACGACTTCTAGGAAATCATGGGCTGCGAATCTTTTGATGTGGTCAGACTTCACCTTGGGCCCCTGCTACAGGGTCAAATAAGGGTAGCCAAACTTAAAAGTGCTTTCAGCTTGCTTATTAATGAAAAATGCTGTTTATCTTCTAAACTATGTTAGTTGGCCTTTGTCGGTGGATACATCCAGCATCGTCCTTAGTCTAGTTTTATATTTATCCAGAACAATCTGTGTCATTCTTTAAATGTTAAATAAAGTTTTTATCAAGTGAAATTCATTGTTTGTGTTACCAGTGACCAGCTTTGGCTTATATAGCAAGGTTGGTGATACTGGTGACCAGTTTGAGATGCTGACTTGGTAGCATGTTGTTTGTTTTCATATATTGTAATATTAATCCTCTAACATAACATAACATAACATAACATATTTATATAGCGCAATTCTACTTAAGAGAAAAACAATCATTGCGCTTTTTCTCCACAATATGCCGTTTTAAAATAATGAGTTTTTAGTTTCTTTTTGAAGATGTCCAATGGAAGTTCAATGTTCCTGATATCATCTGGCAGTTCATTCCAATACTTTGGTGCTACAACACTGAAGGCACGGTCACCCATAGAGACAAGTTTTGATCTTTTTTCTTGTAGCATGTATGATTTTCTTGCCAATCTTGTGGTGCGTTGATGTTGCTGGTAGTTAAGCATTGATGTCAAATATGATGGTGCCAGTCGATTCAAACTCTTATATACTAGTAGATTTATTTTAAATTTGATCCGAAACCTAACAGGCAACCAGTGGAGCTGATGCAGGTGAACTGATATAGAATCATGTTTCTTGACATTCAAAACTATCCTGGCAGCCCAATTTTGTACTTTCTGCAACTTATGGATAAGATATTGTGGGAGTTCAGCTAGGAGAGAGTTGCAATAGTCTAATCTGGAAGATATGAGTGACTGTACTATTGTGTGTGCAGCAGACTTAGTCAGGTAAGGTCTTATTTGAATGATGGACCTAAGGTGACCATAACAGGATCTGCATATGGCATTTACTTGTTGCCTGAGTGATAGGTCTTGGTCAATGATTACACCAAGATTTCTGACACTTGCGCTTGGCTTTATGTCAATACCAACCACATTTAATGAATCAATAATGACTTTGGAGCGCTGTCTGCCAGTGCCAGCAATTAAGAACTCTGTCTTTTCTTCATTTAGCTTGAGCCGGTTATTAGACATCCAGTTGCTTATTTCAGATGTACACAATTGGAGTTGTTCTGCAGTTTGTTTTTGGTTTTCAAAATTACTTGGGTCGATTGATTTGTAAAGCTGTGTGTCATCAGCATACATGTGGAAAAGTATGTGAAACATTCTGATGATGACACCAAGAGGTAATGTATATTTGCAGTAGAGATCAGGCCCAAGACCTGATCCCTGAGGCACACAGCATTCTAGAACCTTTTTGTGAGATTCACAGTCATCAACAACTACTGATTGAGTTCTTCCTGTTAAATACGTTCTAAACCAGTCTAAAGCTTTGTCTTCAATTCGGAACATTTTCTCAAGTCGGTGCAGCAAAATACAGTGATCAACAGTGTCAAATGCAGCTGATAAATCTAGAAAACCCATAAGTATTACTTTTTGATTATCTGCTTCCAGTAGAAGGTCGTTCATGATTTTGATCAGAGCAGTCTCAGTGCTGTGGTGGCATCTGTATGCTGACTGTAGATTTTCAGAGAGATTATGACTGTTTGTGTGGTCAAGTAATTGGATTGAGCCTGCTTTTTCAATCATCTTGGACAGAAAAGGCAAGTTAGATACTGGCCTAAAATTTTTGAAAGTAGGATCCGCATCTGTCTTTTTTGGCAGAGGGGTAACAACTGCGTGTTTGAACCCCTCTGGCATTTCACCTTGTATGAGTGACATGTTTATTACTTTGCTAATACTGGGTAACAGTATTTCAATACAGTCCTTCAGCAATGGTGTTGGGATTGGATCAAGTCTACATGATTTTGGAGTGTTCTTTATAAAGGTCCAAATGTGTATTCTCTAGAGTGTATTTAAAATATTGATGTTATAAGTCCTACACCAATTTCAAGTCCGGAATAGAAATAAGTGTTATTATTTCAGGTAAGCCATCTGGAAAGTTTTATAAGGTTATTTTTCCACAACTCCCATTCAGGTGATACCACATGATTTCTTGAGATAGATCCCCACAATATACAATAAATTCTGTGATAAAGGGTTCCTGATTATGTCACCCACCCCCCCACCCCCATCCCCAAGATCTTAAATGAATTTTTCATTGATCAAGGATCAGTAATTGAAGTAAAGGATACCTTGTTGTGAAATGCATGGTAAATTTTAGTTATTATTAATATTTTTTTAATCTGGATCAGAAGTACCATTAAAATCTTTATAAAACATAAAGTTACATTTCATACAGTCGCTGTACACAATACACATATAAGAGTATACAGTAAGATACCATACAACCCTTATTTCCGATATGTATAACAATTGACAATCTTAAGTACCCCAAAAACCCCACAAGAGAAAACTAATTAAAACATTTTGAGGAAGTTAACTTATTGTTTTAAAGCCTCTCCCTTTGTAAAAAGTTGTCTCGTAAAAAGTGTGTTCACCTGTCATATTTGAAACATGTTTCTCTTATGACAAAGACATATGGATTGCTACAACTGATTGTTGCATGTACTTTTACATAATTGTGCTATTTCCATTGACAGCTATTCACCCGTTTATAAATTTTACAGCTTCATAATTATTTTTAGTGTACTGATTCATGCCTTTATCTTGCTGTTGAATTGTATCGTTTTAATACTTTTTCTTTACATACATTTTCTTTCTGTTAGAAGTTATTTCATCACTTAAACATTATTTGGACCTTTATATAACTGACACTGCTCTGAAAGTGTCCTGATCTTTGTACTGTTTCACTACAGTAACTTCTATTTTTATGTCGTCACTCTGCGGCGTGGGCGTCCGCGTCCGCGTGAACAACTTCTCCTCCAAAACTACAAGGCCTAGAGACGTGCTGTTTTTTTTTAAAAGATACCTTATCTATCGAGGATGAAAAATTGTTCAAGGCATGCAAATCTGTCTGTTCGTCTGTTTGCTAGAGACATTACAAGGGGGGTACCCCCACCAAAAGTGTGAAAATTTCAACACTTAATCACAATTTTCTCAGTGACTATTGCAGGGATTTCTCTCATATCTTGCATATATGTACTAGGCCACAGGTAGATTCTCTTGTGTGAGTATGAGACCTGGATCTGTCTTACTTTTTTTTTAATAAATTTTTTTAATAATTTTTAATGCATTAAAATTCATGAAATCATGCACAAAATCATTTATAACTTGAAAAGTGTTGCATTTAGAGATTTTGTTAAAATATGTTATTCAGCTACTTTTTTCATAGCTACAATATGGTGAGTAAGTTGGGTGCCTGTCTCAATAGCTAAGTGAGTAATAGCTACTTTTGGGCTTTTCAGTAACTTCCATCATGAGTAAAATCACTTGTAACTTAAAAACTATTGCATTTAGAGAATTTCGTATAAATATGTTATTCAGCTACTTTTGGGTCAGCTATAACATAGTAAAATTTTAGACCTGTAGCTCATGGCATAGCTGAGTAATAGCTACTTTTAGGTTATCACTGTTGAGTAAATCGCTTATAACTTCAAAAATATTGCATTTAGAGAATTTCGTATAAATATGTTATTCAGCTACTTTTGGGTCAGCTATAACATAGTAAAATTTCAGACCTGTAGCTCATGGCATAGCTGAGTAATAGCTACTTTTATGTTATCACTGTTGAGTAAATCGCTTATAACTTGGAAACTATTGCATTTACAGTATTATGTTGCAATATATTATTCACCTATTTTGGGATCAGCTATAACATAGTGAAGTTTCAGATCTGTGGCTCATTGCATAGCTGAGTAATAGCTACTTTGAAGTTCTCACTATTGAGTAAATCACTTGTAACTTAAAACCTATTGCATTTAGAGAATTTCGTATAAATATGTTATTCAGCTACTTTTGGGCCAGCTATAACATAGTGAAATTTCAGATCTGTAGGTCATGGCATAGCTGAGTAATAGCTACTTTAAAGTTTTCACTATTGAGTAAATCACTTGTAACTTAAAACCTATTGCATTTAGAGAATTTCGTATAAATATGTTATTCAGCTACTTTTGGGCCAGCTATAACATAGTGAAATTTCAGACCTGTAGCTCATTGCATAGCTGAGTAATAACTACTTTGCGGTTCTCACTATTGAGTAAATCAGTTGTAATTGCAAAACTATTGCATTTAGAGAATTTCGTATAAATATGTTATTCAGCTACTTTTGGGTCAGCTATAACATAGTAAAATTTCAGACCTGTAGCTCATGGCATAGCTGAGTAATAGCTACTTTTAGGTCATCACGATTGAGTAAATCAGTTGCAACTTGAAAACTATTGCATGTACAGTATTTTGCTTAAATATGTTGTTCACCTACTTTTGGGTCAGCTATAACATAGTAAAATTTCAGACCTGTAGCTCATGGCATAGCTGAGTAATAGCTACTTTGATGTTATCACTGTTGAGTAAATTGCTTATAACTTGGAAATTATTGCATTTAGAGTATTTTGTTTCATATGTTATTCACCTATTTTGGGGTCAGCTATAACATAGTGAAGTTCCAGACCTGTGACTCATTGCATAGCTGAGTAATAGCTACTTTGAAGTTCTCAATGTTGAGTAAATCACTTATAATTTGAAAACTATTGCATTTAGAGAATTTAGTATAAATATGTTATTCAGCTACTTTTGGGTCAGCTATAACATAGTAAAATTTCAGACCTGTAGCTCATGGCATAGCTGAGTAATAGCTACTTTTAGGTCATCACTGTTGAGTAAATCAGTTGTAACTTGAAAACTATTGCATGTACAGTATTTTGCTGAAATATGTTGTTCATCTACTTTTGGGTCAGCTATAACATAGTAAAATTTCAGACCTGTAGCTCATGGCATAGCTGAGTAATAGCTACTTTTAGGTTATCACTGTTGAGTAAATTGCTTATAACTTGGAAATTATTGCATTTAGAGTATTTTGTTTCAATATGTTATTCACCTATTTTGGGGTCAGCTATAACATAGTGAAGTTCCAGACCTGTGACTCATTGCATAGGTGAGTAATAGCTACTTTGAAGTTCTCAATGTTGAGTAAATCACTTATAATTTGAAAACTATTGCATTTAGAGAATTTAGTATAAATATGTTATTCAGCTACTTTTGGGTCAGCTATAACATAGTAAAATTTCAGACCTGTAGCTCATGGCATAGCTGAGTAATAGCTACTTTTAGGTTATCACTGTTGAGTAAATCACTTATAACTTGCAAACTATTGCATTTAGAGTATTTTTTGCAATATGTTATTCACCTATTTTGGGGCCAGCTATAGCATAGTGAAGTTCCAGACCTGTGGCTCATTGCATAGCTGAGTAATAGCTACTTTGAAGTTCTCACTGTTGAGTAAATCAGTTGTAATTGGAAAACTATTGCCTTTACAGAAATTTGTGCAAATATGTTATTCAGCTACTTTTGGGTCAGCTATAACATAGTGAAATTACAGACCTGTAGCTCATGGCACAACTGAGCAATAGCTATTCTCAGGCACTGACTGTTGAGTAAATCGGCTATAACTTGAAAAATATTGCATTTGGAGTATTTTGTTAAAATATATTGTTCACCTACTTTTGGGTTAGCTATAACATAGTGAAATTACAGACCTATAGCTCGTGGCATAGCGGAGCAATAGCTATTTTCAGGTTCTCACTCTTGAGTAAATCAGTTGTAACTTGAAAACTATTACATTTAGAGTATTTTGTTAAATATGTTATTCACAGACGTTTTGGTCAGCTATAACATAGTGAAATTGCAGACCTCTATGTCATGGCATAGCTGAGCAAAGCTTCTTTCAGGTTCTCACTGTTGAGTAAATCATTGTATCCAACCTGTAGGAAATCATGGGCTGGGAATCTGTTAATATGGTCCGATTTGACCTTGGAACCCTCCTTCAAGGTCAAATGAGGATAGCCAAACATAAAAGTGCTTATAACTCGCTTATTATTGGTCCTAGAGGTTTGGAATGAAAACCAACCTATAGAAAATCATGAGCTGGGAATTTTTTGGTGTGGTCGGATTTCACCTTGGACCCCTCCTTCAAGGTCAAATGAGGATAGCCAAACTTAAAAGTGCTTATAACTCGCTTATTATTGGTCCTAGAGGTTTGGAATGGAAAACCAACCTATAGAAAATCATGGGCTGGGAATCTTTTGGTGTGGTCGGATTTCACCTTAGACCCCTCCTTCCAGGTCAAACGAAGATAGCCAAACTTAAAGTGCTTATAATTCGCGTATTATTGGTCTTGGAGGTTTGGGATGGTAAACCAACATATAGGAAATCATGGGCTGGGATTCTTTTGGTGTGGTCAGATTTGACCTGGGACCCCTCCTGCAAGGTCAATTGAGGATAGCCAAACTTACAATTGCTTATAACTCGCTTATTATTGGTCCTACAGGTTTGGGATGGTAAACAAGCTACAGGAAATCATGGGCTGGGAATTTTTTTGTGTGGTCGGATTTGACCTTAGACCCCTCCGTCAAGGTCAAACAAGGATAGCCAAACTTAAAAAGTGCCTATGACTCACTTATTATTGGTCCGACAGGTTTGGGATGGTAAACCATCCTAAATTCTTTGGCTGGGAATCTTTTGGTATGGTCAGATTTGACCTTTGGATCCCTTCTTCATGGTCGAACGAGGATATTGCATTTATAGTATTTCTTTAAATATTTTTAACCTACTTTTTACACTTAAACAATTACCTTGTTACTTTATTTCATAATACCATTTGCAGGGCACAACTTTTTTGTCCTTTTCTTCTGTCAGCTTCGGAATATCTTTCGAACATGCTGTTCAGTTACCATTTACTGTATTTCTGTACAGCCCTTTTCCTGATAATTATGCTTTCCTCTCATTATCACAATCACAAATCAAAAACATTCAGTCAGCCGACACAGTGCCCGTTCACGGGCACTCTCCTCTTGTTTTTATAAAACACATTAAAATATGCTATGCAGTGTTACTTGTGTAAAAAATATAGAGTTTATAAATCTTGTATTTTTGTTGTATGAAGATTTATTTTAGGAAATATTTGTTTAGAGTATTTGCTTGTACCATTGTTAAAATACATAATTAACTGTCCCTTGAACAAATTTTCCAGTTGGGTGCACAGAGATTGTCATCTTTTGTTTCACTGTTTCCACAATCTGTCAATAACTCAGGTGTGACATGTGTCAACCTTATTAGGAATTAATATTTCCAGTGACAAGAGATATTGTGTGTTATGATTCTTGAGGCAGAGGGTGTTACAATGTCCTTGGCTTTTGTTTTATATAAGCTTTTATTTCACAAAACAATTGACATAAAATTCATTGTGAGGGTTTATGAAACCCAGAAGTTATTGTAGTTGATATCTGCTGTTATGAACACCAGCTAATAAATGCCCAATTGCAATTATGTCCAGTATTCCTGGCCATCAAATATGTCATTCAAACATAGGTTATAGCTGTTAAAGTTTACAATGTGCTTTGCAATATCTTTTTCCTATCTTGTGATACTTTTGTAATGTCTATTCTATTCTATTCTGTACTTTTATAGCGCTTAATCTCTGCTAGGCAGACTCTAAGGCGCAACACCAAAAATCAAGTTTAAGAAATCATCTGTCCATAGCCGTTGCCAAGTCCAGTACCACGGAGACGCCGGATAGAGTGTAAGCTAAGGTGGGAATGCCTTGTGGAAGAGATATGATTTTAACCTTTTCCTGAAACAGGTGAGAGTTGGGGCAGAACGTACCTCATTAGGCAAATGATTCCAGACTGTGGGGGCATCAAAAGCAAAGCTGTGGCCAAAGTGATTTTTGGATTTATGTACAGATGGACAGAATTGAGGAACCTCCAGGAACCTTTTATCTGGATGGTTGTATCTTGTACTATATCTTCCGCAACGAGTGGGCAGAAGAGGACCAAAGTAACTGGGATGGCCACTGTGAAGAAACTTATAAACTAGAGTGGCAGTTTTGAAGATACAGCGAGATTCAACTGGGAGCCAATGGAGTCGTTTGAGAATAGGAGATGCCCGCGTGTATTTGTTACAGTTTGTGACAATCCTGGCAAGTGTATTTTGAATACACTGTAGTTTACGCATATTGAGACTGGACAGACTCCTGAAGAAAGAGTTGCAGTAATCAAGGCGACTGCTCACGAAGGCATTAGCTGCCAGGATAGCAGCCTCATCAGTCAAGTGCTTTCTAACCCGCCTGAGATCACGAATTTGAATGAAGCATGTCTTACAAATATTGCGGACATGGTTAGCAAAGGAAAAATTAGCATCAAACCAGACACCAAGGTTCTTAACAACAACTGCAGGATGCATGAAATTACCAAATATCTTAACTGGGAGATAGGGATCTAATTTCTTGAGTTGTGCATGGGATCCAAAGATGATAAGCTATATAAGCCATGTCTTGGAAGTTAGACTCTAAAAAAATGGAAAATGGTACACTGGGTGCAAATCTTGTACCTCTAAATAAAGTAACAAAGTTTGAAGAATGACAGCTCATTTTTATTGGACAAACACAACTGAAAAGCTTGTATAATTTCAAATGTTTTACTGTCATTGCTTTGTACTGAAATGCATTGCATGGACATACTAAGTAAATAAATTTATAACCGCGTAGCTTTCCAGAAATTAAAAATAATTATATTGTCAATTCTTTCTTCTTGTAATATGTTACAGAGAAAGTTTTAAAAAATTTGAAGTAATTCCGATTGTTTTTTTTTATTAAAAGTAAGTTTTTTTCCAGGTATGTCCAAAAGTGGATAAAACTTTTTCGGGGACGGAAAAAAACAGGCAGAAAAAACCACCTTGGATAAAACTGCCAACCCTATCAAATTTGGCATATGTATGCAGTAGCCCTGGGAAAAATGTCTGAATGTGGTGTCATGACATTCCAACCAATCAGAGAAGTCATGACCAAAAACATGTTTTTTCAAAGGGGTGTGGTTGTCTTAAAATAGTGTTGTGTGACGCATCATTTTACATTTTACATTTTTACCTATCCTCTAACAATTACTTTTTTCAATAAAACATACAAAGATGGGCCATTTTTTTATGTCAGCTGACTTGGGATGGTAAACCAACATATAGGAAATCATTGCCTGGGAATCTATTGGTGTGGTCAGATTTGACCTTGGACCCCTCCTTCAAGGTCAGATGAGGACAGTCAAACTTAAAAGTGCTTATAACTCGCTTATTATTGGTCCTAGAGGTTTGGGATGGTAAACCAGAATCCAGGGCAAAACCCCACTGGGCAAAATCCCACTCAGACCAAACCCCATCAGGCAAAACCCCACTCAGACACAACCCCACTCACTTATACTAATTTCTGGACAAAACCCCACTTTTAAAATTATTGTAAAAATTTGAAAATGTTAACATGTTTTTTTTTTAATCTTAAGTTAAATCTTAAGTTTGAATTGGTTCAGTGGTACTAACTAAAGGAACAGTTAAATCTGGTAGTGTTTGAAGTGGGCTTTGTGTTCAGTGGTAGTAGCTACTCAGTTGCAATCGACAGTTAATCTTGTTAGATCAATCTGTGTATATAAATGTGGGCAGCTATGGTAAGTGATCATTGTCTTTTAGATTTCATTATATTGCTGACAAATTCTGTGATATCTTATGACAAATGTGGGATATTAGGATGTAAAGTGCTCAGAAAGTTTGTGATATTTGGTGATACTTGTGAGACATTAGGATATTAGAAAGTGCATGACAAAAACCAGGCAAGCTATGAGGAACTCTTTACTGCCATTTACTGTGTGGCGGTGGTCTCTGACTGTAGTTTGAAGGTGTCAGACAGTGTGTTTGATGAAAATTAATATAACTGACCAAAGCAATTATGTATTTTGCTTAATGTAATGTGCTTAAATATTAGTGCTTAAATATAATGTGGTTTTGCATTATGTTCTTCATACAAATGTCATTTTTGTCATGACTTTGTATTTGTATCAATTAAAACTCTGCACATAATAAATATTTTGTATTTTTCATGAATAGTGGGGTTTTGTCCTCAATCTTATTTATCTGAGTGGGGTTGTGTCTGAGTGGGGTTTTGCCCGATGGGGTTTGGTCTGAGTGGGGTTATGCCCAGTGGTGTTTTGTCTGTTTACCGGTAAACCAACCTATAGGAAATCATGGGCTGGGAATGTTTTTGTGTGGTCGGATTTGACCTTGGACCCCTCCTTCAAGGTCGAACGAGGATAGCCAAGCTTAAAAGTGCTTAAACCACTCTTTGTTTATATTTTGTTGGCCATCTTAGTAGTCAAGATGTGTTTTGGAAAGCTCTGATTGTGGACATTTTTTTTACAAAATGTCTTTCAATATCAATGACATATCAACAAGAAATAATGTTCATTTGGATACAAGTAAATACCTTACAATTCTGTGGATTTTTGGGCTCATGCGATCCATGCACAGTTTGGAGACAGATTTGTGTCATGGTTTTGCTAGGAACTGGACTTCTAAAGATACATTGGACGAAGGTTACTTAAGTTCTACAAATATATGCCTACCTTTTGCTGCTACTGAGGAAAAGATGGTTATTTTAGCAAAATCCTTGCATTACACCGCTACGGTGGTGAATGGAGGTGAAAAGTCTTAGGCATAGGACAAAAAGTATTTCATATATATTTTATTTATGCATGTGTATTATATGAATGTGTACATATATGAACTTCGATTTACTTATTTTGATAGATTTTTTGTACATTGCAAAACAGTGTTTGGGATTTACATGGTCCTTTAAATTTGAATATAAGTTTTGGGATTAACATTAGCACAAGTGGCTTCATTGCTTTTTGTTTTGCTTGATGCATCAAAGCCCAACTATTATAGTGTGAAATCTTTTGAAGTATATTAGATGTGGCTTCACAGCATTCTATCCTTTAAAATCAAAGAAAAACTTTGATGAAGTGAAATTGTATGAAGTATATTAGATGGCTTCACAACCTTCCCTCTTTCCAATCAAAGAAATACTATTATGAAGTGAAACCCTTTGAATTATAATACCTGTGGCTTCACTGCCTTTTAATCTTGTATCCTTTGCAATAAAAGAAAATCTGTAATCTTTTGTATTATATTAGATATAGCTTCACTGTCTTTGAACTTTCTTTCCTTTTCAATTGAAGAACAGTTATTGTTTTTACAACACAAAAGCAAGAATGTATAAAAAGATTAATGTAATTGTAATTAATTAAGCGTCCCGTAAGGGACGCTTGTTTGTGTATGGGAGAGCTTCCGGCTCCGCCGGCTCCGCATTTTGTTTTCCTTATAACTCTGTAACCGTTAGGCGGATTCTTTTCAAATTTGGCAGGTTTAGGCAGTAGCCTTGGGGAATTTTTTTGAATATGCTGCAGTGACATTTCAACCAATCAGAGAGGTCACATGACCAAAAATGTCTTTTTTCGATGGGGAAGCTTGTCCGGATGATAACTTGAAAGGAATTTTATCAATTCACCTGAAACTTGGCAAATACATTCATTCTATTAAAATCTGGAAATCATTAGATTTTGGCATTGATTGGTCAAGAAATGGTTAATTAATGGAAATGGTTAATTAATGATTAATTAATCATTACGAATTTTCCAAATAAGGAAAACACAAAAATGCTTATATCTCGAAAACCGTGCTAGATAGAGCGATTTCGACGAAATTTTTGATCCGCAGGGTATCTCTGCGGAGTACTTTTCCCAATTTTCAAAAAATTTTTGTCTCGCCAAAAATGGCGGCCATTTTGAATTTTCGAAATTTTCGCAAAAATTGCAAAACACAAAAATGCTTATATCTCGAAAACCGTGCTAGTTAGAGCGATTTCGACGAAATTTTTGACCCGCAGGGTATCTCTGCAGAGTAGTTATCCCAATTTTGAAAAAATTTTTGTCTCGCCAAAAATGGCAGCCATTTTGAATATTCGAATTTTTCGCAAAAATTGCATAACATAAAAATGCTTATATCTCGAAAACCCTGCAAGATAGAGCGATTTCGACGAAATTTTTGACCCACAGGGTATATCTGCAGAGTAGCCATGCCAATTTTCAAAAAAATTTTGTCTCGCCAAAAATGGCGGCCATTTTGAATTTTCGAATTTTTCGCAAAAATTGCAAAACATAAAAATGCTTATATCTCGAAAACCCTGCTAGATAGAGCGATTTCGACGAAATTTTTGACCTGCAGGGTATCTCTGCAGAGTATCCATGCCAATTTTCAGACAAAAAATTTCTCGCCAAAAATGGCGGCCATTTTGAATTTTCGAATTTTTCGCAAAATTGCAAAACACAAAAATGCTTATATCTCGAAAACCGTGCTAGATAGAGCGATTTCGACGAAATTTTTGACCCACAGGGTATCTCTACAGAGTAGCCATGCCAATTTTCAAAAAAAATTTGTCTTGCCAAAAATGGCGGCCATTTTGAATTTTCGAATTTTTGCGCAAAAATTGCAAAACACAAAAATGCTAATATTTCGAAAACCGTGCTACATAGAGCGATTTCGACGAAATTTTTTATCTTCAGGGTATCTCTGCAGAGCAGCTATCCCAAAGAGCTTTCACTTGGTGAAGTTTTAGACCCATAGCTAATTGCTCACCTACTCAAAAAGAGTAAATGCGAATTACCTCTAAAAGTATTGCAGATGGCCAATTTTTCTCAAATAACTCATTCACCTACTTTTGGAAGAGCTTTCACTTGGTGATGTTTCAGACCCATAGCTAATTACTCACCTACTCAAAATGAGTAAATGCTAATTATCTCAAAAACTATTGCGGATACCCAATTTTTATCAAATAACTCATTCATGTACTTTTGGGAGAGCTTTCACATGGTGAAGTTTCAGACCCGTAGATGATTACTCACCTACTCAAAATGAGTAAATGCGAATTATCTCTTAAAAGTATTGCAGATAGCCAATTTTTCTCAAATAACTCATTCACCTACTTTTGGGAGAGCTTTCACTTGGTGAAGTTTCAGACCCATAGCTAATTACTCACCTACTCAAAATGAGTAAATGCAAATTATCTCTAAAAGTATTGCAGATAGCCAATTTTTCTCAAATAACTCATTCACCTACTTTTGGGAGAGCTTTCACTTGGTGAAGTTTCAGACCCATAGCTAATTACTCACCTACTCAAAATGAGTAAATGCAAATTATCTCTAAAAGTATTGCAGATAGCCAATTTTTGTCAAATTAATCATTCACCTACTTTTGGGAGAGCTTTCACTTGGTGAAGTTTCAGACCCATAGCTAATTACTCACCTACTCAAAATGAGTAAATGCGATTTATCTCTAAAAGTATTGCAGATAGCCAATTTTTCTCAAATAACTCATTCACCTACTTTTGGGAGAGCTTTCACTCTGTGAAGTTTCAGACCCATAGCTAATTACTCACCTACTCAAAATGAGTAAATGCGATTTATCTCTAAAAGTATTGCAGATAGCCAATTTTTCTCAAATAACTCATTCACCTACTTTTGGGAGAGCTTTCACTCTGTGAAGTTTCAGACCCATAGCTAATTACTCACCTACTCAAAATGAGTAAATGCGAATTATCTCTAAAAGTATTGCAGATAGCCAATTTTTCTCAAATAACTCATTCACCTACTTTTGGGAGAGCTTTCACTCTGTGAAGTTTCAGACCCATAGCTAATTACTCACCTACTCAAAATGAGTAAATGCGAATTATCTCTAAAAGTATTGCAGATAGCCAATTTTTCTCAAATAACTCATTCACCTACTTTTGGCAGAGCTTTCACTTGGTGAAGTTTCAGACCCATAGCTAATTACTCACCTACTGAAAATGAGTAAATGCGAATTATCTCTAAAAGTATTGCAGATAGCCAATTTTTCTCAAATAACTCATTCACCTACTTTTGGGAGAGCTTTCACTTGGTGAAGTTTCAGACCCATAGCTAATTACTCGCCTACTCAAAATGAGTAAATGCGATTTATCTCTAAAAGTATTGCAGATAGCCAATTTTTCTCAAATAACTCATTCACCTACTTTTGGGAGAGCTTTCACTCTGTGAAGTTTCAGACCCATAGCTAATTACTCACCTACTCAAAATGAGTAAATGCGAATTATCTCTAAAAGTATTGCAGATAGCCAATTTTTCTCAAATAACTCATTCACCTACTTTTGGCAGAGCTTTCACTTGGTGAAGTTTCAGACCCATAACTAATTACTCACCTACTGAAAATGAGTAAATGCGAATTATCTCTAAAAGTATTGCAGATAGCCAATTTTTCTCAAATAACTCATTCACCTACTTTTGGGAGAGCTTTCACTTGGTGAAGTTTCAGACCCATAGCTAATTACTCACCTACTCAAAATGAGTAAATGCGAATTATCTCTAAAAGTATTGCAGATAGCCAATTTTTCTCAAATAACTCATTCACCTACTTTTGGGAGAGCTTTCACTTGGTGAAGTTTCAGACCCATAGCTAATTACTCACCTACTCAAAATGAGTAAATGCGAATTATCTCTAAAAGTATTGCAGATAGCCAATTTTTCTCAAATAACTCATTCACCTACTTTTGGCAGAGCTTTCACTTGGTGAAGTTTCAGACCCATAGCTAATTATTCACCTACTCAAAATGAGTAAATGTGAATTATCTGTAAAAGTATTGCAGATAGCCAATTTTTCTCAAATAACTCATTCACCTACTTTTGGGAGAGCTTTCACTCTGTGAAGTTTCAGACCCATAGCTATTTATTCACCTACTCAAAATGAGTAAATGCTAATTATCTGTAAAAGTATTGCGGATACCCAATTTTTATCAAATACTCATTCATCTACTTGTGGGAGAGCTTTCACATGGTGAAGTTTCAGACCCATAACTAATTACTCACCTACTCAAAATGAGTAAATATGAATTATCTCTGAATAGTATTGCAGATAGCCAATTTTTCTCAAATAACTCATTCACCTACTTTTGGAAGAGCTTTCACACACGAAAATGAAAAATTGTGAATATCTCGGAAAAGCTATTTCTTCTGCTTTAATGCTCGGCAGGAGATACACACCGCGGCAGTGGTCTTGACAAAAAGTTTTGTCTCCCCAAAAATGGTGGCCATTTTGAATTTTCAAAGTTTTTGCAAAACACAAAAATGCTTATATCTCGAAAACCGTGCTATATGGAGCGAACTCAACAAAATTTTTGACCTGCTGGGTATCTCTGCAGAGTAGCCATGCCAATTTTCAAAATATTTTTGTCTCGCCAAATATAGCGGACATTTTTAATTAAGCGTCCCGCAAGGGACGCTTGTTTGTGTATGGGAGAGCTTCTGGCTCCGCCGGCTCCGCCGGCTCCGGCGGCTCCGCCGGCTCCGCCGGCTCCGCCGGCTCCGCATTTTGTTTTCCTTATAACTCTGTAACCGTTAGGCGGATTCTTTTCAAATTTGGCAGGTTTAGGCAGTAGCCTTGGGAAATTTTTTTGAATATGCTGCAGTGACATTTCAACCAATCAGAGAGGTCACATGACCAAAAATGTCTTTTTTCGATGGGGAAGCTTGTCCGGATGATAACTTGAAAGGAATTTTATCAATTCACCTGAAACTTGGCAAATACATTCATTCTATTAAAATCTGGAAATCATTAGATTTTGGCATTGATTGGTCAAGAAATGGCCGAGTAATTAATGATTAATTAATCATTACGAATTTTCCAAATAAGGAAAACACAAAAATGCTTATATCTCGAAAACCGTGCTAGATAGAGCGATTTCGACGAAATTTTTGACCCGCAGGGTATCTCTGCGGAGTAGTTTTCCCAATTTTCAAAAAATTTTTGTCTCGCCCAAAATGGCGGCCATTTTGAATTTTCGAAATTTTCGCAAAAATTGCAAAACACAAAAATGCTTATATCTCAAAAACCGTGCTAGATAGAGCAATTTCGACAAAATTTTTGACCCGCAGGATATCTCTGCAGAGTACTTTTCCCAATTTTGAAAAAATTTTTGTCTCGCCAAAAATGGCGGCCATTTTGAATTTTCGAAATTTTCGCAAAAATTGCAAAACATAAAAATGCTTATATCTCGAAAACCGTGCTAGATAGAGCGATTTCGACGAAATTTTTGACCCACTGGGTATCTCTGAAGAGTAGCCATGCCAATTTTCAAAAAAATTTTGTCTTGCCAAAAATGGCGGCCATTTTGAATTTTCGAATTTTTGCGCAAAAATTGCAAAACACAAAAATGCTAATATTTCGAAAACCGTGCTACATAGAGCGATTTCGACGAAATTTTTTATCTTCAGGGTATCTCTGCAGAGCAGCTATCCCAAAGAGCTTTCACTTGGTGAAGTTTCAGACCCATAGCTAATTGCTCACCTACTCAAAAAGAGTAAATGCGAATTACCTCTAAAAGTATTGCAGATGGCCAATTTTTCTCAAATAACTCATTCACCTACTTTTGGAAGAGCTTTCACATGGTGAAGTTTCAGACCCATAGCCAATTACTCACCTACTCAAAATGAGTAAATGCGAATTATCTCTAAAAGTATTGCAGATAGCCAATTTTTCTCAAATAACTCATTCACCTACTTTTGGGAGAACTTTCACATGGTGAAGTTTCAGACCCATAGCTAATTATTTACCTACTCAAAATGAGTAAATGCTAATTATCTGCAAAAGTATTGCGGATACCCAATTTTTATCAAATAACTCATTCATCTACTTGTGGGAGAGCTTTCACATGGTGAAGTTTCAGACCCATAGCTAATTACTCACCTACTCAAAATGAGTAAATGCGAATTATCTCTAAAAGTATTGCAGATAGCCAATTTTTCTCAAATAACTCATTCACCTACTTTTGGGAGAGCTTTCACTTGGTGAAGTTTCAGACCCATAGCTAATTACTCACCTACTCAAAATGAGTAAATGCGAATTATCTCTAAAAGTATTGCAGATAGCCAATTTTTCTCAAATAACTCATTCACCTACTTTTGGGAGAGCTTTCACTTGGTGAAGTTTCAGACCCATAGCTAATTACTCACCTACTCAAAATGAGTAAATGCGAATTATCTCTAAAAGTATTGCAGATAGCCAATTTTTCTCAAATTAATCATTCACCTACTTTTGGGAGAGCTTTCACTTGGTGAAGTTTCAGACCCATAGCTAATTACTCACCTACTCAAAATGAGTAAATGCGAATTATCTCTAAAAGTATTGCAGATAGCCAATTTTTCTCAAATAACTCATTCACCTACTTTTGGGAGAGCTTTCACTCTGTGAAGTTTCAGACCCATAGCTAATTACTCACCTACTCAAAATGAGTAAATGCGAATTATCTCTAAAAGTATTGCAGATAGCCAATTTTTCTCAAATAACTCATTCACCTACTTTTGGGAGAGCTTTCACTTGGTGAAGTTTCAGACCCATAGCTAATTACTCACCTACTCAAAATGAGTAAATGCGAATTATCTCTAAAAGTATTGCGGATAGCCAATTTTTCTCAAATAACTCATTCACCTACTTTTGGGAGAGCTTTCACTTGGTGAAGTTTCAGACCCATAGCTAATTACTCACCTACTCAAAATGAGTAAATGCGAATTATCTCTAAAAGTATTGCGGATAGCCAATTTTTCTCAAATAACTCATTCACCTACTTTTGGGAGAGCTTTCACTTGGTGAAGTTTCAGACCCATAGCTAATTACTCACCTACTCAAAATGAGTAAATGCGAATTATCTCTAAAAGTATTGCAGATAGCCAATTTTTCTCAAATAACTCATTCACCTACTTTTGGGAGAGCTTTCACTCTGTGAAGTTTCAGACCCATAGCTAATTACTCACCTACTCAAAATGAGTGAATGCGAATTATCTCTAAAAGTATTGCAGATAGCCAATTTTTCTCAAATAACTCATTCACCTACTTTTGGCAGAGCTTTCACTTTGTGAAGTTTCAGAGCCATAGCTAATTACTCACCTACTCAAAATGAGTAAATGCGAATTATCTCAAAGTATTGCGGATAGCCAATTTTTCTCAAATAACTCATTCACCTACTTTTGGGAGAGCTTTCACTTGGTGAAGTTTCAGACCCATAGCTAATTACTCACCTACTCAAAATGAGTAAATGCGAATTATCTCTAAAAGTATTGCGGATAGCCAGTTTTTCTCAAATTAATCATTCACCTACTTTTGGGAGAGCTTTCAGTTGGTGAAGTTTCAGACCCATAGCTAATTACTCACCTACTCAAAATGAGTAAATGCGAATTATCTCTAAAAGTATTGCAGATAGCCAATTTTTCTCAAATAACTCATTCACCTACTTTTGGGAGAGCTTTCACTTGGTGAAGTTTCAGACCCATAGCTAATTACTCACCTACTCAAAATGAGTAAATGCGAATTATCTCTAAAAGTATTGCAGATAGCCAATTTTTCTCAAATTAATCATTCACCTACTTTTGGGAGAGCTTTCACTCTGTGAAGTTTCAGACCCATAGCTAATTGCTCGTCTACTCAAAATGAGTAAATGCGAATTATCTCTAAAAGTATTGCAGATAGCCAATTTTTCTCAAATAACTCATTCACCTACTTTTGGGAGAGCTTTCACTTGGTGAAGTTTCAGACCCATAGCAAATTACTCACCTACTCAAAATGAGTAAATGCGAATTATCTCTAAAAGTATTGCAGATAGCCAATTTTTCTCAAATAACTCATTCACCTACTTTTGGGAGAGCTTTCACTTGGTGAAGTTTCAGACCCATAGCAAATTACTCACCTACTCAAAATGAGTAAATGCAAATTATCTCTAAAAGTATTGCAGATAGCCAATTTTTCTCAAATAACTCATTCACCTACTTTTGGCAGAGCTTTCACTCTGTGAAGTTTCAGACCCATAGCTAATTATTCACCTACTCAAAATGAGTAAATGTGAATTATCTCTTAATAGTATTGCAGATAGCCAATTTTTCTCAAATAACTCATTCACCTACTTTTGGAAGACCTTTCACACATGAAAATGAAAAATTGTGAATATCTCGGAAAAGCTATTTCTTCTGCTTTAATGCTCAGCGGGAGATACACACCACGGCAGTGGTCTTGACAAAAATTTTTGTCTCCCCAAAAATGGTGGCCATTTTGAATTTTCAAAGTTTTTGCAAAACACAAAAATGCTTATATCTCGAAAACCGTGCTATATGGAGTGAACTCAACAAAATTTTGGACCTGCTGGGTATCTCTGCAGAGTAGCCATGCCAATTTTCAAAATATTTTTGTCTCGCCAAATATAGCGGACATTTTTAATTTTTTTATTTTATGCAAAACACAAAAATGCTTATATCTTGAAAACCGTGCTAGATAGAGCAGACTGCGCTGACTTTGGTTGCCACAACAGTATAAGGCTAGAAACGAAGCATTTTCTTAATACTTTAGCACTCACCTTTATATCCTTTTTGGGACGCTTTGTTTTTGCTATGCAAAAACATTATCTTTTTTTTTTGCGAGCGATCCTCTAGTTTTTTTATTTTTTGCAAAACACAAAAATGCTTATATCTTGAAAACCGTGCTAGATAGAGCAGACTGCGCTGACTTTGGTTGCCACAACAGTATAAGGCTAGAAACGAAGCATTTTCTTAATACTTTAGCACTCACCTTTATATCCTTTTCGGGACGCTTTGTTTTTGCTATGCAAAAACATTATCTTTTTTTTTTGCGAGCGATCCTCTAGTTCCATCTTTGATATGGGAACACTTGACAATGCAATTGGGATAAAAACTACAAGGCACATTATTAAGTGTTCCATTTCAAGTGTACTCTGGTAGGTTTGAGTAACAAATGATCATAATAAAGATTTCAAAAGCCTAAGCATAGATTAATGGTATGAAGCTGCTCAGGGGGGGGGGATTAAGTTGTTAAAATACAAAAAGGTGTCAGCAACAAATATACAAATAACAAATACATCCTTGTGCTGTAAATGTGCAGTGACTTACATATGTTTTATACAACAATAAATGTAAAATAAAAAAAAATTAATACTTTTTGTCCGGATATGCAATACTTTTTGTCCTACTCATTTTAAGGTCAATACTTTTTGTCCATATACTTTTTGTCCTACAATCACTTTTTTCATGGCCACAACATGGTCAATAACTTGGAGGTGTATCTCCATAGGTAAGTCAGTAATAACTATTTTCAGCTTTTCAGCACTTACTTAATGAGTGGGTGGCTCATATCTTTAAAATTTTTGCAGCTTCGGAATTTCTTTCGAACATGCTGTTCAATTACCATTTACTGTACTTCTGTACAGCACTTTCCCTGATAATTATGCTTTCCTCTCATTATCACCTTCACAACTCAAAAACATTCAGTCAGCTGACACAGTGCCCGTTCACAGGCACTCTACTCTTGTCTTTTTAAAGTAAAAGACACTGACATATTTTTATGATTTTATGAACGGTTTTCTTGGAACAGTAAAATATATTGATCATTTACATCTTTTATGGGAATATTTAAGAGTCATATCAAAGTTAAGTTAAAAAAAACATAATTAAGTTTTCTCAATTTTTAGGTCAGCTGACTTGTCAGTCAGTCAGCTGACATCATAGCATCACTCTGCGGTGTCTGCGTCCGAGTGAACGACTTCTCCGACGAAACTACAAGGCCCAGAGACATGCTGTTTTTTTTTAAAGATACCTTATCTATCGAGGAGGAAAAATTGTTCAAGGCATGCAGATCTGTTTATTCGTCTGTTTACTAGAGCCATTACAAGAGAGGTACCCCCCACCCTAAGTGTGAAAATTTCAACACTTTATCACAATTTTCTCATTGACTATTGCAGGGATTTCTCTCATATCTTGCACATATGTACTAGACCTCAAGAAGATTCCCTTTTGTGAGTATGAGGCCTGGATCTCTCTTAATTTTTTTTTAATGAATTTTTAAAATAATTTTTAATGCATTAAAATCCATGAAATCCTGCACTAAATCACTTATAACTTGAAAAGTATTGTGTTTAGAGCATTATGTTAAAATATGTTATTCAGCCACTTTTTCCATAGCTACAACATGGTGGCTAACTTGGGAGTCTATCCCAATAGCTAAGCGAGTAATAGCTACTTTTTGACTTTTCAGTAACTTCCATACTGAGTAAAATCAATTGTAACTTGAAAACTATTGCATTTAGAGAATTTCGTATAAATATGTTATTCAGCTACTTTTGGGTTAGCTATAATATAGTAAAATTTTAGACTCATAGCTCATTGCATAGCTGAGTAATAGCTACTTTCAGGTTATCACTGTTGAGTAAATCAGTTAGAACTTGAAAACTATTACATTTAGAGTATTTTCTTTAAATATATTATTTACCTACTTTTGGATCAGCTATAACATATTAAATTTGCAGACCTGTAGCTTATGTCATAGCTGAGCAATAGCTATTTTGAGGTTACCACTGTTGAGTAAATTAGAGGGCACTTTTCTAGGAGGGCACTTTTCTGTGAGGGCACTTTTCATGGATTCTTGAAAACTATTGCATTTACAGAAATTTGTGTAAATGTGTTATTCAGTAACTTTTTAGTCAGCAATAACATAGTAAAATTGCACACCTGTAGCTCAATGCATAGCTGAGTAACAGTTATTTTCATGTTATCTTTTGAGTAAATTGCTTGTAACTTGAAAACTGTTGCATTTAGACAATTTTGTTAAAATATGTTATTCATGTACTTTTGAATCAGCTATAACATAGTGAAATTGAAGACCTGTAGCTCATGGGATAGCTGAGCAATAGCTATTTTCAGGTCCTCACTGTTGAGTAAAACGGTTGTAACTTAAAAACTGTTGCATTCACAGTATTTTGTTTGAAAATGTTATTCACCTACTTTTCTGTCAGCTATAACATAGTGAACTTGCAGACTTGTAGCTCATTGTAGATTTCAGCAATAGCTACTTTCAGAATATAGCTGTTGAGTAAATCAGTTGCAACTTAAAAACTGTTACATTTAGAGTATTTTGTTTAAATATGTTATTTTTCTAATTTTTGGTCAGCTAAAACATAGAAAAATTGCAGACCTGTATCTCATTACATAGCTGAGCAATAGCGACTTTGAGGTTCTCACTGCTGAGTAAATCAATTGTAACTTGAAAACTATTGCATTTAGAGAATTTTGTTTAATATGTTATTCATGTACTTTTGAATCAGCTATAATATAGTAAAATTGCAGACATGTAACTCACGAGTGTAGGACGTAAGCCCCCCCTGACAAAAGCCCCCCCTGGTCTGCCTGGGGAGTGCAAAAGCCCCCCCTGACCAAAGCCCCCACCTCTGTAGGACTAAAGCCCCCCCCCCCCCCCCCCCCCTTTGGTAGGACCAAAGCCCCCCCTTCCAATAAAAGAAATATAAAATTTATATCTAAATTTATTTATTTAAAAGTATAAATTTCATTATTATTCAATATTTAGTCTAAAATACAATGCTAATGCCTGTGAACTGTTTATTAGATATATCATGGATTACAATTTGACCAGAAATAATGGGTATTAGGAAATATAAGTAATCAGGAAACAGTTGCAATTATACAATAGCAATCAATCAAAATAAATATCACTTAAAGATTCTTTAATCACTTTATCACAGGTCTGTTTTACCATGAATTACAATCTTACCAGATTAAGATGCCTTAACCTTAGCTAACAATACACCTATTTAAGATATATCAAAGCTTTTGGTCTTTGTACAAGAGGACTTGGGGGTTCATTCACATGTTAAAGAGGGGGGGGGGGGGGGGGGGAAGTAAATATTGTAATGATTAAAAACAGTATTTTTTTTGCATCTAATTTATATAAGTCTCTCAAATGACATGTCTGGAAATCGAAAGTCCTTAGATGAAAAACAAATTAAAAGTGACAATAGTGTTTCAAAAATCGAAGGGGGGCTTTTGATCATCATGTAATGATTAAAAACAGTTTTTTTGGATCTAACTTATAGAAGTCTCTCAAATGACATTTTTGGAAATCTAGCATTCATATATAATCTAATCTAAAAAATATAAGGGGGGCTTTTGCCCTACCCCTCTGAAAATGAGGGGGGCTTGTGCCCTCCTCCCTCATATTTAAGGGGGGCTTGTGTCCTACCTTTAAAAAAAAGGGGGGGGGGGAGGTTGTGTCAGGGGGGGCTTTTGTCAGGGGGGGGGCTTTTGTCTGTTCCCCGTAACTCATGGCATAGCTGAGCAATAGCTGTTTTCAGGTTGTCACTATTGAGTAAATCAGTTGTAACTTGAGAACTATTGTATTTAGAGTATTTTCTTTAAATATGTTGTTCACCTACTTTTGGGTCAGCTATAATATAGTAAAATTGCAGATCTATAGCTCATTGCGTAACTCAGCTATAGCTACTTTCAGAGTATTACTGTTGCGTAAATCAGTTGTAACTTGAAAACTCTTGCATTTAGAGTATTTTGTGTACAGATGTTATTCACCTTTTTGATCAGCTATAACGTAGTAAAATTGCAGATCTGTAGTTCATTGTATAGCTGAGCAAAAGCTACTTTGAGGTTTTCACTATTGAGCAAATCAGTTGTATCTTTAAAACTTTTGCATTTACAGAATTTTGTTTCAATATGTTATTCATGTACTTTTGAAATAGCTATAACATAGTAAAATTGTAGACCTACAGCTCATCGCATAACTGAGCAATAGCTACTTTCAGGTTCTTACTGTTTAGTAAATGAGTTGTAACTTGAAAACTATTGCATTTAGAGAATGTTGTTTAAATATGTTATTCACCTACTTTAATGGTTCACCTATAACATAGTGAAATTGCAGGCCTTTAGCTCATTGTATAGCTGAGCAATGGCCACATTCAGGTTTTCACTGTTGAGTAGTGTTGTGGTTGAATGCGAATTTTGGAACCGGTTTCCAAAGGCAGAAATTCGGCGAAAAACCGGGTACGTTTGATTTATAAAACACGAAGAAATAAGTTTTTGAAACGCGTACATGAGCTTTAACTCGTATATAAATAAGAACCACAAGGGACTTTTTTAGTCGAATCTTTGATTCGAGTTATGTACTGAGTTGCGGCCACGATTTTAAATTGGCCGTTTAAACCCTTAAATATCAAATTCTGAGTAATATTTGTTCGCATATCGGTACATTAAGATGTATATTATACACTCTGCTATTTTGAAGATTTTTAATGCTTTTATTCAGTTATATTTTATAAAGTAAAAAGCTTGTCTAGCACTTCGTCTGGCTTTCTCTAAGAACCCGTATGTCCTAGAAACTATTGTTTTCCCCATTGTAATGGTCTACTCGAACGAGTCTTTTTTAACGGTTTCGTCTGCTAGTTTCTAGAGGTGAAACCCCATTAATTTATTTGTCTGCAGGGTTTACCACGCAGTCACTGTTAATATAAAATTGTTGTCTGCGCATCTACAGTCTATTACTCATTTGTCACACAAATAAACCGCAAAGAAATTAATGAATGAAGTGACGTCACGGTAGTACTATACATTTTTCGTTTAGCCAATCAAAATCGAGGACACCTCTGGCAGAGACAATGAAAATATTCAAACTCCGTAGTTCTACATTCAACCACTCGAAGGCGCTTTTGCATGTCCTAGAAGTGATCACGTCATAAAATACCGCATAATCTGTGGTTTCCTATTTTCGCTCATTGTGGCGAAGGATAATAATTTTTTTCTGTCAATCCGTTTGTTATTTTAGAAGAAGTTGTCTTCCAAATTGATTTAGAGTATATTTACAAAATAAACCAGTTTGCTAATCTTGTCCTCGATTCTGATTGGCTAAACGACGAAATACTTCATCGGTAAAATACAGCATAATCTGTGGCTCCCTATTATCGCTCATTGTGGCTATCGTAATATTGTAGAAACAACACACGAATATTTTATTTAAATACTTACAATTTGCTTCTGTAAAATATCCATATACAGTACTATATATCCACGCTTCAAAATTGAAATATGTCTTCTCATTTCAAAATCAAATTTCAAACTGCAAGTCCGTGAACAGGAAATATGCTGGTAGTTTTCGTCTTAAACCAGCCTTGTAAAATATTGTCACCAAACCCCCACAAAGAACTGCCGTGACTGCGCATATTTGCTCATTAATATTAATGAGGCAAGTCCGCGAACAGGAAATATGCTTGTAGTTTTCATCTTAAACCAGCCCTGTAAACCCCCTCAAAGAACTGCCGTGACTGCGCATGTTTGCTCATTAATATTAATGAGGCAAGTCCGTGCTGGTGGTTTTCATCTTAAACCAGCCTTGTAAAACTGCGCATCTACAGACCCTTTATATTTGTAAACCTTTCACATCACGTCACTACAAATACCCATCTCGCGACACAAATCTGAAAACTTCCCCGATAGCGGTTTCCAAATGCGGGCGATAATACAGAGTTTACAGATTTCAACACCCAGTGCTGTCCTAAGATTCGACTTTGTGGTTGGGTGAAGGCCAGCCACTTTACTCTTGTTTAAGACTTTCGAGGACAAAACGTGTGATATATCAATAGAATATTATAAAATACTGGGAAATATTTGTTGTAGTTCAATATTTTGGAACTTAAGTTAACTTAAGTTGAAATAATGAAATATGTGAGGAAACCGGTTTTGGTTAGAAGAAAACGAAACGTAACGGGATCAATGTCTTTCAGTCGGCAAATAGGTTTCCGGTTTACCGTCTTCAACACTACTGTTGAGTAAATCAATTGTAACTTGAAAGCTATTGCATTTAGAGAATTTTCTTCAAATAAGTTTTTTATTGCGTAAAATACCCTTACCTTATTCACCTTCTTTTGGGTCAGCTATAACATAGTAAAATCACTGACCTGTAGCTCATTGCATAGATGAGTTAAACTGCTTTAAGATTCTTACTGTTGAGTAAATGAGTTGTAACTTGAAAACTATTGCATTTACAGTATTTTCTTTGAATATGTTTTTCACCTACTTTTTACATCTTAATAGTTAACCTTATACTTTACTTCTGAATGCCATTTGCAGGGCATAACTTTTGTGTCCTTTTCTTCTTTCACTTCTACTCTGAAACTCAAAACACACAGTCAGCTGACACAGAGCCCGTTCACGGGCACTGATTGCTTGTTAATTCTCCTAAATAACGCCAGTTATTGTAAATATTGCTCTAAGTTTACAGAAGTGTTAATGTTGGAGACTGACATACATGTAAACACGCCATTCAACTGTGGTAAATCTGTAGAATACAGCTGTGTAGAATTGTGATGTAAAGTTATATCACAATGTTTTGAAGTGAAAAAAGAAGATTCAGATATTATTTGGGAAGTGATAATGACAGTAAGAAAATTCCACTACTTGAAAATTCAACAAACCATAAAAGTGTGTGTGTGTGTGGGGGGGGGGGGATAGGGTGGATGGATGATGTGGGGGTGGAACATCCTTAAACATGCCGATGTGGTAACAAGAACACCAGATTTATTCAAGTTTACCTACATAATATATATACATGTATTTTAACTTGTGATATTGGCCAATTAGTAGCATTGCATTTTTAATAAATTTAACTTTTATGACAAATTTTACACCTCATACGCATGTATTTCATCTTTTTTTATTTTTTTTTTAAAAGAAACAATAACACTTTTGCCAATATAATGTTTTTCAGCATCTCAAAGACAATAGAGAGAGATGAGTGACAATGCTAAGGAACACAGAAACAAAAAGACTAATATCCAGTTGCCTCTGAACAACTCAGGTGCCAAGATGTCATCATTACGCCATCAAGTGCTGAATTCTGAGAACTTTGAGGAGTTAAAATACAACAGAGTCCTGGCAGTTCAGTGTGAGAGCTTGTTACAAGCTGGGAGGCTGGCTTGGTTTGAGGAGTTCACCTGGTTGGAGTATCGTATTCCTTTAGATGTATTGTACTGTAAATACTGTGCTCAGACCACTTCTTCTGGCTCTCTGGCTGTTGGGAGGAAACCGGACAAAACACGGAGGATTGATCTCATTGTACATGCACAGACAGATATGCATATTAATATTACACACCACTTTCAGGAGGGGAAGGATGCCCAATCTAATGTCATCTATATCTCTTCAAACTCAAAGTTCTGCAACCAGAAAAAGGTACATATTAAGGCAGTATCTATAGCAGACAGCAATAGAAAGATTAACAGCAGCAGCAATGGCAGAGCTAAATCCCAGTGTGATCAGATTACAGGTAGTGTTAAATTGGAACAAGGGCTTAACGGAACAGACAGTTTTAATACAAACACTGGTAACAGTAGTACAAATAGTGCAGTATCCTCAAGCACCAACGCTATAGACCCAACCTCTAACTCTACACCACCAGTGGCCTTGGGAGTGGTGATACCCCAGAATCTCCATTCTCCTTATAATCTGCCTGGGATGAACCATCAAGTAGGTGCAGACCATAGCATTATGGGCAATCCTACGCCCTCTCACATTCCATCACCACTGAACTACTCATTAAAGTCCATTAAGGAAAATCCCTTGATCCTGACATGGTCCAGCCTTGCTGAAATTTCCAAAAATGAGGTTCAGAGGAAGAAGATACATTCCATACTGCTGAGGCATAAGATCAAGCAGGATTGGTTCAATGAATTTGAGTGGTTACAGATGAACATTGCACAGCTGAAGTTTTACTGTACCTATTGCAGGCTACGTGGAACCAACAGTACACTGGCCAGAGGAAAAAGTGTCACAATCTCAAAATCCAAGAGAAACGACTTTATCATCCATGCTGAAACAGACAGCCACAGGAATGTGATGCAGTCATTAAAAGATGGAAGTTGGAGACCTCTGGGTCTTGGAATTGAACATGAGCCCACTGTGGCTGAATTATTGCATGATAGACGGGTGTCTGCTGAGTTGAATAGGTCATCAGTAGAGAGCCATACCAGTACCCCAAACAGCTTAAATGCACAAGGAGGAGCGGCTTCAGTTGAGAGAAGCATGTCATTGTCTCCACAAATAGCCTCAGTTCATACTGGCTCACAAGTGATTGTTATTGAGCCTAGTTTGAAGGAAAATCTGGAAAGTTTTACTGAAAAAACAACAGATAATAATAGTGCTCTGAACTTGACACAGCACCATTCAGATAAACCTCAAATTTGTGAGATGTTTGGAAAAAGTGACAGTTTAACAAGGGCGAGTGACTTTAATGAATTAGCAGTTGATGAAACAATCTCACCAAGTTTAGTGGAAATAGCAAAAGTTATAAATTCTTCTTTCAAGAGTAACTGGATGAAAAATTCCTCTGAAAATACAACAAGTCATGAAAGTGAACAGAATGAAGAAAGTCTACTTCAGAGTAGTACAACTAGTTCATCAGATGGAAGGCAAAAGTTGAAACCAAAGCAAGAGTTTATTGACCTCTGTGATTCTCCTGAGGCATTTGACAGGGCAGAAAACAGTTTGAAACTGCAGGAACCATTAAGTTTGGTTGTAGATTCCAGTGACAACCAAAATGTAAGGGCCATCAGCAGTCCCAAGGAGTGTTTTGATATCCTCAGTGCTGACACCAGTAAGTTACACAGAACATGTTCATCCTCAAATTTGTCAGAATTATGCAATGAAATGTTAAGTGATGGATCCACAGATGATCTCAATAAGCCTATTGTTGCTGAGGTTTCACAAATGTCTGCAAAAGCCAATAATGTGACGACTAGTGAAAAAGGCAAAGAAGATGCTAATACAGTTACAGTACCAAACAAGGATATTAATGCGGAAGTGTCTGATTGTGAAAATTTTGATGCAATATCCATGTCACCTGGTCTTTCTTCAGTAGAAGATGTACCATGCAGCAAGTCCTTCTCTGAAGATAAAATCTCATTGAGAAGTGAAAACAAAATGTTAAATATGTCTTCTGTGTTGACCACTGATAAAGAATCACAACCTCAGCAGGATAATCCTTTTTTACCATTCCATGATACATTTTGGAGAGAATTAAATCATTTGAGACAAAATGGAACCATGTGCGATGTCACATTGGCTGCGATATCTAGAGACAGTGGTGACATGGTCAAATTTCACGCACATAAACTGATCCTTACCACTGCTAGCAATTACTTCAAGCAGCTTTTCACCAGTAATGGTAATACCTCAGCATTATTATTCCCAAACATTACACCAGAAGGTTTGAAAGGTGTCTTAGATTATATCTATGGAGAACCTGTAACAGGGAGTGCAGAGTATTACAAAGCCTGCTACAGAGCAGCAAATGTATTAGGAGTCCATAGTGCAAAGATGGTGTTCAGGAATCTTATGTCTGAGGTTTGTTCTAAGGGTGAGATATTCATTGTTACTATGGGGTTACCTCACCAGTCTCTGAATGGCAAGAATGACAGTTGTAAGCAGAGTATAACTGGTACCAACAAGTGTGCTGCATCAACACAGAGCACAGTACATAGTGACAGTGAGAGTTATAATAGGCATAGTATTGATCCCCAAAATAATGCAGAAAAAGGAGGGAGCAGCAACAGTAATAAACAGCATACTATGACAATACAGAGGAAATCTGAAAGACAAAGAATGGTAAGAAATCCAGAGGGAACAGGTGATGCCAACAGTGACAAATTGCAAAATACCAAGAAAGCCAAATTGCAAGTTAGGGATATGCAAGGGGTTGGTGTAGAACCTAAATACAGACATGATAGTTCAAAGACTGGGGTGAGATTAAAGAGAAAACGATCCTGGTCATCAGTAAGTGAGGATGATCATGCTGAAGTTGGTGTAAGTACTGAGGTGATTGAAATGGTAAAGTCAGGAGAGAACATCAAGACAAACAGTTCTGACACGGTGTCGGCATATACATTCACTAGAATAACTCCAGTGGAAGCGGAAAGGAAAGCCGATAAACTGGGCCAGACTACAGGTCTCGATGAACTGGTAGAAATTGCAAATGGACGGGAAGAGAGCTTTAAAACTGCAGTGTTAAGGTGTTACATGTGCAGGTCCTTTGTGCCTATTCCTTTGAAGTGTTCAACTGAGACATCTCATAAACAGAAATTGTTAAAATATCGTGGTGAGAATAAAGAGTCATTTGTGCAACGGAATCGGAGGTTAACTAGTGTTAGAAATGGCAATAAAGGCACTTGTTATGTGAGGTGTAGACTGTGTACAGGGAAGTTAATACATGGTTTTGTAAAGACAAGTTTGGGAAACAGGGTGTTTGACAGAGTAAAAGATACAAATGTATAATTTTGGGCTTACATCTGAGTACTCGTTTCATGTTGTAGACAGTCAGAATTGTAAAAGTTAAGAAAGTGACTTATCTGAACTCTAGTTTCGAAGACTTGCAAGCCTGTCAGTATTGAACAGAAAGGTGTATTATTTTCCAAAGTAATTCATGCTGGGATCAGCTGCCATTTTAGTGAGCCTCATATTGGTGAAATGGGTTGTAGTTTTGGTTAACTGCAGTGAAACGACTATTAAGATCTACCTGGTCTATCAGAGTGTACACATCAATGGTTTGGTTAAAATTGGTTTATAAATATTCTGTTGTTATTATTTATGATGAAGAAAGTGTTTTCTTGCCTTATGTATGCAGGAATTTACTGATGAAGGTCACAGTTGTATCAACACTGAATTTTACCTGAGCAGCCCAAACTCATCTGATTGTCTTACTCTGTCGTGTTATGTTATAAACATACTTTCTTTCTGTTTTTACTATGAAGGCAATTCTGTGAAAAAATATTGCAAAATTTGAGTTTAAATATCTGGGCCCGTACTCACTATCTGCTAAACCTCCTTTATTCCAGGAAAACCCTTTAAAATATAGATTTCCTTTATTTGTTGCACCTTCCTTTGTTTATTATTCACTAAACTTCCCTTAATTCAAATGAGGCTAACTTTCTTTCCTTGGATTTAAAGGAAAACCTTAAGAATTAAGGAAAACCTTAAAATGTACAATATAACTGATATATGACATCATAAAACATATCAAAATACTAAAACTAAATAACTTAAGCAAAGAAAAGGAATTCCATGATATTCCTTATATAAGGAATATCACAAAGGTGCCTAAGTGAACACAAATTTTAAGGTCACCTTACCAATGAGATTACAGTGTTGATTACACTCCTTTACTAAAGGATTCTTTATTACAGATTTAGGTTTCCTTACATAAGGAAACGGCAAAGGAGCTTTAGTGAATAGTGTTGTAAAGATCACCTTCCCAAGGGAGATTTTACATCTTAAATAAAGGGGCCTTAAAAATAAAGGAGGTTTAGTGAATACGGCCCAAGTGTTTCCCCATACATCACCCACTGAGTCAGGGCTTCAGTTACTGTCAATTTGTCAACTCGTCCACCATTCTTATTTTTTAGGAATATGTAATTACTGTTTACCATGCTAATTGTATCCACCGGTAGCATCCGGTGGATACCTTGGTTTAGTGTTCGCTACTCCAAAGCTGCCGCGCTTAGACAGATTTTTTTATGTTAACACTCAGAGCGGGAAACTACACCAGCTAGCTTCACCAAATTTGCAGGATATTTTCATTGGAAAGTAAGCTTCTCTGGGACTGAAATTAGCCTCCTTCTGAAGAACAAGATGGCCGCCCTGGGCATTTCTTTGAAAATTATCTTCCTTTTGCTTCTGGCTAGTTCTCATAAGTAGAAGGTTCAATCTCTTCATGGGTGATATGTATAACAAAATACATATGGTCTACCAGCTTGCAGACATTTGACCTTGAAGCCCTTCATTCATTCAAGGTCGTCCACAAGTGCCAAAGTACCCCATTTAGCAGACTTTAAAAGTGTCAGAATCACCCTTATTAAAGGTTTCGCATGTGAAACCAACCTATAGCGAAACTGCATATAAGTCACTTATTATTGGTCCTAGAGGTATGCAATGTGAAACCAACTTAAAGGAAATCATTGGCTCGGAAGCTTGTTATGTGGTCAGATTTGGCCTTGGGCCCCTCCTTTAATGTTGAACGAGGATAGCCAAACTTAAAGCTGCTTATAACTCGCTTATTATTGGTCCTAGAGGTTTGCAATATGAAATCAACTTATAGGAAATCATGGGCTGGGAATCTTTTGATGTGGTCAGATTTGGCCTTGGACCCCTCCTCCAAGGGGTCAAACGATGGTTCATGTGTTTTGGTGAGTTGTCTTTCCAGTGGGTACAATATGCATTGGTTCTAGTTTAATATTTTACTGTGTTCATATCAGCGGTACAATAGAACTTGTCACCAAACTGTTCTCAGATAATCAGATAATTCACTTTTATCAGTTTTATGTACTCCTAATACTGCATTTGTCAGTATTTTGTATTACAATGTCCCTTTTAGTATAATAACACAATCTTTCTGTCCTAAAATGATTGGACAACAGAAGTTATACTGTACAATTTTCTGAGCAGGTTTCTTACAGAAGATAGAATATTTGTAGAGTAAGAAATGATGACTCCATGACAACTAGTATTTTCTCTTTTGCTAGTGTCAAACTGATTTTGTGATTCTAGATAATGACAGCAAAAGTTTTGTTAATCTGAACCTCTGAAATACACTGGGATACTAGAAGGTACAGTAGTATTAATTTATTGCTGTCCATCGATGAAATGTGTAAGAGTGCAGTGCAATGCAATAAATGTATTTCAGGCAGACTCTTTATTATTGACCATTCTTTTCACAATGTGTTCTGTATTTGTGATCCAAAATTAAAAACTAGTTTTCCTTAGCTTTAAAATGAACAAGTTTCGATGTTTTCAGAGCTTCCATTTACTTCTGATATGATGAAAGTGTAAATACCTGGGTACATGACCCTTAATTTTGATGCTGCAACTTCAAAACTTGTTCTACTTCGCGTAAGTGTGACCAACACGAATTCTGTGTATGTCACTGAATTCCACAACACTGATATGGTGAAAATAGAATGCCTGCATGCATGGGCCGTAATTTTGGTGTTGTGATTTCGAAACAAGTCCAGCTTGTTCCTAAAGGTGACTTAGAGTAAGAAATCCAAAATTCGCCAGGAATGTAAAATTCGCCACCTCTAAAACCTAAGTTAATTTTATGAAGAAAATCATGTTTCGTCTTAAAATTGGTATTTTTCAGTTCAAAAAGCCTTAATTTACTGTACATTCAACAAATCTCACCTCAGTTCATGTATTTTATTAGTATTTCCACATGTGGCGAATTTCAGATATGTGGTGAATTTTAGATTTCTTACTCTACACTGGTTCACTGTAGAATTTGACTTGCATATTATTTGTATCATGAAATCTTTTTGAAGAGTACTGCTGCCCACCGTAACTTGGCATGACTTGGGGCTCCAAAACTCTATTATTGCTAGTTTTAAAGTGCACTGATGTGGATTTCTTTTGATTAAAATATGCACTGAGACAAGTGCAAGTTATGAAAGGTGTTTTATTAACACAAACTCAAAGCTACAGACATTGTTAAGGTGCAACAATATCATTTGTATTTGAAATCGGCACACCAACTTGACACAAGTGGCGTGTGGAACTTCCGGGGTATATTTGTATCCACCGGTGGATACTTTGGTGTAGCATTTGCTACGCCGCCCCCACCGCGCCTAGAGAGATTTTCAGCGTTAACGCTCCAAGAGTAAAACTACACCAGCTAGGTTCACCAAATTTGCAGGATATCTTCATTAGAGGGTAAGCTTCTCTGGGACTGAAATTAGCCTCATTCTGAAAAACAAGATGGCCGCCATGGGCATTTCTTTGAAAATTATCTACATTTTTCTACTGGCTGTTTCTCATAGGTAGAAGGTTGAATCTCTTCATAGATGATATGTATGACAGATATATATGTCCTCTACAACCTTGCAGACATTTGACCTTGAAGCTCTTAATTCAAGGTCATCCACGGAGTACCGAGGTAACCCACACAGTAACCCAACCTATACCAAATCATGTGCTGCGAATCTTCTGATGTGGTCAGATTTGACCTTGGACCCCTCCTTCAAGGTCAAACAAGGATAGCCAAACTTAAAAGTGCTTATAACTCTCTTATAATTGGTCCTAGATGTTTGGGATGGTAAACCAACACATAGGAAATCATGGGCTGGGAATCTTTTGATGTGGTCAGATTTGACCTTGGGCCTCTCGTTCAAGGTCAAACGAGGATAGCCAAACTTAAAAGTGCTCATAACTCGCTTATTATTGGTCCTAGAGGTTTGGGATGGTAACCAACCTATAGGAAATCATGGGCTGGGAATCTTGTGGTGTGGTCGGATTTGACCTTGGGCCCCTTCTTCAAGGTCAAGCGAGGATAGCCAAAGTTAAAAGTGCTTATAACTTGCTTATTATTGGTCCTAGATGTTTGGGATGGTGAACCAACCTATGGGAAATCATGGACTGGGAATCTTCTGGTGTGGTCAGATTTGACCTTGGGCACCTCTTTCAAGGTCAAACAAGGATAGTCAAACTTAAAAGTGCTTATAACTTGCTTATTATTGGTCCTAGAGGTTTGGGATGGTAAGCAACCTATAGGAAATCATGGGCTGGGAATCTTCTGGTGTGGTCAGATTTGACAGGATAGCCAAACTTAAAAGTGCTTATAACTTGCTTATTATTGGTCCTAGAGGTTTAGGATGCCAAACCAACCTATAGGAAATCATGGGCTGGGAATCTTTTGATGTGTTCAGATTTGACCTTGGGCACCTCTTTCAAGGTCAAACGAGGATAGCCAACCTTAAAAGTGCTTATAACTCGCTTATTATTGGTCCTAGAGGTTTGCAATGTGAAACCAATTTATAGGAAAATATGGGTTGGGAATCTTTTGATGTGGTCAAATTTGACCTTGAGCCCCTTCTTCAACATTAAACGAGGGCGGCCAAACCTAAAAGTGCTAATAACTCACTTATAGTTGATCCTAGAGGTGTGCAATGTGAAACCAACTCATAGGAAGTCATGGGCTGGGAATCTTCTGATGTTGTTAGATTTGACCTTTGGCTCCTCCTTCAAGGTCAAACGATGGTTCACTGGCTTTGGTGAGTTGTCTATCTGGTGGATACAAATTTGCATTGGTTCTCCGATGTGTAGGTCTAGTTATTTCTGTCATCAATATGACTTCCTTATTTAGTTGCAAAAGCGCATGACTTTTAGTGAAAAAACCCTCAAATGTTAGTAAATGTTCTGCCTTCCAGTTTGTACCAAGTTGAGGTGTGTGCCATGATAACAAATTGAAACTTACATTTTGGTCCCTTAAACTGATGTTCTTCAGTATGCATTCCTCCAAAGGTAGAAAAATCTCCAGTGTATGAAATTCAAAATTAAGGGAAAAACCCCCTTCGGTTTCTTGACTTGAGGGAAATTCTTCACACATTTGTAATTTTGAGACTATATCAGCAATGTTGGTTCTAGAGCATGGACAATTTGGGTATATATGGTGCATTGGTTGAAGGTGTATTCACACTTGTTTTCAAAATGGATGTGCACCCATCATTTTGTGGTAAATCCTTCTCTCCTTTTTGACTGAAAAAGATATATTTGCAATGGTCAATTTTTTTGTTTGAAAAAGCCATTTTATGTGAAATATTCTGAATAAAGTGGATAATTCTGAAGCCAGACAGTAACAACTTTTATGCACAACCAATACCAGAGTCTGTGAAAGTGACTAAATTGCAGAAAATCTAAAAAATTAAATTAGACTTTGGTTGTAGGGCAATTTGAAGGGGATGGGGGGATGGGGAACTCCACAACCTCCACAATTCAAGAATTCTATTGTTAACACAGACCAGGTTTTTCATCTCCTCTGATAAGAAACTTTGTCTTACTTTTAAAGAGTGTTCCCAAGCTTCGAAAGAGAGAACTTGAAAGAACTTAAATTTCAGGCAGCTGCACATGCTTTTTCTGGACTTATATATTGAGGTATTCCAGTTGACCATGTTTTAAAACTTTTCATATGCACACCATCAAACTTGTCTGTGGTCCAACCACTTTGCTGTAAAAGTGCCATCTCAATAATGAAAACATGTCAACTGTCACAGTTTCAATCTAGTTGTCCCCCTGTGTGAGTGATTGATGATTATCTCGGTAATTTTTCAGGAAATCAATATTTCATAACTATATTTCCTGTTTTAATTTCTCGGCATTCCATAGTGGTCACAATTAAGCAACACATGTAATTTATCAATTCACGTGATACAGGCTGATCAAATCCACTTTTTAAATCAGGAAATGAATTTCCACAGTGACATTCAATTAGTGTGTTTGGCTAATAGTTTTAAATGGGAATAAATAATTGTCTCCGTCTAAAAAAAAATTCCCAGCGAATTTTAATTTTATAGCATTAACAGGAAATAAATTTCAAGTTTTCCTGCATAATAATTATATCACTTTTGGTTCTATTTGTTGACATACAGGATAAGAGAGCAAACAAGCTGTGTTCCTTATTTCTAGGACTGTAACAACTTTAATTTGGGGATTATCTGTATCATTGCTACCATTTGGTGAACATCATTTTCCCAAATTATAACTAGTTAAATCAGGCAGGCATTGTTTAGTTTCAGTTAACAGTTTCCTATCAGTTATGTGTGTTGAAAGCTGTTATTCTGAGTTCATACAAAACATGTTAAACATCCATCAAACTTCTCCAATGTAGCATTATAATAACAAGAGGGTCAAAGATGCCCCAAAAGGCGGGTTGCGCAGGCAGCAATAAGGTTAGCAACTGCTGTAATTACATTTAGAAACAAGGAAAGAAATGTTAGGTTACCCAGATAAGGTGAATGTGTTAGATGTGCTAAGAAACGTAAAACTTGTAATCTAGGTTACATAATTGTATCTATGCTATAAACAGACAAACGAAAGGACGGAATTACACCAATTTCGAAAGCAACTTAGCTATGATGGTGATGTATCTCCCTGTCAAGTTTGAATTCAATTGGACAAAGGGTTTTTGAGTTAAGAGTCCGGAAACGGAAATGTTTATGAATAAATGGACAAACGAACCGATAGAATTACACCAATTTCGAAAGGAACCTAGCTATGATGGTGATCTATCTCCCTGTCAAGTTTGAATTTGATTGGACAAACCGTTTTCAAGTTAGAGTCCGGAAATGAAAATGTGGACGGACAGACAGATGGACAGACACACGGACAAACGAACAGACGGAATTACACCAATTTCGAAAGGAACCTAGCTATGATGGTGATCTATGTCCCTGTGAAGTTTGAATTCGATTGGACAAACCGTTTTCGAGTTAGAGTCCGGAAACGAAAATGTGGACGGACAGACAGATGGACAAACGGACAAATGAACGGACGGAATTTCACCAATTTCGAAAGGAACCTAGCTATGATGGTGATCTATCTCCCTGTCAAGCATGAATAATGATCTTCCATATCATATACGCAGTGCTCCAAATCTCTCCAGTTTCAAAAGTCGACTCAAAACCTACCTATTTCAGAAATCATTCCCACCATAGCTTCTTACTACCGAACACCGGACCACCTCTCTGGGAACGACTCGGAACATGTCTGATGTCTTATGACTTATGCCTTATGAATTGGATGGTGTGCCTTAGAATCCGTTGATACGGAGATTAAGCACGTTGACAACTGATTGATTGATTGATGAATTCGAGGAAACGAAAATGTGGACGGACAGACGGATGGACAAACGGACAAAAAACGGACAAACGAATAGACGGAATTACACCAATTTCGAAAGGAACCCAGCTATGATGGTGATCTATGTCCCTGTCAAGTTTGAATTCGATTGGACAAACCGTTTTTGAGTTAGAGTCCGGAAACGAAAATATGGACAGACGGATGGACAGACAAACGGACAGACGGAATTTCACCAATTTCGAAAGGAACCTAGCTATGATGGTAATCTATCTCCCTGTCAAGTTTGAATTCGATTGGACAAACCGTTTTCGTGTTAGAGTCCGGAAACGAAAAATGTGGACGGACAGACGGACGTCGGACACATCAATCTAATAGGTGGGTTGGTTACACGCAACCCGCCTAAAAACAACAACCCATTTTGAAATGTAGTATTATTATTACTGAAAGTGGCTGGCAGTGTGGCATGCTTAGAAAGGGATCACTTGACTTTGCAATATTGAAAGTACAGGCTACCTTTCAATATAGATTCTAAACAGATTCCATTGATATCAAAGCAAATTTCTGGGTTTTTGGCCAATTTATCTTTTTTCCAAACTTTTAACACCTAATATCTCTTAAACACAGTCGCATCCTACCAATATGTCAGCAAACATCATGTTCTAAAATATTTATCACTTTATTCAATGAAAACTGAACATGAGATTTATACTGAATTATTGTCAGTTTCAAAGAATCAAAGATTGTCAGGTGAATCATCCACCCGCTGCTATGGCAAGGGTTAAGGTTACACTTGTACAGGAATGACATATTGATATCAATCATACCTTCTCTCAAATGTTGACATGGTCTGGCTACTGAAAACTGTATAATACCCGGTATTTACTTGTAACTCTGTGTTGTGACAGTACAACTTAAAATGAGTTAGAAATATACACAAGTTTGTCAACATTATAGTCAACCCTATTCAGCCTTGTAATCAACAGAAATGTGGCAATGGGAAAGTGTGACAGTTCCATTAGTGCAACAAAGTTGAAGACTGGTTGCATTATTCCACTAAATTCATTGTAATCTTTATTAATTTAGTAACCATTTTTTTCTGTCAAGTGAATGTTTATTATCAAATGGTTTCTGTGAAACCTATTATCACAAGAGAGAGATTTTGTTCACATGGACTTCAGTGTAGCCACTAGCACTCCAGTGGGCTGGAGTAATAAGTGTAGACTTCCATGTACACAGGTGCAGTGTGAGACTTTTTGTCAGCTGACACAGAGCCCGTTCACGGGCACTGATTGCTTGTTTGCAGGTATGGTTACTTTTAAGCGTCCCTAGAAAAAGGGCGCTTATTTGTTTTCTTGTCCAGTTTTGCCATAACTGTGGCCGCCGCATTACTGTCTCCCTTAAATATTTCCCTTATAAGTGGGTGGATTCTAACCATTTTTACCCCACAGCCCTTAAGGGCTGTCGGGGTAGTGTTTTCACCCATGGTGTCCGGATGGGCGGGCGGGCGGCGGTAAATAGTTTGTCCGGGCTGTATCTCAGAAACCGTAAGGTGTAGGAAGTTCATACTTGGCAGGGACATTGGTTGGGGGGTGTAGGTGTGCAACGCCATGGTCTGACCTTGATTTGACCTTTGACCTTGCCGTAATGACCTTAAGTTTGAAAATCTTGTCCGGGCTCTATCTCGGCAACCATAAGGTGTAGGAAGTTGATACTTGGCAGGGACATTAGTTAGGGGTTGTAGGTGTGCAATGTCATGGTCTGACCTTGATTTGACCTTTGACCTTGCCGTAGTGACCTTGACCTATAAAATCTTGTCCGGGCTATATCTCGGAAACTGTAAGGTGTAGGAAGTTGATACTTGGTAGGGACATTGGTTAGGGGGTGTAGGTGTGCAATGTCATGGTGTGACCTTGATTTGACCTTGCCGTAGTGACCTTGACCTATAAAATCTTGTCCGGGCTATATCTCGGAAACCGTGAGGTGTAGGAAGTTGATACTTGGTAGGAACATTGGTTAGGAGTTGTAGGTGTGCAACATCATGGTCTGACGTTGATTTGACCTTTGACCTTGCCGTAGTGACCTTGACCTATAAAACCTTGTCCGGGCTATATCTCAACAACTGTAAGGTGTAGGAAGCTGATACATGGTGAGGACATTGGTTAGGGGGTGTAGGTGTGCAATGTCATGGTGTGACCTTGATTTGACCTTGCCGTAGTGACCTTGACCTATAAAATCTTGTCCGGGCTATATCTCGGAAACCGTGAGGTGTAGGAAGTTGATACTTGGTAGGAACATTGGTTAGGAGTTGTAGGTGTGCAACATCATGGTCTGACGTTGATTTGACCTTTGACCTTGCCGTAGTGACCTTGACCTATAAAACCTTGTCCGGGCTATATCTCAGCAACTGTAAGGTGTAGGAAGCTGATACATGGCGAGGATATTGGTTGGGGGTAGTAGGTGTGCAACATCATGGTGTGACCTCGATTTGACCTTTAACCTTGCTGTAGTGAACTTGACCTATAAAACCTGGTCCGGGCTATATCTTGGAAACTGTAAGGTGTAGGAAGTTGATACTTGGTAGGGACATTGGTTAGGGGGTATAGGTCAAGGTCACTATGGCAAGGTCAAAGGTCAAATCAAGGTCAGACCATGACGTTGCACACCTACACCCCCTAACCAATATCCCTACCAAGTATCAACTTCCTACACCTTACGGTTTCTGAGATACCGCCTGGACAAACTATTTCCCGCCACCCGCCCACCCGGACGCCCGCCCGCCCATCCGGACACCATGAGTGAAAACAATAAAAATGATATTGGCAGTTAGGTATGGGAAAAAATTTTGACAGGCATAAATTTGACCTTTGACCTTTATTAAGGTCACACGATCAAAAACATTTTTTTCCTTGTACTTCCGTCTCACCAGATTTTCTCAGAAAGTACAGACTGTGGGTCAACCAAATTTGGGAAGCATATGCCTCGCATCAATATCTAGGCCTGTCGGTTTTGAGATCAATGGGGCCATAACTGACTGATTGATGGGCGATTGATTATCGGTTGATAAAAAAAAAACCCGTGATAAATAGTGCTTTTAACTCACATATTATGGTTATAGAGGTTTGGGATTCAAAACCAACCTATAGGAAATCATGGGCTGGGAGTCTTCTGATGTGGTCAGATTTGACCTTGGGGCCTCTCCTGCAAGGTCAAATGAGGATAGCTAAACTTAAAGTGCTTATAACTCACTTATTTATAATTGGGCCTAGTGTCAAGGCAACCTATAGGTAATCATGGGTTGGGAATCTGATGTGGCCAGATTTGATCTTTCGCCCCGCCTTCAAGGAAAGATGAGGTTAGCCACGCTTAAAGTACTTACAACTCGCTGGCTAGCTTCACTGAATTTGCAGGGTATATTTATTGGGATATAGGCTTCTCTGCGACTGAAAATAGGCTCATTCTGAAAAACAAGATGGCTGACGGTGGCATTTATTTGAAAATTATGTACATTTTTCTGCTGGCTGGTTCTCGTAACTAGAGGGTTGAATCAGTTCATAGGTTATATATATAACAGATATCTACAAGCATGCAGACATTTGACCTTGAAGTTGTGTATTCCAGGTCTTCGGAGATTGCCAAATTGCTTCACGTAACAGACTTTAAAAAGTGCCGATATCTCCATTATTATTGGCCCTAGAGGTTTGGCATATAAAGCCAACCTATAGGAAATCCGGGGCTGGGAATCTTCTGATGTTGTCAGATTTGACTTTGGGTCCCTTCTGCAAGGTCAAACGAGGATAGCCAAACTTAAAAGTGCTTATAACTCGCTTACTATTGGTCCTAGAGGCTTGCAATGTGAAACCAACTCATGGGCTGGGAATCTTTTGATGTAGTCAGATTTGACCTTGGGTCCCTTTTCAAAGTCATACGAGGATAAATATGTTATTCAGCTACTTTTGGGCCAGCTATAACATAGTGAAATTTCAGACCTGTAGCTCATGGCATAGCTGAGTAATAGCTACTTTTAGGTTATCACTGTTGAGTAAATCGCTTATAACTTGAAAACTATTGCATTTAGAGAATTTCGTATAAATATGTTATTCAGCTACTTTTGGGTCAGCTATAACACAGTAAAATTTCAGACCTGTAGCTCATGGCATAGCTGAGTAATAGCTACTTTTAGGTTATCACTGTTGAGTAAATCACTTATAACTTGAAAAGTGTTGCATTTAGAGCATTTTGTTAAAATATGTTATTCAGCTACTTTTTTCATAGCTACAATATGGTGAGTAAGTTGGGTGTCTGTCTCAATAGCTAAGTGAGTAATAGCTACTTTTGGGCTTTTCAGTAACTTCCATCATGAGTAAAATCACTTGTAACTTAAAAACTATTGCATTTAGAGAATTTCATATAAATATGTTATTCAGCTACTTTTGGGCCAGCTATAACATAGTAAAATTTCAGACCTGTAGCTCATGGCATAGCTGAGTAATAGCTACTTTTAGGTTATCACTGTTGAGTAAATCACTTATAACTTGAAAACTATTGCATTTAGAGTATTTTGTTTCAATATGTTATTCACCTATTTTGGGGTCAGCTATAACATAGTGAAGTTTCAGACCTGTGGCTCATTTCATAGCTGAGTAATAGCTACTTTTAGGTTATCACTGTTGAGTAAATCACTTATAACTTGAAAACTATTGCATTTAGAGTATTTTGTTTCAATATGTTATTCACCTATTTTGGGGTCAGCTATAACATAGTGAAGTTTCAGACCTGTGGCTCATTTCATAGCTGAGTAATAGCTACTTTGAAGTTCTCACTGTTGAGTAAATCAGTTATAATTGGAAAACTATTGCATTTACAGAAATTTGTGCAAATATGTTATTCAGCTACTTTTGGGTCAGCTATAACATAGTGAAATTATAGACCTATAGCTCATGGGACAACTGAGCAATAGCTATTCTCAGGTACTGACTGTTGAGTAAATCAGCTATAACTTGAAAAATATTGCATTTGGAGTATTTTGTTAAAATATATTGTTCACCTACTTTTGGGTCAGCTATAACATAGTGAAATTACAGACCTATAGCTCATGGCATAGCGGAGCAATAGCTATTTTCAGGTTCTCACTATTGAGTAAATCAGTTGTAGCTTGAAAACTATTGCATTTACAGTAGTTTGCTTAAATATGTTGTTCACCTACTTTTGGGTTAGCTATAACATAGTAAAATTTCAGACATGTAGCTCATTGCATAGCTGAGTAATAGTTCCTTTGAGGTTCTCACTGTTGAGTAAATCAGTTGTAACTTGAAAACTATTACATGTAGAGTAATTTGTTAAATATGTTATTCACAGAATTTTTGGTCAGCTATAACATAGTGAAATTGCAGACCTCTATGTCATGGCATAGCTGAGCAATAGCTACTTTCAGGTTCTCACTGTTGAGTAAATCATTGTATCCACTGGATAGCCGCAGTGTGTAGAGAGAGATTTCACCATTACTGCTCTGATGAAAAAAAATATGATAGCTAGCTTTCTTAAGTTTGCAGTATATATTAATAACCATAAAATGTTGTCTGGGAATATTTTTGGCCTCATTTTGAGAAACAAGATGGCCACAGGTGTTTTTTGTCAGTCATGAAAAGTGCTTATATCTCCCTTATTATTGATCCTAGAGGTTTGGGATGATAAACCAACCTGTAGGAAATCATGGGGTGGGAATCTTTTGGTGTGGTCAGATTTGACCTTCAATGACCCCTCCTTCAAGGTCAAACAAGGATAGCCAAACTTAAAAGTGCTTATAACTCGCTTATTATTGGTCCCAGAGGTTTGGGATGGTAAACAGACAGGAAATCATGGGCTGTGAATCTGTTGATATGGTCCGATTTGACCTTGGAACCCTCCTTCAAGGTCAAATGAGGATAGCGAAAATTGAAAGTGCCTACAACTCGCTTATTATTGGTGATAGAGATTTGGGATGGTAAACCATCCCATAGGAAATCATTGGCTCGGAATCTTTTGGTATGGTCAGATTTGACCTTTGGACCCCTCCTTCAAGGTCAAATGAGGACAGCCAAGCTTAAAAGTGCTTATAACTCATTTATAATTGGTCCTAGAGGTTTGGAATGGTAAACCATAGGAAATCATGGGCTGGGAATGTATTTGTGTGGTTAGATTTCACCTTGGACCCCTTCTTCAAGGTCGAACAAGGATATTGCATTTGTAGTATTTCTTTAAATATGTTTTAACCTATTTTTTACACTTAAACAATTACCTTGTTATTTTCCTTCATAATACCATTTACAGGGCACAACTTTTTTATCCTTTTCTTCTGTCAGCTTTGGAATTCCTTTCGAACTTGCTGTTCAGTTACCATTTACTGTATTTCTGTACAGCCCTTTTCCTGATAATTATTCTGTCCTCTAATCACCTTCACAAATCAAAAACACTCAGTCAGCTGACACAGTGCCCGTTCACGGGCACTCTCCTCTTGTTTAATAGATTGATGGCGTTTTTCCACCCCATCACTTCAGCTGATGGGCTTTTTTCCTGATGAGCTTTTTTCCTGATGGGCTTTTTGGGTGATGGGCTTCTTTCCAAATGGGCTTTTATTCGGGAATTGGAGGTTTGTTATGCCTTGTAATATCTGTTTTCTTTTCATTTCAATACATGGGCATTTTTCCTTGTCCACAAAAATTGGGAGGCCAATTTTATACCCCGGAGTGTAGGACATAAGCCCCCCCCTGACAAAGGCCCCCCCTGGTCTTCCTGGGGAGGGCAAAAGCCCCCCCTGACCAAAGCCCCCCCCTATGTAGGACAAAAGCCCCCCCCCCCCCCCCCTTTGATTGGACCAAAGCCCCCCTTCCCATAAAATAAATATAAACTTTACATCTAAATTTATTTATTTATTTAAAAGTATATATTTCAACCAAAAACCAACATTATACATTTTATAGACTTTTAGGGTCAACATTTTGATTGATTTTATTAAAATCCAACCTAAATCAGTTGGCCCTTTCAAATCTTCTTGTTAGTATACATATACCTTTGATCTCTTAGAACCCCACCACCATGTGTTGTTTATAATCCCTAAATATAATAGAAACAATAATCTGTTTATGCTAAAAGAAGCCATGATGGTTTTTTTTCTGAAACTCAAAGGGTTCTGTTACAACAAGCCACAGTTAATGCTTGGGTTTACCTGATTGCAATTAGTTTTCAAGATTGGATCTTCAAATGACTTTTGTAAAGACAAAGAATACCTTTCTGTCATCGATTTCCCCCTTTCATGTTTTTACACAAAATGATCAAAAGCAAATAAATAAATGTTATTTTTATAAATTACCAAAGTGGCACATGATGAATTACTTATATATACATATGTGTAAAAATTTTAATGTTTTTTGGCATCTAATTTATTAAACTCTCTCAAATGACATGTCTGGAAATAGAAGATGTAAAAAATAGAAGGGGGCTTTTGATGTACTTGTTTAATCATCATGTAATGATTATAAACAGTTTTTTTTCATCTAACTTTTTCAGGTCTCTCCAAAGATATTTTTTGGAAATCTAGGATTTAAATTATTAAATGGAAAAATAAAATTTCCAAAAACTGTTAAATATAAAGGGGGCTTTTGCCCTACCCCTCTGAAAATGGGGGGGGGGCTGAAAAAGGCAAATGTGCTCATATCTGCTAAACCGTGCGAGATAGAGCGATTTCGTCGAAATTTTCGACCCACAGGGTATCTAAGAAATTTACTCTTTGCAATTTTCCAAAAATTTTCCCCTCCCCAAAAATGGCGGCCATTTTGAATTTTCGAATTTTTGCCAAAAATGGCAAAACACAAATTTGCTTGTATCTCCTCAACCGTGCGAGATAGAGCGATTTTGTCGAAATTTTCGACCCACAGGGTATCTAAGGAATGTAATCTTTGTAATTTTCAAAAAATTTTCCCCTCCCCAAAAATGGCGGCCATTTTGATTTTTCGAATTTTTGCCAAAAATGGCAAAACACAAATTTGTTTCTATCTCCTTAACCATGCGAGATAGAGCGATTTCGTCAAAATTTTCGACCCACAGGGTATCTAAGAAGTGTACTCTTTGGCAATTTTCAAAAAATTTTCCCCTCCCCACATATGGCAGCCATTTTGAATTTTCGAATTTTTGCCCAAAATGGAAAAACACAAATTTGCCTTAACCGTGCAAAATAGTTATTTTTTTGTTGAAATTTTCGACCCATAGGGTATCTAAGAAATGTACTCTTGGAATTTTCAAAAAATTTTCCTCTTCCCAAAAATGGCGGCCATTTTGAATTTTCAAATTTTTGCCAAAAATAGAAAAGCAGGAATTTGCTTCTATCTTCTTAACCATGCAAGATAGAGTGATTTCGTCAAAATTTTTGACCCAACCAATGCAAAAAGGCATAAAGCTGAAATAATTTACATCTACACTAATAAATCTTTAAGCATCATTGATATATTTTACAAATGAAACAGGGTCTTGTAAGACTACTGTACAATTTTGGGAAAAGGTTCATGGGTGGACATTACACATGATAATGTGTGTTCTTCTATGCTATCCTGTTTCTATTCGCACCTACTATCAACAGGGCGTCCTATTTCTAGTTTTCAAAAATTTTTGTCTCACCAAAAATGGCAGCCATTTTGAATTTTCTAATTTTTTGCAAAAATTGCAAAACACAAAAATGCTTATATCTCGAAAACCGTGCTAGATAGAGCTATTTCAACGAAATTTTTGAGCCACAGGGTATATCTGCAGAGTTGTTATGCCACTTTTTAAAAAAAATTTGTTTCGCCAAAAATAGCAGCCATTTTCAATTTTTGAATTTTTTCGCAAAAACTGCAAAACAGAAAAATGCTTAGATCTCGAAAACCGTGCTAGATATAGCGATTTCGACGAAATTTTTTAACCACAGGATATCTCTACAGAGTACCCATGCCAATTTTCAAAAAAAATTTGTTTCGCCAAAAATGGCGGCCATTTTGAATTTTCAAAATATTTGCAAAAATTGCAAACCACAAAAATGCTTATATCTCGAAAACCATGCTAGATAGAGCAGACTACGCTGACTTTGGTTGCCACAACAGTATAAGGCTAGAAGCAGAGCATTATCTTAATACTTTAGCACTCACCTTTATATCATTTTCGGATGCTTTGCCCCTCCGACCCTTGGGTTTGTCTCTGTGGAAACGAGTGAGATTCTCATCACTGATTTTAATCTGCGAATTTCCCACTTCGTCTGCAATGGCTGATCTGTAGCTATGAATGGTACTTGTCTGCAACTTCCTGCCTTGGAAAAGGTACAGCAGGAAGTCGGCTATGGATTTTATAGGTGTTACGCTGAAGTTCACCTGATTACTGTGACACCACTTTGTAAAAATGGTCCACTTTGCTTCATAGACTGATCTAGTTGAGACTCCCTGAGGAGCCTCAATTCTTGCTGCCACTGGCTTCTCTTTGCTGCCTCTGCCTCAGAGAAGCCTTGCTCTTTGATAGCTGAAGTTCTAGGAGCTAAGCATGCAGATTTAGGTTTAACAGATTCCTGTGAGGAGTCTGAATGGAAGGCTGTGTTAGCAGATTTGGGAGCTTGTGTAGGCACATGGGTATCTGGCTTGACATGGCCACTAGATCCCAGAAGCAGGACATGTTTGGCCACCCCGGAGCAATCAGAATGATTCTCCTGCATGGTAGTCCTGCAACTTCGACACAACTTTGCCCAAGATAGCTACTGGTGGGAGGGCATATGAGTCTAGTTCCTCCAAGGACAGGCTGAGTGCATTGACTGCCCAGGCCAGGGGATCTGGTACTAGTGACACAAACTGAGCCAGTTTGTTGAATCTCATCTGAGGTTAGTGCCACCTGTTGCATATCAACTGCCAGTTGACAGTTGACAACTGGAATACCTCTAGAAGGAGAGACCACTTTGTCTGGATAGTCTGGCCTTACCTGGGAAGCTCGTCTGCAACCACATTCAGCCAGCCTGGAATTCAGGCTTTGAGAGTAACCTGTTTCCTGGAACACCAGGTTAGGATTCTCCACAGCATGGCACACAGTTGGCCTGACCTCATGCCTCCTTCCTTGTTTTTGTAGGCCATGACTGTGGTGTTGTCTGTTGCTACGAGTACTGCATGATTCAAGCAGAGATCTTGGGACTCTTTTAGGGCCAAGAAGACTAGTTCAAAGTAGTTTATATGCAACTTGCTCTCTGGGAGGGACCAGGTTCCCCTTGCCAGTGTGTTCCCCTAAGTGAGTGCCCCACCTTTGTTTTGAGGCTTTTGTAAAAATTAGCAGAGCATGACTGAGGGGGTATAATGGCTGGCCTTGAAGAACGTTTTCTTTCTGAAGCCACCACTTTAAGTGACAGTGGAGTGACCTTGGGATAGGGATCACCTTTTCTAGTTATTCTAGTACCCTCCAGTTGTTATTCATGTGCCACTGTATCTATCTCATGTGGAGCCGACCTAGGTGGACTTGTTTTTCTGTGGCTGTTAGCAATCCTATCAGGGACATCAACTTCCGGACCAGACAGGCCGGTCTGGAAAACAATTCCTGTATCTTTGTCTTTAAGGTCTGCCAACGCTATAGGGTCGGTCTGATCTTGCCCTCCTGTAGATCAAACTGGTAGCCTGTGAAGTCAAAGAATTGTTTGGGATCCAGTTCCGATTTTTCTCTGTTTACCATCCAACCCAGCTCTCGACACAGAGGTACTAGTGTTTGTGTATGCTGGAGACAGGTTTGGTGGGATCTGGCTCTGACCAACCAGTCATCTAGGTACTGGTGGATTCTTACACCCTTGTGTAAAGCCATTCGTTTGACCTCCTTTGCTACAACAGTGAACTCCATGGGAGCTGTGGACAGGCCAGTGCAGTGCTTTGAATTGGTAGGACTGACACTGGATGTGAAAACGTAGCTACTTCCTGGATTAGACCTGTATTGGTATGTGGAAGTAGGCATCCTTGAAGTCTATGGACATTACCCACTCCCCTGTCTGAAGGGAGGTCCTTATTGTTTCCGGTGTTTCCCATCTTGAATTTCTCTTTTTTTAGAAATTTGTTCAGGGAACTGAGATTCAATATAGGTCTCCACTGATTGTTGGGTTTTGGTACCAATAAAAGTCGGTTGAACAAGCCTAAATATTTTGAGTTTTGATCACTTCTACTGCATTTTTTATTGCACAAGTGCATGTAATGCCTCCATCAGGTAGCTGTTCCTGAGGGGATGTACATAGCAACTTATGATGGTTGGTGACCTTATCGAATTCAGTCGGTTCTGAAAGGGGAGAGTGTAGCCTTCTTTAAGCATTCTTATCATCTTTAGACCGGCCCTTAGGGCTTCCCAGGTTTCCCAAAATTGGTGCAATCTGGCCTCTTCAGGTGGATCTGGAGCAACAACTGGGACATTTGTCACATTCTGAACAAAACTCAAGATATCTATGGCTAGAAGAGCTATAGTGTCCCTTGTTTTCATACTGGGCAGTGTCCTCTTCTGCCATCTTTGGGATATTGTCCGGACACAGAGTGGTCAGGGGCAGTTGAGCCTGTGTATCCTGCTTCAGGCCAGACTTCGCGTGTGCCAGATAAGAGTCCCTTCTGGCTAGAGTCACACTCGCAATGCTGATAAAAACAAAATCAGACAGGTGCTCCATAGTTTCGGCCATACACTGACGCTGGAGACAAAGTTCAATAGATATTGCAGTTCATCAGTGACAGTACTCATCTTGCCAGCTGATACAACTTTCATCTGGGTCTGCATGTTTTGCTGCACCTCTTCTCCCATCTTAGAGATTTCTTGCATATGATGCAAGATGTCAGTGGATGAATATTAAGCCCAGAGGGTATAGCAATCAGGCTGTAACTGCTGTTCAGCTTTGCAGACTCGTACCAAAATGACATTGAACCGGCACCCTTGTCCTTGCTGGGATGTAGCCCGTACCACTTGCTGGGAGACTTGGCAACCTTCACATGCTGGTCTCTGCAAACCACCGGCTTCTGTGCTTGTAAATAGATAGCCTTCTACAAGGGTGAGGTTGAGCTTATCTTACAGAGCCACTCATCTGTGGGTAAGTACAGAGATATCTTTCTATACTGGCTGCTATTTAGGCCCTGCCAAGGGGTTGTCGTCAGCATCAGAAGTGGTAGTGTCAATGTCGGGGATATGCTTCCAGACCATGAAAGATCTGATACCATGCATTGTCTCGCTATACGTTTTCTCTTCAGAAAGAGCCTGGTCACTGTCAGCAGTGGCCTGATCTTGCTTGCAGTCGGACAGGTCTCCCTCTTCTGCCAGGCCAGTAGTGTGAAGTCAGTCAGTGGGTTCTACATCTGAATCGGTGTCCATTTCGGATTCGATGAGCTGCCTGGCTGCCTCTACCCGACATACTGGGCACCTATCTCTGCAAAGCAGGGACCTGGTCGGTGCTGACTTGGTTGGTAGACTGGCGTTGGTCACCATGCTAAGGTCGGTCATAATGTTGAGGTCAGTCAGCTGGCTGGGTCGGTGCTAAGAAGAGCTCAGCTGACTTTACTGCACTAGCTTGTGGAGCCTTTGCTGAAATCTTTGCAGTCTGGAAGGTCGGTTGTTGACTGGACTTCTCCAAGACTTTGACACCAGCAAAGCTTCTTGTCGACTGAAACATTCCGACCATTTCTGATCAAGGGCTTCTAACTTGTAGTTGGTAGATGACTTGGTAGGCTTGGAAGGGGTAGTGTTTCTTCTTGCCCTTTTCTTTGACCACAGACATTTCAGGTGATTTCTGTATTTGTTCTTATGTCAACCCTATCACCGATACTAAAGTTGGGTCTATTAGGGTGCTACTTCAGCTATCGTCGTCTTCTACCCTGGTGTCAGACTTGTCCGCTTTCACTTCCCGCCTTTCTTCTGATAAGAAGGGGTAGCTAGTTATTGTTTTTGTTCAATGGTGAGGATGTTACAGTGTGGACAGTTTTCATTGGAAATGCAGGGGTCGCTGCATTTTGCCTTGTCATGACACCTCTCATAGTGAGATTGCTGATCAAAAGCTGCCATTACATGGCCGCACACCCCTTATTTCTGTCCAGGTGATGCCATGATGGTAGATAAGTAAGCAAGATGTAGTAGAACATAACAAAGTTCAAATCCACAATAATTCCACAGGTTCTTCAACTTGTGAGGGCTTCTCAAAAATCTGTCTGCACAGTACACATGCTAAACGAAAAAGATGCTATGACGTCACGCTGTCTAGAAGGAAGTATGACACACCACCTAATGATGCACAGTACCAGAGAGGTCCTGCCCATTGATAGTTTGACAGGGCCGGTAGCGCCAATCAGATTAGCAATTGTGCATTGTATAGGGTGTATTAACGCAATAAAGCTGAAAAATTTTGTGTTCATGTCAATCAGCAATTTTTAACCAACTTTTAGTAGACTGGCCGGTCCCTAATTTGAATTCATACAAGAGTGCCATTAATAAACAAAACATGTAAAATTTAATTCATGAGAACATATGTCAATTATTACTAAGATTATGGAGGACCACTATAATTACTCCAGACACCAAGATTAAATGGCATCACACTCTCTTTTATGTTTTATATTAATAATGCTTTAAAATAATTTCCATTTGATTGGATCAGAATGATGGAATGAGCAAATCCTCTTTTCAGCTTACCAATAACTCAAATAGTAACACACAAAAACAAAGTGGCTATTAATTAGATCTGTTTTAAATACTAATAACACAATAAATGAGGTATTTCATGTTAACAATTTTGCAAATAGTCGAATGACATTAACCACCGATATAAGAATAAAAAAGAAAATGCAGATCCGGTGGAGTCGCTTCTCCCATATATATTAACCAGCGTCCCTCGTGGGACACTTAATAAGCAGTAGAGTACAAAAAAATGCCAGAGCCTCATAGTTTGTGACCTAGAGGGCTTTAAATGGCCATAGGTCCATTTCAGACTTAAGGTGGCCATATGCTCTTTGTTATTGAGAGTTTAAGGTCACCTTAAAGGGATCTTCCATTGGTCACCATAAACAAGTGTATCAAGTTTGAAAAAAAAAGTTGATCCATTTTGGAGTTAACATGTACTATCCAGTATATCCCAAAGTAACTTTCACCTGGGGATATAATTATACAGTGGAGAAAGAATAACACGGGAATAAAAATAATGAAACTAAGGCATAGCTTTTAATATGCTTAAAACGTTATCATTATGCAAGGATAGTCACTAACAACAGAAGTCGAATGCACAATAACACAGAAGTAAACTGGACTGCTACGACCGAAAGAACCCAATATTTACAACACAAACAGACTGGTTAAATACATTTCTTACTGTACAAATTTTTTTTACAGTTTGCAGACAAAAATATGTACAATAATTAACAAAATATGTATTTTAAAGCTCTGTTTTACATGATTTTACATTTTATTGTCATGCAATTAATTTTAAATACATGCTAATATACCATTTACACTTTGTAATAAGATGCCCCGATGAACCCTCTCACCCCTCCCACCCTCTGATTTGAAAACGCACCTCTTAAATCTTACACCATGTCAAATTTGCCTCAGTGTGCATAACCTACTTGTTTTTAAATCTGCAAGTCCATTTCAGAACAGACAGAATTTTTTTAAATTGTTGAAAGCTATTGTGACACCAATTTTAAAGTTTTTCGTCTTTTTGTTTTTGGTCATGTCAGGATCACAGCTATAGACTTTCCTAAAACTTAACTGATCCATTACCACATGGGGTGTCAATGTTTGACCTACTTTTGTAATACATTCCAACATGGTAGAATAATGTGACAGAAATCTTACAAACATAATATACCATGGTTGGTGGAAAGTAATTTTTTGACAGATTTTATTGAACCAAAGTTGTCTGCACAGAAAAAAGTGGCAGAACTACTGAGCATTGGAGTGTGAACTGGGCATTAACACAGAGATATTTGTAACTGCACAAATTTTTGCAAAGTATATTACTGATTCTGTTTGCTTGTTTGTTTGTTTACAGCGTAACTCCAAAAGTACTGCATGAATGGTTATGAAATTTTTAGGGAGCACCAGAACAAGGAAGAAGTGATTCAAATTTGGGCATGATCATGTCAATATCCTGGATTCTGGAGCAATGCAAACATGCACTAACAATTTTGCAAAGTCTGCACTCAGCTCATCTCACAGTGCTCTGGTTTTTGAGTTTGTTTATACCATAACTCCAAAACTCCTGCACGGATGGTAATGATATTTTTTAATGAGCATCAGAACTGTCATAAGGAAGATTTTGGAGCAATGTTTCAGTTACGTTACCACAGAAATCATACAGAATGAGTAATATACTTCTCAAAAATTTTGCAAAGTCTCCAATTGGCTTGCCTCCGAGTGGTGAGTGCTCTCGTTTATGATGCCAAAAGTTGTAACAATTTCACAAGTGGCTGTAAGGTTATTTACACTCACACAATATTGTCATATTAATATTCACATTTACAATATAAAATTAAAATCAACAAATATATCAACATAACCTAAACAAATTTTTTTCTATATTAAACCAATTACCGATGCATTTTACTGCGTGCAGTTGCATTTTTGACAATTCCCTAACATATACTGACATTTCATTGACTGTATGCATCTTGTACAGTGTGTATACAAAGCAAAATGATGACTGCAAATTTTTGTCACAGGCATTCATTGGGTATTTTTGTAGCATCCATAGTGTGATTTAATTATTATAAACTATTTTTCATTTATTTTCATTTTCGGTAAAATCATTCAAGTCGCTGAAAATATCTCAAAATGGGATTTTTTTGGTATCCAGAATATGATCAAGATTTTCCCCCAAATTTAATCACTTCTTCCTTTGGCCAGGCTCGATCTACCCACATAAAAATATTCAGGAATGTATATTCATTACTTTACTTTTGGAGCGATTGCCAACAGACAAAGAAAGACGCCCAAAAACAAAACCTCTTAGTGGAGTTGATGATTTAATATTTTTACTTCAATATCAAATACAAAATCTAATCTTGATACCTTTACATGAGAAACTGTATAAATCGGGAATTTCACTACTTGTATGCCTAACCAACAATTGTAATTAATTTTATTTCAATGAAAGTAATAAATATTTCATATAGTTCTACTTAAAATGGTTTGACTCTATTTTATGAACAAAGTTAGAGTAAGAAATCTAAAATTCGCCACATATCTGAAATTCGCCACATGTGAAAATACTAATAAAATAAATGAATTGTGGTGATTTGTTGACTGTATAGTAAATTAAGGCTTTTTGAACTGAAAAATACCAATTTTTGGACAAAAACATCATTTTCTTCATAAAATTAACTAAGGTTTTAGAGGTGGCGAATTTTAGATTCCTGGCGAATTTTAGATTTCTTACTCTATACTCTCTCAAAATAACAATGTTGACAGAGGTCCAGCTATGAAAGTATATTTTACAGTTATTTTACCTGTGTCGTTGCTTTAAACGTAATTTCCTATCAAGGTGTGAGCATTATCAAAGAAATCTGTTTTTAACCTTAGGTCTATTGAAACTGTTTTCAGAATCAACAAAGCAATACAAATCTGTCTAAAACTGCAATTTATTTACAAGTAAAATGACCATATTACTCACTCACTCAAAAAAGAACACAATAACAATATTCTCAGAAGTCTATGGTATTCAATTGTGATGTAATTAACAAGTACATCAGTTTTCCATTCAAATATTTGTCATAAGCAGACTTTCTGAAAACTAGCACAGTTTTAACAGTGCAGCAGATAGGCAGATCAGTGGCATTAAATTACCATAAATTTTTAAATCATCAACTGATTTCAAATAAAAGCCAGGGTTGATGTTCCTTAATATCCAAATCAACCAAAAAGCACTCCCAGAGTGCAGACCTCCACCAAGACAACAGCATAAGCAGGATATGATCAAGATCTTTCCCCAAAAGTAATAAAATATTTCAGAAAGCCCTGTTTATTATTTTTTGGAGTAAATTCAACCACAAACCCAAAATCATGAAAACTGATACTGTTGAATATTTGGAGACAGTGTGACGAGGATCTTTTGCAAAATTCAGTCACGTCTTCCTTTGATCAGGCCCTATACACATCAATTAATTTTCATGCATTCTTTAATTTTAGAGTAATTTGGAACACATACAAACAATAGACAAATGCACCCAAAAACATAACTTTCTTGGCACAGATATATATAATCCTTATTATTTCGGGTTAAAACCTTCTATCAGAGTTTTGCACTCAAATTTATTTTTCAGAATATATTTGGGCAGGATGTCTAGATAATATAAAATTTGAGTTTCATAAACACTTTGGCTAGTATTCATATAAATTCTCAAGTCCACTTAGACTCATTTGTAGTCTCAAACTGAAACTCAAGACATAAACTTTATTCTGGCACTACTTATTAAAACCCCACACATGTAACATCCTCAAACTCAAATTTGAGTTTAAGTTTGAAATGAAATGTAAGGATTTAATTCCTAGTGGTTGGAATTAACATGTGTGATTGAGTTTGCATTTTTATGTATAACAGCCCTTGTCCCATATTCAGTAACATTCTCATTCTAGGAATACTGTGGAAGAACTTATTTATAATAAATTGTGATTCTCTAAGAAAGAAATCTGTATAAAATGTTTTTCGAATTTCCATGAATGTATATTTTCAATACATTTTCCTCAAAGAAACCTTCAAACTAGTTAACAATGGAGCTAGAAAAATGTTATGGCCAATGCAAAAATAGAGTGTCCTACAGCAAATGGAGTGTACATTGGTAAACAAGCAATCAGTGCCCATGAACGGGTTCATTGACAGCTGACTTTGTGTTTTGAGCTTCACAGTACAAGTAAAAGTACAAAAAGGCACAAAAGCTGTGCATTGCAGATGAATTTTGAGATGTACAAATTTAACTATTAAAAGGTGCTTCCTTAGAAGCTACTGAGGACCTGGTTCATAACAAAGGTAGAGAGTTCAAAAGGTAGTTTACAAGCTGATGAATGGAATATGGATCATAGTGTTGTGAAAACAAATGCAAACAAGACCACTGCTGTGGTGTTTATCTTCTGCTGGGTATTAAGCAAAAATGGAGGTAGTGGACCACGAAACTATGTTCAAAGCCCAAGAAGCAATAATAAGGGAGATAAAAGACCGTTTCAATATGATAAACTAACTGAACTTTGAAGCAACCTTACTAACCAGTGGATGCAAAATTTGCCAAAATCACTGTATGCTTAAGGGTTCTTAAGATGACATTTTTCATTTCCACAAAGATTCAAGACCGCGGTCAGAATTCAATTTTTTTTTCAAGAAGAAATAGCCCTTAATACCCAGGGTATCCAAAATTTGAGTTTTACATGCTCCCAACTCTTCAGCAATCTTTAAAGGATTTCCCACTTGAACTAAAATTTATTAAATTTAGATGTCTAACTGAAATAGGAAAAAGTAAAAAAAAAACAGCCAGCCTCAGCAGGCAAGAACCCCAAGCCAGCAGGTACAGCTAAATGGTCAACAACATTGAAATTTGGGAAAATCTTAGGAACAACTTCTGTTGTAATAAGTATAGAGAACCCACAAGATGTTCTACAAAAGATTCACAGGCCATGATTTCTTACAAGTAGTTTTCATATTTTGAAGCCAAAGAAACAATTATAAGGGAGATATAAGGCCTTTTTGCTATGATGACCCTCCTATTTGCCATTAAAGGTATGATATGGCGGCCATTTTGTTTCCAAAACAAAAACACAATTACTCTCAGGCAAGCTTTCCTATCCATTTGCATTATGGGTTTTGACTGTGGAACACCTACAAAGTTTAAGACTTGAAAATCTTAAAAGTGTTTTCATGGCAACAGACATTACTGGATACCCCCAAACCTAATCAGCTCTAGATCCATTTGGGGTTCACATACCCTGAAAATTTGGTGAAAATCCGTGCAGGGGTTTAGTCTGTGGAACACCTACAAACTTTAAGACTTGAAAATATTAAAAGTGTTGCCATGGCAACAGTCATTACCTGAAAACTCTCCAAAACCTAATCAGCTCTAGATCCTGTTGGGATAAACATACCCTGAAAATTTGGTGAAAATCTGTGCAGGGGTTTAGTCTGTGGAACACCCACAAACTTTAAGACTTCATAATTTTAAAAGTGTTACCATGGCAACAGCTGTTGTTACCAGATACTCCTCAAAACTTAATCAGCTCTAGATCCACTTGGGGCCCATATACCCTGAAAATTTGGTGAAATCCGTGCAGGGGTTTAGTCTGTGGAACACCCACACTCTTTAAGACTTGAAAATCTTGAAAGAGTTGCCATGGCAACAGTTGTTACCGGATACCCCCAAAAACTTAATCAGCTCTAGATCCTCTTGGGGTAAACATACCCTGAAAAAAATTTGGTGAAAATCCGTGCAGGGGTTTAGTCTGTGGAACACCCACAAACTTTAAGACTTGAAAATCTTAAAAAGTGTTGTCATGGCAACAGTTGTTACCGGATAGCCCCCAAAACCTAATCATCTCTAGGTCCTCTTGAGGTAAACATCCCCTGAAAATTTAGTGAAAATCCATGAAGGGGTTTAGGCTATGCCCGCCGCCGCCACCCGGACGGCGCAGGGGATGACTATAACCCCAGCCTTTATGGGCTGGGGTTAAACATACATTTGAAAGAACAGCATACACAGCTAGGTTTGATAAAGCTCCATGAAAGTGAACCTTCCCATTTATTTTGATTTTCTTACTTTTGTTACCCAACACATATGCAAGACAGAAGAGATACACATGCAATACAAATCTTCCCCCCTTCTCTCCACTTCAATTGGAACACTGAAGGAAGTAACACATATACATTCCCCTCCCCACACACACAAGGGCAATTCTTTTCTTACCTGTACTTTGTGTAGAGTGCGGGACAGTTAGGAGAGATCTCTTTCTTTGCAGATCTGCATGCTTTGTGATTGTTTTCTGTAGCATGTATATAGTTTGTATAGCTATTCCTTGGCAATGCAATGAGCTGCAGGTCTGAAATTTTACTATGTTATAGCTGACCCAAAATTAGGTGAAAGAAAAAACATATTTAACAAAATGCTCTAAATGAAATATAAAAGATTTAGTGCACAATTTCAGGAATTTTAATGCATAATAAAATTATTTTAAAAGTTTGTTTAAACCAAAAATAAGAAAGATCCTGACCTGATACTCACACAAGGGAATGTACTTGCGGCCCAGTATATACATGCAAGACAAGAGAGAAATCCCTCCAATAGTAAACTAGACTACCGACAAAGGCCAACTAACATAGTTTAGAAGATAAACAGCATTTTTCGTTAATAAGCAAGCTGAAAGCACTTTTAAGTTTGGTTACCCTTATTTGACCCTGTAGCAGGGGCCCAAGGTCAAATCTGACCACATGAAAAGATTTGCAGCCCATGACTTCCTATAAGTTGTTTTTATATTAATGAGTTATTTGAGAAATACTGGCTATCTGCAATACTTCTAGAGATAATTCGCATTTACTCATTTTGAGTAGGTGAATAATTAGCTACGGGTCTGAAACTTCACCAAGTGAAAGCTCTCTCAAAAGTAGGCGAATGAGTTATTTGAGAAAAATTGGCTACCTACAATACTTTTAGAGATAATTCGAATTTACTCATTTTCAGTAGGTGAGTAATTACCTACGGGTCTGGAACTTCACCATGTGAAAGCTGTCCCAAAAGTAGATGAATGAGTTATTTGATAAAAATTGGATATCTGCAATACTTTTAGAGATAATTAGTATTTACTCATTTTGAGTAGGTGAATAATTAGCTACAGGTCTGAAACTTCACCAAGTGAAAGGTCTCCCAAAAGTAGGTGAAGGAGTTATTTGACAAAAATTGGCTATCTGGAATACTTTTAGAGATAATTTGCATTTACTCATTTTCAGTAGGTGAGTAATTACCTACGGGTCTGAAACTTCACCAAGTGAAAGCTCTCCCCAAAAGTAGGTGAATGAGTTATTTGAGAAAAATTGGCTATCTGCAATACTTTTAGAGATAATTCGCATTTACTCATTTTGAGTAGGTGAATAATTAGCTACAGGTCTGAAACTTCACCAAGTGAAAGGTCTCCTCAAAGTAGGTGAAGGAGTTATTTGACAAAAATTGGCTATCTGGAATACTTTTAGAGATAATTTGCATTTACTCATTTTGAGGAGGTGAATAATTAGCTATGGGTCTGAAACTTCACCATGTGAAAGCTCTCCCAAAAGTAGATGAATGAGTTATTTGATAAAAATTGGATATCTGCAATACTTTTAGAGATAATTAGCATTTACTCATTTTGAGTAGGTGAATAATTAGCTACAGGTCTGAAACTTCACCAAGTGAAAGGTCTCCCAAAAGTAGGTGAAGGAGTTATTTGACAAAAATTGGCTATCTGGAATACTTTTAGAGATAATTTGCATTTACTCATTTTCAGTAGGTGAGTAATTACCTACGGGTCTGAAACTTCACCAAGTGAAAGCTCTCCCAAAAGTAGGTGAATGAGTTATTTGAGAAAAATTGGCTATCTGCAATACTTTTAGAGATAATTCGCATTTACTCATTTTGAGTAGGTGAGTAATTACCTACAGGTCTGGAACTTCAGCATGTGAAAGCTCTCCCAAAAGTAGGTGAATGAGTTATTTAAGAAAAATTTGCTATCTGCAATATTTTTAGAGAAAATGCAGAATTACTCATTTTTAGTAGGCAAGTAATTTAGCCACAGGCCTAATTTAGACATAAAGCCTACCAATAGAATACTGTGGTGGACCCTCTAATATACCTTGCAAACTTGAGAAGGCTAGCTATAATATTTTTTTCGTTAGAGCGGTAATGGTGAAATCTCTCTACACACTGCGGCTATCCAGTGGATACAATGATTTACTCAACAGTGAGAACCTGAAAGTAGATATTGGTAAGCTATGCCATGACATAGAGGTCTGCAATTTCACTCTGTTATAGCTGACCAAAAATTATGTGAATAACATATTTAAACAAAATACTGTAAATGTAATAGTTTTCACGTTATAACTGATTTACTCAACAGTGATAACCTCAAAGTAGCTATTACTCAGCTATGCAATGAGCTACATGTCTGAATTTTTTCTATGTTCTAGCTGACCCAAAATTAAGTGAACAACATATTTAAGCAAAATACTGTAAATGCAATAGTTTTCAAGTTACAACTGATTTACTCAATAGTGAGAACCTGAAAATAGCTATTGCTCAGCTATGCCATGAGCTATAAGTCTGTAATTTCACGACGTTATAGCTGACCCAAAAGTAGGTGAACAACATATTTTAACAAAATACACCAAATGCAATATTTTTCAAGTTACAAGTCATTTACTCAACAGTCAGTACCTGAAAATAGCTATTGCTCAGTTGTGCCATGACCTACAGGTCTGTAATTTCACTATGTTATAGCTGACCCAAAAGTAGCTGAATAACATATTTACACAAATTTCTGTAAATGCAATAGTTTTCCAATTACAACTGATTTACTCAACAGTGTGAACTTCAAAGTAGCTATTACTCAGCTATGCAATGAGCCACAGGTCTGGAACTTCACTATGTTATAGCTGACTCCGAAATAGGTGAATAACATATTGAAACAAAATACTCTAAATGTAATACTTTTGAAGTTATAAGCAATTTACTCAACAGTGATAACCTAAAAGTAGCTATTACTCAGCTATGCCATGAGCTACAGGTCTGAAATTTTACTATGTTATAGCTGACCCAAAAGTAGCTGAATAACATATTTACACAAATTTCTGTAAATGCAATAGTTTTCCAATTACAACTGATTTACTCAATAGTGTGAACTTCAAAGTAGCTATTACTCAGCTATGCAATGAGCCACAGGTCTGGAACTTCACTATGTTATAGCTGACTCCGAAATAGGTGAATAACATATTGAAACAAAATACTCTAAATGTAATACTTTTGAAGTTATAAGCAATTTACTCAACAGTGATAACCTAAAAGTAGCTATTACTCAGCTATGCCATGAGCTACAGGTCTGAAATTTTACTATGTTATAGCTGACCCAAAAATAGCTGAATAACATATTGAAACAAAATACTCTAAATGCAATAGTTTTCAAGTTACAAGTGATTTTACTCACGATGGAAGTTACTGAAAAGCCCAAAAGTAGCTATTACTCACTTAGCTATTGAGACAGACACCCAAGTTACTCACCATGTTGTAGCTATGAAAAAAGTATCTGAATAACATATTTTAACAAAATGCTCTAAATGCAACACTTTTCAAGTTATAAGTGATTTAGTGCATGATTTCATGAATTTTAATGCATTTTAGACATTTTTGTCTACCAGAGGCCTAATTTAGACATAAAGCCTACCAAAAAGATAGGGTGGCGAGTCCTCTAGCATACCAAGCCACCTGCCAAATATGAAAGAAATCTGGAAAGAAATGTGGACTGTTGGTCGCTAACAAGCAATATTCCACATTTTAGACATTTTTGTCTACCACAGGCCTAATTTAGACATAAAGCCTACCAAAAAGATAGGGTGGCGAGTCCTCTACCATATCAAGCCACCTGCCAAATATGAAAGAAATCCGGAAAGAAATGTGGACTGTAGGTCGCTAACAAGAAATCTCTGCGGACGCGGACGACGACGATGATGAATCCATAGTATCCCCGCTTCGCGTCGGGGATACAATGAGAAAATTGTGATAAAGTGTTGAAATTTTCACACTTTGGGTGGGGGCACCTCACTTTTAGTAGCTCTTGGAAACAAAGAGATTTGTATGCCTTCAACAATTTTTCATCCTCAGGAGATAATGTATCTTTTAAAACACACATCATGTCTCTGGGCCTTGTACTTTTGGAGAAGTTGTTCACACAGATGCTGCAGAGTGATGCCATAATGTCAGTTGACTGACAAGTCAGCTGGCATAAAAAATTGGTAAAGATAAAAGCTAGTAAAATACATAGCAACATACATGTAATTATCTTTTACATGGGCAATTGATATGTTTTGAAATAAAATAACAATGCCATTTTAACCTTATGGGGGGGGATTTCAATGCTTTTTTTTTTTTTTTTTTTATGAATGCCAGGCCATGATTTGTGACAACCACCCAAAACATTCAAAAGTCCTTTCATATTAAGCAACAAGTATTCTGACGCATGCAATCATCTCCCGCCCATAGAGATAAAAGGTATTTATTCACTTTACTAGCTATTACTCTGCCATCCAAAGAGCTATAGTTCTGCAACTTTACTATGTGGTAGATCATCCAAAGGTAGATGAAGGACTTATTTTGAAGAACTGTAACACTATTAGAGATAAAAGACATTTACTCATTTTAGTAGCTATTACTCAGCTATGCAAAGAGCTACAGTTGAACAACTTCACTATGTGGTAGATCACCCAAAAGTAGGTGAATGACTTATTTTGTAGAAATTGCCTATCAGCAATACTTTTAAAGATAAAAGGTATTTACTCATTTTAGTAGCTATTACTCAGCTATGCAAAGAGCTACAGTTGTGCAACTTCACTATGTAGTAGATCACCCAAAAGTTGGTGGACTTATTTAGAAGAATTGCCTATCTGTAACACTTTTGTAGATAAAAGACATTTACTCATTTTACTAGCTATTACTCTGCAATCCAAAAAGCTACAGTTCTGCAACTTCACTATCTGGTAGATGAGCCAAAAGTAGGTGAATGACTTATTTAGAAGAAAGTGCCTATCTGCAATACTTTTAGGGATAAAACACATTTACTCATTTTAGCAGGTATGACCCAGCTATCCAAAGAGCTATAGTTCTGCAACTTCACTATGTGGTAGGTCACCCAAAAGTAGGTGAAGGACTTATTTAGAAGAAAGTGCCTATCTGTAACACTTTTACAGATAAAAAAAAATTTACTCATTTTAGTAGCTATGACTGAGCTACGCAAAGAGCCATAGATCTGAAAATTCATTATGTGGTAGATTACCTAAAAGTAGGTGAATGACTTATTTAGAAGAAATTGCCTATCTGCAATACTTTTAGAGATAAAAGACACTTACTCATTTTAGTAGCTGTTACTCAGCTATACAAAGAGCTACAGTTGTGCAACTTCACTATGTGGTAGATCACCCAAAAGTAGGTGAATGACTATTTAGAAGAAAATGCCTATGTGCAATACTTTTAGAGCTAAAAGGTATTTAGCCATTTTAGTAGCTGTTACTCAGCTATACAAAGAGCTATAATTGTGCAACTTCACTATGTGATAGATCACCCAAAAGTAGGTGAATGACTTATTTAGAAGAAATTGCGTACCTTCAATACTTTTAGAGATAAAAGACATTTACTCATTTTAGTAGCTGTGACTCAGCTATACAAACAGCTACAGATCTGCAACTTCACCATGTGGTAGATCAACCAAAAGTAGGTGACTGACTTATTTATCTTCAAAATTGCTCTATCTCGCATCATTTCCAAGATAATTTTGGAGTTACAATAAATTTACTCAACAGTAAGAATTTCAAAGTAGTTATTACTCAGCTATAAAATGTGCAACAGGTCTAAAACTATATCATGTGATAGCTTAAATAACATATGAGGAATAACACATTTGAACCAGATGACTAATATATTTGAAAAGATTTGCTTAACTTTTATACTTTTGAAGATATTTGACATTTGCTTCTGTCATTATTTGCTACAAATAAGAAAGTAGCTATTACTCACTTATGGCATGCAATGGAACCTTGAATTATGTACCATGTTATAGTTAACTGCAATAGTTCTGGAGTTAAAATGGATCTACTCAACAGTAAGAATTTCAAAGTAGCTATTATTCAGCTATTAAATGTGCAACAAGTTTGAAAATTTATTATGTGATAGCTTATCAAAAACTAGATGAATAACATATTGAAAAGATTTACCTTACTTTTATAGTTTTTAAAGATATTTATACATTTACTTCTGTCATTATTTTGCTACAAATAAGAAAATAGCTATTATTCACTTAGTTCATGCAATGGAACCCAAAACTTTATGTCATCTTACAGTTAAGGACAAAGTAGTTGAACAACATATTTTAGGAAAATACTTTAACTGCAATAGTTTAGGAGTTACAAAAGATTGAACAACATATTTTAGGAAAATACTTTAACTGCAATAGTTTAGGAGTTACAAAAGTGACAGCTTATGAAAAACTAGATGAATAACATATCTGGAAAGGTTTGCCTAACTTTGACACTTTTGAAGATATTTGACATTTACTTCTGTCATTATTTTGCTACAAATATGAAAATAGCTATTACTCATTTATGGCATGCAATGGAAATCTATAGATCATCTGAGAGTTAAGGTCAAAGTAGCTGAACAACATATTTTAGGAAAATACTGTAACTGCAATAGTTTAGGAGTTCCAATGGATTTACTCAACAGTAAGACAGTCAAAGTAGCTATTACTCAGCTATCCAATGTGCAACAGGTCTAAAACTTTACCATTTGATAGCTTGCCAAAAACTAGATGAATAACATACTTAAAAAGATTTGCCTAACTTTAAATATTCTTGAAGATATTTGAATATTTCTTGTCATTTTTTTCTACAAATAAGAAAATTGCTATTACTCACTTATTTCATGCAATGGAACCCCAAACTATGTGCTACCTTATAGCTAAGGATAAAGTAGCTGAACAACATATTTGAAGAAAAAGTTCTAACTGCAATGCTTTTTGAGTTATGAGTCCTTTGCTCAAAGTAGCAAATATTGCTATAATTACTCACTTACCTTTAGGCCTATGTCCACAAAACCAACAAAATTTTCAAGGGCGTGAAACTTAATGGGGACTATTAATTTACAAAAAAAATCTCTAGCTGTAGTAGTTTTGGAGACATCTGCGTGACACATTAACGCACACATCCAGGCACTCACGCACACACATGATGCATTTTATAATCTCCCTCCTGGGCTAAAGCCTGGCGGGAGATAATAACAAAAAGTCTTAACCATTTGGGGTTGTAGAATTGACCTGAAAATGCAAGAAGGTTGCATAAAGCCAAATCGCTGGGTCTGAATAATGTTAAAGAAAAATTCAATGAAGATTTATAGAATTTTGAATGAATCCTCTAATGAACTAAATCCAAAAAGGGAGAGTCCCAAACTGAGCAGAGGTCATCACTCAGCAAGCCTCTACCAGGGAGGAGTGACTATGGTGTTGGATATGCAAATTAGAACAAGTAGGCCTTTAATTGGTTATTGAAACCCAAGATGTTCTGTTGTGACTGGGCATTAAGTGGCAACCTGTTTCATTCTACTGTGCAGGCGTGGCAAAACTATGCCTACCAATTGCCTTTTAAGGACGAATAGAAGAAACTGATAGCCTATTTTCACAAGTCAGATTGCCAGACTTGATTAACGATGACAAAAAGGACATTGGGAAAAATTGATGGCCTTTAAAGTAAAGTGATTATAAATTTAAAAGAATATGACATTTTTCAAGGTAGGGTATTGTATGAATCATTTTACTTAGTCTGTAGAAAATGTGGCAGAAAGTGTTTTGAACTTTCTGAATTTTACCAACACTGACTTTGTTGACATGATATAGTAAGGAATTACAGTAGTCTAGTCAACTACTGAACAAAGCCTTTGCCACTAGAACTGCAGTCTTGGCATTGTGAAATTTACATACCAAATCTTTGAGATGATAGTAATAGGCAAACCATGGATATATGATTATCAAATGACTGTTCTGAGTCAAAAGCCTACATTTTTGCATCTTCTGATATAGAAGTTTTGGGTTTTGGAGAATAACAGGGCATTTTGGTATAAGTGACTCTCTGATACGTTTATCACTAATGTTGATGATGCGCTCAGTTTTATCTAGGTTAAGTTATAATTTGCCACCATTCCCCCACTAGTAAAATGAATTAAGACACTCAGTGAGCTCTGTGATACTCAAATCAAAATTGCTAGAGTCTCTTACTAAATATATCTGCCTATCATCCGTGTACAGATGGTAAGTGATGTTAAATTTTCAAATAACCAAGTGATGTTAAATTTTCAAATAACCAAGCTGGGAAGACTGGTGTACAGACTGAAAAGGAGGGGGCACATGACAGAACCTTGGGGAACACCAAAAGAGAGTAGGAAAGCCTAAAAAATAGCATCAGATATGCCCGTACCCCACAGCCTAGGGAAATATTTTCAACACCATGAGATATAGAAGTACTGTACCAGTACAAACTTCAGGATACTTTCAGAGCACTGTCAGTTATATAAAGGTCCAAACAATGTTTAAATGGAGAAATAATGTTTAAAAGAGAGATAATGCATATAAAGATGAAGTACTAAAACAAGATAATTCAATAACAAGATAACAGCATTAATCAGCAAACTAAAATTCAACACTCTTTATCTACACCTGTATGGTTTAGATGGTTTGAATATTATCATGCATACAGAAGTGGTAATACATTTATTGAATGCTTATGTGTGGTGTTGGAGCAAAATCTGTGGCTCACTTGATGAAATTCTATCTCTTACAATGGGAAGTTATGAAAGTAAAATTCTTAATAAATTCTAATATGACTTTAACAGTGCTAAATCTGCATCAAAAAAACAGACTCAAAGGTGCAACAAGATTTTATAGGTCAAGGTCACTACAGCAAGGTCAAAGGTCAAATCAAGGTCAGATCATGACGTTGCACAACTACACCCCCTAACCAATGTCCCTACCAAGTATCAACTTCCTACACCTTGCGGTTTCCGAGATATAGCCCGGACAAGATTTTCGAACTCAAGGTCACTACGGCAAGGTCAAAGGTCATATCCTTGTCAGACCATGACATTGCACACCTACACCCCCTAACCAATATCCCTACCAAGTATCAACTTCCTACACCTTACGGTTTCTGAGATATAGCCCGGACAAGATTTTATAGGTCAAGGTCACTACGGCAAGGTCAAAGGACAAATCAAGGTCAGACCATGACGTTGCACACCTATACCCCCTAACCAATATCCCTACCAAGTATCAACTTCCTACACCTTACAGTTTCTGAGATATAGCCCGGACAAGATTTTATAGGTCAAGGTCACTACGGCAAGGTCAAAGGTCAAATCAAGGTCAGACCATGACGCTGCACACCTACACCCCCTAACCAATATTCCTACCAAGTATCAACTTTCTACACCTTACGGTTTCCGAGATATAGCCCGGACAAGATTTTATAGGTCAAGGTCACTACAGCAAGGTCAAATCAAGGTCAGACCGTGATGTTGCACACCTACAGCCCCTAACCAATGTCCCTACCAAATATTAACTTCCTACACCTTACGGTTTCTGAGATATAGCCCGGACAAGATTTTATAGGTCAAGGTCACTACGGCAAGGTCAAAGGTCAAATCAAGGTCACACCATGACGTTGCACACCTACACCCCCTAACCAATATCCCTACCAAGTATCAACTTCCTACACCTTATGGTTTCCGAGATATAGCCCGGACAAGATTTTCAAACTCAAGGTCACTACGGCAAGGTCAAAGGTCAAATCAAGGTCAGACCATGACGTTGCACACCTACACCCCCTAACCAATGTCCCTACCAAGTATCAACTTCCTACACCTTACGGTTTCTGAGATACAGCCCGGACAAACTCTTTTCCGCCGCCCGCCCGCCTGGACGCCCGCCCGCCCATCCGGACACCATGGGTGAAAACAATACCCCAACAGCCCTTAACGGCTGTGGGGTAAAAAGTGTTCCCTAGTTATTATTTTTTTGTGAGGTAGGACTTTATCTGCATCAATGAAACACCAAACAAGTCTTTTGGACAATCATATAAAATGAAGTGATCCCTGGTGTCGAAAGCTATAGAAAAGGTTATTATTTCAGGCTTTCTAACAGTTGACACTTTTTTGTAAAAAAACATTTGGTGAGATAATACTGCAAATGGAATAATTTTCGAGTTACAACTGATTTACTCAACAGTGAGAATCTCAAAGTAGCTTTTGCTCAGCTATGCAAACAGTTAAAGGGCTGTAATTTTAATATGGTATAGCTCACGCAAAAGTAGGTGAATAACATATTTGAAGGTATATTGTAAATGCAAAACTTTTCAAGTTCAACCGATTTACTCAACAGTGAGAACCTGAAAGTAGCTATTACTCAGCTACGCAAGGAGCTACAGGTCTAAAATTTCACTATATTATAGCTGACCCATAAGTATGTAAACAATATATTTAACCAGAATACTCTAATTGCAATAGTTTTCAAGTTATAATGTATTTTCTCACTCTACTCAAGAGTGAGAACCTGAAAGTAGCTATTGCTAAGCTATGCCATAACCTGCAGGTCTGCAATTACAATATGTTACAGCTGACCCATAAGTAGGTGAACAACATATTTAAACAAAATACTCTAACTGCTCTAAATGATTATTTTCAAGATACTACTGATTTACTCAACAGTGAGAATCAGAAAGTAGGCTATTACTCAGCTATGCCATGATCTACAGGCCTGTAATTTCATTATGTTACAGCTGACCCAAAAGTAGGTGAACAACATATTTATAGAAAATACTTTAAATGCAATAGTTTTCAAGTTACAACTGAATTATTCAACTATGTCATGAGCTACACGTCTGCAATTTTACTATGTTGTAGCTAATTCAAAAGTAGATGAATAAGATATTTAAACAAAATCCTCTAAATGCAAAGGTTTTCAAGTTACAACTCATTTACTCAACAGAGAAAACCTGTTATTGCTCAGCTATGCAATAAGCTACGGCCTACAGGTCTGCCATTTTTACTATGTTATAGCTGACACAAAAGTACATGAAACACTTATTTAAACAAAATACTCTAAATCCAATAGTTTTGAAGGCACAAGCAATTTACTCAACAGCGATAACCTCAAAGTATTACTCGGCTATGCAATGAGATAGAAGTCTGCAATTTTATTATGTTATAGCTGACCCAAAAGTAGCTGAATAACATATTTATACAAAATTCTCTAAATGCAATAGTTTTCAACTTATAAGTGATTTACAGGTGATTTTACCCATTATGGAAGGTACTGAAAGTCAGAAAGTAGCTATTACTCACTTAGCTATCAGGATAGACACTTAACTCACCATGTTGTTACTATGGAAAAAGTAGCTGAATAACATATTTTAACAAAATGCTCTAAATGCAATACTTTTCAAGTTATAGGCGATATTGTGCATTTTTTATGAATTTTAATGCATTACAAATTATTTTAAAAATTCATAAAAAAATAATTTAAAAAGATCCAGGCCTGATACTCACACAAGGAATCTACTTGTGGCCTAGTGCATATAAGCAAGATAAGAGAGAAATCCCTGCTATAGTCAATGAGAAAAAAAAAGTGATTAAGTGCATGATTTCATGATTTTTAATGCATTAAAAATTATTTTAAAAAATTCTTTAAAAAATTTGAGACAGATCCAGGTCTGATACTCTTACAGGGGAATCTACTTGTGGTCTAGTACATATATGCAAGACATGAGAAAAATCACTGCAATAGTCACTGAGAAAATTGTGATAAAGTGTTGAAATTTTCAAACTTTTGGTTGGGGTACCTCCCTTATAATGTCTCTAGCAAAGAGACGAACAGACAGATTTGCATGCCTTGAACAATTTTTCATCCTCGATAGATAAGGTATCTTTTTAAAAAAACAGCTTGTCTCTAGGCCTTGTAGTTTTGGAGAAGAAGTTGCTCACATGGACGCGGATGCCAACGCCACACAGTGACGACATAATGTCAGCTGACATAAAAAATATGGTAGCCCATAGAAGACATAAATCAGCCTATTTTATTATTAAAAGGGGCCCACAGAAACAACAGCAACATTAAAACATGGAGGAAGCAAAAAGATATCATAAATCTATCACACACATGCACCCATACTGAATGGAGTTAAACTGCTTTTTAAAAATAGCTTTAATTTCTTAGTTTCCTTTTGCACAGTTTCTGTGAAACACATATACAGCAAATGGCCTGGCCTTTGAAAAACACTGGAGGTTTAAAAAGGTGCTATTGAATATACATATTACCAGTAAAAACACCTGAAAACACTTTTTCTGATGTCCTAAAAGTAATACATTCCAAACAACAGTTTAGTTCAACACTGAACAGAAGAAACTCTTTCCACATATTCATAGCAGAAACCCTATTCTTTTTAGTCCATGAAAATACGTTAAAACTAAAGGTATTTCATCAGTATGCAGGAGGGACGACTGAAATCAGAAAGAGTAAACAGAGTTCATAACAACATGTGCAGTACCTTTTGAATATAAACTACCACATCCAATATCTTCCCAGGACTTGGCTCAGATTATGGCTAACTTCCCCTGATACTCACAAAAGTACTATATTTTCTAATGTTGGGGTCATATACCAGGTTCCACTTACACATAAATACGTAAGCTACACTGGTTATATTTATACAGAGTCTCACTTTTACACTTTTGTGGTAGTTTTCAGTCAGGGATCAAATTTGGGCGCAAGCAAGATGGGATATATATTGTGAAGAAACTATGACATATTTGTTTCAAAATTGCATCTAAACTGGACACAATGGTGAAAAACTAGCATGAGAGATGCCCGTACCCCAGAGCCTTGGGAAATAGTTTTCAACACCATGAGATATAGAAGTAGTGAAACAGTACTTTGATTGGGATACTTTCAGAGTAGTGTCCGTGTCCAAATAATGTTTAAGTAGAGAAAATAACATCTAAGAGAAAGAAACTGCATGTAAAGATTAAGTATCAAAACAGGACATTTCAGTAAACTAAAAATAGCATCAGAGATGCCCGTACCCTACAGCCTAGGGAAATATTTTTAACACCATGAGATATAGAAGTACTGTATCAGTACAAAGTTCAGGATACTTTCAGAGCACTGTCAGTGATATAAAGGTCCAAACAATGTTTAAATAGAGAAAATAATGTCGAAGAGAAAGATAATGTATGTAAAGATGAAGTGTTAAAACAAGACAATTCAATATCAAGAGGACAGCACTAATCAGTAAACTAAACATTACGACACTCTTTATCTACATCTGGCATGGCCGAATTATGGTTTGGATGTTTTGAGTATTACCATGCATACAGAAGTGGTAATACATTCAATGAATGCTTATGTGTGGTGTTGGAGCAAAATCTGTGGCTCACTTGATGAAATTCCATCTGCTACAATGGGAAGTTGTAAAAGTAAAATTGTTAATGAATTCTAACATGACCTTAACAGTTCTTAATCTGTATCAAAAGACAGACCCAAAGGTGCAACAAGATTTTAAAGGTCAAGGTCACTTCGACAAGGTCAAATCAAGGTCACACCATAATGCTGCACACCTACACCCCTAACCAATGTCCCTACCAAGCATCAACTTCCTACACCTTACGGTTTCCGAGATATAGCCCGGACAAGATTTTATAGGTCAAGGTCAATACAGCAAGGTCAAATCAAGGTCAGACCATGACGTTGCACACCTACACATCCTGACCAATGTCCCTACCAAGTATCAACTTCCTACACCTTACGGTTTCTGAGATACAGCCCAGACAAACTCAGCCGACCGAACCACAAGACGATCCTATTCGGCAGTAGCTCATGATTCCCAGCACAGGAAGATGTGACCTGGGGATAAGCTAGATGTTTCCTCTTAATGACATCGCAATAAATGTCCCTAATGCACAAAATATGAGATAAAAGCATGCAATAGCTTCATATTTCTGGTTTCTGTCCAATATTTTAAGTTTTCCTTCCATTAAATGTGTTGTCAAGTGAGATTTAGGTTATAAAGTGTTGTAACCAAACCATGGCAGTTCTGCTCAACATGTCACTATACATACGTGAAAATATGGGGATAAAAGCTCATAATTTCTTCAGATTTCTGGTATGTTTCTAATATTTTAACTCTTCCTTCCATTATATGTATTGGTAAGTGAAGTTGCAGTTTCAAGATCTCGTCATGGTATTTCTTTTATTTATTTATTTGGGGTTTTACGTCGCTTTCAACACTGTACAGGTCATATCACGACGGGTAGTTGGAAGGGCAGAGGAAACTAGTACATAGAGTTCGCTAGGGTTCTGTACTGTAAACTGCCGACCAACGGCAAGCAACTACCAGCTTTCCCACATAAGGCCTTGACAGGGATCGAACCCCGGCCCCAGAGGTGGGAGGCGAGAGTGTTACCACTCTGCCACCGTGGCCCCTTGTCACGGTATTTCAGTAAAATGATCTCAATACTGAGATACCGGGCCTACCGACCAATCACTAGTATAAGTTCTGTTTCCTTTAATGTGTATGAGATGATAGAGATAATACTTACTTCAGCACATTTCTATGTAAACAGGCATCTAAAGTCATGTATCAAACCATCTGAAACATGTTGATGACTTCTTACTCAGCAAATCAATTACCAGATTCGAGTCATTAAATGTGTTGTTGGTAGCATTGATGTGTTTGTCTGTCTGTTTACAAAATAACTAGAAAAGTTGTGTACAGATTTTGATGAAAATTTATAGGAAATGTTTACAATAACACAAGGAACAGATCACTCAATTTTGGTCGTGATCGGTATCAACATCTGGATCTAGGAAGTTTTTATAGTAGTTTTTTATAACATTGCGAGACAGGGCCATTTTCAGCATATCTGTATATACCTCAATAATGGTAAAAATATACTGGACACTCCCACTATAGTCTCTATAATATACCTAAGTTTGAGATTCAGATCCTAGCAACATTCCAGATACATTGAGGGCAGGAAAAAAATAGGCGTGGTGGAGGTCTCACAGAGAGCTTTTCCAGTCAGTGATTCCTAAACTGAGACTTGCATGATGGACAAAAATAGAGTCCTTTGTAAAGGAAAGCTGTGGGCCGTTACATTCTCTCAATGTGATTTTATAGTAAATTTATGTTATAATCTAAAAAAAAAAAAAAAAAAACCCCAGCTGAACAATGAAAGGAAAAGACTGAATACCATTTAATACATAGAAATTACTTCTGCTTCGACTTTATTGGTGATTCAATCGCAAAACAAATCCGTCTTTTGTTTATTTGAGGTTACCTTGGGATTTAACTGCAAAGTCAAAGCAGGAATATTTCATTTCTACACTAATAAGTTCACTTAACTACAGATCACAATTGTTTCAGCACAGAAGCTGAAGAACATAATTAAGGCTTCAGTGTAATTTACTGGTACTATAGGTATCTTTAAAGGCACACTGATCATTATCATATACTGAGATTTCTGAATTTCAACATGACTAAGATTTGGGGTAGTTGGTGTAAGAATCTCAGGACTCCAATATAAGCTTCTAACATGCGAGTGGTAACAGGGGATTTCCCAACTATTATATGAACACAGGTTTATAATGACTTTATAACAACATAAACAATATTCTTCAACCAACAAACTCATCTAATTCAAACAAATTCATCATCACAATTATCCGTTACAAATTTTTATATATCCTTTTTTGTTCTTCAAATGGGTCACGCATTGAAATTTCAACAAATTAGATTACAATGCAATACATATACCTTTTCACAACCTGGGAACTGTCAATGTGACCCCCTTAATGACCCCCGATATAACCACATCTTACAACCATAAATATGTCTACACAAAAATTGTTTGTTTCCCTCAGCAGACATTCCCAGCTCTACATCCTCCATGGAAACTCCCAGTGTTTGTCAGTGCAGCCAGATTTCCCCATATAACCACATCACAAAACCACAGAAATTGCTTTACTATAATGACTTATACCCCCTCAGTAGGCATGCCCCTAGCCCATCAGTATAACCACATTTGCCCCCACATAACCACATCTCACAACCATGGAAATTCCCCGACTATAATGACTCATACCCCTCAGCAGGCATACCCACTTCAACATCACTCCCCAAAAACTCCTCCAGTTCATTTCTCTCCTCTTTTCTTTTACTCTTTTTCTCCTTTTTCTTTTGTTCTTCACTTTTCTGTCCATCCCCTGAAGCCTCCCTATCTTTTTCCCTCTCTTTGTGTTTCTTTTTCTTCTTGTGATGGTGACTGGAGTGTTTTGAGTCATCACCCTGAAAAACCACAACTACTCCTTTTAATTTGATTTAATACATTAGTACCCTCACCCCTGGAAGGCCAGGACTGAGGGTATAGCAATAAGGTCTGTTTGTCTGTCTGTCTATGCACATAACTCAAAAAACTATACATTGGACGTCACAGATTGTCTAAATTTACATCTGGATCACGAATTCTGAACTGTTTTTGTGTTTTTCAGTACTTTGCAAAGTAGTGCATTCTTGTAGGTCAAGAGACAATTTCTTCCTTATGTCCAGGTCCCACAGTAGAGAATTTTAATGGGGAATATCAGTGAAGAGATATTCTTCAATGTTCTTGGTGGATTCCCTATCATTCTTTGTTTGTCTTCAGTCCTCTTCATTATTCACAACTTCACGGTAACAACAACGTGATGCTAAAAATTGCTGCCGTTTTTTCACTGATTTTTGACTATTTTTAAGTTCGCCATGACAATTCTCCAGGGCAATGGTCAACCAGTTGTACTAGTTTCTTGTGGTAAATTTGTTCCAAAAGATCATATAAAATTTTATGTTTACTCTTCAATGACCAAAAAAAATATGAGGCACAATTGAGAACTAGGGACGTAGCGCATACACATATGCGGTTCTACCAACCAGAATATTTTTAATAATATTCAGGTTGGTCGTTGATGTTTATTCTTGCCAACATAAAGTAGTAATGAGGGTAAGGTAAGGCTATTTTTTACACTAAAATACAAACGTTCACTACAATGACCAAAACAGTGAAAAGAAATTAGAATTTTAAAAATAGGAATTTTGCTATTCACTAAATTCTTATTCTTAGAAATAATTCTTAACTAAGAATCACTTTGTGAATACAATGTTTTTCTAAGAATAAACAAGAGCACTCGGAGAGTGCCGACCTCCGCCAAGCGTGGATCCAGATGATCCAGACAGTGATCGAGATCACTTCTAAAATTTAATCACTTGTTTCTTGTCCCATTTAGGACATTTCCTAAAAATTTCATCGAAATCCATCCATAACTTTTTGAGTTTCATGGCTCCAGAAGATCCAGATAGTGATCCGGATCACTTCCAAAATTTAATCATTTCTTCCTTTTACCTTTTCAGACGTATCCTGAAAATTTTATCAAAATCTGTCCATAAGTTATTGAGTTATCTTCTTCACAAACAAACAAACAGATGGACAGACAGACGGACAGACAAACTCAGGCAAAAACATAACCTTCTTGGCAGAGGTAAAAATTTTCTAATTCTAAGAAAAAGCTTTATTCTAAGTATAAGGATGATATTGACTATGGGTCCAGAAGTGAAAATTGCAAATTTAATAAGTAAATTAAATTTTTATAAGTTAATACCCTATCCAATGGACAATTGCTAATCCGGTCGGCGCAGACCGGCCCGCCAAACGACAGAAAAAGTCGCCTTATATGAGTGCATAATGCCCCCACAAGCGTTCCGGTCCCTGTGTGTGCTCGCAAGGTGGCGTGTCGTACTTCCTTCCTGTCCAGACAGGGTGACGTCATAGCATCTTTTTCGTTGTCTAAACCTATTAGACCCCTAGTAAGCTGATAGCGGGGTCGGATGGGAGGGTCTTGTGTGTCCATTGGATAGGGTATTAACTTATAAAAATTTAATTTACTTATTAAATTTGCAATTTTATTGCGTTAATACATCCTATCCAATGGACAATTGCTGAATAACTACCGCTTGGTTGGCGGGTAAGCTACTAGGGACTAGCAGTGAACTCATAAACAGAAGTAAAAACATCTAGTAGTTCTTGGGGTCAAGAACCTTAAAGGCTCTGGTCGGATATCATCATTCGGTTAACCGTTATTCGGGTTTGAACCGTCAGAACCGACCGCCCCCCCCCCCCCCCCTGTCGCCTAGAGACCTGCTCTGATCTAGGGGAAGAGAGGGCTGAGTTCAGTCCCATAAAACATAAAAACCTCCCACAAGGAAGCAAATGAGAAGACTTTTTTTTTTTTTTTTTTTTTAATTACTTCTTAATTATATGTGCAATATATACAGACGTACAGATATCTACATATGTACAGATCTCCTCTATGTGTTGGACTGCTGGTGGATCTGCTGTGCAGCCACTACAGGGCCCAGATGGTAAAGCTCTGAGTCAGCCCAAGCCACATCCTTTAAGTAAAATTGTGTAAAGGTGTTATGTGACTTCCAATGACAAGCTGACAGGATTTGTTCTAAGGAGACTCCCGATTGGAAGGCCTTAGAAGCAGCAAAGGCTCTAACATCATGGGCCTTGACCTGATGTAGAGTGTGGGACTCATGGTCCGAGAGCTCATAACATAGGATCACAGTCTGCTTGATCCAGGAGGAGATAGTGGCAGGGGAGATGTCTTTGTCAAACCCTTTCTTAAAGGAGACGAAAACCAACTCCTTATTCTGCCTGAGATCTGAGGTCCTGTCCAAATAGTAGCGCAAAGCTCTGACTGGACAGAGGGACCTGTCAGACTTGAGGGACTTATCCAGAGTAGGGGCCAGGGCTGGTATAACCACTGGGGCCACACTTTCTGGGCCCTCCTTGGCCAGCTGATTCTTTGAGAGAAAGCTGGGTGAGGGGTACAGGGACACCTTTGACCAATCAGATTGGTGTCTGATGTTCTTGTTTTGCCAAGCATGAATCTCACTTCTACGTTTGCCTGACCCTAAGGCTAGCAAAAAGACTGTTTTGAAGGTTAAATGCTTCAAAGAGGCTTCCCCAATTGGCTCAAAGGGTGGTTTTGACAATTGATGTAGAACCAGGGAGAGGTTCCAGGAAGGGATTCCCCTCCTGCCCCTGGGTCTGTCCCTGTGGAAGCTATCCAGAAGACGAGTGAGATTGTCATCTTTGCTGATATTGATGGGGAAATTCCCCAATTTATCAGCAATGGCAGACCTGTAACCATCAATGGTACTGGGCTGTAACTTTTTGTCCTGAAAAAGGTACATAAGAAAATCAGCTACTGCCTTCACAGGGGGTGCTCTGAAGTCCACCTTATTAGAGAGGCACCACTTTGTAAAAATGGCCCATTTTGCTTCATAGACTGATCTGGTTGATTTTCTTTGAGGAGCTTCAATTCTTGTTGCCACCTCCTCAGAGAAACCGTGCTCCTTGATTGCTGAGGCTCTAGGAGCCAAGCATGGAGATTTAGATTTGTCAGATTCCTGTGAGGGGTCTGGCTGAAGGGCTGAGTCAACAGATTGGGCAGCTTGGGCAAACTCAGTGGGATTTGACTGGACATGGCTACCAGGTCCCAAAACCAGGGCATGTTTGGCCACCCTGGGGCGATCAGAATGATTCTGCTGCACTGGGAGTCCTGCAACTTCTCCACTACCTTGCCCAATATGGCTGTTGGGGGGAAGGCATAAGGGTCCAGATCCTCCCATGGTAGGCTGAGTGCATCCACTGCTGAGGCCATGGGATCCGGAAAGGGTGACACAAAGAGAGGTAGCTTGTTGTTGAATCTGGTGGCAAAGAGGTCTATTTGAGGTTGGTGCCACCTGCAGCATATTGCTTCGAATACCTGCGGAAGGAGGGACCACTCTGTTTGAATGGTCTGTCCTAATCGGGACAGCTTGTCTGCCACCACGTTCAGCCGACCCGGAATGTGTCGGGCTTTCAGTGTCACGTGTTTCCTGGTACACCAGGTCAGGATTCTCCATAGTAAGGCACAGAGTGGGCCTGACCTCATGCCTCCCTCTTTGTTTATGTAGGCCACCACTGTTGTATTGTCGGTGGCCACTAGTACTATATTGTTTACACAGAGGTCCTGGAACTCTCTTAAGGCTAGGAACACTGCTTTTAGTTCTAGATAATTTATGTGTAACTTGCTTTCCGGCAGTGACCAGTGTCCTCTTGCAGTGCGTTCGTTTAAATGAGCGCCCCAACCTTCTTTTGATGCGTCTGTAAAAATTTGCAGAGCATGCTTTAAGGGGTGTAATGGTTGACCCTGTAGCACATTGCCTTCCTCCAGCCACCACCTTAAGTGGGGGTGCAGTGATCTGGGCAATGGAATAACTTTCTCCAGAGATTCTGGTACCCTCCAATTGTTTTTGAGGTGCCACTGTATGGGCCTCATTTGCAGTCGACCTAAATGGACCTGCTTTTCTGTGGCTGTTAACAGGCCTATCAAGGACATGAACTGCCGGACCGGACAGGCCGGAAGTGACAGGAGAGTCTGTATCTTCCCTTGAAGGGCTCGCCACCGGTCCGGAGTAGGTCGGACCCGTCCGGACTGGAGGTCGAATTGATAGCCTACAAATTCGAAGACCTGCTTGGGTTCGAGTTCTGATTTTTCTACATTCACCAACCAGCCCAGTTCCTGACAAATCTGGACCAGCTTTTGGGTATGTTGAAGGCAAAGGGGGTGGGAGCTGGCTCTCACCAACCAGTCGTCTAGGTACTGGTGGATTCTTATACCCTTGCTTATAGCCATCAGCTTCACTTCCTTGGCTATTACAGTGAACTCCATAGGAGCTGTTGAGAGGCCAAAGGGAAGTGCTTTGAACTGGTAGGTCTGGCCCTGGACATGAAATCTGAGATATTTTCGAGACCTCTGATGTATGGGTATGTGAAAGTAGGCGTCCTTGAAATCTATTGAGGTGACCCATTCCCCTTGTTGGAGGGAAGTCCGGATGGTTTCCGGGGTTTCCATTTTGAATTTCTCCACCTTGAGAAAAAGATTGAGTTTGCTCAGATCCAGTATAGGTCTCCACTTTTTGTCTGGCTTTGGAACTAGAAATAGTCGGTTGAAGAAGCCTAGAGATTTGGGGTTTTGTACGATTTCTATTGCATTTTTGGCTATAAGCTGATGCAATGCCTCTACCAGGTAGCTGTTCCTGTGGGAATTTACATAACAGCTTATGACCGTGGGATTTCTTGTTAACCTGGGTCGGATCCGAAAGGGAAGGTGGTAGCCCTCCCTTAGGATTTGAACTACTATTGGGTTTGCACCCAGATCCAACCATTTTGTCCAATAGTTTTGAAGTCTGGTCCCTACAGGAAGATTGGGAGCAACATTTGGGACATTTGCTACAGGCTTTACAGAACACAAGTGATCTACAAACAAAGCATTGTTCACATATTTTAATGGCTGAACTTTGTTTAAGTTTACAGACACTGGACTTATGCCTTTCTTTTGCGGCTGCCCGGTTGCAAAAGGTGCAGGAGAAACAACAAATGAATTTACAGAGTTTAAATTTCTTGACACATGAATTAAAGTCTGTTTGGAGTCCGGTCCGGTATGCTGATCCGGTACTCCACTGCAAAGTTCCTGCCTTTTGCCCTGGACCTTCAACTGAAGGTCTGCACTTTGATTGTCATTTAAATGAATTGTATCCCCGGGCCTGTCGCGAGGAGTACTTCTGCCCCTGGAATTTATCCTTTTTCTTTTGAAATCTGCCAATATTCTTCCAGGCAGGCCTAGTCTGTTTGTTTTCTTGATAGGATTGTTCAGGTTTCTTATAAGGGTGGAAACGTGAGTCCTTTCGGCCAGTGGAACCAGGGTGAGACCGGCCTCTATCCTCGAATTTGGAAATATCCTCCTCTGCTTTTTTCAACACAAGATCAGGGAATAAAGTATCCAATTGCATAGGGGCCTGCCGGAGGAAGCCAGTGTATCCTGTTTGATGCCAGGTTTGACCAGTGCGAGGTAAGAATCTCGTCTGGCCAAGGTGAAATTGTACATGCTCACAAATGCAAAATCTGATAGATGTTCCATCGTCTTCGCCATACATTGAAAAATGGAAGAGTTAAAATGCATGAGATGCTGTAGCTCGTCCGTGGCACTACTGGCTCTACTGGCAGACTTGCCTTTACTATGTTCACTTTGAAGCACCTTTAAGTGGCTGGACATTTCCTGTTGAACCTTATTTAAGCATCTGCTTAAACCCGCAGCTTGATTACACATGTAGGAGGCCTCACGTGCACTTTTCTCCCACTTGCGAAGAGTGTCCTGAGCAATAAAGCGTGAAGCAGGAGCTGGTGATGAGAGAGCAGAGTATCTGGCAATTCTGCTGAAAGTACTGTTAATTTTTGCATTGTCACTGTGCCAGAAGGAGACAGAACCAGCCGGTTTGTCTTGACTGGGATGTAAACCATACCATCTTCCTTGCGACTTGGTAGGTTTAATGAATTGGTCCCTTTGCAGTCCACCGGGTTCAGACCCTTTAGAAGGGTATCCTTGCGTTAATGTGAGATTTAGTCTATCCAACTTACGGCATAGCCAATCATCCGTAGGTAGTTGTACACTGATCTTCCCTGCCGGTTGGATCTTAGGGGCGGCAAAGAGGTTGTCTTCAGCACTGGCTAGAGTTGTATCCAAATCTGGAATGTGATTCCAGTTCATATAAGCTCTGATACCTCGCATTGTTTCTCTATATGTCTGTTCCTCAGACGGGGCCTGGTCAACATCAGAGAGTGAATTATCCGGATCCAGATCTGAGAGTTCACCTTCTTCACCTTTAACCGACAAATCTGGCATAGAAGCAGATTCTGATGCACTGTCGACGTCCATTTCCGGTTCAGAATGGGCTTGAGAACTTAACAATCCTGATGAGCCGGCCACCGGCTTGAGAACTGGCATATCAGAAGGGTGGTCAGTAGGTAGAGATTTTACCCCTTGCTCATGAGATGAAGGCACTTTGGTAGTCGGAGCAAAAAAGGGGTTAACAGTTTCAGAGATGCCAGCAGGGGATGGCCTGACCGGAGAGAGTTTCATTGGTTGAAAAGTCGGTTCCGGTTGAGAAAGACTTTTAGATAACAACATAGCTTCCAGTCTGTTAAACCGGTCTAACCATTTAATATCCATTGCCTCCAGTTTACTCTCTGTAGACGCTTTAGACGGCTTGGGAGAAGACTGGCGTTTCTTGCCCTTTTCCGGTTTTTCTTTGGAGGTTGTAGGGGATTTAATCTTCTTGGCTTTCACGTTAGACGAAACGCTACTCGCCTCTTCTGAGCTCTGCATGTGCTTCTTAGCTTTCACAACTTCCATGTTGCTACTCACCTCTTCTGAGCTCTTAATCCCGGTATCTGTAGATACACCCAGCACCTAAACTAGGGCAGGGTCGACTAACGTACACTCTTCCATAGCCGCTTTAGTTTCCTTCTTTTCCTTTTTATTTTGATAAACTGGGGTGGCTAAGCGTAGTTTTTGTTCTTCAGTAAGAATATTGCATGAAGGACAGATATTTCCTTTAACACAAGGGTCAGACCCTTTCTTTTTGTCCCTGCAACGAGCACAATGCGCGTGCTGGTCAAAGCCAGCCATGGCGTGTCCACAAACTCCCCTACGCTGACCAGGAGATGCCATTATATCCACAATGAAGCAAAATTCTTTTCAAATAAAATAAAGTTCCTTGATTAAAATTAACACACACCAATATAATAACTTGCGAGAGCTGATGAAAAAACACGTCCACACACACGTGCGCCAAACGAAAAAAGATGCTATGACGTCACCCTGTCTGGACAGGAAGGAAGTACGACACGCCACCTTGCGAGCACACACAGGGACCGGAACGCTTGTGGGGGCATTATGCACTCATATAAGGCGACTTTTTCTGTCGTTTGGCGGGCCGGTCTGCGCCGACCGGATTAGCAATTGTCCATTGGATAGGATGTATTAACGCAATAAAACAGTTGTGTTCAATTTTATTGGAGATCTATGCTACGCACTGGCAATAACTTCCACTCCAATAAAACTTGATGAATAAAAAACTTGGAAAATAAAAATTATTTTGTATTGACTAATATTTTTTCTTCTGGTGTGTATTGACAATGTATGTTAAACCAGTTCCCACTAGATTATCAGATAACTCTTTATATCATCTCATTTCAGAATAGTTTGATACATATAGGCCATTAACTTTTTTACTATTGTTTAGCAAGTGAATACTTAATTCTGGTCCATAAAAACAGCCTTTTCTAACCTCTGCATGCATCAGAGGAGCACTGGCGGAACTGATGCTAAAGCTCTTAAATGCCAAATTTTATATGAATGTTTCTTTTTAGAATGCTTTTTTTTTAGAAACACTGGTAACAGTGCATGGTCAAAGGTCAAACTTATGGTTTGAAATTCCTTCTAACTGCTAAGGCTGGTAATGAATAAGGGCCATCTAAATATAAGTGTAGTACTTCTTTATCCATCAATTACCTTGTCTCTACTCCTGTCTTTCTTATGTTTCTTTTTCTTCTTTTTCTCTCCTGGCATGTTATTGATATCTGAGCCAGAGTCTTCCTTTGTTCCTGCACCAAGGCTGCTCCCAACAGACTCAACCCCTGTAATTAGAAAAGTACAAACTCTTTACAGGCTCCATAGGGTACTCTTAAATATAAGCAACATGCTCCCAACAGACTCAACCCCTGTAATTAGAAAAGTACAGACTCTTTACAGGCTCCATAGGGCACTCTTAAATATAAGCAACATGCTCCCAACAGACTCAACCCCTGTAAGTAGAAAAGTACAGACTCTTTACAGGCTCCATAGGGCGCTCTTAAATATAAGCACACAGGGCGAAAAGTCTGTTTTTAAATAGTTTGACTTGGAGCCTCTAACTTTCCAAAACAAAATGGCCAATCTGACTTATTTATGTAATTTATTGTTTGATTAGTAATCAGTGTAATCTTTTAAGAATAAGAGTTATGTGACATATATGTTTGTTTTAAATTGATTGAAAATTACAAAATAAATTTGATTCTTTCAATACCTGCTACACAGATACAAGGGTCACATTTCAGAGCAAAAAGGATGAGGGTGCTAAGTGGAAAGCAAAGAACATGCAAATATGACCGTAATGAAAGGTATAACTGGACCATAAGCACTTACTCATGATGCCTGTACTGAAGTCAAATCCTTTCTCCAGCACACTCAGGTCCTGGAATTCCAAACCCAGAGGCTGTGTGGGGGACGGGGTGCCACTGTTCTCCTATAAAGAAAATAACAGAATTTATACCGACTAGAAATGGGAATTAGGTTATAGTCAAGTCAGGGTTTTACTTCCAATTCAACAGCCAGGGCCATATTCAAACAGACCCTTAGCATTGCTATAGAAGAGTGTTAAACCATCACAGAGGTGACAGCCTGTGATTTGATGTCAAACCTACTAACCACTAGGCCACTGAGAACCTTTAAGGTAACTATAGGGTAAAGGATAATACTGCTTTGGGTAAGTATTCACAAGGTGGGTACATGTGTAACCAATACCTAATGTACAGTTTGAGTACCAAAATAGACTGACAGCTGATTGTAAAGTAAGTACAAAGTCAAAATTAAGGTTTTATGTCCTGTTCAACAGCCAGAGTCTTATTGGAGAAAGCCCTGAGCATTTGCCACTTACGGGAGTCGAACCCACACAGAGGTGGACAGCCTCTGACTGGTTGCTAACACCTAGGCCACTAAGGGCCTCAGGAAACAGGCATAAAATGTGCATTCCATTTCAAGGCTACTATGGAAACAGAGGAAAAGTAGTTCTAAAGTAACAGGGACAAAGTAGTTCCCAAAAGTTGGCAAATACCGACTCTCTAAAATTGGTCTTTATAAGGGTTCTACCAGTAGAATGTACTTTGTTGGTATATTAAGGATTTTCACCTACAATTACCGCCGCTGAGGCCATTTATAATTTCTGAATATGTATGGATTAAACAATTAACTGTAGCAACCTTGAACATAAGGTTATAAACGCACTGCCGGCGCCAATATTGTTAAACTTTTAAACTGTTTTCATATGCATATCACCCCACATGTGACACTTTAGGCAATCATTAGATTTCTGTACACTGGGATTTTTAACCAAATATAGGCATGAATGTAAAGTATTTTTGTACACATTTTCTGAAAAAAATATCAAATAAGATTTTATTTTATAATTGTGCAGCAATTTGCGTGAATTTTCAACTTTTCTAACACCTCGACATCCACAATATTGTTTCCGATTTCTACATTCACAACGCATGTTCACCTGATGTTTTCAGTATTTCCTCTCTCTCCAAAGATGGTACACACCAGTAACAGTTAAGCAATTAACTGACAGCTAACGCAAGCAGCTACTAAATGATTAGATCAAGCTAATCATTTCAGCCTAACCTATCATACATCACCCACCATGTGCCTGTTTACTGAAAGCCTGTGTTACAAAATTTACATTTACCAACTAGAGAGCACCTGTAGAGTGCGACCTCCACCAGGGAGAGTTTTCTGAAAATTTGGATTTTTTCCGTATCCATAATATGATCCATATCTTTCCCAAAATGCAATCCCTTCTTCCTTGTGCAAAGCCTTAGCTGTAAAAACAATTTATTCCACTTCATTTTGGAGTAATCTCAACCAGAAAGTCAAAGTCATTGAAAAAAAACATTTGAAATAGAACTTTTGAAAATTCAGGAATATTTGTATCAAAAATATGATGAGCATCTTTCAAAAAAAATGTTCCTTTGGTTAGGCTCTATCCGTATGAAAAATTCCATTAAGATCTATTCATTATATTTGGAGTAATTGTTAACATAGACAGACAAGTGAACAGACCCAAAAACATAAGCTCCTCAGAGGAGTTACACAACAAGTACACAAACCAGGTTAGAATCCAACATGACTCCACTGTCTGCTTGTTTACTAGAAGCCACCGTCTCATCCTCGCTCACATCCTCTACATCCTGTAACACCGCCACCTGGTGGCCACCAATGGAATCGCTATCGCTGTCGGAAACACCTGGTCCTGAAGCTGTCATGGTAGTACTAGTATCCACCTCCCTTATCTCAGAATTGGATCGTTCTGATGTCAGTTTGGACTTTGATGATGAAGATAATGAAGAAGAGTTTGTGAGAGATTTTACCGAGGATAAAGTTTCTACTCTTTCATTGCTAGACGAGTCACTGACCTTGTTGCTGGGGGAATTCTTATTTGTTTGAGTATCACAAGATTTGATGGTATTTCTATTTTTACTATTACTACTTTGCAATAATCCATTGTCTGGGCATTTCAATGTGTCACATTTATGAGTTTGTAGTAACACAGAACTGGTTTTCTGAGTAGAAATCACAGATTTTGACAAGACTGAGGGTTTATTACTACCATCTTCTTCATCACTTGAGAGATCAACTTCGTGTTGAACTACAGCTGGTTTTGAAAATGATGCTGATTCATCCTCGGACTCAATGTCTTCTACAAATCCAGCCACCATAGGATTGACACCTGTATCATCATCACTGAAACAAAGTGTGTACAACAGATTTACTTTGACTTTAATTTTTGTATTGTATTGTGCATTTATACTCAGCGCAATATCTCCATATACTACAGGACTCAAAGCGCTATTAAACCCATCTGACTGCACAGGTACAGCCCAACCTCTCAAGTAACTGACATTCCCTGGAAGATAGAGGCTCAAGGATGACCATTTATTAATGTCCTTGATTTTCTTTAGCCTGCCACTGGGGGATAGGACCCAATGACAGAGGACCGCCATTTTAAGTGGTCATCTAAGCCACTATGTATCTGCTTGTACCTGGGTTTGAACCCATGTCCTCTGAGTTCCTAGACAAGTGTGCTACCCGCTAGGCCACAGTGGCAGATGATTCACTGTAAAACAGGCCAAAATTTCATACCCATCACCTCAGAGACCAGAGCATGACTGCTCCAAATAGCTAATTGATTAAAAGTTTTTCACAATTTCATCAGTTTTTATTGAACTATTACCTGTCCGAATCTGCATTTTCTTCCTGTTTTGCTGTTTTTGTGTCCTTTGCTGAGTCCTCCAGAAAACTGGCATCCAGTCCCTCTTCAGGTACAAAGTCGTCCACATTACTCACAGGTTGCCCTGGCGACTTATCAACATGCAATGGAAGCTCTACAATCACAGGAATGTAAAAAGAAATGTCAACACAATCTAATGATTAATTTGATTGTAACATCACCAGGGCCATTATTCTATTACCAGCTACCTAAAATGGGCCAAGCAAACCAGTTAATCACCAAACTATTTAAATATTATCGATAAAAATAACATTGGTGAAACCTAACTTTCAGATGGATTTATCAACCTAATTTTCAAAATTCTTAATTTTCTTTTTACTGGTATTTCTGTTGGTTAATACTAAAATGCGGGTAGCCAGATTCTAATTCTAATAGTACTTTTATAGTGCTTAATCTCTAAGGAGAGACTATGATGCACACAATACAAAAAAGCAGAGATCCATAACCATTGAGCCAGAGACAGCAGGTTCAGGTATAATATTGAAAATGGATATCAGCTCAGTCTTTTTGTCCAAGTCACAACCTTAGATCCCACATAATCAGCCATTGTGCAAGAAGTTAAAAGGATGGAGGAAATATGTGTAGAACTATGTAAACCATCAGACATTGGCGAGACTGAGGAGGGAGGATAGTGTATCATACATTGCATCATACTATTCCACCACATGAACACATTACAAAAACTCTGTAAGAACACCAGGTTAACACAAATTATAGTGTATTGGACAACTGATGCATACTTGTGTCCACCCCAAAAACAAAGCACCCTAGTTATAAAGCACTGCAGTAGCACCAAGGTAGCAGCCTATGATTACCCACAAGGGTCTATCTGGAGACACAGCAATGACATGAGAAGGTTTTAGTGTAAGCATTGAAATGCAAGCTCTAATTTGGCGTTGAATAGGAATTCGATACCGAAACACTGTTTCATGCCATGAAATGCATTATTTTGCACCTACTGACCCTCAGGTTATCAAAAATAGCATCAGAGATGCCTGTACCCCACAGCCTGGGGAAATAGTTTTCAACACCATGAGATATAAAAGTAGTGAAACAGTACAAATATTGGGATACTTTTAGAGCAGTGTCAGTTATATTAAGGTCCAAATGATGTTTAAGTAGAGAAAATAACATCTAAGAGAAACAAAATGTATGTAAAGATAAAGTATTAAAACAAGACAATTCAATAGCAAGATGACAGCATTAATCAGTAAACTAAAAACTATGATGCACACCTACAACCCCTAAGCAATGTCCCTACCAACTATCAACTTCCTACACTTTACAGTTTCAGAGATATTGCCTGGACAAAATTTTAAAGGTCAAGGTCACTACGGCAAGGTCAAATGTCAAATCAAGGTCACATCATGACGTTGCACACCTAAAACCCCCGACCAATGTCCCTACTAAGTATCAACTTCCTACACCTTATGCTTTCTGAGATATAGCCCGGACAAGTTTTTATAGGTCAAGATCACTACAGCAAGGTCAAGGGTCATATCAAGGTCATATCATGACGTTGCACACCTACACCCCCTAACGAATATGCCTACCAAGTATCAACTTCCTACACCTTATAGGTTCCGAGATATAGCCCAGACAAGATTTTATAGGTCAAGGTCATTACGGTAAGGTCAAAGGTCAAGTCAAGGTCACATCATGATGTTGCACACCTATATCTCCCAACCAATGTCCCTATCAAGTATCAACTTCCTACACCTCACGCTTTCACAGATATAGCCCGGACAAGATTTTATAGGTCAAAGTCACTACGGCAAGGTCAAAGGTCAAATCAAGGTCACGTCATGACGTTGCACACCTACAACCCCGAATGAATGTGCCTACCAAGTATCAATTTACTACACCTTACAGTTTCTGAGATACAGCCCAGACAAGATTTTATAGGTCAAGGTCATTACGGCAAGGTCAAAGGTGAAATCAAGTCACATCATGACGTTGCACACCTACACCTTCCAACCAATGTCCCGACCAAATATCAACTTCCTACACCTTACAGTTTCAGAGATATAGGCCAGACAAGATTTTATGGGTCAAGGTCAAATCAAGGTCACACCATGACGTTGCACACCCACACCCCCTAACCAATGTCCCTACCAAGTATCAAGTTCCTACACCTTACGGTTTCCGAGATATAGACCGGACAAGATTTTATAGGCCAAGGTCATTACAGCAAGGTCAAAGGTCAAATCAAGGTCACACCATGACATTGCACCCCCGCACCCCCTAACGAATGTCCCTACCAAGTATCAAGTTCCTACACCTTACGGTTTCCGAGATAAAGGCCGGACAAGATTTTACAGGCCAAGGTCATAACGGCAAGGTCAAAGGTCAAATCAAGGTCACACCATGACGCTGCACACCTACACCCGGTAACCAATGTCCCTACCAAGTATCAACTTCCTACACCTTACAGTTTCTGAGATACAGGCCGGACAAACTTTTCCCGCTGACCACCCCCCCCCCCCCCCCATCCGGACACCATGGGTGAAAACAATACCCCAACAGCCCTTAAGGGCTGTGGGGTAAAAACTATATTATTAACATATAAGATATACAAAACTGACCATAACATTAATACAAGCTGGCCATAAAAGCAATTATATTTCAAGAGAAATCTCAGAATAAATCTTCTACCATATGAATATTGATGATCAAACTACAAGTAATTGATAAACTAGAACAAACTAGAACAATGTTGGAAACAATGTTGATATTAACACTTTTAGTATCAATATTAAAATTTAGAAAGATAGATTGATCAATATTGAAATATTGATTTATGATCCCTTCACTAGTGGGTTTCATATAGCAAACCTCTGAGATCAGTAATAAATAAGATAAAGATAACCTTGAACTAGCCTTACGCATCGGACAACCGATGCAAATTTGTATCCACCAGTAAGACAACTCACCAAAGCCAGTGAACCATTGTTTGACCTTGAAGCAGGGGCCAAAGGTCAAATCTAACATCAGAAGATTCCCAGCCCATGATTTCCTATGAGTTGGTTTCACATTGCAAACCTCTAGGATCAACAATAAGCGACTTATAAGCACTTTTAGGTTTGGCTGCCCTCGTTTGATGTTGAAGGAGGGGCTCAAGGTCAAATCTGACCACATCAAAAGATTCCCAGCCCATAATTTCCTATAACTTGGTTTCACACTGCAAACCTCTAGGACCAATAATAAGTGAGTTATAAGCACTTTTAAGTTTGACTCTCCTCATTTCATCTTGAAGGAGGGGCCCAAGGTCAAATGTGACCACATCAAAAGATTCCCAGCCCATGATTTCCTATGAGTTGATTTCACATTGCAAACCTCTAGGACCAATAATAAGTGAGTTATAAGCACTTGTAAGTTAGGCTATCCTCGTTTGACCTTGAATGAGGGGCCCAAGGTCAAATCTGAACACATCAAAAGATTCCCAGCCCATGATTTCCTATAGGTTGGTTTACCATCCCAAACCTGTAGGACCAATAATAAGCGAGTTATAAGCACTTTTAAGTTTGGCTATCCTTGTTTCACCCTGAAGGAGGGGTCCAAGGTCAAATCCGTCCACACCAGAAGATTCCCAGCCCATGACTTCCCATATGTTGGTTTACCATCCCAAACCTCTACGACCAATAATAAGTGAGTTATAAGCACTTTTAAGTTTGGCTATCCTCGTTTGACCTTGAAGGAGGGGCCCAAGGTCAAATCCGACCACACCACAAGATTCCCAGCCCATGATTTGCTATAGGTTGGTTTGCCATCCCAAACCTATAGGACCAATAATAAGCAAGTTATAAGCACTTTTAAGTTTGGGTATCCTCATTTGACCTTGAAGGAGGGGCCAAAGGTCAAAACCGACCACACCAAAAGATTCCCAGCCCATGATTTCCTATGGCTTGGCTTACCATCCCAAACCTCCAGGACCAATAATAAGCGAGTTATAAGTACATTTAAGTTAGGCTATCCTTGTTTGACCTTGAAGGAGGGGCCCAAGGTCAAATCCGACCACACCAAAGATTCCCAGCCCATGATTTCCTGTAGGTTGGTTTGCCATCCCAAACCTCTAGGACCAATAATAAGCAAGTTATAAGCACTTTTACGTTTGGCTATCCAAACTTGAAGGAGCAGTCCAAGGTCAAATCCGACCACATCAGAAGATTCACAGCTCATGATTTCCTATAGGTTGGTTTTACATTGCAAACCCTCTAGGACCAATAATAACAGAGATATAGGCACTTTTAAAGTCCGCTATGTGGGTTCCTGTCACACACATCACCTATGAAGAGATTCAACCTTCTACCTATGAGAAACAGCCAGTAGGAAAATGTAGATAATTTTCAAAGAAATGCCCGTGGCGGCCATCTTGTTTTTCAGAATGAGGCTAATTTCAGTCCCAGAGAAGCTTACCCCCCAATGAAGATATCCTGCAAATTTGGTGAACCTAGCTGGTGTAGTTTTCCTCTGAGAGCGTTAACGCCAAAAATCTCTCTACGTGCGGCGGCGGCGGCATAGCGAACGCTAAACCAAAGTATCCACCGGATGCCTCCGGTGGATACAATGAAGGACCAAAGGTCCAACCTATGCATCAAAAGGAACAACCAATGATTTCCTTTTTGCTGGCTTCAGATCCCAAAACTATACCACAAAGAACTAGTGAGATACGGGTATTTTTCAGTGTGGCCATCCCATTTTGACCCTGAACCAGGAGCCCTAGATCCAACTTCACCACATCAAAAGATTGACAGCTTATCATTTCCTACACGTTAGTTTCACACATTCCAAATGTCTGATTTTTATACGCAAGATATAGGCACCTAGCCTATTTTTTTTTTTAATTTTTAATGGGCTATACAATCTTTGCCCGGGGGAGCAGTAGCAGGGAAATCTCTCTGCACACTGATGCCTCCAACAGTCCTGCCATGAACCAGAAATTATCAGAGCCACATTATTACCACTGACCTTGTTTGAACCCTGCAGCTTCATTGTCTCTACTTAAGTCATGACATGAACAGAGTCACTGCTCTCTTTTTTCTCAATGTACTTTAAGCACTGACCTTGTTTAACCTGTGGGACCTCTTTGTTCCTGCTAAAGAGTCGTGCCATGAAGCCGCCACTAGGTTTGTTCTCTGATGCGGGGGTCTGAGCAGGTGTAGCAGGTGCTGACTTGGTACCCAGTGCCAAGGTATCTGGTGGGTCAGGTTTGCTGAATGGAACAGCTGAAAGTAAAAAGATTACCAAAATAGAAAAGAAAATATTACCAAGAACCAGAATGTTGGGGGGTTTGTTAGCCTAACAGTTGCAGAAACAGTTCAACAACAGTAGAGACAAGGTGGTATGAGTTGAGTTTGTACCCAGAGCTAGGCTGTCTAGGGGTCAGGTTTAATGAATGGAATAACTACAATTTTAAAATAATATGAATCTCAGGTAAGTATAAAACTAGGGCAAGTGTCCATCAGGAATAATACTCATTAGTCTATGTACACATGTATGTCGTAAGCCGTATACATGTGTACACAGACACAGCTAAATTGATGGGTAGGAAAAGTTGTTCTCAATTTCAAACTTTATAATACAAAACATTGTACACAATAATATATATTAATTTATTTCAGAGGGAAGTATGCAGCATTTGTTTGTTTAAATGAAACATCTACAATAAAATATATATTCCGTATGCATCATGTGCACATACATACACATTATAAGAGATGGGATTACATCCTGATCTCAACAACTCAGAATCTTGTCAAATCTGTTTTTCAATCTCAATGTTAACATTAAGGCCGTGATATAAAGACAACACTGAGTATTCATTTGGAAAAAATCGACCCAAATTTGGGTAACCGTGTTTTAGTTGTCACCAAGTGGAAGTGCCAGAAAAAGTAAGCATGGCTGATAATTAAATAACTAAAGTTAACATTAAATATCTGTATAAACAAGGAAAATCATGAGAAAAACGAATACCGAATAGAGAAGTCTGATGGAAGATTAAGGTTTACTCAAAGTATTTTATTCATTTAAACTATATTTAATATTTTTTCAGTTACCCGTCTCATTACTTTGTTCTCGATTTCTCAGAGAATTCGGACCATTTTCAGGTAACCTATTACAGCCTTAGTTACCATTAACAGAGATTACATCAGTTCTCTTCACCTTGGGCTTCTGCAGTTGGTGTAACTGCTGGTGTCACAGGTGCTGAAGCTGTAGGTCCATTGGTCTTTGCATTGGCTAATGCTGTGGCAGTGGTGGTCTTATTGTTGTCCTGGGTTTTAGGCATGGGTTTGGCATCTTTTAGTGAGTCTGCAGCCAGTTTCTCAGCCTGCTGTCTGCGTCTGTTGGCTTGCTGGTCGACGAATCTAAATCCGAAGAATACAAAATTTAATATAACACTTAATACAATTTGCCACACATAAATATGAGTTTTCAATTTCGATACACAAAGATGATAAAATGTCACAATCGGTTATAAAAAGAATTAAGTCTTTCAATCAACTTAACCTTAGACTTAGGCTTCCCTTACAGGGGTTTCTCCAATGATTCATAATCTATCATGTACTTAGAGGGCTTTGTTCCAATGATAAACATCTATATAACAAGACTTTAGAGGGCTTTTTCCAATGATATATAATTTAACAGGTCCTTACAGGGTTTTTCCGATGAAATTTATGTTGTTCTCTTGAAATATTGGTGAACTAGACTAAGGACGCATCTGTGGCCAGATGCTGGATGTATCCACCGACAAAGGCCAAGTAACATAGTTTAGAAGATAAACAGCATTTTTCGTTAATAAGCAAGCTGAAAGCACTTTTAAGTTTGGCTACCCTTATTTGACCCTGTAGCAGGGGCCCAAGGTGAAGTCTGACCACATCAAAAGATTCGCAGCCCATGATTTCCTATAAGTCGTTTTCACATTGCAAACCTCTAGGACCAATAATAAGCAGGAGGGGCCCAAGGTCAAATCTGACCACATGAAAAGATTCGGAGCCCATGACTTCCTATAAGTTGTTTTCATATTAATGAGTTATTTGAGAAATACTGGCTATCTGCAATACTTCTAGAGATAATTCGCATTTACTCATTTTGAGTAGGTGAATAATTAGCTACGGGTCTGAAACTTCACCAAGTGAAAGCTCTCTCAAAAGTAGGCGAATGAGTTATTGGAGAAAAATTGGCTATCTACAATACTTTTAGAGATAATTGGAATTTACTCATTTTCAGTAGGTGAGTAATTACCTACGGGTCTGGAACTTCACCATGTGAAAGCTCTCCCAAAAGTAGATGAATGAGTTATTTGATAAAAATTGGATATCTGCAATACTTTTAAAGATAATTAGCATTTACTCATTTTGAGTAGGTGAATAATTAGCTACAGGTCTGAAACTTCACCAAGTGAAAGGTCTCCCAAAAGTAGGTGAAGGAGTTATTTGACAAAAATTGGCTATCTGGAATACTTTTAGAGATAATTTCCATTTACTCATTTTCAGTAGGTGAGTAATTACCTACAGGTCTGAAACTTCACCAAGTGAAAGCTCTCTCAAAAGTAGGCGAATGAGTTATTTGAGAAAAATTAGCTATCTACAATACTTTTAGAGATAATTCGAATTTACTCATTTTCAGTAGGTGAGTAATTACCTATGGGTCTGGAACTTCACCATGTGAAAGCTCTCCCAAAAGTAGATGAATCAGTTATTTGATAAGAATTGGATATCTGCAATACTTTTAGAGATAATTAGCATTTACTCATTTTGAGTAGGTGAATAATTAGCTACAGGTCTGAAACTTCACCAAGTGAAAGGTCTCCCAAAAGTAGGTGAAGGAGTTATTTGACAAAAATTGGCTATCTGGAATACTTTTAGAGATAATTTGCATTTACTCATTTTCAGTAGGTGAGTAATTACCTACGGGTCTGAAACTTCACCAAGTGAAAGCTCTCCCAAAAGTAGGTGAAGGAGTTATTTGACAAAAATTGGCTATCTGCAATACTTTTAGAGATAATTTGCATTTACTCATTTTGAGTAGGTGAGTAATTACCTACGGGTCTGAAACTTCACCAAGTGAAAGCTGTCCCAAAAGTAGGTGAATGAGTTATTTGAGAAAAATTGGCTATCTGCAATAATTTTAGAGATAATTCGCATTTACTCATTTTGAGTAGGTGAGTAATTACCTACAGGTCTGGAACTTCAGCATGTGAAAGCTCTCCCAAAAGTAGGTGAATGAGTTATTTAAGAAAAATTTGCTATCTGCAATACTTTTAGAGAAAATGCAGAATTACTCATTTTTAGTAGGCAAGTAATTTAGCCACAGGCCTAATTTAGACATAAAGCCTACCAATAGAATACTGTGGTGCACCCTCTAATATACCTTGCAAACTTGAGAAGGCTAACTATAATATTTTTTTCGTTAGAGTGGTAATGGTGAAATCTCTGTACACACTGCGGCTATCCCGTGGATAAAATGATTTACTCAACAGTGAGAACCTGAAAGTAGATATTGGTAAGCTATACCATGACATAGAGGTCTGCAAATTTTAGAGATAATTCGCATTTACTCATTTTGAGTAGGTGAGTAATTACCTACAGGTCTGGAACTTCAGCATGTGAAAGCTCTCCCAAAAGTAGGTGAATGAGTTATTTAAGAAAAATTTGCTATCTGCAATACTTTTAGAGAAAATGCAGAATTACTCATTTTTAGTAGGCAAGTAATTTAGCCACAGGCCTAATTTAGACATAAAGCCTACCAATAGAATACTGTGGTGCACCCTCTAATATACCTTGCAAACTTGAGAAGGCCAACTATAATATTTTTTTCGTTAGAGTGGTAATGGTGAAATCTCTGTACACACTGCGGCTATCCCGTGGATAAAATGATTTACTCAACAGTGAGAACCTGAAAGTAGATATTGGTAAGCTATACCATGACATAGAGGTCTGCAATTTCACTCTGTTATAGCTGACCAAAAATTATGTGAATAACATATTTAAACCAAATACTGTAAATGTAATAGTTTTCACGTTATAACTGATTTACTCAACAGTGATAACCTCAAAGTAGCTATTACTCAGCTATGCAATGAGCTACATGTCTGAATTTTTTCTATGTTATAGCTGACCCAAAATTAGGTGAACAACATATTTAAGCAAAATACTGTAAATGCAATAGTTTTCAAGTTACAACTGATTTACTCAATAGTGAGAACCTGAAAATAGCTATTGCTCAGCTATGCCATGAGCTATAAGTCTGTAATTTCACGACGTTATAGCTGACCCAAAAGTAGGTGAACAACATATTTTAACAAAATACTCCAAATGCAATATTTTTCAAGTTACAAGTCATTTACTCAACAGTCAGTACCTGAAAATAGCTATTGCTCAGTTGTGCCATGAGCTACAGGTCTGAAATTTCACTATGTTATAGCTGACCCAAAAGTAGCTGAATAACATATTTACACAAATTTCTGTAAATGCAATAGTTTTCCAATTACAACTGATTTACTCAACAGTGTGAACTTCAAAGTAGCTATTACTCAGCTATGCAATGAGCCACAGGTGTGGAACTTCACTATGTTATAGCTGACTCCGAAATAAGTGAATAACATATTGAAACAAAATACTCTAAATGTAATACTTTTGAAGTTATAAGTAATTTACTCAACAGTGATAACCTAAAAGTAGCTATTACTCAGCTATGCCATGAGCTACAGGTCTGAAATTTTACTATGTTATAGCTGACCCAAAAGTAGCTGAATAACATATTTATACAAAATTGTGTAAATGCAATAGTTTTCAAGTTACAAGTGATTTTACTCATGATGGAAGTTACTGAAAAGCCCAAAAGTAGCTATTACTCACTTAGCTATTGAGACAGACACCCAAGTTACTCACCATGTTGTAGCTATGCCAAAAGTATCTGAATAACATATTTTAACAAAATGCTCTAAATGCAACACTTTTCAAGTTATAAGTGATTTAGTGCATGATTTCATGAATTTTAATGCATTTTAGACATTTTTGTCTACCAGAGGCCTAATTTAGACATAAAGCCTACCAAAAAGATAGGGTGGCGAGTCCTCTAGCATACCAAGCCACCTGCCAAATATGAAAGAAATCTGGAAAGAAATGTGGACTGTAGGTCGCTAACAAGCAATATTCCACATTTTAGACATTTTTGTCTACCACAGGCCTAATTTAGACATAAAGCCTACCAAAAAGATAGGGTGGCGAGTCCTCTACCATATCAAGCCACCTGCCAAATATGAAAGAAATCCGGAAAGAAATGTGGACTGTAGGTCGCTAACAAGAAATCTCTGCGGACGCGGACGAGGGCGCGGACGACAACGATGATGAATCCATAGTATCCCCGCTTCGCGTCGGGGATACAATTAGGAATATTTTCTTTGCGCCAAGAGATTGACTTTACAAGTACAAACCATGCAATGGTTGATATAGTAACAAGTAAATATATATGAATTCAACAGAGAAATTAATATAGTAAAAAATTGTTAAGGATGAGTGACAAACTACTTCAAAGACGAGCCGTTGTAGCTGTAAAAATTAAAATATGCCACAAAAAAGCACCATGAAGCAATTTAATATAGCTGACAATCGTACACAAAAATCATAAAGATATACAAGTGAGCTATCAAGAAGCTATAACTAGAGAAGATATAATTATGTACACAAGCCTAAAATAAACTGAAATATATTACTGTATTTTGTACAGAAAATACTACAGCTACAGGAAAATCACAGAACAATTGTTAAATAATGCAGGAAAAAAATGTTTTTTAAATATAATTTTTTTTTAAAAATAAATGCAAGACATTCTTCAGATAATTTTAAGTTATAGAGGTATCTTTGTGATCAAGATTTGTATAATTCAAATTTGACAGAAATATTCTATTTTTTTATCATAACCTCAAAGTTAAAAGACATGATACATATTTTGTGGCGAGTTATAACTTGATAAAGAGTACTCACATGCAGTCAGTTAATGATAATTTTTATTATTTTTTTAATAATTACCATTTAACAGAGGCCTAGCTCTCCTATAATATACAGGTATTTTTTTCACCTTTTTGGTAATTTTGACTTGTATTGTTTAGACTGCCACAATATTTAGAGAAAATCAAACACTTGCTTGTTGTCCTGAAAAAGCTGGAATTGTTGTCCATAATGTCCTCATACAATATTTTAAAAGATAAATTCCAAAATACAAAGACTTTAAAATCTCTGCTGAAGGAATGTAAGACATCCATACAACTGTTGGCTGACAATTATATGATTGGTAAATACACTGATAAGACCCTGTAGAGGTTATTAAACTAAACTACAAGAAAATTCATCTAAAAGGTCAAAGTATATAGATATCAGAAATGACTGTGACTTAGCTTTCTAATCTATTACTATATGTAGCTATACCATGAAGACTATAACTACCCATCAAATGTTGAGGTTTTCTTTTCTCTGGGATAAAAGCTGAGCAAATAAAATATATGTGAAAAAAGAAGAATATGACACACAAAAAAAAACAAAAAAACTTGGACTTTGGCCTTCTAAGTATCTTAACTACTCTATATTTTAAAAGCAAAAGTATAACTTTAATAGCCGACTCTGGAAGTAAGTTTATTTCAAATATTCAAATCCATTAAATGGCAGGGAATCGGAAGTTTATATTTTACATTAAACTTCTTAAAATACTGTGCTCTATTTTTTTTTTAATATTCCACATTCGACCACAAATATATCACAATATTCAGTAGAGATGCTATTTCTATTATATTTCTGCCATTTTTTTTTTCTCATTAAAAATACCAATTCAATCTAATTTTTTTAAATATTCCACAATTGACCATAAATATATCACAATATTCTGTAGAAATGCTATTTCTATTATATTTCTGCCATTTTTTCTCATTAAAATACCAATTCAATCTAAATTGACCATTTTGTTTATAAAACTACAAGCAAAAGACAAAATATATGAAGCAACACCAAACATATGTAAAGCATGTCTCAGGTTTGTAACTAGCTACCCACAATTCATAGTTATTGTCTTCAGATTCTTCATGCAAATCTAGTTCATCCCTCGTGAGTTCAATTTCTCGTCTGTTAGTTTCAAGCTGATTTAGTAGAGTTTCTCTCTGTAAGTGAGAAAATAAAAACAATATGGACGACTATTTGACTATATATTAAGTTATGAATTTGGTGTATCATTTATATAAGTCCTTGGGTGTGTGGTTTGACTCTGATTTTTGCTTGTCTAAATAGGTTCAGAGTGTCTGCAAGAGTTGTTTTGTGCAACTCTGTTACATTACTACCAGTAAAATAACCCCACAAAACACAAAATAAAAACTAATAAATTATGTTCAAAATGATGAATGACCTAAATTTATTTACTTACAACCCACACAACACACCTGAAGGTATAGGAAAGGCAGGTTGAAGAACTTGTGGACATATTTCAGACCGAATCCATTCCTCATAGAAGCCTCACAGTAACGCACCTGTGCACCGTTCTCTCCCCTATAAAGTAAATGTTACAATAGTCACTCTATATTATCCTCTGCAAGATGTATTTGACCAATATACTGAGGATTGATGACTAGGTAATCATACTTTTATTCCAAAATATCCTTTACTATGGATACATTTTGCCAATTTAATGCAAATAAATGCCAATTTTTTTGCAAATATTTCAATAGCTCTCATGTAACATACAAATATATTTATCATTAGAAAGATATCTACATCCTGTTTTTTGTTCATTTACTGTTGCATTAAAAACTATACAGCAAATGTGAAATGTCTAAAGTTAAGAATTAAAGTTTTATCATAATCACTGGTGCTTCCTTCTACGAATATGGTTTACAGCTTATCTTTTGCATCATTCAGGTAAATACTGAGTTTTTAAAGCATATTATGAAAGGAATGTGATGAATATTCGATGTAAAACAACCCCTATGAAATTTACTTGGAATTTATTTTAAATTTTAGCACTCATATTTACAAACCTGTATATTTTCTCACCTGTTAAGTTCTTCCAGGTACTACTTTATTCATCAGGCTGGACAGTTCTGATTTTTTTACCTGTTTATTATTGTCTCACCTCCATTTAATAACCTGTATATTTTCTCACCTGTCGAGTTCCTCTAGGTAGTATTTCACCTTCTCTGGGTTGACAGTTCTGTGATGAGACATGTCCATATGGTTGGCAAGAATTAATACAGGAATTGAAGCAGGAACTTTTGGCAGTTCTCTTTCTATGTAGTCAAATGTCCTAGCAAGAAAGATAGTCAACTTTAAACCTAATATGTTATGCACTCAAATCTATTTTTTAGCAAGAAAGATAGTAAACATTAACTCAAATCTGCCATACACTGAAATCTACGTAGTCAAACTTTTCTTTGAAATTTTACACCAACATCCCCCAAAGAAATATCACTGGCAAGTATGAACTTCTTACATCTTATATTTTCCGAGATTTAGCCTGGGTAAGATTTTAAAGTTCAGGGTCACTGTGGCAAGACAAAGGTCAAACCAAGGTCATATCATTATGTTGCACACCAACATGCCCCTAAACCAATATCCCTGCCAATTATCAACTTCCTACAACTTACAATTTCCACGATATAGCCTGAGAAAGATTTCAAAGGTCATGGTCACTATGGTAAGGTCAACAGTCAAATTAAAACCTCTCTTACATCCCGTCGTACATGTATAGACACGTAAGTGTGCTGCAAATATTGTTGAAAAATATGAACGTAACATGGTAGTGGGGTAGCAGAGATTTGCAGTGCAAACAGGCTATATTCTCCCCAAAAAAGTGTCACAGCTTGAAGATCAAAGAACAGATTGCGACTAGCTACAGGTCGTACAGTGGGTTTATATACATGCAAGGTACACGTGAGTGTATCTTACAGTATGTCTAAACAATGTAAATAATTGGGGACAACCTACAACACTTGCAAGGAGAATGCACGTGCCTAAGTCTCTCCTAAGTTACCCTTGAGACATGGATGCATTTTTTGCCATATTGCGTGCACGCAGAGAATAATGTGCATGCCGATTTTCATTGCGGGGTCTCTGAGACCTTGATATTCTGTCATAAAATCTCACGTGAAGCTTAAGTGTCCCTTGCAAGCTAGGTGATTTTTCTCTGTAACCAGGACGTACGTGCACGTACGACGGGATGTAAGAGGGGCTTTAGGTCAAACAATGACACTGCACACTTACACCCTGCAACCAATGTTTCCCTCTAAGTATGAATTTCCTACACCTAGTGATTTTTGAGATGCTTTCAAACAAGCTTTATCATACCTGTTACAAACTACTGCATGGTTATGAAAAAAGCAATTAACTAATAATTTACTGCTATTATATTATTGCTTAGTAAAACATACATCCAGTGAAAAAAGGCAACTACGGCTTGAAATATTATTGATTATTTCAAACCACTGCATGGCTATGACATCAGTAATTAACTTTCCCAGTTAAAGCCACAGCCAGTGTTTAAATCCATGACATCACTGATGAGATCAAATGAAATTTCATATTTTTAAATGTAAAATACATTTTTATGAATAAAAATGTATATACTTACCATATGAAAACACTTGGGTAAGCGTGGCTTGGCGTTCGGTGACCGCCACAAACACCGTACATAGAATTTAAATATATGAGGGGAGACCCTCTTTAAACCTATATACTTGCTACCTTTGACCCCTGGTGACCTAATTCACTCTGCCATGCGCAGTAATACAGAAATAGTTCATTCTTTTTGTGAATAAACATAAATGCTGGAAAAAGGTCTTTAAAAGCGGAGCAGGCGGGAGGGTGATTTGCTGTTTTCATATGGTAAGTATATACATTTTTATTCATAAAAATGTATTTTACATTTAAAAATATGAAATTTTATTTCATAAAAATGTAAATATACTCTACCATATGAAAACACTTGGGTTGAATGCCCACATGGAAGGATGGTGGGAAAAAGACAGACTGAGGAAAACCACCCTAAGGTTAAATTGCTACAAAAGGATACTTCCTCGTGCAATGCAATTGAACCCAAAACCTCTGTGCTGAAGCAATAACTCCACTGAGTTAAGTGAGTAGCATTAACCACTGCACTAACTTCAACACTGCTGTCTACACCCTATTAGGTCAGCTCAAAGGAGAAGGCATAAGTATGCCCTGTGCTCAGAATGGGAACATGCCCAGAGGCACTAAGAAGCACGGTTCTGAAAATAGAGATGAAGAATAGATTCCCTAAAAGGGAAATGCCACCCCCCTTTCTCTGAAACTAAAAGTTTCAGATGGACTTAAATTGAGGAATTTAAGTAGAAGAGAGAGAACTGGCTGAGTGGAAAAGGATGTCCACTCCACTTAAGAAATCATAGAGATTCTTAAGAACAACATCTCTGAAAGAAAATAAGTGAAGTGCAAGAATTCCAAGAGGAATCCCCCATGATGTGAAGAAGTGCGAAACCACCGAGGAGACCAGAATGAAACTTGGGCAAAAACATCATGGGCCTTCACATGTGGAACAGAGATTGAGGGAATAAAGGATAAAATGTTATCCAAAAAGATATTGTCTGAGCAGCAATATCACCCTCTTGGACTTCAGAAGAAAGACCAAGAAGAAATCCTCCTAAGAAAGTCAGAATAGCTAGATAGAAAATATCTTAGGAATATGACTGTAGAAAACGAGAGGTCCTCTAAGTCATCCTGACCAAAGACAAAAAGTCAAAACAGGAACAGCCTTCTGAAGATAACTGGCTTAAGCCAAGAAAGTAAGATCTGACTTAAGGATGACTTAGGCCATCCCTAGAGAGTGAGAGAAAACCTCTAAATAGAGGAATGAAAATCACTCCTTCTCCTTCCCAAAGGGAGTAAGAAAGACTGTCTAAAATGTGAAAAACTTGGCTCAGCAAATGAAAAGGGTTCAAGAGGAGCCTTGGTAAGAGCCTGCAGAACCAAGGATTAAGTACCAAACAGGTAGGTGACGACTACCCTAATTCTGGACTTAAGGAAGCTCTAAATGAGACTTCCTAGCTCCTTATAAGAACCCAACTCCAAGTAGTACATGGAGAGAGTTGACCTGTATCCCTATTGTCTGAAAATAATTCCTAAATAGGAACAAACAGCAATAAATGGGACAGTTGAAGCATGGCAGAGTGGCCATGTTTCTCACAAGTTTTTGAAGCAGTTCCACATTGCTTCATAGACAGTTATGGACCCCTCCTGAGAAAATTCTTCTTAATGGAGACTTCAGCTAGAAAGCTTGAAGAAAGGAACTCCATAAAAATTAATAACAAAACTCAAGATGAGATTGTTATAGAAGAATAAGAGGAAGAGCCAATGGCTTTCTAAAAGGAGAACTTGAGGCCAAAACCTGGCAATTACCAAGGAAGGCTACAAGAAGCATGATACAGCTCTGAAAGTTGATTAACTTCCTGGCCATAGAGGACAAGGAGCTGAAGGAGGAAGGAGTAAAAGAAGTACTCCAGACCAAAACACTCCAGGGCGTCTGTTGCCAGAGCCTAAGGATCTAGCACAGAAGGCACATGCAAGAGCAGCTTGTGATTGAATCACATGACAAAAGAAATCTAAATAAGATGAGAAGTCTGAGACTACCATCTGAAGATCCAAGAATTGAGGGGCCACCTTATATGAAAGGTGAGAAAAGACCTCCAGAGATGGTCTGCCAAGGATTCATGCCCCTGGAACATGAGTAGGTGGAAGAACAGACTTGTTCTTGTAAAAATAATGGCAAAAGATGCCAAAATACACATGTCCCAAGAGTGGAAGCTGTCTTGATATAAAGAAAGCCCAGACAACAGTGTTACCTGGACTATCTGAAGAATCCCTTAAAGAAAGGACAAGTGAGGAACAAATGTCTTGAGAACAAGACATCTGAGTTGTTTGAGGCTGAAAGGATGATCCTTTGATGAAAGGATAATACAGGAACAAATGTCTGAGCAAAAAGGACAGCTATGAGCTCTAGAACTGATGAACAGACTGGACTGCTACATCAAAAATAGACCTTAGGTGGTCCACAGAGCACAAAGAACTCCCAAACCCTGCAGTGAAACATCCATGAAAGTAGATGAAAAAACTAGGGAATTAAAGGGAGGTGTGCAAAGACATAGTTCCCAGGATAGTACCATCTTGAATGAACCTTCATAGAAGGATCAAGGAATGGAAAATCCAGAGCACCTTTGAAAAGGAAAATCAAGTGTCCTGAGATGACACAGAAGAAGTGTCATGTGCAGGGACCTTGAAGAAGCGGCTTCCAAGTGGAAGCCAAAAGAAATAAGGAGCCCAGTTGGAGAGGTAATTAAGAAACAGGTTAAGAACCTGACCCAGGAAGGAGACCTGTTAAAGAAACAGATCTAAATACTTCCTGCTAAGAACCACTCCAAGTTGAAAGTCAACTCTAATAGAGTTGGAAAATGAGCCTCTGACAACTATTGGCTCTAATGAGCCAATTTGTAGTCACATGTGCACTGAGATGCCCAACCTCAAAGCCAACTTTCCTTACTTCCTTGACTAAGGAAGTAAATCCTGAAAGGCTAGTGGCTAAACCATAAGGCATTGCCACAAGGTGGTACACCTTGCCCAAAAGCAAAACTATGAGCAAGAGTGAACCAAAGGAGCCAAAGGAGAGAAAGGAGGCAAATTGAGGAAGAGAAGTGGTCCACTGGCCAATCGAGAAAATGATCAACTGATAAGTTGCATCCTGATAGTCTGGAAAACCAGGAAAAGATATAAATCTAATGGTGGTTTCCAGTATATCTTTGTCAAGGATAATGCCCTGAAAAAATCAGGAAAACAGGAGCTCAAGATACTTGAACTGCTCATGTGAACAGACAGTGTGAGACTGAAAGACAAAGAACAGCATTCTTCTGTGGAGAAGAGCTGAAGAAGAAATCAGGAAAGTGGAATCTGAGAGACCACTGGAAGGTGAACCAAGTTCCAGATTGTTGGAAAAAGAAAGGCAGCACCCAAACATTTCAAATGAATGGAAGAAATCAGTTGACCTCCCACTGGCAAGTGGAGGGATCTGGAAGTAAGAGTGAAAATTTGAGTAAAACACAACACTCTTATCTCCTGAAGGACACCATAATAGAGGTTGAGGCTGAGCCTCTACCTCTGGAAGGCATTCCACCATCAGAATGTTGGAACCTGGAAAGGAACCACATCCGTAAAGCACTAAGTTAGAGAGAAGACTCCCTAGTTGGGAGGAGACCCCAAATTACCCTACCAAGTGACTAGGCACAAGTGAGGGAAATGGATAAAGAAATCTCTCAAAACAAAGTGCAAAGATGGCTGAAAAAGGGCCATAGATCAACCAGCTAAAATGGAGCTAGAAGACCCATTGAAGAGATGTCCAAAGCATGGTGGATGAAAAAGACCACTGAGAAAGTATTGCCTTGTCAATCAACTTGAATAAGTGATCAACAAAACAGGACTGAAGGAAAAAATCCCACAGTACTAAGGACCCTAGGGTCCATCTCAAATCTCCCCTAATAGCAGAGGAATTCTACCTAGGGAAGAGAAGGTCTTAAGAACCCCACCAGGCTAGATCCCAGGTCCGGAAACCTGAGCAAGTCAACCCAAAAAAACCCTCTGAAGAGGATTTGTACCTGGCCAAATTAAGTTTTAGAAGGTAAATTTGGGTAATTACCCAACCTATAAAACTTAGAATGAGAAGATCCCAAAGAGTGAGTGACAGAAATTAAGAATCTGGCCTCATGAAGGAACTTCTAAGCCTGGGAAAAGTGGTTGACTTTAGAGAAAAATAAGACTGATCAAAAGGAAAGAGCAGTCAAATTTCTAATTCTGTTGGACAGGAAGCTTGAAAATCTTCTGTGGATAAGATTAAAGGATGAAGTCCTAAGCACCCATATAGTCCAACAGACTGGCACCAAAAAGTTGGAATAGGGTTCCTGAAGTCTGCCTAAAGGTTAACTGTAGACAGAGAAACCGCCAACATACCCAAAAGGGAGATGTGCCCATTGATCATCAGATCTAAAAAATGGTGAAAACGCAATAGAAAACTGTTGAGTAACAGAAGATTTCCACCAAACCCCAAACAAAATTTTTTTAGATTTAGAAAATGAATGGAGTAGTGTTAAGGAAGTAGCAAAATCAGTTGGATTCAACTGATAAACTCTTCTAAAGGGACTCTGAACATGAATGGTCTTGAGAAGGTAATCCCAGTACCAAAAGCAGTCTGATTAGACTGAAGCCTAGGCACAAAAGAGGCCAAAGGACTAAAAATGGACTGAGAAACCAAATGACCAATTGATATAAAATTGGAATGTAGGAAACCAGTAACAGTGAAATGGATCTCCAAAAGGTGGAAGACAAAGTCCTCCCCAGAAGCCGTAAACCCCCAACCTCCAGAATTGAAGGTGGAGAAAGGCTAAAAATGGAGACCCTAGGCTCAGAATTGAACCCCAAAACACTGAAACCAGGATCCGAATTCCAGAAATGTCAAATGAAAGGGCCTGTACAAGTAAAGAACCGTGAATGGTAGGTAGTAAATACCGTAATGTTACGCTATAAAATATGCGTTAACAAAGGAAATATATTACACATTATGCTCTGACATAATAATAATAAAAGAATTATGTAGAAGGAATGCATAAACAAACCTGGAAATGCTGTAATCACCATGAAAATGAATATTTTCTGACAACCGATCGGTTGACCTCCATTTTGGATGTGACGTCATAGTCACGTGACCTGGTGAATGATTCGTAAAAAGCTCAATAAATAGGGTCAAAATACGCGGTGAAACAAAGAATTTCGTAAAAAGAATGAAGGAAACCATAAATGGGGAATTATAATGCCTGTAGAAGTGCATAAATGAATTAATTCACCGCGGAAATGAATATTTCCAAAGGAAATCCAACATTCTGACACCACGTGACCCGATGAACGATAATACCAAAATGGTATTTACGTGAAAAACAATGCACAGTCAAGGTGACAATACGGTCAAAATACGTGGAAAAACGAAGAATTTCGTTGAAAGAATGAAGGAAAACCGTAAATTAAAATTGTAATGCCTGTAGAAGTGCATAAAACGAAATAATTTACTGAGGAAATGAATATATCCAAAGGAAATCCGACATTCTAACACCACGTGACCAGATGAGCGATAATACGAAAAGATGCAAAATACGTAAAATATTGCACAAAATAGAAAGTAAATTCACCAGAAATCGAGAGAAATGGTAATAAAATGGAGGAAAAGTGAATATAACAGCAAAGAAGTACTCACAGAGCTTCAAAAACGTGTAAATGCAGGTCTTTTGAGAGGTAGCAAAACGCCTGTTGCTTGTTCAACCGCCACAAAAAGAATGAACTATTTCTGTATTACTCTGCATGGCAGAGTGAATTAGGTCACCAGGGGTCAAAGGTAGCAAATATATAGGTTTAAAGAGGGTCTCCCCTCATATATTTAAATTCTATGTATGGTGTATGTGGCGGTCACCGAACGCCAAGCCACGCTTACCCAAGTGTTTTCATATGGTAGAGTATATTTACATTTTTATGAAATAAAATCGAGTTTTCAAGCTACTCAATCAGGCCAAAAAAATAGTTCTCAAATAATTTATGGTAAAACTTTGGGCCTCACCACTGCTTGGTTATGTCCATCACCATGATGACTCCATTAGTGCCTTTGTAAACATCCACAAACTCTGCATCCAAACAAGCATCTTCAAACTGTGAAAAAACAAAACAGAGAACACTTGAAATGTTAAAATGAGTCTCCTGTTGACTCAAAGACATTGTTATACTGAAATCTAGCATGGCATGGTTGTGTCAGTGAATCTGATTGGCCTAGAGCCTTGGTAAGATTGTAACATGTTGGTAACATGTTGGATGTTCCGGTAATAACCCCCCGCAAAGTATAATGGATAAAATAGCCTTGTTTTTATCATGTTAGAGTGTTTCGAAATAATAATATTACTACTGCTAAAATATTTTGTCATGTTTTGTCTTTGTGGTTTATATCCTCAAATTTTGAGAAAATTTTGCACATACCATGGGTTGTTGGGTGTTTGTTATTCCAAAACCTCAAACACAGACCTAAGAAGTGATATTTGTAATAATATTATGAATTCCTAAATAAAACCAGTCTTTATAATGGATATAAAGTCCTCAGGTTCGTACTTTATGATTGCTATAAATAACAGGACTTTTGGCACAATGGACGTGCACTACTGTGCTCATCCATTACTCCACAAAAAATGCTGTCCTTATGGCAATCATAAAGCACCTGCCCTCAGACTTTATTTCTACAGCTGAACAGCTCTAGAATTAACTGACCAATAATTATCTATTTACTAAATAATATACATGATACTTATTTCTGAACTAGAAATGAGTCATACACACTCAGGGCAGTTGCTGTTAAGATTGACTAGAGTAAGAAATCTAAAATTCGCCACATATCTGAAATTCGCCACATGTGAAAATACTAATAAAATAAATGAATTGTGGTGAGATTTGTTGACTGTATAGTAAATTAAGGCTTTTTGAACTGAAAAATACCAATTTGTAGACAAAAACATCATTTTCTTCATAAATGAACTAAGGTTTTAGAGGTGGCGAATTTTAGATTCCTGTCGAATTTTAGATTTCTTACTCTACCATACATTAGTATTTACATAACAATAATATTATTCCATGCTGACAGTCAAGAAATTCATGTTGAAATAAAACGTAAATAAAATTTAAACAAATATTAGAAAGCAGGTTTGACATGTTGTATAATGAACAATGAGAAAAGAAAAGAAAAATGTATTCAACACATCCACAACTGTAGCAAAAAGTTACATCAACAAGACACATACAAGAAGTTAGAAAACACCATACACAGGGTATATCCACTAAATTTCAATATTTTTTCCATGACTTTTCCATGACTTCTCCATGACCAAAGCTTTAAAATTAAGGACCTTTTACATGCTTCGTGGCATGAAAGAGACATGTACTGAGGCCACGAGCTCCCGCCAGTTTTGTCCTTGAGAACCACTCACAAGGTTCCAGTCACAGTGCAGGAAGATGTGGAAGACACCAAAATTTGATCTGATTACATAAACTTATCCTTGTATTGAAATGCTGGATGAAAGAAAGGAACAATGCCATTTCATGAAAGGATGCCATTTAATTTCCATGACTTTTCATGAATTTTCAAAAACCTGGAGTCAATTTCCATGACTTTTCCAGGTTATCCATGACTGGATACACCCTGCATACACTAGACTCTGTTTAATTAGAACCTCGCAATAGCCACAGCAGGATATTAGTACATTTCACTCCTTCTTACTTAAGATGAAGTATTGTCAACTTTCATACACAGTGGCACAAAGTTACCATTTCTTACTCTGTACATAAAAGTCACAACATTGAAAAAACATGCATGTGTTACAAAATAAACAAAAAGGACTGGGCTGATGATTGGGGCTTCCACATATTTTGAAAAATTCCATTTTTAATGATTTTGTTGAAATGACTATCTTGGTCTGTTTATATGTTTTTTTTCCATTTATACAAAAATTCAACCTGCCTGCAGAAAATTGCAGGAAAACGCTTTCCTGAAACTGTGCCAGACGGCTCTTTGTTTTACGTTTTACTCAGAAATTCAAGATGAATACCAAAAATGTCGGGAAAAAAATTTTTGTTTTTTTTTTGCAAAAATGCCATATGACTGCACATACCTCAAGGGTCAAAATCTTTTTTCAAAATCGTTCTGTCTCACACCGTTTCCAAGATAAATGTCTTTTTGCATTTTATGCTGAAATTCAAGATGGCTGCCAAAAATGGCAGGAAAACGATTTTTGGTTAGAAGTGGCGGATGACTCTGCGTATACCCTACACGTAAAAAATTTCATTCAAATCTTCTCTATGTTACACAGTTTCCCAGATAAAATTTTTTGCATTTGATGCAGAAGTTCAAAATGGCTGTAAAAAAATGTGCTGTTTGACCCTGCATATACCCTGGGGGTCAAAAATTTTACCAAAATCACTCTATCTCACAAAAGTTCTCAGATAAATACATTTTTTGCATTTTACACAGAAATGCAAGATGGCCGCCAAAGATGTCGGGAGAATGAATTTTGGAAAAATGTGCCATATGACTCTGTGTATACCTTGTAGTTCGATAATTTCGTCAAAATTATTCTATCTCGCACCTTTTCTGAGATATTAAAGCTTTTTCAATTTAATCATTTGCAACATTTAATTAATCGTTACTAATGCCCAGGTCACACAGTGGCGAGGGTGCTACGATGATATCTGCGAATATAGAAGAACAGAGGCGATTTCAAATTCGCCAGAATTCGCCAAAAAAAAGCGGGAAAGTGTAGTCACGTGATAAAAGATCTTCATACTTCTACGACCCCTCTACGATGTTCTACGATGCCTTTCAAATGTCCTGAGACAAAGCAAGAATATACAAAGAATACCCTACGAACTGGTGAAGATATCTAGCGAATTTACCCACGAATCAGCTACAAGTAGGGGAGAATGAATGCGATACTTGAAGAATCTTCTACGACAAAGGAAGAATCAGTTGAGAACAAGGAAGAATATCTGGCGAATTTACTGAGAACAAGAAGGTAGTACGATTTGCTGGAGAATGTCCTACCACAGAGCTACGATGTAGAACAATCTGCTACCAATAGTGGCGAATTCTAATGGCGAACTAAAAAACGGCCACGAATCGGCGAATACCGGCGATAGTTTTGAACAGTTTGAAACTGTCGTAGCTAGATGACGATCCATGGAGAATGGTGGAGAACAGTGAAGATGGACCAAGAATTTGCTACCAACAGGGAAGAACTTAAGGATCGTGCATATTCGCCACTAAAAGTTGCCACAGTGTGACCTGGCTTTAAGCCATTTTTTATTACTGGATCATCTTCAAAAGTTAATGATTTCCTGACATCTATAGAATAACAAACCTACTTGCCAAATTTCATGCAAATAGGTGAAGTGCCTTTTTAAGTTATCATCTGGACAAGCGCACCCTTTAAAAAACATGGTTTTAGTCATGTGACTTCTCTGATTGGTCGAAATGTCATGACACCATCTTCAGAAAATTTCCCCAAGGCTAATCCATACATGTGCCAAATTTGAAGAGATTCTGCCCAGAAGTTGCTGAGCTATAGTCAATAGAAAGTGTGGGAGCCAGTGGACCCTATCTCTCTCCCCCTTTTTCCTGAATACAAACAAGCGTCCCTTTGCAGATGCCTAATAAAACATTTGAAAGAAAAAAATTGGAAAAAAGTACTCTTTTATCATTTACTATCAAAAGTTTTCCACCTCTCACAAAGAACATACTTTCAATAATAATTATAATTTTCGCTATTTTTATCGTTAAATAGAAAAGCATTCTTTAAGAATAATGGTTGAACAGTACTAAAGTGCAAAACTGACACATACTTCACACATAAAGCAAAAGCAAAAATATATACAACATATTAAACTGTGTTAACAGTGTTTTTGCCCAATGATCAAAGCTAAAAACTGACAAATTCCATATAATTACAAATTCACTGGACAAATACATAAAATTTGTGTTAGAAACTATTTCTTTTCCTTTACATATTTACAAAAATACATGAAAACACCTTAAAACAACTTGATGAATATTTTTTCCAACTTTGTACATCTATGTAGAGAAGAAACCTTTGCACAAAACTGGCAAAAGTATCACCAAATTTTCACAATATCATAACTAAAGGAATTGATGTCCAGTTTTGGGAAGTATTTATGAAATACAATATGTTCATTTAGTGTCACTCTGAATGGAAAATATACCTGCAGTGAAGAATTTAAAAACAAAAATTGACAAGCTATGTTGTCAGATTTGAAAAATATATAGCTATGAATCTTCATACTTATCCTGTATGATAATTGCATAAAGTAATGAACAGTGTGGGTCTTTTGTGTTAAAAACATCCTGGACCATCGGTAGAGGAACTCAAAAAAGTTGTCTGCCCTTCATAAAAGTTGTCTGCCCAAATATTATTACCTTTTTTGCAACTTTTAGAATTGTTCTCATGAAAATGTAGAATTTATTTACTCTGGCCTGTATTATATGTAAGCCGAAAGCTGATTGGTCAAAAAATCAGGTGGCACATGCGCAAAGCATTTGTTTACATCTGTAAATGGCTGACAACTTCATCCAAGAAATATGGTAGAAATTCGAAGTAAAAATGTGAATATATTGCTAATATATTGTATATATCTTTAAAATATGATGTGTTTTCGCCTTTTAAAAGATGGAGGACATGGCGGTCCGCGTGTATAGTAAGATTTCGGCCCAACGACAGAGATTGGCGGTCGTTGTCCGCCGGTCAGCCGCGAAGGTCACACACTGGTAATGAATACTTTTGTAGATCCATCAAAATATGACAGCATGATTTTTATAGTTCAATCAGAATACCTCAATTTCAAATGCAAAATAACATTCCTTTTCTCAAGTAGTACAAACAAGAGCATCCTGAGAGCGCAAACCTCAACCAAGGCCCCAACAAATCCAATACTGCTTATACATGCAATGATAAAAAATTATTTTAAAAATTTCCTGGATCCAGACATTAAAATTTCATCAAACTCTGTTCATAAATTTTCGAGTTATTTTGCAAACAGATAAACAAACACATGCAGCCAAAAACATAATTTCCTTGGTTGAGCTAATAGACGGAGTCCTCAGAACCCCCAATAAGTGGGGGAAAAGTTTAATTTAAAGGACAGATTTCTGAGTCCATTCCATTTAAAGCCATGGACAAAACCTGCTTGCACTGTAAGCAGTGATCATACTGGGTTTTTTTCTCTTTAAAGTACAAAACACGGAGTATTTAGGATACTTGGAAACCTCCATCACTGTAACTGTGTAGGTATACAATATTATTAAAACAGAAACTGATGCTGTTTTAATCACATTTACTGTTATTTTACATGAACAAAACTGTCAAAACAGTAGCACAGACAAATGAACTACAAAGAGAAAAAGTTAGTATGAAAGCTGAAAAAAAATCACTGTACAAGAAAAAGAAATTTAAAGTTTCACATTTTTATAGAATCATCAAAAATGATTCAAACTGTTAAAAAAAATAAGTATTTCAGCATTCACAATTTTGGAAGAACCACTCTTATGTAGTAACCATTAGTATATGTACAATATTTTTTTTATTAACATAACTTCCTACATTTCAACATCTATACTCAAATTGTCAATTTAGTTATGTTTGTTTGCAATAACTCATTGGCAGAATTTGCTAAACTATTATTATTATTATTTTTTTTTTTTTTTTTTTTTTGCATAATCTACTTTATATTTTAATCATCCAATATTTATTTAAAAGGGAGATTTATTTTGAGATATTTTATTTTCTTTAATCTCTTTTACTTTCAGCACTATTTATGGCAGATGAGGCATAAGTAACTGACAATTTATTCATTTTATGGCGATAGTTGAATATCACTTTGCATACAAAACCAAATTTGAGTTTGATAACAATATTAAACTTTTAATTTAATCCCTTTACAATTGTTGTACCTTTTACAAGTTTATTATAAATCCTGTACAGTACTTTCTTACTGTGACATTTGAAAGATTTTGACCACTTAACTTGCTCCACAGCATTATTGTTCTTCTATTTAAAGGATATGAAGCTTCTGTTAATATTTTTGAACGACAAACATGCATAAATCTGACATTAACACCAGACCAGAATATGAAACAAACCAAATATTGGTATATGAATGATACAAGCCACAGCATGTCGATTCATCACTGAAGATTGTTAAATCTACTTTACTGACAGGGGAAGGGTTGGCAGCATATTTTTATGTTCCCATTCCATTAAACATGTTGTGCATTAGTACACTACCTACACTACCCTAGTATTGACTAGGCCTGTGATTCAGGGCAAACAATGGAGTCAGGCTTGCATTGTGAAATAATCAATCCTGTCACAGCCTTAGTATTAACAAAAGCTGCAAGTGAGCCGGAAAGTGTGTCTCGAATCCTCACTTGGGAAGAACTGACTCGTGCTAGGTTAATTGTTTGAGTTTGCTTTGATTATCGCCTATGAAATAAACAGCTTTATATTACAACTGTGAAAAATAACATCGGAGATGCCCATACCCCACAGCCTAGAGAAATAGCTTGTAACCCATGAGATATGGAAGAAGTGACAGAGTACAAAGATCTGGAGACTTTCACAGCAAACAGTGTGATATGATGTCATACAGCTTCACCCCCTAACCAATATCCCTACCAAGTATCAACTTCCTATGCTTTACAGTTTTCAAGACATAGCCTGAACAAGAGTTTAAAGGTCATGGTCACTACAGCAACGTTAAAGGTCATATCAAGGCCACATCATGACATTACACACATACAGCATCTTACTAATGTCCCTACCATGTATCAATTTCCTGCACCTTACGGTTTCGAGATAAAGCCCGGACAAGATTTTATAGATCAAGGTCACTACAGCAAGGTCAAAGGTTAAATCAAGGTCACACCATGACGCAGCACACCTACACCCCCTAACCAATGTCCCTAGAAAGTATCAACTTCCTATACCTTACGGTTTCTGAGATATAGCCCAGACAAACTTTTCCCGCTGCCCGCCCGCACCGCCCATCCAGATACCATGGGTGAAAACAATACCCCGACAGCCGTTAAGGGCTGTGGGGTGAAAAAATGAATTTTATTTTGTGTCTATTTTTAGCTACTTTTGCAGAACCGGTTTAGTTCCTTTGATCCAAATTTTTCACAGAATTGCTTTATTGCGAGTAACAGCAGAATCGTTGCAGCCTTTGTATAATGCCACATTTAAACTGTACACAGTAAGTACTAGTAACACACTGTACCAGGGGTGCTGTTGTCTGCATCTTTGCCCGTGCTCCTTGTTTATTGATGTCTGCCTCAGTCTTCACAGCAGGAATGTCCTTGGCTTGCAGAAATATGTCTGAAGACTTGATGGGTTTTTCATAAAGACAATAAAAAGAATGTCTTAACAATGTCACACTTGTTTTGTTTTTTTCATGTCACCTTTCATACCCAAGGTCATATTATGATAGGCTATCAGTATTTTCTACATGTTTTGACAAGCTAGAGGATTCAAACTTTTGACCAACTGTTAGCCAAACTTTGTAATAAAAACACTTGACAGTATTTTTGTCGAGAATACTGGACACCAACCGGTAGTGCTGCAAGTTTGCCATCAAAATGTACATGAAGGTTTGCTTCAAAATGATAAATGATATTTAAGTGAAAACATGACTTTCTCAGTAAATCCTCGGATTCCACTTGAAGTATATGGCAGGTCTGTTGACAAAATTGTGCAAAGTAATATTTGGTGTAAAACTGATATACAATCAACCTTACGTTGATATCTGTAACAGTTTTCCCTTAAAAGAGCAGAAACCATTTTGAAAATGGTGGCTTTGGTGCCCAAAAGCCATTTAAAAGTCAAACAACAATTACATGTTAAAACATTCCCTGCCACCACTGATATCAAATACTATGAATGTAGGACATTACAATAATGACTTACAAGAATTATTGGAGAAATCAGAATGAATAATATTCGAGAACGCAGAAAACCTAAAACCTGGGTAATGCTTAAAGAATAAAACATTCTAGATTGACGATCTGAATTGGGATAAAGTTTGAGTAGGACCACGCCACAGACAGACCCCACCTGGTTTTATAGTTATGTACAAACAGACCTTGGGGAGGTAGTGAGTGAGGAGGAAAAACTGTGAAAGCAATCAATTGGTACAGTGAAAACATTTGCTTTCAACAATTAAAAGAAACTAAAAATAAAGAACTGCAGTAAAACCCTGTTTGTACATTTTCCCTTTAAAGCAGTAGAAACAAATAACAAATCATTTGAACTTTTCCACTAATATTCCTACACTGAGAACAAGAATTTTCTTAAAATTACAGATATTTTCTTGCAAAAAAATTGCAAGAAAAATGTTTTAAGAATAAGTAGTTTTCCAAATTTTGTTAAAAACTGTATCCATAGGACATTTCTTTGTACAAACAATACCTTCATTCTGATCAACTCCTAAAATACAAATGTTTCTTCCTCTCTCTACAGCTGTTGCATTTAATTTGTTCTAAAAACCTTTCAAAATCTAAACATTTCTATGTACTTCAAAATTCTTATTCTTAGATATTTCTCTGATTCTGAGATATTTTTTTCAAAGAAAATGATCATTTTCTGAGAAAATTTTAAGAACAAGAAATAGTCTCAGAATAAACATATTAGTGATAAGGTAAATTTTAAAATTTTTATGCAGTCCCTTTAGATGCAATTCAACAGGGTTTGAACTGTAGATCTACATCTATTATTTTACAAATACATTTTTAGCATATTCATTTCAGAATCTACTTTCATCTGGCATTGAAACTGAAAACACAACAGTGTCAATTTCAACACATACACTAGAACATAAAATACTACATATAATGCATGGGATGAATTTAAATGAATGAAATATTTGTAGGTATAGCTGTGCACAATATAACAATAAAATTGGTTCAACATGCTAAAAACCTAATTCAATTTTCTTAAATGTTTTAAAATAATTTTGATAGTAATAACTTCAAAAGAAGAATTTTTTTAAGGCAAACTATTTGCTTGATATTTTGTCACTGCTATAATTACTTTTCATCCTAAAATTTATTAAAATACTGAAGAAAATAAATTCTCCTTTGTTTATTGTATGATTTTGAATAACACAAGATTCACATAATAGAAGGTTCAGACTAACTTTCTATTTTTATGACAAATATCAGGAGGGTTAAAATAAACAACGAGTGCTTGAGTGCAATGGCAATATGGGGATACTTTGCTGCCTTGGCCGAGGTTTGCGATCTAAGAGTGCTCTAAAGTTGTAATGTGAATTCACAATCAGCGCGTGTGTGTGCCCCTTATTGTGTAATAAAGTGAGCATGGTAAAACCTCTATTACAAAAAAACACGGAGAGTATACTTTTGTTTGGATCAAAAACAGAAAAGAATTTTAGTATGAAATGATACGGAATATAAATTTGGTAGAATGGAAATCAGTTCACCAAATTGAATATTCATACAACAGAATGTCATATAATAGAGGTATAATGGATAAAATTGCATATACTTGTTAGTATCTTTAAATATCCTCATCTAACCCTTTTTTAGGTCTTTGTAACTGATCAATATCACACTAATGACAACTACAAATTGGATGATGCAAACATTTAAGAAAAATAGAAAGCCTTCTTTGCACTGTGACAGCTGATATTTCCTGTAAACATCTTGCAATATATTGCAAGGATATAACTCAGAAATCTACCCAAAAAGAGCAACCTTTTAGCATTGCATGTATATCACCTCATATGATCTTATGCAATCATTAGAATTCTTAAAAGTCAAGATAAAACCCAAGTATGTATTAATTTATGTATTGTATAGGTATGTCAAAAATATAAAATATGACATTTCTTTACAAATTTTCCAATAATCTGTATTAATATTTTACTTTTCTAGCACTTTCAGATCCGGCTGCCATATGGGTTGCAATGTTTACTTCTTAGATACATGCACACTTCACCTTTCTGGTATTTCCTCTCTACCCAAAAGTACTATAGATCAGAAGATTACCTGACCTTTCGACCTTCGAAAAGTTTTGACCCCTATTTTCGCCCACAGAGTTCTGTGTCCTCACATTTTCTAGTTTGTATACTTTATTTTAAAATATTGCTAGGAAACCCCCACAGAATTACCTGGCGTCACATTTTCTAATTTGCATATTTTATTTCAAAATATTGCTAGGAAACCACCATAGAATTACCTGGCCTCACATTTTCTAATTTGCATATTTTATTTTAAAATATTGCTAGGTAACTCCCACAGAATTACCTGGCCTCACATTTTCTAATTTTCATATTTTAGTTTAAAATATTGCTAGGAAACCCCGACGGAATTACCTAGCCTCACGTTTTCTAATTTGCATATTTTATTTTAAGATATTGCTAGGAAACCCCACAGAATTGGTCATATCACAACAGGTAGTTTTATGGGCAGAGGAAACCAGTATATAAAGTTGGTCATAGTTCTGTACTGTAAACTGCCACCCAACAGCAAGCAACTACCAGCTTTCCCACTTGGGGTCAGGCCGGCATTCGTACTCCGATCTCAGAGATGGAAGGCGAGAGTGTTACCACTCTGCCATCATGATCCCCTGCTAACCGTTTCCGCCTAATTATAAAACACAGCCACACACCTCTTGCTCTGAGTTTGCCATCTTGAGCCCCTCAATCTTTTTCTTCTTCTTGCCTTTATCCACCACGTCCCACACTTCTACCTTCACCACGTCATCAGTGGCCTTGTAATTCCACTGAATACTAGCCACCTGTACAAATTGAGGGAAATATCTGATAAAAAGAAATGTGGCTAACCTCAGCAGATCAGAGGTCTTATTCACAAAAGGTCTTACCCAAATCTTAGACTTAAGTCAGCTACATCTGTATATAATTTTTTTTTTTTTTTTTTCCCATCCTTTTTTTTATTGTCTTCAAAATCATATACATATCAGTACAAAAAAGTCACAAATGAACATGTTTAAAAAACCGTCAACAACAGAATTACATTTATACAAGTGAATTTTTACATTTTCTATAGTTTTATATATCCTCAGAAATATCTTCAAGAATACCCTTCCACTGTGTCCATCTCATATTAAAGGTTTCGCAATTGTTATTTGTCTGGTACAGCAATTTTTGCTCAGTATATTTTGACCTAATTAATTTCTGCAATTGAGAGAAGTATATTTCTTTGTTGTATTTTGCACACATAAAAATATAATATCTAGTTATGATTAAAACAAAATTTAATGGCCAGAAGGAATGCTCCATAAATGCACAGCCTAGAATTTTTTCTGTGTCACCAAGATTTAGGTCAAAACGCATTTCAGTCTTGATCCAGGATTGCATTTGTTTCCATAGATTTTCTACTCTGCAGCAATCCACAAAAAGATGATTAATAGTTTCACAGTCTTGGCCACATAAGCGACATGCCTCATTGTTTGAAATTTTCATTTTTACCTGTATATAAACATGCCTCATTGTTTGAAATTTTCATTTTGACCTGTATATAAAATTTAAGTCTAAGACTTGGTTAAGACTTTTCGTGAATATAGCCCCTGGGCTCAGTTTCATAAAAGTCTCCTTAAGATTAAAGGTCACCTTAAATTTACAGTTTTCCTTGTATTTTTTACTCCTTTTAATGAAACTCGGTTTCACAAAGCTTTTCTTTATAACATTTAAACATTTTTAACAGAATTTGATCAAGTTCCCTTTCTGCTGTGTGTTCAAATGAAACAGTGTAAACAAGTTTCATAAGTTTGTTGGTATCACATCGCCTAATAAGATAAATTCTTATACTGATAAACTGTTTTAATTCTTTTCTCATACTCTGTATGATATAAATTGTAATGAACATATTCATATTTAACGGGACCATAAAAACAAGGAAATCTAAAAACTTAAATCATTACCTGGAAACTTCTCAACCATTTCAACCAAGATTTTCATGCAACAAAAATTAACCAAAACTCTGTAAAAATACCTTTCTAATGAGATATTTACGCACTTGTTAATGCATTAATGATACTGATTATCTGTTGTGGCACTGTTGAATACAAAAGAACTAGACCTACGCATCGGACAACCGATGCCAATTTGTATCCACCGAAAAGAAAACTCACCAAAGCCAGTCAATCATCATTTGACCTTGAAGGAGGGGCCCAAGGTCAAATCTGAAAACATCAGAAGATTCCAAGCCCATGACCTCCTGTAAGTTGGTTTCATATTGCAAACCTCTAGGACCAATAATAAGCAAGTTATCAGCACTTTTAAGTTTGGCAATTGTCGTTTGACCTTTAAGGAGGGGCCCAAGGTCAAGTCTGACCACATCAGAAGATTCCTAGCCCATGATTTCCTATAGGTTGGTTTCACATTACAAACTGCTAGGACCAATAAGTAGCGAGCTATAAGCACTTCTAAGTTTGGGTATCCTTGTTTGACCTTGAAGGAGGGCCCAAGGTCAAATCTGAGTACATCAAAAGATTCCTAGCCCAGGATTTCTTATAGGTTGGTTTACCATCCCAAACCTGTACGACCAATAATAAGTGAGGTATAAGCATTTTAAATTTGGCTATCCTCGTTTGACCTTGAAGGAGGGGTCCAAGGTCAAATATGACCACACCAAAAGATTCCCAGCCCATGATTTCCTATAGGTTGGTTTACCATTCCAAACTTCTAGGACCAATAATAAGCGAGGTACAAGCACTTTTAAGTTTGGCTATCCTCGGTTGACCTTGAAGGAGGGGTCCAAGGTCAAATCTGACCACCTCAAAAGATTCCCAGCCCATGATTTCCTATATGTTGGTTTACCATCCCAAACCTGTACGACCAATAATAAGCGTGTTATAAAACACTTTTAAGTTTGGCTATCCTCGGTTGACCTCGAAGGAGGGGTCCAAGGTCAAATCTAACCACAGCAAAGCATTCCCAGCTCATGATTTTCCATAGGTTGGTTTACCATCCCAAACCTCTAGGACCAATAATAAGCAAGTTATAAGCACTTTTAAGTTTGGCTATCCTTGTTTGACCTTGAAGGAGGGGTCCAAGGTCAAATCTAACCACACCAGAAGATTCCCAGCCCATGATTTTTTCCTATAAGTTGGTTTACCATCCCAAACCTCTAGGACCAATAATAAGCGAGGTATAAGCACTTTTAAGTTTGGCTATCCTCGGTTGACCTTGAAGGAGGGGTCCAAGGTCAAATCTGACCACATCAAAAGGTTCCCAGTCCATGATTTCCTATATGTTGATTTACCATCCCAAACCTGTACGACCAATAATAAGTGAGTTATAAGCACTTTTAAGTTTGGCTATCCTGGGTTGACCTTGAAGGAGGGGTCCAATGTTAAATCTGACCACACCAAAAGATTCCCGGCTCATGATTTCCTATAGGTTGATTTACCATCCCAAAACTCTAAGACCAATAATAAGGGAGATATAAGCACTTTTCATGACTAACAAAGAAACGACGTGGCGGCCATCTTGTTTTTCAAAATGAGGCTAAAAAATATTTCCAGTCAAGATTTTGTAATGAGGAACATACACTGCGAATTTGAGATCTCTACCTATAATACCCTTTGCTCTAGAGGGCCACCAAAAGTCCTTGCTGAAAGTCGAAAAAACGCCCATGGCGGCCATCTTGTTTTTCAAAATGAGGCCAAAAATATTCCCAGGCAAGATTTTATGGTTATGAATATATCCTGCAAATTTGAGAAGGCTAGCTATAATATTTTTTTCGTTAGAGCGGTAATGGTGAAATCTCTCTACACTGCGGCGGCGGTGTAACGAAGCAAAATCCATAGTATCCACCGGATGCTATCCGGTGGATACAAATATTACCCAGTCTGTATGCACTAATATTTTGGTCAATAATGCTATGTGGGGTATAATTCAATAGAAAAAATTCCCAAACGACATATAGAGAAAAAATATATATCATGAATGAAGATAACAATATTATAAGAGTGTGTAGCATTTTATACAAAACAAGCATTCTGACGCATGCATTTATCTCCCGCCATATAAATTAGATGTACTAAAGATAACATATTTTAACAAGGTGCTCTAAATGTAATACTTTTCAAGTTATAATTGATTTAGTGCATGATTTCATGAATTTTAATGCATTAAAAATTATTTTAAAAATTCATTAAAAAAATTTAGCATGTGAAAGCTCTCCAAAATGTAGGTGAATGAGTTATTTGAGAAATATTGGCTATCTGCAATACTTATAGTGATAATAGGCAGTTACTCATTTTGAGTAGGTGAGTAATTAGCTACGGATCTGAAAATTCACTAATTGAAAGCTCTCCAAAATGTATGTGAATGAGTTATTTCAGAAATACTGGCTATCTGCAATACTTGTAGAGATAATTCGCATTTACTCATTTTGAGTAGGTGAATAATTAACTACGGGTGTGAAACTTCACCAAGTGAAAGCTCTCCCAAAAGTAGGTGAATGAGTTATTTGAGAAAAATTGGCTATCTGCAATACTTTTACAGATAATTCACATTTACTCATTTTGATTAGGTGAGTAATTAGCTACAGGTCTGGAACTTCACCATGTGAAAGCTCTCCCAAAAGTAGATGAACGAGTAATTTGATAAAAATTGGATACCCGCAATACTTTTAGAGATAATTAGCATTTACTCATTTTGAGGAGGTGAATAATTAGCTACGGCTCTGAAAATTCACCAAGTGAAAGCTCTCCCAGAAGTAGGTGAATGAGTTATTTGATAAAAATTGGCTATCTGCAATACTTTTAGAGATAATTCACATTTACTCATTTTCAGTAGGTGAGTAATTAGTTACAGCTCTTGAACTTCACCATGTGAAAGCCCTCCCAAAAGTAGATGAATGAGTTATTTGATAAAAATTGGATATCCGCAATACTTTTAGAGATAATTCACATTTACTCATTTTGAGTAGGTGAATAATTAGCTATGGGTCTGAAACCTCACCAAGTAAAAGCTCTCCCAAAAGTATGTGAATGAGTTATTTGAGAAAAATTGGATATCTGCAATACTTTTACAGATAATTCACATTTACTCATTTTGAGTAGGTGAGTAATTAGCTACGGGTCTGGAACTTCACCATGTGAAAGCTCTCCCAAAAGTAGATGAACGAGTAATTTGATAAAAATTGGATATCCACAATACTTTTAGAGATAATTAACATTTACTCATTTTGAGTAGGTGAATAATTAGCTACAGGTCTGAAACTTCACCAAGTGAAAGCTCTTCCAAAAGTAGGTGAATGAGTTATTTAAGAAAAATTGGATATCCCCAATACTTTTAGGGATAATTCACATTTACTCATTTTGAGTAGGTGAGTAATTAGCTACGGGTCTGGAACTTCACCATGTGAAAGCTCTCCCAAAAGTAGATGAATGAGTTATTTGATAAAAATTGGATATCCGCAATACTTTTAGAGATAATTATCATTTACTCATTTTGAGTAGGTGAATAATTAGGTACGGGTCTGAAACTTCACCATGTGAAAGCTCTCCCAAAAGTAGATGAAGCAGTTATTTGAGAAAAATTATGTCATTATTTTGCCACAAATAAGAAAATAGTTATTACTCACTTATGGCATGCAATAGAACCCCAAACTATATGCATTTACCCTGCAGTCACAATTTCAAAGTAGGTATTACTCGGCTATCCAATGTGCAACAGGTCTGAAACTTTACTATGTGATAGGTTATCAAAAACTAGATGAATAACATATTTGAAAATATTTCCCTAACTTTAATACTTTTGAAGATATTTGACATTTACTTATGTTGTTATTTTGCTTCAAATAAGAAAATAGCTATTACTCACTTATGGCATGCAATACAACCCCAAAATATATACCATGTTATAGTTAAGGACAAAGTAGCTGAACAACATATTTGAAGAAAAAGCTGTAACTGCAATAGTTTTGGAGTTACAATGGATTTACTCAACAGTCACAATTTCAAAGTAGCTATTACTTAGCTATGCAATGTGCAACAGGTCTGAAACTTTACTATGTGATAGCTTACAAAAAAGTAGATGAATGACATATTTGAAAAGAATTCCGTAACTTTAATACTTCTGAAGATATTTGACATTTACTTATGTCATTATTTTGCTACTAGTAAGAAAAAAGCTATTACTCACTTATGGCATGCAATAGAACCCCAAACTACATGCCAGCTTATAGTTAAGGACAAAGTAGCTGAACAACATATTTGAAGAAAAAGCTGTAACTGCAATAGTTTTGGAGTTACAATGGATTTACTCAACAGTCACAATTTCAAAGTAGCTATTACTTAGCTATGCAATGTGCAACAGGGCTGAAACTTTACTATGTGATAGCTTACAAAAAAGTAGATGAATGACATATTTGAAAAGAATTCCCTAACTTTAATACTTCTGAAGATATTTGACATTTACTTATGTCATTATTTTGCTACTAATAAGAAAATAGCTATTACTCACTTATGGCATGCAATAGAACCCCAAACTACATGCCAGCTTATAGCTAAGGACAAAGTAGGTGAACAACATATTTTACGAAAATATTTTAACTGCAATAGTTTTGGAGTTACAATGGATTTACTCAACTGTAGAATTTCAAAGTAGCTATTACTCAGCTATCCAATGTGCAACAGATCCGAAACTTTACTATGTGATAGCTTATGAAAAAGTAGATGGATAACATATTTGAAAAGAATTCCCTAACTTTAATACTTTTGAAGATATTTGACATCTACTTATGTCATGATTTTGCTACAAATAACAAAATAGCTATTACTCACTTATGGCATTCAATAGAACCCCAAACTATGTACCATATTATAGCTAAGGACAAAGTAGCTGAACAACATATTTTAGGAAAATACTCTAACTGCAATAGTTTTGGAGTTACAATGGCTTTACTCAACAGTCAGAATTTCAAAGTAGCTATAACTCAGCTATCCAAGGTGCAACAGTTCTGAAACTTTACTATGTTATAGCTTACCAAAAAGTAGATAGGCAACATATTTGAAAAGATTTCCCTAACTTCAATACTTTTGAAGATATTTGACATTTACTTCTTCTGTTATTTAGCTACAAATGAGAAAATAGCTATTACTCACTTATGGCAAGCAATAGAACCCCAAACTATGTACCATCTTATAGCTAAGAACAAAGTAGCTGAACAACATATTTTAGGAAAATACTCCAACTGCAATAGTTTTGGAGTTATAATGGCTTTACTCAACAGTCAGAATTTCAAAGTAGCTATTACTCAGCTATCCAAGGTGCAACAGGTCTGAAACTTTACTATGTCATAGCTTACAAAAAAGTAGATGGACAACATATTTGAAAAGATTTCCCTAACTTTAATACTTTTGAAGATATTTGACATTTACTTCTTCTGTTATTTAGCTACAAATGAGGAAATAGCTATTACTCACTTATGGCAAGCAATAGAACCCCAAACTATGTACCATCTTATAGCTAAGAAGAAAGTAGCTGAACAACATATTTTAGGAAAACACTCTAACTGCAATACTTTTTTAGTTACAATAGCTTTACTCAACAGTCAGAATTTCAAAGTAGCTATTACTCAGCTATCCAAGGTGCAACAGGTCTGAAACTTTACTATGTTATAGCTTACCAAAAAGTAGATGGACAACATATTTGAAAAGATTTCCCTAACTTCAATACTTTTGAAGATATTTGACATTTACTTCTTCCGTTATTTAGCTACAAATGAGAAAATAGCTATTACTCACTTATGGCATGCAATAGAACCCCAAACTATGTACCATCTTATAGCTAAGGACAAAGTAGCTGAACAACATATTTTAGGAAAATACTCTAACTACAATAGTTTTGGAATTACAATCGCTTTACTCACCAGTCAGAATTTCAAAGTAGCTGTTACTCAGCTATCCAAGGTGCAACAGGTCTGAAACTTTAGTATGTGATAGCTTACCAAAAAGAAGATGGACAACATATTTGAAAAGATTTCCCTAACTTCAATACTTTTGAAGATATTTGACATTTACTTCTTCTGTTATTTAGCTACAAATGAGAAAATAGCTATTACTCACTTATGGCATGCAATGGGACCCCAAACTATGTACCATCTTATAGCTAAGGACAAAGTAGCTGAACAACATATTTGAAGAAAAACTTGTTACTGCAATAGTTTTTGAGTTATGAGCCCTTTACTCAAAGTAGCTAAGATTGCTATTACTCACTTATCTTTAGGCCTAAGTCAATAAAACCAAAAAAATTTTCAAGGGCATGAAAATTCATTGGGACAATTAATTTACAAAAAATCTGTAGCTGTAGCAGTTTTGGAGAAATCTGCGTGACTAACTAACGCACACACGCACGCACGCACGCACTCACGCACGCACACACAGACATCATTTCATAATTTCCCTCCCGGGCTAAAGCCCCGCGGGAGATAAAAAATATATCCCACTCTGTATACCCCCTTAAACACATCACATACAGCCACTGCCCATGCCTGGGGGTCCGGAACCGGTGACACAAACTGTGGTAGTTTGTTGTTAAATCTGGGCCGGGCGATCATGTTGGAAAGTTGGTAGTGACTTCCCGATGCCTGGTGGTTTACAGAGCAGTATGCACTGGTTTCCTCCACCTGTAAACTACCCGTCGCAATATGACCCTGGCTGTTGAACGCGACGTAAAACAACAAATAAATCTAAATCTTAAACACATCACATACAGCTCGCAGTGGATAATAAATTTTAATATATCACTCCACCCTGACAAGTGAGAATGTAGCCAGAAGACCAGCAATTCAACAGCATACTACCTGAAACACCTGTATTTGATACCTATATACTATACACACCTGTATTTCATCTGTGGGTATGTACTCTTCTTTGAACTTCTCCCCTTGTAGTCTGTGGAACAGGCAAGATTTGCCCACATTCCTGTCACCTTTTATCACAATCTTCACTGAAAAACACTTAAAAACATTAACACTGACAACCATATAACCAACAATGGCATCTTACGGAAAGCTTTGCCAAAACATTTCCTTGCACCTTTTGTATTTACTTTTCAATTTACTTTTTGATGAATGTCTATAAAATGCATAACATCCTTTACAAAAAAAAAGAAAAAAAAGAAGAAAGTGTCGTAAAATCTATCATACTCTTCCCCAAACAGTGCTGTCGTGACACTCGCTACTTCCAATACTATTGTTTGCGAGGTCTATTATGAGCGATACTCGGATGCATTTTTTCAAATCCGATTACAAAGATATTAACATATTAATATAATAATGATAGAATATCTTTTAAAAGTGAAGGATTACTTCGACTTTTTGACAAAAGAGTCCATACAAATGGAGTCACATAACCTTTCAGGCAAGCATTAAACCATTACTTGAATGTAGTTTCGGAATTGCATCTTTTTTTTTTTTTTTTTTGCAGTTCGGTGAGTCAATTTAATTGATGTAAAACTTCCAAATACTGTGTGAAAACGTAGTTTCATTTATTTGAGGAGTATATATTATAATATAGCCAATATACAGCATTTTATTTTCCACCATGCAATGTATGTGCTCTTATACAGGGAAATACAGACCAGGATGTACTTTTTTTGTATGTACCAGTGCCCAGGTACCATGGATAATGATTGTGTATAACTTTCCTTTTTTTTTTTCAACAATATCTCAGAAACTATGTTACCTATAAATATGTATTATATATCATTGGAAAGGCCGTTTTACGGCGCTTCTGCTTATGTCTGTTGCATAAAAATCCATGCAGAAATAAAGGAGCTATTTGAAATTAAATATTGACTCGTAAATACTCGTATAAAATGGTTATCTTCATTCGATATATTTTTCCTGTATATGTCATTCGGGAAATGTTCCTATTTTATGTAGTCTGAATTAGACAATTATTTTAATAAACTGATGATTTACAAGGGTTCCTGCATTTGACAATGCATAAACAATAGAAACAAGACCACTGCCGCGGTATGTATCTCCCACCGAGTACCGCAGGGGAAGAAATACTACATTGAAATTTTTCCCCTTTGCATAGGACACTGTTGTACCATCCTGCAGGTCGAAAATTCGCTTGAAATCGCTCTATCTGTTACGCTTTTTGAGATATTGACACTTTTCCATTTTCAGCAAAAATCCAAGATGGCCGCCGAAAGTGGCGAAAAATGAAATTTTTCCCCTTTGGACAGGACACTCTTGTATCACCCTGCGGGTCAAAAATTCGCTCGAAATCGCTCGATCTCTTACGGTTTTTGAGATATTGACACTTTTTCATTTTCAGCAAAAATCCAAGATGGCCGCCGAAAGTGGCGAAAAATGAAATTTTTCCCCTTTGGACAGAACACTCTTGTATCACCCTGCGGGTCAAAAATTCGCTCGAAATCGCTCGATCTCTTACGATTTTTGAGATACTGACACTTTTTCATTTTCCGCAAAAATCTAAGATGGCCGCCAAAAGTGGCGAAAATTGAAATTTTCCCCCTTTGCACAGGACACTCTTGTGCTACCCTTCTGGTCAAAAATTCGCTTGAAATCGCTCTATCTCTTACGGTTTTAGAGATATTCACACTTTTCCATTTTCCGCAAAAATCCAACATGGCCGCCAAAAGTGGCGAAAATCGATATTTTTCCCCTTTGCACAGGACAGTGCCGAAAGTGGCGAAAAAAAGTGGCGAAAAATGAAATTTTTCCCCTTTGGACAGAACACTCTTGTATCACCCTGCGGGTCAAAAATTCGCTCGAAATCGCTCGATCTCTTACGATTTTTGAGATACTGACACTTTTTCATTTTCCGCAAAAATCTAAGATGGCCGCCAAAAGTGGCGAAAATTGAAATTTTCCCCCTTTGCATAGGAGACTCTTGTGCTACCCTTCTGGTCAAAAATTCGCTTGAAATCGCTCTATTTCTTACGGTTTTCGGGATATTGACACTTTTCTATTTTCCGCAAAAATCCAACATGGCCGCCAAAAGTGGCGAAAATCGATATTTTTCCCCTTTGCACAGGACACTCTTGTGCTACCCTTCTGGTCAAAAATTTGCTTGAAATCGCTCTATCTCTTACGGTTTTAGAGATATTCACACTTTTCCATTTTCCGCAAAAATCCAAGATGGCTGCCAAAAGTGGTGAAAATTGAAATTTTACCCCTTTGTACAGGACATTCTTGTACTACCTTGCAGGTCAAAAATTCGCTCGAAATCGCTCTATCTCTTATGGTTTTCGAGATATTCACACTTTTTCATTTTTTTCCGCTAAAATCCAAGATGGCCGCCAAAAGTGGCGAAAATTGAAATCTTTCCCCTTTGCATAGGACACTTTTGTACTACCCTGAAGGTCTAAATGCAATGGTTTTCAAGTTACAAGTGATTTCACTCATGATGGTAGTTAGTGAAAAATCCAAAAGTAGCTATTACTCACTTATCTATTGAGATAGACACCCAAGTTACTCACCATGTTGTTGCTGTGGGAAAAAGTAGGTGAATAACATATTTTAACAAAATGCTCTAAATACAATACTTTTCAAGTTATAATCGATTTACTGCATGATTTCATTAATTTTAATGCATTAAAAATTATTTTAATAATTCATAAAAAAACTTTAGCATGTGAAATGTCTCCAAAATGTAGGTGAATGAGTTATTTGAGAAATACTGGCTATCTGCAATACTTTTAGTGATAATAGGCAATTACTCATTTTGAGTAGGTGAGTAATTAGATATGGATCTGAAAATTCACTAATTGAAAGTTCTCTCAAAATATAGGTGAAGTGAGTTATTTGAAAAATACTGGCTATCTGCAATACTTTTAGAGATAATTCGCATTTACTCATTTGAGTAGGTGAGTAATTACCTACAGGTTTGGAACTTCACCATGTGAAAGCTCTTCCAAAAGTAGATGAATGAGTTATTTGATAAAAATTGGGTACCCACAATACTTTTAGAGATAATTAGCACTTACTCATTTTGAGTAGGGGAGTAATTACCTACGGGTCTGAAACTTCACCATGTGAAAGCTCTTTCAAAAGTAGATGAATGAGTTATTTGAGAAAAATTGGCTATCTGCAATACTTTTAGAGATAATTCTCATTTACTCATTTTGAGTAGGTGAGTAATTAGCTAAGGGTCTGAAACTTCACCATGTGACAGCTCTTCCAAAAGTAGATGAATGAGTTATT